>CM008284.1:15758095-17219579 GCA_002319775.1 Fagopyrum tataricum | reverse complement strand
GGGCGGCGACTGCGCAGAGCGTGATTCTGCGTTTCTCCTCGGCCCTTCACGTGATCAATTCCCGTCTTCTCTCATCCAAAGCCAATCCCAAACACATACATACACATACCAGCATCAAAACGTGCCTAGGCAATCATCTAATCCTAAGCTATGAAGGAAGGCAAGAAAAAAAGAGAGAGAAGAAACCTTACCACACTTGTGGTCTAAGGCTGCAGGAGAGCTCAACTGCTACCAAGGGTGGCTTCCAAGCCCAACATATCCAAAGCCACAGCTTACACAAGCACTACACACTTCCAACTCTCACAAACTCTTCCAAGCTAGAACAAGATCAAAGGGGAGCAAAGGGAAGCAAGGATGCGTGGAGAGAAACTGGAGCAAGAGGATGAAGAAACCCTTGATCAGCCAAAGGTAAGAATGGGTGAAGTAAAGGGTAAAGCCAAGGTCAACAAAGTCAACAAAAAACGGCTGCAGCCGCCGGAAACCGCGGGGCGCGTCCAAGCAGCCGCAGGGGTGGCGCCACTCACCGCGGGGCCGGCAAGACAAACCTCGGTCCAAAGCTAATCTTGGCCAAGGTCCGGTCTCGGCCCGAAAGACTACGGCTCTTACATATAAAATCCGACTCTTGTGATCAATCAAGATCTTCCATGTTATCTACCTCTAATATTACCGAATCTTCAACATGAAGTGCTACCAACACTTCAAACCCGCTAACAGAATGTTTCCACACATACATACCCAACCTTTGTAATATATATAGATCATACCTTGGTCATCCCGCTTTGGATCACATCTTAGTTTTATGTGAAGTTAGCGTATTATTATTCACAACAATCCTTGCGCTCCATGGGTTTTAACTAACTCCAAAATAGTTGTGTATCTTCTTCCTTAACTCTTACAAATCTTGACTTTCCCTTTCACCTTCTTAGGTGCTCATGCGAGAATAATCTCGATATTGCCTGAGCCAGCCTTGACTTCCTTAATAGTTTTCATACGTCTCTCTCTTGTAGCTTTAAATACTAACTTGTTCGGAGGTCTATCTTCAAATCATTAATATACGGAAACAACTACTTATCCCGAGTTACTATCTTCATCTTTTCCCAATAATCAATGCATAACCCTAGCATTCATTCTTACATTAATCCGTCGTTTAAATAATCATTACACCTCTTTGTGGTCATTTCCAACGTACACGCGACAAACAACTGCGTCCATTTTTCATTATCACAATACGCATTTTTCTTGTATATCTTAGCTTGTACTCAACATCCCAATCATTCTATATGATTGCATCATTACAAGTCAATAACGCATTCTTCATATCTCTTGTTCTCGTTCCTTGTTATCTACAACTATGGTTCTTTATCTCTAAGTTTGTCATCTCAACCTTTATATTTCCTTTGTATTCATCAAGGGTCTCATCATCCCGAGTATAACTTTAAACCTCGATATATATCTCATATCTTTTCCACTCTATACTTGGTATCCTTAAATCAATTCATATATCTATCCCTCTAAACTCCCTTTCAGCATAGTCAACGTCGTTACTAAAGAATCCTTTAATTTATCTGTATAGCTCGTGGTAATAAGTACACTTGAACTTATTAAATTCTACTCTTCCTCATTTATCGCATATGTTGATTTGACATTTAAGTCTTATAGTTTGCACCTTGTCTCATCACTTTGAACATCCTTCACTTCAATCAACTTGTATATCCAATACAATTGGTATCTCGTACATTTCCTTCTTCTTCCTTCTCACAACTAAGGAGAATTTCCTTGGCGATATGACATCTTATAATTATCTCATTAGCTCTAGTTGGTTACGTATAAAACGTAACATTTTAATCCTCTTACCATTTGTACAAACTCGAAAGATTCCAACATTTTTTTCACATACTTATCTTCACCAACTTCATTGACTTGATTTCTAACTTGTTTTTTTTTTTTTTTACAAGGTTATCTATTCTTCCTCGAATTTCCTAAACTCTCTTCTTACATAATGTTGCTCACCAATTTACATTTCTTTCACCAGAAGGATATCCCTTTTGAATTCCTTTATAAGTTTCAACTAAAACATTTTTACTAATGTCTTCATAAACTTCATGCTTACCGATCATTTCCTCTTTGAAGCAATATAAGCTCTAACTATCACCAAAAAGATTCAAGGACTCCAAGTTAATCCCATGAATGCTTGTTCATCACTTATGACATTATCATGTATAATCATATTATTAGACCTTTTTGAACCTTCTAACATGCAAGTACCTTGAACATTTTTTCCATGGATCTTCCCATAATATATATCACACACACTCATTTCTCTTCTAACCTTGACTATCATCAAAATAGTATACCTTAACTTTCCTTTCTACAACATCCTAGTTGTCAATGTGGAATAACTTCTATTTGTACTAAATTATACTCCACCTCATACCACTACTCATCAAATATTAGAAATCTCACATTAAAATTCAACATCAATTCTCTCAAGACGAGGTCACAGCCATTGTCATTACTTTCTTGCTTTAAGCTTCATTACACAACCCTTTCATTAGTGCTTTACGTGCACAACATGATTACCATATCTCCTTATTGGAGAATCATTAATATATCAAACTTCAAGAATATCAAGAATTTAAATGGTAATATAAATATTATCACTTACATGGAGTCAATCTGAGATGGTGGTATGGCAGTGTGTCTATTTCCCACAACCCGACTATGCATATGACTTTAAATCGATCAAAATCAAATAACAACACTTTTTAATACCTTTTTAGAAGTCAAAAACATATATAAAAAAACAACCCGAACTGGTTTGTAGTTAGGTTGAATTGTCATGCCTCATCTCAGATCACATGTGCTCTTGTTGTCAACCTACGCTCTGATATCACTATGTAACGACCGGGTTTTTAATAACCCAAGACATCACTAGGTTAGGGACCACACAGTGGGTCCCATCAGTTAGCCTGACAACAAATTCACCTGTAGGACCTTGCAACAAGAAGCACGGCAAAATTTTAAAACATTCAACCAGTTTAGTTGACAAACATTATCAAGATCATTTCATGTATGCAACCGCATAACCAAAGAAACATAACTTCACACTAGCAGCCTTTAACCTGTATCATAAACAAACTTATAACGCCGCTTTCATGCGAGCGTACACATCCGCCTACATGCGGTTTAACAGACACAAATAACCCCAACTCACCATATTGTGACACACACTGCCTCGGCTGACCACCATCTCCAATTGACATCCTTATACTGAACATATCCATATTACCTAAAAAAATTTCGGTATAAACCGTTAGCTAACGATCATAATCTATCCACGAGAGAATCCTAATAAAACAAATAACATATCAAAATCATATATCAATATCACACTATCATATAATCACAGAATCGCACGTTCACATAATACATAATCATATTATCAAATCAATTTCCAATTCCCTAAAATTTCATTTATAATCAATAAACTACTCATAACAAATTAGGTCTTTAATAGATAATTATCTTTTAAGGAAAACTAGCTTGCTAATACATCATTCCGTGAACATTTCTAACTAAAATAGTTAAGCCATATGTTAATGTTCATCAACATCCATAAGAGTAGACTTTAAGTAATAGGGAACTGCCATTATAGCCGAGCTCTTTACATAACAAGCCGCCTTGCGGGCCGGACTTTCAAATAACAAGCCGCCTTCCGGCCGGGCTTTCAAATAACAAGCCGCCATATAAGCCGGGCTTTAAAATTATAATCCGCCATATAAGCCGGGCTTTAAAATAATCACTCATGATCTTACTTCTCATCATTTTACAAATACAACATATTCTTTAACTCATGCCATCACATTTCCATATCACCCAATAGCTTGTTAATCCAAACTATTTAATAGAAACGCGGTTATATTTTTCGGTCTCCAAACTTTACGAAATTGGAATAGAAAATCCGAAATATTATCAGGATAATTATTCCGCAATTTTTTTCGGAAAAAGGATATTCCGAAGCTATATTTCTTAACCGCTAAGTATAGGAATAACGATTCTTTTGTCCGTCTTGCCTTTCCATATTATTTCATATCTAGGACATATCCGAGGTCCTGATCATTTATCTCAACTGCAACTTTATTTATTGGAGCTCCCAAATGCCCAAAATAACACCCCGGGTAAAAATTTATTCCCCGAAGGAAAAAGTGAAATTTTTCCACAAGGTTAATTTCAATCTAGAAACACATCAGTGGAACCCATGCTCATCAATTTCATCCCGTTTGCAAGTTAATCCAATATTATTATAAATGATTAAGTTTAATCCGCCTTAATCATCATTAATTAGGATTCGAAAATCCTAGCTTTTACACCCATAGTGATTCCGGATTACATATCCAATAGATGTTATTCTCGAATCGAGTTTTGAACCATCAAAGTTAAGCTTACAGAAGCCGGGTTTTGGTTTATCCCATTTAATATTGTTTATTTTTCTTATGTTTGAGTTATAATTCTTTGGTTGTTGTTTTATGTTGTAATCGTCCTCATCAGTTATGTTTGTTTTCCAAATCTGAATTTGATTTTTAATGAAAGTAATTACTTTATTATCAAGGCTCATAGGTTAATTATTATAAATAAATTTGTTCCTGAAGAACCAAATACTCCACCATACATTTGCGAGGCATGCAAATTTGTTTGTTCCTAATTTATTTTTAATATCTTGTAGGATGACATGAGTTTGTGTTTTTTTTTGGAGGTTAATTTTGTTAAGTTCGGTAAGAATTGTTCTATCGATTTTTGTGATAGTTTGTTTAGTACGAGGGCAATCAAAGAGTAGGTGGAACAAGATCTTTATTTTATCAAATATAAAATATCATTAAAAACAACCTTCAAACTCAGATCTACTCTTAGCCGCTATTTCTTAGCGGCTAAGAAAGGCGGCTTAGGAATATGCGTTTTCCGAGCAAGTTGTGGAATAATTATCCATACAATATTCCGGATTTAGTACTCCAATTTTGAGAAGTTTGGAGAAGGGCTCAAACCGCCTTCGGAAGGGTAGATGGGTAATTATCGACTTTGCTAAAGGATAATTATCGTCTTTGCTAAAAATAGTGGAAATTCATTTATTAATTCAATTCATTTCACATTTCTTCGTAAAAGCTCTGATTTTTCTCAACCTTCAAACTCAGATATACTCTTCGTTTGTAATCCGATTTCAATTCCGTTTGAAGTTTCGGATTCCTCTCTTCATTCTCTTCATTTCGGTACCAACGTCTCGTGTTTCCGTTGAAGTTAAAGCCAGGTCGTGCATATCCCTTACCTGGACGGTTCCGTCGCTCAGTTTTCGGTGAATTTGGTGGTGTCCGAGCGTAGCCTTCGTCCCTGTGATTCCGAATCTTCTTTCGATTCGTCAATCGGGTTAGTAACGAATAAGTTATGAATTTATTCGTGTTCCGTATTGAGGGTTACTCTATATGACCTTAGGCTTGTCAAAATGGATAATGGAAATTCCATTATGCTCGTTATATTATTATGGTGAACTTTGGCTATTTACTTGTTGAGATCTGATAACAGGTTGGTTCGGAAATTGCCTTCGGGCAAAATGATGAGCATGCATGAGTTAGTGAATATGGTATATTGGTAAAGTGATTTTAAGATAGCTCACAGTTGTTAATGTTAAAAGCCCAACTTATATGGCGACTTATTATTTCAAAGTCCGGCTTATATGGGGGCTTATTATGTCAAAGCCCGGCTTTTATGGCGGCTTTTTATTTCAAAGCCCGGCCCGCAAGGCGGCTTGTAATGTTAAGAGCTTGGCTATAATGGCACCTCCCTATTACTTAAAGTCTACTCTTATAAAGGTTGCTTAACTATTTTATTGAGTAATGTTCCATGAAAGGATATATTAGTAAGTTAATCTTAGGAGACATTTTTCTCATTAAAAGCCTAATATGTTATCAATAGTTTATTGATTATAACAGAAATTACAAGGAATTGGAAATTAATATGATTATGTGATTATGTATTATGTGATTGTGTGATTATGTCATTATATGACAATGTGATATTGAGATATGAATTTAATATGTTATTTGTTTTGTGAGGATTCTCTCGTGGATAGATTATGATCGGTGGCTAACGCTTTTAAACCGATTTTTTTAGGTAATGCTGATCATAGGAGCGCTGCAAGGACGCCAGTTAGCTGGTGCAGTGTTAAACCAAGGTTTGGTTGAAATTCTTTTGAAACTAATCGCTTGCAAGCGAGTCTTTTGTTGCATGTGTGCAACTGTCTAAATGTGTTGTTTTCAGGCTGATGTTTTAGAACAGCTGTTATGTTTGAAGTGTCATTTTGGGATAATACTAACCGCATGCATGATAATCTTATGAAAATGTTTTCTATATGACAGGTTGAATGTTTTCCTTATTTTATCGTGCTTCTTGTTGCAAGGTCCTATTTGTGAAGTTGTTGTCAGGATAACTGATGGGACCCATTGTGTGGTCCCTAGCCTAGTGACGTCTTGAGTTATAAAAAACTCGGGTCGTTACTTCGAGTTTCCCAGATGGGTCAATCGGTTAGCAACACAGTTTATTTCCCTGAAAAAATGCCGAATACGGACCTCGTCAAAGAAACGAAGATCCAGTCTGGAGTCGGATATAATCAATTCAACTTCCCATGGACAGCTCCACAAACCTTGGAGTGTCTTGAATATGCACAAGTTATCGCCTTCAATTTCAATCTTTTTAATGTGTAGTCTAATCGCCTCTTATAACCTAGTTTTGAGGGCAAAGGCTTCAACTTTTATAACCGAATTTTTTAAAAAAATTTGTGTCGAGGCTAACAACATCCCATTGTGATTCCGGATTACATATCCAATAGATGTTATTCCCGAATCGAGTTTTGAACCATCAAAGTTAATCTTACAGAAGCCGGGTTTTGGTAATTTATCCCATTTAATATTGTGTGTTTTTCTTATGTTTTAGTTATAAGTCTGTGGTTGTTGTTTTATGTTGTAATGTCCTCATCAGTTAAGCTTACAAAAGCCGGGTTTTGACTTCAGCTCATGTGTAACACCCCGAATCCGTAGGACTCGAGGTGTTACTGGGCTAGGATCTCACAATGGATCCTGACCCTAGCCTGACAACAAGTTCCTTGGATCTTACAACAAGGCACAGATAGATTAAACCAGAACATCAAAACTGTATATATACATATCAAAAGATTTACATAAGAACCGTTGAGTGCAACCAAAGTATAAACTGTACATACAAAAACCCATAACCCTCGCATAACCCAGTGTACGGAGCCCTCAGCGGATCACCCACTCTGGATCACTCTGCAGCTCTCCTAACCTGCAAAGGATCTACAACACGGTATAAAACCGTTAGCTAACCATACACATATATATAGAAGATGCATAAGCACAATCACACATGAGAAAATAATAAACACCTCATCATGCTATCACACATTTACCCGGTTTATTATATTTGTAATATTCAATACTCCAGTCGTATATATATAGATGTATATGAATATATGTGACACGAGGAATATAACTCTCGCCTCTCGGGATGTTGCCAGCTGTAGTGGTAATCTGGTAACACTTTCCCGTCTACACTATGAGAACGGGTAGGTACCCGTCCCACTTCCAGATCTGGCCAGTCCGCAGAGAACCTCCCCGTCTCCACGCGGGATGACAAGGCAAGGCTGTCACAGCCCTACAATGGGTAGTCACTAAACCATAGGTCGGTAATCATCATAACGCATGCTATCAAGCATATATCACACACCACTCATACATACATCCAATATAAGGATGGCAGCTAAGTAAGTCCTATGGACTTACCTTAACCTCGGAGTAGTCTCAACCACGAACAACTCCAAACATGATCCACTCCACTCTGGAGGACAACATTGCCTAATAACAAGGCATTACAGGATATCAAACTCCTATCCATCAAAGGGGTCACACCTAGACCCAAGGGATCCATAAGGATCATATCCAACTCATAATCTCGATACTCAACTAAACCTCAAAGCCATAACCGCCATATAGATATCATACTCATCATCATTCTATCCTCATACACATACCTAGCATGCTACTAACGTGCTCATACTAGGAAAGGAAAGGATCATACTACTCTAGGTAGATCCTGTACAAGACGCACCTGCGGAACAGAAACACGCAGAGGCGGAACAAGGCAAACCGCAGGCAAACGCAGGCACGAGCGCAGGCGCTGAGACCGTGGCCGCAGGGGCGGCAACTTCCGGCGCGGGTGCGGTGACAAGGCTCCCGCAGGGGCGGCAGTTTCCAAGCGCGGGGGCGGCGACTCTGTAGAACGTAGAGTCCCGACTTCTCTTTCACTCTTCACGTGATCAAATCACGTCTTCTCCATTCCATATTCAAACACATGCATATACATACACATTCTAACATCAACATACATTCACACACATCTAATCCTAAGATAGGGAGGAAGAATGGAATCAAAGAAGAAGGAAGGAGGAGAGAAGAACTCTTACCACTGTTGTGGCCTATCCAAGGAAAGATCACCACAAAACCAACACCACAACTGGCTTTCAAGCTCAACCACAAAGCCCTACATCCATCAACAACCAACTAGCTCTTCCAAACCAAGGTAAACTCAAGAAAGATCAACAAGAAAGAGAAGAGAGAAGAAATACGCGAGAAGCTAGAGAAAGAAGTGAAGAAGAAACCCTTGCTCAGCAAGGAAAAGAATGGTATAAGGAGGAGGAAGAGTAAAGCACGAGCAAAGAGTCAACAAAGCCGGCTGCAGCCGCAGGGGTGGAAATTCCTGGCCGCAGGGGCGGATCACTACGCTAGCCGCAGGAGAGGCTCCACTAACCCGCAGGAGCGGCTAAGGGTCTTTGCTCCAAAAGACTAAGGCTCTTACATCATGATTTCACCTTCTTGCTTAATTAGAAAGAAAATAAATAAATAAATAAATAAATATATATATATATATATATATATATATATATATATATATATATATATGTATATGTATATATATATATATATTACAAAAGTTGCTCTTATTTCGCCCAGATGTCGAATTCTAAAGCATGCCACATCAACATTTTTTCTATTTATTTACAACATTGTCATTAAATAACTACAGATTTGTAATTCCTTAAGAAATGGTTTAAACAAAATCACTTACACATCAGCCTATTTAAATACACATTATCCACATCATTTACACATCATTAATTAATAAAATCAATTATTATGCCATGCAGTTTTAAAGATTATAAAGTCTGAATAAAACAAATTAATAAAATCCCTCATTTCACCCACATGTCGATTTATAAGGCATGCCACATCAACATTTATTTATTTATTTACAATATTGCCACTAAGGGCTCGTTTGGTATTGGTAGGAATCATTCCCGGTAACGGAATAATTCCGAGTTAATCTAAAGGTGTGTTTGTTTAGAGGTCTTTTTACACATGAAAGTAATCAAATCATTTCCATTTCCATTCTTTTCTCTTAACTGATTCCATTCCGTTTCTGTTCCACCATTCCAACCAAACGGGCACTAAATAACTACAGATTTGTTATTACTTAAAGAGTGGTTTAAGCAAAATCATTTATACATCATCCTAATTTATATTTTTTTTGAAGGGAAAAAAAATAACTAGCCCAAATTAGATACAAGAATGTCAACAACACAAGGAGGACAAGACTCTAGGCTAAAAACAAGTTCTCCCGGTTCATGTCCATACTTAGATAGAAAATCAGCAACTCGATTACAATTTCGAGAGCATAACATAAAGGTACATAAAATAAAAGAGCGAGCAATGCACTTAATATTGTAACACCCCAAATCCGCAAGACTCGAGGTGCTACTGGGCTAGGATCTCACAATGGATTCTAACCCTAGCCTGACAACAAGTTCACTGAATCTTACAACAGGGCACAAATAGATTAAAACAAAACATAAAACTGATATATATATATATATACATATATATATATACATATATATATATATATATATACACACACACATATATATATATATATATATATATATATATACATAATATAAATATAAATCTGTACAACATAAATATTCCATATCCCACGATATCGCCCCAGTGTACGGAGCCCTCAGCAGATCAACCCTCTGGATCACTCTGTAGTTCTCCTAACCTTCAAATGATCTACAACAAGGTATAAAACCGCTAGCTAACCATACACATATATAAGAAGATACTAGAGCACAAACACACATCAGGAATCATAACACATCATCATGCTTTCACACATTTACCCAGTTTATTATCTTTATAACGTCAATCACTCAAATAGTATTAAGATCTGCATATGAAAATATGTGACACGGGGTATGTATATAAACCTCGCCTCTGTGTGCAATAGCTAGCTGGAGTGGTATCAGCGCACCTTCCCGTATACCAGATCTAACTAGCTTACAGAGAACTTCCCAGACTCCACTACGGGATGAAAGGTAAGTTGTCACAGCCACTACAATGGCAGTCAATATATCATAGGTCGGTAATAAACTATATCGCATGCTATAGAGCATTTAACAAACACCACTCATGCATACATCCAATATGAGGATGGTAGCTAAGTAAGTCCTATGGACTTACCTCAACCTCAATAGTAGTCTCAACCACGATCTCAAACACGGTCCACTCCAATCTGGAGGACAACACTGCCTAATAACAAGGCATAACAATATATCACACTCATATCCATCAAAGGGGTCACACCTAGACCCAAGGGATCCATAAGGATCATATCCTAACTCATAACCTCAAAGCCATAACCGGCATAAACGATATCACACTCATTATCATTCTAACCTCATACACGTACCTAGCATGCTATTAACCCGCTCATACTAGGAAAGGAAAGGATCTACCTAACTCTAGGTAGACCCGGGACAAGACGCACCTGCGTAACAAGAGAGACGCAGGGGCGGAACAGGCTCAGCCGCAGGCGCGGTGACAATGGCCGCAGGCAACGCAGGCACGGCTTCCGCAGGGGCGGCGGCTTCCAGGCGCGGGGCGGTGACGGTGCAGAACGTAGCCCCGCGAGTCCTCTTTCACTCTTCATGTGATCAAATCACGTCTCTTCCATTCCAAAATCACACACATGCATATACATACACATACGAACATCCATCTATATCCAAATCATCAAATCCTAAGCTAAGGGAGATGGAATCAAAGAAGAAGAGAAGGAGAAGAAGCAAAGAACTTACCACACTTGTGGCCCTATGCAGCAAGGAATGATCAGCAGCACACTAACACTGGCTCTCAAGCTCAGCAACCACAACCACTAGCATCAACATCATCAAAACCACATCAATTCTCTTCCAAACCCAAAGGAAAAACAAGAACAAGATCAAAGAGGAAGAAGGAGAAGCAAGAAGGACGTATGGTGGCTGGGATGGGAAATGAAGGTGAAACCCTTGCTCAGCAAGGTAAGAAAAAAGTAAGGAAAAAAGGGTAAAGCATGGTCAAGAGGTCAACAAAACCGGCTGCAGTCGAAAGAAACTGCGGGGGCGGTTCCCTGGGCGCGGGAGCGGAAACCCGCTGGGATGGCACACAAGCCCGCGGGGGCGGCTAAGGTCAAACTCGGTCCAAAAGACTAAGGCTATTACATCTCACCCCCCTAAGAACAAGTTTCGCCCCGAAACTTGTAAAATCCTCAAACCACTCGGACTCACAAGCCGAGGTACAACTCTCTCTATAACCTCAAACATAAGCATGGAGGAAATCATCATCTCTAGCAACAAAATACTATCCAAGGCATAGAGGAAAACCATCTCTAGCCAAACCATAAACATATCACAAGGCATAGAAAAATCACATCTCTAGTTGTATCATACCCATAACAAAAAGGCATGGAGGAAAAACGTCTCCAGCAACACTATGTCCATCAAAATAGCTTGGAGGAATAACCATCTTCAGCTGAATCCTAATCGTATCACAATAGCATGGAGGGAAGAGCCATCTCCAGCTATAAACAATAATCATACTAGCACAACAAGATCTAATAAGACCATATATCACATCAAAGCTAGTATGAAAATAAACACATCATAGCATATAAGCATATAAGCACATAATACTCACCGAGATAGTACTAAGATCTACTCGGTGATCCTACTGGTGCATCTAACTCGGTATAGAACTCTGGATAGTTCCTCTGGATACTATCCTCAGTCTCCCATGTAGCCTCATCAGGTCCTCGTCTCCACCACTGTATCCTCAACATAGGAATATCCTTCGAACGCAGGCGTCTCATACCTCGTTCTAGGACTGCAATAGGGTGCTCAACAAAGGTGTGGTCCGGCTCGACCACCAAATCATCATGACTCACGATGTGTCTCGGATCTGGTATGTACTCCCTCAGCTAAGACACGTGAAATACAGGATGAACACCCTCTAATCTCGGAGGCAAGGCTAATCTGTATGCTGCGCTCCTAACCCGATCCAGAATCTCGAACGGTCCGACATATCGGGGACTCAGCTTCCCCTTAATGCCAAAACGTCTAACACCTCGTGTCGGGGACACTCTCAGCCACACATGGGCTCCAACTCTGAACTCTAGAGGTCTACGCCTCCTATCAGCATACGACTTCTGACGGCTCTGGGCAGTCAGCATCCGCTCGCTAATCAGTGCTACTCGAGCCACATCATCCTGAATCTGATCAGGTGTCAAACCACTAACATTGCTCTGCTCATCCCGGCATAATGGAGTACAACATCTCTGCCCATACAGTTCCTCATATGGGGCCATCCCAATAGATGCATGCCAGCTGTTGTTGTATGAGAACTCAACAAGTAGGAGATGATCTGTCCACACTTGTCCCCAATCCAACACAAAAGCTCGCAGCATATCCTCCAGGGTCTGAAGTGCAAACTCGTCCACAGGGCAGTCTGAATCTGCTGCCAAAATCTCGAGGTAAATCGTCCATCTCTGTCTGAGACGATCGTCCTCGGTAAACCATGGAGTCTCACTATCTGCCTAGTGTACTCCTCAGCTAATCTGCTCACCGGCCACGTCTCCCTAATAGGAATTAAACCTGCCGTCTTCGTCAATCTGTCCACTATAACCCAGATAGCATCAAAACTCCGGCTCAGTCTCAGCCCAGTCACAAAGTCCATGGTGACGTCCTCCCACTTCCTCTGTGTAACAGGAAGTGGATGGAGCTCACCTTCAGGTCTGCTATGCTCTATCTTGACCTGCTGACAGGTCGCACACTGTGCCACAAATCTGTCCACATCGGGCTTCAGCCCTCCCTACCAATATAAACGTCTCAAGTCCTGGTACATCTTACTCGTACCTGGGTGTACAAAGTAAGGTGTACAATGAGCCTCCTGCAAAATCCTTTGTCTCAACTCCGCATCAGCGGGTACACAGATGCGACCGCGGCGCCTCAATACTCCATCTGCTCCTAGCAGGAACTCTGGTGCCTCGTCTCGAGACATCCTATCTCGTATCCTCATCAGTGTCGGGCAGGTCTCCTCCTTTTGTTGGATCTCACCCAACAGATCAGGAAGAACCTCTAAAGTACACAGTTGGGAATCCTCATCAGGAAACTGGATGCCCAACTCTAACCAGATCAGGTCTCTCTGCAACTGATGTTGAACAGTCAGCCTCGTAATCGCCTGCTCTCGAGGCGTCTTCCTGCTCAGGGCGTCGGCGACAACGTTCGCCTTCCTTGGATGATACAGAATCTCCATATCAAAATCCTTGATCAGCTCGAGCCACCTACGCTGGCGGTTATTCAATTCCCGCTGCGTGAAAATGTACTTCAAACTCTTATGGTCTGTGAAGATCTGACATGTAGCACCATACATGTAATGTCTCCAGATCTTCAGTGCATGAACTACCGCTGCCAACTCCACATCATGAGTCGGGTAGTTCTCCTCATACCTCTTCATCTGTCGAGACGCATAAGCAATCACTCTGCCTCGCTGCATCAAAACACATCCCAAGCCTAGCTTGGATGCATCACTGTAAACCACAAAATCCTCTGTACCCTCTGGCTGTGCCAAAACAGGAGTAGAAGTCAGACGTCTCTTCAGCTCCTCAAAACTCTGCATACACTGATTAGACCACACAAACCTGGTAGTCTTCCTCAGCAAACTCGTCAGTGGACGGGCAATCATAGAAAATCCCTCCACAAAACGTCTGTAATAACCGGCTAGGCCAAGAAAGCTACGTACTTCCTTGACGTTCGTCGGTGTAGTCCATGCTGCTACTGCCTCAATCTTGGCCGGATTCACCTTAATCCCTTCAGCTGATACCACATGACCCAGGAATGCTACCTCTAGCATCCAGAACTCGCACTTAGAGAACTTAGCATAAAGTTCTCTATCCCGTAAAACCTGCAATACAGTCCTCAGCTGTCCTGCATGCTCCTCTCTGCTACGAGAGTATACCAGAATGTCATCAATAAAGACCACCACAAACTGATCCAGGAAGTCGATGAAGATGTTGTTCATCAACTCCATAAAAACTGTTGGGGCATTCGTAAGCCCAAATGGCATCACTACAAACTCGTAGTTGCCATATCTGGTCCGGAATGTTGTCCTGTGCACATCCTGCTCTCTCACCCTCAGCTGGTGATACCTTGAACGCAGGTCAATCTTGGAAAACACAGTCGCTCCCTGAAGTTGATCTAACAAATCATCAATACGCGGAAATGGATACTTGTTCTTGATGGTCACCTTGTTCAGCTCTTTGTAATTTATACACAACCTCAACGATCCGTCCTTCTTCCGTACGAAGAGGACAGGTGCTCCCCATGAGGACACGCTAAGGCGAATGAAGCCCTTCTCAACCAACTCCTCAAGTTGCTTCATCAGCTCCAGCATCTCGACAGGCGTCATCCGGTATGGGGCCTTCGAGATCGGTATCGTACCAGGCTCTAACTCAATACTGAATTCCACACTCCTCTGAGGCGGCAAACTGGACGGCTCAGCAAACACATCTGCAAAATCACAAATAATTGGGATATCCTCTAATGCTGGACTCTCCCTCTCCTTCATGGCATAACACTAGAAGGCCTCACAACCCTGTGCAATCAGTCTAGCTGCCTGTATCGCACTAATAACCGTGCCTAACATTCCAAGGTCCCAACCTCGGAAAACCTCTATCTGACCTAACTCGGTAGAGAGGGTAACAGTCCTCTTACCTACATCTAAAACTGCAGAATGTCTATCCATCCAATCCATACCTAGAATGACTTCTCCATGCTCTAATGGCATGACAAAGAAGTCAACTAGTAACACACGAGTCCCTAGAGAAATGGGAAAGCCATCGGGTAACCCTATAATAAAGGGCATTCCCTCAACCGTATCTAGACTCAAACGCTCTACACAAGCATCAGAAATAAAAGAATGCGTAGCACCAGTATCAAATAAGACTCTAACAGGTAAACCATGAATCAGAATGGTACATGTAGCAGTCGGTGCAGATGGCTCCTCTGCACTCCTAAGCTCAAAGACTCGACCATGTGGTCCTCTCGTATCAGTGGTGCTCCCACCACGACCTCTGCCTCTACTCGGCCCAGGAGCAGATCCCTGAGTCGTAGGGCGATCTGGGACCCTCTGTTGTCCCTGTGTCAGCTGCTGCTGAGGTGGCATCTGCCCATCTCCCGCTACACTGGCCTCATATGTCCTAGATCACCATAGTTAAAACACTGACGTCCCTTATTTGCAACCGGTGCAGATGAGGGGTGATTTTGGCGTCTCTGACCACGCCAAACACTAGCAGCACCACCAGTACCACTGGTCTGCCCTGTACGCTGCCTCTTCTTAGACCCTCCGGTCTGAGATGCTCTCCTCTGACCAGCTCGCTCCCTTTCATAGTCGGAAGCTCTGTCCTGATAATCAACCAAGGTCTCACAATGAAATCCCGCCATGTAGGTCCGGGTAGTATCCCTCAGTCGTCGGGAAAACAGATATACATGCTGATCTGCAGGAGGTGCAGCTGGACCCAGCAATGCCAGCTCCTCCTGGAACCTCCTGATAGCCTCGAAGACTGGGACATCCTTAAACCCAGCCTCCACAAAATCCCGCAGTTTCTTTCTCCTCAGTGAGGCAGGGCAGAAACGCTCCATGATCATAGTCCTCATATGCTCATAACTGGTAACCTGACCCCGTACTGATCTCCACCAGTGTTGTGCAAAGTCCCGGAATAAAGTCTGCACCAACTCGATCTGTCTGTCCATTAGACATCTAATGGACTCCAGAGCTGAGTCCACATGTCCAATCTAGAGCTCAACCTCTAACCCCACCTTCCCAGTGAAAGGGGGTACACCCATCTGGTGGAATGCCTTTAACCAGGTATCTAGTCTAGGCCCTCGATGCTCCTCTCGAACCTGAGGAATCTCATCAGCATGTGCCTGTACAGCTGGCATCTGAGTCACTCCGTGGGATCTCTCAGATGGTCCCTCATGTGCTTGTAAATATGGGGCACGTTTACCGGCTCTGGCAGCCTCCTCTACTCGTCTGATATAAGCACGGAACTCTGATCCCCCATGGAGACACGATCAGACTCACCAGACTGGGCTCTCTGTGACCCCTGTCTCTCAGCTGCACCGTTTCCAGTCTCAGGAACGGCACTCTCAACAACCTCCTCATGTATCTCTCCCGCTGCCTGTGAACCACCAGCAGGAGTCCTACCTCGTCCTCTACATAGAGGGGGTCTACCTCTACCTCGTCTAATTGCAGGTAAGGCTCTAGTCTGAACCATCTGCAGAAGACGTAAACCTAACTTAGAAGGCTATATATATGCCATATGTATAGATATATATCAAATCAATCACAACAGAATATCTATATATATCTATACTATCGAGATCTTCAGAGGGGCGATGGCTCACGTACACGATATCCCAAAACATTTGTACTCATTTCAAAACCAAAACCTTTTGAAAAGTCAGATCCCTTTGGGGTTCTGTTTATTTATCTATTCGACCTTTATCGCAGATTACAAGTGCCATTGTTGTCAACCTGGGCTCTGATACCAACTTTGTAACACCCCAAATCCGCAGGACTCGAGGTGCTACTGGGCTAGGATCTCACAATGGATTCTGACCCTAGCCTGACAACAAGTTCTTTGAATCTTACAACAAGGCACAGATAAATTAAAACAAAACATAAAACTGATATATATATATATATACATATCAAAAGGTAATATAGAGTAACTGCTGAGTACAAAATCAAAATATAAATCTGTACAACATAAATATCCCATATCCCACGATATCGCCCTAGTGTACGGAGCCCTCAGCAGATCACCCCTCTAGATCACTCTGTAGTTCTCCTAACCTGCAAAGGATCTACAACACGGTATACAACCGTTAGTTAACCATACACATATATAAGAAGATACTAGAGCACACACACACATCAAGAATCAAAACACATCATCATGCTTTCACACATATACCCGGTTTATTATCTTTATAACGTCAATCACTCAAATAGTATAAAGATCTGCATATGAAAATATGTGACACGAGGTATGTATATAAACCTCGCCTCTGCGTGCAATAGCTAGCTGGAGTGGTATCAACGCACCTTCCAGTATACCATAAGGAGTGGTCAGTGTCCTTTCCGTATACCAGATCTAACTAGCTTACAGAGAACTTCCCAGACTCCACTACGGGATGAAAGGTAAGTTGTCACAACCACTACAATGGGCGGTCAATATATCATAGGTCGGTAATAAACTATATCGCATGCTATAGAGCATATAACAAACACCACTCGTGCATACATCCAATATAAGGATGGTAGCTAAGTAAGTCCTATGGACTTACCTCAACCTCAGTAGTAGTCTCAACCACGATCTCAAACACGGTCCACTCCAATCTAGAGGACAACACTGCCTAATAACAAGGCATAACAATATATCACACTCATATCCATCAAAGGGGTCACACCTAGACCCAAGGGATCCATAAGGATCATATCCTAACTCATAACCTCAAAGCCATAACCGGCATAAACGATATCACACTCATTATCATTCTAACCTCATACACGTACCTAGCATGCTACTAACCCGCTCATACTAGGAAAGGAAAGGATCTACCTAACTCTAGGTAGACCCGGGACAAGACGCACCTGCGTAACAAGAAAGACGCAGAGGCGGAGCGAGGCTCAGCCGCAGGCGCGGCGAGGCTCAGCCGCAGGCACGGTGACAATGGCCGCAGGCAACGCAGGCACGGCGCAGGCGCTGTGGAACGGATTCCGCAGGGGCGGCGGCTTCCAGGAGCGGGGGCGGCGACGGTGCAGGACGTAGCCCCGCGAGTCCTCTTTTCACTCTTCACGTGATCAAATCACGTCTCTTCCATTCCAAAATCACACACATGCATATACATACACATACTAACATCAATCTATATCCAAATCATCTAATCCTAAGCTAAGGGAGATGGAATCAAAGAAGAAGAGAAGGAGAAGAAGCAAAGAACTTACCACACTTGTGGCCCTATGCAGCAAGGAATGATCAGCAGCACACTAACACTGGCTCCCAAGCTCAGCAACCACAACCACTAGCATCAACATCATCAAAACCACATCAATTATCTTCCAAACCCAAAGGAAAAACAAGAACGAGATCAAAGAGGAAGAAGGAGAAGCAAGAAGGACGTATTGTGGTTGGGATGGGAAATGAAGGTGAAACCCTTGCTCGGCAAGGTAAGAAGAAAGTAAGGAAAAGAGGGTAAAGCATGGTCAAGAGGTCAACAAAACCGGCTGCAACCGCAAGAAACCGCGGGGGCGGTTCCCTGGGCCGCGGGAGCGGAAACCCGTTGGGGTGGCACACAAGCCCGCGGGGACGGCTAAGGTCAATCTCGGTCCAAAAGACTAAGGCTCTTACAAATATCCTCCACGATAAACCCATGTGGAGATTATCCACATCATTATCCACATCAGCCTATATTATCCACATCATTTACACATCATAAATTAATAAAACCAATTATTAAATACATATCCGGGTATCTAATAATAAAATAGAGAAATAAAAAAATCAATTTTGTAAGAATATAAAAATATTGGTTTATTTTAATTTAAAATTATTAAAGTTGTTTAAAATTTATTTATTTATAAAATGTGAATTTTAAATTTATTGATTCAAATTATTAACAAACTAACTGATCAAATTACGGATGTTCTATATTTGTTTTAACTAATTAGATAAGTTTGGTCACAAACCTATAATATTTGTTATTATCACTAAAATAAAACAAGATCATTTGTAACAAAAAAAAACATTTAACCTTTCTTAACAAATTTTTTAAAGCAATTCTTTTGGGTCAAATTAAGATGAAGTTGTTTTGCTAGTGTACCATTATTCAACCTCCTTTCAAAATGAAAATTTGAGATCAAAAGTTGTATAAAAAATCACATAAAAATGATAATAGTTTAACTTTTGAATTATAATTTTGCGATTAAATTAAGTGTACACTCTTTTGCTTAGTTATTATTGGATTCTATTTAATCAAAATTTGTATGTAGTAAAAAAATTAGAAAATTTTAATTAACTTGATCCCTTAATTAATTTCAAATTTTTTTACATTATTAAATATTTCATACTCGGTTCTTGAATATAATCATTATTATATTACAATTTTAGATGAAGAATATATTGTATTTATACTATAAACAAGACAATGAGTTTAAAATATAAATTGTACATGACATGCTAAGGAGGAATAACGAGGATGGTCGAGAATAGGGTTTTTGGTTTTCGATTTACTTATCTATTTAACAAATTTTAATGATACCCACATAAAATTATCATATAAAATAAATTTCTTATAAAATATGTTATAGTATTTTTACTAAGGTTAACAGAAAAATACAATATAATTTGTAGAATGTAATAATATTTATTAAAAAGTAATATTAAAATATAATCCCGTGCAAAGCACGGATAATACACTAGTTCTTAATAAAATTATTAAAAGTATGATAACTCTTAAAATTTCGAGATTTTGTCTGTAACGATCTTAATAACTTAAATATTTGTTACTTTTTAGGTTAAATTGATATTTGTATAGCTATTTCAAATTTGTGGTGGGTTATATGATAATGTGGCTTTTTAACTCAGCTCTCACGGTATGTTGTTTTCTTCTTTCAGTGGGGGTTGGTTTAATTTTGCTTCAAAGTTTGCCAAACAATGATTTTTAGCATCAAGCATTTAGGAGTACATTTTACTCAAAGCTCAACCACTCTCACATTTTACTCTATACACTATACAAGATATATTCTCATTCCAGTTTGACATTTTACACCATAGAGAAGATGGCTTGCTGCATCAGAGATGCCGATAGAAGATCAGAGATAGCTCATCTCTCCGAGAAGGCGTCCCCCGGATTGAACGAGATCCTCCTCAAGCTCCACATGTATATATCTTTTCATATAGATCACAACAATTGCAATACAAGATTTGTTTTTCATTTGTTTAGTTTGATCATCAATGTTTAATTTGATGATAGAGCTGAAAAACCCTTGGAGATGGATCACCATTTGTATGAGTTTGGCTGCGTCGAGTACCACATCAAGGTGAGCTTGCTCTAACTTAATAAATTTGTCTAATCATTGTTTAAAAAGATGGTCACATCATGATACAATCCGATCAAGGTTAGTATACGAGGTTGGTGGACCGCTTCTCCAATTCTCAATTGCTCTAACTTCATAATTTCGTCTAATCTCTTTGTTTGTGGATTCAACAGTCTTCATTGTCGGATCCACACAATATCTACGTGTCAATATCAACACCAATATTGTCGCGGGTTGCAAATCACCTCTCCTCTTACACACTAGAGATGGTAGAAGGGATATGCCCCGGCGTGGTAGAGATAGTTGAACCACCGAGAGAGGGATATGGACTCACATTGCAGCTAAGTTTTGCTAATATACCGCGAGGCAAAGGTATGGTACGATCAATGACTTGATATTTTCTCAACTTTAGACGTGAGAAGTTTGTCAGTTATAGGATTCTTCTTGTAATTTACTGTTTATTAGATTAACCTAGGATTTTCTATTGTTTATATACTTGACGTTCCAATTAATGAACAAACGTGCGTACAGTGATTTTATCAAACTCCACAAAGTTTATTACCTGAACCCAAACTACGAATTCTATTTCAGACAGCAAGAAGATTATAAGAGATATTGCAGCTGTGGAAGCTGTAATTGCAAGTGCTGAGCTGAAACAAGTAATGCTCAACTTGAGCTCCAATGAAAATCAAGAGATTCTTCCAAGACCAATCAAATTTGTTTATCACCCAAGAGAGCCCTTTTATATCATCAATCAAGTAAGATTAATTCTTGTATACATACAAGTACAAAAATGGCGAAGAAAGCTTTCCTACACATGATTCATACATGCATGCAATTTATTTACAGGCAGAGAAAATCATTGCTTTGCTCCCTATGCGTTTCAAAGATGCAACAGATGTGATCATCGCAACATCTTTCTTCCAGGTTTGGTTTTGATTATCTGAATTCAGATTATCTTCAACATATGTAATCATCGTCTCTTTCTCAGGAGCTCATTGATGTTTCCAATTGTGAAGAATGGAGTAAGGCGCCTCGATGCTCATGGTCACCTATCCCTCCTCCGGAATTAAGAGGCCAGTCAATGCAAGATTTGAGCACTAATGGAGGCTTCATATCATTCGGTATATTTATATATGAACAGTAAACACTTATGGTGACGTTGCATATATTATATTGCTCTTCGTATGATCTTGAACCGTGAATGAATATGCAGATATTCTTCCGCGGCATGTTGACAGAAAAAGAGTGGACAATACAGTGTGGAATATATTGAACTTCTATTCGTATGTGAAATCTCATGTCAAGGTAAAATCCCAATATTTGTAGGATGTTATATGACTAGCTTTTTATGTGAACATATTTTAAAGCTCAGATGAAAATTATGTTCAACTCAAATTTATTCACTTTTTAAATAAGTCTAACATGTTAAAGTTTGGTTAATATTTATGCTCAACTCGTCTATATATAAGATGAGCTAAATCACACGTACTCATGTTCATCTCGTTCGACTCGTATAAAGTTCCTAATCTTTTGTGTGTCTTCCAAGTAATGAAATATTATGGTGAAGCCCTAATAATGTTGTTAAAAAAAATAGTGCACCAAAGGATTTATACAAAGGAAGCTCAGAAAGCGGTTGGAAGATATGGTTAAGGTAAAGTGTCGAGCTTTATATATAATATTATATATTAAGAAAAAAAGAAGAAGAATCTAGAAAGTGTTTCTAAACTTGGTTCATACTACAGGCTCTAGATGAACCTTTCTTAGATGACGAACCTGATGACAAAGCTCCAGGTAACATTCCGGTAAAATAGTTTAGAGAAGAGGAAAGAAATACCACATTTAATTATAAGGATGTATACATATAATATATGCAGGTTGTGGGTACAAGATGAAACTGAGTAGTTCATCAAAGTTGAAGAAGCTCAAGAGAAGATGCGGCAACTTGAATACGAAGATGAAGAGAATCCGTTACAGGATCAAAATCCGAGGATTTGGTCACTTTAGACGTCGATGGTTTTCGTTCTTAAGATTTTCTCAAAACAAATACATCAAATTAGATTGACTACAGAAAACTAGCATTATACCTACAAGAATGTTAACGTTTCGCTAGGAAATCAACTACTCTATTAGCCTCACAAAAGACATGTCGAGACTGGATAGACCAAGTCCACTAAAGTCCCAAAGTGAATAACTCATTCCACATACAATTACTATTAAATTATGTGGATTATTGTAAGAATGACACGTGGTAAATCTTTTTTTTTTTGAAACTATAAGGTAAGCACTTAGAATGATTCATCTTCTCGAGACTTTCCACCCTATAGCATCCTTACGGATGAGTTCATCAACTGGGCCTATTGACGAACTAGACACCATTTGGTCACCAAAGCCTAACTCAACCAGCATATCCGCAACCCGGTTGATCTCTCTGAACACATGTCTCACCCTAACCTGACACAAACCAGACAAAATAGAAGAAATATCTGACAGCATAAGATCTAGATCCTAAGGAGGTTTCCACGTCCGATTGACTGAGTTAATTAACGTAAGACAATCACCTTCAACCTCAATATTTCTAATTTCAAGATCGTAAGCTACAACAAGACCTTCTCTTAGTGCACATGCTTCAGCATGTAGGACCGATATGTTACCACATTGCCCAAAGCCAAGCGAAATCTTCTTAGCATTATGATCTAGGAGAATAAATCCATAAGCAGATTCTCCATTTACTTTTTTGGATCCATCAAAATTTAATTTAATAAACCCACTATCTAGTTTTTCCCAATAGATATTTTTAGATTTCCTTTTATTATTCTTTTTCTTCTCTTTATCATTTTTAATTTTAAAAATTACTTTATTCCACTCAATAATTTGGTTTTTCACTATAAGATCAATATTCTGAGGTTCTTTATTATTAAACGTTTTTTTGGTTCTGCGAGGACCAAATATTCCACCATATCAGGGCTAAGAAGATGAATTCAGACTCAGAAAGATTAGACCAAAGCCAAGTCATCTTAACAGAAATCTTATCACTTATCTCATTACTGGTTCTAATAGAATCTTTAATCTTATTCTAGTTAATGATTCCTTCAGAAAATGGAAATTAAAAAATAGGTGTTCAGCAGATTCAAACTGATGATTACACAGACAGCAAGTCATAGGGACTGCTATTCTTTGCTTTTCTAGATTATCTTTTGTTGGTAGTCCATTAATTGATATTTTCCAAAGAAAATTTTTAACTTTAGGCATAGTATTTAAACCACAGATCCATTCATTCTCGCTTATCGAGAGACCACTCCTTGCATAGATAGCATCCATAGCTGACTTCGTTGAATAGTCTCCGCTTACTGCTGGATCCCAATAAAGGCGATCTTGAATGTAAGTTTTTGGGAGTTGGTAAGAAATAATCGATGTGATTATTTGTTGCGGTAGATTGTTACCAATTTCCTCTTTAATCTTCTCTACATCCCATTAATTCTCTTTTATATAATGCTTCACTACCAGCTCTTTATTAATTAATTCATCATTTCTACAATAGTCAATAAGTGGTTCTCTTAATAGCCACCGATCTTTCCAAAAAATAATTGTATTGCCATCACATTCATTCCATCTAAATCCTAATTCGAAGTCTGATCTCAGTTTCATGAGTTTTTTCCATTGCCACGAGGAATTTTGTTTGATCTTATACTTCCATAAAACAGATCCTTTAAGATATTTTTCATTTACTATTCTAACCCAAATATTATTCGGCTCATTTAGTATTTTCCAAAGTAACTTCATTTGGAGGACTTTGTTCATAACCTCCACTTTTATAATTCCCGAACCTCCATATTTTCTATGTCTACATATTCTGTCCCAACTGATTAGAGGGTGGAAACCTGGTCCTTTAATCCAGAAAAACTTCCTATTAATTTGGTCTAGTTCCTTGTGAATACTAGCTTGAAGCATAAAACATTGCTTAATAAAGTTTGGTTTAGCATTTAAATTAGTTTTGATAAGGGTAGTTCTACCTTCTTGTGACAAGGACGAGGCCTTCCATTTCGTTAGTTGTTGTTTAGATTTAGTAATGACATCATCAAAAACGCTTTTGTTCACTTTTCCATTTATAATCGGACACCCGAGATACTTTTCCAAACAATTTGAGCTCTCAATACCCAAACATACTTTAATCTGTCTTTTAGACGAGCTGTCAACATTATTCGATGTTTGAAAAGTTGATTTTTGAAGATTGATTTTTTGCCTTGAGATCCTACAATATCCATTTAGAATCTCAAGAATCTTAGAGCCAGCTCTCACAAATGCTTTGGTGAAAATAATTATATCGTCTGCAAAGGCTAGAAACGGAATGCAGCTTTCTTGTTTAGTAATCGGAAATCCTATGATTTTCTTGTTTAGATTACTACCTTTTTGAATATTTCGCGCAAGAACCTCATCTCCTAAATTGAAGAGCATAGGGGAGATCGGATCTCCTTGTCTCAGTCCTCTTTTGAGAAATATCAATTCAGACGGATTATCATTAATCATAATAGAGTAAGAAACTGTTGAGATACATTCCATAATCCAGTTGACGAATTTATTGTTGAATCCAAAATTTTCGAGTACAGCTCGATTAAAATTCCATTCCACTCTATCATAAGCTTTCTCCATGTCCAATTTGATTGCTATATACCCTTCCTTTCCTCTCTTCATTCTAAATCCATGGAAATTTTCATGCGATATTAAAACGTGGTAAATCTTATGAGGCTTAATATGGTGATGGCAAGTGCTAAAACGTGAGGTAAATTTAACATTAAAAAAAACATGTAATCTTATTCATTCCACCAAATCTTTATTTAAATCCATTCTTAATTCAAGTCAAACTCAAATAATTTCTACAATTATTACTTTCACAAAATATTCTTGTAAAATAAAATCTTATTTTAATTATATTGTCATTTATGTTCATTTTTTATAAATAATTCATGGAATTAAAACATTTCTTTGATTTAATTTTTAATAAAAAGTACATTCATACAAAAGTCATCAAGGGCAACACATGTTAAACTACTTAAGAATAAGTCAAGAAGGACCCTAATGTCCAACTAATCAATCCATTTTCACATTAATTTTTCATAGTAAGATTCTAGACAAATAAATTTGAATAGATCGATAACAACTCTTTGATAAAAAAAACAACCATGAAAAAAAAATTTCGAGAGAATAATTAATCATCAATCCTTCAAGGATTTTTAGGAACAACCCAACTCCAAACAGAGCTCTAGCACGACATTTTTTATAAAAAAAAAAAAAAAAAAAACGTTGTCTACAAGAAGGGTTTATACCAACAAATGAACAAACTCCTAAGACAATAATTTAAATATGAAAGAGAACTAGAAAAGTCCGTCCCGTCCCATCCAACAAGGGTTTAAAGATCGACTCAACCGGTATCAAAACGCATTGCCTTTATTATTATTTTTACTTGCTCTTCACAACGGCGCAGTCAACTCGACTATGTAGGAGGTTGACTCAACCTAAAGGCTTTGTCATGACTAAGTCCGTCTAACAAGAGATGTCATTCGGCTCAATAACATAGAGTTTCAGTTTTTTTGATATCTCATAATATTTATGTTTTAGCTTATGAAGCCATAAAGTGTTTGCCATAATAATTAAAACTATACGTGAGAATGATCAATAGTTTAGTTTTCCTTGTTACTTGTTTTTTGATTTTTTTTAAATGTTTTCAAACATGTTTTATATAATGTTTTTTTTGTTTTATTTCTTATTTTTTGTTTAGTTTTTTCTTCTAAAATATATTTAAAGATAAACATTTTTTCCTAATTTTAAAAAGAATATAGGATGCAAAATAGTAAAATCTAAAAAAAATTAACCAAAGAGAAAAAGAGAAGAGTAATGTAATGTAATTAATTAAATAATTGAGAACATTTAAGAAAATATTGTGCATCCAATAATGAATTGTTTGGTGGATTATTGGATGAACGTAGGTATCTTCTTGACCGAGTCACCTAGGTCCAAAACTGACCGAGTCACCTAGGTCCAGGCGCCAGACAGGAAACAAACGCATTATGCTAGCTCTATATATATATATATATATATATATATATATATATATATATATATATATATATATATATATATATATATATATATATATATATATATATATATACTTGAGAAATCTTCTAACCAAAAAATAACACTCAACAAAGCAGTGCAGCATAAAATACATCGATCCAGCAATCACCGTACGTACAAGAATATATATATATATATATATTGATAGCCATGGTAGCAGCCGCGAGCAACAACAGGTGGTTGAAATGGGCGGTTTGGGGGATGGTTTTGTTAGCGATTGCCTCCGAGTTTGTGTTGGGCGGAGATGCGAGGGTTGTACGTGGGCGGCGTCGGACAGCTGCTGCCAGAGCGCCCAGGAGTAGTATCTCTGCCAGCTTGCCGGCTTCAACCAATCCCGGTTACGTCTCACTCATCATACTTCTCTCTTGTGTTTTTTCCTTTCTTTACTTTTAATTAGAGCGTGTTTATAATTTCATGTACGTACGTATGTACGAGCAAATACAGTATGTAATTTTATAAATTCAAGCCAACATAGATTTGGCCAAGCTATTTATTTAGTATTTACTTTGTAGTAATGATGCTTTGTTTTCATATATTATACAGCCTAAGGTTTCTAAGATATTATAAACTTGTCCAAAATTCCCAAATAAAATTAGTAAGCTTATCAATTATCATGCACATGCTAATGGTATCTCCAAAATTCCCTAATTCTCTTTCATCTCTCGTTTGCGTACATGGACATCTTAGAATCTCATTGCCGTCTATCTCGAAATCTGGAACGTTTTAATTTCTTCATATCTTTCTAAAGTTTTGTAATTTTTCTCTTTTCATACCTCACTCATGCTTGCATCCGAAATTCAAAATAAGTCCAAACATGAAATAAGATCAAAATGAATTCGAGAACTCTTATATGCTACTAAATATGCATTTGTTTCTCCATTAAATCATAAACAAGAGATGGGATATACTTAACCTAGCATGATTTGGAGTTTTCACTCCAAATCCTAGCAAGGAGACTACTCACTCATGACCGAAAATCTCAAAACACAAAAAGTATAAATGAATAGCATGATGACAAACTAGACTTTAAATAAAGAATGTAGGAAAAATAGTAGAGTGAATCGGACTTATCAATCCAAAGATATGGCCGAAACAAGATCTAGATCGAGATGGAAAATATATAACTTTACCAAAATATAATTATTTAACCAAACTATTGAAACTAATTATGATATTAATAATAAAACTTTACCTTGTTTATGCTTGAAATTTTAAATTAGCTAAATTAATTTTAACTAGCATGTGGTGGTTAATTGTAAACATTTAGAAATTAATGGTGGTTTCATGGCAAAAAACTATAAGGGGTGGTTTATTGCAAATAGATGAATCATAGGGATAGTTTTATTCTGAAATATTTATAAAGGGTAGTTTTATGTAGTGTTCTCTCTCTTATAAATAGTTGAATCGAACTAAATTCCTAAAATCAGTAACAAATCGGACCAAAAGTGCATTTGTTTTTTTTAAATCATGACAAAACTGTAAATATATTGATGACATCAATTGTAATACAAGATTTGTTTTCATTTGTTTAGTTTGATCGTCAATGTTTAATTTGATGATAGAGCAAAACCCATGGAGATGGATCACCATTTGTACGAGTTTGGTTGCGTTGAGTACCACATCAAGGTGAGCTTGCTCTAACTTGATAAATTTGTCTAATCATTGTTTAAAAAGATGGTCACATCATGATACAACTAGATCAAGGTTATACGAGGTTGATAGACTGCTTCTCCTATTCTCAATTGCTCTAACTTTATAATTTCGCCTAATCTTATTGTTTGTGGATTCAACAGTCTTCATTGTCGGATCCACACAATATCTACGTGTCAATATCGACACCAATATTGCCGCGGGTTGCAAATCACCTCTCCTCTTACACACTAGAGATGGTAAAAGGGATATGCCCCGGCATGGTAGAGATAGTTGAGCCACCAAGAGAAGGATATGGACTCACATTGCAACTAAATTTTGCTAATATACCGCGAGGCAAAGATGTGCCCCGGCATGGTAGAAATAGTTAGACCAACGATCTAGTTTGTTTATAAAATAAATTTTTTTTAAATTAATCTTAAAAAAGACTAACTAATTGTTTCTTATAATTTGTTAAGGATATGAAATTTATTTAAAACGGCAATCTTGCTCATGTGTACAATTTATAATTTTGATTTGAATATTTTTGAGTTGGGATAAATCCGGACTTTAGATTTGATTTATAAAATTTTTTTTACCCTAAATCATTTTTATTTAACAATATAGGCGGAAGAAAAAAAACGGTTGAGAAGCCAAATGTGATAATCTGGGAGATATTCTTGTTACAATAAAACTTGCTTAGTACTCGTGCCTTGCACGGGATGACACAAAACCTACGATTAGAGTATTCATATATATACAATAATATATCACACATATGTTTTTAATAATAAATAAAAACTTTCTACTTATTTATATATATATACATATATATATATATATATATATATATATATATATATATATATATATATATGAGAGATAGTCTATTAGTTCGACTAACCCTATTTTCTTATATTTAAACAAAAACTTATTATTAAACTAATTAAAAAATTATTTTTAAATTTAAAAACTTTCTAAAAGAAAATTATATCAAATGAGAAGAAGACCATGTATAATATTTCTTATCCTAACCCTAGCATTAACCCTATCCATCAACAACTCTCATCACCTTTGGTTATACTTATCGCTGTTCATAGATAACAACCAACTTTTCCCTACACTCATCATTGTCCTACTTTTTGTCCATACAAAATACAACATATCTCATCACTGTCAATAAATCAACATTCGGTTTCTTGAGGCATAACTGTCAGTGCATAACATAACCAATTAGCCTCGTCCAATATATCATGTAACCATTTGTCGCAATCCAGCATCATGAGGTGTAACTGTCAGTGCATAACATAACCAATTAGCCTCGTCCAATATATCATGTGACCATCTGACGCAATCCAACATTATGAGGTGTAACTCTCAATGCGTAACATAACCAATTACCCTCTAGGCGTAACTGTCAGTGTGTAACATAATCAATTACCCTATTCTCAACACAACTCACAATAGCAGTCACTACTCGGTCTGTCACAATCTCAATCATAACTCAGTTTGCTAGAATTCTATCTATCAGAGTCTCCCTCTTGTCAACGCAACACAACAAGTACTAAATAACTCCCTAAAGGTAATAATTCAACCCACAAATTATAATAAACATTTCCAATATATAACTAGATAGATTATAAAAATAAAATAAGCCCTACTCACACTTAACGACAAACTTAACCTGAAACAGAACGGCAGCTAAGTAAGTCAGTATGACTTACCTCAAAAAGATGAACGCAGTAACCACCAAGTAAAACCAAGCAATCAAGCACGTCTCAAGTCAACCAACGTAGGGTCTCGTGTATCGAAGTCAAAACGGACTAACTTCTCATCCAAGCGTACCTCTAAGAACCTAAACAAGTCATTTTTACAAGTTTAACTCCATTTGTATAAACTTGGCCCATAATTTATAATTATAAATGTTTGGAACATTTTCTATAATTATAAATTTAGGTCTTATTCAGTAATTACTCCAAATAGGGCACTTTTGTAAATTTCTAAAAGTTTGGTTCATTCCTGTAATTATAAATCTGGGCAGTTTTGTGTAATTATCCATTTCGGGGCGACTTTGCAAAAACTGAAAGTATGGGTCATAAACGCAAATATAAAATAAGGGGTCAAATATGCAATTAATCGAAATAGTACCAGCTCAATGAGTTCAACCCACTGACCCGGGTGACTCGCTGAGTCGACTCGCCTAACTCGGTCGAGTTGACTCACCAGTTGCAGTAGGGTTTGTAGTGTCTTCCTCGCAGCGGCGGCCCCCTCCCTTCAGGCAGAGACATCAGCGGCAGGTGGCGAGGTTGGCTTCCCTTTGTTCAGAGGCGGACGGAGAAGTGACGAGAAGGCGACTCGGCGGCTGTTGTAGTTCCATGTAGAAGTGAGCTAATCCGGCCGGTGTTGAAGAACCTCGAGCGAGGAACAGATCCGGGCGACGGGCGGGTGCGGCGGTCCCGTTCGAGCGAGGAACAGATCCGGTTCCTTAGGCTCGCCGTCGTGGATTCAGAAGCGGATATGGGCGCGGCTCGTACTCCAGCAGCGTCAGGAGGAGATGGCAGGATCAATAGTTCGGCCGGTCTTCTTCCGGCAACTCGCGAAGAAGTTTGAATCTGAACCGACACGAGTTTGATGGTGTGAGAGCCCTATTCTTTCGGACCGAGTTTTGATCCTTAGCCGAGATTGGCTTTGGCCGAGATTGGCCTTTCCGCACCCGCGGGCATGACTGCCGCCCCTGCGGCTCAAGGAACCGCCCCTGCGGTTTCGGCGGCTGCAGCCGGTTTTGTTGACTCCTTTGACCCGTGCTTTACCCTTTCCCTTAATTCTTACCTTGTTGAGCAAGGGTTTCACTTCACTTCTTATTCCACTCCAGTCCTCCCTACGTCCTTCTTGCTTCTTCATCCCTTCCCTTGATCTTGCTTGACTTTCTCTTGGAGTTTGCTTGAGTTTGGTGTGTGTTGTTGATGTTGGTTGATCATGTGCTTAGCTGCTGAGCTTGTGATGCCAGCTGAGATAGTGATTGTGCTCTTGTTCTTTCTAGACCTTCAGTAGTGGTGAGTTCTTGCTTCTTCTCCTTCTCTTCTTCTTTGATTCCATCTCTTTAGCTTAGGATTAGATGTTTTGAATGTAGAGTGATGTTGGAATGTGTATGTTGTTGCATGTGTGTGACTTTGGAATGGACTAGAAGTGTTTTGATCACGTGAAGAGCCGAAGAGAAGCCGCGGGATCACATTCTGCACTGTCGCCGCCCCTGCGCCCGGAAGACGCCGCCCTTGCGGAAGCCGTGCCGCAGCGCCAGCGCTCGCGCCTTGCCTGTGCCCCTTGTCACCGCGCCTGTGGCTGCTCCCTGCAGCGCCTGCGGGTTACCTGTTCCGCTCCTGCGTCCCTTGATCACGCAGGTGCGTCTTGTCCCGGGACTACCCATAGTTGGGTAGCCCCTTTCCTTTCCTAGTATGAGGGACTTAGTCCCATGCTAGGTATCGGATGTTGATGAGTATGTTATAGATTTGCCGGTTACGGCTTTGAGGTTTACGAGTTGTATATGATCCTTATGGATCCCTTGGGTCTAGGTGTGACCCCTTTGTGTGATAGGAGTTTGATATATATATGTATGCCTTGTATAGGCCGTGTTGTCCTCTAGTTTGGAGTGGACCTGAGTGAGAGTTGATCGTAGTGATACGACTTCTGAGATTGAGGTAAGTCCGTAGGACTTACTTAGCTGCCATCCTTATATTGGATGTGTGCATGAGTGGTGTTTGTTATATGCTTTATAGTATGCGTTATGATGGTCACCGACCTATGTTATATTGACCGCCCATTGTAGTGGCTGTGACAACTTACCTTTCATCCCGTAGTAGAGTCTGGGAAGTTATCTGTAAGCTAGTTAGTTCTGGTATACGGGAAGGGCACCTACCACTCCATATGGTATACGGGAAAGTGCGCTGATACCACTCCAGCTAGCTATTGCACGCAGAGGTGAGGGTTATATATATTCCTCGTGTCACGTATATTTATATACACCGATTTATATACTCTTGAGTGTTTGGACTTATTAAAGATAATAAACCGGGTAAATGTGTGATATCATGATGAGGTGTTAATATTATTGATATGTGATTGTGCTCTAGCATCTTCTTATATATGTGTATGGTTAGCTAACGGTTTTATACCGTGTTGTAGATCCTTTGCAGGTTAGGAGAGCTGTAGAGTGATCCAGAGGGGTGATCTGCTAAGGGTTCCGTACACTGGACGTTATCGTGGGATTTTGGGTTATTATTATTGTACGGATTTCTGTTTGACTTTGTACTCAGTAGTACTCTATATCATCCTTTTGATATGTATATATATATCAGTTTTATGATTTTTTTTAATCTATTGGGGCCTTGTTGTAAGATTCAGTGAACTTGTTGTCAGGATAGGGTCAGGATCCATTGTGAGATCATAACCCAGTAGCACCTCGAGTCCTACGGATTTGGGGTGTTACAGATGGCTCGACTTCGCGAATCCGGTTCCAACAAGGATGCAGTGGATTTGACCTCGAGGCTTGCGGCGGGGCGAGACGGCAAGGCCGGTATGCTGGTGGCCGGAATTTGGACGGTCAACGGAAAACAAGGTAAGGGTTAGGGTTTGGTGGTAGGGTAGAAGACGATGAATAGTAACTCATCGGGAAAAGTGTTACGGTTTCTAACTAGCTATCTAAACTTTACGAGTCAATCCAAATCTCGATTTAATTTATTTATTAATTTATGTATTACCTTATTTATTTTTATTTTTCCTCAAACAACTTGATCTCGATAAATTAAGAATCCGAAATAATCCAATTTAATTCGACCGTGAAAATTATGAAACCCGGGTATTACATTTATTGATTATAATAGATTTGTTCAGTATTTCTATTTTATGTAATAATTGATTTTGTCAATTTTCTAATAAAATATATTTTAGTGAAATAAAATAAATTGATTATTGGAATAAATAAATAAATAAATAAATAAATAAATATGTTACTTAACAAATATCAAATTATTATATCGATATTCAAAACATCCGATTATTTAAAATATAAAAAGTAAATGACCAATCATATATATTGGTTTAAAAATAACTTGAATAAAAAAAAATTATATAATTTATTCTTCTAACACACAAATAGTATAGTATTTGTCAAATATAGAAATTTATTTTTGTTTATGTCATAATCTTTTTTGTATATTTCATATCTCATGTCATTCTCTCAACTAAGAAACTAAATAAAATAAATATGGAAACAGTTGACTTAATATAAATAAGATATATGTAAAATCCGATGTGGCTTAATATGGTGGTGACATGTGGCAAAATCTTATGTGGCTTAATGTAATGATGACATGTGACAAAATCCTAGGTGGCTTAATGTGGTGATAACATGTGAAAAAAATCTAATATAAGATAAACGTGAGCTTCGATAAACGTGAGTGCGACACGTGGCAAGGAATGACTCTCCTTTAATACTTATAAGATATAATATAAAATAAGATATAATATCCTATGTGCAAATGATCAAGAGTTTAAATCTTTTTTTTACTTGTTCTTTGATTTTTTTATTATTTTTCAATTCATGTTCTATAGTAATGTTTTTTTAATTATATTTCCTGTTCGTTTAATTTTTTCTCATAATATATATTCTCATTTAAAGCTAACAACTGTTTTAATTTTAATTTTGAAACGAATATATGATGCAAAATAGTAAAATCTAAAAAAAATTGACCAAATAGAAAAAAGAAGAGTAACGTAATGTAATTAATTAAATAATTGAGAACATTTAAGAAAATATTGTGCATCCAATAATGAAATGTTTGGTGGACCGTGGATCATTATATGAACGTAGGTATCTTCCTGACGTTGAATTTTATTCAATGCCGCGTAGTACAAAACTGACCGAGTCAACTGGGTCCAAGGCGCCAGCCAGGAAATAAACGCATCAGGCTACCTCGTATATATATATATACTTGAGAAATCTTCGAACCTAAAAAAGAACACTCAACAAAGCATTGCAGCATAAAATACATCGATCCAGCAATCACCGTACGTACAAGTTTTATATATATATTGATAGCCATGGTAGCAGCCGCGAGCAACAACAGGTGGTTGAAATGGGCGGTTTGGGGGATGGTTTTGTTAGCGATTGCCTCCGAGTTTGTGGTGGGCGCAGATGCGAGGGGTGTACGTGGGTGGCGTGGGATAGCTGCTGTCGGAGGGCCCAGGAGCAGTAACTCTGCCTTGCCGGCTTCAACCAACCCCGGTTACGTCTCACTCATCTTACTTCTCTCTTGTGTTTTTTCCTTTCTTTACTTCTAACTAGAGCGTGTTTATGATTTCATGTATATGTACGTGTGTAAAGCAAATACAATATGTAAGTTTTTAAATTCGAGCCTGCATAGATTAGGCCAAGCTATTTAGTATTTACTTTGTACTAATGATGCATTGTTTCATTATTGATGTAGTGTAGGTTGGGTATTTAGTGGTTGCATAGTTACTTGATGGTGGGACTACTTTAGATAATTCTATTATAAATCTCTATAGGTAACCCACAAGGTTAAAAAAAAAAAAAAATAACTTCTGTAACATTTTTGGGTGAATGTTATTTTGAGAATGCTACAAAGTTTTTTTTTTTTTTTGGATCAACCATCACATGCACCTTTTCATGAAATTACACACCAAAACCAAAACTCAAATTTAGACAATACACTTTACTTTTTCTTAATGCTTCAAGAATAACTCGAGGACAAAAAGCCACCGATGAATACCACAATCAAACTACCTAAGTACTCTTGGAAGACTCAATTGTAACATTAATGAGCCAAAGAAGATCACCACAAACTTATTGATGATCATGCCTTGTCCTAAATGCCATTTTCACAATGTCTTTATCTTGAATCCTCAACTAGTGATAATCAAACCTCAAGTCGATCTTTGATAATACGACCACTCAAATCTTGCAACTAGACCATTAAATCATCTATCCAGGACAATGTATACTTATTCTTCACGTGCGGTCATGATGTGGGTGTAAATGATACACACAAAATATCGCACATAGTACCGTAAGTGTACGGCCATGTCAATGTAAGTATATGATGTGACATCAAGGTCGAAATTTCAAGAGACTATGTAGATCCCAACTTTATCTCAAAGTCAACTAGTAAACCATGAGTGTGTAACAAGTAACAAGTAACTAGGATCCCAACTTTGGGAGGTGTCAAGTAACAAGTAACTAGGATCAAATATCAATAAGATAAAAACATGAGGAATTAGGGATATTCATCCAAACCATGACTAGAAGTAAGATCAACCATGTTATGTTCAATCATTAAAGAGAGCTTAAGTCACAAATACTAATGTAGCATGGTAAAGGTATGCTTTGACAAGTATTAATTTTAGCCATCCTTTTGGCCCTAGCTAGAATTACTCAATCAATATATTCACCAAACATTGCACAATCATCTTCGAATTACTTATCGGTCTCATCTAGGATGATTGATTCTTAAATCACTTATTTCATGCTTGTGTCCGACATTTAAAATAAGTCCAAACATGAATAAGGTCAAAATGAATTCGAGAACCCCTATATGCTACTAAACGTGCATTTGTTTCTCCATTAAATCATAAACAAGAGATAGGACATACTTAACCTATCATGATTTGGAGTTTTCACCCCAAATCCTAGCAAGAAGACTACTCATGAATGAATGAAAATATCAAAACACAAAGAGTATAAATAAATAGCATGGTGACAAACTAGACTTTAAATAAGGAATTTAGGAAAAATAATAGAGCGAATCGGACTTACCAATCCAAAGATATGGCTGAAACAAAATCTAGAACGAGATGGAAAATATAAAGAACTTCAAGAACACCTTCAACCCTTCAACCTTCAAGGCCAATCGGCCAAAATGCTTACAAGAGAGAATTTAGATAATTATTTTGTGTGTAGAATGATATGAATTGCAATCATCCAAAGTCTTAATTTATAGACCAAATTTTGTGGTCCCCCTATTCTAGAATAATCCAAAGGAATATCACACAATTAGCATGAGTTAGTTATAAAAGTTATCCACACCGGTAAGGTTTACCTCGGGTGAAGCTTTGCCTTAGGTCGGGTGAGAGGTTTGCTCTAGGTCAGGTTTCTCAACTGTCATAGGAAAGTACACGTAGCTCGGGTTTTTCGCCTTCTTTGCTAAGGTTTTTTCGTCTTCTTTGCTCGGGTTGCATCTTTCACCCGAGTACGTTGTAACTTCTCTTGGAAAAGATTCTTTGTCCGGGTTTCCTCGTCTTCCTTGGTTGGATTTTTGGTTCACCCGAGGAACGTTGACACTTTTTCTTCTTAGTCCGGGTGGATTATCTTCTTCGGTCGGGTTTTCAGTCTTCTTTGGTTGAGTTTTCTAGATTAACCCGACCTTAGTTGATATTTGCACTTTGGATTCTTCTTATCTTGGATTTCTTGTCTTCTTACCTCAGGTTAGGATTAACCCGAAGCTCCTCATTTGAGGTTCTTTGGCTCCTTTTCTTCATGCAATTGTTGATTTATTGTTTTCTTTCTTTCTTTCTTTTCTCCATGATGATGACGATGATGATGATGATGATATGATGAGGGTTCCTTATATTGGCTTGAAATGATTATTTGTACTCCATTTTAGACCTAAATCACCTACAAACACAAAGCACAAGGGGAGTAGGCATTCTTTGACAGTTTAAGTTTAAGCAAAGATGTAGATGTCATATCCCATGCAAAACTAAGGAAACACGTATAAAAAGACATATAAAAAGATAGCATAAAAATATGTTATCAGGTCACCTTGTTTAAACAAGGTGACCTGATAACATATTTGTATGCTATCTTTTTATATGTCTTGTTAATTTACCTCTTTGTAGTCAATGCAAAAACGGAGAGAACCATCTTCCTTTATCACAAACAGCATCACCATTCCCATGGTGACACACTTGTCCTAATAAATCCCATGATAGCAAGTTCCTCTCACTGTTTTTTCAATTCATGCATCTCTACTGGTCTCATTTTATACGGCATCTTAAATATTGGAGTTGAGTTTGCCTCAAACTCAATCATAAAGTTTGCATCCCACCTTCTTCAACAACCACCTTGCCCAATTGATGTTCCTACTCAATGTTGAATTTTACATGATATTAGTGCATTAAGCTATTTTTCTTAGAGTCTTTGTTATCGGCTCCTCTTTTAGAATGTTCTTGCATCAAAAAGAAATATACCTTTGAGATTCTTGATGATGACGAGGCTAGAAAATGCAAGCCTACTACTAGTCTTGTGGACGATAAGTCTACAATGGATGGAGCATCTAGTTCACAAATTTCATACCCCTCCCCCCCCCCCCCGACCCGTTATAGTGTGTCTGGTGATCTACAATATTTGACTATCACTCGTATGGAGATTTTCTTTATAGGTTAGTGGATATGTGTATTTATGCACATCCTGATAGGCATCTCTTCCGGACCATGCAATGCAACTTCAATACTCGAAAGATACTAGTGAGATGGGCCAACAACTTGGCCGATCCTCCCCCAATTGTCTCATGACATATACCAATGCCGATTAGGTGGGATACCTTGATAGCGGATGGGACGGTCTACTTTCGGTTTTGGTGTTTTCTTGGCGATAACCTAATCTCTTTATCTTATAAGAGACACGAAAACATTGTCCTAATTATAGTTTTGACAAGAGCTGAATTCAAAGTTGTTGCAAACATTGTTGCTAAGAATTGTTGGTTTGAAAACCTGTTAGGCGAGTTAGTAGAGATTGAAGTTGAGTCTGACTCTAATTCAATCATAAAGCCTATAAGGGTTCCATTCAATTTATTTGAATGGAACAACCACCTTGACCCACTTGATGTAACCAGTATAACGTATTAAGATGAATCTTTTTCTGATAGCAGTTCCATGAAATCTCACCGATCTCATGTAAAGACCTTTTAGTACGCATGTAGTACACATGATTTATGTGAAGAGTTTTGATAAATTTTCACCTGATATCAGATAGGTTACGATAACTGTCCAACTTGATCATTTGAATTCTCTATAAAGAGAATACATTTAGATATGTTAAATCATCCCAAAGTTCTAAAGAAATGACAAAATAGTTGTTTGGTCACTAGAAGGTTGGGATTGTCCTCATACTCGTCCAATAAGGGTTCCATTCGGCCGGTTTGCATAACCCAAAAATTTAAGGGCCATATATATTTAGATTATGATATGTTAGTACTAATGAACTTGGTGAGATGGAAGGAAGTTGATACTCTTGTGTAGTGGTCTTGAGTTAGAAACTCTATCATCAAGCCTTTTTCAATTTATTTCTCTTATGTGGGCCCATACTGGTCTCTCTCTCCTCCTCTTCTTCCATTTATATATTTTCTAACGGTAATCTTCTTTTATCTTTTTTTTATTTATATATTTTGTTTTTTTCCTCTTAATTGATATATGTTTCTCTCTTCTTTACTGATTTTATATTTTCTCTTTACATAAGTAATGGTAGATTTTTCTATTAATATTACTATTTTGTAATTATATATGATTATGTGTACTTAATGTATAATGCATTCTTAATGTATAATGCATTATTTAATGAAAATATACTACCTTTAAATTAGTATCGTAGATTTACTTTTATTATTTCTAAAATAACTTATAAATAATTTATCTACTAATAAATCTCCACCGTAAAAGCCATATAAAGAAACTTTAATATTATTTTTCTTTATCAATGAAATATCTTTAACTTTAATTATATAATAGGGCCTCCATTAATCATTGGACAATCCTATTGTTGATAGCGTGTTTTTATGATATCTGTTATAGATTTTTTTCCCATGTGTTTTCTATAGATTTGTATGGGTTTATGTATTTCTATATGTTTACTAGAACTTATTTGCTCAAAGAATGTCTACTTCCATTTGTTTCTTGTGTTTAGGTAATTTTAGGCCTAAATGGAGCTTAAAAAGACATATATATCAAAGGCTCAAGGAAGCAACCTACCTCGTCATCAACTGGAAGCAGCAAGGAAAGCCCCGGAGCAATGCATGAAAGGTTGGAGCATACAAGAGGAAAGTCAAAATATCACCGAGGAGATGCAAGTCCTAAAGGTCGAGTGCTTGTGCAAACTCAAATGAAGGATCCCCTTCACTCACACAAAGAAGAGGGACTAGGCTCGATCTAGAAGACTTAGGCTCTCCCACAAAAGGAATGAAGCAGACACATGAAGTCACTCGGCCGCCGAAAGCCACTCGACTTAAAGAAGAAGAAGTTACTCGACCGCCAGTGTGCCAAACCAAAGACATGTCACGCCGCTCAAGTGTTAGTCGACTGAAGCTCTTGACTCGCCTGAAGAAGAAACCCATGTCGCCGACTTACTTTTCAACGTCAGTTGACTAGATCCGGGCTCGACTCAATCGAAGAAGAAGGCCATTACAACCAACTCGGCCACGTGACGACGGTTACAAGGAAGATTCCTTTTGGTGATGTTGGCAATCCGTGCCGATTTTAGCCTATATAAAGGGCTTCGTTCTTTGTAATACACACCAATCCACTACCATTCCACTTGAGATACATTTTAGATCGGAGCTTTGCTCCTTAGGATAGTTTAGAGGTTCGAAATTTGTTCTTGCAGAATTTGCCGAGTTGGACAAGTTAAATCGAGTTGGAATGTTGAAACCCCCACATCTTTGTTTTGTTAACTCCGCTCTTATTGATTTATTCAGTGTTATTATTCATCATTTCTACTCTTCTTTGATTCCATGGATCCAATTTCTGTTTTTGAGATGTTTGATTTTTCACTCATCATGAGTGAGTACTTCTTCACTAGGGATTGGGGTGAAAATCCCAATCCAAAGCTGTGTGATGACCAAGTTGTTGTAATGTCATAGAATTATGTGAGTATCAAAGCATTTTAGTAAGCATGTATGAGAGAAGAAACCGATTTGAATACTAGAATCCATGTTTAAGCTAATATGAAAGTCAGATGCTAAACTATGTTTAAATTGTTCCTTTATGCACTTTGTTTTGTTATTAAACATGATTCTATGTGTTGATAATTGACCGGCTAGTATGGATGAGACTCATAAGTAATTCCATAATCTAGTGATGATTGTTTAGTTGTCTATAATTGCTAGAGTTTGTACTTCAATCATGTCAATAGCAAACACCATGCGAGGTTTGATTGATTAGCTTGCTTGTAAGGTGTTAATCCATGCTAGATCAATTCGTTTTAGGCTTGCAATTAGCAAAAACCATGTGATGCATGTTTGAACTCTAGTACTGATTGTGGTTTCTCACATCTTATGAAGAGCAAACATCATGTTACACTTGATGTACTGAATGACTTATGCTTAAATTTTCACTTGCTTAATATATGCATACTACCGTTTAGTTATCATTTACTTGAGCACTTGAGAAAATAGTTATCACTTTATGGCATAATAACATGTTTGACATTGCATTAGCAAGGATTGGAAGAATTATTCTCCAACCCCTAGTTTTTTCTTAATTTGAATTCACCCGATTGCATACTTTGTTTTTGACTCGGATGAGTTGAAAAGCTAAAGGAATTTGGCTCGGTTGTAGTTGACCGGTAAACTCGATTATAGATACCTATTATAACTCGATTGACCTAAGTTTCATACCACTCTTGAAGTGATTTGGATGATCATTTGATCACACCCTTTTCTTTTCATTTTACAACACTAGTTTTATTCTAGATGGCTTCTTAGAATGAGATGTGGATAACATAGTCCTTAGGAAATTACCACCTTGACATCTAGTCATATATTTGCATTGACACAACCTGATACTTGGGGTTATGTGGCGACTTTTATTGAGTGTTATTGCTAGGATTTAAAGGAAAAAATGTATACAATCATAAAAAGGGTTGTCAATTGCCGTGTCTTTGGCTTGGAGGGATTCATAAACTTAACTTTAACTCAACACCCTAATTGATTAAAATGTGAGATTTAGAGAAGAACGATATATGATTTAGAAGAAGTGAGATTGAAAGATCGATGGTTCAACGGCGAGATCGAGAGAAGATGCTTAATGGAAGAGAGGACTCACAAGGCGATACTTAAGGACCAAACGATACTCAAATGGGGACATACATTGCCCAAGCCCGTCAATGGGTATGGTTAGAAGGAAATCTTGGTTATGCGTTGATTGTAGAAACTTAAACCCTTTTTGTCTAACGATCAAATCAAAAGCAACTTCTATCTCTTGCACAATTATACCGAAAAGAGCACTCGTCAAAGTGTTGGGCTTCAGAGGGACGGTGTTCTTGACAGTAAAAACAGAAAGATCAAAATCAGGAGTTAGAAACCTAAAGATTGCCCAAAGCTTCATAAAACTCAAATCCCATATCTACAACTCCAATGTCCTGCGAAATGTGGTCTTGAAGGCTCCAAGACTATGTTTTAGAGGCCACAAAAGCAAATAAAGAAGCCTCTATAGCTGAGTAAAACCCTAGACCCCCAAAACCGAATAGGCAAAGAAGCAAGCCGCCATTAAAGATATCCAAAGAAATGGCCCCACAAACTACAATATCCTCGACCGATCCACAAATTTCATCATCAAAATAAGTTGTTGCACTCTTCGAATACTATGCATGACAAGTTTAGGCCAAAATACATCTTAGAAACACCCATACATTAACGAAGGAAAAGAAGATCACTTTGCGGGTCCCTTAATTGTAGAAGAAGATGCATCAACTCAACCTTCTTAACAACTCTCTTCATGACAAGCTCCCTAACAAACCCGACATCCCTACTCACATCCCCACCCAACAACTTAACACCCTTCACCGGCCTTACAATGCCTTGTGAGAAAAGACCATCTCTAAGTTTTGACTCATCGCATGAAGGCCAAAAGAACTTAGTTTTGCGAACATTCAACTCGATACCTAAACCCAGACCAAACTAGTGAATAATCTCAAGAGTTCTAGCAACCTCTTCAGACCGACCAATAATCGTACTATCATCAAGATACCAAGCATAACTATTGTTTAATAGATATTATTTAATTTGGATTTTGACTTGTTTGGTTTTTTTCTTGGCTTTTTTCATCTTTCTTAACATATCGGTTTTTCTCGACATTTCCTTAATGCGTTATTTGGACTATTTTGATGTCTTTTAAGCCTTTAAATGCTCTATAATAACCTACAAAGCAACGCCAAGGAAAGTAGACAACCATTGACAACAATAGCTCACAATGGATTGTAAGAATGTCTACTTTATACAAATTTAAAACTGAACTAGAGTTATATGCATCCAAAAACTACTCATGAAAATATACTATCAAAATTTCATCATACTTAATCTTCGTTTGTCCTCAAACAAGGACCAAAGCCATCCAAATACTACTCATGAAAATACTGTCAAAATTTCATCATATTTAATCTTAGTTTGTCCTCAAACAAGGACCAAAGACAAGCCCCAAACCCTTTGAATGGAATTACATATAGAATATACATATATATATATATATATATATATATTTCAAAATAATATTAAATATCTTAGATTTTAAGTAATAATCTGGACCGGAATTTAACCACTAGTAATCTACTATATAATACTAAAACAGAAGTGAATATTGCCACATGTCATCACTACATTAAATTCGCCACATGTCATTTTTACATTAAGTCATCTCACATTTTTTCCACATGTCATGTTAAGGTTATGTCACCTCATTATTTTATAAAAAAAATTATACACATTAATGAAGATACTAATATGTACTATATCCTAATTTGAGATTTAGAATCATATATATTTGGAAAGACTATATTATAAAAAACGAAATTAAAAAATATATTAGACAAAATTTTTCTACACATGATGAAAATTACGGGGAATCATATATATTGATGCCATAATTATACAATATTTACCACTTATAATATTTATAAAAAATAAATTATTTTTATTATAAATTTTTATAAACATTTAATATTGTAATATATAGAGATGATCATATTTCTCATTTCACTCTACTAACTTAAAATTTATTTATAACTAATTTATTTTACCTTATTATCGCAATAGATTGAATCATAAATATAATATATTAGTTTAAATCAAACCCGTGCATGGTACGGAAACTAAACTAGTGTTGACCTATATATATATATTCTTAATTTCTTATACTTCTAAGAGTAGGGGGAAAAATAGTATTATGCATCCCTTTGAATGGAAATTTCCGTAAATAAATAAACGTATTGTTCGTCTTAAGCCTGTTTATACACTACAGGTCTTCCTCCGTCCCGTATCCATTTTGCGAATTTTGAAACATTGATTATATTTATCTATAGCTATCATACATCACTTGATCAAAAAAGATCAATAGTATTAATTATTAAATGACACTAATTCCAACCAATGACAACATTATACATTGTACAGAACTTAAACCGACGATCGAACACCCAAGAAATAATTTCTGAATGAATATTTACAAAATTACATATTTACGTACGAAGTCGAAATACTTAGAAGAAAAGGAAGGATAAAACACATGAAAGGAGTACGCCGAGAGCAAGCTGCGAACCAGTGGGGGTTACAGCTTGAGCCGAGCTACTTCCGCCGCCAGCAGCAGTTTTCCCACCACCACGAGCGCGAACAGCACCACCCACGCCGAAGTCAGAAACAATCGCTAAGAAAACAAACCCTAAAACCAGCCACTGTAATAACTTCTTCTTCTTGTTGCTTGCAACTACCATGGCTCTTATTGATAAGCAATCCGCCCCTTTGAACCGTACCTATATATTAGGTACGTATACATATATATATATATATATAATAACGTGTTTTGTACGTGGGAGGCATTCAAAGTTGAATTGGTCAATTTATGATACTACGTGTTACGTAAAATTTACAAGGCCGGTTTGTTTTTTGTTTAATTTGTGATCCTCTTTTGAATTTTTCAACATCGATCGAACCCCATTTTCGTTTGATGTAATTAGTTAATGTATATATAAGTTGGTTCACGCCACGTAACTCAGCATTTTATCACATTTATATTGATGCCAGCTTCGAGTTTTGATAATTAACAATATCTCTATCAGCAGAGAGATCATATGAACAGGTTAGATTATAAATTTATTGGTTTTCTTTGAAATATGTTTGATTTTAAAGGCGTTGAATGATTGTATATTTGATTAATGTCATTTTCAGCGATGATCACTCAATCCAAATATTCAACAAGTAATATACATCGGCAAATTATTCGTCAAAGTGCTCAACTTTGTTTGATAATACCCTCAATTTTTTTATTTGTAAATTTCTTACATTTTAATGTTAAAATCATCTTGAAGTTACAACGAAAAAAAGGTGTGAACATGGGAAAATCAATACTGTATATATGAAGTTCATTTGTTTTTATTATCGGTTAAATGTATATATAGTGATATTTCATTAAATTTATACGTCGGCCTTTACAGGTAAAGATAGTTGTTCAGGACAATTGATGGAGCTATAAAAATCCAATTATTTTAAAAGTAGTAGTGATTTGTTAGAAGTTGATTAATATTAGGGTTAAATAGGATAAGTCTATGAATATTATAAGCGGGATATGTGTATGGGGTCACACATTTTGAATCGAAATATCATATGAATGAGAAATGAGAATGATTGTTGATGGTTGATGGTTTTTAGTCTGGTTATTGAGTGTCTAATACTTTATCAAAAGAGATTGGATTATATAGTACTGTCACGTCTACCGCGAGGCGGATAACAATGTGAAAATTTTTTTTTCTATTGCTTTTTAAATTTTTTGTCGGACTGAGTGTATTGATTGACCCTTCCAATGGTGCAATTGATGTATCTTTTTCGTTGCGATGTAAGAGGCCGGGCTATCCTGAGTGACGACTACTTAGCCCGCCTTTTTTATTAATAAAAGTGGGTCTAGATGCACGGAGACACCGATTCTCCCTTTAATAATTTTTTTTTAACATATATATTATATTTTATAATATGATATATTATTTATACAAGTAATAATTAGAAAGATTAATTGGTGACATCCGATTGGTGGGGTTAATTAAGGGAGTTGTTACACACCCTTGAGAGAGTTTATAAATGTAATATATTAATAATTTCTACCATTATTCTCCTAATCTTTCCAATATTTCTAATATCTTCAAAATCTCTTGTTCTCTGACATGAAGAAGAACTAAAAGACCAACATGTTGATCTTGTGAGAGTGGATTACCATTATCATTCCAAATAACTTTGATTGTTTTTCTTTCGAATTTTATCCTAGCAGTCGAAGGTAAAGGAGATGTCAACGTCAATATATCTAGGCTCACGTAGACTTAACAGAGAAGTCGCATATAAAAGTTGCATTCTCTTCCGGATCTTCCCTAACTAGATTAGGCTCACCGGCTTTTAAAGATCCCGTTGATGTAATAACATTGTAGATCTACTCATTCACCAAAGGAGCCAACAACTCAATCCATGGGGGCGTAAGGGGAGAGAGAGCCGAGAGAAATTATTAGAAAAGTCATTAAATTGTAGGCTGGTCAATTGTCCCGCGAGATCTAACTGCTCGTTAGTTACTTCAGTTACTTAAAACATAATATATTTCTTACTGATTTTTGTTTTGAAAGTAAAAATTAGGAAAATTTACTTACGAGAAGGGCTTCATCCTATGATATTCTTACAATTTAGAATATTGAGTTAGAGATCTGTATGGATGTCAACTTACAGAGAAAAGTATCCTAAATGAATAAACTTTACTTAGCCGCTGATTTTTCTGAGTATATGAACTGAATTGAATTCTTGTAGTTCAACAAGGATATTTGCTGTTACAAGCTTCTTAATCTACCAAGGATGATAGTATCATACTGTGCATGTTATGATAGTTAAATTATCATCCCCTGTGATGTTTTTAATCTTAATTTTTTTTTATAAAGGAAAGCAGTTCGAAACACTAGACGACACGCCGTCTAGTAGATCAAAAGGCTGAAAAGATTGAAAGACAAGAAACCCCGAAAGCAAAGGGATATTCAAGGAAATTGTACGAAAAAATTAAAGTATGATCGTTAAAGATACAAGGCGACACTGTAAAACACGAGGTTCAACAATCTTTTGATTTGTTTGAAGTTAGATACGAATATGAAATGATCAAGAAATGGTCAAGTGTTATAGCTCATTCGAACATATTTCTCATTGTTGGATGATTCTGATTCGAACATATTTGTCATTTTTTGATGATTTTGGTGTCATTACCCAAACGACGGCCAATTAAACATAAAAAAAAATGAGAGTTTCTCGTAATCAATCAAAATTATGGTTTTCTATCTTATATATATTATAGGAGTAGCATTCCTTGTCATGTGTCACGCAGAAAATCACTAACTGCCACGTGTCGCGTCAATATTTAACCTCAACTTTTTTTTTTGATTAAGTAATTTATAAAAAGAATTTACAATTAAAATTATTAACAAAAAAATCCATACCATCTACCTAAATCTAGATTATTTTTTTTATAAATAACTAAATTTGGTAAATTTAGTTAACTAATCATTTTTATTATTTTGGGTTTTAATTTTTAATCCTAAAATATTTACAATTCGGTTATCAATCCTCAAATTTAGCCAATATATTTTAAATTTGGAATAAATTTATTCTAAAATCTCAATAGAGGATTATTTAATTACGTAATTAAAATCAAGATTTATATTCGGGAATTATTATAATCGAATTGAATGCCGGATTAATATTGCACAATTAACTATATATATATATATATATATATATATATATATATATATATATATATATATATATATATATATATATATATATATATATGAAAGTATACTTTTTTTTCAATTATTTACAAAAGAAAAAAGAAATTAAAATCAAATTTATATTATTGTTTAAAAATATTTCTTTACACAAAAATAAAATATGTTTATGAAAATTAAAAATATTATACATTATACCTTATTTTTATTTATAATTGTAATTGTTATATCGAACTCTTTATAGAAAATTCCGTGCAAGGCACGGGTATTACACTAATATTAAGACAAGCCAAGTCCAATTTATAACAACCAATAACCCTTTTGTTAATGGGCTTTCTTTTTATATACATTGTTATTAATCATCTCTTTCTCTAGGCCCAATAATCCTTTTCAAATGTGGAGGAATAAATGATTTCTATGAAGAAGGAAATCAATTTAACTTGTTGTAAAAGTATGAGAGTACGGGCTATTATTGCTTGTTTTAAATTATTGTTTTATTTTATTTTTTAGGATTTTACAACGCTTTCCAACACCAAAACAACGACGTGAAGTGGCGGTAATAGAGGCTGCAACCATCGCTTTGCCGCAAACAAGATGTAGTTGAAATAAACTTTACAATTTCACCATTTGAAGGCTCCGGATGACTTTAAGTCTTTAAATTAGTGCTTCTCAACAAAGATTGGTGCATAGCCCTGCATTGTAGGGGTAATTGTTATAGTTGAAAGGAAGGTCGGTGCGCATCTAATAGCCACGAGGATTTATAGTCGATTTTTTCTCTTGAAATATGTATAAAAAAAACCCAAATAAAATTAGTAAATCTGAATAAAAAAAATTATGAGAAACTGAATTCGAATTTTTTTTGTTAAAAAAAGAAAAAAATTTAAAAAAAAACAAATCTGAATAAAATTTTTTTATAGTAACGAATATTTGTAGTCGATAATTGTTAACAATAATAAATAATTGTTAGAATATTTAATAGCCACGAAGATTTTCAGTCGAAGTCGAAGTAAACTTGAACAAAAAAAATTCTCATGGAATCTGAATAAAAAATAAAAAAAATAACAAATCTGAATCTTAACAAAAAAAAATTGTAAATAACCGAATTTGAATAAAAATCGAAATATTAAGAAAATGAATCTTAATTAAAAAAATGAAATAGTAATGAAGATATGTAGTTGAAATAATTGTTAAAACAAAAAATAATTGTTAAAAAATTTGATAGCCCCGATGATTTGTAGTCGAACTTAAAGAAAATATTTTTTCTTTTATTCTGAATTAAAAAGACAAAAATAAAATCAACAAATCTGAATCAGAAAAAAAATGTAAAAAAACCGAATTTGGATAATTACAAAATGAAATATTAAAAAACGAATCTTAATAAAAAAAAATTGTTAAAACAAAAAATCATAGATAATTGTAAAAAAAACCGAATTTGTAGTTGAAATAATCGATAAAACAAAATCTTAAGAGAAATATATCTTTTTTTAAAAGTAACGAAATCTTTTAACGATACAAGCTATTGCGCGTCGTTAATTTTTTTTAGAGTAACGAAAATTTCGAAATTTTTTTAAAAGTACCGAAAGATCATAATTATAAAAAAAACGTATAAGAAAATCTTATCTTATATATATTAAAGCGAACACACTTTTTGCCACGTGTCGCCGCCATAATTTTTTCTTATCTATCTATATACTAAAGCAGCCCGTGAACTTACACGTGGCACAGTCTAGTAAATCCTTTTACACGTGGCACAGTGTGGTGAATCCACACCATAAAATTTACACGTGTCATTTTTTTGTTAATCCAGGTCCTGCCATGTTAAAACAATTATTTAAAACATTTGATTTACGAATTTTAACTAATTTATTTTATATATCGAGTCTTCAAATTTTGTTAATATACATGAAAAAAAAATTTACCAAATCTTTTTCACCAAATCTGCCAAACAAATTAATAAGCCATTTTACTAATTTATTTTATATATTATTCTTCATATTTTTTTGTTAATATACGGATAATTTTTCACAAAATCTTTTTCACCAAATCATTTTCATTAACAAATTTTAATTAATTTATTTTAATCCAGGTCCCACCATGTTAACACAAATTATTTTAAATATTTAATTTATGAATTTATTTTAAATATTTTATTAACTAATTTATTATTAGTCCCTCATATTATTAATTGACCTTAATATTTTATCAACTTACATTTTTTAATTGTCTACTGAACTTATATATACTTTGTAAAACTTATAAACTTTATTTCAAATTTAATCTTATTTTTCTTACATATATTTTTCAACTCAACGTTGATTTTTCACAACTTCTGACATTTATTATTTATTTAAACTTTTAAAGATCTTAATATTTTTTATTTATATTTTTAATTTTTAGTTGAACCTTTTTTCTTTTTCTGAAACTAATAAAACAAATTCTTCTAAAATAAATTTTTTTAAACGTTTAACAAAAAATATTTTTTTCATATTTTTAGAATAAATAAAATTTAAGAATTAAAATAAATCTTTTTTTATAATAATAAATTTTTGTTTTAAAAAAGTCAATTTTAATATTATATGAAAATAATTTCAGATATTTTTAAATAATTTTGTATAAAAATCATAAATTTCATATTGAAAATATATGAAAAAAATTGAAATCATTTTCCCAAAAAAAAATAATTTCAATTTTTTTTTAAAAATATATCAAATTTTTAAAAACAAATCAAATAGTTTTAAATATATTTTTTTATATTTACACAAAAAGTATGTACAAAATTAGGGGAATAACTCCGGAAAAAAAAAATCAATAAAGTTTCGATTTTTTTATAATAAAATTTAAAAATATTTTAAATAATTGTTTATTTTTAACATATTAATTTATTTTAAAAAAACAGAATGAACATTACACCTATAATTCTAAATTTTTTAATGACAAGTAAAAAAATTATTTGTCAAATCTTAACCGAGTTAAAAAAATTTGGAAAAATAAGTTATATTATTTTATATAAATACATTGATAGTATGTATCATTTTCAATAATTTTCAACGTTCGTATTATTTGAGTTTCATTTATAGTTGTTAACTCAATTATAGTTGTTGTATTAGCATCATTGTTTTGTATATATAAGATTGATGAAAACTTTGTATCACTTTTCAAGTTTTAATCTCTCCGTGAATCTCCTATCGAAGACGAAGGTGTTTGTTGTTTTGGTTGCGGTGGCCGAAGATAACTTGCTGCACCAGACAAGTCAGATTTGGTTAGTCCTTGTTGTAATAATCGGAAAATTTCGGAATTTAAATAATTACTCTAGCAAGAATTTTATTAATTGGTAAAACCGAATCGAGCTCCTGAAATGAACCGATCAAATCTAACCGCACTAAACCCGACCAGCGGAGATTTCATAGTGAACCGAACTAGTTCCGGTTCGGTTTTATCCTCTCTAATTTTTTTAGTGACCAGCGTTTTTCTCTGCCTGGGCCGCATCTTCTCCCTTTGGGCCGGTCTCTCCCACAGTTTCTTTCGTGGGCTGGCCATTCCATGCTTTCTCTTCTTGGGCCGTCCAGCTGAGCGCTCCACGTGAGCAGGCCATCGTCTCCCAGCGTTTCACGATTCGTCTTCGCATCCCTGTAAAACGGTAGTCAACAGAAGTTAATGGCGTATTAACACCGGCCGTTCAAAGAGCGTAAACAAGCAACGACGTCCTACCCGCTCGACATTGACCGATCTCACGTTCTCTTCCCTACGCAACTCTCCTCGCAAAATCACCACACTCCGATCTCCTCGTTACCTCCCGGTTCCGTTTCACTCAGTTTTCCGGAATCTGCCGCTTGCCTCTGTTTTAACCGTTGTAGTCACCGGCCTCCTCTCCACGGATTTACGACCCCGCGCACCTCCCATCGCCTCCTCTCATCACTCTCGACATCTTCCTGCCAGTGTCGACTGTTGTCCCCTTCCTACTGACCTCACACCGCGGGAAGACACCCAACCACCGTATCGTCGACCGGTAAGCGTTCCCACCCTCCTCATGTTGGTTTCCATGGTTCTGCACACCTCACCTTTAGCGTGAGTTTCTTGTTTTCTCAGCCAGGCTAAGGACCATAGGCCTACTGCCTCTGATTCTCTCTTTTGCCGACGAGACGAATTGAGACCCCGTTGTACAGTGAGAAAAGTCGAGCCGAGACCCGACAATTGTCACCCTCTAAGTCCCAGGATTGTTTGCACAGCGGGGAGACTTAAACCCAGGACCATCGGTCCGACACTACTGTTGTCTTCGATACCATCCGACCCGAGACGACTTTTCCTGTTAGATCCCGACCTAGTCCAGTCCGTCAATTTTTAAATTTCTCTTCGAATGAATTAAAGTGCTTCGTACCAATATCCTTGTGGTCTTAAAACAGTTAAATATATTTAATTATGTAACACCCCAAATCCGTAGGACTCGGAGTGCTACTGGGCTAGGATTTTACAATGGATCCTGACCTAACAACAACTTCACTGAATCTTACAACAAGACACCAATAAATTAAAACCAAACATAGAAACTGATATATATATATATACATGTCAAAAGGATGATACAGAGGAATATAATCCCCACCTCTGAGTACTTTAGCCAGCTGGAGTAGTATCAGCACACCTCCCGTGTACCCTATGGGAGTGATGAGGGTCCTTCCCGTATACCAGATCTGGCCTGACTACAGAGAATCTCCCAGACTTCACTACGGGATGAAAGGGAAAGGTTATCACGGCCACTACAATGGGCGGTCAATATAACATAGGTCGGTGACCATAATAACACATGCTATAAAGCATATAACACACACACCACTCAAGCATACATCCAATATAAGGATAGTAGCTAAGTAAGTCCTATACTCTTATGGACTTACCTCGATCTCAAAAGTAACTCACTACGAACAACTCTCAGAAACATCCACTCCAAACTGGAGGACAACACAACCTATACAAGGCACACATAGATATATCAATCTACTATCACACAAAGGGTCACACCTAGACCCAAGGGATCCATAAGGATCATGTCCAACTCGTAAACCTCAAAGCCCTAACCGGCATTTCTGTATCATACTCGTCAACATCCGAATCCTAGCATGGTACTAAGTTCCTCATACTAGAAAGGAAAGGAACTACCTAACTATAGGTAGTCCCGGGACAAGACGCACCTGCGTGAACTAAGGACGCAGGGGCGGAATAGATCACCCGCATGCGCGGCAGGTAGAAGCCGCAGGGGCGGTGACAAGGCTGCAGGCTAACGCAGACGCGGCGTAGGCGCTGGCGCGGGCGCGATGGCACGGTCTCCGCGGGGGCGGCGGTTTCCAGGCGCGGGGGCGGCGACAGTGCAGAATGAAATCTCGCGGTTTCTCTTTAGCTCTTCACGTAATCAAATCACGTCTACTCTCTTCCATAGTCACACACATACATATATATACACATTCAAACGTTAAGCTATGCTCAATTCATCTACTCCTAAGCTAAGAAGGAAGAACAAGAAAGAAAAGAAGGAAGGAGGAGCAAGAAGCTCACCTTCACAGCCGTGATACCTCAAGGAAGAACATAACAAGCTCTTAGTTGGCCTCAGAAGCTCAACAAACATTCACACAACCTTCAGCAACACAACACCACACCAAAACCTTATCAAACTCAAAGAATTCTCATGCAAGGTCAAAGGAAGAGATGAAGAAGCAAGGGGGACGTGAAAGATGGGTAAGGAAATGTGAAAACTTGCTCAGGAACCAAAGGACGGAAGGGTTAAGGGAGTGAAAGAGTAAAGCACGGGTCAAAGATTCAACAAAGACGGCTGCAGCCGCAGGAAACCGCAAGGGCGGTTCACTAGGCCGCGGGAGCGGGAACCCGCAGGGGCGGCCAACATGCCCGCGGGTGCGGCAAGGCCAATCTCGTCCAAAGGAAATCTCGGCTAAGGACGGAACTCGGTCCGAAAGACTAAGGCTCTTACAAATTAATTATATAAGTACAGTGGTTAATATAGTATAATGTAGTGATGGTAGAGTTATTATACTCGATTTGCGGAAATAAGTTAGAAAGCCGGAAGTGGAAGTTAGCGGAAGTATTGGATTAAATTTATATACTTAAGTAAACCCGAAGCAGAGTTAAGTCGACAAAGTAATTCCGTTTATTTTTATAGAGAAGTTATTGTGTTTAGTATGGGGAAATGCGTGTTAGTGGAATAATGAAGGATACCTAGCTAAGTAGAGGACGAAACCTCAAGTTAGCGGATCGAGAAAAATGTACCTTAATGTGAGGACCAGTACGAGAATAGCGAGTAGACGATTGATCGGTAATATTTGATTGTGATGCTTTTCGAGTAAAGTATAATTAAGAGAAAGACGAGTTTATGAATAAGTAAGATGGGAATTATTCTAAGAATGGATAATTTATGGAACAGGATAATCGGATCTTTTGCTGGCAAGATCGCGAGACGTTGAGACCAGTACAGATAAGGTGAGTTCGTAGGACTCACTTAGCTACCTTTTAATACCAAGTGTGCACTAGAGTAGTGTGTGTGTTATTCTTGTGAAATAAAAATGAACGAACTAGATCACCGTCTTTTAATTTTAATGAGAGGCACAAGTGTATGATAACGTGCCGTAACCGTCGGTCCGGGCCGATGGTGCCGGAGGATTGCCCCGCGACCAGTCCAGTAGTGTATACGGGGGAGATGCATCAAAACCAGTCCTACTGGTAAACGGGGACGGAGGCAAGAGTCGGAAGACTCTTGTGTTACAAGTAAAGTTGGAAAATAGAATGACCCAATTCACGTAATGAAAGATAATAAACCGGGACATTGTGTGTTGCATGCTGATTGATTTACAGTACTTCCTTATGTGTGTGTGTGCTTTAGTGACCTTAGTATTAGAATTGTAGCTAACGGTTTTACCGTGTTGTTAGGTATTTGCAGGATAGATCTCTACCGAGAAATCGGGAGTGGAGTGGCCAGCCGGGTTTCCGTACTAGGAGTTTGGGCGTTGAGTTATATTTTATGTTTTATTTATTTTATTGCTGTAGAGTTGGTATAGTATACAGTTGGCTGATGTATGAGTCAAAGTCTGTCTGAGTTAAATACTAATTTGTGAAATGATTTGATTTAAAATATTTGTGCCTTGTTGCAAGATCCGACGTTATTGACGTCAACCTAAGGCCGGGACCCACTGTGAGATCCTAGCCAGTAACGCTCTGAGTTCCCAGAATTCGGGGTGTTACAACATGGTATCAGAGCTCTAGGTTGGCAACAATGGCACTCGCAATCTTCTAAAAAGGCCAAGTATAAACAGAACCCGGAAAGGGGTCTGGTTTTATAAAATGAATTTCAAAGTTAATGTCTTGTTAGTCGGGCTGGGTAGTAGTACGGAAACCACCGCTCCACTCTGCAGATCTCGGTAGTAGTAAGTTAGTGTGACTTTTACTTAAAGATTTTTAATGTTATTTATAGTTGCATGTCTCGTATAGACGGCGCACAGATAGTAACCGTGTCGGGTTAGGGTAAAGGTAATTACTTTTCCACCCTTCTCGCACGAAGTAGAATTAGTAAGACAGATCAAACAGGCAAGTGGAGGAATAAAATCTTTCAAAGAAGAGAGAACGGAGTACGAGATTGCCGAAAGTACGACCCCAACAGTACGAGGAATTCAAGGACACTTTCAAACGAACCAAGTCACACCTCGAAGGGAGCTCCAGGTCTCAAGAAATGATTCCGGACTACAAAAATAAGAGTGATGTTGACTTTCCAAGAATACCAAACTAACGGACGGAACTACTGTTACATCAAGTTACACTATAAGAATGAAGAGTAGATAAAAACGATGTGGGAAAAGTACGAGAACCGCAAAGGCGTCCTCTTGACAAGAACTCAAGATGCCAACAACAAGAGATGTTCCCATGAGGCGGGAAATAGAAGAATAGTGTTTAGAGAAATGCGAGAATAAGTCAGGATATGGTGTCATGGAGTATGATTATGTTGGACGACAGGAAGAAGTTGAGAAGCGGTGATCGCTTGCGCAGGAGGTCAAGCAGGAACTAGTAAGTGAACCACACCGGTCGGAATACGAAGAAGAAAGCATGAAACAAAATCTAAGAAACCGAAGAAAGAGCTACATTGACCGACATGCCGAGTTAAGGGAAAGGAAGTAAGAACAACGACGTGCTTCCCGATGAACGGGAGAGTATCATAACCAAATACAGTAAAGGAACTGACAAGAATTAATAATGATAGATACGCCACAAAGAAAGAACATCAGTACATGTGAAGCGGGCAAGATGTCACCATTGTTAAGCGACGACTGATAAGACAGAGGATAATGATTGAAGAATCCAGTTGATCTAAGAAAGACCCGAGATATGGGAGAAAAAGAGAATAACAAGAAAAGAGAATCATTTCTTAGTATAGAATTTGCTAAGAGTATGAAATGGCATGGTCAAGCCTACACCTCCATCTTAGATGGATTCTTTGAGATCAAGTGGGCAATCCCTCGGAGACAAGTAGACAAAAGAAGAGAAGACCCTAATATCGGAAAATGAATAGTTAAAGAGTAAAGACGCTCAAAGGGTGGCGTTGACGCTCGATGCTACATGTATGAAAATGATAGTTAAGAATACAAACGACCTGAGACGCAGTATCACCGGGAAATAGCAAGGACGAGACTGATAAGACAACCCGTGGACCGGGAAGATCATAGAGAAACAATATTATTCAGAGGGAAACCAGAGAATAGTGAACGTACACAGGTAAAGACGCTCCAACCAAAGGACAATAATGCGCTCGGAGTTGACCGCGAAGAAATTAAAGCATCAGTTAATTAAGTCAGAAGGTGAGATATCACGGACTAAGAAAGTTTGCAATGAGACTTAGAGCATGGTTGGGCTGAAAGATTTAATGTTAACCCAATAAATGACAGGGGAGAGACTTTAATCAGTGGAAGAAACAAAGAATATCTGAGTGACAGCATCACGGGTGAGTTAAGACTGACGTTGAGGTATGAGTCGAGACACCAATCCGATATACAAGAAGACCACCTAGAGAAGGAAAAGAAAATTGACCGCCTTCTTGTCTTCGGAGTAAGACTAACTACCTTGGGTGATCTAGAATAGATCAAGAGAACTAGAAGAGCTAAAGACAAGGGTTCAAGGCTAGAGGACGTACCAGTAGTGAGTGCACGTAGGTGTTTTGGGATAACTTCCCGACCTACCTCCACAACGGAGCGTAGATTCTAGTATTGAGTTGGAGTCTAGTACGAGACCAATCTCAAAGGCTCCCTACCGGATGACACCTATCGAGATGGCAGAGTTGAAGAAGCAGTTAGAGGAGTTGAAGAGAAAGGGTTCATCTAACCCAATGTCTCTCCTTAGGGTGCCCATGTACTGTTTGTGAGGAAGAATGATTGATCCATGAGACTTTTCATAGATTACAAAGAGTTGAACCGAGTAAGGATAAAGAACAAGTATCTGTTACCCCATATCGACGACCTGCTAGACCAGTTGCAGGGGACCTCAGTCTTCTCCAGGATTGACTTGGGGTCAGGATGTCACCAGTTGAGGGTAACGGATCAGGATATCCCTAAGACAACTTTCCGGACCATGTACGGTCATTATGAGTTTGTGGTGATGTCATTCGGGCTCACCAACCCCGGAACTGAGATGAGCAAGCCAGACACTTGAGGACGGTGTTACAGGTACTACTGGACAATCAACTCTAAGCTAAGTTGTCCAAGTGCGAGTTTTGGATGTAAGAGGTAGCCTTTATGGGTCATGTGGTTACGGACGAGAGGATCAAGGTTGATCCAGCCAAGATTGAGTCTATTTCGTCATGGCAACCTCCTAGGAACGTTAAGAAGGTGCGCAGTTTTCTAGAGCTAACTGGGTATTATAGACAGTTTGTGGAAGGGTTCTCAGTTATTGTCCGACCACTCACCGGTCTACTAAGGAAGACCACCCGTTTTGTGTGGTTTGAGCCCCAGAGGAGTTTTGATGAGCTGAAGAGGAGGTTGATTTCCGTTCCGATCTTAACCCAACCAGAGGTCATAGAGGACTTTGTGGTATACAGTGCTACATTCAAGCTGAGCTTGGGGTGCGTATTGATGTGGAGGGGTAGGTTATAACATATGTGTCTCGCCAGTTGAAGACGTACGAGGAGAACTACCCCACGCATGACCTGGAGTTAACGGCAGTGTTGCACGCCCTAATGATTTGGCGTCACTACTTGTACGGGACTACTTGTTAGATCTTCACATACCATAAGAGTTTGAAGTATATATTCACTAGCGGGAGTTGAATAACCGCCAGAGGAGATGGTTTGAGCTGATTAAGGACTTCGACTTGGAAGTTTTGTATCACCCGGGAAAGGTGGATGTAGTCGCCGACATCTTGAGTAGGAAGACACCTCAGGGGAAGGCTATAGCTCGTTTGACGGCTCAACCCGAGTTATAGAGAAATCTCGCCCGACTAGAAGTGGAGATTCAGTTTCCCGATGATGATCGACATTTAGGTGCTTTAGAGCTTGTTCTGGATCTGTAGGACGAGATCTGACAAAAGCAGGATACCTTCTCTACTATATCCAGGATCCGGGAGAGGATATCCCGGGATGAAGCACCACAGTTGTGATAGGTACGGATAGAATGATGGAATGCAAAGGACGGGTTGATGTCCCTCTGGATGAGGAGTTGAGATAGAGAATACTACAAGAGACTCATTTATATACCCTACTCGGTACACTCAAGTACCAGGGAGATGTACAGAGATGTCAGACGCTCCTATAGGCGGAGTGGTCTGAAGCGGAGCTGGTCAGATTTGTGGCACAATGTGCGATTTGTCGGCAGTTTAAGAATGAGTACCCAGACCGAAGAAGAGTTATAACCAATGTCGGTTCCGCAGCGAAAGTGGGAAGACATAGCTCTGGACGTTGTCACATGGCTGAGATCTAGCAGGAGATTTGAAGGTAATCGGGTCGTGGTGGATAGACTCACCAAGACCGGCCATTCAAATCCCTAAGGAAACGGGGGAGGTGAGTTGGTTAGCAAAGGAGTTCACGGGATGGATAGTGGGACTACATGGCATGTCTAGGGCCAGCATCTCTAACAAGGATGGACAGTTCAATTTGAGATTTTTGAGGAGCAGATACCGGATGACATGTTTCGGGAAGTCTTGATACGGGAGCGGATGTTAGCAGCTTAGAGTCACCAAAATTCTTATTCGTATAAGAGGCGCAAACCTCTCGAGTTCTGAGTCGGTTCATAGGTGTGATTAAGAGTATTGGCGACTCGAGGTGTCCGGTATTTCGACTTAAGGTATCGGATTGGGCCGGAGAGGTGACATACCGGTTGGCCTCTCACCGCCTTAGAGGGTATATGTAACACCCCGAATCCGTAGGACTCGAGGCGCTACTGGGCTAGGATCTCACAATGGATCCTGACCCTAGCCTGACAACAACTTCACTGAACCTTACAACAAGGCACTAACAGTTTAAAACAAAACATGAAACTGATATAAATATATACATGTCAAAAGAGTATACATGGTACTGCTGAGTACAAAAGTCAAATCAAAGGCCGTACACACGATAACAACCCAAAATCCCACGATAAACGCCCAGTGTACGGAACCCTCAGCAGATCACCCCACTGGATCACTCCTCAGTCCTCCTAACCTGCGAAGGAACTACAACACGGTATGAAACCGTTAGCTAACTATACACATATATAAGAGAAGCAAGAGCACAATCACACATCATATAAACGATAACAACTCATCATGGTATCACACATTCACCCGGTTTATTATCTTTAATAAGTGAATCAATCAATCGTATAAAATATGTATATATATGAAGATAGGTGACACGAGGAATATGATCCCCGCCTCTGAGTACTCTAACCAGCTGGGGTAGTATCAGCACACCTCCCGTGTACCCTGAGGGAATGGTGAGGGCCTTCCTTTATACCAGTACTGGCCTGACTACAGAGAACCTCCCAGACTCCACGGCGGGATGAAAGGGAAAGGTTATCACAGCCACTACGATGGGCGGTCAGTATAATAAAGATAGGTCTGTGACCATCATAAACATAATCATACTCGTAATCCTATTCCTAATCATGCTATAAAGCATATAGCAAACACCACTCAAGCATACATCCAATATAAGGATAGTAGCTAAGTAAGTCTTATGGACTTACCTCGATATCAGAAGAACTCTCGAAGATAAACCTCAGGAACGTCTACTCCAACTAGAGGACAACTCAGCCTATACAAGGCACACATACACGTATCACAATCCTATCACATCAAGGGTCACACCTAGACCCAAGGGATCCATATGGGATCAATTCCAACTCGTAAACCTCAAAGCCGTAACCGGCATAACTATATCGTACTCAACTCATACCTAGCATGCTACTACCACTCATACTAGGAAAGGAAAGGGAACTACCCATCCATAGGTAAGCCCCGGAACAAGACGCACCTGCGTAAACAAAGGATGCAGGGCGAAAGCAGGAACCGCGGGCGCGGCGGGATGTGGCCGCGGGTGCGGCAGGATCTAGACGCGGGCGCGGCAGGGTCGGGACGCGGGCGCATCAGTGTTCCGGGCGCGGGGCGCGTCAGTGCTCGGGCGCGGGCACGTCAGTGCTCGGGCGCGGGCGCGTCAGTGCTCAGCGCGGCCGCGGTGACTACGCAGAACTCGGTTCTGCAGTCTTTCTTCGTTTCTTCGGTTGATCACTACACTTCTTTCTCATCCCCAGCAGGTTCAACATACACATAACACAACCATCAACACCAGCCTAATCATACACCTATCCCTAAGCTAGAATGGAACCAAGAAAGGAGAGAAGAAGAAGAAGAAGAAGAAGAGGAATCATACCACAAGGCTGATCCAAGGTTGCAGGAAGGTTCAACTGGCCACAAGGCTGGTTTCTCAGGCCCAACAACTCAAGCTTAGCTTGCACAAGCCAAAACACCAAAGGTCTCACACAAATTCTTCCACAACCAAGAACAAGGTCCAAGGGAAAGCAAAGGAGCTAGGTAGCGTGGAGAGAGAGACTGAAGAAGCAAGTGAAAGAGATGATCTTAATCATCCAGCAAAAGAAAAGGTAAAGAGTGAAGCAAGTCAACAAAGTCCAAGAAAGCGGCTGCAGGCGGCGGGCGCGGGCGCGGCAGTGTGCAGGCGCGGGCGGGGCGCCAGGACGCAGCACGGCGCGGGCGCGGCACCTCACAGCGCGGCCGCGGCAGGGGCAGATCTCGGCCAAGACTAATCTAAGGTCCGGTCTCGGCCCGAAAGACTACGGCTCTTACACCTCACCCCCTAAAAAGAAGTTTCGTCCCGAAACTTGCACAACTCAAGAAACCTCTCGGACTCGAAAGCCGAGGTACAACTCTCTACCGGAGGAATCACCTCTCCGTCTATAAGGTATCAACCTATAACCTCAAAATCGGCATGGAAGAAACATCATTTCCAGCCAACTATAAACATAATCCAAAGGCATAGAGGAAGCACATCTCTAGCCAAAACGTATCTATAACAGAAGGCATTGAGGTAGAACATCTCCAGCACTACTATGTCCATCAAAATAGCATGGAGGAAAAGACCATCTCCAGCTAAACCTATCGTATCGCAATAGCATGGAGGAAAGAACCATCTCCAGCTATAACAATAATCATACCAGCATACAAGATCGAATCAGATCATAAATCACATCAAGCTAGCATGAACAAAAACACAACATGGCATATAAGCACGTACAACATAAACAGATAAGACTCACCAAGCTAGTACTAAGATCTACTCGGTGATCCTACTGATGTATCTAACCCAGCATAGAACTCTGGATAGTTCCTCTGGATACTATCCTCAGTCTCCCATGTAGCCTCCTCAGGTCCTCGTCTCGACCACTGTATCCTCAACATAGGAATGTCCTTCGAACGCAGGCGTCTAATACCTCGCTCTAGGACTGCAATCGGATGCTCTACAAAAGTGTGGTCCGGCTCAACCACTAAATCCTCATAACTCACAATGTGTCTCGGATCTGGTATATACTCCCTCAGCTGAGACACGTGAAACACAGGGTGAACACCCTCTAATCTCGGAGGCAAGGCTAATCTGTATGCTGCACTCCCAACTCGATCCAGAATCTCGAACGGTCCGACATATCGGGGACTCAACTTCCCCTTAATGCCAAAACGTCTAACACCTCGTGTCGGAGACACTCTCAGCCACACATGGGCTCCAACCCTGAACTCTAGAGGTCTACGCCTCCTGTCAGCATAAGACTTCTGACGGCTCTGTGCAGTCAGCATACGCTCTCTAATCAATGCTACCCGAGCTACATCATCCTGAATCTGATCAGGCGCTAAATCACTCATACTGCTCCGCTCATCCCAACATAACGGGGTACGACATCTCTGTCCATACAGTGCCTCATATGGGGCCATCTCAATAGATGCATGCCAGCTGTTGTTGTAGGAGAACTCAACAAGCGGAAGATGATCTGTCCACACCTGTCCCCAATCCAACACACAAGCTCGCAGCATATCCTCCAGATTCTGAATGGTCCTCTCTGACTGACCATCTGTCTGAGGATGGAACGCCGTCGTAAAATGCAAACTCGTCCCCAAGGCAGTCTGGATCTGCTGCCAAAATCTCGAGGTAAATCGTCCATCTCTATCTGAGACGATCGTCCTCGGTACACCATGGAGTCTCACTATATGCCTAGTGTACTCCTCAGCTAATCTGCTCACCGGCCACGTCTCTCTGATAGGAAGGAAACGTGCCGTCTTCGTCAACCGGTCCACTATAACCCAGATGGCATCAAAACTCCGACTCAATCTCAACCGGTCACAAAATCCATGGTGACGTCTTCCCACTTCCTCTGTGGAACAGGAAGTGGATGAAGCTCGCCCCCAGGTCTGAAATGCTCAATCTTGACCTGCTGACAGGTCGCACACTGTGCTACAAATCTGGTTACATCGGGCTTCAGCCCTCCCCACCAGTATATACATCTCAAGTCCTGATACATCTTACTCATACCTGGATGTACAGAGTAAGGGGTACAGTGAGCCTCCTGTAAGATCCTCTGCCTCAGCTCTGTATCAGCAGGTACACAGACGCGACCACGGCGTCTCACAACTCTGTCTGCTCCAAGCAGGAACTGTGGTGCCTCGTCCCGAGACATCCTATCTCTAATCCTCTGTAAGGTCGGGCAGGTTTCCTGTTTCTGTCGGATCTCGTCCAACAGATCAGGAAGAACCTCTAAAGTACGCAGCTGGGCATCCTCATCAGGAAACTGGATGTCCAACTCTAGCCAGATCAAATCTCTCTGCAACTGGCGCTGAACTGTCAATCTCGCAATCGCCTGCTCTCGAGGCGTCTTCCTGCTCAGGGGCGTCGGCGACAACGTTCGCCTTCCTGGATGGTACAAGATCTCTAAATCAAAGTCCTTAATCAGTTCGAGCCACCTACGCTGGCGGTTATTCAATTCCCCGCTGCGTGAAAATGTACTTCAGACTCTTATGGTCTGTGAAGATCTGACACGTAGCACCATATAAGTAATGTCTCCAGATCTTCAGTGCATGAACTACCGCTGCCAACTCCAGATCATGAGTCGGGTAGTTCTCCTCATACGTCTTCAGCTGTCGAGACGCATATGCAATAACTCTACCTCGCTGCATCAAAACAGATCCCAAGCCTAGCTTGGATGCATCACTGTAAACCACAAAGTCCTCAGTACCCTCTGGCTGTGCCAAAATAGGAGCAGAAGTCAAACGCCTCTTCAACTCCTCAAAACTCTGTCTGCACTGATCAGACCACACGAATCTGGTAGTCTTCCTCAGTAAACTCGTCAGTGGACTGGCAATCACAGAAAAACCCTCCACGAAGCGTCTATAATAACCGGCTAGGCCAAGGAAACTACGTACTTCCTTGACGTTCGTCGGTGTCGTCCAAGCTGCTACAGCCTCAATCTTCGCTGGATCCACCTTGATCCCATCAGCTGAAACCACGTGACCCAAGAATGCTACTTCTGGCATCCAGAACTCACACTTAGAGAACTTAGCATAAAGTTCTCTATCCCGCAAAACCTGCAATACAGTCCTCAGGTGTCCTGTATGCTCCTCACTACTACGAGAGTATACCAGAATATCATCAATAAAAACCACTACAAACTGATCCAGGAAGTCGATGAAGATACTGTTCATCAACTCCATAAAGACGGCTGGGGCATTCGTAAGCCCAAATGGCATCACTACAAACTCGTAGTGGCCATATCTGGTCCGGAACGCTGTCCTGTGCACATCCTGCTCCCTCACCCTCAGCTGGTGATACCCGGAACGCAGGTCAATCCTGGAGAATATAGTCGCTCCCTGTAACTGATCTAACAATTCATCAATGCGCGGCAGTGGATACTTATTCTTGATGGTCACCTTATTCAGCTCTCTGTAATCAATGCATAACCTCAGTGATCCGTCCTTCTTCCGTACGAAGAGGACAGGTGCTCCCCATGGGGACACGCTAGGGCGAATGAAGCCCTTCTCGGCCAACTCCTCAAGTTGCCTCTTCAGCTCCAGCATCTCAACAGGCGCCATCCGGTATGGGGCCTTCGAGATCGGTTTCGTACCAGGCTCTAGCTCAATCCCAAAATCCACACTCCTCTGAGGCGGTAAACTAGACGGCTCAGCAAACACATCTATGTACTCACAAACAACCGGGATATCCTCTAATGCTGGACTCTCCCCCTCCTTCATGGCATAACACCAGAAGGCCTCGCAACCCTGTGCAATCAGTCTGGCTGCTCGTATCGCACTGATAACTGTGCCTACCTTTCCAAGGTCCCAACCTCGGAAAACCTCAATCTGTCCTAACTCGGTAGATAGGGTAACGGTCCTCCTACCTACATCTAAGACTGCGGAATGTCTATCCATCCAGTCCATACCTAAAACAACTTCTTCATGCTCTAATGGCATGACAAAGAAGTCAACTAATAACACTCGGGTCCCTATAGTAATGGGACAACCGTGAATCTCACGGGTACCTCTGACCCTACTACCATTGGGTAGTCCTATAATAAAGGGCATCCCCTCAACTGTATCTAATCCAAGACGCTCGACACAGGCATCAGAAATAAAAGAGTGCGTAGCACCAGTATCAAATAAAACTCTAACAGGTAAACCATGAATCAGAATGGTACCTGTAGCCGTAGGTGCAGCTGGCTCCTCTGCACTTCTCAGCTCAAAAACACGACCTTGTGGGCCTCTGGTATCAGTGGTGCCTCCACCACGGCCTCTGCCTCTACTCGGCAAAGGAGCAGATCCCTGAGTCGTAGGGCGGTCTGGGACTCTCTGTTGTCCCTGAGTCTGCTGCCGGGGTGGTCTCTGCCCCCCTCCCGGTACACTGGCAGGAGTAGAACCCTGCTGTGATGCAGCTCCGCCCTGGCGGCAGTAAACAGCTCTATGGCCCTGTCGGCCACAGGTAAAACACGTCACCAGTGGTCTCGTACACTCGGGCTTCAGATGCCCTGGATCTCCACAGTTAAAACACTGTCGTCCCTTCTCTGTAACCGGTGCAGATACAGAACGACCCTGACGTCTCTGGGTACCCCCAACACTAGCAGCTCCAGCAGTACTACTAGTCTGCCCGGTACGCTGTCTCTTCTCAAACCTCCCGGTCTGAGAAGCTCTCCTCTGTCCAGCTCGCTCCCGCTCATAATCGGAAGCTCTATCCTGATAGTCCATCAAGGACTCACAATGAAACCCGGCCATATAGGCCCTGGTGGCATCCCTCAGACGTCGGGAAAACAGATATACATGCTGATCAGCAGCAGGGGCCGCTGGTCCCAGCAAGGCCAGCTCCTCCTGGAATCTCTTGATGGCCTCAGAAACAGGCACATCATCAAACCCAGCCTCCATGAAATCCCGCAGTTTCTCCCTCCTCAATGAGGCAGGGCAGAAACGCTCTCTAATCAACTTCTTCATCTGCGTATAACTGGTAACCTGTACTCGTACAGATCTCCACCAGTGTTGAGCTAACTCCCTGAACAGACTCTGTACCAGCTCTATTTGTCTATCAGCTGGACATCGAATAGACTCCAGAGCTGAGTCTACGTGTCCTAACCAGAGCTCAACCTCTAACCCCACACTCCCAGTGAAAGGGGGTACTCCCATCTGACGAAATGCCTTCAACCAACTGTCTGGTCTGGGCCCTCTATGCTCTTCCCGAACCGGAGGAATCTCAGCAGCAGGTACCTGTACAGCTGGTACCTGAGTAACGGTGTGGGACCTCTCAGATGGTCCCTCTTGTGCCGGTAAATCTGGGACACGTCTGCCGGCTCTGACAGCCTCCTCTACACGTCTGATATGAGCCTGATACTCTGATCTACCCATAGAAATGCGACCAAAATCAGCAGACTGGGCTCTCTGTGACCCCTGTCTCTCAGCAGCCTCGTTCCTATTCTCAGGAACGGCACTCTCAGCAACTTCCTCATGTACCCCCTCTGCTGCGCGTGGATCAACAGCAGGAACCTGACCTCGTCCTCTACCGAGAGGGGGTCTACCTCTACCACGTCTTGCTGCAGGGAGGGCTCTAGTCTGAACCATCTGCAGAAGACGTAATCCTAGCTTAGAAGGCTATATATATGCCGTATGTATATATCAAATCAATCATGACAGAATATCTATATATAAACTGTCGAGATCTTCAGAGGGGCGATGGTTCACGTACACGGTAACCCAAAACATTTGTACTCATTTCGAAACCAAACCTTTTAAAAGTCAGACCCCTTTTCGGGTTCTGTTTATTTATCCATTCGTACTTATTGCAGATTACTAGTGCCATTGTTGTCAACCTGGGCTCTGATACCAACTTTGTAACACCCCGAATCCGTAGGACTCGAGGCGCTACTGGGCTAGGATCTCACAATGGATCCTGACCCTAGCCTGACAACAACTTCACTGAACCTTACAACAAGGCACTAACAGATTAAAACAAAACATGAAACTGATATAAATATATACATGTCAAAAGAGTATACATGGTACTGCTGAGTACAAAAGTCAAATCAAAGGCCGTACACACGATAACAACCCAAAATCCCACGATAAACGCCCAGTGTACGGAACCCTCAGCAGATCACCCCACTGGATCACTCCTCAGTCCTCCTAACTTGCGAAGGAACTACAACACGGTATAAACCGTTAGCTAACTATACACATATATAAGAGAAGCAAGAGCACAATCAAACATCATATAAACAATAACAACTCATCATGGTATCACACATTCACCCGGTTTATTATCTTTAATAAGTGAATCAATCAATCGTATAAAATATGTATATATATGAAGATAGGTGACACGAGGAATATGATCCCCGCCTCTGAGTACTCTAACCAGCTGGGGTAGTATCAGCACACCTCCCATGTACCCTGGGGGAATGGTGAGGGCCTTCCTTTATACCAGTACTGGCCTGACTACAGAGAACCTCCCAGACTCCACGGCGGGATGAAAGGGAAAGGTTATCACAGCCACTACGATGGGCGGTCAGTATAATAAAGATAGGTCTGTGACCATCATAAACATAATCATACTCGTAATCCTATTCCTAATCATGCTATAAAGCATATAGCAAACACCACTCAAGCATACATCCAATATAAGGATAGTAGCTAAGTAAGTCTTATGGACTTACCTCGATATCAGAAGAACTCTCGAAGATAAACCTCAGGAACGTCTACTCCAACTAGAGGACAACTCAGCCTATACAAGGCACACATACACGTATCACAATCCTATCACATCAAGGGTCACACCTAGACCCAAGGGATCCATATGGGATCAATTCCAACTCGTAAACCTCAAAGCCGTAACCGGCATAACTATATCGTACTCAACTCATACCTAGCATGCTACTACCACTCATACTAGGAAAGGAAAGGGAACTACCCATCCATAGGTAGCCCCGGAACAAGACGCACCTGCGTAAACAAAGGATGCAGGGCGAAAGCAGGAACCGCGGGCGCGGCGGGATGTTGCCGCGGGTGCGGCAGGATCTAGACGCGGGCGCGGCAGGGTCGGGACGCGGGCGCATCAGTGTTCGGGCGCGGGCGCGTCAGTGCTCGGGCGCGGGCGCGTCAGTGCTCGGGCGCGGGCGCGTCAGTGCTCGGGCGCGGGCGCGTCAGTGCTCGGGCGCGGGCGCGTCAGTGCTCAGCGCGGCCGCGGCGACTACGCAGAACTCGGTTCTGCAGTCTTTCTTCGTTTCTTCGGTTGATCACTACACTTCTTTCTCATCCCCAGCAGGTTCAACATACACATAACACAACCATCAACACCAGCCTAATCATACACCTATCCCTAAGCTAGAATGGAACCAAGAAAGGAGAGAAGAAGAAGAAGAAGAAGAAGAGGAATCATACCACAAGGCTGATCCAAGGTTGCAGGAAGGTTCAACTGGCCACAAGGCTGGTTTCTCAGGCCCAACAACTCAAGCTTAGCTTGCACAAGCCAAAACACCAAAGGTCTCACACAAATTCTTCCACAACCAAGAACAAGGTCCAAGGGAAAGCAAAGGAGCTAGGTAGCGTGGAGAGAGAGACTGAAGAAGCAAGTGAAAGAGATGATCTTAATCATCCAGCAAAAGAAAAGGTAAAGAGTGAAGCAAGTCAACAAAGTCCAAGAAAGCGGCTGCAGGCGGCGGGCGCGGGCGCGGCAGTGTGCAGGCGCGGGCGCGCCAGGACGCAGCACGGCGCGGGCGCGGCACCTCACAGCGCGGCCGCGGCAGGGGCAGATCTCGGCCAAGACTAATCTCGGCCAAGGTCCGGTCTCGGCCCGAAAGACTACGGCTCTTACAGTATACACCCGGATCCCATGTAACGCAACTCATAGAATATATACTAGACAGCGATATAGGCCAACCATGAGAGTTTGACTGATGAAATGGACTACACTTATCCCAGCACCGGGAACTAGATTGGAGAAGAGTGTTAGAAGACTACGGTTGAAGAAGATTTCGATGCTAAAGATTCGGTGGTCTCGTAGGGGAATAGATAAGGCTACCTGGGAGACAGAGGATAGCATTAGGAGCTCATACCCGGAGCAGTATACTGAGCTAGTGTCGACTTTCATCTCGACGAGTTAGATTGAGACCATTTATGTGTTATTTGTTTATTATGTTACAGTGCTTTGGATTGAACGATTATTGTTATAGTGGTGTTATTTTTGAGATGTGTGTGATATTAGTTGATTGAGTTTTAAAGAGAAGGAAATATGAAATAAAATAATAGTATTTACGACTCGAGAGTTCGAACCTCGGACTAACCGTACGCCGGCCTAAGTTTCGGGACGAAACTTATTTTAAGGGGGCACTAATGTAATAACCGGAAAATTTCGGAATTTAAATAATTACTCTAGCAAGAATTTTATTAATTGGTAAAACCGAATCGAGCTCCTGAAATTAACCGATCAAATCTAACCACACTGAACCCGACCAGCGGAGATTTCATAGTGAACCGAACCAGTTCCGGTTCGGTTTTATCCTCTCTAATTTTTTTAGTGACCAACGGTTTTCTCTGCCTGGGCCGCATCTTCTCCCTTTGGGCCGGTCTCTCCCACAGTTTCTTTCGTGGGCTGGCCATTCCATGCTTTCTCTTCTTGGGCCGTCCAGCTGAGCGCTCCACGTGAGCAGGCCATCGTCTCCCAGCGTTTCACGATTCGTCTTCGCATCCCTGTGAAACGGTAGTCAACAGAAGTTAATGGCGTATTAACACCGGCCGTCCAAAGAGCGTAAACAAGCAACGACATCCTATCCGCTCGACATTGACCGATCTCACGTTCTCTGCCCTACGCAACTCTCCTCGCAAAATCACCACACTCCGATCTCCTCGTTACCTCCCGGTTCCGTTTCACTCAGTTTTCCGGAATCTGCCGCTTGCCTCTGTTTTAACCGCTGCAGTCACCGGCCTCCTCTCCACGGATTTACGACCCCGCGCACCTCCCATCGCCTCCTCTCATCACTCTCGACATCTTCCTGCCAATGTCGACTGTTGTCCCCTTCCTACTGACCTCACACCGCGGGAAGACACCCAACCACCGTATCGTCGACCGGTAAGCGTTCCCACCCTCCTCATGTTGGTTTCCATGGTTCTGCACACCTCACCTTTGGCGTGAGTTTCTTGTTTTCTCAGCCAGGCTAAGGACCATAGGCCTACTGCCTCTGATTCTCTCTTCTGCCGACGAGACGAATTGAGACCCCGTTGTACAGTGAGAAAAGTCGAGCCGAGACCCGACAACTGTCACCCTCTAAGTCCCAAGATTGTTTGCGCAGCGGGGAGATTTAAACCCAGGACCATAGGTCTGACACTACTGTTGTCTTCGATACCATCCGACCCGATCCGGTTAGATCCCGACCTAGTCCAGTCCGTCAATTTTTAAATTTCTCTTCGAATGAATTAAAGTGCTTCGTACCAATATCCTTGTGGTCTTAAAACAGTTAAATATATTTAATTAATTATATAAGTACAGTGGTTAATATAGTATAATGTAGTGATGGTAGAGTTGTTATACTCGATTTGCGGAAATAAGTTAGAAAGCCGGAAGTGAAAGTTAGCGGAAGTATTGGATTAAATTTATATACTTAAGTAAACTCGAAGCAGAGTTTAGTCGACAAAGTAATTCCGTTTATTTTTATAGAGAAGTTATTGTGTTTAGTATGGGAAATGCGTGTTAGTGGAATAATGAAGGATACCTAGCTAAGTAGAGGACGAAACCTCAAGTTAGCGGATCGAGAAAAACGTACCTTAATGTGAGGACCAGTACGAGAATAGCGAGTAGACGATTGATCGGTAATATTTGATTGTGATGCTTTTCGAGTAAAGTATAATTAAGAGAAAGACGAGTTTATGAATAAGTAAGATGGGAATTATTCTAATAATGGATAATTTATGGAACAGGATAATCGGATCTTTTGCTGGCAAGATCGCGAGACGTTGAGACCAGTACTAATAAGGTGAGTTCGTAGGACTCACTTAGTTACCTTTTAATACCAAGTGTGCACTAGAGTAGTGTGTGTGTTATTCTTGTGAAATAAAAATGAACGAACTAGATCACCGTCTTTTAATTTTAATGAAAGGCACAAGTGTATGAGAAATCGGGAGTGGAGTGGTCAGCCGGGTTTCCGTACTAGGAGTTTGGGCGTTGAGTTATATTTTATGTTTTATTTATTTTATTGCAGTAGAGTTGATATAGTATACAGTTGGCTGATGTATGAGTCAAAGTCTGTCTGAGTTAAAGACTGATTTGTGAAATGATTTGATTTAAAATATTTGTGCCTTGTTTCAAGATCCGACGTTATTGACGTCAACCTAAGGCTGAGACCCACTGTGAGATCCTAACCAGTAACGCTCTGAGTTTCAAGAATTCGGGTGTTACACTCGTCTTTTGAACTTTGAAGTTCACATATATCTTCCGTCTTGATTTATCACTCTCTCTGGAAAGTCAACTGGTTCTTCTATTAGAACATAGATAATCCTTATCAACAATCAAAGAGATGTTCTCGCAGTCGATGCTATTCCGGATCTCCATATGGTAATCCATATAGGCCCTCTTTACGAGGAACTTCAAGATAATAAACTATAGGACTTGATGTCTTATTTGGATTAGCAGCCGGAGAACTTTGTTATGTATTTGTCATTTTGGAATAGGACGGCAATATCGAGGGATTAAAAAGAAATTGAGCCGAGGATGGGACTGCATGCTTATTTGGGTGTTGTTGTTTCCCAATTTTTAGTTATTATAACTGTGTTGTTAGTTAAACTATTATATAAATAATTTGTAAAGTGTTATTCTTCCGACTTTTTAGATTAAAATTTACTGTATAAATATTTGCTTAATTAAATTTATATATTCATTGAACCTTAATAATAAAAAATGTATCCTTTGTTTATTAATTTTCGTTTTACTTCTAACAAACAATGTTATCACCAAACCTTTCAGAATAACTTTCTTAGCAATTTTTTTTTTATTTTATCATATGACCTCATTCAGGATCTTATGGTTATAGATATAGTTAGCAAAATCCACGTATTTATGAAAATTATGACGGTTAAATCTCTTCAAATCTTCGAAAGATTTTGTAAGCAATTTCATTTTTTCAAAATTCATTTTTATTTGAAAATATATTGTTTACTATTTAAATATAATTTTTAAACTATAAGATTTAAACAATAATTAAATCTTAATTTTATTAACGTGGCTTCATACTTATCTTCAAACTTTGTCAAATTTTTAAAAGAAATTTAAAAAATTGTTAAGATTTCCTAACTAAATTTTATTTAGAAGATTGATATTTTTTTAATGTAATTATTAAAATATGTGGAGTTAATCCGATCATGAGAAATATTTTAAACTAACATTTTAAATTTTAAAGATTAAAAACCTCGCTAATTAAGTTCTCATAAAAAAACAAACCTAGCTAATTAAGTCAATATTACAATTAAAATTAAAACCATGTGAATTTATTTTTAATGCAATTCATATCTTAACATTTAATTATAACGATTTGGTCATGATGATTTTATATATAATGAAAATAGTGAAAAGTGAAGAGTACAGGTATGATATAGCTACAAATTAGTTTATATTTTATTTTTAATTAGAAAAAAAAAAGTAAAAATTATATAAGATATTGTTTGTTGTAATCTATACTACAAAACAAGGAAGCAACGTATAAAATTACATTATTTTTTTTTTTTTCGTAGGATGAAATATCGAAAGCCCCTTATTAACCAATTACCAAATATCACCATTAATAAGACCCTCTTTGACCTACACTTCATTTTCGTCCCAAAAAGGGTTAAAACGGTCTCAATTTTTAACATTTAAGTATTTAAAAAAATTCAAACCATGAACCACTAATTCAAGCGGTCAAAGTCATCCAAAAGTTTATTAGAATAATTTTTTTTTTTTTAAACAATTATGCTTTCAATATTTTCAAAATAATTAATCGGAACTTTTAAAATGGAAAAAATAGCTTTTTTTGAATTTTTTTAAAATTTCCCCCTGTTTTTTCATTAAAAAATTTCCAGGTATTTTTTTCGAAAAAGCAAAAAATTTGGATTCGTTTGAAATTTTTGTTAAAACTTATAAAAACTAAATTATATCCAGAAATAAAAATAAAAGTGATTATTATCATCAACTAATACGAAACATAACCTAACAAAATTTAAATTAATACATAACCTAATATAAGATTTCTCTTATTAACGTTAATTTTAAACTCAATCCCGCACAAGGTGCGGGTATTACACTAGTATATATTATAGGAGTAGCACTCCTTGCCACGTGTCACGCAGAAAAATACTCACTGTCACGTGTCATTTTAGCATTTAACAACAGCCCACCAAAATATTAATTAAGTTTATTCATTACAAAATTATTTAACGAAATATTAAAATCAAATCTTATTTAAATTCATCCCTTCCAATCATCTTTTTTGTTACTTGAGATATGTATAACAGATTAGCATAAAAAATTTTAGCAGTAAAAAAAAAAAGAATTAATTAAATCCACTTTTAACAATTAAATGTTACGGTTTCCATCTCTTCCAAACACATTTTTTGTTACCTGAGATTGTGTTATTTCTTAAATTAATTTATATATAACAATTAATTTAACGTCATATGCTACTAATGTACTATTTCTATTAATATATGAATCAGTATAATAAGAAAAATCAAAATATGAATTATTATACGGTTAGATATTTTATTAATGTATTACATATTTATTGCTTATTATCTACTCTATCTAATGACAAAAAAAATAGTTTATATATAATCCCTTAAAAAAATATAATAACAAATAATATTTTATCAAAATCCGTGCAATGCACGGGTAATACACTAGTAGATGAGTTATTTGCAAGGTGTTGAAACCCTTGTTCTTGCAAGTTGTTGAAACGACAGTTCTTGAAAACAAATCACGGAAATACGAGAAGTTCAAGCAGATGGAGAAAATAAATGGGTTATTTGCTACAAATTTCACATATTCTCTCGAAATGTAGATTACACACAACACATAAAACGTGAAATAGAAAAGATACATAGAAGATAAGGAGGCTTGTGATTGTGAATGGATTTGAAGATAAAACGTAGATTTAAAAATCGGTAGATTTGAAAATAAATAAATGATAGCAAAATGAATGCGACGATTGAAAATCAGTATAAAAAAAAGGAATGATAGTAAGGGGATAAAGACGTAGAGAATAACCTGGAAAAAAAATACAATGAAGCAACCTAGAAATATCTTCAATTTCTCAAAACTTTGAAAAATATGAAGAAATATGATCAATATTGAAAAACATGAACTGAATGGAAGACGATGGGATATGATCTATATATATAGTGTTAGATATAAAATGTATAGTAGAAGTTTAGGCTTTATCGTCAGCTAACGTAAATTGTGTAGTCGGTAGATATTATTAGATTCAGTTGATATTTTGTTTTAAATAAAAGGATTTTATGGTTTAAATAATAATTTAGTAAAAAGAGATTTTATGAGTTAAGTAATAATTTAGAGAGAAAAAATTACTAGAAGAAAAATTTTGAGGCCGCCACCTCAATACTTTGACGTCTGTTTTAGTCTAGTATATAGATTATAAAAGAAAATGGTTGTTGTTGAGAAAATCAGAAAAGAGGGGATATCGCTATGATTTTCGAAATTGAAGGCTTTCTCTATAGTGAACAAGGGAGGTGGCACCTCTTTCAAATAGAGGGAATCAACCATAGATTTCTTGATGATACAAACTTAGACGTTGTCGGTGGAACGGGGAACAAAATCGGTTGTTGAGACGTGATTTCATATAAATTGGCTACTAGCAAACATTTGGTGGTGTGCTAACGGAGGGGAGGAGCAAGCTTTGATGGTGTACTAGTTTGAGGGGTTTTTGTAGTTTGTATTGGAGGAGGGGATTATTAGGCGGCGGTCAACCAACCTTTGAGAACGAGGCCACGTATTGTTGGGCAGCAAGGTCTATCGAGAGAACTTAGGAGGCATCAATAGAGTCAACTTGGTTTGTCAGTGGTAAAGGTCGCGATTGGCCCGCGAGACAAAGAGCCGGTGAGATTAGGAAAAGAGGACGAAGAGTTAAGGAGATTGAAGGACTTCGGGTTGAGGTGAGAGAAAGACATTCAATACATTGGCCTGGTCAGCCACCCTTGCAAGCTCGCGGCTTCTGTTCAAAATAGGATTGAAAGAATTGGGATCGAAGGATGTTGGGGAAGAGAAGGACATTAAGTCCATTGGCCTTGTCGGCGACCCTCGCAGGCTTGCAACTTTTGTTCAAAACGCCGGCGGCGTCCATTTCAAAAAGAATAAAAAAAATTAGATTTGTTGTTTGGCGTAGCCATGATATTGAATAGGAAGTCATCCCAAAAATTAGGTTTTGCTACAATAGAGAGGTTTTGAGCTTAAGACCTCGCATAGAGTTTGGAAGAGAATAAGTTGATGTTCACTGTTTTTAATCTTAAGTTTGAGAGATTCTTAAAGTCCGTAGTGGGGTCCAAATGCTTTTGCACCGACGACCGATTCACTCATTTTTTGAGTACCTAGAATAATGATATTTTCAAGGTGGTTTCTTGATTCTACCAACAAAGTCTACAAAAACCTCTCCATATTCAAGTTTAAAATCATCATAAGATTTAGTTTGAAAAAAAAAAACCCTTTCTTCCCTTTATTATCTTTTTTTTTCTCAGTTGATTTTTTGTCATTCTTGCTTGTAATTCTCCTAGTTAATACTATTCCTCTCTGTCCTTTATAATATTTTTATCAATTCACCGATGCTTCGAAAGGATCCCAATCTCAGTTTGGAAATTTTGTTTCTTGTACATCAAAAAACTCACCAGGTGACAACTTTTATTAATGGTGACAACTTTTATTAGATCACCATTTTTTTGTTTCATGTCTTTTAAATTTTGTTTGTTGATAGTTACTTTGTAGAAGTATACCATCTTAGACCATCAATGTGGATGAGCAAATCAATCTCTTATGTATAACTTGAATTAGCGGTAATACATGAGTGATCAAGACGACAAGCTTGTCCGAGACGTCATTGATTTCCCAAAAAAAATGTGAATAATTGACACATGTGTGACCAAGACGACAAACTTGTCCGCAAGGTCATCGATTTCCCTAAAAATATGAATAATTGACACTGTAAGAGCCTTAGTTCTTGGACCGAGTTTGGTCTTTAGCCGAGACTAGTTTTGACCGAGTTGTGGCTTAGCCGCACCCGCGGATGGGGGTACCGCCTCTGCGGGTTTCCGCTCCTGCGGCTCAGGGGACCGCCCCTGCGGTTTCTTGCGGCTGCAGCCGTTTTTGTTGACTCCTTGACCCGTGCTTTACCATTTCCTTCTCTTATTCTTTCCCTTGGCTGATCAAGGGCTTCTTCTTCACTTTTCACTCCAGCCCTTGCACGTCCTCCTTGCTTCTCCTTCCTCCACCTTGATCTTGTGTTGTCTCACCTTGAGTTTGGAAGAGTTGTGTGGCTTGATGTTGATGTTGATGATGGATGTGTGTATGCTGAGCTTGGAGGCCAGCTAGTGAGGTGTGTGATCTTCCCCTGCAGCGTAGAACTCCCAAGGTGGTAAGTGATCTTGCTTCCTCTCTTTCCTTTCCTTGACTCCATCTCTTTAGCTTAGGTTTAGATGCATGTCTAGGTGTATATTGATGTGGGTTTATGTATGTATATACTTGTATGTAACTTTGGATGAGTGAAGACGTGAATTGATCACGTGAAGAGTGAAAGAAGAACCGCGGGATCATCTTCTGCACTGTCGCCGCCCCCGCGGCCAGAAGCCACCGCCCCCGCGGCCTTTGTCTCAGCGCCTGCGCCAGAGCCGGCGCCTTGCCTACGTTGTCAGCGGCCCTTGTCACCGCTCCCGCGGTTGCCTGCGTTCCGCCCTTGCGTCCCCTTTATCACGCAGGTGCGTTTTGTCCCGGTTCTACCTAGAGTTAGGTAGATCCTTTCCTTTCCTAGTATGAGTGTTAGTAGCATGCTAGGTACGAGTATGAGGTTAGAATGAGGTTGAGTACGGTATCGTTTATGCCGGTTACGGCTTTGAGGTTTACGAGTTGGAATATGATCCTTATGGATCCCTTGGGTCTAGGTGTGACCATGTTATGGATATGAGTGTGATATATGTGTTATACCTTGTTTAGGCTGTGTTGATCTCCAGAGCGGAGCCGTTTGAGTTTGAGTCTGAGACTTCCGAGGTTGAGGTAAGTCCATAGGACTTACTTAGCTGCCATCCTTATATTGGATGTGTGCATGAGTGGTGTGTGTATATGCTTGATAGTCGTGTTATGATATTGTTATTACCGACCTATGGTCTTTTGATTGCCCATTGTAGGGCCGTGACAACTTGTCCTTTCATCTCGCTAGGAGTCTGGAGGTTCTCTACGGGCAGGCCAGTATGGTTCAATGGGCCGGCCACCTGTCCACTCCCATAGGTTACACGGGAGGTGGGGACCGGATCCCCACTTCAGCTGTTACTATTCCCGAGAGGCGAGGGTTATACTCCTCGTGTCACATACGTTCATATTGAGATATTTATATATATAAGTTGAGTTTTGGACTATGTTTATAAAGATAATAAACTGGGTAAATGCGTGATATCATGATGAGGTGTTTAGTACTTTCTGATGTGTGTTTGTGCTCCTGCATCTTCTTATATATGTGTATGGTTAGCTAACGGTTTTATACCGTGTTGTAGATACTTTGCAGGATAGGAGAACTGCAGAGTGATCTAGAGCGGGCAATCTACTGAGGGCTCCGTACACTGGGGTCGTACTCGTGGGCTACGGGTTATTTTGACCATGTATATACGTTATGTTTTGTTTGTACTCAGCAGCGTTGTATAAACCTTTTGATACTTTTATAACAGTTTGATGTTTTGTATTTAATCTATTGGTGCCTTGTTGTAAGATTCAGTGAACTTGTTGTCAGGCTAGGGTCAGGATCCATTGTGAGATCCTAGCCCATTAGCACTCCGAGTCCTACGGATTTGGGGTGTTACAAAGTTGGTACCAGAGCCCAGGTTGACAACAATGGCACTAGTAATCTGCAATAAAGTTCGAATAGATAAATAAACAGAACCCGAAAGGGGTCTGACTTTTCAAAAGGTTTTGGTTTTGAAATGAGTACAAAATGTTTTGGGATATCGTGTACGTGAGCCATCGCCCCTCTAAAGATCTCGACAGTATATATATATATATATATATATATATATATATATATATAGATATTCTGTTGTGATTGATTTGATATATACATACGGCATATATATAGCCTTCTGAGTTAGGTTTACGTCCTCTGCAGATGGTTCAGACTAGAGCCTTACCTGTAGTAGGACGAGGTAGAGGTAGACCCCCTCTAGGTAGAGGATGGGGTAGGACTTCCGCTGTTGATCCACGTGCAGCGGAAGATGTTCATGAGGACGTTGCCGAGAGTGTCGTTCCTGAGACTGGGAACGGCGTAGCTGGGGGACAGGGTCCACAACGAGTCCTGTCAGATGCCTCGGATTATGTCTCCATGGGAGGATCAGAGTTTCGTGACTATATCCGGCGAGTGGAAGAGGCTGTCAGAGTAGGTAGACCTATTCCGGATCTGCCAGTACATGAGGGATCATCTGAGAGATCCCATGGGGTTACACAGGTGCCAGCTGCACCGGCACCTGTAGCTGAGATTGCTCGAGTTACAGAGGAGCATAGAGGGCCTAGACCAGACACTTGGTTGAAGGCATTTCACCAGATGGGTGTACCCCCTTTCTCTGGGAAGGTGGGGCTCGAGGTTGAGTTGTGGATTGGACATGTGGACTCAGCTCTGTAGTCTATTAGGTGTCCAGCAGACAGGCAGATAGAGTTGGTGCAGACTCTGTTCAGAGACTTAACACTGCACTGGTGGAGGTCTGTACGAGCACAGGTTGACAGTTATGTTTAGATGCGGACTATGATCAGAGAGCGTTTCTGCCCTGCCTCACTGAGGAGGGAGAAACTGCGGGATTTTGTGAAGGTTGGGTTTGAGGATGTACCAGTCTCAGAGGCTATTCGGAGATTCCAGGAGGAGCTGGCATTGCTGGGACCAGCTGCACCTTCTGTGGATCAGCGTGTATATCTGTTTTCCCGACGACTGAGGGATGCCACCCGGACATATATGGCAGGATTTCATTGTGAATCATTGATGGACTACCAGGATAGAGCCGCCGACTATGAGCGAGAGCGGGCTAGTCAGAGGAGAGCTTCTCAGACCGGAGGGTCTGAGAAGAGACAGCGTATTGGGCAAACCAGTGGTACTGGAGGAGCTGCTGGTCCAGGACGAGGCCAGAGCCGCCAGAGTCAGCCCTCATCTGCACCGGCTACAGATAGGGTACGACAGTGTTTCAACTATGCAGAGTATGGACATATCAGATCAGAGTGTACGAGGCAGATAGTGACTTGTTTCACTTGTGGTGGACGAGGTCACATAGCTGTTTTCTGTAGACAGGGTGGAGCTTCATCTCCGTAGGGTTCTATTCCTGCCAGTATAGCGGGAGGTGGGCAGAGGCCACCTCAGCAGCAGCAGACACAGGGACAGCAGAGAGTCCCAGATCGTCCTACCACTCACGGATCTGCTCCTAGGTTGGGTAGAGGCAGAGGTCGTGGTGGGAGCACCACTGACACCAGAGGGCCACAGGGCCGAGTTTTTGAGTTGAGGAGTGTAGAGGAGCTAGCTGCACCGCCTGTTACTGGTACCATTCTGATCCATGGTTTACCTGTTAGAGTTCTTTGATTATGGAGTTATGCCTTCTTTTATATCTGATGCTTGTATTGAGTGTTTGAGTTTAGATATGATTGAGGGGATACCCTTTAGTATAGGGTTACCCAATGGTAGTAGGGTCAGAGGTACCCATGAGATTCGTGACTGTCCCATTTCTGTAGGGACTCGTATTGTACTAGTTGACTTCTTTGTCATGCCATTAGAGCATGAAGAAGTCATACTAGGTATGGATTGGATGGATAGACTTTCTGCAGTCTTAGATATAGGTAGGAGGACCGTTACCTCTCTACCGAGTTAGGACAGATAAAGGTTTTCCGAGGATGGGACCTTGGAAAATCTAGTATGGTTATCAGTGCGATATGAGTAGCTAGACTGTTTGCACAGAGATGTGAGGCCTTCTGGTGTTATGCCATGAAGGAGGGGGAGAGTCCAGCATTAGAGGATATTCTAGTGGTCTGTGAGTTTGCAGATGTGTTGTTGAGTTGTCCAGTTGCCGCCTCAGAGGAGTGTGGACTTTGATATCGAGTTAGAGCCTGGTAGGAGGCAAATCTCGAAGGCCCATATCGGATGGTGCCTATTGAGATGTTGGAGTTGAAGAAGCAACTCAAGGAGTTGGCCGAGAAAGGTTTTATTCACCCTAGTGTATCTCCATGGGGAGCACCTGTCCTCTTCGTACGGAAGAAGGACGGATCGTTGAGACTGTGTATTGATTACAGAGAGCTGAACAAGGTGACCATTAAGAATAAGTATACATTGCCGTGTATGGATGACTTGTTGGAGCAGCTTCAAGAAACGATAGTATTTTCCAGGATTGATCGGCGTTCGGGATATCATCAGCTGAGGGGATCAAGGTGGATCCAACGAAGATTGAGGCAGTAGTAGCATGGACTATACCAACGAACGTCAAGGAAGTACGTAGCTTCCTTGGCCTAGTTGGTTATTACAGACGCTTCGTGGAGGGATTCTCTGTGATTGCCCGTCCACTGATGAGTTTGCTGAGGAAGACTACCAGATTTGTATGGTTTGATCAGTGTGTACAAAGTTTTGAGGAGCTGAAGAGACGTTTGACTTCTGCTCCTGTTTGGGCACAGCCAGAGGGTATTGAAGGATTTGATCTAGTTAGAGTTGGACATTCAGTTTCCGGATGAGGATGCCCGGCTGAGTACTTTAGAGGTTCTACATGATCTGTTGAGTGAGATCCAACAGAAGCAGGAGACCTGCCAGACCTTGATGAGGATATGAGATAGGATGTCTCGGGATGAGGCACCACAGTTCCTGCTAGGAGCAGATGGAGTTTTGAGATGCCGCAGTCGCGTCTGTGTACCTGTTGATATAGAGCTGAGACAGAGGATTTCACAGGAGGCTTACTGTACACCTTACTCTGTACATTCATGTACGGGTAAGATGTATCTAGACTTGAGACGTTTATATTGATGGGGTGAGCTGAAGCCCGATGTGGCCAGATTTGTGGCACAGTGTGCCACCTGCCAGCAGGTCAAGATAGAGCATTGCAGACCTGGAGGTGAGCTTCATCCACTTCCTGTTCCACAGAGGAAGTGGGAGGACGTCACCATGGATTTTGGGACCGGACTGAGGCTAAGCCGGAGTTTTGATGTTATCTGGGTCATTGTGGACAGATTAACGAAGACGGCACATTTCATTTCTATTAGAGAGACGTGGCCGGTGAGCAGATTAGCTGATGAGTACACTTGGCAGATAGTGAGACTCCATGGTGTACCGAGGACGATCGTCTCTGACAGAGATGGACGATTTATCTCGAGATTTTGGCAGCAGATTCAGACTGCTTTGAGAACGAGTTTGCACTTTACTACTACGTTTTATCCTCATATAGATGGTCAGTCAAAGAGGACCATTCAGACGCCGAAGGATATGCTGCGAGTTTGTGCGTTGGCATACATCTATTGGGATGGCCCTATGAGGCACTGTATGGGCAGAGATGTCGTACACCGTTATGTTGGGATGAGCCTAGTACGGCTAGTGGTTTGACACCTAATCAGATTCAGGATGATGTGGCTCGAGTAGCACTGATTAGAGAGCGGATGCTGACTGCCCAGAGCCGTCAGAAGTCGTATGCAGACAGGAGGCGTAGACCTCTAGAGTTCAGAATTGGAGCCCACGTGTGGCTGAGAGTGTCTCGGACACGAGGTGTTGGACGTTTTGACATTAAGGGGAAGCTGAGTCCCCGACATGTGGGACCGTTCGAGATTTTGGATTGGGTTGAGAGCGCAGCTTACAGATTAGTTTTGCCTCCGAGATTAGAGGGTGTTCACCCTGTATTTCAGGTGTCTCAGCTGAGGGAGTACGTACCAGATCTGAGACATAGTGTGAGTTATGATGATTTGGTGGTTGATCCGGACCACACCTTTGTTGAGCATTCGATTGTAGTCCTAGAACGAGGTATGAGACACCTTCGTTCGAAGGACATTTCCTATGTTGAGGATACAGTGGTTGAGACGAGAACCTGATGAGGCTACGGGAGAGACCGAGGATAGTATCCAGAGGAACTATCCAGAGTTATAGGCGGGGATAGGTATACCTATAGGAGCCAGGAGTAGGTCTTAGGACTAGCCTGAGGAGCGATATGATTACGTGCATATGTGCTTATATGCTATGCTATGTTTATTTTCGTGCTAGCTATGATGTGTTTATGATCTTACTAGATCTTGTTGTGCTAGTACGACTGTTAGGTATAGCTGGAGATGGTTCTTACCTCCATGCTATTGTGATACGACTATTAGGGATAGTTGGAGATGGTTCCTACCTCCATGCTATTTTGATGGACATAGTTTGGATGGAGATGTCTTCTCCATGCCCCGATGATAGTTTGGCTAAAGATGTTCCTCTACGCCCCGGATAGTAGTATGATCTTTTGAGGTATAGTGTCATATGGGTTGATACTTTATGTACGAGATATGATACCTCCGATAGAGAGAGTGTATCCCGGTTTTGAGTTTGAGTGCTTTCGGAGTTTGTACAAGTTTCGGGACGAAACTTGTTTTTAGGAGGGTGAGGTGTAAGAGCCTTAGTTCTTGGACCGAGTTTGGTCTTTAGCCGAAACTAGTTTTGACCGAGTTGTGGCTTAGCCGCACCCGCGGATGGGGGTGCCGCCCCTGCGGGTTTCCGCTCCTACGGCTCAGGGGACCGCCCCTGCGGTTTCCTGCAGCTGCAGCCGTTTTTGTTGACTCCTTGACCCGTGCTTTACCATTTCCTTCTCTTATTCTTTCTTATTCTTTCCCTTGGCTGATCAATGGCTTCTACTTCACTTTTCACTCTAGCCCTTGCACGTCCTCCTTGCTTCTCCTTCCTCCACCTTGATCTTGTGTTGTCTCACCTTGAGTTTGGAAGAGTTGTGTGGCTTGATGTTGATGTTGATGATGGATGTGTGTATGCTGAGCCTAGAACTCCCAAGGTGGTAAGTGATCTTGCTTCCTCTCTTTCCTTTCCTTGATTCCATCTCTTTAGCTTAGATTTAGATGCATGTATAGGTATGTATTGATGTGGGTTTATATATGTATATACTTGTATGTAACTTTGGATGAGTGAAGACGTGAATTGATCACGTGAAGAGTGAAAGAAGAACCGCGGGATCATCTTCTGCACTGTCGCCGCCCTCGCGGCCAGAAGCCACCGCCCCCGCGGCCTTTGTCTCAGCGCCTGCGCCAGAGCCGGCGCCTTGCCTGCGTTGTCAGCGGCCCTTGTCACCACTTCCGCGGCTGAGTGCCGCCGCGCCCGCGGTTACGCGGCGGATGTTAGCAGGTGCGTTTTGTCCCGGTTCTACCTAGAGTTAGGTAGATCCTTTCCTTTCCTAATATGAGTGTTAGTAGCATGCTAGGTACGAGTATGAGGTTAGAATGAGGTTGAGTACGGTATCGTTTATGCCGGTTACGGCTCTGAGGTTTACGAGTTGGAATATGATCCTTATGGATCCCTTGGGTCTAGGTGTGACCCTGTTATGGATATGAGTGTGATATATGTGTTATACCTTGTTTAGGTTGTGTTGATCTCCAGAGCGGAGCCGTTTGAGTTTGAGTCTGAGACTCCCGAGGTTGAGGTAAGTCCATAGGACTTACTTAGCTGCCATCCTTATATTGGATGTGTGCATGAGTGGTATGTGTATATGCTTGATAGCCGTGTTATGATATTGTTATTACCGACCTATGGTCTATTGATTGCCCATTGTAGGGCCGTGACAACATGTCCTTTCATCCCGCTGGGAGTCTGGAGGTTCTCTACGGGCAGGCCAGTATGGTTCAGTGGGCCGGCCACCTGTCCACTCCCATAGGGTACACGGGAGGTGGGACCGGATCCCCACTCCAGCTGGTACTATTCCCGAGAGGTGAGGGTTATACTCCTCGTGTCACATACGTTCATATTGAGATATTTATATATATAAGTTGAGTGTTGGACTATGTTTATAAAGATAATAAACTGGGTAAATGTGTGATATCATGATGAGGTGTTTAGTACTTTCTGATGTGTGTTTGTGCTCCTGCATCTTCTTATATATGTGTATGGTTAGCTAACGGTTTTATACCGTGTTGTAGATACTTTGCAGGATAGGAGAACTGCAGAGTGATCTAGAGCGGGCGATCTACTGAGGGCTCCGTACACTGGGGTCGTACTCGTGGGCTACGGGTTATTTTGACCATGTATATACGTTATGTTTTGTTTGTACTCAGCAGCGTTGTATAAACCTTTTGATACTTTTATAACAGTTTGATGTTTTGTATTTAATCTATTGGTGTCTTGTTGTAAGATTCAGTGAACTTGTTGTTAGGCTAGGGTCAAGATCCATTGTGAGATCCTAGCCCAGTAGCACTCCGAGTCCTACGGATTTGGGGTGTTACAGACACGAACTCAAATCCTTTGAAAAGTATAAAGATTTTATAACCATTAATCAATGATATTTTTTTTTTAAAAAAAAAGGACCATTTATGGCTGATTTGAGTGAATAATTGTCGGATTATCCCCTCAATAATCAACTTCTTTATTCCCTTTCTTTGGCTTTCAAGATGTCTTTTCGTAACGAAATTTTCTTTGAGCCGATGAGCATCAATTACAATTGATTCTCCGTAACTATCCTTGATAATAAATCCATAAGAGCACTTTCCATTTTCCCAAACGTGATCCATCAAAGTTCATTTTGAGGAGTCTCGTATCGAGATTTGTCATACTTTTGTTCTTTTTCTCCTTTCATTTACTTAATACTTTATCTATATGTTTCATATATGTTATCTAGATGTTTTCTGTATGTTTAATCCCTTTTAATCGTATTAATCCAAGTTGAGATTTGTGTCCGGATAATGTTTTTAGACAAACCAATTTTTTATTCTCTTATATACATTTTGTTTTTCCATATCACGCATACCGCCTATAGTAAGGTCAAAATTATCATGGATGGTCATTTAACACTTGTTATATTCTCATGTTAGTGTTGTCCAAATTTATCAAGGAATCAAGGATTTTGTCATATATCATATATTATAGGATACACGGATATCTAAAGAATAGATGAGACGCATTTTCGAAGTGATGTTGGCATAAGAAACTGATACGGCCACATTTTGTTGCTAAACATTAATTTTGTGGACAATCCGTAAAAGAACAACTTTCAAAGAATTTTTGATTTTAAGATGACATTCATTTCTCATATCTTCGCACACACGTTTGAAAAACTATTAATTTTGTTGAAAACCGTTTGTCTTTGATTTTTTAATAGGTAATATTATAAAATTGGCTTATGACATATCTTGATAAAAGAGGTCCTTACTTTTCGTCAATGACCTCATTGTTCCAACATTGGTTATCATTTATGCATATCCCGATAACTTATTACTCATTGATTAGGTCTATGTCTCGGAATAAATACCAAAGTAGTTTGTTAAATATACGTATATCAAGTCAGAATCTGATAGTTTGACCACCCCTCCCCACACACATTTGAGTTCCCTTCCAAAAAAATTTTCCCAAATGTGTATCAATCTCTTCCATATATTTCCAAGACGTAATCAGTTTTATAGTTGCGTAAGATAGAGTCCTCCGGATATAATTTTTTCTTCACTACCGTAATCTAAATATTTTCCGATTTTGCTAAGATTTTTCATAAGTTTTTTCATATGTCCATATTTTCAGTTTTCGAATTCAGTCCCTTCATTTTTTTGATCCACAAATGTTGTCCAACTCATCAAATGATGGTGACTCTAACATATATTGGTTCCAAAAGAAACATCTTTTTATTTGATCAAGTTCTATAATGACAATGAATCTAAAGCTTTGCATGATATAGTTTAACTCATTCAAATTTTACTTTGAGTAAAACCGGTTTTTCTTCTTCGTAGAGAGATGATGCTTTCTACTTGGTTAATTGTTGTTTTGATCTAATAACTATGTCCTCAAACGTGCTTTTTTGACTCGTCCATTCACGATAGAGTATCCACTATCCAAGATAATTTTCAAGGCTTGTAAATAAGGACATACCTAAACTTTGTGGTAATTTATCTTGTGACTTGAGATTTCAAAGAATTTCATAATCGTAGCACAATACTACATGACTTGTTTGTTCTTTTTGAGAAGATAATAATGTCATTTCGATAAGAAAGAAATAACAAAGACGGATATATTGACCGGAAATTCAACAATTTTTTTTTTTTGCTTAATCTTTGAAGATTTTTTTGTAATGATTGCAACTCCATAGGTTATCCTGGAGTAATCCTCCTTTTGGAAAGAATGGTTTAGCGGCGTTAAACTCTAATAAGAATCAAGAAAGAGACAATTGAGAATTGAGATGCATTCCTCATCCCGTTTGTAAATGTATACGCGAAACTAAATTTCCTCGGTTGTCAAAATGAATGACCATTCTACTCGATCTTATGCTTCTTTCATATCTAGCTTTATTGGTATGAACCACTCGTTGCCTTTTTTGGAAATCCATGACAATATAATATTTGAATTTTAAATTTTTCCGGATTATACCCTTCTACTGTTTATAATATATATAAATATAAAATTTGAGGAAAAAGATTTATTTTTTTTCTAGCTATTTATTTTAAAGGTATACATAAATTTATTTATTTCAAAGTATACATAAATTTCCTCGGTTGTCAAAATGAAATCCATTTCGATCTTACACTTCTTTCATATCTTTTTATTTTTAAGGTATACATAAATTCTTGGATTAACTTATCTTTTTATTTTCTTAAAATATTAATAAATATTAATTTATAAATAATAGAAGGATCTAATCCGAAAAAAGACTAAAATTCAAGGACACCGTCCGGAAACTAAAAAAAGAAAAATTCTTTTTATTTTCTTAAAATGTTAGTAAATATTAATTTTCTAGAAGGGTATAACCCGAAAAAGACTAAAATTCAAGGACACCGTCCCGAAACTAAAAAAAACCCTTTGACATCACACTATTGGAAAATTTCCAAATTTTATATGAATTGGATCGTTTGGACTGAATGTTTGCGTTTTTAAGAGTGATTCCTCTACTTTTTAATTGTTTAAAGATATTTAAAGTTTGTTTTATTCTAAAATTTTATTTTATTTTCAAGCAGTCTTAAAGTTTATTTAACTAAGTTTTCTACTGACCAAGTTTTCTACTGATCTATTTTGAGACCAAACAGTCTAATTTTAACTGTAGGTGTCCATTGCATAGAAATTAGCTCATTCTGACCAAGTTTTCTACTATCTATTTTTAGTCCAAACTTTAAACTTGTATGGGATGGAACAGTAGTTACTTGTTTTTATATCGAGCGAGGTTGGCAAGCCTGACGTGAAGACATGATTTTCCATATATATTTTAATACCATTGTAGAAATTGATCTGAACAGGAACTGTCTAAATTTTTCAAAAAAAGTTCAGAACTGTCTAATTTTTTAATGCTGCGCAAGGCCAAAAAATACGGGTGCAAATACAAATTCTTTACTGTATTTAAGACCCTGCAAAATGAATTAGCTAGTTTTTGAGTGGGTTTCATGTCTAAGTCGACCTAACTTCAAATTCAAAAAGAATGAAAACATTATAGCAAAAGAGTGAAGGTTTCTATTTACTTGATGACAGGGAGAGTGTGCTGGCATTTGCATTAACAGATATGCGAAAGTCAACCAACCAGCCAGTTTATGCATAAACTGAAACTAGCTAGTAAAGCATACTGCAATCTTATTGTACAATTCATACAAGGACCTCAACTCATACTTACTTACATCTGACGCTTACATGTTTCTTATCTTCTCTTCTTATCGTAGCCCATGTTCCTCATTGCACAGTACTCGAATAAACTTCCATCGTAGCATCGCCTAACGGCTTCCTTAGACAGAAATCCTTCATCATCTCTAGCAAGGATATACAGAACTCCCCACTCTAGCTTAGTTGCAACCCTGCAAAAATGACGGACGAACATATTGAAATCTCAGATCAACAAAAACACAACTCTCATAAGGGACATGTTTTGAAAGTGTACCAGCCAAATAGGTCGAATGAAACACGCTGTCCCTCTGTCATGTCCCAAAGCTCTCGGATTGTTAGTTTGTCTGGGACTGTTCGAGCATACTTGCTGAACATATTCTCTAAGTGGGCAGGAATATACCTCCCTTCAGTGTCATATGTTCCGGAGTCACTTCCATGTTTCGCCTTGTGGATGTTGTGTATGTATATCGGGCAAAAGAGATTTGGTAACCAACTCTGTTTTGGCATTTACAACAATAGAACAGGGTTAACAGCGCAAAACTTTACTACTCAGCAAACAAAATCTAAAGGCATCTCTCATTTTCTCTCCTTTCGCAAATACTTGGTAATGACCACAAATATGAAGACTATGTAAATCTTATTTTGGATAAAGTATAATAGACAATGCGTGGATTTCTAGCATATATTGAAAATAATCTAATCATGTCGGAATTTGACAAATCTTGCAATGCAGACAGACAACCCATGGTGAAACCCACTGGTTGGTGAAGAATCGTCAAGGCAAAACGCATTTTGCATCAATTCTAAGGCCAAAAACACCACAATAACTAAAATCTTTAGTACGGTTCAGGCCATGAACAATCATATTTTTGAAATTGATGGAAGAGATTTTGTTACATGTATGTAAGATTAAGTTTTCTCATCTTGGGCATCACCGCATCATCACTTCAACAAAAATGCACATAATGTTCTCTTTCTTTTTGAAGGAGCTATTAGAATATTACACACAATACTTCTTTTGCACAAAGAAAGCACCATGAACTCAGTGTCCTCCAAACAGAAAGATAAGTGAATGAAAAAACACTTGCACTCAACTTACAGGGAGAGTGGGGTAGCTCAAACCCAGATGGATCACAACAGCCGTTATCAGCGAAAAGATCATATTAAACCCAACGAGCCTCAAGCCTTCAAAAGCAAAACAAAAAAAAAAAAACTAGTTAAGAACAGGGCAATTTAATAGTGTCATCAATGATGGATATTACAACTCTGTCGATAATAACTGCAGGATGATTTATTCAACATAGACTCGTACATAAAATGGTTACGAAATTAACAAAAATCAGGTACCAGTGTAAGTCTCCCAAGGATAAATGATTCCATCATCATTTTGATCAAAGAAGGCAACATGCTGTTGGAGGACTGACATTCCGCGAGTCTGAAGGCCTGGGGTACCGTGGGGGTGATCCACGTCAGGTGCAACCATTGCTCTAGCAAGATCTATACAAGCATATTCAACCACAGAAGTCAGACATGGTTACAGATATCAAGACCCGAGGATCATGACAGAAAGAATAAAAAGAAATGTAGTTCATATTAAGTAATGCATTCAACCATATTTTTAAGATCCACCCAGAAAAGTACAAGTTTCCTCATTAATAAAGGAGCTCTGGTGGTCTTGTTAGAAGTGGACAAGCAAGATCTGTATATTCTAGAAATATTTTTAACACAAGAAAATATCTGCAAACCAGTAGTTGACGATAGAAATTCTGAACTATTTCTTCTTTTTGTTCATATAAAATTACTTACAGCAACACATAAATAAATACCAAATCAATGCAAGACTTGAAAATAACACCGATATGAGAGATTTGACTTAAGAGATGATCCAAGTTCCAGACATATTAGAACCCTAATTTCTCACTGATCAAGCAGGAAGACAAAATTTCGGCGATCACTAGTATGTCAGTGTCGACCGATCTTTTAACATTCAAATTTCATTTCAGTTAAAGATAGCGAACAAGATGCTTACATGGTTTGGGGATAGAGACTTCAAGGTCTGAACGAACAGGACGCTCGGATGTCACCGGCGCCCAAGGAGCCTCAGTCGCCATAGCATGCTTGGCCGAATCCCTCACAATCGTGGACTCCATGTCTGATTCGGAAGCTTAAAAGAGATTTGGAATTGGAGGGGAGGTGAGAGAATGAAAGACTAAGGATTGAAGAGGGTCGGAGAAACGAATTTGGGGAAGAAGGTGTAGAGGTTTCTTTGCTTTGGTGTCTGGTTAGGGCTTAGAGAGGATGACACGTTGACATCAGCCTGCTCTGCATGCCCTCCACTTGTTATGCCTCCTGTCCGTCTCTCCATCGCTGCACTTGTGCTTCTCGTGTTCTTCTTCCGTTTGCATATTTTCAGCGCAACTTCGATTTATAAATTCTTGAACCGATCAAAACCGGGTCTGTTTGTATATGTATGTCGGATACCCGGTCCCAAATTTTTCGCAATATCTCATGTGATTATCCATAAGTTTAACGATTCAAGAGTGAAAAACGTCATATACACCCAAAGTGAAGCTTAAACTCGATTTTTGCTATGTATTTCTAATCCTGGTTGATCTAATATAATTTACAATGCAGTTCGGCAAGATTCACATTCTCATTAATATCCTCGGTTGAAAAAATGATTGAACAAGTCCTGAGAACAATATGCACTCTAACCTCCATCAAGGGTCATTGGAGATCACAAAACAAAATTCTATGCACTCTAAACTCCATCAAGGGTCATCGGTCATCACAACACAAAATTCTGATCAACAACATAAGTGTAATGTTACGCAATGCACAAGTTGCTCTTAAATGAATGGTAATTGCTCATTTTATACATTGTCCTATAAAAATTCGTAGAAGCAATACTTGTCTTCAAAAATCAGTTACAAGATTACACAAATGCAAATAGACATGGGGCAGAATCAGAAATATATGGACAGCTTCTCTCCAATCTTGTGTTGCACCATGTTACATTGCTCTAACAACTGCGTTAACCTATACGCTTCTCTATCTTCTGTCACAATCAAAACCGAGGGGTCTGAAAATTCCTTCACCCGAGGAATATCATGATCTTGCACTGACTCAACCAGCTCGCATACTTCTTCCATAGGACTATCTTCAATCATCTCATTCAGTTTATTAGTCTGACCCGCCTGGATAACTTCCATCATTTCATCTAGAGTTGGATGAGTAATGTAAGAAGGATGTAATGTTTCACCTTTTTCTGAATAAGGGGTGTGTTTCTCTAAAATGTAAGCATTGCTGGTGGTTAATACGTTGAGTCGCCAGTTGAAAACCCGTCTAAAAATAAGAATCCAATTGGGAACCAGATAGTAGTGCTTGTTATGGAGCTCGAGTCTGGTGTTTTTCTGTAACATCATATTGGCTTCTTTCATAGACATAGTTAGATTCATCATCTTACTTGATTGGTTTAGATAACTAATCAAGCAATCTTGCAGGTGCAGTCTTTGTTCTTCTAACTCTTTGCCGGTCACGGAGCCTCTTTTCAGAAATGACGTATCGTCCAAGAAGACAGGAAGCTTGCAATGTCGTAAAGCGGATAGCAAAGGCTCAATTGCTTCTGCTGAACTCCAACCTATTCTTGGTAGCAACCGCTTTGACATACCATATTCATCAGCGTCATGTAACAGTGATAACTCCGGACATGGCCAACAATTAGGGTTTGCGCTTGCAGCAGCGACAATGTCTTCTACTGACTTATCCAATGCCTCGTTGAAAGCTGAGATACATTGATTTGGACCTACCATATGGTCAACTGCATCCAGTGAGATGTTCAAGTGAGATTGCACCAATTCCCTTGTTTTGATGGACCATAGAATAGGCTGAGGACGTGATCTGCTGGCTAACCATTTAAGCCCTTCCCTTAACCTCTTGTCACTGAAATATCCATCATGAAGGTGAACTATCAGAAAGCTACAGATGCGTGACGTGTCAAGATCGTGAAGCCCGAGTTTATCAGCAATAGCAGAAGATTGATGATCAAAATCGTCTTCATGTGAGCCGCTCAAAATCAAAAGAGGCGTGCATGATCCGTATGGTATAGATGCTACAAGGTTCTGAAAGTGCAACTTTTGTGTCTCCGATTTGATACCCTCGGATAAAAGAAACACAACTCCGTTAGAACCTACTATGTCTTCGTTCATTTTGCTGAAATCTATACTCTTGATGACAGACAAACAACAGGAACTTTGAGATTGTTCAGTGATCCACTTTTTCCATATTGCTATCCCAGTAGATGAAAGTACCAGATCATCACTGCATTCATCTTTACTAGAAGGCATAAGTTTAGAATGCAACCATTGGTCTGCAGAAGAATATTTGCCGTGATTAGTGGGACCAGTACCACTTGTCTTGTGTGTACTGTAACATAGAGCCACCTTCCAACATATGCAACTCGAATGTGGATTTTGTTCACAAAGCATCCCTGCTACGAGGTCTGAGACACTGAAACTGGACCATGATTCGTCATGCTTCTTGTATCTCTTATTCATCATCTCATCAATATTGAGTCTCTCGTAAGTGTTCTGCCTCTGATAAAACATAAGGAGCAGAGACAAGGATAAGGGGGAGGGGAAAAAAAAACAGAAAATTCAAAAGATTATTAGCTACAAGAAGACAAAAAAGGATGTCTCACATCATGCTTTCGCTGAATTGGTGGCCCCACGGAGAGAGAATTTAGTGCTGCATCTGCAGCTAATCTGTTCTGCTCACGCAGCTCCCTTCTTCTTACACACCGCCTCCTCCAAAGCCTTGAATCAAAGAATATACAATAAGTAAACGGAACGACGTTGTATAGATACTGCATAGATAATAACATACTAAATTCAACAATTAACATTCAATATTCACTGCATTGCAGAACCTGAGGAACAACTTGATTTTTGCCTTGGCAACTTCTTCATCATAGCAATGGGTAACATCTTCCTCCTCGTAAAAGCCATCAGCAACAGTACACTCATCACTATCAGCTCTGTCAACAACCATATCATTGTGTACTGAATTTGCAATAATAGGATCAGCAGAAGCAATATGTTCTTGTACAGAATTTCTGGTCATGGTGACCGATGGTATTTGTTGGAGTTTAGAGTGCATTTCGTTCTTAGGTGGGACTTCTGGAGAAGGCAACTCAGGGCTTTGTTGAGGAATCTTTTCAATATGGAATTCCTTAGTTTCAGAAAAAGTTTTTGGCATTGAGAAATTCCAAGGTTGAAATGTTTTCTCCAGATATTGTTCTTTCTCTACTTTATTCTGTTGACCCTGCAACACATGAGGCGCAGGCTCAGAGCGCATCCTATCAGTGGCGGAACTAGCAAGGACATTTGCATGATTGTTCTGAGCCAATAAATGATCTTGAGCTCTTTTAAGTCCATGTTGCAAAGGCATGACTTTTTTTGGCAATGGACTAGCATGTGAACCACTCACTTCTTCAGCTGCAACATTAAGAGAACTACCTCTTGATGTAGACTGTACAGCTACAAGTTTCTCTACATTGATCTTCCCCGGTTTAACTTCTTTTGAAACTTGAGACAGGATATTTCTCAATTGAGGAGGAGATAATATATCTTCAACAATGTGCTTGGACTTCTTCGAATGGACCAGCTCTGAACGTCTAGTGGGAAAATCCTTGTCAATATTCAAAAATGGGCCATCTTTAACCATGTAAAGCTCGTCAAATTCCTTGATTGAGAACCCGTGATACTCTAGAAGGCTTTCAATATCCTCATTCTGATAACATAAATACACAAAACTATTCAACACTGATGGGCCAAAGAAGTGCAAGGGACTCGAGAGGGTTTAAGAGACCAGAAATACCTCCAGACCAAGCCATTTGGCTACTTGTGTGACTGGAATTCCTTGATTATTTTGCAGACCAGAGTGTAAGGAAGCAAGTGCTTGAGTTCGCAACTGACAGAAGAAAATGTGGAGAAGAATGTGATTAAACCACAGATACTTTGGTGTGCAGTATTGCTCTCAAACTCTATTGACATAATGAACATGTAGAAGACATCGTTTTCCCATAACCCTAGGAATATATGAAGAAAAATGGAAATAGACGTTTCGTGCACTAAACCATGTCCTTGCAGCTTTGTAAGCAATTTAGAAAGTTACCTAAGGTATAGACTTCTTTATTGTCCTTAAATACCCATTTTATTGTGATGGATTGCCCAGCAGTGGATGATTAAACTGTCTTATCAGTTATTACCTCTTATTTTTGTTTCTTTTCTTTTAAGAAAAAAGCAACACTTTTCCAGTTACAAGGCTATGGCTGCTTAAATTTGACTCACCCCAGGAACTGCTGAAGCAGGAATTTTGTGGTACTGTAGTGTTTATCTTATATGTCATAACATCCTCAGCCATTTAAGCTTTTATAGATACAAAAGCTAAGTGAATGAATTGGAAAATCTTAATGAAGTCACAGACTGATTAAATCTGGATTGAGTTGTTTGGTATCCTTTTCAATATTCTGATCCTTCTCAGACCCAAAGCACCTTCTGCAATCCATACATGCTTCTTTAAAATCATCTTATCAATTAAGGTCTCTATTTTTCTAAAGGTGCGTTTTCCATGACACAGTTTGCATGCTTCCACATCCTTGCAGACGTTGCAGTATCACCTTATCAGGCAACGTCCATACTATTAGCATGTTTACCCAACACACCCTAATTGACTGGTTTTAGATCTTTTTCCTTTATTGCAGTCTACCATTCCCACCTCTTCCTAGTACTAATATTCCTTTCTCAAAGGAGATACGGAAAATTTTCTTCAATCACAAAGCTGCATAACTGAATTGCAAATACTAAATATACCAATAACAATTACCTTCCCAGCATAACTTTAGAATAGAAATCACTTATTAGTTGTACACTTGGTACTTGCACTTTTTTACATTATTGATTGATACTTTTTTTTCTTTTTATGCATGCATTCCAACTTAAATTACAATATGAAAAAGATGCAATTATATTTTAAAGAAGGGACACACATCAATAATATATAAAGGACATATATTGCCAGGTACATGCTTTGAGGCTCAAGTGAGCCTACATTATAAACCTGATACCAAGCAATTTGAGACCCTTTTTCAAACTTTTATTAAGAAAAAAAGAGAAGCATTTTTTACAAGCTACCACACACAACTAGAAATTATATCCAAAACCCCATTCTCCCTTCCAATTACAAGATGGAGCAGGGTAAGAACTTAAGCCATAAAATTGTCCCATTATACAGAACTTTTTTATAGAAACTACCAACTTGACATTAAAATTTTAGGATTAATTCTGTTTTGGATGTTTTTCCGGCCAGCTTGCTTGTGCTGAGATTACACACTTCTTTCTAGGATTATTTGAATTTAATCAAGGCAGCTATTAGTGACTTAACATTAAACAGAAGAATATCCACAAAAGAATGACTGACTAATTAGCACTGCAGCATCGAAGGACATAATTGTTTGACAGGAATAATATGGTACAATCTTATTGATCTCAGTATGAAAATACTTTTCGTTTTAGCCATCAATTTTTGGTTCAAAAATACTAGCTATTTTAGCTATTTTGGTCTCTATCCAAATTTGCTCGTGAATTATCAGTAGGTTATTAGTTGTAGTTTCATAAAGTAAAGTAAGCTAATAAATACACCTTCAACAGAGTATATATTGACAGTCTCCTTAAGAAGAATACAAAATGCTAGAATGACAAGTATTATCATACAGAGGGAGTATAAAACATTGAACTGCTATCCTTTATTTGCATCCCTACCTTAGAGAAGTGAGCATGCATTAGACATGCTTGAAGATAGCTTGATTTGATTCCAAGCCGAAAGAAAGCTATAAAATTTCCAGTTCTGCAAGACCTGGAGGAGGATTGTTCTAAGTCAGGTTAATTAAAAAAAAAAAAAAAGAAGCCTGCAATCAGGTCTCAGGAGAAGAAAAACAAACCTTGCTACATCGCGAGCAAATAGTACTTCTTGAGTTTGTCGGATCTCGGGTGTCATTTTTGCGAGATCAAGTGAGAGCTCTGCAGGTTCAACCTATCACGTCATGTTAATTTTTTTTTTTTAAAATTTAATTCAATATCAAAGCAGAAATTAGTAGCTAATACAGATACTTACTTTATATCCAGGGTGTTTGTCCAATTTTAACAGTGCATAATAACCACGAAATTCCTTTTCAGTTGGAACATGAACACCTTTCTTCCTGTAGTCATCATAAACCTGGAATAGTTCTACAGATGTCTTGTTCATTTGTTCAATGTTCAGGTGAGCATCAAACCCCTCAGAGAAGCCCTCTCCTTTGGTGTATTCACACAGTTCATGCATAGCGATGATGTGGAGCCGTATCTAGATAGAAGTTTAATTGATAGACCAATGGAAGTTCAATCATTAACAAGTGCTAATAAAGAAGTGCAAGCATCAGATGATATAATAATTCCAAACGAACTGCATGGGATTCTGAATGAAAAAGAAAGGAATCAGTGCTAAGATTGAATAACATCAGAAACATACTCTGATTCTGTCAACAATATACCAACAAACATACGTAATTGAGTTCACTATTTTAGGCTGCTCTTTTGCGACTCAGTGTGCTTAAATTCAAAATGTTAACAAAAGAATCAGAAATTAAAAATATTCATCATGATAATAATGCATATTAATCATAGCCATAACTTCCAAACAGTGAAAAGGAATGTTTATTTAAGTGTGCTTGGTCACTCCTTAACATTGACAATCCTTCCAATTAGCTTTTTCTTTCTTCCACAAATCAATATTTACAAAACCTACCGATACTGAATCTTCATAAGAATATGTGAACAATTTACCACCAAGGAATTACATATGGTGCTAAGTAAGTCCAGTTTTTCCTTATGACGTAGCAAATCATAACTCGACCAAGTTAAAAGCTAAACCAAATATAGCAAGAATCCAACATAGATGCAAAGTTATGAGCAAGATTACTAGTGATTGGAACTTAAACATATAATAGTTGTAAACAAGATGAGAAGAAATTCAACGAACCATCTGTTCCAGCATTCTTATTGCTTCAAGGTTAAATATATGCTGCATCCTGAGGTCCATCCGAACAGCCCTCATCCTATCCCATAAGAAATTATACAGGCCAAGGAAGCTGAGATCATAAGGCTGATCCAGCAAACTCAGAAGATAATCCATAGTCTTTTCCAGGATAGGCAATGGTCGTATCAGTTCTGCTTCTCGTTCTGCTGTTCTAGTATACTGTAAATACAGGATACCATGCACTTGTAAAGTCCACAGCTAAATGAGCAAGAAGGTAATACTAAGCCAGGTATAAATTCATCAGAAACTACCTTTTTCACAGCAATCTTCTTGCTGCTTTGGTTTCTATCACCATTTATGCGCTCATACTGGTCCAGATCCCCCTTCCTTTCTCTTTCTTCCCTCTCAGACACTGAAATGAAGCAAGATAACCAATCCTTATAAAACATCATTCCATATCTGAATAACTGAAAAACAATATTGTGTCTCATTCTCTTTTTGTTACAGTCTTAGAAGAATCCAATGTTGGAGGGGGAAAGACTTCGTAAAACACAATGCACATTAACTCTCCTACTTGCAAATCACTTCAAGTAATAAACTATGAGAATATTATTACTCATATTGTGGTAGTGCTCTGAAGGTACTTACTGGAATCAAATGAATGGAGAAACATAAACCAAGTGACTTATTTAAGATTGATATTATTGATCATTCAAACTTATACATTTCAAACCATTTCCTAAACTTTTTAGAAAACTTGAGAATAGTTTAGTCGTACTATTCATTCATACATCTTCACCAGTAGATTCTTGAACTTGTATAAAAATACAAAAAGGATATGAATATTGAATCATATATTCCCTGAGATGGGCACTTGGAAACTATCTTACTCATAATTACTCCATATTTTAACCATTGGACACCATTGCTTTGGGCATATAACATGGTTTCACATATAATCTAAGTGACCGCTGCTAACTTTATTTAGACTATTACAATGTGCAGTTGTATCACCTTCAATCCATCAAACATAACGAGTATTGTCTGATTAGCTGTTGTCACTTAAACAGATATAAGATTCAAATTTCAAGGTATCCAATAAATATTTTCCAAATGACAATGTATCCACCAGAAACTTGCCAGACATCAGGAATTTATTCACTGAAATATGTGAATTAACATTGAAATATTGATAATAGGTTCAATAATGAAAAAGTATCTGCCTAAGTGGAAACACTGCAACAAATTACAAGCAAGTTGAAAGCTATACCAGGACACATGTCAGAGCATACCCCAACGATAACACCAGGTGCCTGGGGACCTTCATTATCAACATCACCAGGCATATTTTCTGCTGATTCCATATAATCTTCATTAACCTTTTGCTTATCCAATTTGGGACGATCAATTTTTGCTGTAACACTAGATACATTTTGCATAGGAACACTTAAATCAGTCTTGAAGCGCGCCAATCGTTTAGCTTTGGCTTCTAGTTCTCTGGAACACATGAAATATTCAGAACTTCAGACTGTAACCATCTTCATACTTTACCAGTAATAGCAGTAGACAATTAGAACTCCAACTCTTATACCGTTCAATTTCATCACCACCTTCGGCTTCGGTTGAATTGGACGTTCCTAGGAAGGCTTGGCTAGCAGGCTGTGGTGGTGATCTGGTTCTCTTTGGAAATGCAGGGTTGGTATCTGTATTTACACCATTTTCAGCACTTGCACCATGCCCAGATGATGATTGCATCGGACGAGAAGGAAATTCAGTGACTCTTAGAACCTTTTTCTTAGGAAAAGACCTAGGGAGAGACGCAGAAGGCCTGAAGAAAAGTTGTATTTGTCAGCCAGATAAGCATGTAAGTATGCTGCACGAACTGAAAAATATAAGATGAATTTCATGAAACAGTTACAACCTATGTCATTGAATGAGATGCAGGAAAAAAATACTCAATCATACATTGAAGTAGCCTGATCTTGTCAAAAGATCAATAACCTAACAACCTTTTTTCTTTCTTTAATACTTATTTTCCTTCTCCTTTGTTCTGTGAAGGAACAGTAACATCCAAGCAAGACCAGCAAAGCATTAGAAGCAGCATGTCACACTAGCTAGAGCGATCCCAAAGCCTTTGAATTCAATAGCCAGAAAACAAAGCTTGAGAAGGATACTATGCAAGATCTTCACTCACTGTAAGCTGTGTCCCATGACCAAAGCCTGGCCTTTGCCTATAGTTAGAATATTACAAGACGTTATATTATCCTTAGGAAAACCTCATTTCCAGTTATAATTAATGGAGAATGCCAGAGAATTCTCTGGAACAAGTACTCATTAGCAAATAGGTATCGCCTGTTTGCTAACCCAGATGGGTTTACCTAAGCATTTAATTATCAGCTCATTGTTAAAATCCTTGTTAGTTGTCAGCTGAGCTAACATTTGAAGTTATTTTCAGGTTATCAAGGGATGTCAACATCTTCTGGTCATAAATTATAGTAAAACGATCCTACAAGCAGCCATGCATATAATTTAAAACAGAGACTAAAATATCTCTATTTGTATAGCTAATATGTGAAACAAAAATCTTCAGGTATACATTGATGTATAGTAACTTAGAAAAGGAGCATGCCCTAATCACATGTACTACTCAACTACTGCAAGGTAAAGCTTATAAAACAAGAAAACTGTTTTGTTCCAACAATAGACATTGATGAGCAAATAACCAAAGCCTTTCCAGCTGCAATAGCAAATGAATACACTCAGTCACTCACCCTCCTACAGCATCAGTCCCAGAGATTCTCCAAGGATTTTCATCGGAATATAAAGAAGGTGATTCTGCTTGTACTTGTTGAGGATCTTGAGGGCGAGAAATAAGTAACTGGGTTCTAGGTTCAGGATGTAATGTATTCACTGAAGAGGGTCTCCCATGATTTTGTTGTCCGCCTCCTTGAAAATAGGATTCCCTGCAAAACGGCAGGCTGGATGATAAGACACTACATATATTGTCCACTGTGGAAAGCTATACATCTAAAACATTGAACTAGAATGATTTTTGATACCAACTGCTGCGATATGCATTAGAAAGCATCTCTTCTTCCTAACTTAGGTTGGACTTTTTTCCTTTATTAAACAACTTAGAAGTTCATAAATGATTTCTCGTTTAATGCCATATTATTATAACCTTTTGTTTAACATCATTGAATCTGAAAAAGTGATGTGCTAGAGCACTCAGAACTGACAGCAGATTGATTTTCACTGGCATGCAGGAAATTCTCTACAAACTCCACTAAAGATAAAAGTCACATAGACTGCAAGTACACATATAGCATAGCATGACAAGCTGAAGATATGCTAACCAAGATAAACATTTAGCAATAGATTAAAATCACGATATTTTGCAGAGAACTTATATGGAAAACCGAGTCAGTGGTTGGAAAGTCTACCCGTTAAGTGTAGCGGGTGAATGAGTAAAACCCATGGAAGGAGGTACACTATTAAAAGGTGGAGAAGAAAATGGCGCATCCTCCAGAGCATCCAAGTCACTAGATGAAAACAAACCACACTTCATCAATAAGCAGACCAAAAACATAAAAATTATCCAACCCTTCATAGCCTGACCATATGAAATCAACTGCACCCAGGATCCTGGATCAAAGAAGCAGCTTCTGTATGATCTCGATTCTTTTCAATTGAACAACCTTGGCAAAGCAGGTTCCACTATTCCTATGATGTAAAATCTTGTATTTCCAATATAAACATTGTAAGCTTTCCACAATCATTCAAGGATTAACCCACTAGCGGCATCCAACTAGAGTAGATCTGAAGGCTAATACATACGTGACACCATTGGATTTCAAATACCAATAATTTCCACCTAAAACCCTAGGGAGAAAAAAATACCAAGCAAAGAACACCAAGCATCCTCTGATTGGTAAAACTCGTAGAATTCAGCACTTATTGAAGTGAGCTTGCGTACCTGTATGATCGAATAGTTCTAGAGCCGGGGGAATTTGTTGTAATGTTTACAGGAGACGGTGGAGAAGGTGAAGGAGAGCGTGGGAAGTTTCCGAACACGGGCTGTGATTTGGGTGGTGCCGACGGACCAGACTCCCTCCCAAATCCCTTAAACGCCATTTGTGAAAAATCAATTCTTTCCCAATCTTTGTTAAGTATGGTGAAGGTCTGTCGTTCAAATTATGTGAAAAGGTTATCGAAAGAGAGGCGGCGACGGCGGAAGGCGGTTGTGACGCCGGGATTGGCAATCGCTGACGACGGATGTGCGAGATAGGGTAAGAGAAGTGAGAGTGTCAGACGGGAGGGTGTAAGCAGATGAGCGCACACACAGAAGAACGAGTAAAATCAGACGGGAGGGTGAAAGAGGAAGCAGATGAGCGCGCACACAGAAGAACGAGTAAAATCCTGGACCGGGTAATTGAGACTGATTTTTTTGAGAGAGTTACATTGAGGTAAAAACAAGATAAAGTTACTATTCGCTCGAACGGAAAATTACTAATACGATTATGGAAGCGGATTTCGCTTCCGCCCGGAAGCGGATTCTGCGTCCGCCCCAATAATGTCAAGGCAAATCTGGACGGATGCGGAATGCGCTTTTGCCCTAGATTTTTTTTTGGTTTGTTTTAATCCGCTCAATAATGCTAATTGTGAAGGCAAATGAGGTTGAATCTGGGGACCCGAAAAAACAAAAAACAAAAAAAAACAATTGGTGAAAGCGGATTCCGCATCCGCCCCAAGTCTTGGCGTACTCGGAATCCGCTTCCGACTTGTCCGTTAGTAGTTTTCGGCCGCCCAGATAAGATTTGTACTAATCTCCTATAACTTCTACGAATTCTATCTATAATTGTATCCTTTAATAAAGTAGCACATAAATTAAGGCAAAAAAAAATTATTCCTTCATTAAAATAACACCTTCAACTGATTTTTTTAAAGATAAAATAAATTTGAGAATAATGAGGTAAAAAAGTCCTTTTTGTAAATCGATTAGTAACTATGCCCCTGTATTTTTGTTAATTTTAACAATTAATTAATGAAAGGGTATAAGAGTAATTACAAAAATAAATTCCTATAAAATCACCCAATTGGATTCCATGAAACCCTATGCTATTTTAAATTGGAAACTATTGTCCCAGAGTCACCGCTCCAACCGGAAGAATCGCAAAAAAAAACCGTCAAAGTAACTCGCCGGATATGGAGAAGAAGGCGACCGGGAAGAAACCTCCAGTGTCGCACCACCGGCCGCCGGCCGCCTCGCACCCAGTAGCCGCTCGCCTCCCTCACCTACTTTTTTCCTCGTTTTTTTTTCACATTTCGGATATGCGGTTGTTGTTGTTAATTGGTTTTGGGTCTTGTTCAAATGGTCTTGGTCAAATCGATTAAGTTTTGAAAGTATTGACGAATTCTTTCTTGGTTGCTTGTTTCTGCTAGAACTTTCACTGTGGGGTGAATTAGGGTTTTAAATTGTTTTCGTGGACTTGTGAAGTGAAATGCAGCCAGATCAACGAAGGAAGGTATGAGATCCACCAGTTCTTGTAATTTGAGGACTTTCTGTACCGTGTTTGACTGAAATTTTGAGTTTTTTTTTCTTTTCACTTCACCGATTAAGACTCTATTCTGTCAATTTTCTTTTGATTTTCATTTTCCTTCTTTCTTCCGCTTGATAATTTTCCTATTGTGATCACATAGTATAATTGATGGCGTATGTATTGTTGAATCTGGTAATGTACAATCAACGCCGACTTGTGCTGGTTGCGAGATCGAGACGTTGGAGACGAAGGCACCAATGGCGGTTGTGAGATTGAGATCCACACAAGGCTCGACTTGTGTACCTCCATTAATTTGTAAGGGAGCTTGTGTAAAGGCCTTGTGTAAATCGAGTTTGTGTAAATCGAGCCTTCTGTAAATCGAGCCTTGTCGGGTGATTTGTGTACAAGATTTGTATTATAGTTATGAAACTCGGACCTTGTGTAACTCGATTCGATGGACCTTGTGTAACTCGGTATTAGTAAATCGTTTATTACATAAACAGCAAATACACAAAGCAGTGCTTGTGTAAATCGATGACCTTGTATAAATCGAAGGGCTTGTGTAACAAATCAGTAGGGCTTGTGTAACAAATTGATGGGGATTGTGTAAATAGATCGAGATGGCTTGTGTAAATCGATACGAAACTTGTGTAAATCGAAAGAAGTATTTCGTAATTAAAATTTTTTATTAAATCGAACGTTATATTTGTGTAAGATGTAAGAGCCCTAGTTCTTGGACCGAGTTTGGTCTTTAGCCGAGACTAGTTTTGACCGAGTTGTGGCTTAGCCGCACCCGCGGATGGGGGTGCCGCCCCTGCGGGTTTCCGCTCCTGAGGCTCAGGGGACCGCCCCTGCGGTTTCCTGCGGCTGTAGCCGTTTTTGTTGACTCCTTGACCCGTGCTTTACCATTTCCTTCTCTTATTCTTTCCCTTGGCTGATCAAGGGCTTCTTCTTCACTTTTCACTCCAGCCCTTGCACGTCCTCCTTGTTTTTCCTTCCTCCACCTTGATCTTGTGTTGTCTCTCCTTGAGTTTGGAAGAGTTGTGTGGCTTGATGTTGATGTTGATGATGGATGTGTGTATGCTGAGCTTGGAGGCCAGTTAGTGAGATGTGTGATCTTCCCCTGCAGCCTAGGACCACAAGAGTGGTAAGTGATCTTGCTTCTTCTTCTTTCCTTCCTTGATTCCTTCTTCCTAGGTTAGGATTAGATGCATGTTTAAGGGTGTTGATGTTGGTATGTGTATGTATATGTATATGCTTGGTTTTGGTGAAGAGAAGACGTGAGTGGATCACGAGAATAGCCGAAGAGGAATCGCGGGTTCACGTTCTGCACAGACGCCGCCCCCGCGCCTGGAAGCCGCCGCCCCTGCGGACGCCGTGCCGCAACGCCCGCGACAACGCCCGCGCCTTGCCTGCGTTGCCAGCGTCCTTTGTCACCGCCCGCGGCTGAGTTCCGTCGCGCCTACGGGTTGCCTGCTCCGCCCCTGCGTCTCTTGTGTCACGCAGGTGCGTCTTGTCCCGGATCTACCTAGAGTTAGGTAGATCCTTTCCTTTCCTAGTATGAGCAGGTTAGTAGCATGTTAGGTACGTGTATGAGGATAGAATGATGAGGATGTGATATATCTGTATGCCGGTTATGGCTTTGAGGTTTATGAGTTAGGATACGAGTTTGATATATGTTGTGACGCCTTGTTTAGGCAGTGTTGATCTCCAGAGTTGGAGCTGTTGGAGTTGAGACTTTGAGGTTGAGGTAAGTCCATAGGACTTACTTAGCTGCTATCCATATATTGGATGTGTGCATGAGTAGTGTGTGCTATATGATTGATAGCCCGAGTTATGTTGATTACTTACCTATGGTTTAGTGATTGCCCATTGTAGGGCCGTGACAACTTGTCCTTTCATCCCGCTGGGAGTCTGGAGGTTCTCTTTGGGCAGGCCAGTCTAGCTCAGTGGGCCGGCCACCTGCACCACTCTCATAGGGTACACGGGAGGTGGGACCGGATCTCCACTCTAGCTGGCACCATTCCCGAGTGGCAAGGGTTATATTCCTCGTGTCACATATGTTCATATTGATATATATATATATATATATATATATATATATATATATATACATATATATATATATATATATTTATATACGCTTGAATGCTTGGATGTTATAAAGATAATAAACTGGGTAAATGTGTGATAGCATGGTGATGTGTTTATGATTCATTGGTGTGTGATTGTGCTTATGCATCTTCTTATATATGCGTATGGTTAGCTAACGGTTTTATACCGTGTTGTAGATCCTTTGCAGGTTAGGAGAGCTGCAGAGTGATCCAGAGGGGTGATCCGCTGATGGCTCAGTACACTGGGATTATTATCGTGGGATATGAGATTTTTGATGTACGAATATATGTTTCTTTTGTACTCAGCGGTACTTATGTACTACCTTTTGAGATTTATATATTAGTTTGATGTTTTGTATTTAATCTATCGGTGCCTTGTTGTAAGATTCAGTGAAATTGTTGTCAGGCTAGGGTTAGGATCCATTGTGAGATCCTAGCCCAGTAGCACCTCGAGTCCTACGGATTTGGGGTGTTACATAAGATTAGTTTGTGTAAGTAGACATTAGATATAACTTTTAAAAAAAATAACAATACATTACCAAGTTTAATTAGTCTAGCTAGTATAAGGGTGGGAGGGCCTGTAATCCAAAGTTCGAAACCCACTAAAAAGAGGTCTAGTTTGTCACCCAATTTAATTATAAGCCTTATAAGTACACAAGTTTTCAAAATCAGCCTACTTATCCATTTACTCCAATAAATTTTTAAGTTTCCATTATATGAATTTACACCGATCCTCCTAAAACTACGTCTGAAGATGTAGGAGATACAACATGATCATGCAAGCCTTCTCATGTTTAGCCATCTTTGTAGAGGCCGCGTTGAGGGTCGTTTTACCCACCATAAAAGGACCGATATCTAAACTAACTAGAAGAGATCTCATCAAATCAATATAAGCATGCTTTCCACCGACTCATCCAAACACTAACACATATGTCAGCCTTAACGTAGATCTCTCTTCCCATAGATTAGTTAAGAGGTCACGGGCACCTTCTTCTTAGTTGAAACTCATGCTCTCCTAAACACGTCACATAAAACATCACGAACTAGATCATGCCTAAACTTCTCATATAAGTTTTTTTGTATAAACTTATGGAGGAAGCATTACGTATTATCTCAAAAGAATTCATTAAGCAAGTGAATTCAATATCTTCAACCGATTTTTTTTACGGTTCAGCAAATAATCGATATCTTCTACATATGTAAATGTATAATTTTTTTATTTTTTATTAAAACGTCATAACGTAAACTTCTCTCGTACACTATAATACTCGTGCTTCATAATTTATGGTCGATTTAAATTTAGATTAAATAGTGATTTTTAATTATCGATATATTGAAGACGAGTTAATTGGAATTTGGAGGTATGGTGTTAATTGATGTTATTTGCGGAAATAGAAAATTCCATTAAGAGTATCGTACAATTACGGGACACCATTCCGAGGCACTATTCATCTTCTCCCCTACCAAACCCTAAGTCCCCCTTTCTTGACATTCCTTTCCCGTTTCCATTGTTCATCGCCGGAAACCATCCATGTCGCCGCCATTTGCCTTCCTTCGACGCAGTCAGGGAGAATACCAAAGTTGAGTCCACCGGAGACGAAAGCCGAGCCGACCTTCGCATTATCGAGCCTGAATGAATTTATAACAACAGGACAAGCAACCGAATCCTACATGACACTGCCGTCAGCATCTTTCTCGTTTCACAACAAGAGGAACATTCGTGAACACATGTTGTCATTGTGATTGATGAACTCGCGCACTTAAAATTCACACATGCACGCCTAAGTTCATTCAAAGTGCACTAGTGATTAAAATATAGATATCTAAACATAAATAAGTTCACACATGATGCACGACTATTTGACTAAGCTCACACAATTATAGTCCTACGCACCACGATTTGTGTATAATTCTATAATAACACATGATTGATCAAATTGCACCTATTAATTCATACATGCACACCTAAGTTCATTCTTAATTAACACGAATAAATTCTCTAAACTAAGACAACCCAACTAGAATGTACTACACAATTACTCGCACTTTCAAAATATTGTATTTTCTTTATGAGTAACGATCAATGCCGTTTATAACTTATTTACGGAATACATGAATGATGTAATAAAGACACTACACGATTATCATATTAAGCCATTATACCTTGAACGACAATTATTTAATCCGACGACTAATACATGTTCTTATTTCTTATCGTAAAACAAATTATCACCGTAACATTATTTATATATATATATATATATATATATATATATATATATATATATATATATATATATATATATATAATCCGACTTCTTATATTATGAAATATGTTTAATTCACCGTCTTTGTGATGCATGACCGTTGAAAATAAACAAATGCTAAACATGAATGCAAACAAGGTTTATGGGTCCAATTGAGTGAACTAATATCCACGTGACAATAGTGTTGGGTCCGGTTTGGGGCAAACCGCCAAACCGGCGGTTTTTTAAAACTCCGTGTTAATTATATAACTTTAATTTGTTTTAAAAAAAGTTTGTATTTGCTTAATTTATTGGGAAAAAATTAAACTGGATTATACGAGAGTGATTCAAATAAGGTCATTGTCAAGGTAGATAATTATGAAGTAATTTGTACCGTTGATTGTTCTTTTCACCAATTAAGAAGTACGGTGACAATTTTGTAAATTTAAAATGTGTAGTGGAAATTTTGTAATTTTAGGAAGATCGTAGGATCATTTTTTTCGACGAACATGTTTTTCATTCAAGTTTTGTACAATTTGTTTTGGAGAAAAAATTGTAACATTTAATTTATTAGTTCAAAGTTTTAGTTCAATATGTTCAAAATTTATATATTATCAATTCAAATATTTTCTATTATTGGTTTGTGTATATTTTTGCTCTAATTATTAGTTATGTTTCTATCCAATTTTTTACTTGTGCATGTTTCAACTAATAAAACACAATGCTTGAATTAACGGAACACAATGTTCGAACTAATGACACCCAAATTTTGAACTAATATGATCAAAATTCATATATTTAATAATGATAAACAAATATAATTTGAACCAATGAACTAAAGTTATCTAATTAATGTTGGATATTAGTGAAAATTGACATTGAGTTTGTTGTGTTGGTTTCCGACGTTCACGATATTCTTAACATAAAAAAGGAGATCAAGTAACTTAATTTAAATAATTATAATGCTACAAATAAAAAATTATAAAAAACTTATATTATCTTATTAAAAAAATGATCACCATATTTCCACATTAATTAGTTTTTGGATTAATTATTGAAAAAATAGGCTTAATTTTATAGCTTAACATTCACAAAAGATTTAACTAATGGATGAAAAATTGGATGGTAAATAATGAATGATTATGGAAATTATATAATCAAAATCTCGTGGATACCACATGAATTTAAATAATAAAATGTGTAACACCCCAAATCCGTAAGACTCGGAGTGCTACTGGGCTAGGATCTCACAATGGATCCTGACCCTAGCCTGACAACAAATTCACTGAATCTTACAACAAGGCACCAATGGATTAAAACAAAACATAGAACTGATGTATATATATATATACACATATCAAAAGGGTATACAGAGTACTGCTGAGTACAAAGTCAAAACATGAATCCGTACAACGTAATTAACCCATATCCCACGAATACGCCCAGTGTACGGAACCCTCAGCAGATCACTCATCTGGATCACTCTGCAGCTCTCCTAACCTGCAAATGATCTACAACACGGCATAAAACCGTTAGCTAACTATACACATATATAAGAAGATGCTAGAGCACAAACACACGTCAATAATATTAACACATCATCATGATATCACACATTTACCCGGTTTATTATCTTTAATAAGTCCAACACTCAATCGTATAATAAATGTATATGAATATACGTGACACGAGAAATGTATATATAACCCTCGCCTCTGCGTGCAATAGCTAGCTGGAGTGGTATCAGCGCACTTTCCCGTATACCATATGGAGTGGTAGGTGCCCTTCCCGTATACCAAAACTAACTAGCTTACAGAGAACTTCCCAAACTCCACTACGGGATGAAAGGTAAGTTGTCACAGCCACTACAATGGACGGTCAATATAACATAGGTCGGTGACCATAATAACACATGATATAAAGCACATAACACACACCACTCAAGCATACATCCAATATAAGGATAGTAGCTAAGTAAGTCCTATGGACTTACCTCAATCTCAGGAGTAACTCAACTACGATCAACTCTCCGACTGGTCCACTCCAAACTGGAGGACAACACGGCCTATACAAGGCATACATACATATATCAAACTCCTATCACACAAAGGGGTCACACCTAGACCCAAGAGATCCATAAAGATCATATCCAACTCGTAAACCTCAAAGCCGTAACCGGCATATTTATAACATACTCATCATAAACCGATACCTAGCATGGTACTAGTTCCCTCATACTAGGAAAGAAAAGGAGCTACCTTGCTATAGGTAGTCCCGGGACAAAACGCACCTGCGTGATCAAGGAACGCAGGGGCGGAATGGATAACCCGCAGGCGCGGCAGGGAGCAGCCGCAGGGGCGGTGACAAGGTACGCAGGCGACGTAGGCAAGACGCTGACGCTGGCGCGGGCGCTGCGGCACGGCTTCCGCAGGGGCGGTGGTTTCCAGGCGCGGGGGCGGCCTCTATGCAGAACGTAAGCCCGCGGCTTCTCTTCGGCTCTTCACGTGATCAAATCACGTCTTCACTCCATCACAATCACACACATGCCACAACATACACATTCCATCATCATCATATGTCCAAACATCTAATCCTAAGCTAAAGAAATGGAATCCAAGAAGAAAGAAGAGAAGAGGAAGAAGGAAGCTTATCACAGTTGTGGTCCTAGGCTACAGGGAAGATCAACACACACCAAAGTTGGCTTCCAAGCTCAGCAACACACATCACTAGCATCAACAACCACCAAGGTCACACAAAACTCTCTTCCAAACTCAAGAAACCAAGACAAGGTCAAGGGAAGGGATGAAGAAGCAAGAAGGACGTAATGGCTGATTTGGAAATGTGATGAAACCCTTGCCTAACAAGGTAAAACGGGAGAAGTAAGGAAAGGTAAAGCACGGGTCAAAGAAGTCAACAAAACCGGCTGCAGCCGCCGGAAACCGCAGGGGCGGTTTCATGAGCCGCAGGGGCGGAAACCCGCAGGGGCGACAGTCAGGCCCGCGGGTGCGGAAAGGCCAATCTCGGCCAAGCCAATCTCGGCTAAGGACCAAGACTCGGTCCGAAAGAATAGGGTTCTCACAAAATGATTATCAACAAAAAATGCATAACCTCATAGACAGCACGGAAATTTTCCCTTATAACTATAACAAGTAAATTGACCCATAATAATTATTCTTTTGCAAAAAAAACTACACAAAATTTATAAATCCACCATAAATATTCATTTATTTGCAATAATCACCTCTTATAACATGTTGGCATAAAAAAAACCCTTAGTTTAAATACTTGCAATTAACCATTCCATATTATTTAAATTTAGATCAAATAATTAAAAGTTGAAGCATATACAAGGGAAATTTTAACTATTAATATATATATATATATATATATATATATATATATATATTATAATTAGTTCCAATAGTTTGGTTACACATTACAATTTATAACAGAAAATAAAAAATAAAAAATAATTATCAACCCATGTACTAAAATATTTCAAAATTTAAACATTATTAACTCTTACACAAATTATCGCGTAATAACCGGATTGATATGCGGTCAAATGGCTGACGTCCACACGTATGAGTTGCGCACGAGCCTCGTCCGGGCTCATACAGGTTGTGCCCCAACTATACTTGAACGGGGCACATGCCAAACATGTACTAACTCTCTCCTTTTTTTTATGATGCTAAATAAAATCACTCCATAATAAACGTAAGCAAATTATAAACATGGTTTTACATAATAAAATTATAATTAATATTATATAAGATGGTTTTACATGATATAATTGTACAAGATGGTTTGTACAAAAATATTTTTTTAGAAAAAAACTTATGTACAAATCTTTAAAATATTGACTGGTTAAAAATATATAGATAATTATGAAAGTAATGAAACTTTTAGCGTAATCCGACCACTGTATCCATCCTCTTCCGCCTCAAATCGGCCAAACTCATTGATACAGGCATCTACCCTGATTATCAGTCAACATTCATCTCAAACCCAATACATCATCGTCTTGATCTTCAATTATATTTCACCTCCTCCCACATCCTACAGAGGAATCACGCAGATCCATGGCAGTTCCAGAACCAATCCACAACAAGTCTGAAGAAGAATGGAGGGCTATTCTCTCTCCTGAACAATTCCGAATCCTCCGTGAGAAAGGAACCGAGTAATTTCCCCCTCCATACTTTTCTTTTTCAGTTGATTTCTCTTCTGATTTTAGCTTCAATAGCGTTTGATTTCAATGCTACTGTGACTAGCTTTGGTAACAGATTGGGCGTTGATTGAACCATGACTGGAGCTAGTTAGTGTTCGTTTGGTACGACTTAGAATAAAAACGTGGAACGATTGATCTTTGATATGATGCTGAAATGAACTAGTCCTGAAACATGTTTGTTTGTTTGTGTCTGATATCTGAAAATGACAAACCATAATCCAGTTTAACCTACAGTGAAGACGAGCCCTTAGTGTGCTACTGTATTGTTAGTGTAATCTGGACAGTAGCAGATTTGATGAACTAGAATGTAATTAAGATGTAATGGACAATTCTGTTGCGAATTATTTCGTTTAGAAATCTGAACTGGCACAAGAAGTTGTTGATACTTGCAATTTCTTGTGTTTTTGGATGGAAAATTAACAGCCTATACAATTGGTTTAGTTAGTTTCCTTGAATCAATTGAGAGTTTTCTGGATCTTCTAATATCTGTCATACCCTAGCCAATTAGCTGAATTCTTGTAGAGGGAAATTATCCAATTAGTTTGGGGTTCTGTTTTTGGTAAATTGAAATGGGATATCCTGCAGATTGAAAGGCACTGGAGAGTACAACAAGCTTTACGACGAAGGGGTTTACAATTGTGCAGGTTGTAAAACTCCTCTATATAAATCCACATCCAAGTTCGACTCTGGCTGTGGTTGGCCCGCCTTCTTTGAGGGTTTCCCTGGGGCCATTACTCGCACTGTAAGTCCCTTTCTGACTTCTCTTTTGATTTTTGGGTTCATGTTTTATATCAAAAATTAACAAATGATCACCCTTGGTATAGTCTGATCAGCATTCAACTGCCTGTTATGTTGAAAGTTATAGATATCCATATCTAGAAATCAAATGTGGGTATCGACATAAAAATTCATACCTAGTGTTTGGTGTATAAGTATACAAATATCAATTTGATATACTTATAAACTCCAAAAACCAGTGGTATGATGTGTGGATGTCAATCTCATATCCATATCTTGATACTGATATCCATATATAGATATCTAGATATGGATACCAACCAGGCCCTTAATTCCATCACCATTCTTCACCCAATTCCCCAAAACAGATAAATCACATAATTTATAAGATGATGAATGATCTAAGTTGAAACTCGTTTGTAGTATTAGCTTGGTCTGAGATGAAAATGTAGCATGTGGTTGTGTTGTGTGCAGCCTGACCCTGATGGAAGGAGGACAGAGATCACGTGCACAGCTTGCGGTGGGCATCTGGGCCATGTGTTCAAAGGCGAAGGGTTCAAGACGCCCACTGACGAGCGACACTGTGTCAACAGTGTCTCAGTCAAGTTTATTCCTGCTAACTCTACTTCTCTTTGATCCTTTGTAGCAGGATTGATAAGATGTTGCACAAATACTACCTTTGGTATGAGTACGTTGACTTGAGGTTCGAGTTGCTATTGTTGTCCTCAAATTCACCAAACTTTGTATGGTTGTGGTTGTTTGTTTGATCTCCTGTCTTAGCAATAATATGCACTTACTTTTGACATAACTAAACTTGTTGGACTTGAGTCGAGTCTAAATTCTAATCGAGCTTAAAATGTGTTTATACTTGCTTGTTTAGTTAAGTGAGCTCTCATGTCAAGCACAAGTAACTCGTTAATATAATGACCCTACTAAAAATTGACTCATCTAGTCATCTTTAGGGTTGTCACTCGAGCCAAATTTTTTATGGGACCAATATAAAATTGCTTAGAGCTATCAACACATTGGTATTAGTTACCCAAATTTTTTATTTATTATGAAGTCCTACAAAATTCAAGGCCCTGTTCAAAGAAACTTGTTGTACCGGTTACAAGCCGGGTCTATTGGGACAACCAGACAAAGACGACTTTGCCCCTCGACTCTCTGATTGAATCTGCGAAGTTTGACATTCAAGGCATATCAATAAATCTCCACCAATACTTGGTCAGTGGTAAAGTGACGCTAGACTCCTTTAGTGTTGGTTTGGAGATTCGAACTCGAATCTCCAAGAAGTATGTACGATAATTAAATCTTCTTATATATCCAAACACAAAGTAGAAAATTTTAACTTATACGATATATGTTGAATAATATGTAGAGAATAATGAGTTGATAAGGCCTTTTTTGTGTTGTTGATACCAACTAGGCCCTCGGTAATTTCACCTTTATTTTTAATTTTAAAACCAAGGATATAAAGGGAATTTTAGAGAGAAGTTAAAATAAAACCCTACAAATAGGATTTATCTAGGTTCGGGTTCCGGTTCGGGTTCGGGTTCGGTTCAGGGTCGGCTCGGTTTCAGTATCAATTCGGGTTCCGGTTCGGGGTTCCGGTTCGGTTCAAGGTCGCTCAGGTTCCAGTTCGGTTCAGGGTCGGCTCGGGTTCCGGTTCGGTTCAGGGTCGGGTCGGGTTCTGGTTCGGTTCAGGGTTGGCTCGGGCTCCGGTGCGGTTCAGGGTTTGGGTTTGGTTGGGTTTATGTTTTTTTTTGGGTTGGGTTTACCTTAAAATTACCAATTTGCCCTTCTATTTTATCTTTACAAGTAAATAAAAGGGGTCTAGTTTGTCTCTTAATAAGATAATGAGCCCTCTTAGTGCTCTTCTTTACAAAAAATGCCCACTCTTCCATTTAACCCAAATATGTATAACTTAACAAAATATTAATAACATTTAACAATTATAATAATGAAAAGTAAATAAAGTCCTATTCCTTAAAATAATACTTTTGAATGACACCAAAAAAAAAGAAGTAATACTTTTGAAAATAAATTTATTGACCTACTCCTTAAAAATAGATAAATTAGAACGATTGCTATTCAATTTGCCATGACCGTCATCAATTAAAAAAAGATAAAAGGAAGTTACATCATTTCTAAGTTTTGACCATAATAATATCTTGAAATTCAATTTTTATGAATTCAATTTCCATTTCTGAAACGATTGGTCAATAGGATAGTTTGCCTTAGATTCTAATGTACGTATGTACTTTCTTGCATTTTCTTATTTGTTTTTAAGGTAATTTGATACTATCATTTTTTTTTAATTATTTTTTTGATAAATCTGTATGGTGCCCCAAAGTTTATTATTCGTTTTTAACGAAAACGAGAAAAGGAAAGAAAGTATATACGAAAAAAATATAATTATCTTATTTATCCTAACACAAGTAACGGGTATATGTTGAAATTTAAATATAACTTACTAATGAATTAATAAATTTTTCTATAAAAAACTTATAATTAAAAGTAAATAAATAAAGGCCTATACTTACGGTAATATTTTCTAAATTAAATTTATTAACCTATTCCTTGAAACTAGATAATATTAGAAAGATTGTTATACAATTTTCTAGACCGTCATCAATAAAAAATATAAAAGGAAGTTAAATGATTTCCAAAATTAACTATTGACCATAATAATATCTTCAAATTAATTTTTTTTATGCTATTCAATTTCCATTTCTGAAATGATTGGTCAATAGGATAATTTGCATTATATTAGATTGTACGTTTAAACTTTGACCACCCTTTAATTTTCAGCTTTTAAATCTTGCAAATTAAATACGTAATCAATCATAATTTGTATACATATGGAAAGTTGATTTTTTAAAAATAAATGTATACAAAAATTTATTTTTAAAAAAGAGACTTTTGTTCACTTGTTTGGCTATATATATGCAGAGAGAGAAAAAACACACATACAATATCAGTATATCACCAATAACAAAAATGGCATTCGAGTACAACAAGTTCATGTTCTTGGCGTTGGTCTTGGCAGCGGCCACGGCAGTGCAGTCTATTCCGGCGGAAACCAACGTCGCGGGAAGAAAACTAGGACAAGCACTTCCATCTCAGAAGACACAAGTGAAACTGAATAATATTCTTGAAGGGAAAGAGAACGTGGAGGTTCACTGTCAAGGATCGGACGAGGACTTCGGCATCAAACAAATTCCGAACGGCGATCATTACACGATCGAGTTCTGGGCTGGCGCCGGCGCCGATTACTATTGCACATTTCTCTTCAATGAAATAACGCATAGGTTTGATATATACCTTAGATCAAGAGATGGATCGTGTGGGTTTGATAGGATTTGTACTTGGGATATTAAAGAGAACGGGCCTTGCTTTCATCAAGGTAATTTGCCTCAGGATCAATGTTATCCTTGGACTAAAAATTAGAGATATCATATTAGATCTAAAATATTTAGCTAGTTGATGTACTTTCTTGTTTTTGGTAATTCATCATATATAATAAGTTAATAACACTATCACGTCATTAATCAGTCCAGCTACGGAGCTACCTAATTGTTTTTTATTTTCTTTTTTATTATGTGTTTTTACTGTTTTATAGTACACTAGTGTCATTTTAGTTTTGCATGAATATATATTTATATTTTAAATTAATGGAGAAATTTATTTTATAATTATATTTCTTTAACTACTATAATTAGAAACAACATTTTTTTATTTGGTTTATCATTAAACTAGTGTAATTCCCCTCCAATATACCTTTACTTAGAGTAGTCCTCATGTTTATTTTTCCTCAGATTAAATATATTACTAAATAATTAATTAAGTCAAAAAATCTTTTTACAATCTATTAAAGCTAAATTATTTAAAAATATTTGATCCGGTTAAATTTTAACATAATATTCCAAAAATATTAACACTTGAGGGAGAAACTCTATTTTAAAGTAAATTCTAACAAATATACACTAGTGATTTTATTCACAAGCCCAAAAAACAACAAAGAAGCTACATATACGTATGCTCCCCATCCGGGCAAATACACAACTCGTATGGGGACGTATACACAACTCGCATGTGCCTCATGAGGTGCATATCTGGGTGCATCTGTTAACAATCGAATGAAATGATCTCTAAAACCAAAATCTACCAAACTCCAAAATCTGTGAAACTGGGAAGTACTCTATGAGAAACCCAACAATCCACTACATAATAATGGTTGTTTACAAACATGATTAATCCCAAAACTCTCAATAGAACAAATGTTCAAAATCTCATAGCCTTGCCTTTTGTGAACCAAGTTATTCTTGCCTTTTTATGTCTGAACTGACCACTTTCAAACTTGACTCTATCAAAAAAATCCAATCGCAACCGTAGTTAGGAGTCTCGAAGGTTGTCGACATCAAATCCGTTTGTCCATGCCACGGGCACCGTTTCTAGTTCAATCCTTAACGAGATGTCGAGATGTGCCGTTTTCTATGCCTATTGGCTATGGCTTCTCATACACGTTTCAATCATAAACCTATTTTGATGAAAGAGGATTTATGTCTTCTTTGGCTAAAACTTCTTCCATCTCTTGATCAAGCTTTCAACCCCCAATTTGTTTGTGCTTCTCCCAAATCGAACTCGACATCAACTGCTTGTTTATGACTCGATGAATCCCGATTTTTATTTGACGGATGCGCTTGTGTGTTTGACGTTGATGATATTGTAACACCCCAAATCCGTAGGACTCGAGGTGTTACTGGGTTAGGATCTCACAATGGATCCTGACCCTAGCCTGACAACAAATTCACTGAATCTTACAACAAGACACCAATGGATTAAAACAAAACATAGAACTGATGTATATATACATATCAAAAGGATGATACAGAGTACTGCTGAGTACAAAGTCAAATAGAAATCCGTACAATAATAATAACCCAAAATCCCACGATAACGCCCAGTGTACGGAACCCTCAACAGATCACCCCTCTGGATCACTCTGCAGCTATCCTAACCTGCAAATGATCTATAACACGGTATAAAACCGTTAACTAACCATACACATATATAAGAAGATGCTAGAGCACAATCACAAATCAATAATATTAACACTTCATCATGATATCACACATTTACCCGGTTTATTATCTTTAATAAGTCCAAACACTCAAGAGTATATAAATCGGTGTATATAAATATATGTGACACGATGAATATATATAACCCTCGCCTCTGCGTGCAATAGCTAGCAGGAGTGTTATCAGCGCACTTTCCCGTATACCATATGGAGTGGTAGGTGCCCTTCCCGTATACCAGAACTAACTAGCTTACAAAGAACTTCTCAGACTCCACTACGGGATGAAAGGTAAGTTGTCACAACCACTACAATGGGCGGTCAATATAACATAGGTTGGTGACCATCATAAAGCATACTATAAAGCATATAACAAACACCACTCATGCACACATCCAATATAAGGATGACAGCTAAGTAAGTCCTATGGACTTACCTCAATCTCAGAAGTCGTATCGCTACGATCAGCTCTCACTCAGGCCCACTCCAAACTGGAGGACAACACGGCCTATACAAGGCATACATATATATATATATATCAAACTCCTATCACACAAAGGGGTCACACCTAGACCCAAGGGATCCATAAGGATCATATCCAACTCGTAAACCTCAAAGCCGTAACCGGCTTATCTATAACATACTCATCATTATCCGATACCTAGCATGGTGCTAGTTCCCTCATACTAGGAAAGGAAAGGAGCTACCTTACTATAGGTAGTCCCGGGACAAAACGCACCTGCGTGATCAAGGGACGCAGGAGCGGAACAGGTAACCCGCAGGCGCGGCAAGGATCAGCCGCAGGCGCGGTGACACGGGACGCAGGCAAGACGTTGGCACTGAGGCACGACTTCCGTAGGGGCGGCGGCTTCTAGGCGCGGGGCGGCGTCTGTGCAGAACGTGAACCCGCGGCTTCTCTTTGGCTCTTCACGTGATCAAATCACGTCTTCTCTCATCCAAATTCACACACATGCAAAAACATACACATTCCAACATCATCCTATGTCCAAACATCTAATCCTAAGCTAAAGAGATGGAATCAAAGAAGAAAAGAAGGAGAAGAAGCAAGAACTCACCACTACTGGAGGTCCTAGGCTGCAGGGAGAGGTCACACACATCAGTAGCTGGCTTCCAAGCTCAATATACACACCTTCAACATCAACAACAACCACAAAACACCACTTTCAAGCAAAACTCAAGGAAAACAAGAACAAGATCAAAGGAAGGGATGAAGAAGCAAGAAGGACGTAGGAAAGGCTGGAGTGGAAGGAAGTGAAGTGAAACCCTTGCTCAGCAAGGTAAGAAGTAAGGGAAAGGTAAAGCACGGGTCAAGGGAAAGGTAAAGCACGGGTCAAGGTAAAGCACGGGTCAAGGGAGTCAACAAAACCGGCTGCAGCCGCCGGAAACCGCAGGGGCGGTTCCCTGAGCCGCAGAGGTGAAAACCCGCAGGGGCGGCAGTCATGCCCGCGGGTGCGGAAAGACCAATCTCGGCCAAAACCAATCTCGGCTAAGGTCCAATCTCGGTCCGAAAGACTAAGGCTCTCACAGATATAGGGTTCTTTTATATAGTTTTCTTGTAAGAAAATATGCTCCAAAAACTAAGCCCAATTTCTAAGCCCATTTTCTTTACTATTTTGGGTTTGATTTTTTTTTAATCTTGCTTTTAATTAAGCTCACTCCATACTTTCAAACACAAACTTTCAAAATCAAGTTGTCGAAATCTTTTGTCCTCCATAGAAAACGTATCCTTTTAGGATGACCTCCCACTTCAAGTATCTTCCGGCAAAGTGTTCTATGGCTCATCACCGCAGGGTGATCCCTTCTTATCCGCCTTCAATACGGTAGTTTAACCGGCCAACTCCGTATAGAGGGAATAACTTATCTTTGTCTTCTATGACTAACGCTGCTTGGTGATGCCTTCTTCTCCGCCTTCATCTCCGATGAGAACCGTCTTTACCTCCAAATTATCCAACCAAAATATTAGATCTCCACTTTTAATTCATACGGAAATCTCTTTCACCACTTTCTTTTTGATAATCCCCTCTTCCCCATGGCTAGTTTTCCAGTTATTATCGACATACGAATGATCGAGTTTTCTTTGTTATCTTGAAATTCTTTTATTTGGGCTCCATTGTTGTGTTCTAACACCACTTTCAAGATTCGATCTCTTATCACCAAATCTTCTCATCTCTGTCTGATATTGGATTTCTTGTCGAATCTCTATGGACGTCTATTACCGATTCTAAAGTTCACTGTCGAATATGGACTTAAATTTTCAAAGTGACTTTTCCCAACTTGATATTTGACAAATTCACAAACCGAAAATAAGTTTTTGGTAGATGAAAAAGGATGCTAGTTAATTAAAACAATACAAATAACAAAAGAAAACAATACACAAAGACCAGTTATATTCCTTAAAGCCTTCCAGTTTTTAGACTAGTTCAAGAGGTTTTCAAACTCCACTTTTTGTCGGTAGAGTAAAAAAAAATAGAACATTTTCTTAAACCAATTCTAACAACCTCTCGATATGCTCCTTACACGGTTTAATCATGGGATTAATGTTCATTTATGGTGTGTTCTATACAAAAATAAGGACAATCGATCATCAATAGAGTTTCTTTGTTTCACGTAACATGATATGATAATACGGAGTACATCTTGATTTTATGAGTTTCGGCCGAAAGAAGTGTTAAATTTGTTCGTGAGAAAAGTCGTGGATAGGTGATCGAAATATAAAGGCTCTAAAGGAGAGTCCAAATCTGAGGTTTCCACCGGTGGTCCATGAGAGTTGTACTCTGTATTTTCTACAAACTTGTTCTCGGTGTTTCTTCCTCGTTTTGCCTAGTGCTTCCTTTGGTTCTCCTTCTTAATCGGCTCGTTGTTTTCGAAGTTCTCTTTTGATGTATTTTTTCTTTTTTCTTTGTTATTATCCCCTCACGACTGTTAGTCCGTCTGTCTATTTTATCGGCCTTTCGATTTATTAGACGGTGTGTCGTATAGTGAATTAAACCGCTTTCCTTTATAAAAAAAGAAAGAAAGAAGACTTATTTCAAATTGTTTATAATAAAGAATTTGTATTTACTAACTAAAATATCTTATATTTATTTTATGCATTAATCCTATTTTTTATTTAAATAATCTCCATAACAATTTACATCAATCTTTATTAACGAAATAATGTAACAATAAATATGTAATGTTTTTAATTGAAAATATAGCTAGCGTATGACTATATAGCATTTTGAATTACACCGATCGGTTTAGTAACAGGTGTTGGGCTTTAAAGCCCAAATTTAGTAAAGTTCATCAAACTACAAACCCCACCTCTATAAAATTACCGTTGGAAAATTACAGGAACAAGCGCAACCCTTGCGCCTACCTTTGTTTTTCTCTCTTTTTTCACGTACATGTAATAGGTATTTTACGTATACAAAGGACTTGACGTCTTCAAGACCAATGAATATCTTATTGATCAAATGGGGAAAAGCAACAAATCCGAAGAAGAAGAAGAAGAACAAGTAGAGGTAGAATTCAATGTATCAATGCACTGCAATGCATGCGAACGCAAAGTCGCTAAAGTCATTTCCAAGATCAAGGGTCCGATCTCTCAATCTCAATTGCTTCCATTTTCACTTGCATCTAATGTACGTAAATCTAGACATGAATATGATATGGATATTGATTTGTTTTAGTTTTGATTATGACGTTGCAATTTTGGGAGAAAAGGGGTGGAGAGGTTCACAACGGATATGAGAAACCATAAGGTTGTGGTGATGGGTCGGTTTAAGCCGGAGAAGGTGTTGAAGAAACTCAAGAAAAAGATCGGAAAACGAGCGGAGATTGTAATACCAGAAGTAGCCGAAGAAGAAGGTGAAGATGGCGAAGGAAATAAAAATGGCAAAAATGTATTGTTTAATAGGGAGGAAGATAACATGTCGTTATTCGAAAATGTTGAGGAGGAAGAGGGTGGGTGGTATAACGAGAATCCGTTTTTTACCATGTTTAGTGATGATAACGCAAACGGTTGTTCTATTATGTAGATTAAGAAAAATATAAAATGATTTGAAGTCCTTTGTAAAGTTTAGATGCACCAATACAGTCGAATTCACGTATGGTAGCAACATGTAGGTATGCTAGTCTATTATGTAGAAAATAAAATGAATAGCGAAAAGTTTACAATCATGTGTATCTTCATTCTTACTACAAACGTAAGTCATCTCAATTCTATATTAAGAATATTCAAACAATATTTCCAAAACTCTTAAAAGTTGTGAATGCTTACCTTTTTTGAAGAGGGATTATTTTTTGAGGGTTAATCAACCCACGTATAGCATTTTGGTATGTAAATACAAACATATAAGTTGTACATTGGTAAAAATATAAATAATTAGTTAATATAATATGATTTAAATGTTTACTTATTTTTTTAAAAGAATCTTATATGAATCGTTAGAGTACTATAATTATAACTATTATTATTTTTTTTAAAAAATATCTCTTTTTGAAATAAAACATAGCCGATACAATTTTAATTCAAATATTTTATACTAAAAGTTCAAAAATATACAATATCATTTTATATATGTTTATGTACTATTCTCGAGTATTAGTTATGAAACACAAATTTATTAGTACATTTTTATAATAATATTTATTCCCTCAAAACTTTTTGTACTGTTATTGGATATAAAGTGTTTTATTATTTCAAAATTTTTATATTATTAGTCCAATAATTTTATATTATTAGTTCATACAATGTATTGGTAGTTATGTTTTTTTTTTAATAAATTTAAGATATTAGTTCATACAGCGTATTGGTAGTTATCTCTTACTCTAGTAAATTGGCGTTGAAAGACAAATTTATTGATGTAGTCAAGTCGACCATGTTTCGTTTTACTAGGACTCTAGGAGGTAATGGGGAGAGTCAACTAAGTGGAGCCACACAATTATTGATGTAGTCAAGTCGACCAAATATCGTAACACGAAGTTCCCGAATAGACCTGATTATATCCGGGTAGTCCGTCCGGCCTGGAAAAATGGACGGATATGAACATAGAGGGAAGTCCGATCGGGTCGAAAAGTCCAGCCCGCTAAGCCCGACGGGCCGGGTACGAACACCACTATAGGCTTGGACAGGCTGAAAAGCCAGGCCGTCGGCCCGTATAAAAAAAATAAAATCTAAAAATATATATTATATTGCATATATTTAAAATATTAAGCGTAATTATAGAATATTTAGCATAATTGTTATAAATTTAATGTATATTACATATAATATCTTAAATATATTTAATTTTTAAATAAAATTTATATTTAAAATAGTTTTTAAATTATTTTTAAAAAAGAAAAAAGAAAACGGGTACCGGAGGCCCGCCCGGCCAGGCCGGGTGCGGCAGGTATTGTAGGCCCGCCAGCCGGGCTTAGCTCGGACCGAGTCCGGCTAAACGGGCCAAAAATTTCAAAAATTCTGGCCCGAGTCTGGCCCGAACCCGAATATGAACAAGCCCGAATATGAACAGGCCTATTCCCGAAGACACCCGTTTGACAAGATTCAAAATTGAGCCAAAACGCAATCCAGACGGCTTGTGAGAGGGCTTCTTATGTCATTTTGAATCCTTTCATACAACATATGAACGTCATTGGGCCAGACCTAGTCTAGGCCCAAATGATGTAAAACGACTTTACCAAATTGTAATAATCCAATTTTTTTTTAATTATTCGGTGGAGATTTTCGTAGTAGTTTCTTTCGAATTTTTAGGATAAATGAACGGTTTTTGATATAGTTGGATATATATTTAAGCGAAAAATATGAAAAATTATTTTCAGAATTCCGTAAAATCTATTTGTTGTTTTTATCGATCTTTTTGGTTGAGGAAAATATCGGGTTTTAGTATATACACGTAAAAATGATAGTGAACCAATTGGAAACCAGTGTAGCCGGTCACCCCAGTGATGCCTCAGTCCGTCGCGCCAAATACCACTAGCCCTCCCCTTGAATCAACATGGCCAACATATGCCAAATCGAGCCACTTCCCTCCTGTCGAGCCTGGCACAAGCACCATACCAGACCGAGCTGACGAGACCGGATCTAACCACCAGTGGATGCACCTCGAGCCAACAAGACCGGATCTGAGCCGAACCCCGACCACCGCACCTCCCACCGCCATAAATCAACCCAAACAGGAGCTCTGCTGTAACACCCCAAATCTGTAGGACTTGAGGTGCTACTAGGCTAGGATCTCACAATGGATCCTGACAACAAGTTCACTGAATCTTACAACAAGACACCAATAGATTAAAACAAAACATAAAACTGATGTATATATATATACATATCAAAAGGTAATACAGAGTACTGCTGAGTACAAAGTCAAACAGAAATCCGTACAACATAAATAACCCAAAAACCCACGATATCGCCCAGTGTACGAAACCCTCAGCACATCACCCCTCTAGATCACCCTGCAGCTCTCCTAACCTGCAAAGGATCTACAACACGGTATAAAACCGTTAGTTAACCATACACATATATAAGAAGATGCTAGAGCACAAACACACATCAGAAATGATAACATTACAACATGCTTTCACACATTTACCCGGTTTATTATCTTTAATAAGTCCAAACGCTCAATCGTATAATTAGATGTATATGAATATACGTGACACGAGGAATGTATATAACCCTCGCCTCTGCGTGCAATAGCTAGCTGGAGTGGTATCAGCTCACATTCCCGTATACCATATGGAGTGGTAGGTGCCCTTCCCGTATACCAGATCTAACTAGCTTACAGAGAACTTCTCAGACTCCACTACGGGATGAAAGGTAAGTTGTCACAACCACTACAATGGACGGTCAATATAACATAGGTCGGTAATGAACCATATCGCATGCTATAAAGCATATAACAAACACCACTCAAGCATACATCCAATATAAGGATAGTAGCTAAGTAAGTCTTATGGACTTACCTCAACCTAAGGAGTAAACTCAACCACGATCAACTCTCAGATACGTCCACTCCAATCCGGAGGATAACACTGCCTAATATCAAGGCATATAACATGTATCAAACTCATATCCATCAAAGGGTCACACCTAGACCCAAGGGATCCATAAGGATCATATCCTAACTCATAAACCTCAAAGCCATAACCGGCATAAACGATAATGTACTCATCATCGTTCTAACCTCATACATAAGCCTAGCATGCTACTAACCCGCTCATACTAGGAAAGGAAAGGATCTACCTAATTTTAGGTAGACCCGGGACAAGACGCACCTGCGTGACACAAGAGACGCAGGGGCGGAACAAGCAATCCACAGGCGCTGCAGAACTCAGCCGCGGGCGCGGTGAAAAAGGCCGCAGGCACGGCGCGGGCGCTGTGGCACGGACGGGGCGGCGGCTTCTAGGCGCGGGGGCGGCGACGGAGCAGAACGTGATCCCGCGACTCTTCTTCAGCTCTTCACGTGATCAAATCACGTCTTCCTCATTCCAGATTCACACACATACATAAACATACACATTCCAACATCAATCTATGATCAAACATCTAATCCTAAGCTAACGAAGGAAGAACAAGAAAGAAGGAAAGGAAGGAGAAGCAAGAAGCTCCCCTCTACTGTTGTGAGCACTCAAAGGCAGAACAAACACACTCTCAACTGGCATCACAAGCTCAGCAAACATGCACACAACACCAGCAACACAAAGCCACACTAAAAACTCTATCAAACTCCAAGAACTCTCAAGCAAGATCAAGAAGGGTAAAGGAGAAGCAAGGAGGACGTGAAAGGGCTGGATTGGGAAGTGAAGAAGGAAACCCTTGCTTAGCAAGGAAAAGAAAGAAGTAAGGCAAAGGGTAAAGCACGAGTCAACCGGTCAACAAAACCGGTTGCAGCCGCAGGAACCCGCAAGGGCGGTTCCCTGGGCCGCGGGAGCAAAAACCCGCTGGGGCGACACACATGCCCGCGGGGGCGGCTAAGGTAAGCTAGGTCTAAAAAGACTAAGGCTCTTACATCTGCCTCTCAACCTCCCTCGATTCGAACCGGCACCGTCTGAAAAGCTAGAGACACCATCGAACTCGTCCCGCGCCAAAGATCACCGATCCAGCCCTCGTCGACGGAATCAGAAGTTGCTGCTACCACCTTTTTCCATAACCCTAGATCAAAGAGGGGTTTGATAGAAATTGGGTATAATTACAAAACTGCTCCCATACTTCTTATTTACATTTATGACCCTATTTTTGAGATATTCTCTTTTCGCTCCTTGATTTAGATAGGCCATGTTTATCAATGGTTTCATGGTTTGTGCAGGCCGAGGTAGTGCTCGGCCATTGTGTGAGGTACGAGGATTCACTTGATCAATGATTGCCATGTTCTTTCTGTGGATGGGTTAGAAGGTACCTTCGTGTTCAATAAAGCTTGAACATGGTTTGAAATATTATCTTTCAAGTGGTATTTGAGATACAACTTCTAAACCAAAGGGTGCTCGAGCATATTTTTGAATTGTGTTGTAAATATTATTTGAGATGCCTTTCAGAAACGAAACAATACATGACTTTGTTATTCCGTCATTATCAGCTGACAGCTGACATGATTTGATACAATTACATACTTGTTAGCATCATATGCATAATTACAACATAGTTTTAAATTTCTTTTCAAAGGTTCTAGAGACAATTTTCAAGAAGGAAGTAAAACATATATTGTTTTGTTACGATGATATTGTTAGTTGACATGTTTTAATACAATTACCTACTTGTTACATTTAGCATCATCAAATTCATATTTGAAGCCTGATTACTATTGTACTCATTTGTTTATTTTTATAAATAATCATGTGACATTATTTATAATTTTGCATTTGTCTAATTTATGTAGTAAACTGCTTATGTACCGACTTAGTCTAGTGAAAGACTACACCCAACACATGGGCTAGGTATGTTGTCAAAACTATGTTCATGAGTAATAAAGGAGCATGGAGGTCGGGTGATCCATATAGTTAGTGGGATGGTGGCCTTTTTCGATTTGGATACCGTTAGCTTTTGACTCTCCTCTTGGGAGTTGTTTTTGTACGTTTATGTCTTTTGACTATTCTCTTGAGTTTAAATGAATCGTTTGGTTTTATACATTTATGTTGGTTGTCATTTGAGATAACAGTTCAACACCTTTGTTCTTATTATTTCATGTTTACTATGGAAACTCTTTTCTTTTAAAAATCTTGAAGGAATTCTAGTATATATTATTGGTGTTGTAGCGTCCCATTTTGGGACGTACATTATAAATTCCGTCGCGACCTTGACTTTATTGACCGCAGGGAAGCTCTTAGTGTGTATTAGGACATTCAGCTATAAATGTTTAATTTGTGATCCGTAAATGCGTAAAATGTCTGTAATTACATAAACCAACTAGTAGATGTCCGAAATAGGAATTCAAAGAAAATAGACCAAAATGATATGTTTAAAGAAGCTAATTTAAATATTATAAATTTCAAAAAAAAATAAAAAAATTCTACCGATCAACTTCCTTCTTACAAGAAAATTACATCCTATGGAAAAATACCATTGGAAAGCCAAATACAATGTACATGGTATTAATTCATAACTTATGTAAATTTTGAATAGCATTTTTGGTATTAAAATAGAACAAATGCATGAAGCAAATCTTTATAATGCTTTTATTGTTTTTAATTACCGTATAACCATTAAAAGTACAAGATAAAATAATGATTTTGTTCTTATTATAGAATATCACATATCTTTATGTTCCACCCCTACTATATAATTGTGCATGGTTCGGATCAAAGCCTACAAGAAAAACTCAAAAATTCAACACACCAATCAAATTATCCATGAAAACAACAGGAGTACAAAATCTAGTCACAGAAAAGCTAATATGGTTAGCTTTCATGTTGACGATTATACAATTGGTTACATCCTCTACTGCAACTGCAACAATCGCTGATTATGGATGTACGTCTACATATTTACTCAAAATTAATAGAATTATATAATCATATATTTACGTGAAATTTGTAATTGAACAGTTATAAGCGAGAAATGCATTGAACAGTGTAAGGATTCCTGCAAGAATTCCGCGAATGTAGATTCATGTGTTTCAACATGCGAAGCCCAATGTCCGCAAGCTTCATTGTCAACTACATATAATTCCATCGGACGTACGTATATGCATATTTATATAATACATTTGCAACTATGTCTTCATTAGCATTCAAATAAATTACATGTGTTTTGTGTTGAATAGATACAAGTGATCAGGGTTGCATTGAAAAGTGTAAGCGGGAGTGTGGGTTCTTTCAGCCTGGCGTTAGGTCTTGTGTTCCAAAATGTGATAGCCATTGTTCGAAAGCTGCCTCATCATCATACACATCTATTGGATGTATGTATTCATGTCATATTAAGATAGTACTTTACACAAACAATTATGTTTATGTTTTGAAGTATTTTGTTTTTGAACAGATATAAGTCCCAAATGCGTTCAGCTGTGTCAGCAATCATGCGCATATTTTCCACCTGGTACTGATCAAAATGCTTGTATTACAAGTTGTGAAGCCGATTGTCCCCAAGGTTCATCCTCCACCGTCAAACGTAAGTTTATCTCCAGAATATATATATATATATATATATATATATATATATATATATATATATATATATATATATATATATATATGTATGTATGTATGTATATGTATATATATATATACATATGTATATGTATGTATATATATATATGTATATGTATAATTTTATTGTGTAATTACAAACTTATTAGTTATATTTTGATTATTTTGTAGGTACAGTTGAGAGAATACGTAGCTGATGGAAAAAAAATCATGAATGTAGGAAAAGATGCATAAGATATGGAAATTGAATTCCATTGAATCATAGCAATAATGAATAAGATTAATATCAATCACTTCTTATGAATCATAATAGATGTAATGTGACTCATCCAATAATATATTATAATTTGTGTTCGTGTATTAATTTATTTGGGGTCATCTAGTTATCCCTTCATCACAAATTCGAAGTTTTTTCTTATCTACGACACTTCAACACCACATATTGTGATCTTATATGTCCGTAATATTGTGTCCGTAATATCATGAATTTTAGTTAGAAAAGAATTGTACCCAAATCTCTACTTCATTATGTTGGAATTATCAATTCTTTGAACCATAAACACCAAGAGTCCATCATGCTGGATTTAATAAGAAATCAAACATTACGTACATACTTGGTTTCATAGCTGCAATCGGATTAAACTTTAATGTGAAATTTACAATCTGAGCGCTGCAATATTATCTTCTTCCTCAATCAAATCTCTGTAGGTTTTTATAAGTTTTCTTTTTTGATGAGTGGAGAATAAAAAACGGTGGATTGATTTCATGTGTTGGGTCTCATAACCCAATATATTTTATATATTGATCAAATAGAAACTCATTAAACTTTTTTTTTTTGATAAGAGTGATAGAGTAGACCGGAGTGCCACCCGTATTATTTATTAAAACAAAAGGCTAACATGCAATAGGCCGTTTGGTAGCCACTCATCTATCATCGTATTCAAACAAGGCTATTAAGCCCGTCAAGGGTTCTTCAAGCACATAATAAACTAAAGGGAGGGAGAAAGCATGGGACGCGAGATAATCCGCCGAAGCGTTCGCTTCTCGAAAAATATTACGAAATTGTAAACACCAGTCTCTACGCATGAAGCATTGACATTTTGGGACAAGACTAAAGAGGGGATGTGAGGCGGGCATGTTTTTGTTCACCAATGTCACCACAAGTTCTGAGTCAAGTTCCACCGATAATTTCCTGAATCCCAAACCCCATACAAGGTGGAGACCCATGCAAAGGCTCCAGAGCTTCAACATAGGGACCGTGCAAGAGCCGATATTGAAGTAAAATCCTTTAATCCAACGCCTGTCATGGTCCAGTAGCAGCCTGCCTACGGGAACAAAGTTTGATCGGGAATGGACAGCCCTGTCGGTATTTATTTTAGTCTAGCTCGGTGGGGGTACTTTCCACATAACATTCATTGTATATTTCAATCTTCTATTATCGTTGTTGAGTTTCATGTCTAGTGCAAGTGCCAAGTTATTTACCTGAGAAGCAAGGAAGGTGACTTTATGTGATGGAGTAAGCGAGTCCCGAAATATCCTTCCATTTATCCACTTCCAACACCACTATATGATTAGTGCAAACCAATTGCCCCAAAACAACCCATCATCGTGATTATCAAATACTAATAAATTCATGATCAAGTCCACAACATTGGCATCCGGTATAATTGCACCCCACATATTATGCAGATTAGGACAGTCTTTGAGAGCATGTAACCAAGTTTTGTTCATATTCAAGCAAAATTGGCTTGCCTGAAGAAGAAATGTGCGTATTCGTCATTACTCTCCCAAGACTCAGAAGCCAGAGAATATATTTCACTCTTTTAGGAACCAACAGTTTTCATAAAATACTAAAAATGGATGCCTCCATTCGGTTCAAAGTGGATGGTGTAATGATAGGCGAATAAGCCGACTTGACCGAATAAATGCCGTTGCTGCTAAATCTACAAGAGATGTGTGAAAAGTATATTGAACAGATCTTTAAAGCTTAAGACGAAAAACAATTTAGAGTGATTGTTTAGTAAAAAAAAAGTATCAAACACAAACATTTGTTGACGAGGTTCGGGACAAGTCCTACGTCCCCGGGATCTCAGATCGATATGATCCAATCCACTAGTGTAAGAGCCAAAGCCAAACAAGAGTTACAGATACAGAAAGTTAAGAGTAAAACCAAAGCATATAATAGTACGTAAGAGTAGAAAGAACGTCTAATCGAACAAGAACAGGACACGGCTCTAAGAATCCAAGGATTCTCTGCGTGTACACAGTGTGTAGTCCGTAGATGCTTCCAAACACAACCATCTACTCAAAACACTAACACCAAAAGCTAAGTCAGGCCTAGTGTAGACCATAACATACATCACATAGCCTACAGCTGCATCATATGGAATCAATTTCATTTTTTTATTGCTTAATTGCTTAATTTTTTCATCAGAAGTGTGATAGAATGAAGATTACTCATCTAGCATATGCAGACGATGTGATTCTGTTTAGTAGAGCTGATGAGATATCGGTTTCCATGTTGCTTAATTGCTTACAGAAATTTCAGCAGGTTTCTGGATTACAAGTCAGTCAACAAAAATCAAGCATTTTTGTAGCCTCAGTAACTCAGCAGGAGGAGAATGCCTTGCAGAGGTTAACTGGATATGCCAAAGGAAAGTTTCCTTTCAGATATCTGGGTATACCAATATCGCCTACACAATTGAGAGTTGCTCAGTATGTTCCATTGTTGAAGAAGATTGCTGATAAAATTAATATCTGGCCGAGACAGACTTTGTCCTTTGCTGGGAGAATCGAGCTTATTAAGGTTGTACTTCAAGGAATTGAGTCATTCTGGTTATCAATTCTGCCTATTCCTGTTACTGTTATTGACCAACTCATCATTTTATGTCGGAACTTCTTGTGGAAATGGCCAAAGGTTGCATGGTCAACCATTTGTTTACCGAAGGATGAAGGGGGTGTTGGTTTGCTGCAGTTCGAGAAATGGAATACTGCATACATGTTTAAGAGCTATTGGGACATACAGAATGACAAGGATACGTTGTAGGTGAAATGGGTACACATGGAATTTCTCAGAGTACATCATGTGTTGGATTGGCAGCCGAAAAGAAGGGACTCGGGTTTGATAAAGAAATTACTTTCAGCCAGAGATGAAATGTGGGAACATTTTAATGACATTCCAAGTGCAGTATCTGAGATTGAAAGCTGGGAACATAATGGGAAGTTGAGGATGTCGCAAGTTTATGAGAAGGTTAGGCATCGAGGAGAGAAGATTGACAGGAAACCGGTCATTTGGAATCCTGTTGAAGCGCCAAAGCATTGTTTTATTGCTTGGTTAGCATTGAAGGACAGATTGAGTACACGGGATAAGCTCTATTTCCTGGACATAGATCCTATCTGTAGATAGTGTCAGCTTCATGATGAAAGCCATTGTCATTTGCTCTTTATGTGTGATTAATGCAAAAAGAGTCTGGACTGCTGTCCAGAGATGGGCAAGGATGAAGGTGAAGTTAAGAACAATGAAACAAGCAACTGATTGGGTCCGGAAATATGTACAAGGGCACACTTGGACAGCCACAAAGAAAAGATTGGCGTTAACGAGTACAATTTACTTCCTTTGGAGAGCACGCAATTCAATGGTCTTTGATAATGAAAGAATCGAGGATGAAAAAGTGGTACGGTTTATTCAGAATCATGTGTATCGGATCCTGTGGGATCGATTTCCAGTAGTTTGACCCGATCCTAGTTTCATGGGCTTGTACTACTTGTTTCATGGGCTTGTCTATTCTTTTGGGGCTCTGGTGGATATTTTATTTTGACAGACTCCATGGTTATGTTTGATCCATAAGCTCACGTTGGTTTGAAGATATGGAAGCACGTTCACTGGGGTTCTGAACCTTTATGAATCTGCAATACTTCATGGTGTTTTGGTGGATAATTTTATTCTTGCAGATTTCATAAATTCAAACTTTACAGTGTTTGGGTGGTGAAACTGAGACTGCTGAAGTCAAACACTATGATGACATGGAAATTTATGAGGCTATATCTAGCTGATGTACCTTGATGATGTGGTTGATGATGAAGACTGCTGACGAGTTTTCGTGACAAGGACGGCTGAGTTGGCATGATGATGTAGATTGCTATTGTATAGCTTCATAATGTCTCTTTGTTTTGGGACTTTTCCTGTTGGGTTGTTGTGTTTTCCCTTGTTGTGTTTTGGACAAGGTGAGCAACGCTGTTGTGTTGCGTATGACTTTGTGCGGCTTTTTGTTTGTTTCGAATTACCTCTTTGCTAGGGTAGTTCTGATTCCACTTTTATATATTTACCGATTAGCCGTAAAATTTCATTTTTTTAACCTCTTGAGTTATAACATCAGACGTTTTAGTAAGATCAAGATGAGCACCTAGAGGTATAGTTGTTGGTTTAACATATTTCATATTAAATCTGTCTAACACCTTCAGTATATAGTCATTCTGATTTAACCATATTTTTCTTTTATTCCTGTTTCTGACAATTGTTATGCCAAGAATTCTATGTGCAGGACCAATGTCTTTCATATCAAAAGTATTTTTCAAAGATGTTTTATTCTGTTTTGATAAATTTGAAATATAAACATGAGTCATAAGTAATCAAAATGACATTCATGTGGTGTTGCATGCATTGTACATCCAGAATCAAGAATCCAAACATTTAAATCAGACTCTGATGAAGTATAAACCATATCAGAACAAAGTAGTAATTCATTATCATAGTAGGACATATATTCACACAAAGCAAAGGTTCTAGTTTTATTTGATTTGTCTACTTCATCATTTTTCTTTTTCCTACATTCAGGTGTTTTATGTCCTTTTTAACCACAATAATAGCATGTTACATTTTTTTCTTTGTCTTTATCAGAATTATCTTTGTTTCTAGGAACAAAATTTTCATTATTTATGTTCTTTGCTTTAAAAGAGTTCTAAGTGCTTTTATTCTTATCTTGATATTTACCTTTAGCATACATGAGTTTATTTTTAGGCTCTTTGGGATTAGTTTTGACCTTAAAAGTTTTCATTTCTTCATTTTTCTGTAAAATAGTTTCTAGTAATTTTTTCTTAGTCAAATCTTGATGACCATATTGTATAACATCTTTAAATGTATTAAACTGTGCAGGTAAAGAATTTAGTATAGTAACAACTTGATATATATCATCAATTTTATCACTGCCACGTTCCAAATCAAGAGTCATTCTAAGAAAAGCATCTAGACTATCATTTAAAGTCAGAGAGATATCCATTTTAAAATTAAATAATCTACATAGTAAGGAAATTCTACTAGACATGCTTTTTAGTAGAAATAAAGTTTCTAAAGTATTTCAAAGAGTCTTAGAGGTAACCTGAGTTAGGACTTGTCGTCCTACCTCATCAGTAAGTCGTAACATGATCTCAGAATGAGCTATTTGATCCAACTCCTCCTTTTCTCCCTCCTTTGTATTGTTAGGAAAGTCTTGCATGATGGCTCTCCAGCATTTCCCCCTATTAAGATAGCCTTCATTTTGATCCGTCACATGGCAAAATCAGTATTGCCATCAAAAGGTTTGATTTTTGCTGTATCACCCATTCCTTTCGTCTCAGTCACTTAATAATATTTTGACAACTATCCTGAAAACACTTTATACCGGATTTAATCTAAGGATAACACAATAATCTTCTGAAGAGTGGCAAGAATCAACTCTTGCAAACACTCTTGGAAACTAGAGGTCTTCCAAAGATTCAATCAACGGATTGGTGATCTCCAGATTAAATGAAGTCGGAAATAAGTGAGGACAAGAGGGTTTAGCAGACGGATTAGATCAAGGCAACTAGCTTGTATTGAAAGCGTAGCTACACTTGAGATCTAAGTATTTAGAATAACAGCGGAAGTAGTAGATCTGTTTTGAAAAGAAAGCTTAGAGAGTAAAAATTAAAGAAAAAACCTTAAAGATCTAAGTTTCTGATCTTTGAAACTTAGAAGATCGCAAACGTTTCGAACCTCCGGTCAATGGACACACGGTTAATGCCGACCTATGTTCAAGAAAGAATCAGTATACTCAAATATTCAGGAAGTAAAACAAAAAACCAAGCTCTGATACCAATTTGTGAAAAGTATATTGAACAGATCTTTAAAGCTTAAGACAAAAAACAATCTGGATCGATTGTTTAGCCAAAAACAAAGTATCAAACACAAACATTTGTTGACGAGGTTCGGAACAAGTCCTACGCCCCCGGGATCTCAAATATGATCCAATCCACTAGTGTAAGAGCCAAAGCCAAACAAGAGTTACAGATACAGAAAGTTAAGAGTAAAACCAAAGCATAGAATAGTACGTAAGAGTAGAAAGAACGTCTAATCGAACAAGAACAAGACAGGGCTCTAAGAATCCAAGGATTCTCTACGTGTACACAATGTGTAGTCCGTAGATGCTTCCAAGATAATAACCGTCGAATGAACTAGCACTCGATCTCACTATCTGTTGGTGAAACCCTCTCAGATGAAGCAACAATCTCAAGTGGAGATGAAACTCTTCACTCTCGATCACAAGAAGTTAGGGCTTGATTAGAGAGAGCGGCAAGAAGACGAAGAGAAGTCGAAGAGAGAAGCTTAAGCTTCTAGGGTTAGAAGACAGCTAACTTGTTATATCATCATCCAGAATCAAACGATGTCGTTTGATTTAATGAACCAACTCGGAATATAGAAAACCCGGTCCACACGTTTAATCATAAAAACACCTAAACCGGTTCTTCAAAACTGATCACAGGTTCGATCCCTATGCCGGCTCATTCTCTTAACAAGATGCAATCATCCATCTATAAAATACCATTTAACACATAACACACAATGTTCATGAGAGCTTCCTTGGGCAACAGGGAATTGAGGCTAGCTAGACTAGTTCTACCCCTTACCAAGAATCTAGAAATCCTTACTAGTTCCAGACCAAGTAGCGCCAGTAGGGTGGTTCGTAATATAATCAATCAACGGATTAACTTGACACCATTTGTCCGTCCAGAATCTTGCCATGTCTCCCTTGAAAACATGCCACCCGACTCCATTTCTGAATAGACGTTCATTCACAAAGATTAACCCTATCAAGATAATGGAACTTGTCTTGTGTTTGGAGACGTCAATAAACTCTTTGAATGTGCGGTGACCATATTTATTGTCAATAAGATGGCCCAAGGTTTATCATTTCATGCATTACCCGTCAGACCAGTTTCCCAAGCATCGCCAAATTGGCATCTTTAGCCAAACATATTTCTAGACCTCCCTCAGCCCTAGGTTTACAGATTTGCTTCCAGTCCACAAGATGCATCCTATGCTTTCCCGTTGTGTCATTCCATAGGAAGTTACGAGGAACCCAAAATCCGAACTTGAAACCCTCGACTGTAGATTGGAAAGCCAAGATACTTTCCAAAGCTCGTAGTGATCTGAGGGCCATCTTTAGTTTGTATACGTTGCCGAAGGTGATGATCAACGTTAGGAGAGACACAAATCCGAGATATGGAGTAGCTAACCTTCATGCCGGAAGCATTGCGGAACTCAGTAACACAGTTCTTGGTAATCTTATTTTGCGTGATCGATGCTTCCACAAAAAGCACTATGTCATATGCAAAGAAAACATGGGAGATTTTCGGACAACCCCTTTACTACATATTGGTTTTCAAGAGCCATTGTCCACCAAATTTTGAATAAGTGAGCAAGCCTCTCCAGAAAAAGAACGAAACTCCAGACAAATACGAAAAGGTAGGGTGAGAATGGTTTGCCCAATCTGATACCTTCGGAAGGGGAGAACTCATCCGAAATTTTTCCTTCCCTAATCACACACATAGTTGGAGAGAGAACACAACCATAATGCACCTAGTCCAATGATCTGGAAGACCCATTAAATAGATAGTCTCCTCAATATAGTTCCAACCGCGTCTATCATAGGCTCTCTCAAAGTCTACCTTTATGGACAACCAACACTTTCCTGATTTCTTCTCAAGAGAGCATCGATTCTTGTACATTAACAACATTGCCTTCAACCAATCTTCCCGGTAACAAGCTAACAAAATTCCCCATAATTTGATTTAACCTTGTCACCATATGTTTTGTGATTATCTTATAAACGACGTTACATGGCCCAATCGGTCAGAATATCGACATATGATTAAGGGAGGGACCTTTAGGGGTTAAATACAAAAGGGTTTCATTCAATCCCCCGGGCATGGATCCTAAGTCAAAAAAACACGAACACAATTGATGATAGAAAATCTGACCGTGTCCCAACACTTTTAATAGAATAGTGCATGAAAACCGTCCCGTATAGGTGTCTTCAGCGGGTTCATGCTTAAGAAGTATTTTTTAATTTCACTATTTGTAAATGGTGTAACAATCAGCTCCAAATTCTCAGGTAATATTTTCGGAAATTTATTATTACCCATTTATCATAAGCTATGAGCTATATAACATATATTGTAAGATATGCCGATTACATGCATTCATATTTCTCTATCATTAATGCATCCATAATAGTAATCTTGCTTAGGAGAACAAACCTGTGTCAAGCTTGAAAGATGGATAAACTCATTAAATTAACATGTTCTATAGCTCAGGAACTTTTCCTGTAACGGGCTTCATATATCCACCTAATTTTGATTAAACATTTAATTGATTAGACGTGATGGATGAGTATGATAGGCAACGAATCCAATTCAATGGATTATCGCACCCAAGGTGAATTAACCATTTTTTTTAATTTTTAAAGTTATTAATGCACATTAATTTTTTTTAATTTTTAAAGTTATTAATGCACATTAATTTTTTTTAGTAAATATAGTTATTAGTTTTAGGAGTTTAAGATCGGGTTTCGAATTTACGAGTTTTTAAATTTTCTAGTTTTGGTTTTTGAATTCATGAATTTCGGCGTTTTTTTTCGGTTTAAGTTTCTTTTTTTTAATATTACGAGTTTTTGTTTTTATCAGCATGATTTGTTATTTCACAATGTTAAACCTATTTTAATTACGTTATTTTTTGTAATTGCACGTTACACTAACAAAATAATAATAATAATAATAATAATAAATAAGATTAACATGAACAAGAACAACAATAATAATAATAAAGTGTAACAATAATAATCATATTACAATTTGAAAATTATATTACAATTTGGAAAAAAAATCGCATAAATTACATAAACCGAAAACAACCCAAAAACTCATAAATTGGAAAACTTGCAAACCCGAAACTCGTAAAATCCAAAACCGGATTTGAACCTCTAAAACTAATAATTTTTTTTAAGTAAAGGAGAGACAGTGGTCTCCGGCGCATTTAGTTGCACTTTTATTTCATCAAAACGAAAAGGATTAAGTAGTCAACAAACGGGGGATATCCGACCCCTTACATCAGCATTAATAATATTCTTTATACCCTCAAGATGGTCAAACAATACATGCAAACCAATGTCAAAAAGAAAAGACATAATTAGCTAGGAAGTCAGCCTCATAATTGGCCTTTTTATGACGAGTTTGGATAATCCAATCTTGATGCAATAAGCCTTGAAACCTATGAACCAGGCTATCTGAAATGTAATTAAAAATAAATAAAATTCAGCACAAATGGTGCGTTAACATTGAAAGGCAAAAAAATTATTTGGTAAAAAAACAGTTTGGAAACAAGTGCAGACACTAATCGTCACTTGGATGCGTTGATAAGTGATTTAATTAATTAATAAATGGGCAGGTGGTTTACAAATAGAGTCAGTACATTAATATTTTCCTCCCAAAACACAGTAGACCTTTTCTAAACATGGAAAACGTTGCTATACTGCCATCAGCAATCTCACCACTGAAGGTAAAAGGATATATATATATATATATATATATATATATATATATATATATATATATATATATATATATATATATTAGTCTCACATCAAAGATCGTAATATATTTGATATTACTAATTACAAATATATTGTGTACATAGAGATTTCCTTCATTATTGCCATATCTCTTATTTTTAGCCATATTTTTATATTCTACTTATACGTCTGCCTTTAATACCATGTATAATAGGATAGGATACGATATAAATTGTGTTTATTGATATTGATCAAAAATCTATTTATATTAAAGGTATATCCATATAAAAAAAAATACAAAAGCTGAGAATAAGATATATTGTAATAATCAAACGATACGCTATCTAAATAAATATATGTACACAATACATTAATAATTACCAAATATAATTATATATGAATAATAAATACCCTACTCCTACTATATAAATATCTACGGTGACGATCAAAACCTTAAAAAAAAAACTCAAAACACACCAATTAAATTATCCATGGCTAAAGTAGGGTTACAAAAAATACTCACGACAAAGCTAGTTTGTTTAGCTTTTATGTTGGTGGTTCTACAATTGGTCACATTCGACGATAAATACACTGCTACTGCACAAAGTAAGTATACATACATATATATATATATACATAAATAATTAAGTATATGCTTTTTAAATGATTTTCTGCATTGTATTTGAACAGCTATAAGTGAAGAATGCAAGCATAAGTGTGAGGAGTCTTGCACGAATCCTGATGACAAATATGCTTGTATTCCTAGATGCGAAGCCGAGTGCCCGCAAGCTTCATCCCTCGCAGCCAAGCGTAAGTTTATATATATATAAAGATAGATATATAATTACCAACTTATCAAAGAAAAATTGTAAATTTATTGGTTATATTTTGATTATTTTTGTAGGTACTGTTGACCACAGGTATGCAGCTGATGAAAATAAAATGGTGAATTGATGAAAGGAAAGCATAAGATGGGGAACTGAATTCAGTCTAATAATAGAAATGACAATTTAGATTTATATTATTCACTTTATTTTTGTAATGTGATTCCTCTTAATATATTATATTTCCATATCTTATACAAGAAATATCCAAATAGAGACCCAATGAGCTTACGTGTGATATTATTTCTAATTTTACATTCGTAAATTTGCTCATTTACTAGTTGTGTATTTTTCGTGCCTTGTATGGGATTGTGTCTTAAAATTATTTTATAATAATTTAGTATATTCTTCAGGTTAATATAGTAATGATTACATTCAACAACCGAGTACGAAATATTTAAGATATGCTTAAATAGGTATAAAATTACTTAGTTTTTCGATTTTATTAGGATTTATTGCTATTGTCAATTTATATTTTAATTAAAAATATATTTTTAAAAAATAATTAGATATTGTAATATAAGAGAATGGGGACCCAATTTGAACCGGGACTTTGCCTAATAGTAAGAATTTATGATGGTATAAAATGCTCCCCACTTCCAGATGTTCAAAAGGAACAGAATAAATAAACTCAAAAGGAACTGCGCAGAAGAAACAAATACACTATTCTAAAGCTCAAAATGCATACTGCATATCTTCTTCATCAAGAACAGTACTTCCAGATGGCATGCAAGTCATGGAATAACTGAATGGATAGGCAAGTTCCCTAAGAACAGTACTTCCACACCACAGTGTATATATATATACGAGTGTAATACCGTGCTTTGCACGAGATTTTCTATAAAAAGTTCGATACAACAATTACAATTATAAATAAAAAAATTATATTGTATAGTATTTTTAAATTTATTCCAAATTTAAAAATATTTTGGCTGAATATGAGGATTGATAACCGAATTGTAAATATTTTAGGATAAAATATTTAAACCCGAAATAATAAAAATGCTTAGTTAAATAAATTTATCAAATTTAATTATTTATAAAAAATATCTGGATTTAGTTAGATTGTACAGATTTTTTTTGTTAATAATTTTAATTGTAAATTCCTTTTATAAATTACGTAATTTAAAAAAAGACTGAGATTAAATATTGCTGTGACACGTGGCACTTAGTGATTTTCTGGTACGACACGTGACAAGAATTGCTACTCCTATAATATATATTAGTGTACTAGTGTATTACCCGCACCTTGTGCGGGTTGATTTTTAATAAATTGTAGATATTCATACATTAATACATATAAGTGAGACATGAGGAGGCGGATAATAAAGTTACAGTTATTATTATGTTTTTAAATTATCTTTCAATTATATGCTCGATTTTGTAAAAGGGAATGTGCAGAGAGAATACGTACAATACTAATCTTCCATATATTTCACATTTATAAAATATATAAAATAAATATATTTTTATTCAATTCTTTATCTTTTTAATTTCTATTGTTGATTTTTATTCAAATACTTAAAACTGTTGATTATAAATCTTCTTTTCTGAAAACAAAGAAAAAGAAAAAATATTAGTCATCTTATTCAAATCTTTATATTATTTCTACAATTGTAACCATTTTTTAAAAATTTCGTAGTTCATAATTAGTGAACGTACAATCACAGTACCTAATATTTAGGTTTAGACAATTTTAAGTTTGCACAAAACTTCACGTTTTTTTTCTACCTCCTCGTATGGCTATTTATAAGAAGCTTCAAAATTTGATGGAAGAAAATCTAAATGTTAAATTTTTATATTTTATTTTAAAGCATTAACAACTTTTAGATTTGATCAACCAAGTTTTATTTGCAGTTTTCATTGATTATGTGATTGATCCACTCAGATAATATCTCAAACATTTAATTTTTATTATAGAAAAAGAAATGAAATATCGTGAAATCTTCTAGGAAATTTCAAAATACAAAAAAAATTAAAAAAATTAATATATTTTAATAATTTTAAAATTAATAAGTGAAAGAATTCAATGTAACTGAAATGATTTTTAAATATAAATCTAAACAATAATTATAGTGTCTGGTACGACACGTAGCAAGAATTGCTACTCCTATAATATATATATATATATATATATATATATATATATATATATATATATATATATATATATATATATATATATATATATATATATATATATATATAAGATTATTGGGATTTTAGAATAAATTTATTCCAAATTTAAAAATATTTTGGTTGAATATGAGGATTGATAACCGAATTGTAAATATTTTAGGATAAAATATTTAAACCCAAAATAATAAAAATGCTTAGTTAAATAAATTTACCAAATTTAATTATTTATAAAAAATACCTGGATTTAGTTAGATTGTACGGATTTTTTTGTTAATAATTTTAATTGTAAATTCCTTTGATAAATTACGTAATTTAAAAACGTCTTGCCCAAGTTTCAGAGGGACAGGGCTGGCTCTCTAGCAATAAGTCGAGTAAAGACTGAGATTAAATATTGATGTGACACGTGGCACTTAGTGATTTTCTGGTACGACACGTGGCAAGAATTACTACTCCTATAATATATATAAGATTATTGGGATTTTAGAATAAATTTATTCAAAGTTTAAAAATATTTTGGCTGAATATGAGGATTGATAACCGAATTGTAAATATTTTAGGATAAAATATTTAAACCCAAAATAATAAAAATGCTTAGTTAAATAAATTTACTAAATTTAATTATTTATAAAAAATACCTGGATTTAGTTAGATTGTACGGATTTTTTTGTTAATAATTTTAATTGTAAATTCCTTTTATAAATTACGTAATAGTCAAGCGTTAGCAACGTCTTGCCCAAGTTTCAGAGGGACAGGGCTGGCTCTCTAGCAATAAGTCGAGTAAAGACTGAGATTAAATATTGCTGTGACACGTGGCACTTAGTGATTTTCTGGTACGACACGTGGCAAGAATTACTACTCCTATAATATATATAAGATTATTGGGATTTTAGAATAAATTTATTCAAAGTTTAAAAATATGTTGGCTGAATATGAGGATTGATAACCGAATTGTAAATATTTTAGGATAAAATATTTAAACCCAAAATAATAAAAATGCTTAGTTAAATAAATTTACCAAATTTAATTATTTATAAAAAAATATCTGGATTTAGTTAGATTGTACGGATTTTTTTGTTAATAATTTTAATTGTAAATTCCTTTTATAAATTACGTAATTTAAAAAAATACTGAGATTAAATATTATTGTGACACGTGATATTTAGTGATTTTCTGGTATGACACGTGGCAAGAATTGCTACTCCTATAATATATATAAGATAAGATAAAAATAGATACTAATTTATAGAAATTAAGTAAATTTTGGAATTTTAAAAAAAATGGGCTGATCTTTTTTTTGTTTTACGATTTTTATGTTTGAAACTTAATTTTTTTAATTCAATATGATTAATGTTAATGTTAATTAATATTAATCAAAAAAATTTTATGAGTAAACTTACGGTGTTTTACTCTCTCTTATTTATGTTTTTTCATTTTTCATTTTTAATAACTCATAATTAATGTTAACCAATAATGTTAAATTACGGAATTAAAAAATTTATTGGACTGACGTTAACCGTGGAGGAGACACGTGGCGGCAGAGGCCTGTAAAATTTCCGTTGGGCTGAGAAAAATCCTGGGGACGAAACATGGCAATAGAGGTCTCTACTTTAATATATATAAGATAAGATTATTGGGATTTTAGAATAAATTTATTCCAAATTTAAAAATATTTTGGCTGAATATGAGGATTGATAACCGAATTGTAAATATTTTAGGATAAAATATTTAAACCCAAAATAATAAAAATGCTTAGTTGAATAAATTTACCAAATCTAATTATTTATAAAAAATATCTGGATTTAGTTAGATTGTACGGATTTTTTGTTAATAATTTTAATTGTAAATTCCTTTTATAAATTACGTAATTTAAAAAAAATACTGAGATTAAATATTGCTGTGACACGTGGCACTTAGTGATTTTTCTGGTACGACACATAGCAAGAGTTGCTACTCCTAATATATATATATATATATATATATATATATATATATATATATATATATATATAAGATTATTGGGATTTTAGAATAAATTTATTCCAAATTTAAAAATATTTGGCTGAATATGAGGATTGATAACCGAATTGTAAATATTTTAGGATAAAATATTTAAACCCAAAATAATAAAAATGCTTAGTTGAATAAATTTACCAAATCTAATTATTTATAAAAAATATTTGGATTTAGTTAGATTGTACGGATTTTTTGTTAATAATTTTAATTGTAAATTCCTTTTATAAATTACGTAATTTAAAAAAAATACTGAGATTAAATATTGTTGTGACACGTGGCACTTAGTGATTTTCTGGTACGACACGTAGCAAGAATTGCTACTCCTATAATATATATATTAAAAAAAGACTGAGATTAAATATTGCTGTGACACGTGGCACTTAGTGATTTTTCTGGTACGACACATAGCAAGAATTGCTACTCCTAATATATATATATATATATATAAGATTATTGGGATTTTAGAATAAATTTATTCCAAATTTAAAAATATTTTGGTTGAATATGAGGATTGATAACCGAATTGTAAATATTTTAGGATAAAATATTTAAACCCAAAATAATAAAAATGCTTAGTTAAATAAATTTACCAAATTTAATTATTTATAAAAAATACCTGGATTTAGTTAGATTGTACGGATTTTTTTTGTTAATAATTTTAATTGTAAATTCCTTTTATAAATTACGTAATTTAAAAAAAGACTGAGATTAAATATTGCTGTGACACGTGGCACTTAGTGATTTTCTGGTACGACACGTGGCAAGAATTACTACTCCTATAATATATATATAAGATTATTGGGATTTTAGAATAAATTTATTCAAAGTTTAAAAATATGTTGGCTGAATATGAGGATTGATAACCGAATTGTAAATATTTTAGGATAAAATATTTAAACCCAAAATAATAAAAATGCTTAGTTAAATAAATTTACCAAATTTAATTATTATAAAAAAATATCTGGATTTAGTTAGATTGTACGGATTTTTTTGTTAATAATTTTAATTGTAAATTCCTTTTATAAATTACGTAATTTAAAAAAAGACTGAGATTAAATATTATTGTGACACGTGACATTTAGTGATTTTCTGGTATGACACGTGGCAAGAATTGCTACTCCTATAATATATATAAGATTGCCGAAGGAAAAAATCAAAATGAAAAAAAAGAAAATGGAATATGGCAATTCTCATAGGAAATCATGAGCTATAAAAGACTATTATTAGGCTAAACACTACATTTTAGCTCCAAGAAGGTCTAAATACATGCAATGTTATAAATTTAAAACACAAAAGAGAAGCAAATCTACCGTAATATCATACAAAACTACACTATATACTCAAGAGATGGATAAAAATGAGGATGAATAAAAAATATATTAAAATGGATGTTATTAACTTCTACAAAAAAAGGTTGAAAGCGTTCGGGCTTGCAAGTGCGCCCAATTCAAAGATCCTTTGGCACAGAGAGCGTTGCGAAAAAGATGGTTGGATAGGTGAAAATATACGGGAAAGGGAGGAGAAGAGGGATTGATCTACAATCGAGTTAAAGGAGGGTGAAGGGTGTCAGAATAATTGAAAAGAAGATAAGGGAATTAACATACTGAGCTCATGAATTCACGTGAAGAACCAAGGAAGGAGCAAGTTTGCTGAACTAAATTGACCTAATTAGGTATAAAAATAAATATTTTGGAAACTAGATAAAATTTGTTTAGAAATTTATGAAGATTTTACACCTAAACACTAGCAAAATTACATATATTTTATTTAATGATCACGAGAAATCCACCTCAAATCCCTTTAAAATAGATTGTACAAGGAGTATAAACTGAATGGCATTACTTGAATTGATTGCTGATGATTTGAATCCTTTCGAATCCTCGGAAGGATGAGAGCATACAAATCAACGAATTTTAAACAGACTTATGGGTCCGTTCATTTTATGGGATTGAAATGGTGAAGAGAATTATAAAATTGAAGTGTATGTCTAAATTATAACCTCTATTAGAGGGATTACGGGGAGTAATTGTGTTAATGGTTTTTTCAAGGAGGGAATCATGCCAAACGACTCATTTGAAAAACCAAATACAATCTACTTTAACTCTACGAGGTTGTAGTTTATGCCTAAATGCATGGAGCAAATCTTTAGGATATCTTTCTTATTTCGGTAAACTTTGTACATAGAACATGTTAATTTACATTAAATATAACCATATATAACAATTAATAGTATAAGGTAAAATAAATATTTTGTTATTATTACAGAATATTATCTTTATGTCCCACGTCAAAGATCATAATCATATACGAATATCTACCCCACTCCTACTATATAAATGTCTATGGTTAGCATCAAACCCTAAGAAAACTCAAAAATCTACTCACCAATTAAATTATCCATGACAACAATTGGAGTACAAAAGCTACTCACTACAAAGCTAATATGTTTAGCTTTTATATTGGTGGCTATACAATTGCTCACATCCGGCGGTAAATACACTGCTACAGCAACAGCAACATATGATAATGTACGTATGCATATTTATATAATATATTCAAATATTCAGTTTTTTACAACTATTTTTTTAAAGATGGGGTTGTTTCCTTCATGTTTTTCTCATATCCACACAGACAAAAATTAAGCTTGTTTTTGAACAGATGTAAGTCCCCAATGCGTTCAGATGTGTAAGAAGTTATGCGTAGATTTTCCACCTGGTACAAGTTACGATAATTGTATTTCAAATTGTGAATCCCATTGTCCCCAAGGTTAATCCTCAGCCGCCAAACGTAAGTACATCTCTTTTATATATATATATATATATATATATATATATATATATATATATATATATATATATATGTCAGAGCAATAACAAATTAGATTTATATCATTCACTTATTATGAATCATAAATGTAATGCAATTCCTCCAATAATATATTATAATTTGTGTTCATGTATTAATATATTCGCTTCATCTACTTATCTAGACCTATTACAAATTCGAAACTTTTTTTTTTTTTGTATCCATGATTAGTGATGTCAATGTTTCGGGTGGTGGGTAGCTGTATCACTATCATCAATCGAATCGTATTTCAAAATCGTTCACTCGGACCATCACCCACCCAAACTCCCCTTAACCCTAAACCATAACCACGGTTGATCGGGTGGATCGGTTTATTTTCGAGTTCAAACGGCAAATTAAGCTTGTAAATTGTAATTACTCATTTCTGAATTTTTTTAAGAAAATGTAGTTATGGTAGTCATGAATAACTAATAAAAAAACAACAACTATGATTGTGAAACGAGTCGTATACAACAATCAACAACGCGTAACAATGGTAGTCATGAATTAAGAAAACGACATCAACAAATAGCAATTCAACATTTAGCGAACAACATTCAATAAACCAAACAACAGCTCAACAACTTTCGACAACTCAATAACTCAACAATTCAACAACACTAATCAGCTCGCAGCAACCCACAACAACTCAGCAATGCAGTGACGCAACAACTTAGTAACTTAGCAGACAACAACTCACCATTCAACAACATGAATGGCTCAATAGTGTAGAGGCATGGAAGTGTTGGTTGCGTAACTTGTGAGTCTGCGACTTAGGATTTACTCTTTGGAAGTGTGGACTGGAGGCGTGGAAGGCTGGGGAGTGGGAGTGTTCGTGCGTAATTTGAGTAAACTAAAGACTTAGGGAGTTATAATATTAGGGTTTGTAAAATTAAAGGTTTATTTATTTTATTGTATTTTATCATTTCTTAATTTAATTAAAGTTCGGGTGAGTGTCGGATCGGGTGATGGCTCGGGTGGTGGTTCGGTTGATGGTTTTTAATATTCTCATCCTAAATCATAACCGGACCATCAATCGATCAACCATCACCCGCATTTCAACCGCATTTAATCGGGTTTTCGACCATTCGAGTGGTTCGGGTTTTCGGGTAACCACTAGTTGCGGTAGAGATTGACATCCCTATCCATGACACTTCGGCACCTCATATTGTGATTTTATATTGAGGAAACTAAAAAAGTATCCTTAACGATCAGATTTTTACAAGAAATCACCCTTTATAATGTTGTTAGCTAAAAACCACCCTTAAAATACATATACATGCAATAAACCACTCCTTATGACTTTTTGGAATAATATCACCCTTAATTTTTAAACGTATACAACTAATCACCCTATAATATTTAAAATTACATCAAATCATTTAAAATGGAAGCGTAGACAAGGTAAATTTTCATCATTGATATTAATTTCGATCATAATTAGTTTCAATAGTTTGGTTAATCGATACACATTATAACCAAAAGAATAATATAAATTATTACCCGTGTTAAAAAAATTAATCCAAAATTTAAAAACTATTAACTCGTACACAAAGTATCGCCAACAAAATCAATTCTAATACGGTGTCAATTCTGGCGTGGTTATCGGAATTATTTATTTAAAAAATACTTGTCACTTGGTTTAGTTAATAAATAATTTACATGATTATAAAAAATTATATTTTAAAAATCCTTAAAACTAAAATAAAAAATTATGGGTTAAAACATTTCCAAAATAGTTATGGAAAAATTGCAATAGTCTTTGTCACCTAGGATTCGAGTTTTTTACATCGTTGGACAATCTTCAGGCTTTTGTTCATAGTTTTGATATTTTTAGTTTTGTTGTCAAGAGCACCGTCCCCCTAAAGGCCAACATGCTTTTGAGAGTTCTCTTTTCGGTAAGACAGTGCAGGCGATGGAAGCGACTTTTGATTCGAATCTTAGACAAAAAGCAATTTCTAAGTGTTTGCAGTCAGGGCATAGCCGAGACTGCCTTCTTGTCATACCCATTGAGGGTCTTGGACATTGCATGTCTCCAGTTGAGTATTGCACGATACTTAAGTATCGCCTTATGATTCATTTGTTCCCGTTGATGCGCTTTGTCTTACGTAACACTTCGAATTCGGAGAATTCGGAGCTTTACTGGCTAGGACCTCACAGTGGGTCCCGCCCTTAGTTTGACAACAATAATTACGGACCTTGCAACAAGGCACAAATATTAAAAGGCAAATCTTTATAAAATATAACAATAAGTTTTTAAAAGACATAACTCGACACAACGACATCCAAAATCTAGAACGGAAACAAGTCTAAGGACAACAAAATAAACGGCATAAATAAATAAACCCCATTCCTAGTACGGAAATCCAGCTGGCCACTTCACTCCCGATTTCTCGGTAGAGATCTAACCTTCAAATTCTAACAACACGGTAAAAACCGTTAGCTACAATTCTAATACTAAGGTCACTAAGGGTCTGTTTACTTGTAGTTTATTTCTGTTTCATTTAGTTTATAAACCGTTAGTTTAATTTTTGTGTGTGTTTACTTGGAGATTGGTTTAATTCTCTATGGGTTTGTTCGGGGTTATAAACCACTCAAAAATAAACTTATCCGAGCAAGGTTATTTTTGCTTGGATGGGTTCATTTTTGTTTAAAACCCGATTTCGGCCTTGTGCTTTTCCAACCTGATATTCTTTGTTCATCTCTATGTATTCCCCGTCATTCTTCGATTTTTGTAGGGGCATAAGTGTATTTTGAACAAAATAAAACTAAAAAATAAACTACAAGTAAACAACTTTATATGATTTATATATATAAACCCTTTCAGAAATAAACCCGAAAACAAATTATAAACCCGTATAAACTCATTTAGTTTATAAACCCAAAAATAAACCAATCTACAAGTAAACAAACCCTAAGGCACACACACACATCCAAGGAAGTACTGTAAATCACTCAGCATGCAACACACAATGTCCCGGTTATTATCTTTTCTTTGGTGAAATTTGTCATTCTATTTTCCAACTTTTCATGGTAACGCAAGAGTCTCCCGACTCTTGCCCCCGTCCCCGTTAACCAGTAGGACTGGTTTTAATGCATCCTTCCGTATACAATATTGGACTGGTCGCGGGGAAATCTTCCGGGACCCTCGGCCCGGACAGAATGCTACGGCACGTTATAAGACACTTGTGCCTCTCTTTAGAAATTTAAAGACGATGATCTAGTTCGTTCATTTTATTTCACAAGCATAACACGCACTATCCTAGTGCACACTCAGTATTAAAAGGTAACTAAGTGAGTCCTATGAACTCACCTTACCATTACTCCTCTCAACGTTTCTCGCGATCTTGCCAGTTAGAAATCCGATTTCCTTGATCAAATATTTATCAACCCTTAGAATTATTTCACCCTTAATACTACTCAGCTTATCATTCTAAATAATCAGGGTATGATATCTAGTATCGATACCCTGGCATCTTTAACACTTAGGTTCGGGGACCTATACGTCCATTTCAAGTTCTCTTATCAACAGCATAATCATTTCATTAAAATCTCATTGCCTCGGCAGTGCATAACTAATCTAACGTTATCAATCCTCTTATCTCTTCAACATTCTCAATCCGGTTCCAATAACATACTTCTCAAATCTACTAAGTCCAACATTCCGATTCTTCTAGCTAATTCCGCAACTATCTGGCCTTTAAACGTTAACAATTATTAACCTATCTCTTAAATTAATTCACTGTTTTATCATAACAATTTACTAATTAATAAATTATAATCCAACATTCTTAATTAAACGGAAATTAAATTAAAGGAGGGAAATTGGGTTTGGGTCTAACCGAAACGGTTTAGTTGCACGTTTACGGTGTCGGATGGTGTCAAAGGTGTTAGCAATTGGTCTTGGGTTCGAGACCTGTAGGCAGCAAGCACAAAGTCACGGCTAGTTTATTGGTATCCTCACATTCTGGGTTCGAAACCTGGGGCAAGAAAAGGGCAGCGTTTATGTTCCTCTTAGTGTCCAATGGTCATGAGTTCGAGACTCGGCCGTGACAAAACAAGAGACAACACATAAAACAAGTCAGGAGGTGGTAGGTTCGATACCTAGTGAGTGAAATGGAAGAAGGCAAGGTAGAGACGCTGGCGAAAAGCATACGAGTTAGCGTCTACGGGTAGCTACTGGAAATCCTTTAACAAGCAAGGAGACTGGAAGGTTGGGTTCGAAACCTGCGAAAAGAAAAAGGAGGCGTGAGACTGCCGAGTATGTCGAGGGTTCGACACTATCATATTAAAATCCCTGCTTATCAACCATGACTTAGAAACATCTACTCTGCTACGCTTCATCAACTCCAAAGTTTGACCCTTCTCGTTCATTCGCGGCTAACCATAGAAACTTGTAAAGCGCCATCCTCCTACTTTGGCATCTATATGATGTTGAGTATAGGACTAAAGGACAAAATCCATACCCGTTTCCCACATCAGACATAAACCTCTAGCAGTCCGCACACCCTCGACCACAAAACACCCATCGAAATTCATTATTCTCGAAGACTTTCCATCTTCATCCTATTGCTTTTAGCTTCACATAAAAACAACAGGTCAGACTCCTCTTCTATAACTAGTTCTACTAGTTTCACCATTGTCAGGCCTTTGTCTAATCCCCGAAAAGTCCAGCTCAAAACAATCATTGGTCCCGTTAAGAGAGACCTTTTGTCTCTTCTTCCTATCCAATAACTACATTAACTTGTTTTGGCTGGTTGTGAATCTCATCAAGCCTTTCCAACGCAACCTTCTCCTCCACCAATAGAGATCGCTTTCCACCCATGTTGATCATATGTTCAGAATCTCCCGCTTCATTCACAAATTCCCGAGCCAGCCTCTTCCATTTTCTCCTTGAATCAGACAATCCTTGCGGTACCGACTCCAAAACCTATCGTTGATTCCCCTTAGTCAGAACAATCCCACTACCATGGTCCATACATACATCACTTCCAACTATTTGTATCATAGCAGCTTCCACCCCTATAACCGTAGAATCTTCTACCTCCTTTTACATAGCTACGTTGTCATCGTCATCCCCCTGTCAATATGACCACAAAGACCTCACCACGTCGCCTTTTCTCAGTACCCTCCGACTCTTGGTCACTACCTCTATTAACATCAGTAACACAGATCTTGTCACACACTACCACTTTGATATCTTGCTTAAAACGCAAAGGCTTATATGGAGGTGCACGTAAATCCTCGGAATACTCGTGCTTATATTCCTTCGCTTTCTCATCTTCACACTTCGATTCCACATGCCCAACAATTTCACATGCATAACAGAAGTTTGGTAACCTCTAATATATTATTGGAAGCCAAATTCTTTCCCCACTTATCACGTTTAGGTTCCCCGTCGCAATGGAGTTAATACGTTCACTCTTCCCTAATTCGCAGTGAACAACTGGTTGCCCCAAGCGTATCTTCCTCCACTCCAATGAAGCCCCCATCATATCACCAATCCTCCTGATCAGAGCCTCATCGCCAAAGCCAAGCGGGATGTCATGGATCCATATCCAGAATGGGACCTCCGCGAACGTCGGTTTAGAAGGTTGCATCAACCATTGCTCTTTCAATGCTAGTAGAGACTTATCGAAGGTCCACGGACTCTTCTTGATCACCTGCTTCTTGTCGTCCTCGGAGGCAAATTGGAAAGCAAACATGTTCTTTTAGATCCCTCGGAAGTTGAACCCTTTTTTTCAGCCTTCAAGCATCATGATTGCTTGTAACGCATACACATTAAAGGCCTAGATGTAACCAATTTATCAATGAGACTCGTTGACGTAACAGCCTCCACTTGTGGCGATTTCTCTTCTTGATTCAATAGGAGGCACTCGGCATCAGTCAGGTGAATTTGATGCTTGCCCTTCTCCATGAAATTAATGATCTCGGGTAAAAACCACACTCAAATGGTAGAAAGAAGACCTAGCCCTCACGATGGCCGGAGTGAGAGCGAAGGTAAAGAAGTGAAAACAATAACCGTTGTTTCTTGAATTAGTTAATTGGATTAGTATTACAAGAAAGTAATATTACAATACATAATAACATTAAAATTATAACACGATAAAAATAAAAAAGTATTATGAAGAATATTATATGATATTGCACATTAAAACTAATATATTATAGAAAATTGGTTCTACATGTACTTGTTATTTTAAAGGTTCAGATTATAAATTTCACATGTATTTTTCTAGTGCATTTCTATGTTTTTAATTTCAAATGGATAAATTATGTCAATTTTATCCTTAAAAATTCATTACTTTGATTTATCTAAATTATAATTTAAGTTAATTATATATTATTATTATTATTACATAAAAATAAATAAATAAATTGATGTAGATAAATAAAAATAAAATAAAAAAGAGGGTTAAGAAATCACTATTATAAAGAAAAAGTAAGATGGATCGTTGAGAAAAGTGTCGGAAAGAAAAAGTAGAAAAAGGTATGAAATACGGTTTGAGAAAGAGATAATTGAATTAATAAGGTATGCTTCGTATCAAAGATACAAATTATGTTCATACTCAATTAAATTAATTTTAGTTAGTTAACTTAAATAGGAGAGAGAAAACTCATATTACTAAATCATCTCAAATACATGTTATCTCTTCTTCTTCGACGTTAAAACATCTCTTCTTCGTTTTAGTCGAGGGTATTCGAAAGCGAAACCACCATTTGTGGCTCCATCCGCTCCTACAACGTCCTCCGCCAGGTTCGAAACCCACGATCTACCAAATAGTAGTTTCAAATTGGGTAAATCGAAATTAGTTAATTAAATTTTTTTAATAAATACAAAGAGCATATTTTATTTCCTATAAAACAAATTAAAAGGGCTTATTTGATAATTCTATAAGCAAAAAGAGGCCACTTCACCCGATTATCACCAATGTACATGTCCTAATAACCTGACATAAGTTCATACTAGTTTGAAAATGTCCATGTCTTAAAACAACTAGTAAGAAAAATGTTTTATAACAAAACAGTGAGTGAAAAAATACAACTAACAAAAAGAATAATATGAACATATTGTATAAATAATTAAACCAAAAAGAAATAACCACAAAATTGTTTTATAGAAATAATATTCTCAATTAATTTTAATCCTAATTATACATTATTATTGTCGGATTTTCAAAAAAAAACATTTCTACCGACCAACTTCTTTATCCACAAAAAAGTCACTTCTCATGGAAAATACCTTTAAAAAGCCAAATACAATGTGCATGCTATTAATTCATAATTTACTTCAATTTTGAAGAACAATTTTGGTATTAAAATGGGACAAATGCATGGAGCAAATCTCTAGGATATTTTTCTTATTTTGAGTTTTTTTTTGTAGGGTTTGATGCTATTGATAACCTAGGGGCAATAAAATTAGTCATGAAAACAAAGCTAATATGTTTAGCTTGTATGTTGGTGGCTATACAATTGTTCACGTCCAGTGGTAAATACACTGCAACATCAATAGCCATTGATGGATGTAAGTATAATATATACTGGTGTTACTTTCTTCATTTTATACAATAAAGTATATGTTTATTAAGTAATTTTGTGCATTTGTATTCGAACAGTTGGAAGTGATGAATGCAGCAATGAGTGTAAGGAGCACGGCGAGAATGATCCAAATGAATATTCATGTGTCTTAGAATGCGAATCTGGATGTCCGCAAGCTTCATCATCCACTACATATTTTTTTGGTAAATGATAAATTCATAGAAAGGATAAAGAATACAGTTTGACCAAGACCAGAATAGTCCTGGCCAAACCTACAAATTATAGGAGTACATCATCAAACACCAAAAAGGCCTAAAACCAAGCCCTGGTACTCCAGGTAAGCATGCAAACCTCCTGAACGTACCATCTACCATCAACTGACTATAAAAATAATAATCAAAAACCGCGTGACACTGTCTATAAGGCCCTTCCACCTTCGGCAAAACCATCAACAGAGAGGGACACTCGTAAACCAACAACGTGCCTATCCATCGGATCAAGTTATCATTCACCTTCGGCAAAGTCATCAGCAAATGAGTCCCTAGTCCGGAACAAATAGTCAACACAAAACATAGCAAACCGAGAGCAGAATACAACTCTGGCATAACAAACAAGAAGTGACTAAATCTCGATCATCTCTGTAGGTAGTAAATCGTCGCCGAGAAGGCATAGATGCGTGCCCTACTCGTCCAACTCCTTCCTGGTGCAGTGTTAAGGAGGTACGTCATGACGTCGGCTCTCGTGATCATCTCTGTAGGCATCCGGAAACCGTGGCAAACCTGCCTTCAAACCTCCCTCGCATAGGTACAACCAAAGAACAAGTGGTCATGTGACTCACTCTCTAGGCCACACCAGTGGCAGGTAAGGTCAATGTCGATGAAGTGTAGTCTGTCTCTGGTAGAAAGGCGACCAAGAATCGCCAACCAAAGGATAAAGCAGTGTTTGGGCGTGTTGCCCGTATCCCATACTATTTTGAACCAGTCCACCTTCTCTCCATGCTTCATGATCATATCATAAGCCTCAAGCCTCTGTGATTCTGAACTTGCCACCATGACAACAGCTCTCCAGAACCTCCTCCAGCGTCGTCTCCTCATCTACAAAGGTGGATGCCTCGTCTCTGGCTCCGATGATCGCCTTCACTAGAGTCGAGTCACGTCGGTGGGCTACCCAATGGTCTGGCTCCATCGGATGTATGTATGCATATATATTTATATAATATAGTAAAATATTATGTTTTTTTACAACTATTATTATGTTTTTTCTCCTAAGTAATTTTGTTTTTGAACAGATGTAAGTCCCAAATGTGTTGAAATGTGTAAGAAGTTATGCATGGGTTATCCACCTGGTACAGTTACAATAATTGTATTTCAAATTGCCAATCACATTGTCCACAAGCGTAAGCACATCTATTGTATATACATATATATGTGTAATTACAAACTTATTATTTAAATTTGTAAACTTACTGGATTATATTTTGATTATTTTTGTAGGTACGCAACCGATGAAAATAAATCATGAGTGTATGAAAAGATGCTTAAAATACAGGAATTGAAATTAGATTTATATTATTCACTTATTATGAATCATAAATGTAATGCAATTCTTCCAATAATATATTCTAATTTGTGTTCATGTATTAATATGTTCGCTTCATCTCTACTTATCAAAAACACCAACATGTCACTCATTCTGCACCTTCCGCTAGATGGACGAAAACTCATGTGGGTCATCATACTAAGATCAACACTGATGATTCCATAAGTGTCTCTTGGAAGTGTGATGGATCGAGAACTTGATCCACTCTTGGCCAAACTTCTTGCTATCAAGTTGGCTCTCTCAATTGCTCTTGAAAGGGGACTTGCCTCCGTGATTATTGAATCGGAATACAAGACTACCATTGATCTTATCCTGCAGCCACTGCTTCCTTTTTCACCCTCGGTCTGCCGTTGGATGACATCTCAACTTTTGATCATCTCTTTATTTCATCTTCTTTTGCCTTTGTTTTTTACAATTGTAATTTTGTTGCTGATTCTCTGGCTAAGCTTACAAAACATATAGTGATCACCATGTGTTTTTCATACATCTAATCAGTAGATATTTGTGCCCGTTAAAATATATTCGCCCGTGTGTCTTTCATGAGTAATTCGTAGATATTTCTGTCCATTAAAATATATTCGAAGATAAATGTTTAATTTACCATCAAAAATGGGCAAGAAAACGAATATAAAAACGAAGAGAGAATATGAAAGCTGTCACCAAATAGAAAACTGGAATTAACACATGAAAATCTAAGAGGACAAAACATATAGTGAATGACTAAAAACAGTGAATTCTAAATAAATAAAATAAAATAACAAGTTTAGATCTAAAGCTTTAAACATACACGAAGGAGAGCTTTCCAAGTGCATTTGCGCAAGACTTGACAAGAATTACAATGGGAGGAAAGCAGGTCAAAACTGCATCCTGCAACATGAATGTTTTCGGATGCCTTCGTCAAGGTGATCCTTAATTCCGTTCATAAATTATCTCAATCTCCACTTCAAAATCTTACCTGAACAGAATTTTACAAAACAAAAAATGCCACCAAAAACATCCGTAAGTAGATGATACAGCACTACAGCAGGAATAACAAATAGCAGGATAGAAAAACATCAAAGAAATCATCAGAAATGAAAAATCACATGCCTGTAAGATCGGTAACGTGATCTGGAATTGCTTCTTCCATTCAGCTTATCTCGAGAGCCTTCTAGCCGACTAGGTGACTGTTCATTTGGCCTCCCTTTCCTCTCCATACGAGGAGAGAATTCCGTTTTTGAGGCATTTGCATGATGGGGAGAGCTTTGCATAGGAGACAAGGATCTCCTTTCTGATTTCTTGTGAACTACATGTGGAGAAAACTCCCTTGGACTGTTAGTTCGCCTAGGTGGTCTGTGATCTCCCTCAACTAGCAGCGACCTTTCTCTTGAATGAGGGGACCTTCTAAAAAATCTGCTGTCTTTGTATTGCGGAGCATTCTCCCTTGGACTGCGGGATCTAGTAGATGACCTGTATCTCTTCTTTCCACGAGAAGCTTCCCTTGAGAAAAGTTTACAGTGATGTGTATCACAAAAGTAAGCAATCAAAATGTAATTAGAATCAGCTCGTATCATCCATACCACACACAAAACCAAAGGGCTGGAGAAAAGTTTACAGTGATGTGTATCTCTGCTATTACTGAAATTTGTTCTCAAAAATGAACATAAATCAATCCTACTCAAAGAAGACAGTCTTTACCTGCATCTATCAGAAACGTGGAACAAAAACATGAAACTTGGATCCACACACTTTTTTTGATTAAGCTTTTAATGATGTACTCGTTCAGCATCCAATTACGTCACAGCTCTTTTTGCCAACCTCTTTAAAACCTCAAACTAACTTTCTTGGGACAACATCAACTCTCTACTTGTAAAAGTTTTGAATGCTTCCCTTCTCTGAAGAGAGATTCTTTCTTTGGCCAACTATAAGCACTAGATTCTTTATTAACTGGATATTACGCAAAACCAAAGGAAATTACTGTATGAATGGAAATTACATGAAATAACTGAAAGCTAATATGTTTCTCACAGAATAGAATAAACAAACTCGAAAGGAACTACGCAAAAGAAACAAATACACTACTTTAAAGGTCAAAACACATACTGCATATCTTCTTCATCAAGAACAATACTTCCAGATGGCATGCAAGTAATGGAATAAATGAATGGATAGGCAAAGTTCCCTAGAACAGGCCACACCATAGTATATATTGCCGAAGGAAGAAATCATGAGCTAAAAAAACTATTCTTAAAGTTACATAATGAACACTTTTTTTTCCAAAATATAGATGAACCTATTAAAAAGAATAAACTTTCTCCAAACAATTATCACATGTTGAAATTTACAAAGATAGAAACTTCTGACACACCGGCAATAAAACACAAATGAAAAATAAAAATCATCTTAAGCCAAAACTGACCAATACTATGTAAGCAAACAACTATTATGAGCCCAATTCTGACATATGTATTTCTTCTTTTCCCTTGATAAAGTTTGCAGATAATATAAAGATCCAAACAGAGACGCAGAGTGCTCACAACAGGGTTATTATTTCCAATTTTAAATTCATAAATCTGCTCATTCACTACGATGAGAAGTTATAAGTAAGAATTTATGATAATTTGAATATGCTCCCCCACTTCAAATGACAAACAAACACCTTTATTTCATTAATACACTAGGCAATTACAAAAATAATAAAAAGGTGTACAAGGTGCTGAAAAACAAGAGCAGGTTCATTGCCTGGGTATGATGGTTTGAATGTGTATTGCCTTCATAGTCACTCATACTTTTTTAGTCAAACTCTTAGTCACTGATGCTTAGACTGATGTATATATATAAGGGGTTTATTACACTTGTGGAAGTATAAAGACAGAAGAAGCAAAGATGCGTGAATAGGCATAATTACAGTTAATTAGTTTAAGTTTTCAGTATCCCTTAAGATATATTCAAATCAACATCCAAAAGAAAATGTTTCAAAAGAGGCCCTTGCTTGCCTTTAATGCAATATTATTGCCCTGTCAACTGGCATAAGATATGAGTATGTAATGCTTTCATATTTAATGATGCTCTTTTTTGGTCATATTCTTAGTCACTGATGCTTAGACTAATGTATACATAATACATTATAAAAGGGGGTGGAGTGGGGTGGGGGTGGGGGGTCTCAATGGAAGTGTGAAGGTTCATGAAAAGACAAAGACAGAAGAAGCACAAAATTGAGATGGATTTCATATTAAAAAGAGCAAACTGAATGAATTTAAAAAACGAAACAATACAAGATATTATTATATATTGATGTATACACGCACACATAAAGCGAGAATTTACAGGTTCTCATATATATCAAATTCAAAATGGTGAGATTTGTTTGACTGCATGGGCACAAGGATAAAAAAAAATGCTGCACTTGACATAATGCCACTTCAAAATGTAATATTCTGCATAGTTCAGTCCAATAATGATTAACATAATTTGGTTGTGCGGTGAAAGGGTAACTTGTTCACTACTTCCCTCTTATGCAATTTGTTGGTTCAGCAAACCAAGTATTCATACTGTGTAATTAATGGACTGTATCAGTTTGATGTGATGACAGAAGGACTGTACTGGCCCCATCGTCAAAGGGAAATCCTGGAAAATTACATGCATAAACTCCCCAATTGTTGCTCTTTTGTTAGACTAAGTTATAAGAAACTGCATATAAACACTCGATCACCCCCATACCACCTAGTGGAGGTTTCTCATGTTCTTTCCTTGACCAACAAATCTCTCTTTTTCTAGCTTAAAGTTTGAAGAAACCATACCATCTAGTGTCAATTATTACAAGATCAGTTCAACCTGTGAAATAAAGGTCACAGAGTTCTATGCACAGACCAAGTGGCTTAAATTCCCTTAGAGCACCATTTGCACATACAGCAGGCATCAATGAATGGGAAAGAAGAAAGAGGCAAACTTGGAAGTAGTAGACAGACAAGCATTGCACTAGTAAAACGGGCAAACTTGGAAGTAGTAGATAGACAAGCATTGCACTAGTAAAACACGGCAAAAGAAATAAATAAGCACAAACCTTGAGTAGCGCTTAGCAGGGGATGCTGATCTTGAATATGCTGGAACAACAAGGGAAAGTAAACTATCTAGTAAAGGATCGTACGAACAGTAGCAAAATAAATTTCAAAAGAAACATAGAGTTTCGACTGACAGCGATATTGGCGTCCAGGAGACCTCAGGTTGGTTGGCTCTCTATAACTTCTTCCATATCTACCACTGTCCAAGAAAGCACACATGCAAACTTCTGTAATTAGCTATCAAAATGCAAATATGAAATCACAATTTTCATATCAAACGAAAAAAAATGCAACAAGAGAGACAAAAAAATAACACCTTGAGCGTGAACTTCTCTGCATTTCTTGAGGTGTTTTACGATTATCCTCTGCAAATACTATTCTTATCTCTCTTCCATCAATGATTGTATGGTTGAGTTGTTCCTTGGATTCTAGTGCATCTTCAGGATTGTGGAACTTTACAAAAGCAAACCCTCGTGGTTCCCTGTACAAGGCAGATCATCGATCAATGTAGGTAAGTTTAGAAACTCACCTTTACATACAAAAGAATTACATAGTTGTTTCAGATTGATTCAATAGTCATGGATTTCAAACTAATATGTCAGATGAAAGGTTTTAAGACTATAAACTGTATAAAGTATAACAAAGATAGTACAACCCATTTTGACATGATGTTTGACAGGAGGTCGATTAAATACAATTTTGTTACTGTAAGCCTACAAGCAATAATTTTGGCAAATCTTAAATACTTTAGCTTGATATTTATAGTGTGTAAACTAGTTTGTGACACATTGACTGTGTTGGTATTGTGGTGTTCATAGTTCTTAGTATTATGTGAATATTGTGAAAAGTGAATACAACATCCTAGTAACAACTAACAACTTGGATACAGCCTGGATAGTTACTTTGTACCGCAAGCTTTATAAGTTACTCCCCGCACAAACCTGCATTCTTCCTCGTCTGCAGGCATTTCATTTTGTGGCAGTAACAGTGTAACATATAAACAGATGTTAAGCTGTCCTCATATTGCCATCAGTCATCCTCCAATTATAAACCAAGTTCAAAAAAAATCATATCTTGAAAGGCCTGACTAATTGTATCACTTCTGCTAAAATTTCATCTGTCGGCTCTAGCCAGTTGACCTTTCTTATGGTACCTTTTGAGGAAGGAATACAATGTGTCATCGTGTTTAAATCATCTAATTAATCACCTCACCAATCTTCCATGAGATGAATCATTAAAAAAGAGAAATTGATTCATCATCAAACAATCTTCCATGATGAACTTAGCCTTTCTGGAAGTAAATAAGTTTGGTATCCAAGAAAATGTGCTAAAGAAAAAGATAAATCAAAAGGCATGATTCAAGAACTTCACAAACATATCCCCGTTGTATAACTATTCAGGTAAAAAAGTATTTCAAAATACCCTGTGTAGTAGTTCTTCGGCATATAGACATCCTTCACTGGACCAAACCGTTCAAATGAAATCTTAAGTTCCTCTGGCCTGCAAAACCAAACCAAAACCATTAGCTTTCTCCTTAATCCTACAGGAGTACTGCAAAAAAGATTACATTACTTCCAAGATCCCCGTCAATCTTATAAAAGAACAAGAAGTGTGCAGGAAATCGGAAGTTCCGTATAACTTTTCGCCTAAATAAGCTTGTGCAAATATTCAGACCTGGTTCTAAGAGAGACATTGCGAACAAGCAAGCTGGAAGGGGCGGTAGACGGGCGGTGGCGTTGAGACCTTTGAAGGCGAGGGTCGTCGTAGTGTTTCCTCGCCGGCGGAGAGCGGCTGCGCTGGGGACTGAAGCTCCGGCTCCGACGTCTGTACCTCCCCATGTATCTCTGCGATTGTCAAGGGCTATCGACCCCTGCAAAACCCTAAAACCTAGGTATGAATAACGAATCCGCCCTGTACGAGGAGAGCGTTTCAAAATCTTGATTCTCGGAAAAGAGGTGCAGAAATTCAAAGAGAGACGGTGGTGAAGACTGAAGAGTCCGGTCACATGTTTTATACTAGTCTAGATTACTTTCGGAAAATTAATAAGAGGAAAGGGAATTAGACACCTTTAGTTAGGGCCTTAGGGTTGGACATGGGAGGGTTGGGTCCTGGATGGTTCCGTCTCGGCTAACATGTGTGTTTTTTTGATGAATCAAACGCATCGTTAACAATTGACGTGATTGAACTCGCTTCGAACACAAGGATCCACCGGCATTCTTTCTCCTTTTTTTTTGTAGGACGCTTCGAACTCGCTTCGAGTTTGAAACCTTATTTTGTTATATGTTTTTTATGGTGTTGATGGGAAAATGTGAGAGCCGAGTCACTCATGCCTCCATACTCCGTTCAATGTGAAGGATAAGCACCGTCTTGTGTATGTGATAATCAAAGGAAGTGACAATTGTCGATGTATGCCAAACAACGTTTTAACTACGTGACAATCAAACGAAATTGTCATGACTTACATTCAATTGTGAAGTTATTAAATGAGATCTATTCATATGCATGTTGAGGTTATCTTGATCCTGAAATTGGTTTACCCATTGATTGATTTTATTCTTATCATTTTATCCTCGAATTCTTTGATTATGCTTCCTAAGAATACAATTCTTCGCCTATCTCATACTACTACTGTTTTACAAGATTTTCCTATGGAGACCGATCGATCAATCCTTGAAAGTTCTTTTATTTTGCGTATGATTGTGTATTTAATTTATTGTTAAGTTTGTGTCTTTGGCACATCAACAAGAACTTTGTTGGTCGATCGGAAAATGTTTATTTTCTTCTTTCTTTGATTTTGTTTAGGGTTTTGGATATATATACTAAATATTTTTTTTTTGTTTGTTTCATTATTAATATGTCAACTTAAAAATTCTCTAATTTGATCTTGAATCCCTATACTATAGTGGGTCTCATAAGTCATAACTTCGTGGAATTCTTTGATCTTGACTATTGGTCATGTGTTGGTGAAGGGAGTTTAGTTGGCGGCGCGACCTAGGAAGAGCATGCCGATTGCCCGACACACTTTACGATGAAATCTTCGTTTTCACTCTCGGATCTCAATCATTTTCATCTTAACCTTGACTTCTTTAACCTTAGGGAAACCCTTAGTGTGTACAAGGTTATTCCATCGCAAATAGTTCAATTTACGCTCAACAAATGCATGTAATGCCTACCAATGACATAAACTAACAAGTAGATCCGCAAAAGATAAAAGGGAAGGAAATAAGCCGATAACTATGCAATTGTGTCCAAAAGAGTAGAAGAATAAATAAGAATGATGGTGGAAAAAATGTTAAAACGGAAGCTATCAAGAAATCAAACACATTCTTCTCTAACATACTATTATCCGCAAACCAATGAGCATCTTCCATATTGGGTTTCTTTCCTAAGGCAATTTTTTTTTAATAGATATTTATTTAGCTTCAATGATTTTGGTTCCGAAATGATTGAAGAGAAATATAGTTTCCAACCAAATAATTCTTTTGAATGGATTTGGAAACTTGATTCCTAACCCAAAATCAAAAACTTCATCCGGAAAATGTCTATAAACGGAATTTCAACAAAAGCAAAACTTGATGGAAGAAAGATTGTCGTTACAAGGCATTGTGAGCTCTGCAACCATCACTTGGAGGACTTATCTTACCTGATTATTGAATGCCCTTACACTAGACAAATCATTAACAAATTTGATAAAACAATCTTGAATGACCTTAACAAAATAAGAATCCAAAATTTAAAAAAAAACGCATGAAATCCTACAAGAAATAAAAAAACAAAGTTGGAATAAACAAGTTCGCATGTCTCGCTACTATATGGTGGAGTATCCGATTTTTCAGGGACAAAATTATCTTTAATAATGAACCACTCGGCCCGGACAATAAGATTGTTGCATTCATCAAACACCAAATCCACAACTGGAAAACCAAAATTAATGACGAAGAGGATTATGATATTAAACAAAAAACAACACAAATATGATAAAAAGAAAAAAAACACAATATTAAGTGGGATAAACCAAAACCGGGTTTCCATAAACTTAATTTTGACGGTTCAAAACTCGATTCGGGTGAAACATCCATTAGTTTTGTGATTCGAAATCACAATGAAGAGGTTGTTAGACTTGATGCAAAGAAAAATAACTTCAACTCTGTTATAAAAGTTGAAGTTTTCCCTCTTAAGGTTGGTTTACAAGAGGCCATTCGAATGAAGATAAAAAAAATAAAAGATTGAAATCGAAGGTGACAATCTGTGTGTTATCAGGGCACTCTAAAGTTTGTGGAGTTGCCCATGAGATGTCGAGATGACTATATCCGACTCCAGACTGGATCTTTGCTTTTTTGACGAAATCCAAACCAAGCATATTTTCAGAGAAATCAATTGTGTTGCTGACCGATTGACCCATCTGGGAATCTCGACCCCCAACACTAATTTTTCTGATGATCCTGAACTTCGTGTTCTCATCCGCAAGGATGTTTTAGGTTGGACTACCACTAGGAGGTAATCAGCCTGACCGCTTTCCATTTTCAAAAAGAAAAAAAATGATTTCGGCTCCAATTTTAAATGATTGATCAATTACAATTTATTGTTTCTATTTTTTGTGTTTGACTTTTTCCGAATTTAATCAAAGGAGTGTAGCGCTTAGTGTGAATGTGGTTTACCAATGGCTCCAAAATTAAATTAAAGTCTAACAAGACAAAGAAAGAAAAAAAAAGTTGTGTTGATGCACATGCATGCGGTTCAAGATCAACTACTCATTGTGCTCATCCTATTACTAAAAATGATAGCACTTCAAATAACGTCTTTTACCATAATCATTTTATGCCATTCTATACCCCTTTGAACTTAATTAATGTATGATTTTGGTCTATTTTCATATATTCCTATTTTAGAGATCTATCACTTGGTTTATGTAATTGCAGGTATTATAGACTTCTAGGTATTTGTAGAGTAGAAATGACATCTAATGTTGAAAGTCTTGATACACACTAAGGGCTTCCCCGCAGTCATCGAAGTAAAAGATCATTGGTGCAAATGATTAAAATCCGAGAGTGAAGAGAAGAACATCGGGAGAAGATCCTAGAGTGCTCGGCTAGGCCCACGTTGCACGACGGTCTGTACTTCACTCTAGCATTTGACCCAAAATGATCACCCTGGGTTGCTAAGATGATATTAGAGAAATTATGGACCTGGTCCACACTTTTGGCCTAAGAGGTTGGGCGACGACGCAATGCTCGATCGATCTGCATCAGCGTTTATCTTTACTACATTGTTTATATGTTATCTTTAGTCCGACCTTATCTTAGTAGAAGATGAGATCGAGTAGATTTTAATCTATCTTAATAAGAGATAGAATCCCAAGAGATAAAAGGTCTACCGAGCCTTTTCAAACCCTATAAATAAGGCTTCTCAACCATGATGTTAGGTATCTTCTTTTCTAGTATTTTACAAAGCTTTTGTATACCCGTCGGACAACGGCTCTCCCTTTTGATCAATAATAATATTTGTTTTCCTATTCCGAGGTACATGTGAATAATCCTTATTTGTCTAGGGTCTGGTGAGACCGACTTGCTTGATCTATGATATTGAAATAATTTTATGTACTACTTGTATGTTTAAGATTTATGGTATTATTGTTTATGATATGTGTTCTGTAAAGGGTAACCTTGACTCGAAGTGACAATGGAGTCCTCACACCTCAACGCTCCATTCAATGTGATGAATCGGGAACCGGCTTGGGTACAAAGTGACAATTTTGGTGACAACATCGATGTACTAACAAGCAACAACCTAACCATTAAGTGACAGTCAACGAAATTGTCTTTATATAACTTTAACATACTTGTGATATTATGGAATTGCCAATTGAGATCTACTATATGCATGTTATGGTGATCCGAATTTTAGAATATTTTGCCTCTATTGATATCTATTGTTTGACCTTTATTACCTTTCAATATGACTTTGAACATCCTAAAGATCTGATCTTTATCCCTCTTCTCTATCTTTATTTATAAACTATTTTACGAGTTAGACGAATACTTTCCCAAAGAGTCGTTGGACTAAGTATTATATCTTAATCTAGGGTTTTGATCCGATTCTCTCTTTGTTCATTCCTTCATTGTCCTTTGGTGGTTTGAACTACTTTTGACCCGGTCGACCTCCTACCCGTCGGACACCCTCCTCCTTTTTGTACTTGGTTTTTGTCTTCTTCCAATGATCTCTTATATATGTATATAGTTCCTTTACTTTTTTTTTTGTTTGATTATGGTTTCTTAATTAATTAATCAAAGCGAGATATTGCATTCCTTGTGTTCGATCATGACCCACTGTACTACAACAAGTCTTGTAAGTATTTACAAGATCTAAGGTTCACACTTCGGCCCTTATCAAAAAGCGCATACACAAAGGCACATGCTATGATTCACATTTTACGAACTACAAATAGATGTGACAAGTCATGGATGCAAGCATATTTATGCCATTTTGAAAATACTTGACAATAATTGGGTGTTTATGACATGTTTGTACATATTTTGGCAACAACTTAATGTTAATGGCATTATTGGATACATTTTGGCAAGATTTGAGTGTTTACGGCTTGTTTATTTAAGCTTTTATTGTTTTTGTTTTTTGATGTCATTGGCATATTTTTGCAAAATATGTCATAACAACACACAATAGACTAGAAGGTTTATGACTTGTGACAACAAGTCACGTCTCAATTTTTGCACTTGTTTTTACAATTACTTTTTGATTTTGACTAGTTTGTGACAGCAAGGGTTATGTTAGGTTGAGGTCAAGTCCAATAGTGTTATACAAGTTGACAATTTTTCAGAAATTGAACAAATTTGATACAATTTTACTTTATTCATTAAAGGTTGTGTTCAATAGTGTTATGTAATCATGTAACTCATATGAAAAATGGGAAAAAGGAGGGAAATAAATTGACAAGAACCTCTAGTATTCAATCAAGCTTTGGAAATGAAAGTAGAACCACACTTCTAGTGGAATGATGAAGGGTCCATCATATTGTTGGAGATATGCATTTAATTCGACGGGAAAATGATTCGTGAAGGGGATATTATGAAAGGAGAGTAGTTTGTGTTGAACTTCCGTATGAGGATTAGAAGCAATGTTTGTGTGGAGAAACTACGAACAAGTTGGTATATTGAATTCCGAATGTGGAGGTCCCTTGTTCAAGCATCTGGTGTTGACCATGACCCGAACACAAGACAAGTTCACATCCCATATGTTTAGTTCAAAAATACTATTATGGTTAGTCATCAATTTTTAAAAGTTCATTATGTAATCATGACTTATTATGTTATAAGCACTAAATTAAGGATGACATTCATATTATACTTACGGTTTGTAGGAGAATCCTACATGGAAAAAGTACCGCAACAATCCGATGGAAGTCAATGTTGAGAAATGGTGTGCACGAGTGTTTGAGGGCCTCTAAATTAATTGTCATGTATTTGTATGAATAAATGTTTTCATGTATGGTGTTCATTCTAAATTAAGTGTTATTTATTTGTCTTAAAACACATTGTCATGTATTGTTTTCATTTCATGCTAAACATTAACTTTGTAACTAGTCCTCATTAGTACCTCGTAAAACTCCACTTATTTGCATTCATAAATTTTTTGAACAAGTTACTACATTCTTAAATCATGACAAGCATTACACTCATAGTCATTACAACACAAGAAAATGATATTTAGCCTTTACAACTACAATCATATCATAGAGAAGCATTACAATGATAACATTTTACAAGTAGTAACGTACAAAATGGATTACAAGTTTTTATGACCTGATCCAACATCATAAGTTTGATACAAAACACTTCAATTGGTACACCTTAACACTAGGAAACACCAACATGAAGGAAACACAACAACAACACGAGACTCACAACCAAACTATAGATGCAAAGATGTTGTGCGTACAATGTATATTTGGTTCCAAAATCTTGACCTTGTCGAGTTCTACGAACAACCGAATGTATGTCACTTGCAAAGTAGTGAGATGTTCGTGCAAGATGTTAATCTCTTTAGTAACGTGATTACTAGCCTCATGTACATATCTCATGTTAGGGTTGAGCAGCGGTCCAAAACCGCAAAAACCGCAACCGCAAAACATATATATTTGAACCGCAAACCGCATTTTGCAGTTTGTTTGCGGTTCAAACCGTAAACAAACCGCAAATTTACTTCAAGTCTTCAACATTTTAACAGTTTAACATTTCAGTTCAAATTCAAGTCTTCAACATTTCAACAGTTCAACATTCCAGTTCATACATCAATACAAAATCCATTAACTCAAAGTCTCAAACATCAATGATTCAACACATGAAATGAAATGCGAGTGATTGAACTCAATACTCACCTAGTAGAAGAAGAAGTAGCAAACAACCGAGGAAGCAGGAGCCGGGGTGGACTGCCGACTACGGAGTACGACCGTTCGGGGCTTCAAGTTGAGGAAGATGGGTGTTTGGGAATCGGGGCTTCGGGCTGAGGAAGATGGGTGTTCGGGGCTTCGGGTTGAGGAAGTGCCACTAATACAAAAACGTTGGTTTATACCGCAAAGGCTCATACCGGTTATGAAAACCGCAATCCGAGTGTTATGTCGGATACCGGTTATTACACAAAACCGGGATACATGTGGATGGTAGATGTGGGATACCGGTCTTTTAAAATAAGCGGTATCCACCTCGCCTATTTTTAATTTCACATGACTTCTGAGGGTAACCGGCCGGATACCTCGTTCATTAATATGAGAATATTTATTAATATTAAACAAAAGAATATTTCCCATATATCAGTCTAAAACCTTTCCCTCTTTCGAAACCTCTCGTTCAAAACCTTTCTTCTCTCTGAATGTTGTGTCGCCTCCTTTAAACCTAATCCTAAGCCATACAATGTTGTGCCGCCTCCTTCATGAGGGAAACATGTTCCTTCCATCGCCGTCGCCAAATGGAAACCGATGATGCCCTCCGTCGCCGCCGTTGAGTGAAAACAATGGATGCCTTCAAACATAGTCCAAACAAACAGTGTTGTGCGCTTCACAACTATTCAAACAAGGTACGTTTCTACATTCTTATCTGGTATTGGTTTCAGTTTGAATGAATGATTTTTGATCTTATTTGTGTATGCAAACTATTGATTTTTAATGTAAAAACCTAAACCCTAACTTCATGATTTATGTGAAATCGGGTTTCGCTTCTGTTTTTAATCTCATGATATTTTTAGTAGGTCTCAACTTTGAATTTGTTGATGAAGATCTAAGGCAAACTTTGTCTTAGTTTGTGGAAGTGTCAATTTCAACATAGTAGGACTAGTAGGTAAACCTTTTAGCAATTGCAGTTTTCCACACTCTCTTAGCTCGATTATATTTCAAGTTCGACTCGAAATTGCACTCGTACTCAAGTCCAGTTCGAAAGGTGAGATTATATTCTTCTAGAGTTCATACTTGGAGCTCATCTTTGTTGATGGTAAAATTTCTGAGAAAGTAAATAGTTTTGGTTTAAGGTTGTATGTTTTCACAAGTAATGCTTTACAAAAGGAAAAAAGAAGGTATTGTTTGTTTTCCTACATATATTCACATAATGAAGGGTAGAAATGTGTTTCTATAATGTTAAATCTTATAAGATTTCAACAATCCCTCTACTTTTAGAGTTTATGATTTAAACTCCTAAATATTTGAACCAGTTAAATTTAATTTTCAAATACTATTTGATAAAACTTTGAAATTGTTTGAAGATGATAGCCTAACTCGTTCTGTAAATCCCACCAAAATTTTGGGGGTTAGAGTTTTGCCATGAAAGTTTATCTTATGGAAAAATAGTTATTAATAAAGCACTTGTTGTCAACTTGCACACTCACACAAACAAACATTACTCTATTTTCCAATATCATATATATGTCGAGATAATGTCATGTTTTTGTCCTTTTACTATGCTACAGACTCATGCTAATCTTTCTCTTCTACTTCGACTAATAAGATTGTGATATGATCTCTTCACTGTATAAAGAGCCATACTTTCTTAATCAACTGGGATTTAAATAACTTGAAAAGTTCAAAGGATAATCCTATTCAAATTCAAAGTCTAGATAATTACTCTTATATTATCATGAAAACTTCTATTTTCTGAAAACATATAATTAAAAGAACATTGATCTAAACTATTCAGTGTAATTATTTGAAGCATCAATAATTTTCCTTAATTGAAACGAAACTCTATAGGAAAATTTTGTATATTTTCTTTTTGCTTTTCTCTTATTTATATTTATAGAATGAAAAGAAATGAGTAAGCGTTTACTTGTACTCCCATTTTTGTTATTTGAAATCCTTGTTTATGTAGTCTTTTGCTTGTTTCTGTTTTAAAACTTGTGTTCAAGGTAATTTCTTAGTTTTGGCTTATCAATAGACTTTTTCTAGTATATGGATTCAATTCATGGCACAGGGATTTTGGAGCTCTTGGATTTGTGTTGAGGAATTTTTTTTTTTTTGCTAGAAATGTTCGAATTTGGAGCGATTACATTTAGCTTGAGGGGTGTGGATTTGGCTGAGAGCAAGGCTTGATAATTGTAGGAGACAATGTCAACTTTCAACTGAACTCTAGGGAAAGGAAACAAGTTCATCTATTATACCTTATGGGTGGGAATGAGGATTTGAGATCGAAGTTATCTTTCCTTTCCATGATTGTAATATTATATGCATAGGGACACCGATCAACTCGTAAGGAATGGATTCAATAGTGCAATTGCTAAGATGGATCCGACTAAGTTCAACTCCGATCCCTTCTAGGTGGGAATGTTTTACCACCTGTACAATCAGGTACGCCGTGATCATTATCTATCAATTTAATCCGAATTTGCAAGCTTATTTGTCCTTTTTCTTGATAAAATCACTAATGTTGTGCACTGACTAACAATGCTATCGTTTTTTTTACCTTTACTTCTCAGCTAACAACTAATACCCTAGAGAGGTTGACACCTCGTCCACATGAGTTTGATTTCAATTTTTCACTTGAAATAATCCGATTTTGTATAAGAATGAGAAATCTCACGTTTGCTGCAATGAATTTCAGAGTTTGCAAGAGAAGATAAAGTTGGTGAATATCAACCTTCAAAACTAACCAGATTGGTACAAAGAAAAAGTGAATGCCGCAAATAAGGTGATAATCAGCTTCTTTATGTCAAGGCTCCTTGTGTGTCATAAACTATCTTTTATTTTAATTGAGAGAAAATTGTTTTGGTTACCTTAGTTGATTGTAAACTTCATATGCTATCGAGACACATCTTGTGTCAGCTAGCATTTGCTTTCATTTGTTAAATTTTAGGATTCAAGTTAATTATGATTCATTGTATTATTCAAGACAATCTTATGACAAGCCATTGGCGTCTCTTTTACTATCTTTCATCTTTGAAGTACTGTGTGAAATAGTTTTCGTTTGTTGATATGTGTGAAAGCCTTAGTGAACTACTTCTCTGGTTTGATAGTTCATTTGATATGGTGTAGTTCAGTATACATCAAATGCAACGCTAAGCACGACCCGCAATATTGGAGAAGACTCTCATTTGACAATTCATTTCGAATGTGTGAATTAATTCAAAAAATCTTTTATTATTTCGTATGTGTGAATGTCTTGTATCATTGTACGAAAGTATTAAGGAATGTTGTGGGTTTTGAATTAATTACTGTTTTGTGGACAACAATGGTCATTCAATATTATTTTTTTTATTAAACGTTAGGGTTGTATACCGGTTATATGAACCGGTATGCTAAGCTTTTTTTTTTTATTATTTCAAAATTTTCGCATGCCGATTTTATAAAATAACCGAAATGCGACTTTTTTCGCATACCGGTTTCCAAATAACCGGTATCTGACTAGTTTACAACGGTCTACCTTACACCGCTCAAATAACCGGCATGCGGAGTGAAAAATAACCGGTATAAACTGGGTTTTTTGTACTAGTGTACCGCAATCGAGAGTCTGGAGATGGGTGTTCGATTGTTCGGGGCTTCGGACAACGTTCGTAATGCCGGAATGGAGAGTTTGGAGACTGGAGGGTGGAGAGTAGCAGGCAGGCAGTCCGCAGTCTGGCGACTCGGGGAGTCGGGGCCGGGGGGTCTCGGGGAAGAAGAGTTGAAGAGATGTTAGGGTTTCAACTTTCAAGACGTACGTTAAGTTAAACACATATTTTTTTTTTGCTTCGCTGCTCACTTGCTCATAGTTTGAAACGCAACGTTTTTTTTGCTTCGCTACTCCCTTATTTTTCCTTTTCCTTTGTACCTCATAGAAATCAGAGCAGCCAAATGGTTGCTTGTTTCTGCTTTCTCATTTTTGGCAAAATATTTCTGAATTGCCTCAAAGGATTCTTTAGCATCTTTGCTCTCAGAAATAGAGCCCCGAAACGCTTCCGGAATGGAGCGTTTCATGATCATAAGACACATGCGGTTAGAGCGATCCCACTTCTCTACTTTCGCTTCATTGGAGTTATCCTCAGCCAAAGTGGGTTGTTCAGTCCTTAGTGCAAGGTCTAGATCCATACATCCGAGAACGATTTCCACATTCTCCTTCCAGATCTTAAAATTTGTCCCATTGAGCATTGGAATGGAACTGACTTGAGCAGAATAATTAGTAGTTGCTGAAACTGAACAGAAAAGCAAAGAAATAAACAATTAATCAATTAATTTAAACAAGATACTCATCACAACTTGACATCCAATGTTTGCACAAAATATCAATTGTAAATAGTACTCTCAATGCAACAATCAAATATTGATAATAAATCCGGTCAAACAATAGCCTTTCTTTGGACCGACTATCATTCACATGGATAACCTTTACATTTATCGCTATTTATTGTCACATGCGCTTTCATTATTTGGTCAAACATTGACCTTCCTTTGGGCCCATCAATATCCGCATAACTAATGAAATCACAATTGATTAATCAATATATTATCCTAAGTGTGATATAGTTTGGCCAAATATTAACCTTCCTTTGGGCCGGTCAATATTCGCATAAACGAGTATAATCACTAGTATATTTAATGTTTGGCCAAATATCAATCTTCCTTTGGGCCGATTGATATCTGCAAAAACGAAAAATAAACATAACTTTATACTTTAAATTTAATTAATTTACACAACATAGACTACTTTGGCAGCATATTGTTTCAATTAACTTAATTTAAAATAAACCTTAAATATATTAATCCTTAATATATCTTGTGTAATAAAATCCAAATATTACACTCGATAAACTTTACAAGTCAGCTCATGCATACAAAACAAACCCAAACAAATGGGTCTCACTACATCAATTAAAGGTATTGACCTTTAAAACTTGACGTATCAATTAAAGGTATAAACCTTTTAAACTTGATACACTGTATCGATTAAAGGTATAGACCTTTAAAACTTGACGTATCAATTAAAGGTATACTCCTTTAAAACTTGACACATTGTATTGACTAAAGGTATAGACCTTTAAAAAAAAACTTTATATATATATATAAATATATAACAAAACTTTAGAAAATAAAGAATCGTACACTACAACTTCATATGTATATAAACATATATTAAAACCAACTTAAAATTCAATTCAGAATAGTCAACATTCAACGTACTGTACGTGTACATGGTAATAATATATATAAAACCAAAATTTAAAAGCAATGCAAAACATGCTCTCTGACTTTTCAATTTGAAAACATATATCAAGACAAATTTACACCGTGCACTATTATACATATAAAATATATATAATAAGTTTCAGCATGTGTCAGAGATAAAATGTACTATTCGAAGGAATTTAAAACAACCCCATTATAACGCATCCGTGTTGACGGACGAAGAAAATAGGGCAAATCAGATCCAAAAAAAATTAAAACAAAGTAAATAGGTATTCCTAATAATCAAACATGATTAATGCTCCGATACCACTTGTTGGAATTATTAAATTCCTTAAACCGTAAAATCAAGGATCGAAATCATGCTAGAATTATTAAGGAATTAAGAATTACATACCTAGTTCCATAGCAGCAATCGAATCAAACCTTAGTGCGGAATCTACGATCCGAATGAGCGCTGCAGGTATACAGTCTTCCTCAGTCAAACCTCCTTAGAGTTTCTTTAGGTTTTCTCTCTGATGGGTAGAGAATAGAAAACTGATAATCGATTTGACGTATTGGGGACCATAACCTAATATTATTTATATATTGACCTAATAGAATCTCATTAAGCCTATTGGGCCAAAGTCTGGTATCCACCCATTAAGCTCACATCGCTTAATTAAAGTCTACGGACTTTACTTTAATTGAATCACTTTTATTAGCCTGCTAGTAAATAGTCGTATAATATAATTGGTTATTATAATATGTAAGCCCAATAATAATTATAAGATTAATATCTCCCACTTGAGCTACATATTAAACAAACAACTTTATTATCCAAAATTCTTTATGTGTACACGTAATGACTACTTTTATGTAGACTTATCCTTTATTTCAATCTGGTCCATCTCATATATCAATATGAGATCACGGCGGCATTCGTCACAATCATCGTAACTAAACCTTCCGTGTTCATCACGTTAGTATATTCAATGACATAGATCAAGTATGGATGAGTGGCATGAAAATTACATGTAATGTGATTTCATAAACATGTCTATTTTCAACTGGTCCTTCTTTATTCGGAGATCAATCCAAAAACAACCTTGGTTCAAAATGTAAATCATGGCAACTTTATTACGTTCATAGACGACTACTCTAGATATGGGTACCTTTACTTGATACGTGAGAAGTCACAATCCGTGGATGTTTTCAAGGATTACAAAGCTGAAGTTGAACTTCAACTTGGTAAGAAAATTAAAGCCGTTAAATCTGACCGTGGTGGAGAATATTATGGCAGATATGATGGATCAAGAGAACAACGTCCAGGACCCTTTGCTAACTTCCTGAAGGAGTGTGGAATTGTCCCTCAGTACACTATGCCGGGCAAACCCAGCATGAATGGTGTTGCTGAGAGGCGTAATAGAACACTATTGGATATGGTAAGAAGTATGATTAATCATTCTTCTTTACCTGAATCACTTTGGGGAGAAGCGTTAAAAAATGCAGTATATATCCTTAATAGAGTACCTAGCAAATCGGTAGCTAAAATCCCATATGAAATGTGGAATGGGAAAAAGCCCAGCATAAGGCACTTACACATTTGGGATGTCCAGCTGAAGCAAGGCCTTACAAGCCTAACGAAAGAAAATTGGACTTTAAGACAACTAGTTGCTATTTTGTTGGGTATGCTGAACGCTCTCGTGGGTTTAAATTTTATGATCCCACCAACCGATCATTTTTTGAGTCGGGAAATGCCAGATTTCTTGAGGATGTAGAATTTGGAGGGGAAGGATTAAGGAACGTCACCCTTGACGAAGTTGTCTCTGAGGAAGAGAGTCTTATTTCTATTCCCAATATTGTTATTGAGAGTGATCAAGATACAACTCTTGACACTCTTCAAGAAACAACTCAGGTTTTAGACAACAATGAAGTTCCTTCCATAGAGCAAATTCAACAGCCTCAAGAAGTGCCTCTAAGGAGATCCGGTAGAGAAAGGAGATATGCAATTCCGGATGACTACATTGTATATCTAGTAGAACAAGAAGATCCAGTGGGAGAGATACCAGATGATTACATCGCGTATCTTATGGAACAAGAAGATTTTGCAGGCATTGCAGAGGATGATCCAATCAATCTTCTTGAGGCCCTTCAAAGTTCTAACTCTCAAGACTGGATTAAAGTCATGCAAGAGGAGATGAAATCCATGAAGGACAATGACGTATGGGATCTTGTTGAGTTGCCAAAAGGTGCAAAACTCATTGGTTGTAAATGGATATTTAAAACCAAAAGGGATGCAAAAGGCAATATCGAAAGATATAAAGCTCGTCTAGTCGCAAAGGGGTTCACTCAAAAGGAAGGTATTGACTTTAAAGAGACCTTTTTTCCAGTTTCATCTAAGGACTCTTTTAGGACAATAATGGCATTAGTAGCTCATTTTGATCTAGAGTTACACCAGATGGATGTGAAAACAGCGTTTCTCAATGGAACCATTGATGAAACCATTTATATGGTTCAACCAGAACATTTTGAATCCAAAGATTCTAAATCTATGGCTTGTAAATTAAAGAAATCCATCTATGGGCTCAAGCAGGCATCAAGGCAATGAAATCATAAATTTCATCAAGTGATTACCTTTTTTGGTTTTGAGGTGAATAAGGTTGAAGATTGTGTGTATCATAAATTCAGTGGGAGCAAGTCTATCTTTCTTGTATTGTATGTTGATGACATACTACTGGCTTGTAACGATATAGGCTTATTGCACGAAACCAAGAAATTTCTCATTAAGAATTTTGAGATGAAAGATCTTGGGGACGTCTCTTTTGTCTTAGGAATTCAGATACTAAGAGATCGGTCTCAAGGTATCCTCAGGTTATCACAAAAGGGCTATATCGAAAAATTACTAAGCAGATTTAACATGAAAGATTGTTTAGCTGGAGACACACCTATAGCAAAAGGAGACAAGTTCAGTCTCAAGCAGTTTCCCAAAACAAATCTTGAAATAAAGGAGATGCAAAAGGTTCCCTATTCCTCAGTGGTAGGGAGTCTAATGTATGCTCAAGTTTGTACCTGTCCCGACATAGCATTCATTGTGGGACTTTTGGGCAGATACTTAAGTAATCCTGGATCGGATCATTGGAAAGCAACAAAAAGGGTTCTCCGGTATTTGCAAAGAACGAAGAACTACATGCTGACCTATAAGAAATCAGACAGATTGGAGATCGTTGGATATTCTGATTCTGATTTTGCCGGATGTATTGATAGTAGACGATCCACTCAGGATATGTCTTTATGTTGGCTGAAGGAGCTATATCTTGGAAAAGTGTCAAACAAACACTTGTAGCAACCTCTACTATGGCTGCAGAGTTCATGGCTTGCTTCGGAGCATCCATTCATGGGATATGGTTGCGTAATTTTGTCACAGGCCTACATGTGGTTAATGGAATTGAAAGGCCATTAAAGTTATTTTGTGGCAATAAGGCTGCAGTTTTGTTCTCCAATAACAACAGAAGCTTTGTAAAGGAGAAGCACATTGACATCAAGTTCTTGTCATTGAAAGAAAAAGTTCAAAGTGGGCAGATTTGTATAGAACACATAAGCACAAACTTCATGATTGCAGATCCGTTAACTAAGGGGTTGCCTCCTAAAGTTTTTCATGAGCATACTGCTCGTATGGGGCTCGACAGTTTTGTAATCCCTTAACTTAGTGGGAGTTTGATTAGATGTTCTATGTTTTATATTTTATGCATAATAAAGTTGCCATGATTTACATTTTGAACCAAGGTTGTTTTTGGATTGATCTCCGAATAAAGAAGGACCAATTGAAAATAGACATGTTTATGAAATCACATTACATGTAATTTTCATGCCACTCATCCATACTTGATCTATGTCATTGAATATACTAACGTGATGAACACGGAAGGTTTAGTTACGATGATTGTGACGAATGCCGCCGTGATCTCATATTGATATATGAGATGGACCAGATTGAAATAAAGGATAAGTCTACATAAAAGTAATCATTACGTGTACACATAAAGAATTTTGGATAATAAAGTTGTTTGTTTAATATGTAGCCCAAGTGGGAGATTGTAAGATTTATTGATCTTATAATTATTAGTGGGCTTACATATTATAATAACCAATTATATTATACGACTATTTACTAGCGGGCTAATAAAAGTGATTCAATTAAAGTAAAGCTCGTAGACTTTAATTAAGCGGTGTGGGCTTAATGGGTGGATACCAGACTTTGGCCCAATAGGCTTAATGAGATTCTATTAGGTCAATATATAAAGAATATTAGGTTATGGTCCCCAATACGTCAAATCGATTATCAGTTTTCTATTCTCTACCCATCAGAGAGAAAACCTAAAGAAACTCTAAGGAGGTTTGACTGAGGAAGACTGTATACCTGCGGCGCTCATTCGGATCGTAGATTCCGCACTAAGGTTTGATTCGATTGCTGCTATGGAACCAGGTATGTAATTCTCAATTCCTTAATAATTCTAGCATGATTTCGATCCTTGATTTTACGGTTTAAGGAATTTAATAATTCCAACATGTTCGACTGTTCGGGGCTTCGGACAGCGTTCGTAATGCCGCAATGGAGAGTTTGGAGACTGGAGGGTGGAGAGTAGCAGGCAGGCAGTCCGCAGTCTGGCGACTCGGGGAGTCGGGGCCGGGGGGGTCTCGGGGAAGAAGAGTTTAAGAGATGTTAGGGTTTCAACTTTCAAGACGTACGTTAAGTTAAACACATATTTTTTTTGCTTCGCTGCTCACTTGCTCATAGTTTGAAACGCAACGTTTTGTTTTTTTGCGGTTTAGAACCGCACTATGCGGTTGCGGTTTTGAACCGCAAATCGCTTTTTCGGAAACCGCAAACCGCAAAATGCGGTTGCGGTTTGGTTGCGGTTCGTCAACCAAACCGAAATCTGTTCAACCCTACCTCATGTGTTGTTGAGCTGCATTGAGGTCATCTTCATACGCGATTAGACGTTGCATAAGTCCTTGTGTTATCTCTTGCACGTGTTTCACTCCCGGATTGCCTGATCATTCATCTATAAGGTAATTTTAAAGGGTACTAACTAATTCCTTCAATCATACGTAAATTAATTCAACTATCATTACATTGGTATCTGTTTTTATAAAAATGGTAAAACAATGGGATCTTGTAGATGGAAGGAAATAAGAATGCATAGTCCGGGGTTGGTTGATCTACTAGAAAAGTTGTCCAATCTCCAACCCCAAGGAGGACAAAAGCCTTCAATGTTTAGTGACTCACCCGAAAGAAATAACATGATGTGTACACTAGAATCTACAAAAACATAATATTAATCAAAGATGAATGAGACATAATTTGTAAAAGGAGAATCTGTATATAGAAATTGAATTGATTGAACAACATTCACTTCCAGTAAGATCCACACCAAAAACATTACCATACAAAAAAGGAGTGAGCCATTTACAACATTATGACTTGCCTTCAAGTATTTTAGAGTCAAGAATAATACTAATACCATGAAATATCCTAATAGCAACTAAAGAACAATATGAAAATCATTACACTTTGAGAAAACAAAAATAGTGAAATATGGAGATTGAGGTTTAATTTTTTGCAATATTAATACCATGAAACAAATTTGTTATCCAATATATCTCTTGTGTATTTATCTAGAGTCAAGCACAAACAAAGATGACTCAATCACCACACACTTTGAGAAAAAAACATCATGAGTCATAATGATGATCATGGAGCTAACTAACTAACCAAACACCTAATTCTCATGATTTTTCATTCCATCATCTACCATTAACAACAAGCTTTACAATCTGATTTTGCCAAACAAACCCTCAAAAGCTCGATTACAAGCTTTACAATTTAATTTTTTCAAAAATGATGATATGGAACTCACAAAATGCCAAAAGTTGCTAAAGGTAAGAAGTAAGCCAAAAGAAGAAATTAGTACATAGCCTTAAAACAACATAGAAGAGGAAAGTAGTATTAAACTAGGATTGTCATAGAGAATATAATACCATTACTTAAAATGGACTAACCAAAGGAAACAATTAAGCAAAATTTAAGAATTTATTTAGGTAGAACCGAATGATAGAAACAACAAGGTCAATGTTCAAGCTTTGAACAGATTTAGTTTGTTCAAGCTTTAAGCAAACTCAATAAATTCAGAAAATCAATAAGGTAGAACCAAATAATATAATTAAGCAAAATTTACGAATTCAGAAGCAAGCTAGAAGAAGAAAGTCAGTTTGTTCAACAAAGCAAACAAGAAGCAAGAACCCTAATTGCATTTTCTACAATACAAACATATACATTAGATTCAAGGAAAAACAAAATACAAGATAAATAAAAGATATGTACAAAAATACACTTTGTTCAAGCCTTGAGGAAATTCAGTTTGTTCAACAATGTAAAGACAAAGCAAGACCCTAATTACATCTTCAACAACAATGTAAACAGGAAGCAAGAGCCGTAATTACAATTTGGGAAATGAGATATGGAAGAGAAGAAAGAAGTAGAATGGAAAAATGGAAAAATGAAAAATCGTTTTAATTGACTTCAGTTTCGTGGGAGGTCGAATAAAAGAGGAGAAGAAAGTACGAGGACCACCGAATAGGGTTAACTTTGACACGTTAATTTTCCTTCATCTCCTTCCGACTCCATTGTCTACTCCTCTTAAGGAGGTGTAGGAATATGGATATTTTTTTCCATTGCTAGAAAACGTTCAATCATCTTCGAGATATGTGCCTCGTAAAACGTAACAATACACTTTATACTATAATCTGTTTGATGACCTTCTTATTCAACTTCTTCGGCCTTAATAAATCGTCCCATCAACGAATTAACCCCACCGGGCACCAACCTAACAAACTCCTAGAGGAATATCAACGCCTCCTGAAATTGTTCTTCGTAGTCACCAGCCCCTAGGTTGTTGCATTTACATTTCACATGTTCCCAAGAAGAAGCAAAAATAAAATGACAATCAGTTACGTCTTCAGCCAAATGGCCAATCCAACGTCACCTAACCGCTGACTTATCCCCCAACGCTTCCTCTTTTTCCTCTCTCGCCCCTTCTTCTCTCCAATCGCCGCACCATTTCCTCCCTCTTTCTTCCAAATTTCCCAATTCAGTTCTCATCTTAGGGTTACAACATTTCGATTTCTAACAAACATATGAGCTCCTCTCCACCGCCTTATCCTCCAATTCAATCATCTATGGTTCCACCTATGGACCTCCCGGGGTTCACAGCCGGACCCGACGATCCATCGGTGCCGCCGTTCGAGTGGAGCCAGCTCCTCGACTTAACCTTCGACGAACAGCTCTTCCTCCCATCCGACAACTCTCTCAGTCTTGAAGCTGAGTTGCCATCGGAGCTGCATCCCGCTCCCGCGGAGCTGGATGTATCGGACCCGTCGTTGGATAGGGTGAGGAAGCGGGACCCGAGGCTGGTGTGTTCGAACTTCCTGGCAGGGAGGGTTCCCTGTGCGTGCCCGGAGTTGGATGCGATGATGGAGGAGCAACAGGAGAAGGAGGAAGGTGGCCCCTGGAAGAAGCGGGTGAGGATTGCCAGGGGTGCCAAGGCCAAATGTCAGGTGACTGATTGCAAGGCTGATATCAGTGAGCTCAAGGGGTATCATCGACGCCATAGGGTTTGTTTGAGGTGCGCGAATGCTACGTCGGTTCTGATCGATGGGGAGAGCAAACGATACTGTCAGCAGTGCGGCAAGTAAGTCGTACATAAATGTGTTTAATTAAATTTTTTACTTTAGTTTGCCGTCAAATGCTGGCCTTGATGTTTTGCATATGTTAAATGTAAAAAAGAAACGTCGATTGATCCAACTGCCAGACTAGTCAGTAGTCACAGCTCTCAAGTCCTATTGATTGGATATTAGCTTGTAGAAGTGACTGCAACAGTCATATATATAGAAATTTGATATTGGAAACTAGATTGATCTTTTGGCTCATTTTGTTAGAGATAGAGGAGGTGATGATATTTTGATTTGTAAGAGAATTTTTTTAGAGCCTTTTTCATCGTTACGGTAAAGTTGATCATAAACAATTAAATTTGAGATATTATGTTGATGCTGTTTGATATTTTGTAAAGTTCAAATTTTTAATAAGAATGTTGAGAAAGATCAGGTAAGTAGCTTATAACTTTTAGATTGATGGGTTTTGCCTTTTTGAGTAACATTGCCGAAGCTCAAGTTTTTTTTTACTAATTAGGCATCAACTGCTGTAAAAGTTAGTGTGTAAGATTTAGATTTTGATCCAGTGAAGTTTTAGTAAGGGTGTGTTTGCTATCCATCCTGAAGAACTAGTTGTAGTTGAGATTTGAGTTGAAACTGAGAAACTTTACAAAAAATAATGAGTTGAAGCTGAAAACTTAACAAAAAATAAGTTGAAGTTGAAATAGAGCAACACACCCTATTTGGTTAACAAAAACTATTTACAAGGCTTTTGTAGAAGCTTAAATAATATCTAACATGTCTTAATTAGGTGAAACATAAATTATAAAATCTTGTTTGGCTGAAACATAAATTAGATTTTATAGAAGCTTAATTAATATCTAATAAACTCCTCAAATCTTCAGCAACACCTCCTATTTTAGAGTTTTTTGTTTAAACTCCTTAAAAAACTTCAGCCAGTTAAATTGACAACCAAATGCAGTTTATTAAGTGTTTAAACTCTTAAAACTTTCAACTAGTTGAAAGTACGCAGTAAACACACCCTTAAACTCCACCGGTGAAGTTTAAAACTCTACATAAATGGTTGAACCCTAAAAAACTCCAATAAAAATAATACAGAATTGAGAGAGGGTAGATGAAATCTGACCACTAATTTTTATATTTTATATATTCACATTTAGAAGAAACTTGTTGCTTTTTGTTTAATCATGATCACTTCCCTTCTCTGCTCAGTGCCCCATGTCCCCACTGGCTAGTGAAGAACTTCCAGTTTGCGAGAGGCCCCATATTTGGTGAAATTGTAGTCTTGAAAATCTGCGATTTTTGAAACTGAAAGTTAAGTAATGGTTTGCATTATTCATAGTCTCTCCTACTAAAGCTTGTATGCAACTCGTAGAACATCTAGTCATCTATCCACTACTTTTTGTTGTTGTCTTCCAAAGATCACAAGCTCTGGCAGTTATTCCCTAGTCCGATGATGATATATACTTGTATTGAATTCCACTTCATATGAACCCATGATTCTGTGAGTTGAGGCAGCCAATTAGTATCGAATGTGCTGTCAACAACGGGAAGTGTTTGTCACAACTCACTGGATTTTTTGCCTGCAGTGACCTATTATTAAGGATATGATATGCGCATCGCATTAGGTATACCATGCTACCGGGGTGCATAGTATCCCGATGTTTGTGACATTTGAAGATATTTTCCAATTTGTATTTATTTCATGCATGATATGATCCTCTAAAAATTTTAGGCAACTCCACACCGGGATGCAAGCCATTAAATAAGATGTGTATACACTATTTTCAGTTTCACAGTTAAGAAGGTTCAAAGGCAAATCTGAAGAGTGTCTTATCCTTTCGCTGAATAAGCTATGTAGCTCTCTGGTTTGCAAAAGTAGTATAGAATTTCTAGAAGGTGGTTTTCTTTCAAAATCATTTGACTTAAATTTTACTTTCTTCTTAGATTTCATGAATTATCAGATTTCGACGAAGGTAAGCGTAGCTGTAGAAGAAAGTTAGAGCGACACAACAATAGGCGAAGGCGGAAGCCTGTTGATTCCAGAGGAGCTGGTGATAAGGAACCTCAGTTGGATCTACTAGTTGAAGATATATCCTCTGACGAGGAAGCTGGAAAAGGTATTTATTTTATAGCCTTCATCAATGATATAACTTTGATGACTTGGCGGTCATTCTTGTTTTTTCCATTTTAAGAGAGTAAAGCGTGGTTTCTAACCTAGTAAATTGGTTATCTATCTGCATCAGCAGGCATAAGTCCTTCCATTACTTTAGGCAGGCACTTTACATGATGGTTTGATAAGCTTTCTACTATGTCCATCCCCATGGGTGTAAAAGGGCCTCTTTGATCTTTGTAGTCCTGTTCGTTAGGTCCATTCCTATCATTTTGCAAGATCTTGATAAATATGTAAAATTTTAGCTGTGTATCAAACATAGATGATTAATAACATTATGTATAACCTCGTAAAAATTAATCTGTTTTATTTTCTATTCTAGAAATAAAATGTAAAATTCGTAATCTTATGAAAAAAGATTGGGGAATATTGGGATATATTGATAAATTTAATTAAATGCACCAAGTTAGTGAAAACAAAGTTGTGGCAAGAAGTATCAAACTGAAGGCCTCTCTTAGGGCATTGAACTGAAGTTTTTCTTTTTCTTTTTCTTTTTCTTTTTCTGTAAAATAAATTAAAAAAACTCTAATACATACAAGTATAGCAGGTATTGAATTTGGGGGCCTGGGTGATCACCCTCTCACCCACTCTATGGTCCACTCCTGCTCTTCTAGGAATATTTTATGCTTTTGTCATGTTTGGTTATTGTGGTAATGCTTCTTTCTTGTTCATTAATTTTCGCTGACAGGTAACATATGCTCAACCAGCCAGAGTACTGATGGATATGTCCTGCAAGATCCCAAAGGCGGACCTATGCCAAACCTCTACTCTGGTCCAGATTCTAATGTTATTCCAACTGAGAGCGGTGTCACATTTACTGCTTCTGGGGAGACTCAAGTTGATGGAGGGAAGGATGACACCAAAAACGCTCTCTCTCCTTCATGTTATGATACTAAGAGTGCTTACTCATCCGTGGTAGGTCTCCTTTTTTTAACATCATTTTGTTTCAATTTCAGTAAGTATGCATTAAACTGGTGTTGTTGTAGTGTCCAACAGGTCGTATCTCATTCAAGCTCTATGATTGGAACCCTGCAGAATTTCCAAGACGACTTCGGCTGCAAGTATGCTAACAAAATGAGCTGCAGTTTAGTATTTGGAAAATGATATGTAATTTTGCACCTCTTGCTAACCAGTAGTTGATTAACATGACTTCCAATATATACAGATATTCCAGTGGTTGGCTAGCATGCCTGTTGAATTGGAGGGCTACATCCGCCCTGGATGTACAATATTGACTGCATTTATTTCAATGCCACAGTTTATGTGGATGAAGGTAATGGATCACATCACATGTCTAAGTTGGTAACGCATATCAGAAAATCTCACTTAAGGTCATGTGTGTTGTCCCTGGCTGTTAAGACGTCTCTTTCTCTCTCTCTTTTTTTTTGGTTAGAACTTCTCTTTTTTTAACTAGCCTATATGTAAACCGCCAATAAAGCCTTTTTTCTAGACCCTGAAATAAACTTCTGAACAGTTATTTGAAAGATTTATATTGATGTGGTGCATGATGAAAAATTCTGTCCATAGAACGAGTTGTTTTCTATATTGTTATTTGAGTTGTTATAACCCCTTACAGCTCTACCTGGAAATATTAAGGTAAACTTGATCCAAGTCGGCTTTCTTTCGATTCCACTAGGTGTATTGTTGGACCATCCGGTTTGTTAGTGATGGGTTTGTCATTTTGTCCTATCTAGTTCTGATATACTTCCCCTTTCTTTGAGGTTACATCCATTTGTGTATGCTTTCTCTCATCCATGTAACATATTTCCATTTGAAGACTATCTCAATCAGACAATCACTTTGATAGTTTGATAACAGATGGGCACTTAAACCAAAGACAAGTTTCATCTTCCAAACCTGTAACCTGTGTTGCAACAAGACAAGTGTAATGATGGTAATCTATGATACCCCATCTAACTGATTTTGCTCTCATAGGGAAGTCTTTCCAGAGAATCCAGCCAAGTAATAAATAACCATTTCCTTGATTGAATACCCTCCCAAATCATATCACTCAAAGGCAGGATTGATTCTTCTCCTAAGGACTTCATACATATCTCTCCACAGTTGAACCTGGCTTAGTGGCCTTGGGTGCTAACACCATAATGAGCCAGAGGTGCTTCTTTTTGTCTGAGAATGGATCTCCATATCTATGAATCTGAGTTCATTTCCTCAATACTCCGGAAGTTTCATTTCCTCAATATTCCTCAAGTCTCTCCCTTCTTTAAGAACATTAGTTTGTATTCAGTTAATCCACAAATTTTGTTGCCTAAATGGATCTTCATATCCATGCTTTCTTGGTTATTCTAGAAGTTCATTATGCCGTTTTATATTAAGTTTTGCTAAATATCTTCCTAGTTCTTAGAAAAATTACTTGATCCGTGATTGAGATTGATAATTTATCCTGTGATAAACTGATAGCTTTTCTATTTTCTATTATATTTCTGCAATTAAATTTCTGTTCTTGAATAAGTATTTATGTTTGAATAACTTTTACATTTTGACTTTACATTTCTCTGTGCAGTTGCTTGAAGACCCTGCGTCTTATGTGTATAATTTTCTTGCTCCTGGAAGAGTGCTCTGTGGTAAAGGCACTGCTCTTGTCTACGTGAATAATACGATTTTCCATGTTTTAAAAGGTCAGTTGCTTCCTACACCTTTACGTGCATGCCTAATTCATCTGTTTTCATATTTTTTTGTTTAGTCTAGGAAGTTTTTCTTATATGGCTTTCTTTCTATTCTTCAACAATATCTTTTAAGAAAATGAAATTAACTTACAAAGAAACAAAGTCTTGCTACTATCACTTATCATCCAGTTTGTCTTGGTTGTTGGCTTGGAAAGAGTATATGTTCTGATGTACACAAACTTTAATTTGACGATTCATTTTGTTAACCACATAGTCTTATTGCATGGAGCCTTATTGTTTCCTTGATCTTTTGAATTCCATACTTGTAGATGGGATGTCTGTGGTGGAAGCCAATGTGACAAAGCAGGCCCCAAAGATTCACTATGTGCAGCCTTCCTGTTTTGAGGCGGGCAAACCCATGGAATTTATTGTTTGTGGAAACAATTTGTTTCAACCCAACTTCCGGTATTGCAAAATACTCCTTGTTTTCTGCCTCTTAATGAAAAACAGTGGGCATATGACAAATTTATTCCTTACATTATGCTGTTAATGATTTTGTTTCACTAGTACCCACATGCTTACAGAATATATTGTCCTCTATACTTATGTTCTCTCCTTTTATGTACTGTACTCTCATTTTATGTGTATTTATGTTTCTTTCCTATTAATTTATATCCTGCCAGGTCCGTCCTAATTATATCGGTGGCCCTGGTTGAAAACTAAAACGAGGCCTTACAAATTAAAAAATAGAAATAAGGAAAAATAATATGTAAAAAAAATGTTAACATACTAACATTATGTTATGGTCCCAGAATTAGGATCGAATGTAGGATATAGACACGCCAAAACTCTTAGAATGTATGGTGGAAGTAAACGAGAGGATAGATTGACAATGGATTGGCGGATAGATGAAAGTAGACTCATCGTCTTTCACAAAGCCTCTTCCTAGGTTTAACGTATAAACCCTCTTTGTTTAACCTTAGCCTCCTTTTAACAATAACTATGCTTCCTCTTCATTAAATAAAAAAGCTGTATATATAGGCTGTGGAACACTATAAACTATATCCTAATACGAATTAAATATAAATAACCTAATTGAATATAATAAAAATATATCAAAGATATGAACGAGATAATATAATTAATCCTAATTCTTATATATAATATCTTTATTCTTCTGTATTAAACTAGAAAATATAACTTTCTGGAATATAAACTGCCCTTTTAAATCTCTGTGCCTTCCCAAGCCTTAGCTTGGATCAACGACCATAACACAATAAACCATAATATATAAAAATAATTAATAGATAAATTATTTTAGAACAAATAATATAGGAACAACTCTACTTACTCTAAAAATTAAAAACAGTAAAAGAAGTAATATTATTTGATACTGTTAAATTTGATTGTTCAGATCAATTAGAAAAACAATCTAATATGAATAAAAGGTATAAGAGAAATAAAAAGGAAAAGGAAAAAAAGGAAAGAGGAGACTAAAGATGTTGATTTTGGGATAGGAAAGGTAAAATGATGCGAAGGTAGAGGAGAAGGGGCCCACACATAAGTTGAAAAAGAAGGAAAATGAGCTATGCTTGGGTAGCCGGACTTAACACGGGCCTTGGATTAGCTCCCGACCACTTGCTCCAAGTAGTTTTGTTGATGGCTTATTCTCTCTATATATATATGAGGACCCAAACCTTGTTCGTGTAACCTACTAAGCTTTACTCTTTTATTCACAATGTATTCTATCTTATTATTGCTTTCCAATGATATATGTTATAATATATTGAATTTTAGCATATTATAATCATAGTATAAATGAATTAAGAAGTCAAAATACTTGACAACTTTTTATTTACATATAGACAAACAAGTAGAAGTATATAGAAAAGAAACTGATATGTTTGGGGGTTTGCTCGGGCTCTACAAAAGAGAATTCATTATACTATATTAATGCAGATAAGAATCCTAAATGCTAATGGGTTGATTGGAAATCATAGATCAATATCATTCCGCATGAGAGTTTAAATATTCAATGTCCTAGCTAATAAAGCGAGTACACAATTAATGAAAACGAGTGTACATAAAATTAATTTATAAACCTAATCATACATAAAACATATATTAACATGTATGTGCCGATGAAAATTTACAATTGTAAGTTATATGCGCTACAAAGATTACCGAGAACCATTCACATACAACTTAACATATACTAAAGTGGAAAAAGAATTAGTACACAACTATGCCTACGGGTTTGCAATGTACTAAAAAGTGGCCTGGACGGTGGTCTAGACACTAGAAGGCCTAACCCCGTACCGTTTTGGGTGGTACAAGCTTGTCTGGACGGGTCTAGATGGGATTGGACGGGTGACGAGTCCGGACAATACGGGTTTGTCAGGACGGGTTTGCGTTTGGGATGGCTCTGGATCTGGATGGGTGTGGATGGGCTAGACAAGAGTTCAATCCCCAAATTCGATCCCGACCCCTCTCTTGCAGTCTCTTGCTCCCGACTCCTGTCTTGCATGATATTTTCTTGATTTTAAGATGTTCAAGACTTTGGAAATGAATGTTTAATTGCATTATATGAAATCTGGACATAGCTTAGGGGTGAAACACAAGAAAATAATCAAATAACATCTCTTCTCTCAGGTGCCCCTTTGTCCCGTATCCGTACAAATTGTTTTAGAACATTGCGGGTTTCAATAGGGGCAAAGACAAAATAAGCTTTTTATTAAAATTTCTATGTATTAAAAAATTTTCCGTATCCATACAAATGTTTTTAGAACATTGGGCGTTTGCATAGGGACAAAGACAAAACAAGCTTTTATTTTTAAAAGTATTTCTATGGATTAAAAATAGGAAATTTGAATAAACTAACAGATAAGCCTTTTTAAATTATAAATCACAGAAAATTGTTTTCCAAGACATTATCAATAAGTAGAACTCATAATTGAGTTGTTATCAATAAATAGATGTTTTATAAATAAGCCTATTTTGAAACTTATGGGTTAAAATATAGGAAATAAAATAAACAACCAAATAAACCTTTTTAAATTATCAATCATAGAAAATTGTATATATGGAATTATCAGTAAGTGGAACCCATAATTGAATGTTTATAAATAAGTATTTTTTACCAAAATAATAACAAAACTATCTCAATTTAGGAAGGGTGGTCAGATTCGTAAACAAGAAGGGTGGTCAGATTCGAGATAAACAAGCATTGTAAATTACTGATTTGCAGGATAACCCGCGTTTTGAAACGGCGGCTTACACTGGCGATTTCGAAAACAAGTAAATAAAGAACTTGGTTTAAAAATACAGTTCTTTTGCTTTTTTTTCCTTTCTTTTTCTGAGATCCACAATTGATTAAAAGAAGAAAAAAAATTAAAGGCTTTCATTTTGGGTTTAGATTGAACAAGACCACAATAGAATTTTTGAGAGAGAATATATTTAATTAAAAGGCAATGGCAGCTTTCGTAATTTTCTTCTGAGGTGGCTTATTGGTTGACATGTGACCTTATTGTGTGTACACTATCTTAGTATGTATAATATATTGGTTTCTACTTCCTGCAAAAACTATATACTCATGTATTTCTATTTTTTTTGAATACACTTTAAACATAGAGTTCTAAGAACTTTACATCTGATTTGAGTATATATCAATGCATCAATCCATTTTTGGGCAACATTTTTTTGTTAAACTGATTGTGAAAAGGATAACCTGTCCATTCACTCCCCCTCTGTCTTCAATTGTTTCATCTGCTGTCCACTGTTAAACAAATTGTCTCCTTATAATCTGAAGCATACTTTAGTAAACATTTGTTTAATGTATTTCCATGTGAATGCAAGCCTGCACGGAAATTCACAGCCAAATAAGAATCTCATCCTCAATAGTAGTATATTTAAGAAGTTTTCCTATTGCAGTCCAAGATTTTCTTTCATCTAGCTTATATGCAATGTGAACACTGAGGAACTAATCAATACATTCTCCCCATCAAGGTTCGTAGCGGGACGAAAAATATTGGAAATGGATGGATGGTCTTTGTTATAAAACTGGGAGGAGATTTGTCCGGAGATCACTTCCATTTGTCTCATTTCTTGTTTAGTTTCAAACTACAAATAATTCTATACTCTTGATTGAATTATTGACCTGATACTGCCCCAAAAGTACAAGGAGAATTTAAAATAGCTGGATTCATGAAATATGATTGCATTGTCAAGAAAAGTTATGGTTTGTGGGAACAAGATGCCTATTGTTGATGTTGAAATGTGTTTTCATGCTTGTTCCTATTCCATAATCAAAGTTATCCACTACTAATGACAGTTATTGCACTTGGAAAGTGCCAGTAACTAAGATTTTGAGTTTGGATACCGTTAATCTTTAGTATTTGTGGTTGTTGTGCAGGTCTCTTGTGTCATTTGCGGGAAAGTATCTGGATCACGAATTCAGTGTTGCATTTTCCAGCGAGAAGATTGATTCTGAAGCTTCTGTGAGCTTTAGTCATCAGTTCTGCAGGATACGTGTCCCTTGTACAGAGACACAATTTAATGGACCAGCATTTATTGAGGTATGGCTAGCAAACGGAAGTTATGTATATCTTTTCCTGCATCTGTTAGACGTCTTTGTAAATATCGTAGCATTTGGTGTGGAAAATACTACACCGGAAACTCGTAATTTAATCTAGTTCTTTTTTTTCTTCGAAGGTTTAAGTTATGAAGGGACAATAATTACTTTCAAGTTAACACTTCACACTTGTTTTTTTTTTTTTTGAAGATTTGAATGTTTCATATTATTGTCCAAATTTTGTTTAGTGGCAGTAATTCTTGGAAAGACCAAATTTTGTTTCCCAATTTTGATGACTTTAGGCTAAATAGTTCTAAAAAGTTATCACACTACCTCTAAACGGTATGATTTTAACCAAAGTATTAGTATTGAAGTACCTGTAAAATGTTATAAGCTGTTGAAAAATGATATTTTAAGGGACATTGATGATTTAGAATCTCACAAAATGTTATAGATATAATAATATAAACCGTACATTTAATGGGGAAAACATGAGAACAAAATACATGATATGCCACCGTGTGGACAAATTTTAAAACTCATAGGTCACCACTTGAATTAAAACCTCAAGCACCAAATGGGAAGATATACCATGTGGAATTTCCCCAGTTTCTTTATTGTATATTTTCCCATTTATGTGTGCTGGATTCCAGTCCTTGCTGTCTTTTCTTATCATGAAATTACCACAATACCTCTAAACACTATGACTTTAACTAAATTAATAGTATTGAGGTACTTTAAAATGTTATAAGCTGTTGTAAATTTTTTTAAAGGGATTTTGAAAATTTTACAACTAAAAAAAGGTCATCGACAATTAATAGGTACACTGTGCATTAAATATGGGAAAATATGACAAAAACTATATTGGATAAATCACCTTGTGGACAAATTCTATAGCTCAAAGATTATCACGTGGATATCTGAAAAACCTTGAACACCAAATGGGAATATCAGAAGAATAAGGTTACTGTGTGGAATTTCCCTAGTTTTTTTTTTATAGAAATTTTATCCTGTTTATGTATGCTGGATACGGGTCCACGTTGTCTTCTATTAATTAATTATATATATATGTTATTTTATTTAATTTTATTATTATTATTTTTTTATCATTTTCATGTAGGTGCTTGTCAGCATAGTACGAAAAATGAGATGAGAAGTCAGAAATATGGGTTTGGTTCAAGTATAGTTTGACTTTGAATAGATTTGATAAAATCTTCTTATTTCACAAATACGACAAAAAGAAATTTAAGCTGAAATGATAAACAAATGACGAAAAGCATAGTATGCCATGAGATTACCAGTGCACTTAAAGAGTTTGCAAAAACTCTATACATAGATGTTATAGAATTTTCTTCGTTTTTCTTCTTTTTCCTTCTTGATTTATTTTTCATATTTACTGTCGTGCTTGCTCTCATCCTAAAATTTCTTTGTGGTTGGAATGTTGGATATCATTATGCTGAGTGCTATAAAGTTTCTAGCAGCTAATACCCTGAAAGCTAATCTATTTGATATTGAATGTAGTAAATTTTATGGCTTGAAGTCCATTATGCTATAAAACATTCCGTCTTGTCTTCCAGTAGACAAAGGCTGATACCACCTTCTATAAAATTTATATTCCTGCAAAGTTACTCTTATTGTTTATCGGCTTGAGGGGATGGATCAAGCAGCCAATTCACCCTTTACCACCTTTCTATATCTTATGCAGATTGAGAACATGTCTGGTTTATCCAACTTCATACCCATTATCATTTGTGATGACCAAGTCTGTTCTGAAATCAAGATGGTGCAAGAGAACCATATTGCATCTTATGAATATAGTTCGTGCATTGAAACTGGTGACACTTCTCCTACTTCTCAAGCTTCTTGCTTGAGGCAACCATTGTTTCACGACTTTATGTTAGATGTAGCTTGGTTACTCAAGCGGCCTGCTGCAGATAAATTGCAACATGAGCTGACATCTTCACAGATAAGAAGACTTGGTTATTTGCTGAGTTTCTTAGTAACAAATCAGTCCGTGTACATATTGGATAGGATCTTAGGGTGTGTGGCAGTTGTGATGGATCAGGCAGACGACAATATAATTAATGGAGTTTCTGAAGCTGATACAAGGTACTTACAAGAACATGTTGATCATGCAAGAAATTATCTTTGGCAGAAACAGGGGAAAGAATTGGATGCATCGCAAAAGGGCAATCAGCTTTCGTATAAGTTCCATGTAGATGATGCAGTCATTATTGGACCTATCCATCAGGTATCCTTCACCTCATCTGAAGCTTGAAAATAATTCATAGAATTAGTACTACCATGGGAAGATCCTTTTAACCAGCCCAATGTTGACAGCGCATTTATAAACTGTTTTTCATTGAAAAGTTGTGGTTCCAAGAAGCTAATAGTGAAAGCATCAATGATAAACAGTTAAAAAATGCACTGTCAAACAAAGCCAGTACATAAATATAAGAGCAGTATTGAGATTATGTACTAAATTACTTGCAATTTGTTGTTTAATGACAATTTTTCCCCTTGTACCAGGATCTGAATATCAGAGCTGCGGGAAATTTGATTACTTCCAAACATTCAGCTTCTACTCTAAAAGATCAAACAGTTCCGCTGCTCATCAATGAAGAAGTTGCAGTGGATATGGTTGAAATGAAACACCAATTGAAGGAGTCATGCAGTTTAATGTTATCAAGTAAGATCATAAGATCTCGGCCTTCCATTTTCGGAATGGTAGCCATTGCTGTTTGTCTTGGAGTATGCACTGTGCTGTCACACCCATCGCATGTGAGCATGATTGTGGTATCGATTAAGAAGTGCTTGTTCGAATATTCTCTTTGAGGTGTCTAATGGTCAAAGGGGTGCGTTAGGCGACACAAATAATGTATATTAAATTGCTCTTGTTACTCAAAAGAGATGATCTTTGTGGCCAGAGCTTCTGGTCAGGCTGCTTTGTACATACTTAACAAGCTGTGTGATCACCTCATCTGAATGAGAACCCGGCCAGTATTGAGACTTGACAGGGATCTATTTTGTTTTGTGCTTTTGACAGGACGGCATGTGCAATCTGCAGCTAATTGTATATGTAGAGCATTTGTATAACGTCTTCAGAAATTTCTGATACTTCATAGACCAGATTCAAGTGTGGCTGGTAATCAACTGAGATCCTCTTTACTCATGTGCTCATCATGATATGATACCTAAATGTTATGTAACTTGAATGGTACTTGCATCAAGCCTAAATATATGTCCAGATCGATGTGAGGTTGCTACTTGCATTGTTTCCATGAAATTGATCTTTAGGTAGGGTTGATGGGCATTATGTCAAGCCAATTAAGTTTTCTTTGATGTTTAGTTGTGATCTTTGGTGGTTGAACTACAGTTTCATTACTTGCTTGTGGTTGGATTCGGTAAGGTGAAGATTTAGATGGATGAATCTAAAAAAAGAAATTGAAATTTATAAAGTTATGAAGAGGAAAAACATAAAATTGATATTAATTTATAAATTAATAGTTATATTTGTTAAACTTGTAAGGTGAAATTTAATATGAACTTTACTTGAACCAAATGTACTTGCTTGGATAAGTTTTGTTAGATATGCTACACAATTATGAAGGGTTATCCATGGCGTGCCATCTTTAAATGCACTATTTTGGCCATGAACATTTCTCAAGTAAAACAATGTTTTTTGTTGAACAACAATGAAACCAAAATATGATATGTCGAATGTTGAAGAATGGCAAAGGTGATGAAGATCGAAAAATTTGTTGTATTGTTGGTATGGCTTTATATAACCTAATTAATTAGATTGGTAACATAATTGGATAATAATTTCAAGTCAATTGTTGTGGTGATTGAAGTCATCCTACTTCCTATCCTTGATATTATACATGAGATGGGATGAGGACGAGCCTTATCATTTATAGATTGAATTCCGACGAGGACGAGGCATATCTCGGCCGGGATCGGGATGAGACAAGATCAATCCCGACTAATGTGATTGCGAAGATTTAATGAATCGAAAATTGTAAAATCGCTCAACCTTGTTTGAAAAGCGAAGGAAAACTAAGAGTATATATTGTGACCATGATGAAGTCGTCGGTGAGAGCAGAATTGCGAGAACAATAAAATTTCTGGACTTGTAGTTCAATAGTGAAGAATCAAAGAAGTAAGATATTAGGAGTTAACAATTATGAAATCGTGGTTATAGCCCTATTTTGAGAAGTCGAGAAATTGATGATTGTATTTGTTTTTTAACATTACTCTCGGGTTAGAAATTAAAGGTTAATATTAAATTGAATCAATGAATATGATTATGATTAATATAACTTTTAAATTAGAATAAAATAATTATATACAAGACGAAAATGAATATGATTATGATTAATTTAACTTTTTAAATTAGAATAAAATAATTATCTACAAGACGAAAAGATGCTAGAGGGGTGAAGAAGTCGAGGTCCGCATCTCTCGTAATTTTTATTGTCGGGATGGGATTGTAACTTTTTGGATGAAATCACGCCGGACTTCGGACGGGTTTAAGATGATATAGGAACGGATTTGAGCCAACCCACACTATTCTTCAGAGCCTATCAAAATTGGAACCATTGCCGAAGAATAATGTATTGATTGTTTTTTAATTGATTAATTAGTCTTAACTTTCTTATTGTTTGTTGTTTCAAGAATCAAGTGAATGCACCGAGGAAGAAGTTTCAAGACACCTATTGTTCCATCCGAACCCGAGCCAAAAAATTCTCTGTCATGCCCTTTTTCTTCTTCCGATCGGCTCCACCACAAGAGAAAGATGAGCTGTAGAAGAGATGACCGTTAGGACAAGAGACATGAAAGCAAGAGAAAGATGAGCTTTATTATTATTTCCGAGATTGCTAGGATCGCCTATTAATTACCTTTGGATTAAATTAGTCGGGTAACTAATGATTGTATGGTTTAAGTACATAGTTTCTATGATAGCAACTTATTAAAAAAATTGATAGAAAATAAATAATGCTACAAGTATTTTTTTTAATTAAATTTACAAATCCTTAATCAAACTAAGGACGACTGATTGACAACAATTATAATATATTAAGTTATTAACTAATGTGAATAGTTTTTTTTATAAATTATTTAATATATTTTTATAATAAAATATAACATGTATGTTGTTTGATGCTTGATTATTATTTTAATAAAAATAAAGGACTAGTAGCTAACAAATAATTAGTAGTTAAGAAAACATCAACTACATCCACAAGTTTATAGAAGTTTTATGGGTTAAATGGGACAGGGCCCTTTGTGTATAAGTAAGCATTTTTGTGTATAAGTAAGTATAAGGAAGACTCTTTTTTTTTAAATGTATATAAACTAGGCCCCTGTAATTATATATAAAAATTAATTAAAAGGGTGGATTAGTAATTACAATTTAGTAAAGTCCAAGCCCAACTATTTTATAAATTTAAGGCCCAATCAGGCCCACTCAGGTTATACAAGCCCAACCCATCGGATATACCAAGTCCGCATACACCAGGTCCGGGTACACCAGGTCGGGGTACACAAGTTCGGGCGAAAATAAAAAATCTAAATGCATTTAGTGGTACACAAGGTCCGTCGAAAATAAAAATCTTGCATTTTGTGGGTTTCGAACTATACCAGCTGGACTAATTGAACTTGGTAAACTATTGTTATTTTTTTTAATGTTAATCTTAATGTTTGTTTACACAAACTAGTGTTATATACGATTTTTCTAAAGATTTATTTACAAATGCATCTCGATTTATTTACACAAACAAGCCTCTCGATTTATTTATAGAAGCAAGCCTCTTGATTTATTTACACAATCAAGCCTCTCTTTATTTACACAATCAAGCATCTCGATTTATTTACACAATCAAGCATATCGATTTATTTACACAAGCTCTCGATTTATTTACACAAAGCAAACCCCACGACTTATTTACACAATCAAGTGATTGTTTTCTCAAAAAATCAGCAAAATAGTAGCAAGTAAACCCCCCACAGAGTTGCATCCAATCGTTTGTGGATATACAACATTTGAATCGCAATCCATGTCTAGGTCACGATTTTTGACGGAATATCTCACTCGATTTTTGCCGGAATATCTTGCCAGAATCTGAACGAATCAACTCATTCTCCACCCAATGCAAAAGCTGGTTGTTGCAAACCGAGATGATAAAAACTGTCTGCAACAACAATCATAACCATGGTCCAAAACAATTAAAGGAAGGAAGTGTGCAAGCTCCCCACACTCTTGCAAACACCAAAATGGACGAAATGGTTATAGAAATCTGGTGCTGTTGTCTGGTAACGTTTCCTTGCTATTTCTTTAAAAAAAACGTTTGAACGTCAAAAGTCAAAAATGAAAAAATACTTCATCTGGAGAATACAAGGAAGAGGAAGAAAAAAAAGCTATATTTTTTAAAAATGTCAGAACTCTTCGCAAGAAACTCCACCAGGAAAACAGAAAAAGAACAGCTTGTTTCAAAATGCCAAATAATGAAGATTTGTAACAATGGTTGAAGCATGGTGCTGTATAGTTTTACAGTCCTATCTGCCCTATATTTCCCCAATCCTCTACATTCTTCTTCTTTAACACCGCCCATTTTGATTCAAATAGAGTCTATCAATTGCTAAACAATATAAAGAACCAATACAAAACATATCAAAAAAGCAGTTTCCGGAGGAAAGAGCTGTGTTTCCAATTTCTTAATTTCAGCCTTCAAATTTACGAAAATTATGATAAGGTGTTTAGTTCAGCAGCAAATGAACTTGCAGTTAGAACCAACAACAAGCACACAAGAAATTTACAGACACATCAACGGTGTAATATCGCTAGCATCCGGCCTCGAAACTGAAACAATGGTAGCCTTAGGGAGCTCGTCGAATACAGGATATGATGTCGTACAACGATCCTGCCGATGAGCTGACGCCGGAAGTGGCATATAGTAGTTGTCGACTCCGGCGACATTGAATAAATGGATGATCGCCGGCGGTGACGAATTAACACAATCACCAGAAGACGAAGAAGTAGGAAGTCTGAGAAGAGGCTATGAACTTGGAAATCATTTAAGAGCAGAGAATGGAAAGACGACACGGTGGATTTGTTGTGGGGGTTGAAGATGAAGAATTGGTTGAGTTTGCTGGTTCAATAGAGCAATTTAGATGTAATGTTGGAGGTAGGATTCCGTATCTGGATTTTGAACGATCGAAGACTGCTGTTGTTTCCATGGAGGCCGAAGGATGAGAGATGTGGAGAAGATGCGGTGGAATAATGACCGTCAGGGTTTTCTTTATTTAAAATCTCTTTACTATTTTAATCTTTTCATTAATTATTTTTATAATTATTTTTTTAATAAAAATTACTAAGGACTTATTATATATCTATTTAACCAAAAAGGCTCTTCTAGTATATTTTTCTCAAGTTTTATTGAATTATTAGTTTAGGACCCGTGTCGTACACTGGTATTTTTAATACATATAAATAGGGGTGAGAACATATCCCACAAATTACGAGCTTGTCCCAGTTCCGATCCTATCCCAATACCAACAAAATTTCATAAAAAATTTAGCAATTCCGTCCCGTCAATAAATATTCGAGACGGGATACGGGTCTTAACTTCTTAATCCGCTAGTCCCGTCCCTTCCCGTTTATATAATACTATAACACTTCTAAATAATTTTAAATCATCTAAAACTCAAAGCACATTTATTACAAAATAACAACTAAAAAAATATCAATAACATTTTAACAGTTTAACTTGAATTTTGTTTGATAAAATTGTATTTTCAAACCAATTGTTTTCAATACAAATATTGAAAAGTAATCGATAAGTTAAATTCTTCAAAAATCTACTTTAGTTGTTAAAAACAAAATTTTATTTGAGACAATTCAGGTAGCTAAAATAAAAAATATTAATTAAAATAACTTGAATCGAAACAAGTGTTGTTCTCTCTTTATTTCATATTATACTACTTAGAATTATAAGCATTAAGAATTATTAGTAACATTATAATTACTTGAGTAAATGAACTTAATTTGAAATAATTTGACATTATTCTTTTTTAGTAATTTGATATCTTTTATATATATATATATATATATATATATATATATATATATATATATATATATATTATAGGAGTAGCACTCCTTGCCACGTGTCACGCATAAAATTACTAACTGTCACGTATCACGCGGAAAATTACTAACTGCCACGTGTCAGTTCAGCATTTAACTTGCCTCCAAAATTTTTAATTATGTTTTTTTATCTTATATATTTTGTTGATTATTAAAAAGAAATTAATGCTAACAAACAATGAAGATTTTGAGCAACTAGATTATCGGTATACAAATCTTAAATTTTAGAACCTTATATATTTGATTTTGATAAAAAAAAAATGAGTCAACCAATTGCATAAAATTATTTGCATTTGATTTCTTTTTTACTTCAAGAAAAGTATAACAACAATTTTAAATTTATAATTTATAATTCCTTATCCATAAATCATACTTACCTAATTAATTTAAACAATGCGTGAATGTTTAACAAATACTTTTTTGTTTATAAATAAATTATTTTTCTACTCTTATACTCACACTATTTTATCAAGATGGGTTACTAAATGAGTATTATTTACTTTAATATTTTATTATTTTGTTGTGTTAGAATTGAGTCAACCAATTGGACCAATTATATAACTAATAAAGTTAATCACAATAAGAACTTAGTTGATTTCCAAAAATTACTATATGTATATAGACCTGAAATATTACTTAGAAATTAATAAATCATATTACAAAATAAATTTCCTATATACACTATTTAATTTGGTTACAATATTATTTCATATATATATATATATATATATATATATATTCAAATGTATATATAATTATTATAAAATAATATCTAACTATTTTATGTTAAGACAATATAATATTTTATGCATAAAAACTCAATGAAATATATTAAAAAGATAAATTTATCGAATTCCGTGCAAAATACGGGTGATACACTAGTTAGTTGTTAAAATAAATAGGATTTAAAAAATCGAGATATTTAAAACAATGTGATATGGTTAACAAAATTAAGAATTAAGAATTTAAATTTAACAAAATCTGCTTATAACCGATCAAAAGATAATTTTGATTTTCATTTGACATGAATTTTTAAGATTTAAAAAAACAAAATATATTAACACCAAAAAAAACAACAAACTATAAATTTATTATTTTAAAAAATAATTTAGAAATAGCAATTTAGTAATACAGAAAAATTTAACTTAAATTCTCAATCCTCAAAGTGTCACATAAGCAGAATATAGGATATATATATATATATATATATATATATATATATATATATATATATATATATATATATATATATATATAAATGTTTAAAAAATAAAGTACTTGTAGGAATAACAGGTGTATCTGTAAAAGCGAGTTAAGTTGCCAACCATCATAATCCATGTTTATATATATACCAAGCAAATCTTGAAAAATCTAATAAGTGGGTATGAAATGGAATTGTGTTTTATTAAGTTGACAAAGGTAATAATTAAATAAAATAATTAAAATTCGACTTAAGACTAATCTTATACTCTCATGCTGTGATATTGTAAAGGGAAAACATGAATAACGATTAGATCGGAACAAATCTGGGCTGATCCGCTTATTCATGGAACGGGTCTAGGTGTTGAATTTAATTCACGGGCTGACTCGTATATATATATATAAAATATTAAAAATTAAACTAAAAGTGAATAAATATAAGCACGGGTGGACCGACCCGTCAACCCGCCCGTGTTTACAGGTGGGTGGGCATGGGCCTTGCTGGAGGCCCGTTCAAGGTGGACAGGGGCAAAATTTTAGATTTGGCCCGGTTCGTGTCCGGTCCGAACCCGCATTTATTCAGGTCTAATAACGATATAAATTAATAGTTAAATATATCCAACAAAAAATCTGACATAGTACAACTAGTTGAAAGTTGATGCAACAATGCAAGTGTTGCTACTGACAGAAACAACATGGTAAGCCACTATGCCAGCTTGCGCATCTCCTTAATTATCATTCGTACAAAAGGTTAGATTGGCGGCAAGCACATAATTATATATATATATATATATATATATATATATATATATATATATATATATATATATATATATATATATTGTAGAAACCGTGTAATGCTACATTGCAATTAGATAATAGATACAAAAGCTCTAATTATAAAGTATTGATGAATCGTCTACTTATTGCGAATATTCGTATAATATGTCATCCAAACGAATAATATATAGTTTGATAGATCCGCCTACTTTTATTGAAGGTGCAGACTGCAGAGCAATTATGGGATGCAACTTGGATGTATCATCTATCATTATACATGTTTTACACCTCACCTACAACCTATTCACCACAAGTTTCCATGGTTAACATCAATCCATCTACTTTATTCTATTACATAATTTTGTACTATTTCGGTGATAATTGATTATGTTGTTTAAAAAAAACAAATATTTGATTTCGGACCCAAATGCGAAATTAGTTAAAATTATTTTTCCCAATCACCTTCCAATGTATGGAATTCCGTTTTTTTAGCACAAAACTCCTTGAATTCGTGTGTCTGACGGTCCTCTTCATTATTAAATGTCAAACACTTTACTTTAAGAGATGTTTTTGTTCCAACTAGACCTTCCATTTCCAAAAACGTTAAAGGCTTCAAAGTTTTGTTTCAGGAACTTAAACTCATACCGTTCTTGTTGAGTCGTTAATATAATGAGTGTCATGTAAAACAGTGAAGATCTTCTATATCACTCATATTTGTATCCTTTGTATCCCCTTCACGTGATTGGTAGATTTTATATTGTTTATTATTTTTCTCGTAAAGCACTAATATTTTAATCCCGAATTATTTAGTTTCATCCAATCACTAAATAGGGATACATGTAACAGTGTTACGGAATATCTTAATTACATGAAACAGTGTACGGAATATCCTAATTTCTGCTTTGTTAAATTTCTACCACCCTTAAAAACACTTCACTCTTTTATCTTTCCTAATAACATAATCCTTACATACATGACCCCATAGATCAACTGACTTAATTCTTGGTAGCAAACCTTTCGAACTTTCATCCCTTTCTCACTTATATGATCCACTTGATAATGTCATAAACCTGCATTGTCATTTTCTCCTGCAATAACAATATTTTCTTGGACATTGTTGGACATATACATCCCCTTTTATTGCCTCAATCCAATAACATGAATCATTTGGTTATCTTCCAATTCCCGCACGCAAAGGTTCATATCCTAATTTATCATCTAATTCCATGACCAAAAGCAAGAATCTTTTCATACAAGAATCTCCAAAACAAATTTCTAAGGGCTCATCGTCAACAATATAGACCTTTTTTGAAATCTTTTGGAGTATATCTTTCCATTATATCAATGTTACTACTCAAGTGAAGATGAATCTCCAAAATTCAAAACTCGGGATTCTAGAGGGTTGCTCACACTCAAGAAGGTTATTACATTATCCTTCGTGGATGCATTTGATGACTTCTTCTTCAACGATGTAGTACATTTATTCTTTTAGTGATTGTTTTGATCACTATTGCAACACTTGATCTTCTCTTTGCTTTTGTTACTTTCTTGGTCCTTAATCTCACGTGATATAACCTTGATTATGACAAACCCTTGTTTTCATCCTTTAAGGTTGACCCCGAAGTGGATCCCAAATTCTTCCGACGAACATCTTTGTTGACAATTAGGTTCCTAACTTGGTCAACCTTGAGCTTTTCTTTCCCGTTGAGGTGCTTACGATTGTAATTGTTCCACTCCAACTTTTTAAAAGAGAGGACAACATGATAAGGGCCTTACTTTCATCTTCAAGATTTATCAACACAAAGCTTAGTTGTGCGATTATCATATTGAACTCGAATAGTTGATTGTATACCACTGCATTCTCTGTCATTCGTAGGTTAAACATTATCAGCATCAAGTGAACCTTACTTACCGCAAAAGGTTTCTCATGCACCGCGAAAAGGATTTCCAACATTCCCTTCATCGTTTTTGAATTGATCGTGTGGTGCGTGATGCTTTTAGATGACAACAAATAAATCACTACCATAGCTTTTGTAACACCCCAAATCCATAGGACTCGAGGTGCTACTAGGCTAGGATCTCACAATGGATCCTGACCCTAGCCTGACAACAAGTTCACTGAATCTTACAACAAGGCATAGATAGATTAAAACAAAACATAAAACTGATATATATATATATATATGTACATATCAAAAGGTAATACAGAGTAACCGCTGAGTACAAAATCAGAGTATATATATCCGTACAATATAAAAACCCCATAACCCACGATATCAACCCTGTGTACGGAGCCCTCAGCGGATCACCCCTCTGGATCACTCTGTAGCTCTCCTAACCTGCAAAGGATCTACAACACGGTATAAAACCGTTAGCTAACCATACACATATATAAGAAGATGCTAGAGCACAAACACACATCAGAAATTATAACATATCAACATGCTTTCACACATTTACCCGGTTTATTATCTTTAATAAGTCCAATCACTCAATCGTATAAATAGATGTATATGAATATATGTGACACGAGGAATATAATCCTCGCCTCTGGGTGCTATAGCCAGCTGGAGTAGTATCGGCACACCTCCCGTGTACCCTATGGGAGTGGTGAGGGTCCATCCCGTATACCAGATCTGGTCTGACTGCAGAGAACCTCCCAGACTCCACTACGGGATGAAAGGGAAAGGTTATCACGACCACTACAATGGGCGGTCAATATAATGTAGGTCGGTAATGAACCATATAGCATGCTATAAAGCATATAACAAACACCACTCATACATACATCCAATATAAGGATGGTAGCTAAGTCAGCCCTATGGACTTACCTCAACCACAAGAGTAAACTCAACCACGATCAACTCTCAGAAGTCTCAAACCCAATCGGCTCCAACTCTGAAGATCAACACTGCCTAAACAGGCATAACAACATATATCAAACTCATATCCTTCACAGGGGTCACACCTAGACCCAAGGGATCCATAATGATCATAACCTAACTCATAAACCTCAAAGCCATAACCGGCATAAACGATAACGTGATCAACCTCATTCTATCCTCATACACATACCTAGCATGCTACTAAACCGCTCATACTAGGAAAGGAAAGGATCTACCCAACTCTAGGTAGACCCGGGACAAGACGCACCTGCGTGATGGAAAGAAGCAGGGGCGGAACAGGCAAACCGCGGGCGCGGCAAGGCTCGGCCGCAGGCGCGGTGACAGGGCCGCAGGCGCTGGGACAACGGCCGCGGGGGCGGCAGATTCCGGCCGCGGGTGCGGTGGCAAGGCTTCCGCAGGGGCGGCTTCGCTGGACCACGGAGACGGCGACAGTGCAGAATGTGATCCTGCGGTTCTTCTTTCACTCTTCACGTGATCAATTCACGTCTCTTCCGTTCCAGAACCACATACAACCATATACAAACACAAACTAACATCAACATACATCTATACATGCATCTCCTAAGCTAAGGAGGAAGAACAAGAAAGAAAGAAGGGAAAGAAGGATGAAGAAGCAAGGAACTCACCACTACTGCTGGTCTAGGCAAGACAAGATCACAACCACTATCTCAGCTGGCATCACAAGCTCAGCAACTAAGCACATCATCAACCTCAACAAGGCAACAACACAAATTCTCTTCCAAACCCAAGGGAAAACAAGAACAAGATCAAGGAGATGAAAGAGGAAGCAAGAAGGACGTAGGAAGGTTGGGAATGAAGTGACGAAGAAGCCCTTGACCAGCTAAGGAAAAGAATAAGTGGAGGAAAGAGTAAAACACGGGTCAAAGGGTCAACAAAGCCGGTTGCAGCCGCCGGAAACTGCAGGGGCGGTTCCCTGAGCCGCAGGGGCGGCACCCAAGCTCGCAGGGGCGGCTAGGCCAAATCTCAGCCAAAGCCAAACTCGGTTAAAGTCAAAACTCGGTCCGAAAGATTAAGACTCTTACAGCTTTCCTGTCCACCAACTTCCACTCATCGTTCTTCATGAATTAAAAATAATACAAAATTTAAAAATTACTAGTTGATATACAAACTATTTTACATTAAACCAATTTTAATACAGGTTGAAATTATGGCGAATTTTATTACAAAATCACCCTTATATTAAATATTATTTAAAAAATGACTCATATTATTTTTGTATATCTAACGAATTATGTAATAAAGGTTAGTTATCAATTTATTATTTTATATTTTAGGTCAATAATGTAAAATATAACTATAAGAATGATTGAGAAGTTTTAAATTTTAAAAATAAAATTTTGGGTAAAAGGCCCATATTTTGTGACATTTTCACAAATTTTGGTATGAAATAATATTGATTTTAAAATTTTAAATTTTAAAATATGAAATGAAGATCTTTTTTCACAAATTTACGCTCAATTTATTAGTTTTATATTTTTAAATTACAAAAAATTTTCAATAAGTGATATACTATTTCATTAAATTTTATCAGCAAACATGGATTTTTTCCCCTCAAAATATCCATAAAGTATAAAACAATAATGACACAAAATATGGGTCTACAAACCAAAATTTTATCATAAAACTTCTTAATTTTTTAACAAATAAATTACCTTAAATATAAGAATAAAGTGATTACTAACCTTTATCAAAAAATTTGTTAAGTATACAAAAGTAACATGAGTGATTTTTGAAAGAAAATAAAATACATGGGTCATTTTATGTGATTTAAAAATGTATTGGTGATTTTTGTAATAAAATTTTACCACAATTTTAGACCATATCAAAACTGGTTTAATGTGAAATAGTTTGTACACCAATAGTAATTTCTAAAGTTTGTATTATTTTTGGTTCATACCTCATAGTTTGTATTATTTTTGATCATTTTTTTTTAATTTTTATTATAAACTAGTTCATATCTAACACCATGTGCGAGTTTTTTACTAAAATATTTTGGTGTATTATATATCGATTATTTTTTAAGCATATGTCAAGTGCAGGTTGATGAAATTCAAATGACTTTGGTACCGGTAAATATATCGATTGACATGTTAAAAGAAATGTAATCAAGTTCTTTCTCCTTCAACTTTATGTTCTCACAAAGAAAATAATAATCATGATAATAAAATTATATTATTAGTCTCTAACTTTAATTCATTCATTGTACAAGACAAATCTTCTTTAAATACAACCTAATTTCATTGGACTAAAGGTTAAACCAATAATTTGTGTAATTACACTTGCGATTTTGTTTTTAGATACTACTATTGTTACTGATACCCTCAAACCAGTGAAACCATATGTGATCCACAAACTTGGATTGTAATTAACATGAACTTAGTTGTTCAATTTGTACTAATCTACTATTGAAATTAATTTCAATGTTTGGAAATAATATAAATTGAGAATGGTCGAAAGCACAAGTGAATACTTTATAAATGATATATTGTAATATAAAATTCATAATACTTAGGGTTTTTTCTTGGTGTTATTACATTTGCGGTTTTTTTATATTCTTATCCTAAAATAATTCTAAAATCAATTAGATAAATCAAATAGGGTACTTTTAATATTGACAAAAATAAGATATAGAGAATTATTTTAAAATAAAATATGAGATTAAAATAGTTTTTAGGGTTAACGGAATAAAAATATTGAAAGAAATTTTGGAGTTAAGATAAATCATTTTTTTAGTTGCTATTAGATCATAGTAAATATAAAACGATAATACTATTCGTGCGGCCATTTATTTTACCATTTGCACGACAATGCAGATTTCGCATGCGTCCAAGGCTGAAGGGCATGCAGATTCTGCATACAGCCCAGGCCGTGCACTAGAGCCAGAAGGATAAGGTGCATGCGGAATTCGCATGCGCCCGAGACCAAACAAGGTATGTAGAAAAAAAATCTCGGGCGTATGCGCCTCATGAAGCGCATCCCCTGAATGGGCTGTGTACATCTAGACTGTGCATGAGTCCGGATGAGGCACATGCGCATTCGCATGCGCTCCAATTTGAGTTTTGTGCATTGGGCTGTGCATGCGCCTGGATGGGCGCATGCGCAATCCGATTCGACCGTATCCTTTACGATTTTGATCGCCGAATAACATTACTCACATAAATTCTTAGGGAAAAAGTTATTGCGTGATTAAGCATTTTCAAAAAGTAAACCGTAATATACATGAGAGCTTCATAATACAACATTATAAATAAGAGGTCCATAAAACTCAATTGAAAATCCAAACTCAAAGAGAAATCATAGCATAACCTCACGTAAATGACGTAATCTTTTATTGACTGAATTGTTATTTCAATGTACTTTTTGGATACAATTTAGATTAAAGGTTGAAAGTAAGGAGTTGTGCACTTCTCTTATTAAACAAAATCTATTTTTACGATCTCTCTCCTTGAAGAAATTTTCATTTACAATCAAATCAAATGTTTGCTTCATTCGAACAAATTTCCCAAGTGAGCATTGTACTCGGGAGGAACTGCAACCAACGATCAAGATCCAACAACTCCGAGGTCAAAAATACATTTGGTTAGGCTCCAAATATTGACTTACCTATTGATACCGATCTTGTGCACCAAGAGTTTAATGGAGTTTATAAAGACAGTGTACAAAATGTAGGGAGTGAATAAATATTACGTATAGCATAAGTTGTTTGACAAAATTTACAACAAATTAGCAAATAAGTTGTTCTCGTCATAGAGGACGAAGATAGGAGTCGTCTCATCACAGAGGACATTGTGTCCTATGAAATGCCAAATCACAAAACTTGTTGATTATAAGAAAAAACAAAGAGATATTAAGGTAAATAGCAAAAAATTATCAATTTACAATAAATTTCAAAATCTATAATTCATAGTTGTGTATAATTTATTAGCACATGTATGTATATAACTTGTATGCATTGTGAAAAATAATCTTATCTTATTTCTCAAAATCATTAGTCAGATTTATAAACAATTGTTGAATTATTGTGGAGTAAAATTTAAATGATTTAGTGTACACAAATCGATTTAATAAACATAGAACAAGATAACAAAATAATTACACAAATCGATTTCTTTTAGTTATATTTGATGTAGATTAACACTATAGAATATATTTATTTAAAATTAAATAAAACAACAACATTATTCTTTAAGGATAATAATCATTTTAACTGTTTATCATTATTCTAATAGTGAGCCGAGAGCAAATACAGATCAATCATGAATAAGATAATGACAAAAGTAATAAATATTGTGATCGAGATTTGACTAATTTTCTATTTTATCCGACGTGGATCCACGCTCCATCCACCTCAAATCTCAACTATAAATACCAAAAGAAAAATCTTCATTTTCAAATCACAAAACTTCCAAAACTGCAACTTCTTCTACCTCAAATTTTCAGGGTTTTTATTCGGCTGCTGTCGTTATAGTAAATAAGAGGTCGAAGAGAATGGCCATTGATGGGTATCTAGAAGACGCTCACAGCAAATCCGGGGTTGAAGATTTGGAAACCCCTTTTCTTGAACAAGGAAAGGTGGAGGATGGTGATGGCTCAATTGGGATGGTACTATTCACCACCGCAGTTGCTGTCTGCGGCTCTTTTGAATTTGGTTCTTGTGTAAGTCACCTTTTACCTTTAGGGTTTTTGTTTTTTTTAATAAAAAAATGGTTATTTACAGAAAATGAATCGATTTTGCAGGTGGGTTACTCAGCACCCACACAAGCAGGGATCAGGAGGGATCTAAATCTTTCTCTAGCTCAGGTTTTTACTGAGATTTTTTCACTGTCTAGTAAAAATTGATGATTCAGTTATTCTTAACAAGCCCTGCTGCTGCTATACTCTCAAATCTTGCAGTACTCAACGTTTGGGTCAATACTCACAATTGGTGCAATGGTGGGTGCTGTCACCAGTGGAAGAATCACTGACTTTGCTGGTAGAAAATGGGTATGTCAAGATTTTAACACAAGTTCTACAAAATTATACACCAAAAAAATGTAATTATAATGTATGGGGATTTCATTTTTGTATCAGGCAATGAGGATGTCATCTGTCTTCTGCATTATTGGCTGGCTTGCTATCTTTTTCTCAACTGTAAGCTTTCACTTAAGACTTTTACTGAAAATTGTCACTTTGCAGGTTCCTAATTAGAAAATAATTAGTCTAATTGTTCTTTGATGCACAGGAATCATTAACACTTGATATTGGGAGACTGTTAACAGGATATGGGATTGGAATTATGTCATATGTAGTAAGTTTCTCATCTATTTTTTTTTCATGGATATTTTCTAAGCTGTAAATAAAATTTCCTGTCTAAATGTGTAGGTTCCAATATTTATTGCTGAAATAGCACCTAAGAATCTTAGAGGAGGACTTACCACCTTAAATCAAGTAAGGGTTTCTTGTTAATTAACTTGCATTAGTAATACAAATAGATGAGCTCACACTGAAATTTGACCCTCTTTGCAGCTTATGATTGTAACCGGGTCATCTGTCTCGTACCTAATAGGATCGGTTGTCTCTTGGCGTACTCTTGCGCTAATAGGTACATAAAATGCAATCCTTTTCAATAAAGATAACCCTTTCTTTATTTCTTTGTTTTGACAGAATTTACTTATTTGTGAATTTTAAGGCCTTGCACCTTGCATTGTTCTGCTTTGGGGTCTCTTCTTAGTACCAGAGTCTCCTAGATGGCTGGTATATATATTTATATATATGTATCCTGGATTTTGAATAAGCAATTCATAATTGACACAGAAGCTTGAGATTTTTGCTTTCAATGTTTCAAAGGCAACTGTTGGCCGCCAAAAGGAATTCAGAGTAGCTCTGAAGAAACTCCGCGGCAAGAATGCTTGTATTGATGAAGAAGCCTCTGAAATTGAGGTATAGGCTTTGAAAGATTTTCAATTAAGATATTTGATTAACAATAATATATGATTTTAAAATTGTTTTTTTTACAGGCTTACATTATTAGTATGCAAGATCTTCCAAAAGCCAAGGTGTTGGACTTGTTTCAAAGCAGATACATTCGCGCTGTGATTGTAAGATTCCATTGCCTTAGATTATAATATGATTATAAAAATATATGTATATTGTTAAAAATAAGAATTTTGTTTACACGAAACAGATTGGTGTTGGACTTATGGTGTTTCAACAAGTTGGAGGAATAAATGGAATTGGTTTCTATGTGAGCGATACCTTTGTAGAAGCAGGTCTTTCTTCAGGACAAATTGGCACCATAGCTTATGCTCTTATTCAGGTTCCTGTGACATTATTAGGAGCATTTTTAATGGATAAATCTGGTAGAAGACCACTTGTTATGGTATTTAACTCAAACCCTTCACAGCCTTATTGTCTGAAAAAACATTTGTTGAATTTTATTTTATTTTGCAGATCTCAGCTGCTGGAACAGTCATAGGCTGCTTCCTTACAGCAACCGGATTCTTACTTAAGGTGAAGTTTTTTTTATAAAAAAAAAAAAAATCAAAACCGGATCTTTTCTGCATTTCATTGAAATCAAGCTTAATCTGATGCAATTCTACTAGCAAATTTCAGAGTCAAGGGCTTCTCCTCAGCTTGGTGCCGCTATTTGCTGTTTCTGGAGTACTGGTATGCATCTATATGCAGAAAAAACAACCTATGATAAACAAATTTTTCATATGATCATGCTAGTTGAAGCTTCTTAATTTTATTGTTTTGCTACTTTTGTAGATATACATCTCAGCTTTCTCAATTGGAATGGGTGCTGTTCCATGGGTAATTATGTCCGAGGTAATCTTAACTCGAAACATGGTTTTTTCCGCACTTGGGGCACCTTTGGTAAAGGGTTAATCCCCACAATAATCCCGATAATTTTTTTTTAAGTGACAAAAAAAAAGCATTGCATATAACTTAGTAATCCGATAATCTTGATAATCCATGTTGCAGAATAACCTCCCAGAACAATCTTCCAGAGGTTATAACCCTAATAATCTACCAAACGGACCTTTGATCATGTTTTCATGCATATGTGTTTCTAAAACTCTATTGAATATACTCTATGCCAGATTTTCCCAATTGATGTGAAGGGTGTGGCCGGGAGTTTGGTGGTCCTTGTTAACTGGTCAGGAGCATGGCTCGTTTCATATACATTCAACTTCATGATGACGTGGAGCCATGCTGGTAAGACAATACTATTGCAATTGGTTTTAGTATGAAACCATCAGACTTATGTGTTAAGCTCAGATGTAAGATCATGTGTTATATTGACCCTTGTTTGGTTTCAGGTACATTCTACATCTATGCAATGTTCTGTGCATTAACGGTGTTGTTCGTAGCTAAGATTGTGCCCGAGACCAAGGGGAAAACTCTTGAGGAAATTCAGGATTGTCTCAACTACAAGGAACATATTTTGGCCTAGAAACTAAAGATTAAACGACACGTTATACTCGATAGTCAATAGATTCGCAGCATTGTTCGATTGAGGTGATGATCTAATGTGAGCACGCAGGAAGATAAGTGTAAATTTCATATACAAGTATGGAATTAAGATGGAGAGGCATTTAAGGATCATAGGTTGATCCACACATGAGAAAAGCAGGGTGAAATCATCCTTTTTTTAATTTTATATGAAGTAGCACTAGTGTTGTATGCTTAGATTTGTAATTCGTCCTATCAAGTAAATCATTTATTTATTTTATCCAACCCGAAAACTCGAATACTCCAAAGATAAGGACTTTCCTAGCCGACCCGAAAACTCTAAACAACAGTATTTTTCGGGTTTTTGAAAGAGAATTTTATATTCACGGCGAAAAAATGACAAACGCACAGTTTTAACACAATGCAAATGCGTTGAAGTTGAAAACTCTCAACGCACTCGGCTTGTGTTGAAGCTGATGCGTAAACCCACACGTCTTTTTGAGACCTGTGCATGTGTTTCAACTTCAACGCAACCAACTGCATTGAACATTGAGTTTTGTAAATTTAACGCCGATTTTTTAAAAGCCCGATTTTGAAATTATAAACACACATATCCATACAATTATAACTTTTTTCTTTTATATATATATATATATATATATATATATATATATATATATATATATATATATATATATATATATATTTTAATCTATTTCCGGACAATATAATTTTTTTAAAAAGAAATTACCTACTATTTCTAAAGAAACTTGCTACATAAGATAGGGTGTGACAACATTATATGACAACAATATTATGAAATTGTGGGACCAGATTTCTATATATTGGGCTGTTATGCTTTTTTTTTTTTTTTTAAATTTAAATTTAATTTTTACTTTTAATAAGAAAAAAAGTAGCTGTAAAATGATGATTGCAACCACATATCCACATCAATTGTTGTCAACATTAGGTCGATTTTGATTTGGTAGCGTTGATGTTACACTCATATTGGAAAATTGACCCTCCTTGGAAGGTATGGTGTGACAAATGAAAATCTTTTTGGTTTCAAGCAAAATGGAAAATTTCCCATTAGGATTATCTTCTACTTATTTTGGTTTGTTATTATGACATTAAGGGAAAGGGACCCTTGCCAAGTTGATATCAAGGGAATCTAATATGTTGTCATATCTATAGCTGGTTTCTTTTTTAAAGTTGTGAGAAATAAAATTACATTACTTAGTCCTCGTTTGGTCCATTTTTAGCTTCCATATAAGATCCAAAACACGGCTCGAGAAGACATATGTTCCAAAACTCGATCTCTGGTATAAACTCTCTACCGATGAAAACCGACTAAGAAACAGATTTTTATTGAAAAATCGCCCACACCATGATTCGGAAAACTCAATTTTAAAAAGTAACGAAATTGTGTCCTTTAACCTAAAGTGCAATTACTGATTATGTTATAGGACGATACATAGATATACAACCCGATGACATTAGGCATTCATAGCGTTTTGATGGAAGACGACTACGACTTATGTATTTTATATGATTAAATATGTTGTTAACATTATCAGGTCCTGTGAAGTCAATCCATATCGTTGATGGACTAGATCTTTTAAAAAAGGTATATATATAGGATTTGGATCATATGAGAAAGAGTCTTAAGGTTAAAAGTAGGAAGGATCCACAACTATTGAATTAAATAATGATTGTTCAAATATGAGATGTATATCAACAAAAAAAATATTAGACTTATAAATTGGTCATATAATTGAATAATAGTTTAGTTGAATACTAGGGCATATAAATTAAAACTTTAATAATTGGTCATATAGTTGAAAGTTTTGAATATAGTTGAACAATTGACTATATAACTGAATAATTTCGAATATAATTGAACAATTGACATATTTGAGCAATTTACGAATATATTTGAGCAATTGGGCATATAATAATAAAATTTCGAACATAGTTGAACAATTTCGAATATACTTGAGCAATTTTTAGTTGAACAAATACATAATATATTTGAACAATTGTTATTTGATTCAATGGTTGTGGATCCATCATGTGCTCTCTAGAGGAAAACCCTCTTCTTCAAAATTTTGTTGTTGACCGCCACTATCAAACTGAACTAAAACCAATGTCTACTAGTTCTCAAATCAACAAACTAATATATTCAATCGACCGGTCCCAATCTCATTCTACTTCATCCCTAAAACACTTCTTCGAAGTAGTCAATCATCGATCCATCCGCTCCACTTCGGACCAATTTTCCGATCTACTACTTAGTCTCTTGCCTTTCTCTCGTCGTTCAAGTTCTTCGTCATCAACCTAAACTTTTGATTCATAATCCACTCTATTTTTTTATCCTACTCTCTATCAACCTTATGATACTCTCAATAAGTTGGTTCTTCCCCCTCAAAAACATAAATCAAAGGCCTTAAAGCCAAATTCAAACAATTCAAACACCAGTGGACCCAATCAACAAGCTTACCCCATTTATGTACTCTTAATACTCTTATGCCAAGTTCAACCATTAACAACAACGGTGTTGGTTTTTATAACTCTCTTTTATTGCTTTTTGAGGAAACCCTCTTTTTTTACAGAGGTAATTCCACAACCCTCTCTGTGACGGATTTATCCGAAAACCACCATGAATTTATGAGAAAATCCTTCTCAATAAGCCAAAAATTTTGTTCAAAAGCACTTACAGGGTTTCCCTGTCTGTTTTAATGACTCGTTCATCACTTTCATCTTTCATTAAACTCTAATCCTTTACAATAAACCAATGCGGTTCTTATCTTTCAATTTATGACTTATTTCTACAATCCATACTCAACTAGTGTTTGAATTTGATATTAAGCCCAAAATATCACCAATTTTATTGATCTCCATTTTTAAACCACTAAAGCTCCAAAAAAAATAAAATCGGTTGTTTTGCCAACAAAGATTCCATTATAACATTGCTAATACCTACCTTGTCCAAACCACTTTACCAAATCTTGCAATTATATTATGTTATGTCCTCTTTTTGGATCTTGATCATCTCTATCACCCATTTTCCTCAAATACCAACATTTTGTTCACCAAGATCCAAGTTAACTCGTATGTGACGGTTAATCGACGAAACCCAAGTTTGCAATTCAACGACCTAAATTTGACAAACAAATTATTCCTCCTTTTTTAATCAGTATACCAAAAATCAAGATCTTTTCTCCAATCTTTTCGTATCCTCGATCAATTTTATCCAATAACAAGATCTTACTCCGGCCAACTCGAGTTCATCTTCATAATCCTCTTCAACGTTTGTTGCCTCCGTACGGTGTTGGATCTCTTTCTTCTTACAAGAGCCAATGCTCCTCAACCTTTTTTTTTATGTGAACACGAACAAAATATTGAAAAAATCCAAACGAAAAAGGAAAGAAAAGGAAAAAAAAAATTTAAACTTCTGATGTTTTGTGTGCATTAAGATGATTGAAGTGTTTTATTTATTCATTTTTTCCTTTTCTCTTTCATGATCAACCATATTAAAAGAAAAAAAAAACCAAAACAAATAAATCCCAACCGAAAGAACAAATGAAAAATTGGGTTTTTTAATACTCTTTGAATTTCATCCACAAAGTGTACTTGTAATGCACATGACTCGAGACTTTTTCATATTGACCATTGTGCTTATATGTACAAATTGACATATTGTGAAACTAAGACCTATTTTGCATAAAAAAAACAACAAACTCAGCCTAATAATAAGGGAGATCCCATTAAAAAAAGGTTCATGATAAGGAGTCTTTATTTTGTGTGCTTCGCCCGGAAGAAGTGTTGAATTTGTTCATGAGAAGGAGTCGAGGATAGGTGTTCGAAATTTGAAGGCTCTAAAAGAGAGTTCAAATTTGAGTTTTCCACCGATGGTCCCTGAGAGTTGTACTTTGCACTGCTTCTACAAACTTGTTCTTGTGTTTCTTCCTCGCTTTGCCTAGCGCTTCCTTTGGTGCTCTTTCTTGATCGGTTCGTTGTTTTGACGTTCTCTTTTGATGTATTTTTTTCTCTTTTCTTATGTAATGGTCTCTTCATGACGATTAGTCCGTCTACCGATTTATTCGCCCTTTTGATCCATTAGACAGTGTGTCGTCTAGTGCATTGAATAACTTTTCTTTATCAAAATAAAAAATGGTGTGGATCCCTCCTACTTTTAACCCTAAGAGCCCTTTCCACTTGAAACCAACCCTACTCACACACAAACAAGCACACACACACACAAAGTGAGAACGGATCCAACTCGCAAATGTGTACTCTGAAATCTATTTCCGAAAGTTGGTGCACAAATAACACAGCTTGACACGGGGTGGGCACGACTTGCAAACGATTTAGCAAACCATGTCCAAGTCATGTTGAGGGCGTGTGAAGGAAAAATTCAGTGCACAGGTGAAACACACGACCAAACACGAGGAAGGCACGACTTTCCAAGCCGTTTTAGCCCGTGTGACACCTCGTGTCTATATAGTGCGATAAGTTCAGTAATTGAACTTAGACACTCTTACCTATTGCCCGAGTCTAATACACAAGCGCCTGTGACACATGTGATATCTCGTGTCAATCTCATCGGTAAATGATTTAAAATAATCTAAAAGTATAATAGAAATCAAAACAATATATGGTGCACTACTTAATATTGTTTTAAAAGCAATAAATTACAAGAAAGTAGGTAAAATTATGAAAGCCGCACAAAAAAAAACAGAAAGAAAGTTTGATTTCAAACGTCGAGGTTCCGGACATACGAAAAAACAATATATGGTTCACTACTCATACTATTTTATAACCTCGTAACATTATACATGTATATATGTTGGTAGTAATTTTCGAGAATCTTTGTCAAGGAGCATGCTAAAAGTTTGTGTCAAGGGTATAGTGTTATGTGCATAATTCGAGGGTCAAATTCTCAATTGTTGAAAAAATTGTGTATTATATAACAACGTTGAAGAAGGGGGTGATTTAAAGATCGTGTTTTTTCTCAAGCATACGTCTTGTATGATATGCTTGAGGTTCAAATTCTTAAATGATATTGGTCTTGTTTTGGGGAGTGATACGTATTGTTTGTTCACAAGGTAATCTAATTTTGACCATGCAAGAAATTGTGACGAATGAAAATCTAAATTAGTTGTGTTTTCCCTCTTGGTGATCTTGTTGTATGTTAGAAGGAAACTCTAATGTAGGATAACTTTGTCTACTACAGAAGTAAAGTACACGAGATTGACAAAAGCAATTAAGGAGGAAATACATTTGAAGGATTTACCAAGTAGTTTGGTTGTATATCACAATTAGATTTTAATATATTTTGATAGTTTGAGTTCAATTTGGCTGACCAAGGATCAAATCCATCCAATAAAAAGTGTGTATATTGACGTAAAGTATCATTATTCGAGAAATGAGAATCCATTTAAGGTGAAATAGGCATTGTTCATATTTCTATTGATATTTTCAACACAAATTGGTTAGTGTCACGTGAGAGACGGGGCACATCTACAGTCGAGGGGAATGATGTAGTACATTTGGGCATTATCTAATGCGTTCAGTGTTTTCGTAAGGATTCAAGTTAAGATAAAGACATTTATATGACTTAAATTTCAAACTTTGCAAAGCCTTCACCTAGCCTCTCGTTGTCCCGTCAACAAGCTCTCGTTACTGGTCAATGTCTTAGAGGGTGAAGTATTACTCACTTGCGGACCATGGGAACGAAAGTAGTACCGTAATCAATGTTAGGCCTAACTCTATCGTTTAATATTTGGAAGTCGAGTCTTACTTTTAGGGTGTTCAATCATTATATATGTTATATCACTTATTCTTTTTTACTATCGTTTTTAATCAAGACCGTCCAATGAGTTTTAGAGGCACCGATCGTGATAAGGTAAAAATAAGTTTTTTTTTTATTAATTTGAAAATGTATTTCATAAAAAACGAAACAAAAAGACCGAATTTTTTTTTTAAAAAAAATAGATGAAAGAATTAAAAAAATATATAAAATAAAACCCTTTTTAACTTTAATATTGTATTTAGGAGAAATAAATTAATAATAGAGAAAATAAAATTAATATTATAAAATATGAATAGAAAAGTAAAAACGAATAACAAGAGGAAAGAGTATTTAAATCTCTAACTTTTTACTAAATATTAAATTTTAAGCACTATAACAAGTAATATAATACTAAGTACGTAAACTAACTGAATACAAATTTTATAACATTTTAATTATTTCTAGGGCTGAGCACAAATCCCGTTAATTTCGATCCCGTCCCTGCGAGATTTCATTCAAAATTAGAAATTCCGTCCTGAACCCGTCCCACGAAGAATTAGATGGGAGCGGTTACGATGGATAGCCTAGTCAACATTTATATGTTTCGAAGTAACAAAAAGATGGTATTTGTAACAAGTAGCTTTGTTGGTTGGTTAATAGGTCACATTTTATTCGTGAAATGTGTTGGTTTGGTATTAGTCTGGATACGGCAAATTTTTCTATTTGATCGAATGCGTATCTTCTTAATGTACTTATTCGAGCGAGTCTTAACTTCTTCATCCCATTAGGCCTGGTCCGGTCCGACCCGTATATAATAATGTTTTTGATTTAAAATAATGAATATCAATAAAATCCCTAATCATTAGTGATATACTTATATAGTTTTGCTTATATGTTTAAAATATAAACCCTGTTGGTCAAACCGTCAAAATTGACAAATGACCTTAATTCATTTCAATGTTTTATCATGAATATTTAGAAATTTTAATGTAAATTATAATATGTTATTATGGATATTTGAAAACTTTAATGTTTTCGCGTTTTAAGTACGATATATACGTGTATTTTTGTGGTTAAAGCGTAACATTTAAGAAAATTAAATAAATTAATTTGCAAACGGTATTGAGCCCGTCCCGTCCCGATCTCAACTGGAATAGAATTCGGTGGAATTCAATCTAAAATACTCAAGGTCCATCCCGATCCCTTCCTATGTAAAATCCCTTCCTATATAAAATAGCCGGAACAAGAATAGGATGAGCTAAATGGCGTCCATTCCGTTTAACGGTCACCCCTACTAGTCTTTAACAGTTAAATTAAATATCTCTAAACATAAGCGTAATAATTTGAAGAACCACTGGTGTCCACTACATATTTATCTTTAGTTTTCCAAAAATTTCCCCTTCTAATCTGTTAGATGAACTTGCATTATTTATTGATTTTTTTTAATAACTGAAGCAACAGAAGCATTGTATATCCGCACAAATAATATATATACTGTTTGATTATTGATTTGACCGTTGGATAAGCATATACAAAGATGTGTTGAGATAAAATGACACATGCATCATACTTCTTTGAAAACTGAATAAAGAAAGATTCGCAAAATGAATCACCTTTTCAAAAGGTAATGCTTAAAGCACCTAAGGAACTAGGTCAATTTAGCACTTTAAATTAATTTTTAAAAAATAAAATACTAAATAATGACTCGGATGGACAGAGGATTGATGCAATACGAATATCAAAACATTTTTTCCGGATTGAATAATTATCGCGGATATCCAGTCGATCCGTTTAATCCAAAATATAGGTATTGATATACAAATTTGAGCCGGGTCGGAATAAATCATAATCCGTGGATATCTGAATGATACGTTCAATCCGAATGACATTATCCTGATCCGGTCGATCTGTTATGTTTAAAATGACTTACCCGGATCAAACTTACCCAATTATCCGACTGACATAGAATGATCAGAATGACCCGATTGATCCAATATTAGTAACCTTTATATGTTGAAAAGACGTAAACAATAAAAAATTTTAAGATAGAACATTAATACTTTTATTAGTCACAAGTCATGGTCGTAGAGCAAAAGTCTTGACATTCATCAATTAAAATATTTTGTTGATCCAAAATCAAGTACTTTATATTTATATTTAATTTACCTTTTTAGTTTTCTTTTGTTCATTCACTATTTTCTTTAATAAATTACTTATTATAAAAATATTAAAATTGTAGGTATTATAAATGAAAAATCATAATTACTAATTATAATGAGAAAATTTGTCTAAGTTTCGTTTTCTAAAAATATTTATAGACTTATTTTTTAAATTTTTTTGGTAGGAATTTATAGACCTATTGATAAGGGAGCAATTCACGAGTTTATTTTCTCTAGAAGCAAAGGAAGGAAAGTATAGCTAAGGAGAAGAAAGTAGAGAAGGAGAGTTCATGTAAGAGCCTTAGTTTTTGGACCGAGATTGGACTTTAGCCGAGATCGGTTTCGGCCGAGATTTGGCCTAGCCGCCCCGCGGGCTTGTGTGCCGCCCTTGCGGGTTTCCGCTCCTGCGGCTCAGGGAACCACCCCTGCGGTTTCCGGCGGCTGCAGCCGGCTTTGTTGACCCTTTGACCCGTGCTCTACTCTTTCCTCCTCTTATTCTTTTCCTTAGCTGATCAAGGGCTTCTTCATCACTTCATTCCCAGCCTTCCTACGTCCTCCTTGCTTACCCTTTCTTCTCCTTGATCTTGTGTGTGAGTTCTCTTGAAGTTTGCAACAGAGTTGTGGTGTGGCTTTGCTGAGGTTGCTTTGGTGTATGTTTGTTGAGCTTGTGATGCCAGCTGAGTGTGTGTTTGTTCTTTCCTTTGGTGATCACAACAGTAGAGGTGAGCTCCTTGCTTCTCCTTCCTTTCTTTCTTTCTTGTTCTTCCTTCCTTAGCTTAGGATTAGATGATTTGGATATAGTTTGATGTTGAAATGTGTACGCATGTGTATGTGTATGATTTTGGTTGAGAGAAGACGTGATTTGATCACGTGAAGAGCCGAAGAGGAACCGCGGTTTCACGTCCTGCACAGACGCCGCCCTCGCGCCTGGAAGCCGCCGTCCCTGCGGAATCCGTGCCGCAGCTCCCGCGCCATGCATGCGCCGTGCCTGCGTTGCCAGCGGCCTTTGTCACCGCACCCGCGGATGAGTTCTGCCGCGCCTGCGGGTTGCTTGCTCCGCCCCTGCGTCTCTTGTGTCACGCTGGTGCATCTTGTCCCGGATCTACCTAGAGTTAGGTAGATCATTTCCTTTCCTTTCCTAGTATGAGCGGTAGTAGCATGCTAGGTATATGTTGAGGATAGATAGTTGATGAGTATGTTTCGTTATGCCTTGTTGCTAGGCAGTGTTATCCTCTAGATTGGAGTGGACCGGGTTTGAGGGTTGATCGAGTTGAGACGTCTACGAGGTTGAAGTAAGTCCGTAAGACTTACTTAGTTTCCATCCCTATATTGGATGTGTGCATGAGTGGGTGTGGTATATGTTTGATAGCATGCGTTATGGTTTATTACCGACCTATGGTATATTGCTTGCACATTGTAGGCCCGTGATAACTTGCCCTTTCATCCCGCCGGGAGTCTGGGAGGTTCTCTGTAGGCAGGCCAGACCTGGTAAACGGTTCGGGCACTCCCCATTCCCTTAGGGTACACGGGGAGGTGTTCCATGCACCATTCCAGCTGGCTATTGGACCCAGAGGCGAGGATTATATATTCCTCGTGTCACATATGTTTATATGGATATATGAGTTGATTGCTGGACTTTATAAAGATAATGAACCGGGTAAATGTGTGATAGCATGTTGACGTGTTTAGTATTCTTTGATGTGTGTATGTGCTCTGCATCTCTTATATATGTGTATGGTTAGCTAACGGTTTTATACCGTGTTGTAGATCCTTTGCAGGATAGGAGAGCTGCAGAGTGATCCAGAGTGGGTGGTCCGCTGAGGGCTCCGTACACTGGGGCGTTATCGGGGATATGGGATCTTTTTGTTGTGTAGTGTGGTTTTATTTGTACTCAACGGTACTTTGTATTACCTTTTGATATATTTATATATCAGTTTCATGTTTTGTTTTAATCTATTTGTGTCTTGTTGTAAGATCAGTGAAATTGTTGTCAAGCTATGGTCAGGATCCATTGTGAGATCCTAGCCCAATAGCACTCCGAGTCCTACGAATTTGGGGTGTTACAGTTCAAATGATCAAATGGGTTGCTAAGAGAAGAAGGAGAGAATTGCATGGAAGAAGGAACCGGAACAAGAAAGATAGATCCACATATCCAACCAAAAGAACATGTGTATGGAGGCTTGTTTTCCTATGTGGAATCGCGTGTGGAAGAGGGAGAAGCATGGACGGATTTAGTGGCTGAAATTGATCTTATTTTTCAGCCCATAATTAACACCTTTAGTTTTAAAGACATTTGCAAGATTTACAACTTTGTACTGAAAGTCGAGATTCGAAGAGGAAGAGGGTGAGAATTATCCGACAATGTAGAAACTAAGATACATGGTTGGGAATTTGACCACAAAGTTGCATGAAGCCATGTTAAATGAGTATGCAAGAAATATGCACGTCCAATTATTTATATCTCATGAAGCATACTATGATCATATTATTCATATATTATGTATGAATTATGAATTAATTAAGTGAAGGTCGATATTTGCATTGAAGAATTTCAGGCTAGTTCAAGAGCTCTCTTCTCCTTCAATATGGACGTAAGCTATGATTTTCTCATTCTTAGAGTGTTTCCAAGTGGTGGTTAAAGAAGGATCCCCACAAGTCATCTTAGAGTAAAACCAATGTTGGCTAATTACTTGATTGAATAAATAGAAAAAACTCTTGTAATTTCTTTCCTTTTCTTTTGTTAAACTCTTTGATTTTCTATCACTTATTGTAGGATTTTCTTGGCTGAGTTTTGTGCATATAAAAAGTCCCTGTACCCTCTCATTCTAGGATAATATAAGTTCAATGAAGTGAGTTTAGTCTTTACAATTTCATAGTTGTTGTTTGCTCTAAAATAAAACCGAAAATTTAGGTGAGAGGCATATAAGAGTTCTTGAGGTGAGAGCGTTCAGTAACAAAGGAGTTTTGAATCCCAAAGTGAGATTCCGAGGGAAAGAGACTCAAATTGAGAAGATCTAAGGTGAAATGCCGAACGATCTTGCTATTCATATCCCAAATCAACCTTCATTTTCATCCCCTTTTTAACATCTAAAATCTTCCGATCCATACCATCTTTTAAAAAAGAAAAACGTCCCACAAAGAGAGAGAGAGAGAGAGAGAGAGAGGAATAAAGAGGAAAAACACCGTTGGATCCTCGTGTTCGAAGCGAGTTAGATCACATCACTACTTCTCCTCAAGTAAGATATGGAGGTAACTCTACGTGAAGGACTCATATACTTATCTCAACTAATAAGATCAAGTTCTCAAATCAAAGTCATCATCACACATATGTCAGTAATAGGCACAAATCAAGCCTCATAAGTTCCATGACCACTCAATGAAATGTGTATAACTCTCTCACATGTGTTTAGACATATATAATGACACTCAAACTCTAACACATATGCTATGATCAATAACCATAAGTTTACCATAGCGTCCTTAATCCCCACCGCTCGCTTTCCTGCAATTACAATTTAAATCAAGAGGTCTTTTATAAGGTTGTAACTTGACCAGGGGTAATGGGAAAAGGTGAGGACTTATTTTAGCTTTGTGGTGCTAAAGATCTTGGAACTAAGACGTCTCAAAGATCTTGGTTGACCCAATCATTGTGCCTATGCAATCTCATCAATATAACAACTTTTTTTTATGCACAACACCACAAGAAACCATATTACATTAATAACACTTAATACCTTTTATAATTTCAAAACACAACCCCATACTTGTCATGTGACAAACACTCATCATTGTACATAGCACTCAATGACATAAACAACGTTGAAGAGTGAGACCTCGAGTTTCATCAACCGATATAGAATCATAGATTAATATCAAGTTTCCAAGGAATAAGTTAACATCTAAACACATGATGCGTGTTAACAAAAGGAAGTCAATTTGGACATGAAGATCGGTTGACTATCTCTAATTTACATTGTCATAAAAGCACGTGCGGATTAGACCTGAACAAGTTCAGGTTGGCCCGTCCGCCTGCCAAAAAAACATGGACATGGGTAAGTAGGTATGACCCAGGTGTTTACGGGACGAGTTATGGTACGAGATTTAGCCCATGGGCCGACCTGTGGACCAACCCGTATATAATGTATATATATATATATATTAATTATAATTATATAAAACCCAAAATTCCTAAAGAAAATTAAATAAACTGTTGCCGTAAGAGAGGAGTTTTGATACTATGTTGGATTGACTAATATGCTTAGTTCTTAAGCATGATCTTATGAAAGCCAATTTGCATTTACCAATCGATTATCTTGTATTGCATTAGCAAGGATTGGGAAAATTAATTCCAACCCCTAGTCATTTCTCATACTTGTTTACACTTTTAACATTCCTCTATTTCTAACTCGATCAAAGCCAAAAGTTCTAGGAATCTCACTCGGTCAAAGTTGTCAAGGTAACTTGATTGTAGTTACTAGGGGACTCGACTGAGCTCACTTAACCAATCGCTCTTGAAGTGTCTTTAAGTCGATCACTTGATCACATCTTTTTGGTTACTTCTACAACATTTGCCTCTTTCTTAAAAAGCTTCTTAGAGTAAGGTGAATATAACATAGTCCTTAGGAAGAGGACTTTGGCCCGGGGCTATATATATATTTACATTGAAATTGCCCTTTCTCTTGGGGTTATATGGTGTTCTTTTGGTAAGTACATTTGTTATACACTTGTATTGACTATTAGAACTGGCCTACAACATAACATCAACATTAACATCACATTTTTCAATAGGACCCTTACAATCCTCAGCTGTAACATTATTCTCAATATTATCAACAATATGATCTTTCAAAGAAGCTTGTAATTCTTTTATAATGAAAGTATCAAGAACCTCTTTGACACCTAGTTAACTCTTCAATTCATTTCTTCTTTTTACGTTTTTATAAACCGAATTTAAATTTTTTTTACCTCTAGAAGACATTGTTAAATGAAAGCAAACAATAAAAAAACAAATTTAATCAATAGTTAATGAAACTCAACAACGTGATATTCGTCATAAAAAAATCGAGTCCCATTATTTTGTTGGCAAATGGAAACTTGGTGCCGGTGGCAAGATTGTTGTTGTAGTAGTCTGTAAAGTAATTGGATAGTAATAATCAATAACCAGCCTTCAATACCCGAAATGGAGAAAAATAACAATTGGACAAGAAGTCAATAACTTACCTTTCTCATAAATGACCTCAACTGAACTGAATGTCTTGAAGTTCTTGAGGGCAAAGCTGTAGAGGACGAGTGTTTAAATGGAGAAAAATTGAACCAAAAAGAACAATAGAAGACACAATTGATGTTGATTGCTCAAACTTGAAAGGACGAGAGGATGAAGAAACTGAATATGATGAATAGATGAGCAGTCGAGCATATATAAATTGTGAGACCCTATTCTTTCGGACCGAGATCGGACCATAGCCGAGATTGGCTTTGGGCCGAGATTGGCCTTTCCGCACCCGCGGGATTGACCGCCGTCCCTGCGGATTCCCGCTCCCGCGGCCCAGTGAACCGCCCCTGCGAATTCCCGCTCCCGTGGCCCAGTGAACCGCCCCTGCGGTTTCCTGCGGCTGCAGCCGTTTTTGTTGACTCTTTGACTCGTGCTTTACCTTTGCCTTACTTCTTTCCTTCCCTTGGCTGATCAAGGGTTACTTCTTCATTTCCAATCCATCTTTCACGTCCTCCTTGCTTCTCCTTCACTTTCCTTTGTCCTTGTCTTGGTTTCCTTTGGTTTGGAAGAATTTTGTTGTGACTTTGTGGTTGATGATGATGCTAGTGTGTGTGTGTTGCTGAGCTTGGAAGCCAGCTTTGGTGTGTGTTGATCCTCCCTGCAGCCTAGGATCTTCAAAAGTGGTAAGTGTTTGCTTCTTCTTTCTTTCTTTCTTTCTTCTTCCTTCCCTTGGATTCAACCTTTCTAGCTTAGGATTAGATGTATGCTAAGGGTATTGATGTTAGTATGTGTTTGGACATGTTTGTGTGTGGATTTGGAAGAGAAGAGGCGGGATTTGATCACGGGAAGAGCCGAAGAGAAACTGTAGAGATCTTGTTCTGCATTGTCGCCGCCCCCGTGGCCAGAAGTCACCGCCCCTGCAGACCTTGTGTCGCAGCGCCCGCGCCGTGCCTACGTTGCCAGCGACCCTTGTCACCGCCCCCGCGGTTGAGTGCCGCTTCGCCCGCGGTTTCCTGCGTTCCGCCCCTGCGTCCTCCGTTCACGCAGGTGCACCTTGTCCCGGGACTACCTATAGTTAGGTAGTTCCTTTTCTTTCTAGTATGAGGAACTTAGTACCATGCTAGGATTCAGATGTTGATGAGTATGTTATAGATATGCCGGTTAGGGCTTTGAGGTTTACGAGTTGGACTTGATCCTTATGGATCCCTTGGGTCTAGGTGTGACCCCTTTGTGTGATAGGATTGTGATATATACATATGTGTGTCTTGTATAGGCTGTGTTGTCCTCCAGTTTGGAGTGGACGTTTCTGAGAGTTGTTCGTAGCGAGTTACTTCTGAGATCGAGGTAAGTCCATAGGACTTACTTAGCTACTATCCTTATATTGGGTGTATGCTTGAGTGGTGTATGTGTTATATGCTTTATAGCATGCTTATGATAGTCACCGACCTATGTTATATTGACCGCCCATTGTAGTGGCCGTGATAACCTTTCCCTTTCATCCCGTAGTGGAGTTTGGGAGGTTCTTTGTAGTCAGGCCAGATCTGGTATAAAGGAAGGCCCCTCACCACTCCTATAGGGTACACGGGAGGTGTGCTGATACTACTCCAGCTGGCTAGAGTACTCAGAGGCGGGGATTATATTCCTCGTGTCACATATCTTCATATATATCTATTTATACGATTAAGTGATTCAACTTATTAAAGATAATAAACTGGGTAAATGTTTGATATCATGCTGAAGTGTTTATTATTTATGATGTGTGTTTGTGCTCTAGCATCTTCTTATATATGTGTATAGTTAGCTAACGGTTTCATACCGTGTTGTAGACCCTTTGCAAGATAGGAGAGCCGCAGAGTGATCTAGTGGGGTGATTTGCTGAGGGTTCCGTACACGGGGACGATATCGTGGTTGAGATATTTATATTGTACGGGTTTATGTTTTAACCTTTGTACTCAGCAGTACCTTGTATCACCTTTTTGATATGTATGTATATATATATATATATATATATATATATATATATATATATATATATATATATATATATATATATATATATATATATATCAGTTTTTATGTTTTGTTTTAATCTGTTGGTCTTGTTGTAAGATTCAGTGAAGTTGTTGTCAGACTAGGGTCAGGATCCATTGTGAGATCCTAGCCCAGTTGCACCTCGAGTCCTACGGATTTGGGGTGTTACATAAACTGATAAACGCCTCGACCCTCAGTTGAACGGTACATGTAACGGGAAGATTTAGACAACTTAAAATCATAATTATTTGTATTTTTTGTAGTCTGAAACAAACAATCGATCTCATAAAATTAGGATGAAGATGAAGATTGAAGAGATGGAAAGAAGCGTGTAATCGTTTGGAATAGTATATGATATTCTTTAATTAGTCGTTAAACTCTTTTTTTTAATGGGGCGTTAGACATTTATTAGCTTTAGGATATTTTTTTTCTTTCTACGTATTGATGAGATTTTGGGTTATAAAACTATTAAGACATTAAAAAAGAACCAGTCTTTTTTTTGAGACCCTGAACGTGTGCTCACCTCGCATATGCTTAGGATCAGCCCTTTTCATTAAGTAACTTACATGTGCACTATGAATCGTAATCATGACTTGTGCATTTGGAATTTTTGTTAATGTTAGTGCAATTTGAATTTATCTTAGTGCACAAGTTAGGGATTGTAAGCTCGTGCTTTATTAATATTCATGGTCGTGGTGTACATTAGTCGCAATCGTGTTCTTACTCGTGTTTCTATGAATGAAAGTATAGGTACATGATCGTGTTCTTACTAATGATGATTGAATATGCACTGCATGCACACATGAGCATGCACGAGAATGTTCATGGTCGTGCACTTACATGTTCATTTACATGTGATGAATGCACAAAATCAAGTGCACGCTTTGGTACATGTGATGAGCATCCATGTTTTGCTTGTGATGAATGAATGAATGACAAGGAATAAATGAAGGTAAGGAATGATATAATTATGTAATAAACAAAACACAAATAATATATTATTAATAATAACTATACGAACATACACGTGCATTAAATTATACATAAACGAAGATAATAAAAAACGTAGCAAATAGAATATGAACATATATATGTGCGCGACCTGAAACATTTTTTCTATATGAAAGTATTTAACGAAACTTCTTTTGAATTCTCTCATAACGACGGTCGTAATGAAGGTAATTCGACTAATGTCGCTTAGTATAATATTAATTATGTAATTAATTTGGTGTAACGATATTTATGGATAGACGTACTCTCAATCATCATGCGGAGAAACTAAATTATCATGGTATTTATTAGCTTAATTGTGCAAAATATAAGGCTAATCACAATTGTTAATTTATGTTAATCTTATAGATATTGTCATTTCACACTCCTTTCACTCTTTACCGTAAGAATGATTCTCACCTGAACCAACTTGCACGGTGAATATATTATTATAGTTGATTTATCAATTTGATTGTTAATTGTTTGTATGTTATCATAGTAATTATTATAATCTAGACATGATGCGAGAACTACCTAAAATAGACCTTAGGGACTTTTTGGTACCCATATCTAGATATTAAGATATAAGTATCAAGATATGAGTATGAGATTAATATCTGATATCTTTATTTATAAGAGGAAGAATAGAAGAGGGATGAACAATTTTAGATATTTGATACCACTATTTGTTGGAGTATATCAAAACAGTAGAAAATGGGTATTAGAAGTATATCAAGATATCAGTTTGATATCCATATACTCTTATACCAAACATAGGTATGAGTTTTTTATTTTATTATGTTGATATCCGTATCTGATATCTAAATATGTATACCAAAGAAGTCCTTAATTATCTACAAGATGTGAGAGTTGCATAGAATGTGTTTAGATAACAAGAGTCATTTGATGATTCATGAAATTGGATAATATTATGAGATTTATTATATGTATGTTGTTGTGATCCCTAACTTTAGAATTTTTCTCCACTGGTATTTTTTATATAAAGTTAAATGCTTCGACTACTTAAAACCATACAACCCTATCTCCCTTAGTTTTTTTCTTTAATTTGTCCTCTCGACTATTTAATTGATTATATACTTAATACTTAATTATTCTTGTGTTCAATCCTTAATTCTTCTTGCATTCAATCCTAAATCTTCATTACAATTGGTCTTTTATTATTTTGCTAAATTTGGGCTCCTTTTAAAACTTATAAAAAACAAAAAGAGATGAAGGAGTTGGGTAATGACATGTTGTTTTTTCGCCTCTCCAAATATTTCTTTACATTAGGAGATATGCAAGCCTTGTCTATTAGGAGGATTCATTATTCGTAACAACAAGGACAATTGATGCTACATTACATTCTTAAGGACCTTTGTCTTGGAGGTCGTCAAACATATTGAGATTTAGAAAAACCTTCAGAATCAGTATCATATGTGAATCGGGGATGAAAACAAGATTAAAATGCTAGAAGGCGAATCAAATGTATGTAGAATCTCTTAGAGAAATCACTCGATACCTTTTTAAGATTTATAAAATCACCTACAACGGTATTGATAAGAACAATTGATGAAATACAACTAAATTTATAAATTATGATCTATATTTATATATCAAAGTAGAAGACCATTCACACTACGTGTCAATTTTTTATAAATTTTGTGTCACATGTCATTTTCTCGTACATTTATATTTTATAATTATGTTAAATTAACAAACGAATAAAATATCTTTGATATAGACAATAAATATATTATTTCCATTTTTATCCTTACTACGATCTTCAATATATGTTTATGATATTCTTATTAAAAAAGATTGAATTTTTTTTCTACTTTTATTTATAAGATGATTAGATAATTTTTTATTCTAACTTTAACATATAAATATATAATTATTATATTAATTAGGAAGTAATTACTAAATTAATAAATGTATAATTTATAATATAAATGTTACATCTTTTTTGTTTTTAAAGATAACATTTAAAACTACCTAAGATAATTTTTTAAATATTTTTTATTTATATATCTTAACAAAATTATTTATCCAATAAAATTTAAAATTATACCTATCCTATGGCACAGGAGCTACATAACTCCACCCGCACACTTTGTGATAGATCGAAACTCCTTTATTATCAAAGAGCATAAATATATAATGAGAAAAATGGGTCGAAGGACTTTTTTGTAAACCAGATAAAAATTAGGCCTCTTTATTTTTATAATAAGATTTTATTTTAAAAAATAATTAATAAAAAAGGTATAAAGGTCAATTAAAAGAGAGGGGCCAATAAAACCACCTTCAGTCGACAATTAGGGTTTCCTCGTCTCTTGCGATTATCCCTGCCTCTAGAAGCCATCTCCAGTTATAGCCTTGGACCGATTTCTTCGTTGCTGCCATGCTACCGACTCCTTCCGTCATCACAAGATACACAATAACTTGTCAAATTTCTAGGTTTTCTCTTTCGCACTTGTTTCAATTTGCTTTCTTCTCATTTTTTCGCAGTTCAAACCGCAAAGATCGACGACGCTGCTCAGATCCGGCGGTCGCGCTTCCAACTGCGAACCCACCAGAGGTTAGAGGCGAAGATGGTCACCACTCAGATCGACGATGACGCCACTCGAATCTTGTTGTCACAACCGTGAATCTCCACCAACGCCGGAAACGCGCAAGGCCACAACGCTAGAAACTCGATCCGTTGGCAATTGGTGAAATCCCTAATTGTGTAACTCGATTGGACTTGTGTAATGCGATTTGGGTTAGTGTAACTCGCCCTTGTGTAATTTAGGGAAATATATCCTTTTATACTTGCGTAACTCGATTCATGTTTTAAATAACTTGTGTAACTCGACCTTTATGTAACTCGGTTGAACTTGGACCTTGTGTAACCAACAAACCGATCGAGCTTGTGTAATTGTGAAAAATCAAACGTTATGTTTGTGTAAGTAGACATTAAATATAACTTTTTTTAAAAAAAAACAATAGATTACCAAGTTCAATTAGTTTAGTTGATATATGCGTGAGATGACCTATCATTCAGAGTTCGAAACCCATTAATTACAAAATTTATATTTTTGACGGACCTTGTGTAATTCGAATTGGACATGAACTTTGTGTAACTCGAGTGGATTGGGATGTCTTTGAAAATAGGATTTCGCGAATACAAAAGGAAGACTTTAAATTTCAAAAGTGGAAGAAAATAGTATTTCATCCCCAATGAAATGTGTATTATATAATCACTCATGTCCCCATAATGAAGTTTTTTTTCAACATTTCAAATGACGTCATTCACCTTTTATGGAGAAACATTATCTATTTTGGATCGCGTGATGTTTATAATCAAGTAGCTTGTAGACCATCAATTATTCTTCCTTTAAATATTAAAGTAAATTCCCAAATAGTATGTATTAAATGAATTAAATAATGTGTGAAACAAGTAATAGTCAACTTTATATACATCCATATCAATTGTACCATAATGTAAAATATATTCATCTTTGCATCCACGCGTGCCAAAAGCTTCCATTTGTAAATAAAACTTAGTTTAAAGTCTTGATATATATTTTATCAATTTTAGCAAACTTTCCACTAAAAGAAACAGAAAACAATTGTAAATAATATATACATAATTATAACTTAATAGTTTTATATATGTTACAACCTTGATATATATATATATATATATATATATATATATATATATTCTAGACATAAATATATTGTTTTTTAAATATACTTAAATTGAATTATAATTAATTGATATTTATCTTGATTCTAATCACAAAACATAATATAATTCTCATGATGAATTAAAACGATGTTTCAATATTAATTAAACTTATATATTTATTAAAAAAACAGGCTTTAGTATATTTGTATAATCTAATTTGTAAATATTTATAGTAAAAGCCTGCATTGTTAATCGTCGCAATCAAGATAAGATTTCCCACCGAAGTTTTATCAAATCAAATGAAGTCAAATTGCCAAAGTTTTCCACCTATATATTATACTACATCACTTCCAAAATCATCATTATTACTTCTTATTAATATAAATTAAAAAAATCATAATAAGTAATACATGATCTTATAGGAAAAACAAAAATTTTAAATGCCTTTATCTAGATAAACATTAAATATTAATAATAATAATAAAAAGTATATGAAAATTATTATTTTTGTTATTTGTATATTATAAATGATTTTCATCGAAATTTTACATGTAAAGTTCAAATAAAAATACGTAGTTGTATGAGATAGTTGATGGAGTAAACTTCAGGCAAGTTAGGACTTACACATTTGCCACCCAACTTGTAATGTCCTTATCGCATGTACTCCATACAAGATCTATTGCTCTATTTGTCCGGAGGATTGGTGGATGACGAACGATGAATGATAAATGCCGCTTGTGGTGGAAACATTTTAAAGAGGACACCGAGTGAGGCGTAATGATAGCATGGATGTTAGTAATGTTATGTCTTCTGAGGATCAAAAGTCATACTCAGTGGAATAATATATATGCACAAGTAAAAGACAAACACATGATGTATAGTAGAATCCTTAACCAACCAACTACTTGATCGGGATAAAAATCAATTGTCCCCTACTTAAATTATGATATTTCTTGTGTAGATTACAATTTTTGACTCCTTTATTCCAAGAGTCGATCTTGAACCTTACTACATCTTGTGTAATCTATTAGACACTCAAACCATCACAATAACAAGCTTAAGCCTTCACACCTATGTCTCTTGTTTGCATACCGATGTTCTTTTATCCGTCTTTATAATGTTAATAAAAACCCGCTCTCAACGGTGTAAAACAATCAATTATCTAATGTTAGGTTAAATATGGCTACCGTATCTCATAAATATCAATCTTATGAACAATTATTAAGACACTTATCTTTAATCTACCCTAAATAAGAAAAAACTACAATTCACAACCTATCATACAAGAAAACATCATATCTTTGTATATACAAGATATGTTGCGTCTAGGTTGATCATCTTGAGTCTTGATCTTGTCTTTGTGGGTCCATATTTGACTCAAATTAGATCGTTGTAATCTTCACTAATGATATGCACAAATCTACAATTTTTTATCCATCAGATGCACTTGCAAAGTATTTGGACGAAACTTTGTGATACTCTTTAAGCTCTTCTATCATTTCCTTAGGTCATCCTACCTATAGACTAAGATAAAACACATTCTAAACGTAAAATTCCATAACTTTTTCACCGTCAAAACTATTTTCATATAAATTAGTAAACAAATGTTCCAACATGTTTTCATGGATAGTATTCATTTGCATTAATTAACTCTAAATTTGTCTTAATTTTGCATGAAATTAGGCATCCATACATCCCATTTGGAGCTATTATTGTCAATTGGTGTCTACTTACCTTAGAGTAGCTTGGTAGGTGGTTGTGAAACATTTAAGACCTTAAAAGAGATCAAAGCGGTCCAAACAAGGTACTAGGGAAAAGACGAGTCAAATACGAAGTGTGAAAAAAGCTAACGAGGGTTGAAATGTGAGCCTCATATGTCACAAATAATACAAGATCCGGTTGTTGGAAAAAGTGTAAGGATCGAACACTAGAAAAACGGAGTAATGATTTGATTGATTGATCATAAATAAAATAACAAAACATTGAAAACAAAAGGTAGAGAATCGGTCGATGGAAGTAATGAGATCGGTCGGCTTGAGACAAAAGATGGTGAGACAACGTAAGCGAGTAATAGAAATTACGTAGGGAGAAAATCAACCTAGATCACCCAACTACTTGGGCAGATCGGCCGATTGGTCAAAGAATTGTAATTAACATAATACGTAGCAATAATGTAGAAAGATGGGTATTTGCACTACTTGGTCCAATAACAGGTATATCGAAAATAACAAAACTATAAATCTAATAATAATAAAAGCATCCAAGAATCCTAATTACCACAACTATACGTCTTAAATAATAATCGATAATAATCTCATCCAAACATCATATATATCATGTTATCAAGGGAACAACCCTACACAACTCTAACATCTTGTCTAATATTAAAAGTATCAATCAAACAACTCTCACATCTTACAATTAACACTTTGAAGCACAAACATATTAAGACATATATTCATAATGATATAAATCTTCGTCAACATCACATATTCTCCTTGTAAGCACTTCAAACCCTACAACGAGAGAAATTAACAAGACGTGCTGATGAGGGTTGAACGTGAGCTTTAAATCTCGCAAATAATTGTAATACCCAAGTGTAGTTAAAAGGATTCGGGTCGAACATAGGGAAAATTACGTAATGATTTGTGTAATTAATTGCAAAATTGAATATAAACATAATAGCAAGGGTAATAACATATTACATAAATAAAACACAAAAAGAAGATCAACGGAGAAAACCCAAATCGGCCAACTATTAGGGTCACATCATCCAGGCTCATGCACAACTACAAAGAAGCTAGAGAAAGAGGAGGCATAATCATTTACAAAACAAAATTCAAATTAAGAGAGTTAAGGGAGAAGATAATGTATTTTTGATGGTTTGATCCATTCACAAACATTTAAGGTAGAAAACATTAATGTAGATGATTAACAAAGATACCTCAAAACTTGTATCACCCCAATGATTCATAATAAAAACTCAATTAATATCAATCATTCTGTAGTCATGTAAGGAAGGAGACAATTTTTCTTAGCTCTTACACTTTGCAATCAACACCTAGACGATCATATAGTATAAGAGCAATTTTATGTTCGGTGATGAGGGTAGAAGTGTGAACCTCAAGTCTTGCAAGTAATTACAAGAACTACTGTGGCATACAGAGTCAGGATCAAACATGGGGAAGACAATGTCTCAGTTTGACAAATTAATTAAGAAACTAAATAATAAAATAAACTAAATATATACAAAAGGAAAGATACGCAAATAGAAACCAGAAACCAAAGATAGAGGGACTTGGTCACCGAGCAAGGTCAGGTTGACCACGTTAAAACACGACTTTAAAACCAAAATCAATGTACAAATAACCAAAGACAAAATCGGAGCGAAAGTACGAGTTTTATTGGGACTAGTCGAATGATCTCCTAGGGAGACTTTGCACGAATGCTTTGTAAAACAATTTAGAAGATAAAAGATAAATAAAGGAGAAATTTTCTTTGGATGATTCGAAATCAGATATTAAAGAGGATAAAAGGATACAATAGTTATCAATCAAATAAAACAATTTCAAAATCCAGATCACCACAACATGAATATGGTATAAATCTCCCTTGATGATTCCACAATATACAATGTAATTCATAGCTATGCGGGAGACAACTTCATTCAATTGTCACGTGGACAAGACTTTGCTCGTCATACATCAATGTTGTCACCCATTAATTGTCATGTGCCCATGACGAGGCCTTATCTTCACATCAAACTCTACATGGAGGTATGAGAGCTAGATTGTCACCTTAAGCCAACATCACCTTGAAGAACACATGGCAAAAGAAGACTCCAAATGCTACCATAATTCATACAGACAACAACATCATTAATGAACAACAACAACTCCAAATGCTACCATAATTCGGCTCACTAGACCCTAGAAAAGATAGAAATATTAGTCAAATATACCTAAAAAAAATTCTAAAGCTTTATTAATGAACAACAACAACATCAATCTAACAACCGAAGAGGGTCCAATCGATCGACCTCTAAGGGGAAAAGAGCAGTAAAAGCTAATGATTTCTATAAGAAGAAGATATCTAACCTAATAGATAAAGAGCCTTATTTAATGGGTTAGGAAAAAGCCTAAAACCCTAGTTATACAACGATCTTATCTTCCAATAAGATAAGATCGAAACTAAAAGATAGAACATCCAACTAGAGGGGCCACAAGTCTAGCTGAAACAAGAAAGAAAAGGGAAATAATGAAAGACGTCAAAGTAGGCTAGTTGAGCAACCTCATGGCCCAATGTGTTGGGCCTAGGCCAAATATTGCTACGAGACTTCACTACTTCAACAAGATGTCATTTCAACGTCATGTGTAGAAGGAAAGAAGGTGAGGTCGAGTGACTTGTAGTGTGTTCGAGCACTTCTACACCGATGTTCTTCACTTTACTCTCGGACCTCAATCATTTTCGTCTTGGCATCGATTTCTTTGACCGCAAGAAGATCCATAGTGTGCATGAGGTCATTCCGCTACATGTGTATCATTTGTACTTCACAAATTCCTGGAATGTCTACAATTACATAAACCAACCGGTAGATCTCCAAAACACTTATAAGAGGGAAATAAACTAGATATGTCATTTAGCCCAAAATAGGTAGAGAATGAAATAGAATGATGATGGAAAAATACGCTAAATAGAGTGTTATCATATACCTCATACTTGAACCTAACTTGTCCTCAATTAAGGTCTTGTGATATCTCTTAATTGGATCCAAATACCTATATTAGATGCTACAAGACCAAGCACTCGAAATCTCATCATCATAATACAAATCGTTGTATACGGTATAACTCAATGTCCATGAGTTTCATGCCCACTCAAGGGAATGTGTATAACTCTCCCACATGTGCTTAGGGTATATACAAGATGACACTCAAACTCAAATAACATGCAATGAGCATTAACCATAAGCTTATCAAGGCGTTCTTAATCTTCACCGCGTGGTTGAGCTTGCAAGTACCATTATGAATCAAGAAGACTTTTATAGGTTGTAACTTGGCCAGGTAATGAACAAGGTGAGGAGTTTTATTTGGTTGTGTGATACAAAAGATCCAGGAACTAAGACGTCTCGAAGCTCGTGATGGGTTATTTTTTTGCAAGCCGGATTTTTCGCTCTTACTAAATACCCGTTACTTTCTTCTTTTCAACACATTTGTACTTTGTATTACTTCAATTATTCTTCTCTTTTTGATGGATCCAAGTGGTGCACAATTGTATTTATTGATTTGACTTTATTCTTCTACATTTTATGCACTTACACCACAAGGACCTTTATACATTGATGTCTTTCACTTCACGTACACAACCCCATACTTGCATTTTCTTTCTTCCTTCATTGCATCATTTGCATTGTATCACCTCCTAATTCCTTGATGGGTCAAATGAGGCTAAACATGACTAGGAATATTTTTTTGTAGAGAGAAAAAGAAAGGTCTATATAGGCCATAAGGGGATAAAAAGACAAAAAAATTATGCACAAGGTGGTAAGAAAATAATAAGCTTAACAAATAAATGCCTCAATCATATTAATAAGTGTAAAAGCAAGAACAAATATGTAATTTCAAAAGAGAGTACATCGTAAGTTCTAGATAATCAAAGCATATAGGAGGACACTGATAACACTCTTTTTATTCTCTTTTATCATCATCATTATTTTATTCTATTCCATACCTCTTCTAGGTTAATTGACATATCTTATCGGTTTAATTCTTTTATGTTAGTGTTTTGGAGATCAACCGGTTGTTTTATATAATTGCACGCATTTTATGCATTTGTGGAGTACAAATGATATACATGTAGTGGAATTGTGTCATACACACTATGGATATCCCTACGATCAAATTAGAAGTCAAGGAAAAGACGAAAATGACTGAGATCCGAGAGTGAAGATAAAGACAAATCGAGCATTACGTATAAAGAAGGTTGATTTACCCAAGAAGGTGACCAATCTAGACTTTTATGTCAACTACAAAGTTGCACAACTTCGAATAACCTTTGAAACTAGTACTCGTGGGTTCTCTAGTTCCAACCAAAGCACGGAGAATCCACTTTTTAAAATATCACCGTGTTGATATGATGCTGATTTTATGGGTCATGCCCAAAAGGCCCAACAAACTTGGCTCGGTACAGAGGTCGATAAAACTGCATACCTATCTTCCGCACATGACCTCGAATGACCTCCCGTTGTTGCAAGGAAGAGCATGTAGAAGTTTTAGACCAGACCCACGACTTTCGTGTAGGAGGTCGTTCGATGGCCCTCTTGGCCTGCTTATACGAACGTCTTATTTTGTTTCCCTTTCATAGTTTAGTTTGGTTGTCTTGCTGAAGAGTGTCAAACGTAACACTTTGTAGACCTTAGTTTCATGCATTTAATACTTCATTTGCTCTCTCATACATCATTATTTATATGGAAAGCGTTCACCTTCTGTATTTCGATATCTACCATGACTTTTATGTATTTCAGGCATTTACGACATCAAATGTTCCATAATTGCATCCTCCTTGAAGTCAGAGTTAAAGAGAAGACATTATATGACCGAGGAATTGCAACACAAAGTGCGCAATGTATACCTTAAAGTGAAGATACACGATTTGAAGCTATATATGAGCGAAACAACCAAGCGAGATCCACGGCCTATCGAAGCCCAGCCTGAATGAGCTCTACGACCTAGAAAAATGGCAGGTATATGGCCGTTTGGGTCCTTTGGGAGGCCGTAGTGTTGCCTTTTCCACCGCCGCTGCAATGGACAAATCCCCGACTTTATCTTTGGAAAGGGTATAGTTTGTGTAAGACCTATACTCCGGTTTCACCCCTATATAAACATACCACAACTGTAAGGTTAGATATGCTGTTTAATCCTGAATTCAGTATTACTCATACTTCTCTTGTCAAGTAGTTGTTAACTTTGCTTTGAAGGGTCGCCCTGTTGGAACCAAACAATTGTGATCTACACTCTTTATGTTGATCAATTTGTTTGTCTTTATCACTGCCATCTCATATCTTATACCTGAGATTGGACGATCCAACCTTTGTGATCAACCAATTTGGCCTTTCTGACCAGCTGATCTAGCCTCTATGATCGGCCAATATGTGCTTTCTTTGTTAATATATCTTCCGTGTTAAGTTTTACAATGTGTTTCGATGGGGGATAAAATGTGAGCATCAGAACTCGCAAATATCTTACAAGACCCAATTGTATAGAAAAGGAATCGTAAACCCAAAATAAAATAACATAGAAACGTAAAAGAAGAAAAAAAACTGGTGGATTGATAGGCTTTGGTCGGCATATCCAAACAAAATAGAAGAATACGAAGAGGAAGGTCATAAATCGCAAAGAGGAGAAAACACAAAAAAGTCGGTCAATTGGCAGGCAGTACTAGTTGGCCAACTAGTTGAAGATGACAAAATATAGATTCGTAGCAATAAGAGAGTAGAAAATAATCTTCGTTGCTTGATCCAAAATAAGTTTTATTGCAAGTAACCAAGTTTTTTTTTAATCAAAGATTAATAAAAGAGTTCAAAACCCAAAATCACTATAACATAATATCGAATCTTAATTGTTAATAATCAATCCAAAATATGATATAACTCATGTTATGAAAGGGAAAATTTTGCTTGTATCTCGCATTTTGAAAAAAAAAGAAAGGCGTGAGTGACTTGACACTCACATTTTGTCATCAACAACACTAAGATGAACAAATAGTAATAAAGCAATTCAATGCTCGGCTCTTGGACTTTGCTAGGAAAAATCCAAAACTACCATAACACTTGGTAGATATATGTTCATAAGGATAGAGGTCATTATCAACAACATATATTGTCAATTTAGTCGGGATCTTTGGACCCCATACAGAAGAATTTAGTAAGACATACCTTATTATAAATTCAAACTTTATTAATTGACAAAATAAGGACCGGGGTCGGTTGATAGAAAACACTATTAAGCCGATATGTATAGTAAATCAAAATTTGGATATTTTATCTCTATTAGGTTCGAACCTTACTTATCCACTATACTCGTTTTAGTGAATTGGTTAGGACTTTTACTTTGTTAAACAATACGACGCATAAAAAGCGCTTGCTATAATGCAAATGTACATAAAATGCTTAAGGGCTGAATACGAATAAGGGTAGAAAAAGATGCTAAAAAGATGTTATAATATCACCCTTGTAGTGTGTTTATGTTCGGCTTTGCAATTAACAACTTAAATCATTACATCATTTTCCCTGAGTTTGATCATGACCCTTTATTGCAATTTGGTTTTGTAATATTTACAAGAAGAACCGAGGAAAATGTTTCGGCCCTCGCCATTTTTCTGATCTGTTTTGGTGGTAATCTTATTAGTTGGTCTTCAAGAAATTAAACACAAAAATGTTTGCTCGCTCCAACACTAAGGCCGAATACCATGCCGAGCATTCGCTTTCACAATTGTTGGACTTATTTAAATGAGTTAATTATGGAAAATCACCCGTTATATAGGTCTAATTTCACAAAACCACCCGTTAAACCCTTAATTGTCTAGGCACACCCAAAAAAGCATTTTTGTAACAAAAAACCAAGCTCAAACGGCTCTATGTTTGTCCGTCACTAGGCCCCACCTCGTGATTATTTTATTATTACTCTTACTAAACCAAAACGGTTTGTTAAAAATAATATTGTAAATAAACCGAACCGATTTTGTTTTAAATGAAAAAACAAACCCGAACCTAACCCTTCTATCTTCCCATTCCCATGTTTGCCTCCCTCGCTTGGACATAAAATAGATCCGGGTTTTGGATTGAGTTGTGAGCAACCTCATGTCGATCTCAAGGTTCCCCATCAGACGGTGGGAGCCAGAGTTGGTGCCTCCGACAAGGCCCACGCCTCGCGAGCTCAAACCTCTCTCTAACATCGACGACCAAGAGGCCCTCCGCTTTCACATGCCGATCTTCATTGTTTACCGGAAACCGAGCGTGCACGTCTCCGATCAGGTGGATCCTGGAGGTGATTAGGAAGGTGGTGTCGGAGGCTCTGGCTTATTACTATCCACTCGCAGGGAGGCGGCCGGGAGAAAATTGGTGATGGATTGCACCAACGAGGGGGTGATGCTTGTGGTGGTTGAGGCTGACGTTAGTTTTCAGAATTCGACAACAACGATCTCTTCCATCCTTTTCTTAACTGGCAAGAACTGGCTTGTCACTTCACATTTCCATGGTGGATACTTCGATCGAAATATGTTCATTTCGATCGAAATAGTTCTTGATCCTATCTGTTAAATAAGGTAGGTTTATAAGTGTTAGAATATTTTATAAAAATATTCAGTATTAAGTTACAAATCTGAAACGTTCCATTTTTTGATCATACGTTTATAATAAGTTGTCATTCCCTATATATAAGGGTGAGATGGATCAAGTAATGGATTAGAAAACGGATCAAGTTACAAATCAAATAATAAACTGCATGAACCTTCACCCATGCACCCTATCTATTTGAGTCACTATATGTCTTTTGTGTCATTCCTTACCAATTAATGGGATAATGTAACGAAAAATTCGTCTTATTGTCCTTTTTGAGTCAAATCAAAACTATATTATATGGAACATTCAAAAAGAGGGTTGTTGTTTTGCCCGGAAAAAAAGAAGATTCTATGCATCTGAAAATCCAATTTATTAGCAAAAAAAGAAGAAGTAACAATTCGAAACAAAGATAAATTCATTCCAAAACGTTTTGAAATTTTGTTGTTTTGTTTCTCTATTTAATATGTTGAATTGATTGGTAAACATCAACTACCTTATATAATTAATGATCTTTCTCGATGTTTGGTTTTCTTTTCTTTACGGAATAACTCAACATTTTACAACTCCGTTTTTACCACACAACAACTTTGATAGAATTTCTAAATCCTATATTTAAATAGGATTTTCAAATGAATATATAATTTCTACTTATAAAAGATAGTATTCCAAGGATTTTCTAATTGTAGAAGGGTCTCAACCTTGTCATTCATTGAATGGGTAATGATAATTTAATACATATGATTACAAAATCTATTATCTCCTGATACAACAGGATATGTACATAAATGTAAAGATAACCAAAGAATTCACACACACAGCACTACCTTGGAGGATAAAAGCCACCATATATCAATCCACAAATTCTCCCCCTCATCTCAATCCTTTGAAAGGTAAATTTACTCTCCCTTTTACCTCGTTTTTGTGCTTTATGTTTGCAGCTTTTTCTTCATCTCTTTTTATCCCTATTCTTCCCCCCCTTCCCAACAGTATCTTTTATCGTCTACCAACCAAGTTGCCTTCGGTTGACCCTTTTCCTGTGTAATTCTTGTCCGTTTGTATGTGTTTTTTTTATTGCAGTATTACATTCTTGGTTCTTGCCTACTGATTTTCGAAGCCCAGAGAAAAGCTCTTATCTTCTGCTTCCTTTTTTTGTCATATTTTGATGATCACATACCCAGAAAGGGAAGAGGATAAGAAAATCAAATTCAATATATACTAATACCTTTTTCGGTTTCATGAATACACAGATTTCAGAGAAAGGGTTGATCAATAACAAAAATGGCGTTGAAGAATCCAACATGGGTTTTAGTTGTTGTGATGATAGTGATCATGGGAATAGCAAGAAATTTGCCTCCTGTTATGGGTGGGGCTTATCGGATACTTTTCGACACTGATGTTGACACAGATGATTTCTTTGCTCTCTTGTATCTCTTGAAGCTTAACAGATCAGAATTTGATTTGAAGGTGGATGAATTTTGGTTTCTTCTTCACCTTTTTTTTTTTTTTTTACCCTTTTGATTCATATGCCAAAGCATTTCTGCTTTTCTACTTTAGTGGTCTTCAATTGTAACCCCACTCCAATATGTGTGGTTCTGCCTGGTTTTGTTATTCCAATATGCTCTCATGATTACTTTGTTTATCTGCTAAATGCTAATTTGCTATGTCATGACCTAATGAATCATTTTTATCAGTTTTAGTTTATTTCATGAAAGCATCTTGGAAATATGGCCTAAGATGAAAATGGAAGACTGAAGTCATTAAGCTTAATTGTCTAAAAATGCAGGGTGTGAGTATTAACAGCAATGGGTGGACAAATGCAGGACATGCTGTGAATCATGTTTATGACATGCTTTTCATGATGGGTAGGGATGACATTCCTGTTGGTGTGGGAGGTGAAGGTGGGATCACTGAAAATGGGACTATCCTCCCTGATGTTGGTGGATTTCTACCTCTTATTGAACAGGTATATTTTTATTTTATTTTTGAAATGATGAAAAAAAATTTTACTGTTAAACTTTGTTCTTGGATATACTTAATTCTACAGGGGATGACAACGGCTGGATACTGTCGTTATCAACAAGCTGTTCCGCTAGGTACAAGAGGAAAACTTGATATTGACACGAATTTTGGCATCCGAAAAGCATTTCTCCCTCAGGTGAGTATAATTTCTTATGTTTTTGTTGTAGTTTAGAGTTTTTGATACATTTATTGGTAAAATAAATGATGATACTGTGGAAAATTCAGGGGAAAAGGAAATATGTTCCTCTTAAGCAGCTGACTGCTCAGCAAGTTATGATGGATGTGATCTCACAAGGTCCAACCACTGTTTTCTTGATGGGAGCACATACAAATTTGGCTCTTTTCATAATGAAAAATCCTCAACTCAAGAAGAATATTGAGCATCTGTATATTATGGGTGGGAGTGTACGAGCAAACAATCCGGATTGCTGTCGTGACAAACCAAGCTTGACTTGCCAACCTAATGTGTGTGGTGAACTTGGTAACATATTCACAGCTTATGCAACCAACTCTTATGCAGAATATAACATTTTCAGTGATCCTTTTGCTGCATACAAGGTAAGCATTTTTATAACCTTTTTTTATCTTTCCCTTGAGATATATATATGTATAGCAATTTTAAGAGGATGAGTTGTAGGTAATTCATTCAGGGGTTCCGGTCACACTTGTACCTCTAGACGCGACAAACACTATCCCTATAACTAAGAAGTTTCTTCATGCTTTAGAGGATAGCCAAAGGACATATGAAGCACAATATTGCTACAAGTCATTAAAGATGGCGCGTGATACTTGGCCTAATGACCAGTTTTATGAGGTTAAGTATAACTGAACTTTTTCAAGTTTTACTGTGATGATTTTATTTTTATTGTTCTGATGCATTTTGTAAAATTGTTACAGAGCTATTTCATGTGGGATTCCTTCACAGCTGGTGTAGCAATCTCAATTATGCGCAATCCTAATAACCCGAATGGTGAAAATGAGTTCTCTGAAATGGAGTACATGAACATTACTGTCGTTACTTCAAATAAGCCATATGGTATATCAGATGGCTCAAATCCATTTTTTGATGGCCATGAAATGCCGAGGTTTCATCTAAAAGCCGGTGGGGTTCATAGTGGTCATGTTCAGACAGGACTAAGGGATCCATTTTGCCTAGTTCAACATGGGACAGGGAGATGTGAGGTACTTTTATAAACTGAAAATTAATAGTTTGCCAAACAAAGCCTTTATAATTTTTTTCCCCCCATTATTTGATGATTTTAGGATGGTTACACAAAGGAGGTTGTGGGATCAGAAGCGGTTCGCGTGCTTGTAGCGACAAGGTCTAAGCCAAATCAGGATCCTAGCAGTCCATTGAACAAAGAATTCTTCAAGAGTTTCTTGGAGGTAAGTTTTTTAGCAGTAAAACATGTTTTTATAACCAAGCAGAAAGAAAAAAGTATTCTGCTTCTTATAGAATATGAGATTCTATATGCAGGATTATGTGGTTTGTGGGTGTGCACCATATGCAGGTCATAAACCAGCCACAGCAGTCTGGGAGGTTTAACATCACCACACAGTTTCCTTACCATAAGCATCTTCTGTATAAACCGAATTTCGGATCAAGAAAATTGGGGAAGCCAGTGATATTTGATATGGATATGGATGCTGGTGATTTCTTGGCTCTTTTCTATCTTCTAAAAGTGCCTGTGGAGAAACTCAACCTTAAGGTAGTTTCATTTTTATTTTATTTTTTATTTTTTTATTTTTGTTAAATAAAATTGTGTGTTTTTTGGAAGGCAATATTGGTGACTCCAACTGGGTGGGCTAGTGCAGCAACAATTGATGTAGTTTATGATCTACTTCATATGATGGGTCGAGATGACATTCCGGTTGGATTGGGAGACTTATTTGCTATGAACCAATCTTATCCCGGTTCTGATGCTGGTGACTGCAAGTATGCCAAGGCCATCCCACTTGGTAGTGGTGGATTGCTCGACTCAGACACCTTGTTTGGCCTCGCTCGTAGCTTGCCTAAAAGCCCAAGAAGGTCCGACAAACAACCATAACATTATTTTTATCAATCTTATCATAGAGACTTGGGGCCCGTTTGATTTTAACTCAAGAAACGGAAATAGAATGGAAACGAATCTAGTCCACACGTCTACTTCATGAATTTTTTTGGAATCGTTCCTTTGTGATTTGAAGTAATTGGAGTAGAATTTGATTACAAGGAATGATTCCAAAAAGCTTCGTGAACAATTGTACACATATAGACTAGATTTAATTCCATTCCCTAAAACTGACTTAAACCAATAGACTGACCACTTCCCGGCTAAAATGAACTACAGGTATGCAGCAGAGAACTCATTAAAATATGGTGCTCCGCGTAACACAGAGCACCCAGAGCTGAGGCAACCTCGAGCCTTAGACATATGGGAGAAGACAAAACGAACAAAAGATCCGAAAAACAAGTTAACTATACTAACTAGTGGTCCATTGACTACACTAGCTAAGATTATCCTTTCAGACAAAGATGCCACCTCTTTCATCCAGGTTTGATCATCCCTCTCCTCAAATCAATAAAAAACATACATCTTACCTAGAACAGTTGAAAATGTTTTTTCTGTTTAACATGTTGCAGGATGTGTTTGTTGTAGGGGGAAATGTTGATTATGCTACTCAAGAACGCGGTAATACTTTCACCATCCATTCAAATAGCTTTGCAGAGCTCAACATGTTTCTTGATCCTGTTGCTGCAAAAACTGTGTTTGAGTCAGAACTCAATATCACTCTCATCCCATTAGCCGTCCAACGTAAGGCTAACTCATTCTCTGAGATCACACAAATGCTTTATGCAACGAATAAGACTCCGGAAGTCCTCTTTGCCAGGAACCTTCTGTCGCGCTTGCAACGTCTTCAAAATCACAGCCACAGATATCAGCATATGGTAAAATTATGCTTTGTCCTGCTTGCAACCTTCATGTTATATGTCCATCTACAATTTTTCACACATATTAAAAAGCATTAAAACAGAAACTAAAAAGAAAAGAAATGGAGAAAATAACTATTATTCACATATTAAGGTAAACTATACAAAAAAAAACAAAAGAAAACAATAAATATAAGTTTCATTTTCAAGAATAGTAAATGTATAAGTTTTAATTTTTTAGAAAGTTTCGATATTTTGGAATTAGTCTTGAAATTAAATTTCTATATTTTATTGTAATTTGAAAAAAAAAATTATTTTTTATTTAACTCAAAAAATTAGCTTTAAATTTACTTTTGTAGATTTTTTTATTAAAAATACTTTTTAAAAATACTTCTAAATAAATTTTATTAGTTTAAATTTTAATGAGGTTGTAAGTAATTTTCTGATTTTTTTTATTATTTATAATTAATTTTTAATGTAATATATTAAGAATTGGAGTTTATACCGAAATGAATTTTTGTGGAATTTTCGACATTAAAAGAATTTTCGTGGACATTTATAGTGAAATGGATTTAGTATTATTTATCATAATCTACTTCTAAAACCAACTTTAACTTTGATCATGTGTCATATTGTACAGAACATCTTCTTGGGAGAGATCCTTGGGCCACTGATATTGGCTGAGGATAATTCACTTCTAAACTCAGAATTCAAAGTGAAGCCTATCAGATTAATAGCAGTTGGCAATGAATCAGTCGACGGGCAAATGGAAATCGATGAAATTCATGGAAAAAATGTAAAGGTAATTGAAGAAGTGGATCATACTGCTTATTATGGCTCGTTTGCTGGTCGGCTGGGTGACATTAAACAGTCTGCAGTATTGGGAAGCTTTTCCTTGCAGAAGAAGCTATGGAGCACACCGCGTCGACACCCTTCAATAGAGTGACGAATAATACTTTTATATTTCAGGAGTTTCACTTGTTCTGGGTTCTGCACAGGGGAAGGGTATACTTAGTTCTTGGAGTTTATACTGAAATGATAGTCATTGTGATTTGGGGTTTCAGATGAATAGGTGATTAGAGTATCATCAATAGTTGAAAGGAAAGATTACATAAGGGAATGGAAAAGAAGGAGAAGAAGAAGTGAACATAAATATATACATATAAATTTCTTGCTGTATGTTTTTCTCTCTTATTTTCAGAGAAAAGCATTTTGAATGTATTGTGTTTGGTAAAATTATAAGCATTCCTTAACTTCAATTCTATAAAAGAGCACAAAATTGGCAGTAAGGGTGCGTTTGGCTGGGGGCATTTGGTAAGATCCTATTGCCATTCATTTCCTTGACTGTATCTTTGCAAAACAGACTGGCCCTAAATTTTCAAACTCAAACTTGAAAAATCTTCTTGTTATTTTGAAATTTTCGTTTATTTCTTAATCTATATCAAAATCTAAACCTGCAGCTACAATGATACTCATGTTGAACTGCTCATATACTTATAGATGCTTATAACTATTATATATTGGTTTGGATCAAGTTAGAGGATTCATCTAATCAAAATCATCTACTGCAAATGGGTGTGTTGGGTAAAGCAAAGTTTTTGTGGTTGAAGCTTTTTTGATAGATTAAGCTTTTTGGGTGTTTATTTGATTAGTTTATGGAAAAGCCTTGTAAAATTTAGTGAAAAAATGTAATTGGAGTTTGGTAGGAGGGGATCAGGGGATAGATTTATATGGAGGATTTAGCAAAGAGGACAAATACTAAAATATTTTAATAATATAAGAGTTGTGATTAAAGGGGTAAAATCGAAAGAAAAAAGTGTAAGTTCTCCAATAATTTTCTCAAAAGCCATCTCGATAAACTTTTCAAAACCTCCTCAAAAATCTATCTTCCAAATAAACTACCATAACAAACACCATCAAGCTTTCTAGAATTTCAAAACTCCACAATAATCTCTGCCGAAAAGGCCCTAACAATGAAGTCTGATTACCATATGAATTTCAAAGAAGAAGAAAATCATCATCACAAGCTTAAAAGTTAAAACAAGTTAACCAAAAAGCTATGTCTCATAGAAACGGATAAGTAAACGAAAATGGAGAAACGTAATAATTGTTATAAGTTTTACATAAGGATTTGTGTTTCCGTGTGTCTGTATTCCGGATTCGATAAGAAACGGAAACGAGAAAGGTTACCCCTTCGGAGTTTCCCTGCTACAAGGCCTACAAGTATAGCACAAGCTAGATACATACATTCAACCGGATTATCTAGTAACACAACTTTCCATCCTAATATTTTGAGTAAATACACACAATGGATCAAGTTCATAAAAAACTACTAGCCTGTGTCACAAATGTGGCCAGGTTGGTAGATTAGCTGGCCTTCGAAGTTAACTCAATGGTTGGGATCGACCCGCCAGCAGTCACAATCTGTTGCTGTATCTGCATCAAATCAAGATCTGGCTTTAGCATGATAACTCTTAAACTGTCAATCCAAGTTTATCCAAAGTCTCATGCAAATATAATCTCAAGGGCTATTACCATAATCAATTTCTGAAGGTTCTCCTTTATGAGAAAGTACTCTTGCCTCACTTGTTGCAGACAAGCTCTACACCTGCAAGTATTAACCCACATAATTTAGAAACAAATTTATTTTTGTTTTATGTCTCTTTGATCATGCTACTAAAATGAAATTCCATCTATTGTCTAAAATTTACTTTAATCAGTCTGTAAAATGTAGTTTCAAAGTCACAATGAGCTTATAGAGACTCACGATTGGGCATCTCGGATCTCACAGAATCCACGGAAGGTGATGCAGGCATTCTTTACCCTCTGTGCTCCTATGCTGCAAACATCCAATCAGTACATTTAAGTCAAGTAACTCAATGTCATCTATGAAGTGTAAAGCAAATTTCTCTTAACCTCTCAGATCTATCAACTGTAGCAAATTTGATATTCCCAAATCCAGTAGCAACTGTTTTCACAGAGATCAATTTCTACAAACGGATCCCAAACACAATTACAAAGAGATTGAAATGTTTGTTTGTAATACCTGGAACTGCTTCCCTTAAGCTGGTGAACATGGGCATCAACCTTCTTAAAATCGACATTCTGTTCATTACTGCGTACAAAGAGGGAAAGAGGAATCAGGGAAGAGAGGTAGAGACGCAAAGAAAACAGATCATTCATCTTGCTTACAGTGTTTGAGAGAGATCATTGAGAATCCTCTCAGAATCATCAAAGAAAACAGTCACAACTTCCACCACAAAATCTGGATTGTTTTCGTCTTCCAATTCCTCAAGCTGACTGAACTGACTGTCCAGAAACCCCTTCAATTTCACAAATCCACATAAAATTGGAGAGGAAAAAAGTCAACACCGCACAAATTTAGAGCAAAAGATTAATCTACTATGAAGTTCGAAGTATAATGATCAAGAGTTTGGTATTGTTTATATAACCTGATCAAATAGGAGTTTCTTGTGTTGAAGACATTGGCCAACCATCTCCTTGAGTCCCATCTTTCTCCGTCTGTCTGTCTCTCAGCTGCAATGAAACACAACCCTACAGCGAGAGAAGGTGGTAGTGTATTTGTTTAAAATAAAATGATGGAAGATACCCTAAAGAGAAGAAGACAAGAAGAAAATGAAGAGCATATTATATAATAAAAAAATGGGGTGGGAAATAATGAGGACCTTATGAAAGATTCCTTTATTTAGTCTGAAATCAAATCAAAAACAGCTTTCCTCCGTAAGAAGATGAATTTGCTGTCTGTAGCAGCAACTATCATGATAAGATGGTTTCTTGGCCCATAAATAAATATAATAATGGTATACACATTTTATTATATTTTTTGTTTCTTTTATTGTTTAAGGCCTTTTTATATTCTCACTAATAAATACAATGTTATTCACATTTGAGTTTTGTATTATTTCTTCTTTATTGTTTAATGACCGGTTATAATAAGGAGTGTTGCTACATGACGGTATTACGGAGTAATATGAGTTATCGAGTTATTTGATCGAATAATCTAAGTCCATTCACGTCATTTGATGATTTATAAGAAATGCATAGACTTTTTTTAACAAATGTAGAAGGTACATGAGCAATTTGTTCTTGTAACATCTGTTTTTTAAAATGGAATGCGGTGACATTTTAATTTTCATGAGTAACGTATAGTTATTATCTCAGTTTAGAATTTTGATTCAATTCGTTCAAAAATATACGCTATTAGTTTTGATATTTTCTACAGTTGGTTCACATATCGAGCTTGTCGATTGACTCAATCGAGTATGTCGATATAGACTTAATCAGTGACTATTTTTATTCGCTAAACATTTATCATTATCAAAGTAATAGGTTTTCAAGTAGCATACTCAGTTAGGGAGAGGAAGGTCAAAGACTTATGAAAATTGGGAGACAACCTGCGGTAATTTCACTCTACTCATTTTCTTCGATAAAAATTACTCATTTTTTTTTGGTTTCAACGTGCGGTGCAAGTGTGCAACTCATCGTCGTCGCCATCGACTCAAATTATTTAAAAACTATGACATTATATTAATTATAATTGTAGCTTTATTTTTTTTAATTTTATATTATAAGTTAATAGTTATCATTACATATTATTCATTATATTTGAATATGTTTTGACATGAGAGAGATTGTAATTTCACTATAAATAATACTATCTTATTATTTGACAAATTTATTGTTAGATATAATTTAGTAACCTTGAGTATTTTATTTGGAATCAATCTTAATAATAAATACTTTTATATTGGTATTAAATATTATAATATATCGTATTGTTATAATATCATTGCAAGACAATAAATTTTTTTTTTTGTGTTATACTATAGTAATTAAAAATATACTTAAGTTGATTATTGACCTGACAGTAAAATTGGGTGAAATGAGAGACTAGGCTCCTTTTCCCATCAATGGACAAATTAGGTCCCATTTACTTATCTTTAAAGATTAAATAAAAGGGCAAATTAGGAATATAAAATTACTTAAGCTCAAACCCAATTGGTTTAATGAAAGGTCAAGCCAAATTGTTCTAAGGCCCAAGTGTTTTAATAAAAGCTCAAACCCAATTATTTTAATGAAGGCCCAAGTGTTTTAATAAAAGCTCAAGCCCAATTATTTTAATGAAAGTCCAATTGTTTTAATAAAGGTCACGCCCAATACACAAGCTTCGGACAGGGCCCAATACACAAGCTTCGGACAGTGCCCAATACACAAGCTTCGGACAGGGCCCGATACACAAGCTTCGGACAGGGCCCACTACACAAGCACCGCGCCAGGGCCCACTACACAAGGATGAAGCCCTTTTACGTAATTGTCTATTATTGTGTATTATTGTGTAAGTATGATCTCTTTTAAATATTCATAAAAACATTATAATTAAATTGTAATAAGGATGAAGCCCTTTTACGTAATTTTACATTCCTATCAACTTCGATCAGCTCGTACTTTCCAAACACTCAACAAACTTATCAAAATAAATCAGTTAGTTTAGTCAGCTACTTATTTCAGCTTCATCTTCAGCTTCAACTACAACCAGCTTCAGTTTCAGCTTCAGCTACAATAAGTGCCCGTTTGGCACCCAATTTATAGAAGCTTATGAAGCTGAAGGAAGTTGAAATCCTTCACTGTTGAAATTGACGTGGTGTTTGGCAGCACAAGCTGAAGGGAGATGAAGAAGCTGAAGGGAGATTAAGGTAGCTGAAGAAATAGCCAATTTCATAAGCTAGTATGGACAAGCTTATGGGAGATTATGAGAGCCGAAGCACATTTGGGACAGTACTACCCTTCAATTTCTCTGTGATGAGTGCCAATTTTTATTTTCCAAACATCAGAACTTTGCTCGTGATATACATCAGTCATGAAATTACACTAGAAAAAAACTCATTGAAGCCCTTAAGGTGATAACTTGAGATTTTACAAGGGAGAATAACTGTTGTAAATTTCATGTGCCTCACCGCAGCCTTGAGCCCGATTCGACTGATTTCATTACCCCAAGCCCGATTGCTCGATCCCTCTCAACCTTGAGCACGATTCCTACGTCCCAACATCAGATCCCTCAATCCCGGGGCCATCGTTAGTCGCCGCCTCTGTTTCAGATTGGAGCCTCCTGTTCCACCGCCATTGTCGATCAATCGGAGAGGAAGGGAAAAGGATTGAGATGTTAATTGCTCTGATACATTAAAAAAAGGTTGGACTGGACTTTTAATTTAAGTTTGATGATGGGCTGGACCAAAATGGGTTGTAGTATTGTGAATAATTAAATAATTTTATTAAACTTAATCTCAAAATGGTAATTGTTAGATACATTAAAAGATTAAAGGGTTGGGATGTTAGATATTTTATCAAGGCTTAATCTTTTTATTTAGTAAATTGAAATTAATCTCTTATATTGCTATAATAATTATATGTGTAATAAACTATGAAATACGTTATTTATAAAAAAAAAGATTTTATAACTATCAAATTTTATCAAACTTGTGAACCATTGAGATGTTAATTAGCAACCTCCTATTACATAATTTGTAATAATTTTATATTTTAATTACTCACATTACACATTATTATAATATATTGTTAATATCTTGTTGTTATAGTAATATTTAAATACAATTTCAATTTAATATTACAAAAAATAAAATGAAATAAAAATATATGAATAAAGCCCTTTTTCGTAATTTTACATTTTTATGAGCTTCGATAAGTTCGTATTTTCTAAACACTCAACAAGCTTATCAAAATAAATTCAGCCACTTATTTCAGCTTCAACTTCCACTGCAATCATGTCCGTCTCCAATAAACTTGGACGAGCGAAACTGACCCTTAAACATTCATAAAATGAAAAAGGACCTGCCAGCTCATTTTCCTCATTAATAAAAGGACACCAACATTTTTATTCTTAATTGATTACGTACATATTTCCTTACAATATCTTGTCCATTGCCATCCTACTCGGTGCCACTTCACGTGCGTCTTCCAACTAATGGTAGATACGTAAATTGGGTACCGAGGAGGTTAATAATCGGGTTTGAGTTCTTCAATAAGTGGACGGAAGGTCATAGCATTATACACATACTCTGGCTCCCGAAAATCATTCATTTCGGAGCTGCTCACGATCATTACTGGTTCTAATTGTTGCTGTCTCTAACCTGATTGAAACTCTTTATATCTCTTTTTGTGAAATTCTTAGCATTTGATGCGTTCAAGTTTGCGACAAGCCACTTCCAAGATTGTGGAACATGCAAGGTCGGGTAGAATCACAAGTGCCCGTAAGGTGTTCGATGAAATGCCTAGCAGGGATTTGATTGCTTATAATGCCATGCTTACCTGCTATGCTCATTTGGGTTCAAACCAAGAAGCTGTATCATTATTCCGAAATATGAGAATCATCGATATTAGGCCAGACCAATACACATTCACTTCTTTACTGAGCTCCTGCTCAGGGGCGGGGGATTTGAGGCATGGTTTAGTAGTTCATGGATTGGTTGTTGCTCTTGGGTGCCATAGTTCTCTCGCTGTTAACAATTCTCTTGTTGATATGTATGGTAAGTGTATGAGACCTTGTTGTGCTAAGCAAGTTTTTGAGGATATGAGTGTACGGAATGAAATTTCGTGGTGCTCACTGTTATTTGCATACATTAATTCTGTCCAATTAGATGTTGCTAATCAAGTGTTTTATAGTATGCCGAAAAGGGTTGTGATCGCATGGAATATGATGATTGTGGGTCATGCTAGAGCTGGAGATATTATAACGTGTGTGAGCTTGTTTAGGCAAATGAAGGAAAATGGTTACTTCCCTGATGAGTGGACGTTGAGCTCTTTGATGAATGTCTGTGCCAAAGTTGAGGAATCTTTTTATGGGCGTTTGTTACATGCTTTTGCATTAAAAAATGGATTGAATTCTTATGTTGAAGTGCAAAATTCAGTCCTGAGCTTCTACACTGAATTGGGTAACCATAATGATATCCGCGCAGCACTGGAGACAACAGAGACATTGAATCCGGTTTCTTGGAATGCAAAGATTGATGCTCATTTGAAAATTGGTGAGATGCATAAAGCGTTAAATCTTTTTCAGGAAGCACCAGAGAAGAATGTTATTTCATGGACATCAATGATTATTGGGTATGCAAGAAATGGACATGAAAAGGAAGCTCTTGACTTCTTTGCTGACATGGTTAAACAATGTGTCAAACCTGATGAACTCACATTTGGTTCCGTTCTTCTTGCATGTTCTGAGTTGACAGTACTTCAACATGGTACAATGATTCACAGCTTCTTGATTCACTACGGCTTCAATGCACATAGCTATGTTGGCAACGGCTTGGTCAATATGTATGCCAAGTGTGGTGACTTAGAAGCAGCAAGAAAAGTGTTTAATGACCTTATAGATAAAGATTTGGTGTCTTGGAATACTATGTTGTTTGCTTATGGGCTTCATGGCCGGGCTACTGAAGCTCTTGAACTATACAATGAAATGATGAGACGCAAGATTACACCAGATGAAGTCACTTTTATTGGCCTGTTGATGACTTGTAGCCATGGTGGAATGATAGAGACTGGTAGATTACTTTTTGAATCAATGCAATCGGTTCACGGGATCTCTCCTGAGGCAGATCACGTGGCATGTTTCGTTGATATGCTTGGGCGAGGTGGGTATTTAGTTGAGGCAAAATCAATAGCAGAAGATTATAAAGGTGTCTTTTCTGTTAAGAACCAATCATCTGAGACTTTGCTAGGTGCCTGTTGGATTGGAAGAGATACAGGACACAAATTGATTGCTTCAGAGGCTGAAAATGAGATGAGTTATGTTTTGTTGTCGAATTTGTACTGCTCTAGTGGGAAATGGAAGGAAGCTGAAATGATCCGCAAGGAAATGGCTGATCATGGGATTAAGAAAGTACCTGGTTGCAGTTGGATTCAAGTGAGGGATGAGTTGATTACTTTTGCTTCTGGGAATCGTTCACACCTATGGACAGATAATATACTACAGATTTTACATTTTCTTCAATATGAAATGCGAAATAGTTCTTGCTTATTTGGTTTAGAGAATGGATGATTCTGATTTTCTATCAAATCTGATTCTTCTTGCTGTGCCTTAATTTCCTGCTCAGCAAAACGATTTTTGGGAAGTTTACCCTTTCAGGTAGTTTTTTCCAAGAGTTTCTCTGTAAAATATGTTATTTCACTATTCCTTTTTTTTCATGAACAAGAATATACGTATGGACTAGTTTCTTTTTCATTCCGTTTTTTCAGTTAAAACCAAACGGGATCTTATATAGAATTTGTGAGCAAAGAATCTAATTTGTGGGTTGTTGAAGAAATTAGCGAAACCAGGTCTCCAATTAAAAATAAACTTTGCACTGATCATGTTTATTACTTGAAACACTCCCTTGACATAACTTTGTAAAGTGACATAGAAGACATAGAATGAATGCAAACAATAGATTTCCAACTGCTTTAAAAGCTAATGAAGCTAAGCGTCCTGGCTTTGCAGATTGGAAGGGTAACCAATCCCACTCCTACTAGGTATCGACACAGCAAGCGCCGCACTCGACACAAACCCAACAACCACCGGCAACACGCTGATCAACTTCTTCTGCGACTCCTCGAGTCCCGGGTAAAAGCATCGGACAGTATTCGCGTCGAGCACCACCACAACCGCAAACACAACAACCGCGAGAAAAGCATGAAGTACATCTCCAAGTCTCAAATGGTACCTAGGCGCCCTGGCAATCTCCTCGTACGCTCTAGGAACCGGACGGAGACCCCAAGGCGTGAGGAACGCGTATCGGGCTTTTCCCTCTGCGTCGGTGTAGCTGTCGGTGAAGGTTAATATTAAACACAAGAAGCCGCAAACAGCAACGAAGACGGCGCTGAGGATCTTGTAGACGGGGCGGTCGCGGCAGTTGCCGTAGTTGGTGGCGAGTGGGTTAACAAATTGGTAGAAGAACACAGTGCCCGTTGGGAGGAGCTTCATTAGGTTTCCTAAGCCTCGGAGAGTACTGCCTTTAATCTCCCTTTGGCTCGCCATTACTCTTTGTTAAGTGAATAATGTTCTGGTTTTTATGAATGGATCATGCATGGCATGCGTATATATAGTACGTACGTACTGAGAGTTGTTAAGGGGTGTTGCTTCTACGTGCTTATGCTAATCATTAGGTATCTAAAATGTTGGTACCAATAACGAGTGAGAGGTGACGGTGACTTTTTTTCAATAAAAGTCAAGTGGTTCAATCGTAGATTAGAATATAACGGAGTTGTATTATTATGGAGGTATATACCAATTAGATGAAGTTTACATGCAGGTTATTTTTTAGGACATTTGATCCATAATCGATCATTCGATCTGGACAACATAATTTTATAGCCTTATCTTTAAAAGTACTAATATTTGATTAAGGTGGCTCAAAACACGACATAATTGATGTAGTTCTTTTTCTTTCTTTTTTTTTTTTTGAGAAAATAACGTTATACTTGACAAGGTTTGAAATAAAATTGACTTTAACACTTCGTCAACTAACAAACCCTTAGGTAATATTTTAATTAATTGAATTTAATTGTTGTGTTTTTTTATATCTTGAAATTTAGCTTATCTTTTGTTCGGGCTTAGTATAATTCTAGAATTTAGTTATTCTATTGTAGTTTTTTCACTACCTCCACGACAATTATCCGTTAACTTGAATAATATAGATAACCTAGTTATCATATGTTCATACTCTTATATATTCTGAAACTGTTCAACAAAATATCTCTATATAAAATTGTGTGTTGTTTTTCTTGTTTTTTTTAATTTATGTTTTTTTTTAGTAATTTCGCACAACAATATGAAATTATGAGAATGAACATAATTCAACAAACAAGAAAAACGACACACATATTTATAGTGGTTAATCGAATAATGACTATATATGTCCACTTTCAGAGAGACTTTATTGGGTAGGTTCAGGTTATAGATTAACAGATTAAAGTAACGAACCCAAGATTATACTTGGTTTTCAAGTATAAGACCGAGTCGAACACTAAAAGCCCAACACAGGTGACAAACTCATTTAAGACATATCAACAAATTTTCACCTTGACTTAAATTCTTATAGACATACCAGATGCATTAGTTAATGCATAGACTAGATCCTCCCTCCCTCCAGTTACAAAATTAAACTGAGCACGACAGATAATATGAATGAAACATTTACAACTCATGGATCAATATCAGCTGATTTATTAAAGTCATCATTAAAATGAAACAGAAATAAATAAAATTAATCTAAGAGAATATAATATCAATAAGTATTAACCCGGGCCTCAACTTGAAATAATAAATCGTTTTGACTCGATCCGTCCTAACATACGAACAATCATCTGTCCTCCATTAATATGACCTTCTGAAGATGTCAAATCTATACTTCTTTAGTATCAGATGGAGCAGGAGCTTCTTTTGAAGACGCAATAGTCTTCATTTAACCAACTAGCTACTTTAAATTTAAGTTCTTTAAATGTCAAAACCATGGTGTTCCTCTTCTTGCACAAACGAGTTTCTCTCTATATACTAAGTGCCCACGAGAAACTAAAAAATAAGTGTAAAATCTCATAGTTGAGAATATGACCTTACTGAGATAGTATCTGTTTGCATATATAATCTGGTTAGCATGGGTAACAACTGATTGCATTTGTGAGTGTCCTCCATGGTGAGTAGTTCCAATATAATTTGACCATAATGAGATAGTTGTTGGAATTTTTTTTATAAACTTGTGCCGGAAGGTTTTTCCGGGCAATTTTGCAGTGAGCTCCGGCCAATATCAACGCTGGAAACAGGAGTATTAGTTTCGTGGTTCCGAGTATTATAATTTGTTATACTCATCTTGGATTCTTGGATAACCATATTGTGGTTAACTAAGATCATGTAAAGACGTTCTAGTGGTTGCTAGATCATATGTGCGAGTTGGGTTGAGTTGAGTTGAGGCTCTCTAAATCATATGTGCGAGTTGGGTTGAGTTGAGTTGAGGCTCTCTAAAATGAAGCGATTTTGCATATTGGACTTTTGTAACCGTAAGTTCGATATTATTTTATTGTTTTCTTAGTTAAAGATTATATCTTGTTTAAGATATTATTCTTAACTTTAAATATATATTTTTTAGGCTACTCCGCCTAAGAGGGAGAAACAACAGACAAGGAACAAACAAGCTTTGAGAGTTACATTAGAGAGAAGGAAACTTAGAGTACTGCAAAGGCATAATAGTAATAATATGGCATAATAGTATAACATCCAAGCATGGAGTTGATGTAGGCTGTTCTGATCTTCTGATGTTGTAGATGAAGTCATTATTGTCATTCTTCATGTTAGTCCAGGAGAGCCAATAATAGAGATTACGGGTGCTTTGAGGGAGTCTGAGCCATCTCAGGACTGTATTGAAAACTAGATAATTGTAACAGCATAAGTTCTTCATAAGGTCCTTCTTTAGATCTCCAAATTTTGCACATTTAATTTCATATTTAATAAAAAAAAATAAAAAATATTCAAATGATTGTATTGCCTTTGATCAAAACTCTAGCTGTCGTCTTTCTCCTACGACTAACACAAGCTTGTCAGGTAATTCACCCTTAACAATTCGACTTAACGAGTGTTAAGTGATAACAGTAGGCGACGAACCTAGGATATTCTAGGCGGTGAACTTGTTTTAAGTAATAGACCGATCAAAGGCATTTGAACGATTACTGACCAAAATAATTTATAAACAACCGGAATTCATCACCATATATGATTTATTTGGTAAACATAAATGTAGAGGAAGAGATCCAGAAAGAACGAAGAAAAACTCAACAACAAGAACAAAGAATAACAATGTAAAAGAAAGTGGTTTAACCTAACTCGAAAGCTGGTTATTATTTGGATCACTTGTTGTTAACGGCACGGCATGATTTCCTTACTTGTCCTTGGTTTCCGGTCAAAACTCCAAACTTGGTCAACTTAATCATCGCTATTCCAAATTTGTCAGTGAAGAAAGAATCATAGGCCAATGCCTTGACGAGGCTTCTAGTACGATAATCAAAAGCTAGCCTTTGATCGAAATCAATGACACCTTTGTGAGCCAAAATATCCTTGTAAAAGGATGTGTCGAACTTATCTTCGCTACCAGGGGTCTGATCCAAGAAAGCTTGATTCTGAGTTCCGTTGAGATTCTTGGGGCAAGTCTTAATTAGTTTCTTGAGAAGAGATGGGTCCATGGCAGGGTCGGACTTTCCGGTGTCGTGGTAGTTGTAGAGACGATCTTGGAAGTTGTTACAATGTACTACTCCGACAGTGTGGGCACCTAAAAGTACGACTAGGTCATACAAGTTCAATCCGATGCTAGCAAATGCTTTAATGGCATCGGTCATTGATATGTTTGGTCCAGGAAGATCCTCGGCTTCTTTGGCGATCGAAACAAGGCTATCTTTTCTTCCTGTCTGGACCTCATACCATTTTCCTCCGGCCTAATAATTAAGAAAAATGATTAATTATATGTGTCTGATTAAGCTGATATTAAATTCCATTCAAAAAAAAAAAGGTGATATTAAATTAATTAAAACTCACCAAATAAACAGTTGCCCTAGTTGCAATGACCAAAACATCAGCGCAAGATACAACACCAGGACAAGCTTTTTCTACTTGTGCTTTGATGTCGTCAATGTCGTCGAAGCCGTCGAGATCCAAATTGGGCGTAGCGGTTTTCTCGGTGTTGTTTCCGTCCAGCATGACAGAGGCGTCACATCCCTTCATGTATACATTACATACAAACATCATCAAATCTCATGTCAAACTGTATACTCATCAGTTCAGTTGGAACTTGGAAACATATATATATTTCTCACCCTAACGAAGCAATCGTGGAATGACAATCGTACGAAGTCGCCTACAAGCCCCTTATCGCCTTCGACAAGCATCTTCTTCTTCACGATCTGAAAGATGAGGTTCTCAACGTCGGTTTTCCCGCACTTGTTCTTGTAGTATCCGCAGGTCAGCTGGGCAGAGGACTGTCCTATAATAAGGGCAACCATGATGAGGAACCCTAGGGCTAAAGACTTTGCCATCGTATCGATCTCTTCTTAATTAACTTATTTGTAAGGCTTTTTCAATTCAATTGGTGGTGCTCTAAACTAACAAAAGCATCGACTACTTATACTATCATTACATCTACCTACTACGTACGTACATCTAAACCCAACCATTTATAAATATATTTATGTATCTACGACTAAACATTAATATGCAATTAAGTATACTACATTTTTGTAACATGCAGTTACCATCTCAGTGAGGTCATACTATACTCGAACTCATCATCGTGATGGACACCCACAACACGAATCATTGTTTCTTTGTCTGCCAACGTAGACAATTAAACAAGTCTGACTTTTTATCCTGATTCAACAAATATCAATTAAGTTGTGACTTTAATTTCTTCGACCTCCATTATACATGTTATATATGCTCCCTTCGTTCCTTCCTAGCTAGGTAAATTATTTTTCTTAATTAGAACTACTTTTACTTTTATAATATATCAACAACAGTGAATATATATATATACATATTACATTTTTGTGGCTGTTACTATGTATCTGAGTAAGGTCATATTATACTGGAACTCATCGTCGTGGAGGACACTCACAAATGCAATCAGTTGCTACCCAAACCAGATTAAATGAAGACTATTGCGTCTACTAAAGAAGCTCCTGCTCCATCTAATGCTAAAGATTCTGTAGATATATGAAACTTAATAATTATTCGGTACATTTGTCATCTTCAATAGGTCATATTTAATAGAGGACAGATGATTGTTCGTTTATTAGGAGGGAGTCAATTAACGATTTATTATTTCAAGTTGTGGCTGGGTTGATGCCCTGGTTAATACATATTGTATTGTCTTAGATTAGTTTTATTTATATCTGTTTCATTTCAATGATGACTTTAATAAATCAGCTGATATTGATCCATGAGTTGTAAATGTTTCATTCATATTATATGTCCTGCTCGGTTTGATTTTGTAACTGTCAATTTAACTTATAACATGATAAAATTTGTTGGGATATTATATAATTATATCATGAAGAATGAATATAGGAAAGAGATCATTGGACACACTGAAGTTGCGTAACGGAATTGGGTAATTGAAATTGGATAATTGGAATCGGATAACTGAAATCGGGTAATTAATTGGATAGGATAACTGGAATCGGATAACAGAATTGGGTGATTGAAATAGGGAAACTGAATCGCGTAACAAAAGTTGGGTAACTAAATTTGTGTTATAAATTGGTTAACTAAAATTGGGTAAATAAAATTGGGTAAGTAAAACCGGGTAACTAAAATCTAGTAACTGAAACAAGGTAAGTAAAATTTGATAACATATTAGGTACGAGACTCGTGTATTAATATATTGGATATTATGTAGGGTATGAACATATTGAATACCATACTTTGGTTTTAGCATATAGGGTATTGTGGTTGAATATTAACATATTTTGTCTCACCCTTGATACGGGGTATCCACCCGTATAGTTTGGCCCGATCTTTTGACACCTGAAGACTCGATTGAAATACTTTCGACACCTGAAGACTCGATAGATGGATAGATAAAGGTCGTCGAACCCTAAGCAACGACCCGGAAGCACAAAAGGACACGATCGGGGGGATAAACCCTAGTACACAACTAGCTAAGTTATGTAAAACCCTTCCACTACAAAAATAAAAGGCGTTTGAAGAACCCTAGTGAACCTTGGAGGATTTCTTGTGGTCAATTAAAACATCTTACTTTGACGTGGCAAGTGGATCTCAATCAGACAAGTCCAAGCGAGTTGCGCGCAAGACGTCTCTTACTCATGTTCTTCACACAAAAGATGATGGTAGAAACCGCAAAAAAGAAAAAGAAAAAAAGATAACACAACGTGTTTCTCAAAAATCAATATATTTTAAGTTAAGAAATTTTGAGGCATGACCTCTCTATTCATAGGGGGTGGATTGAACCTTGGGTTACAAAGGCCCAATCCATAGAATTATATCTTATCTAAAATAAGATATGACTTTGACCTAAGAAAACAATAAAAATAAGATCGATCTTCTAAGATTTGTGCATCAAGCATATCTAAACGATATGATTTCAAAATTTATTGTTAAGCTTCCCTACTAGAAAATAACATTAAAAAACACAAAATCAACCCATAATAATAACATGTCTTTATAGGCTAATAAATGAAATAGAAGCCCGATTCAACCTCAGAGGGTGTGTCTCCCGCACGCAGGGCTTCATCTTATATGATCAATGTTACGTGGGAAAAGTAGGGAACCAGAGGTTTATGATAAAGTTCGATTCATATTGCCGGACTATTTGTGCCGGATCCTCAGGGAGTACGCCGGCTAAAGATTATTAAGATATTTTAAAATTTTGTGCCAGTTACAAAAGCTGACTTCTAATTCCAGCCTGACACTTGAAGGCGCTTCATAATATATGTTCATCTACCATTTTTCGTACATGTTAAGAAACACTAATAAGAAAACTAAAAAGTAAAGAGAATATTTATTTATTACGCTCATTAATAGAAATATTTAAGTGTTAGTTTTTCACGTAAATAAACAATACTATTACAATTAATTGCAATTATAACATAACCTACTACGGTAAAATGCATTAATAGTAATTGTGCATTAACTATTGTAGTTTATGTATGTATGGAAAATGCAAAGAGTAAATGGAGTATTTGGTGCCAAATCTAAAATATCTGAAATTTTAAAAAAGTTCCCTGGAAATATTTGAAGTTTCTAATTAGAGTCTTAATTAAGAAAAAATTGGAAACAAAATCTTTAATTATAAAGGTTTTAAATATTAATTACCACTCTCATTTTTATTATTTATGGAGATACATGTGTAATTTTCAATGTTTTTTATTTATTATTACGTGTAAGAATGTTTTTTCTTAATGAAAAAATATAGGTTTTAGATATTAACTACCATCTCATTTTCTAAGAAGATTAAATTTAAAGGTTATTTTTAAAACCTTTAACATTAAATAAATATCTGTGAGCACATATTTTTTTTAAAAATTTGTAAAGGCTAAATGAATATATATTATATAAAATAGGGAAGCATTATACTGAAACTACTCGTCATGGAGGACACTCACAAGTGCAATAAGTTGTTACCCATGCTAACTTCAAATCTAGTGTTGCTATATCAGTAAGGTCATATAGTTTCTCGTGGGCACTTAATATATAGAGAGTAACTCGTTTGTGCAAGAAGAGGAACACCACGGGTTTGACATACAAAGAAGCTCCTGCTCCATCTAATACTAAAGATTCTGTACATATATGAAACTTAATTATTATTCGATACATTTGTCATCTTCAGAAGGTCATATTTGATGGAGGACAGATGATTGTTCGTTTGTTAGGAGGGAGTCCAAACGATTTATTATATATTTCAAGTTGTGGCCGGGTTGAGGCCCAGGTTAATACATATTGTATTGTCTTAGACTAATTTTATTTATTTCTGTTTCATTTCAACGATGACTTTAATAAATCAGCTGATATTGATCCATGAGTTGTAAATGTTTCATTCATATTATCTATCGTGCTCAGTTTAATTTTGTATTTGCCAATTAACTTATAACATGATAAATATTTGTTGGGACACATATTTAACATTATTCGTACTTAGGGATGTCAATCGATCGGGTGAATGTCTCGATTCGTCACCCAAAATCATTCACCCACTCGACTCGTCATTTGTCTAGACTCTCACCCACATTCAATCCATCCTATTTAATGAATAAAGTCGGTGAATCGGGTGAGATTTCAGCTGTTTAAGGATTTAGTGACTCCGGAAGACTGAAACGTGTTATCATTTGGAACAACCCAACGAGTAGCTAGTGGATATGATGAAGAACGAAGACAAAACTTGGGAAAATGATGAAGATTTGAGATTCTAGACGAGAGCATAAGTTGAGCCAAACACAGTTGACTAGAACAATTGGACACTCAATCTCCACTGGCAATCGAGTCCAAGTTATTTTTATCGTTTTTCATAAACTGAATAGCATCCTCCTATTAGCAAATGTGCGCGCGTACAATATGATATGCGAAAGTAGTCTTTTCTTGATCATTGAGGTGAATGAAAGTCTGGAGAAAAAAGGCCAACAAAAAAGTGAATGTTTAGCTTATCCCTCAAGCATTTCATCAATGAATGGTAGAGTAAAGTGATTCTTTCTCGATACTTTATTCAATCTCCTCTAATCGATGTACATACACTAGACGATAATGGTTCTTTTGGGGATGAGTTATTTTTATTCATTTTTTACCACAATCATCCCACCTTTTTTGAGTACAACATGTACCACACTAGCCACTTCTTATCTCGGATAAGATATTGGGTGGTAGATTGTTAATAGAAATTGAATAAGATGTGGTTATTTGAACAAAATAAGCGTTTAATTTTGTTCATGTTTTGTTATCCGAGCGGTGTACATACGTCAATCAGTAACGGTAAGGAGACACCTTTTTTCGGTAAAGTTAAATTCATAAAAAAAGAAAATAGAGTATAACTTGACCCGTTAATTAGGTTCCGGTTACACTAAAATAAAATAGTGTATGTACATGCATGCGACCTGGGTCCATGGTCAACACATCATACATAGTACTCCAAGGAGGCTTGCAATCCTCCTAGACATATTGACTATCCTAAAACTGAAAAATATGAAAATACAACCATACTGGACCGGACTGGAATTTCCGGTCCAGGTCCGGACCGGTGAACCAGAATTTTTAAAAACTTGGACTGGGTACCGGAACTTTACGGTCCGGTCCATTCTATTTGGACCGGAATAAAATAAAATAAATTAAAAACTATATATTTTTGCAAAGAAACTAAAAAATATTTTAAAAATATATATTTTTATTAAATATGTACAAAATATATATGATTTTTTAATATATAAATTTAAATTAATAAAATAATAAAAATAAATAAATTCCGGTCCGACCAGGTCTGGACCGGGACCGGAATTTCCTAAAATCCTAGACCGGGGACCGGACTAGATTTGGTCCGGGACCGGACTGGACCGGAAAAAACCAGTCCGGGTTTCCGGTCCGGGTCAATTTTGCATAGCCCTAGCAAAGACATGATACTCATCCACCTTCGGCAAAGCCATCAGTAGATAGAGACAATCACAGGCCACACGGGTGCCCAAATCCTGGGGTAATAGCTAGTCCACGTTCGGCAAAGCCATCAACAGACACAAGCCAAACACAATAAACATATCATAAGCAAATACATCAAAGCATGGAGCAAAATACAACTCCGGTGTAAACCAATTACTAAGATGTAATCCTCCTCTAACTCCTGCAGAAAAAGCCTCATGCATCAATGTATAGACGTGGGTCCGTTTCAATCTCACCAGGATATCGATCGGTATTTTGTTTTGGTCAAACACCAAGACATTCCTAGAATACCAAAGGTATTAGACTGTAGCAAAAAACGTGTATGTCCTATATCTCCTCATTCAGCTCCTACCATGAACAATATGTGTCATCTAAGCTAGTACCTCTAATCTAGTAGTGATATCTCCCGGAATCCCGAATAAGCACCATGCAACTTGTCTCCAAACCTTTTGTGCATATGTGCAACCAAAAATCAAGTGGTCATGAGACTTACTCTCATTCGTGCACCAACTATATGTAGAGTCAATACCAAGGAATTATAACCTATCTCTAGTAGATAACTGACCAATAATCGACATCCACAGAATAATGTAGTGCTTGGGCGTGTTGCTCAGATCCCAAACAACTCTAAACCAATCCACCTCCTCCTCATCCTGCAGAAGAAACATCTCGTAGGCCTCAATCATACGAAATCCCTCCCTGACAACATGAATCAAGTATCTCCCTCATGGGGGTCTCCTCGTCGGTAAGGCTAACCATCCCATCTCTCACGCTAATTAGTGCCTTCGTCAAAGGCGAATCCCGAGGGGTGATAAAAAGACACCTTGTGAAGAGAAGGTGATGATAACTTTTATTCCTTTCTTTTACTGCTCATTCAAACATTAATCGTTCTTTTTTTTTTAGTTTCTATGTTCTTTTTTTTTTCCTAATATAAACAAAATAAGCGTTTAATTTTTATGATGAACTTTCATAATTTAGAAAGGAATGCTTAGAGAATGTATTTTGTTTTTGGGGAGTCACCATTTTTGTGCTAGAATCTTACTTAGATAAATTTACTTATTTATTTAGATATTCTTCTGTATTTTCAAAATTCATTTGTGTGGGGCCCACTGATAGTTGGACGGAAATTATAACGGAAGGAATATTGGGTGGTAGATTATTAATAGAAATGGAATAAGAGTTGGTTAATTAAAAATAAATATATAATAGGTGACTACGTGGAAAATTGATAAATAAGAGGTGGATTTGTGTAATTTACTCTAAATTCTAAACTAATTTATGACTAAAAAAAATAAAATTCAAGTTATTTTCATCTTAAAAGATTAAACATTATATTATACATAATATATGATTTATTAAAATATAATGTACAATAGTTAGTAAATATAGATCATGCAGTAGAGACCCATTGTTACCTAATATTATCATATTTTTGGACTTCTAGAGTTTGACCCATATGTCACATTTTTTTAACGAAAAGAAGGGGGAGAAAGACCTTTTTTATTTAGCAAATACAAACTAGGTCCTTCTAATTATCTGGTATAATTTAATTTAAAAATTAATTAATAACAGGGATAAAAACGGAATTTACTAGGAGGTTAAAATAAAAGGCCTATAAATACAAACCCTACCCCATCCTGAAACCCTAGCCGCTTATATCCCCAAAACCTGAGAGGTTCTTCCTCTTGCAGCCGTCAGAATCGAAAGGCAGCCGTCGCCCATTGTCGAAGCCGAAGCAAACGCCGACGTGGAAGGACGCAAAATTGTCGCCGAAGCCCACCGCCGCTTGCATCTCGATCAAGGTAAACTGCTTTGAACCGTCTCCTAACCGTCTTCGAACCGTCTGCAACCGTCTCCATTCTATGTCGATTTCCCTCCCCGTCCGTCCAGACATCGGGCACGACGAAGGCCGCTCATGCAGACGAGGCAACAAGGCCGGATCTGTGGTGAGGAAGCTTCGTGCAGGTTGTTCTTCGTTGGCTTGTAGTACTCCAATGTCGCCATCGCCTAGATATCTACACAAAATTGTGTATGCTTCATTGTTGATCTGTTCCTTCCTATTTATGTAGATTTGTTCCTGTCTATTTGCATCGATTTGTTCTATTTGTGTAGATCTGTTTCTCCTAATTTGTGTAGATCTGTTCCTCCCTATATATATATATATTAATTTACATCAAAATTGTGTATGGTTGATTTTGTTATTAATTGATTTTCATATTAATTTTGTTTTAATTCGACCTTGTGTAAACGACGAACAATTATTGTGGAACTAGACCTTGTGTAAACGACGGACAAAAATTGTGTAACTCGACCTTATGTAAACGACGAACAAAAATTGTGTAACCCGACCTTGTGTAAACGCCGGACAAAAATTGTGTAACTCGACCTTGTGTAAACTATGGAGAAAAATTGTGTAACTCGACCTTGTGTAAACGACGGATAAAATTTGTGTATTAACATTGTGTATTAAAAGTATAACTTAAAAAAAAACAATACTAAAATACACAAGTTCAATTAGTCCGGTTAGTATAATGGCGGGAGGGTGTCCATCGTCCAGATTCGAGACTCGCTACCTACAAATTTGTATTTTGGATTGGGCGTAGAGGCCTACTTCCCTCAATTCGTCCTTTTTTAATTTAGCTGTAAATTTTGAAGTGTGTTGTTAACTTTTTTGTCAAGGAAGTTAACTTTAAACCGGAAGTTTATTGCCATCCAGTGGGCAAACCATTACTATCGTCGTTCAACATGGATACAAGCAAAGCAGGCAAACCATTGTCATCCAGTGGGCAGCCCGATTCCCCTTCCTCCGGATTGATGCCCAGGCGCAATCTTGAAACAAGACAGAGCACTGTGAAATTGAATCGATCACAGAAAAATCGCATAGCTCCTACCTTCTTCCATCGCATCTCTCCTACCTTCTTCCTTCTCTCTGGTTCTTTCAAAGTTAATTGATTTGATTGTTGAATTGCATAGCGTTGCCTTCTTCCTTTTTCCTTTTCTGCTTCAAATATCTAGCTTCTATCGTCTTGTTGGATTTCTAATTTTAACTCACCCCATCAATATCTTCTTCGATTTATGTTCGAGCACTGTGAAATTGAACTTAAACAAAACTCGAAGGTTCTACTTCTATTATCTCACTGGAGCAGGCATGAGTTTGGTTGATTAATTTTTACACGATTTTTATTTACTTGTTTGATATATTGAAATTGAACACTGATGATATAACAAATGAACATAGTTGATATTACATATGGGGAAGAAGGAAAACAATCGTTCTCTTGAGAAAAGAAAGTAAATAAAAATGTTGAAAAAAATTGAATAAAATGAACATTGGGTGAAGAAAGTATGTATTCGAACCAAATCTATCTACAAAATCAACTTCTATATGCTGATTTTTTAACAACCTTACATTGATTTGGGAAGATTGGATACTAAATGTTGTTAAAAAAATGATCATGACTTGTGTCAAAATGAACTACTCGAACTTTATTTTTGAACAAATTTCCAGATTTGGTTATATGAGGTACTACTACATCTTCGACATTGGGTACAACACCATCTTCTCTGTTGGTTATTACATCATCAATATTGGATAACACATTTTTCCTTTTTATTTTTTTAATGTAATAAATGATCATGCTATAATGGACAAAGACAATGCTATATATATTTCTCATCATCACTGTTGGATAACACGTCTTCCCATTGATTACTACATCTACCTCTTTTGGATGTAATATAACATTGCTTTTGATCAAAACTCTAGTTTCCTCTTTCTCATACAACTAATGATCATATTTATAGAGTTTTGGAAGTTGTCCAAATTCTACATTGGTCGAGAGAAAAGAGTGGTGTTGCAAGATTGTGGACAACTCCGCCTAATCAAGTAGAGCATCTAACGAGTTCCGTAACTAGGTCCATGTGATATTCCAACTCGGCCTAATGCCTTGGGAAAGCTTCTTTGGCTATTCTTTGAAGGCATCTTCTTGAATTGGATGATCCAACGACTCATCGGACTCTATGCTAGACTCGTAAAGGTCGATGTGCTCGTCCTTATATGGCTGAAGTCTTCTCTTTGGATCATTGAAGTCAATCCTTCTTCTCACTCCTTAAGCTTGGTGAGTATGAGTATGAAGATAAGGATGAGGATGATGGTGGTGGTGATTGACGTGCTCCTTTTTCTTTTCGCTTCGGAGTTGTGCACATTTGGTCCTTCATAGCTCATTTTCGGGTCAAAACACCTACAAACACACAAAGAGGGAAGAGACATCTCAATGATAAGAAAAAAGTAATGTAATGATGCCTGAATTCATGCAAAACAAAGACAAGATAAAAAAACGTATAAAAATCTAAAATCACCTAAAAACATGACATGATAATATGTTATAATTTCATAGTTTTTAGGGAGATTGGAGTTGAATAATATTGAAAAGTTGCCATTATTATTCAATCTTCAAAGTTCGAACACTACAATATAGCCAATATTATTTTGGTTCTAGTTCTCTCTCTTGTGCCGCCACCATCGTTAGTCTAACCGTGATTACTCATCGATCCATCTTCACTACTTCAATCGATCCTTGATTCAATCAAATTACATTGAATCCAATATTTTCCTTTTATATTTGTGTTTTGTGGATTCCAAAAGGCTATTCCAAACCCTAGTTGGTGCCGATTTTGGAGAAGAAGAGAAGGTAGAGATTTTTTTGTTTTATTCAAGTGACTGAGATTAAAACGAGTTTTTATAAATAAGTTCTTCTTAATTAATTTGTAAACTCGGTTTTATTTTAACGTTTGTTCTTTTTAGCTTTTAAGGTACACAAGATCGTCATGTAATTTCTTCTTAACAACTTTATTTTATATTGTCATCTTTGTACGTATTGACGAGGGATAGGTGTTTACTTTATGCGATGAATCTATAATACCCTTCTTATTTTTACTGGCATAGGACATACTTAGAAGTACGTTTTGAGATGCTTAGGAATTTCCTTGGAGGTTACAACAAAGACCCATTTGAAAGATACATAAACATTATCAAGGGTCTTGTACCCTTGTTCAAATAATTAGTAATGCTCTTCTTCAAACTATTCAAAATTAGTGGTTCGGAAGCACTTGTATCTCCTAAAAGGAGTTCTTCATTCTAGCCAAAGTTGCGACGCTTCTTGAAGCAAGATAGTAAAACCGATCATTGACAACATATTTTAAGGAGAATGTATATGCTTATTGGTGCGAGATCTTAAAACCGATCATTGGAAGGTTTTAAAGTATTAATAACATAATGTCGTATATTGTGAATCAAATTTTTGATGTTGTAATACCAAATATTGTGAATGAGAAGGAGTATTGTAGAAATCACGACAACTAGTTTTAAGTGATAAACGGATCGGATCAAAGGCATATAACGATTACTGACCAAAATCATTTATAAATAACCCGAGCCATATATAATTTATTTGGTAAACATAAAAGAAGAGGAAGAAAGATACAGAAAAGACGTACGAAGATAAACTCAACAACAAGAACAAAGAATAACAATGTAAAAGAAAGTGGTTTAACCTAACTCGAAAGTTGGTTGGATCACTTGTTAACGACACGACATGATTTCCTGACTTGTCCTTGGTTTCCAGTCAAAACTCCAAATTTGGTCAACTTAATCATAGCTATTCCAAATTTCTCAGTGAAGAAAGAATCATAGGCCAATGCCTTGACGAGGCTTCTAGTACGATAATCAAAAGCTAGCCTTTGATCGAAATCAATGACACCTTTGTGAGCCAAAATATCCTTATAAAAGGCTGTGTCGAACTTATCTTCGCTACCAGGGGTCTGATCCAAGAAAGCTTGATTTTGAGTTCCATTGAGATTCTTGGGGCAAGTCTTCATTAGTTTCTTGAGAAGTGATGGGTCCATTTTAGGGTCCGGCTTTCCGGTGTCTTGGTAGTTGTACAAACGATCTTGGAAGTTGTTACAGTGTACTACTCCGACAGTGTGTGCACCTACGCACGTACAAGTTATATATAAGGATGAAATTGCAATGTAGCATTATGTCACTAATATATGTCACTAATATTGATTAGTATATAAACCGGTGTTACATAGAAGAAATTAAAGTCGTTGAGTTGCTTACCTAAAAGGACGACGAGGTCATGCAAATTTAATCCGATGCTAGCAAGTGCTTTAATGGCATCAGTCATTGATATGTTTGGTCCAGGAAGATCCTTAGCTTCTTTGTCGATCGAAACAAGGCTATCTTTTCTTCCTGTCTGGACCTCATACCATTTTCCTCCAGCCTAATTATTAAGAAAAATGATTAATTATATGTCTGATTAAGGTGATATTAAATTGATTAAAACTCACCAAATAAACAGTTGCCCTAGTTGCAATGACCAAAACATCAGCGCAAGACACAACACCAGGACAAACTTTTTCAACTTGTGCTTTAATGTCGTCAATGTCATCGAAACCGTCGAGATCCAAATTGGGCGTAGCGGTTTTCTCGGTGTTGTGTCCGTCCAACATGACAGAGGCGTCACATCCCTTCATGTATATACACATTACATACAAACATCATTAAATCTCATGTCAACTACTCATCAGTTCAGTTGTAATAACTAAAATTTCTCACCCTAACGAAGCAATCGTGGAATGACAATCGTAGAAAGTCACCCACAAGCCCCTTGTCACCTTCGTCAAGCATCTTCTTCTTCACGATTTGAAAAATGAGGTTTTCGACGTCGATTTTCCCGCACTTATTCTTGTAGTATCCGCAGGTCAGCTGGGCCCATGACTGCCCTACAACTAGGGCAACCACGATGAGGAACCCTAGGGTTAAAGAGTTTGCCATCGATCTCTTCTTAACTATTTTATAAGGTATGGGTTTAATTGGTAGTGCTCTAAACTAACAAAAGCATCGACTATTTATACTAGGATTGCTCTATCATATCTACGACTAAACATAATGTAAGTATTTAACATATTTTTGCCAGCTAGTAATCATAGCAGTAAGCCAGTAAGGTGATCGATACTGTACTCGAACTCATGGTGGAGGACACACGAATCATTGTTTACTTCTCTCGACAAAACAAGTTTGACTTTTATCCTAATTTAACAAGTCAAGTTACGAGTTTCTTCTTCATCACGATATGCTCCCTTCCAATGTAAATTATTTTTCTTAACTAGTAACGTAAGGGACAGATCGAGTATGTGAAACCTGCCCTACTACAAATACTATTATAGATAAAATTTGCAACATGACATTTATTTGAAAACGTATTTAAAAAATATCTTAATCTTCGTTTGATTTATTAAAATGACAAATTTAATAAGGCGTGTTTTAATTGCAATGAAATCCATGGTGATTGCAAAATCTCATGGAAATTGCAACACGATGTTGCAACTGATCGGTCGCAAATTCCTGATATCTGATTGAGACTGAAGTTCTTCGCTTGAAGATAATTCCATTTAAACATCTCGTTTGGCCAAAAACATCATTTGTACATTAGTGACAAGTCCTAATTTTTAGGTTGTGTATCGGTTGGAAGTTATATATATATATAGCTGTGTTAGATTATTGGACCACACACTAATACGTATATTTGAATTTATTTTTTATTTGTTAGTTTATCTTTCTCCTTGGTCTTATCCTTAATTTGTTTATTACTTTAGCTTTAGCTTTATCTTATTTTATTATTATCTTATTCTTTATTCTTGTTATAAATATTTTGCCCGATCAATGAATAAGACAAGTCTTCAGTTCACAAATCTCAACATAGTATCAGAATATACGATCCCAAAACATGTTTCCACGTAAGATAACCAAAAAACGCAAATCCTAGCCACGCCGTCATCATTGCCGCCGATGATGGCGGCGATAGCTATCACGCCGACCAACCGGCGCTCTACAACCGACTTCTACCATCGAAGAAAATAAGAGAGGGAGGTCCATCAAGTCCTCATAAAACTTACCCTAAAACGTTACATGCATCCTAGGCCCCAAAACGAACCCTAGAACACTAATCTACCTGTGTCCTAGGGCCCAAAACGAACCGTAAGACGCTAACCTACATGCGTCGTAGGACTCAAAACGAACCCTAGAACACTAATCTACATGCGTCGTAAGGCCCAAAACAAACCCTTGAACACTAACCTACTTGTGTCGTAGGACTCAAAACAAACCCTAGGACGCTAACCTACCTGCACACTAGGACCCAAAACGAACCCTAGGACGCTAATCTACATGCGTCCTAGAGCCCAAAACGAACCCTTTGACGCTAATCTACCTACGTCCTAGGGCCATACCTGCACACTAGGACCCAAAACGAACCCTAGGACGCTAATCTACCTACGTCCTATAGAGCCCAAAACGAACCCTATGACGCTAATTTACCTACGTCCTAGGGTCCAAAACGAACCCCAAGACACTAATCAACCTGCGTCCTAGGGCTCAAAACTTACCCTATCAGCGTCCTAGGGCTCAACCTATCGACGCCAAGATAATGAAGAGAGGAGGTCCATCAAGTCCTCATTTCATCTCTTTGAGTTTCTATTGTTCAAGCTTAGAGTTGTTGAATCACACCTCTAGTTTGAGGTAGGGAGAGTGTTAGATTGTTGGGTCATACACTGAGCCATATAATTGGGCTTATCCTTTATTTGTTAGTTTATCTTTCTTATCCTTTATTTGTTAGTTTATCTTTAATCTTATTTTATCATTATCTTGTCATTTATTCTCTTGTTATAAATAATTTTCCCGATCAATGAATATGACAAACCTTCAGTTCACAAATCTCTACAAGCCGCAAGTGCAACTATATCTTAGTTATTGTGTCGTAACAGACTTGGTCCTCAATTCAATGTAATCCGCTCTACGACATTTTTCGCATATGAACGAGCTAGGTTAGAGGTCTTTATTCCGACCATTGTTGGGGATCACCATAATAATCCGTGATAAGTAGATTAAATGAAAATTTTAATGGTTTTTAATTTTTTTAAAATAATTTACAAACATTATTAATACTTTTATGATTGCATTTTACTGAACCGATTTAATTTTTTTTTTTTTACTTTAGGTAAAATATATTATTTTACAAATGAGTTCCTATATTTAACTCATGTGAATTTTAAAAATGAAAAATTTAACAAGAAAATCACGGAAAACCTAACAATAACTATAAATGGAAAAAATAGGTGTGGATGAGATTTCTCGACGGGGATTGGATGGCGAAGGTAAGACCTTTAATCTCCGTGCACGTATGGGATGGGGTTGGGACATTATGCTAAACGGAGATGGGGATGGAGATGAATATTCCACTTCCGAACCGAACTTCTCTGTTGACACCACTACTCTCAACGTAAAGGCCAACCAATATAGCCTTTGTGGCCTTCTCTGAGAGGGCCCTTACGTAGATAGAAAATTTTAAATTAAAATGTTGAATTTTTTAAAGTTATTTGTCTTGATTTGTAGTGAAATAACTATATGTCAAGGTGTTAGACTAATTCATATTTCAAATATAAATACTATGATAATGAGTCACTCTAGAAGGTAGAGAGAATATTCTAGAAGAAGGCGGAAGATTCCGGAAAGTAGTGGAACTTTCTAGAAGGATGCGGAATATTCCGGAAGGTGACGGAACCTTCCTTCGGAACGATGCGGATCTACCCGGAAGATGACGGAGACATCTAGAACTCGACGGAACTTTGTAGACTTGACTAGAAATCTAGGGAGAGTTCTAGACTTGTATAGGATTGAGTGAGAAGGCTCCGGAATGATCTAGGAGAATTGAGTTCCGGAACCTTCCCGTAGAGGAGGTGGAGATGACTATAAATAGGGGTGACCACCCCTCATTTGTGTAACTCCATCAAAGAAGAGAGTAATAAAGGCTTCTATAGAGAGCTTGTAAGTGAGGTTGTTGTACGAGTGTGAGTGCGCAATAAATTACCCGTTTATATATACTCGGAGTGAGTCGGGAAACGTACGGATTTTCCCCAACAACTGGTATCAGAGCCGAGGTTACGGTGGTGGTGATCGGGTAATCTTTGTTGCTTAAAGAATCTCGTGTTTGGCGTGATGGCGGCCGAGGCGATGAAGGCGTTTGAGATTCCACTCTTCGATGGGAAGATCAACTTCACTTTGTGGCAGAGTACGATTCAAGGCTTTTTGGTGCAGCAGGGTCTCGACCAATCTTTGGAGGAGGAGAAGCCTGGATCGATGAGCGAGGAGAAGTGGAGACGCATCCAGAGGAAGGCGGTAAGTACAATTCGGTTGGCGTTGGCTCCCGAGATTAAGTATGGTGTGTTGAAGGAGACCACACCGAAGGCGTTGTGGGAGAAGCTCGAGAGAATCTACGCGTTGAAGTCGTTGACCAACCGGTTGTGCTTGAAGATGGAGCTTTACTCGCTCAAGATGGAGGAAGGAGGTAATCTTCATGACCACATTAACTCGTTTAATCAACTAGTATGCAAATTGTTGAATGTAGACGACAAGATTGGAGAAGAGGAGCAAGCGTTGTTGTTGCTAGCATCATTGCCGAAGTCCTACAAGTCTTTGGTGCAGACTTTACTTGTAGGAAGGAAGTCTCTCACGCTGGATGAGGTGACCGTTGCTTTGCGGGAAAGTGAGAGAATGATGAAGAATGATGCTACCGACAAAGGTGAATACCACATACTAGTTGCAGGGGAGCGAGAACGAGGAAGGAGTCAATGGAGGAGGCATGATGACTCAAGACAAAGAGGCTCGCGACGAGATATGAGTGAGGTCGAGTGCTTCTACTGCGGGGAGAAGGGTCACATGCAAGCCCGGTGTCCTCAGATGAGGGAGGACCTGAGGAAGTTGAGAGAGATGTCGCGGGGAAAGAAGAGAGGGGACTCCCACACCAATGTGGTTAGTGAAGTCGGTGAAATTGATTATGGTGATGTTTACTTGGCGACAAGAGAGGAGACCACCAAGTCAGAGTGGGTGATGGATAGTGCTGCCTCGATGCATGTGTGTCGGGACCAAGCAATGTTTGACACCTTGAAAGTTGGTGGAGAGTTTGGTCACTTCAACTCAGTGAGTGATGATAAGTTGAAGGTAGAAGGTACCGGAAGCGTGACGATGAGGCTTCACAATGGTACAAGCCATACTCTACACAATGTGAGGTACGTGCCATCGGTGAACGTTAATGTCATCTCGTTGGGTGCAATGATGATGGAGGGGTACAAGTTCGTTGGCACGAGGAGATGGTGCAAGGTGTTCAAGGGGAGACGCTTGGTGATGCGAGGCCGCAAGGATGAGCAGAATATATGCTTCTTAGATGGAAGGGCGGTGCAAAAGGGATGCAGTGACACCGGAGCTAAGAAGCAGATGAAGGTGAGATTTTCAGATGATGTGGAGATATTTGGAAATATGAATTAAAGGAGGAATTGTTAGACTAATTCATATTTCAAATATAAATACTATGATAATGAGTCACTCTAGAAGGTAGAGAGAAGAATCTGGAAGAAGGCGGAAGATTCCGGAAAGTAGTGGAACTTTCTAGAAGGATGCGGAATATTCCGGAAGGTGACGGAACCTTCCTTCCGGAACGATGCGGATCTACCCGGAAGATGACGGAAACATCTAGAACTCGACGGAACTTTGTAGACTTGACTAGAAATCTAGGGAGAGTTCTAGACTTGTATAGGATTGAGTGAGAAGGCTCCGGAATGATCTAGGAGAATCGAGTTCCGGAACCTTCCCGTAGAGGAGGTGGAGATGACTATAAATAGGGGTTACCACCCCTCATTTGTGTAACTCCATCAAAGAAGAGAGTAATAAAAGCTTCTATAGAGAGCTTGTAAGTGAGGTTGTTGTACGAGTATGAGTGCGCAATAAATTACCCGTTTATATATACTCGGAGTGAGTCGAGAAACGTACGGATTTTCCCCAACACAAGGTTACCTGCCCAGACTCAATATGTGATCCTGAACTCGTTTTGGTTAATTAAAAACATGACATTAATTACACAATGGCAGTTGCGGCAACATTTTCTGAAGGCTTCCATTCGAGTGAGAAAAGAGAAGTCCAATGATGCAATCGGGTTTAAATTGACATTAAAAACTAGAGTAGATCTCAATTTAAGGTTTAAGGAATCGAATCGTTGTATCTACGACGAAGGATTATGCAAATATTTTATCTTTAAAGGTAGTGACCATCTCGGTGAGGTGATACTATACTAGAACTCAGCGGGGAGGACACGCACAAATTATTATTGGTCTATCTAGACAATTGCATTTAAGACTTTTTATTCCAACTTAATAAGTCAAGTTATGACTTTCTGCTTCTAGGATGTTATTATGTAAAAACAATTCTTCTTAGAACAACTACATTTACTTTATAAGAACACGATATTATTATGAAATCGTGATACAATAGACAGCGTCGTATTCATGTGTTAAGGGTTGTTAACGCATGAATTATAAAATTATTATTATAATATATCAGTTCATGTGATTGCAACTTAAACTAACAGTTTTTTAGAGTAATAATTTTATTTAGTATCAACTGTTTGATATTTTATCAATCATATTTTGGTTGAGCGATAGTTGAATTGTACACGTAATTATTTTAAAATTACAAAATGTCTTAATAGATAATTTATCAGTTAAAATAATAACTAAGTACATAAAATAATTTGTTAGTTAAATTATATGTAATACTAATTAAACGGTTACATGTATCGTTTTTTTATTTATTTAAAATTGTTTTAAAAGCCAAAAAAATTTCCAAAAAGTTTAAAAAAGAAAAGCAGAGTATCATTTAAAACTAAAAGAATAAAAAAATACAAGTGAAAATTAAAAGATAATAAAAATAAATAAAAAAATAAAAAATAAAAAAAATTAAAATAAAATAAAATAATAATATTGATAATAGTGGGAGAAAAAAACTACTTTTCAAGAATATAGATGTATAGTAAAAAGTTTTTTATAATTTAAGAATTAGTAAGTTAAACATGGTAACACATGCACCTTGGGCGGGACGTGACTTAATAGTTATTCAAAATATTTGTATAATAAAAAAAATCTTCTATATAACTTAATATTAGTAATTAATTATAAATTTAACTATCTTTTATCATACATGTAAAAAATTCAAGTTATATTTATAACTATAACATATTAAATCGTACATATTGTGGTTCTAAACATATAAATCATTTAGTTTATACCAACGATTTAGTTTCTTTTTAAAATAAAAATTTTAAAATTAATATTAAAAACACTAAATAATTGTTTTTATAATTTGTTGGGGGATATAAAAGTTTATTTAAAACGTCAATCCTTCTATTGTGTAAAATGTATAATTCTGATTTGAATATTTTTGAGTTGGGATAAATCTGGATTTTAGATTTAATTTATAACGTGATTATCTGGGAGATATTCATGTTACAATAATACTATCCTAAATCATTTTTATTTAACAATATAGGCTTAAGAAAAAAAAAGGTTGAGAAGCTTGTTAGAATAAAATTAACCTAAATCATTTTTAATAAAAACTAATTTAAGATTTATTTTTTATAATTTTTTTGGGGGCTTCGATAAACGTGGACGCGACACGTGACAAGGAATGATTCTCCTTTAATACTTATATTATACTAGTGTATTACCCATGCACTACACGGGACGTGATATAATATTTATTTTAAACATTTGAAAAAAAATTAAAAATTAAAGTATAATATTATTTATTCGCTATAAGTTATTAGTATACATATAATATAATACTGTAACAAATTCAAGTTAGCAAATCCAAATTTAAATTAAAAAGATAGGGGAATCAAAGTTAAATGAATGTTGAAAAAGAAATTTATTGTGATATTTTTCTAATAATAAAATTGAATTATGTATACATAAATAGATTAGTATAATTAACTCGGTTAATCATTTTGAAGAAGCATATGAAAAAGGCAATTGTATTACTCTAATTAGGGTATGATTAATTTTGATTTTGTAAGATATAATTTAAATAAATATTATTTTGAATCAATTTGTTTTATGTGAGAGAAGAAAAAAGGGATTGTTAGATGTACCGGTAAAAATTACTATTTGTAACCAAAACTACGCACTTCGCGTGCGTAGTTGAGTGGACTTCAACTACGCACTTCGCGTGCGTAGTTCACTTTGGTCATTCATAAAATGAACAAAGTGAACTAAGCAATTGGGGAGCGTAGTAGGAGTAGGAAAGAGGGGGAAAAAAAGAAATTTTTTTTTTAAACTACTACTACGCACCCCAAGTGCGTAGTTAATGAATTCTCAACTACGCACGCGAAGTGCGTAGTTACGGTGACGAATAACAATTTTCGCCGGTACGTTTACAAATCACGGAAAAAATCTCTAAATAAAAACAATATTTGTTAAACTTTTATTAGTGGATATATGAATCCTTGTAAACATATAATAATATATATTTTCTTATATTAAAGGTGTATCTTATATTTTCCTACAAAGTTTAATTAGATTTGTTAGGCATTCGGTTGAATTAGAATATATCAATTGAAAAAAATTAACAAAACAACTATATCATATGTATATCGTAACAAAATTATATTGGATATATTTATAAAAAAAAAGTCCTTGCAAATCATATATTTGCAGTTGTGTTAACTACTTTCATCGAAAAACAAAAAGAAATCATATTTTGCTAGGAATGGTGAGTCTGCACATACCCGCATATTACGGTTATGGTCATTCATAAAATGAGGAAGCGGATGATGGTGTAGATGAGAAGACGATTCCAATAGCATGCAAAACGATTCTCTAATTTATCTCTTTAAAATATGATTGATCGAAGCACTAAGTAAAAAAATTTGCAGATTACAATCAACAATGAACAAAAATTACGAAAACAACTATACTCTGATTAATTAATCTTAAATCCAATCATCAATCTTCCATATTACATTCTCACTTACGGCTCTCCCACTTCCCCATCTTCTCCTCTTACATTCAAGTGGCGCGAACAGTGACAAACTACAGTATTGTGATCGAAGCTTTGCCTGCAGGGATGGTCATTGATCTGCACGTTGGTTGAAAGCCGGAAACATTACACTTTGGGTTCTCTTTCCAAGAGAGCATCACCTATGATCATGTATTCTTGTCGAAGAGTGCTGAAATTTCAATTAAAATTGGGTTACGATACCATATACAAAATCAAATCGATCGAGCAAAATACGATAAAATTAACGAAAAAAAACAATTGAGTAAAAGAAATAACAGAAGGCGAGAAGGTTGAGTAAATCTCGAAACAAACAAATCTGAAAGATTGTCAAAATGAAGAAAAAGATTTTTAAAAACCAATTTCATATATATTTTTTAATTTTTTTTTGGACTTCGAAAAACGTTGACGCGACACGTGACAATGGAAGCTCCTCCTTTAATAGATATATGATGATAAGATAAGATATGATGAACAGGGAAAAAGTTACAAATGATTATCATGAATTAGACGTAGAGATGTCGAAAGTTGACCCGATACATGAAATCAACCCGGTGAATCCGGACCCAAATCTGACCTGACTCTGAAATTTTTAGAAAAGTAGAGTATTTGGAATAGACCCGCTTGAAACCGAATTAACCCAAAGTAATAAATAACTTGAAGTAATCCGATCTGAATGACCTAATTGCCCAAAATAACCTGACCCGTTAAATTGTTTGACCAAAAACCGACCCGAAATTAAATTTTAAGCAATCAAATCGATTTTGATCCAATCTGAACATAAATTAGCCCGACTTCGAATCCGATTGACCCACTCCAATTGACACTGTTGTCCGGTTCCCCGTTTTAACCCGAACAATCGATACGACCCAAAACAAAATTTTGATGTGGCAAGGATCGAACCTACGCCCCTGCTTAATGTCAAAACAAATCAGTCAACTTTCCCACTAGGCCAAATAACATATTAATAAATTTTATCTTAGATTGTATATTAGGACTATAATCTATGAGCCCCGTGCTGTCATGTTAAATGGAACACCTAAAAAATGGGCTTGAGTCATGTGTTGACGAATTGTTTAGCCTATATATATTCACAAGGAGAATGATCGCTTAATAATATAAATTCATTAATGTTATGTGCATAATCCTTTGTTGTTAGCAAACTTACAAAATGTTTATCGTTCATGTGTATTTATAGATGTGAGATTGTCAGGAATATGAACTTCATTTTGTTATAGCATTCTCATGATTCAGTGAAAAGTACATCGGGGATAATTGACTAGTCCATGTTAACCCCAATGACTAGTTTTGTATCATTAGGTGAGCTAACATATTAAGTTGACATTAAAAGTGACATTTATATGAGATTATGCAGGGATTTTCCTCATGAGACAGTGATTTGTTATATATGTGTGAACGTTGGACTTTAGGGGTTATGTTTTGTGATATGATCTGAAAATTCAAGGTAAACGGCTTCAATTCAATATAACATTCTTAATTTGTTATTTCGAAGTCTGGTTGAGAAGACTAAGATGAGCTGAAAAATCTAACTTCAAGTTATTTTCTTAAGCGCTTCATCTCATTAACATATTTTATTGATGTGTGATAAGCAGAAGTCTTATGTACGTCACAATCAACGGAGGTGACAACCATCGATGTATGACAAGAAAATGTTGTATGCACATGACAATCACTCATGCCCATAATTCTTCATTCGATTATCCATTTGGATCGGTCGGTTTGGCTTAAATGAGCTGCACTGTTCTTAATAAAATTAAACGAAAACCGCACAATTGCGGTTCAGTATTTGGTTGGACTATTCAAACGTTTTCGGTTTGATTTTGGTTTTGAACCACAATTCATTTTTCAACACCGAAAATATTTTTTTTTTAAAAAGAAACTAGACTGAAGTTAGGGTTACAGTAAGCCGGTAAGTGTAATAGGGTTAGGTTTCAAAATGAACTATTTCTTTGTCACTTTGATTCTGCTTAAGAAGCCTTATATTTATAGCTTATGCAGCTTATGCTTATGGAAAAAGAATAAGTTAGGAGACACACCAGTTTATAAAACTTATGATATATTTTTTTGAAAAGGTAATGTAACATAATATTGATGTAAAGGATCGAGAATGCATGTACAAAGCGGGAGACATGCATCAAAGATCGAAAAAAGACACATCACTGCCGTAGTGGAGGAGCAGCACTTGACTGACCAGAATGTTGTAGCTAAGCTTCCTTCCTGGGATGAAAATGTTCTGAGCTTTGTTGATAGGTCAGGAAGTAAAGGCTTGATTCAATCGGATTCAAAACGGTATCCACATTGCCATTCAAGAAAAGAAATGATGCATGTAAGAGCCTTAGTCTTTAGCCAGGGTTAGCCGCCCTTGCGGCTCAGGGAGTCCGCCCCTGCGGTTTCCTGCGGCTGCAGCCGGCATTGTTGACTCATGACCATCTTTACTCTTCTTTTCCCTATATTTGCCTCCTTTGCTTCATGATGAAGGGTTTCCTTCACCTTCCCAACTGCCTCACGTTCTTCTTCTCTTCTTCCTAGCTTCTCCTTGGATCTTCTTCTTGTTTTCTCCATTGGTTTGCAAGAGAGTTGTTGTGTGAGTTTTGTTGGTGATGATGTTGGGATGTTGAAGTTGTGCTTTGAGAGCCAGCTGAGGTGTTGATGTTGATCATTTCCTTCTGCTTAGGATCACAATAGTGATAAGTTTTTCTCTTTCTCTTCTTTCTTTCTTTCCTTTTTCCTTTCCTTCTCCTTTAACTTCGGATTCCACAAGTTGAATCTTGTGTTAGATCTCCTAGGAATGTATTGATGTTCATATGTGTATATATATGAATGTGTTTGATTGCTGGATGATGAAAACGTGAACAATTGAGTGAAGAATCAAAGAGCAGTCGGGAATCACATTCTGCACTATATCCGCCCCTGCGCCACCTGTGTCGTCGCCCCTGCGTGGGAGTGCCACCGCGCTGCGCCTCCCGGTGCTTCGCCCCTGTGTCCTTCCTGTCACACAGGTGCGTCTTGTGCAGGATATACCTAGAATGATATGAATCCTTTCCTTTCCTAGTATGAGTGGGTGAGTGGCATGCTAGGTGGGTGTATGAGGTTAGGATGATGATGATTATGATATCGATATGTGCCGGTCATGTCTATGAGGTTTAGTAGCAATGGCGGAGCCAGGGATGGACTTCACTGGGCTGTCGCCCATCCCAGCCCGCAAAAAAAATTCAATCCAAATAATTTATTTGGACTTATAATGATACTTTTTTAACTCATATTTTACCGGCCCAGCCAAAACGATTCTTCCGTAACTATATAAAAGTATTTCAAATCCCCGCAAAAGTACGTAGGGCTAGTGACTACTTTTGGGGTCTTCTGCAGCCTACATCTAGTTATCACCATATCTAATAGTATTTTATTGTACAAAAATAATTTTTAGATGATAAATATTTTGGGCTTTGCTAAAACATGCTTTGTACAGCTTTGAAAGCAACTCATTAGATAATAATTACACACTGAAACCTGTTGTCCGTACATACAGACTGTACATCTCTTATTTCCAAATTATGAATAGACCAATACAAATGCACCGTTTTAATAAACTCGTACATATGGACCGTACATCTCTTGTTTCCAAATCATGAATAGACCAATACAAATGCACCTAAATCGGCCACACATCTCATACCATACGGGCTAAAAAAAACACATAAAGGTCACCAAAAGAGGAGATGTGATAATTGGACTGAAATGTCCAAATTATCATCTTTGTTATCATGATCAATCATCTATAATAAAGTACTTACTTACATCAACTGAATTATCAAATGAGCAAAATTAGCAAGTAGAAGTTATTAAAAGAGGAAGAACACACATAAAATTAAAGCACTTCCTATCTTAAGAAGATCAGAAACATTAGAGATATAGGAAGAACCGAGCAAGTAATCATGCTTTAATCACACAGTGAAAAAACGCAGTTACACTTTGCATATCTATTGGACTCTTTTGTACATAGAAGAAAAAACGCAGTTACACTTTGAGGTTTTTTAGAGCATGACCATTTTGACTGACTATGAACACACGTTATTCAATTCATTTGGGCTGATATTGGGGTTTCTCTTACATAGTAGCCTAATGATAAGGTCCAATAGATCTCATTTCAAGGGGGTGCAACACTTCTCGATGGAAGCCTGATATCGGATCATAAGAAGGTAATACAATTGAAAATCACACCATCATATAATATATCTTCTATGAAAAGCCCTCAAAATTAAGGCATGTGAAAGCAACAAGCATTAATCTAGAGGAAACAAGAGAGCATCAAGAAGCATCGAAGACCCTCAAAATCACACTATTCTAAACCTAACTCCATCAGCTGGAATAAGTTTGTGCATACATTCAGAGTAATAGTCTTCATAATTGGACTGAAATGTCCAGATGGGCAACTTCCATTCCTAGCCGTTTCTCCATTTCATCTCTATCCCCACTCCCAGCTCCCCTACATCTACTCTCTCCCTCCTCAATGTCACAAAGAAACAGCTGAAATTTTTGCTACTGCATTTTATCGAGCACTTAAAGTGCATAGGTAAAGCATAAGCATAAGCACAATTTTGTGGGGCTATAAAGACGTAGTTATCTGATCTTAGTCAACTTTGATTGACACAAACCTCACAAGGACAACAAATAATACAAAACATATGATTAAAGGACCTAAAACATAGATGAAAGACCACAAGGGGATTTCAAAAGGTATCCAAAACATCTACTTTCAAATCATATATCAGAACCTAATATTTGAGAGTATTATAACTTGCAGAAGTGACATTTAGGTGGGGGATGCTAATTGAAGTTTAGAAATAAAGCAAGGAGTGGACGGTTACCCGATGAAGATGCATACAAGTCAAACAGCTGTTGTCCACCGAAAGAGGAAGTAGTCGGCAAATTGATCCTCACAATCGGTTATTAAGGTTCAAGGATCAACTGATCAGTTCATCAAACACAAATAGGTTATATCATAATAAGATTTCTACACATAAAATGACTATCTATGATGTAATGTCCAACACAAGTTTATGGGCCGCATATCATTGGAGTGATTATAATTACCATAACAAAAGTAACATGGTATGTTAAAATATATAGTCCACACAACTGTCTATAATGATTTGAAGCAGAGAAGATAAGAACTTACTAATAGACGTTAAACTGTCGAAGATAGAAACAGGAAATCACAAGGACATCTTCTAGTGTATATATACAAATTTGAGAAATTAGTAGTCTTAACCTTCAGAAATCGAGTCAAAACAACAACCCTAAAATCGCTTCGCCCTTGCTTCTACAACACTGATCAATATCCAATCTTTAATGTAGCATATTACAGCATCTAAATGAGGTGGTAAATTAGGCAAAGAATTGATATTATCGTTCAGACATTTTATCGAGCAACTAAAGTGCGTAATTAAAAATGCTGATGAATCTAATCCTATGGGGTTTTAAATCTGAACTAATCTACCTTCAATCATTAACCATCCTCAATAGGACCAACATATTGTGCATATACGAACCTACTGCAAATCAAATAGACTAGTGCTCAATTAAAACATATGTATAAGTGTCACGGGCCGAGTTCTTCTCCAACTCAGACCGCGCGGCTCTTAGCTATAATGTCGCCCCCGACAAGCTAAGATCAGCCTTACTCCTCGACGCTCCTTGACTACGAGCGCTTCGTCTAGATGGCTAGGTAAACTCGGAGACTTGTCGGCAAACCTTGCCTTTATATTACTCAAAGAGAGCTTTACAAATGAGAGTTTTACAAGAGAGCTATAATGCTTGGTGGATTGTGGGATGATGGAAATGAGGGGTAGCCTCCCCTATTTATAGCCTTGGCCAGCTCCTCTCCGGGAAGGTTCCGGAATCTATCTATCCTAGGCCATTCCGGATCCTTCCTAACTTGATCTTATCCTAAGGACTCTAGAATTTTCCCTAAGACTCTAGCTAAGTCTTCAATGATCTTTAGAGTTCTAGAAGTATCCGCCATCTTCCGGAGAAATCCGCCTCCATCCGGATGGTCCCGCCAACTTCTACATGAGTCTAGACACTTTTGCCGGTTTCTAGGCTTGTCTCGATCCTTCCGGTATCTTCCAGATCCTTCCGGATGATTCCCACATCTTCCGGAATATCCCGTAGCCTTCCGGAATATTCTACCATCTTCCGGAACGTTCCGCCATGTTCCGGATTCCTCTTGAGCATTCCGAATCCTTCTTGATCGGACCAGATCTTTCCGGAATACTCTTTGTCTTTCCGGTGTGCCATCTTGACAAGATCTTCGTCTAGCATATCGCTTGGCCTTCTTCCTATGCCATTTCTTGATCTTGTTAAATGATGTCTTAATGACGTCCCTTGGCAAGTCGTCTTGTCTTGCCGGTCTTGGCATCGTCACGGAAAAGCGGTCCGTGACATACTCCCCCACTTGTTTTCGCAACGTCCTCGTTGCGAGTCCGTTCCTAAGGTCTTTCTCAACCTTGTCAACCTCTTTCCTCAAAGAGGCCTTGTCTTCCGAAGGCAACCGTTGCGTTTCCTCCCGCAATGTGCCACCTTCTTCTCCCGACGGATCATGTTGCGTCTCCTCCCGCAACGTGCCAACTTCTTCTCTGATGGCTTTTGTTGCGTCTCCTCCCGCAACAAGATAGCCTTGTCTTCCACGGTGTCTCCAGGCGGCTTGCCGTCCTCACATGCCCCGAATGCTCTAGACTCCTTCTCCGTTGGTCTAGGAGCATTGCATGTCCTCACAGCCCCGAGCCTTACTACCCGTTCACCCGGCTCCTCCACGGGCGGCGACTCTTTCCTCTTCACTCTCTATGGGCAGTCCCGGTTCAAATGATCACCGTCACACCTAAGGCATTTGAATAACCTTGCTCTAGGGGTACTCCTTACCATATCCCCGAGCCTAAGTTGCTCCCTCTTGGGCTCCTCTTGCTCAGTCGAGACTATAACGGCGGGCTTGTTTTTGGTCGGGCAGTTCCTTACGAGATGCTCCTCTCCACACAAGAAGCAACTCAAGCGGCGTCTTCCCGCTGTCGCGCCCTTGTCCTTGTTGTATATGCCCCTCCGTTCCGACAGACCCTCTTCGTCTCGTTGGAACTTCCTCCTTTCCACGGAATTCTCGTCCTTTGTACGAGACCTGCTTCTCTAGTCCATGGGTCGTTCGTCATTGCTCCCCGATGACTCGTCATCTAAATCCTCTCCCCCACTTTCACCCTTGCTCCTCCAAGGATTACTTCGTTCCACGCTCTTGAACTCAAACAATGAGTCCGCTTCCGTCATGGCTTCGGTGAGGGTTTGGACGTTTCGACGTTGCAGCTCAAGCTTAGCTCATGGCTTGAGGCCGTCTAGGAAGGTAAAGAGGGCTTCCTCTTCTCCAATGTTGGAGATCTGAAGCATGATTTTTGAGAATTCCTTCACATACTCACGCACGGTCCCACGATGCGTGAGCCGACGAAGCTTAGATCGTGCTTCGTCATTGGCGTAGGTTGGGTAGAACTGCTTCTTCAGTTCCTTCACGAACTCCTTCCAAGTTGTGATAGGGGTACCCCCGACCCTATCACAAGTCCTACGCCTCCACCATAGCAAGGCAACATCGGTAAGGTACATCGATGCGGTACTTACCTTGCGTTCTTCATCCGTGATGCCCACCACACGGAAGTATTGATCCATGCACCAAAGAAAGTTCTCGATGTCCTTGGCCGACCGGCTCCCCTTGAACTCCTTAGGCTTTGGAGCGTCCATCGTCTGCACGGGAGCAGTTGCCAACATGCCTGCCCCTAAGGCCGCCTTGCATGCCACGAGCTCTTTCTTGAGCACCTCCATCTCCTCGCGCATTTGCGCCACCATTGCCTCCAACATGTCGTCCCGCTTAGACAAAACTCCTTGAGCTTCATTGATGGCACCATGTAACTCGTCCTTGAGGACAACCATATCATCCTTGACGTCCTTGACAGTGTCTACCATCTCGCCATACTTAAGCTCCATCTTCTCCAGACGGGCCTCGAAACTTCCCATCATGTTCTTCGATGGTTCCCTTGACGGGTCCCTAGGAGCCTTCTTACCCTTCTTGCCCTCGTCAACTCCAGACATACTACCACTAGCCATCGTGTATTCCCTCGGACCTTAACGTGCTCTATGTCCCTACCTACTTACCAACCTTCTTTGCAAACGCTTGGCGATCCACGGAGAGCTCCTCTCGGTCCGTGCCCATGCCTATTTGCCTCCCTTGGTTGTAAGCGCTTGGCGCTCGAATAGAACGATCATCCGAACCTTTCCTCTGATACCACTTGTCACGGGCCGAGTTCTTCTCCAACTCAGACCGCGCGGCTCTTAGCTATAATGTCGCCCCCGACAAGCTAAGATCAGCCTTACTCCTTGATGCTCCTTAACTACGAGCGCTTCGTCTAGATGGCTAGGTAAACTCGGAGACTTGTCGGCAAACCTTGCCTTTATATTACTCAAAGAGAGCTTTACAAATGAGAGTTTTACAAGAGAGCTATAATGCTTGGTAGATTGTGGGATGATGGAAATGAGGGGTACTCTCCCCTATTTATAGCCTTTGCCACCTCCTCTCCGGGAAGGTTCCGGAATCTATCTATCCTAGGCCATTCCGGATCCTTCCTAACTTGATCTTATCCTAAGGACTCTAGAATTTTCCCTAAGACTCTAGCTAAGTCTTCAATGATCTTTAGAGTTCTAGAAGTATCCGCCATCTTCCGGAGAAATCCGCCTCCATCCGGATGGTCCCGCCAACTTCTACATGAGTCTAGACACTTTTGCCGGTTTCTAGGCTTGTCTCGATCCTTCTGGTATCTTCCGGATCCTTCCGGATGATTCCCACATCTTCCGGAATATCCTGTAGCCTTCCGGAATATTCTACCATCTTCCGAAACGTTCCGCCATGTTCCGGATTCCTCTTGAGCATTCCGGATCCTTCTTGATCGGACCAGATCTTTCCGGAATACTCTTTGTCTTTCCGGTGTGCCATCTTGACAAGATCTTCGTCTAGCATATCGCTTGGCCTTCTTCTTATGTCATTTCTTGATCTTGTTAAATGATGTCTGAATGACGTCCCTTGGCAAGTCGTCTTGTCTTGCCGGTCTTGGCATCGTCACGGAAGCGGTCCGTGACATAAGTACAATCTTGTATTGGTCAAACAAAATTAACTTGCCCCATCTTCTACTCTTATATAACAAATCATCAGTTTAAGGCCGCTAGAAACGAATTTTGTCATCTTTAAAAATCTGATCTGTACGGCATACCTGTGGAAAATTGGGGGTTGTGAATCGCTTCAAGTGGACAACGGTAGAAATTCGCCGAGCAAAGATTATGAAGTTTTGCTGGCCTACAAAATCGGAAAATTGGAGAATAGACGAAGAAGAAGAAGGAAGCGCTAGTCTAAAAATCTGATCTGTACTCTATAGAAGCATACCTGAGGGAAATTGGGTGGGGTTATGAAGCGCTTCAAGTGGACAACCGTCTGTAGAAATTCTCCGAGCAAAGATTATGAAGTTTTAATGCCCTACAAAATCGGAAAGTTGGAGAAGAGAGATGAAGAAGAAGGAAGAGTCGAGTCTGAACGAAGGGGGAAAAAATGACGGGATCTTGAAATCAGAGAACAAAACCACTCGAGGAGCAAGATGATGATGAACCCAATGGCTGGCTAACGTGGCAAGATAAGCGGGATTGTGGTACAACTGTAATTTAGAGTATTGTATATATGGTTAAATGGAAAATTAGCTATTCATTTGAGCATTCATCCCTTTTTATATATAGATATAGATATATAGATATAACTACATATATATATACATCTGCACATATTTTATTTTTTTTATCAAGCGACTACTCTACTTAGTATTTAGAGTACTGTTTACCATACATTTTTGTTTATCATACAAATATTTAAATGTTTTAAAAAATTGATAGCTTTTTTTTTTACATACTTATAGTTTTTTTAATTAATAAATTCTTGAACCTCTGATTATCGTACAATTTCATATTTTTTGTCTTAGGTAATTGATAGGATTTTGTAGTGTGTTTAAATAGTTTAATAAATTGAAGTTTTATCATATAATAATTAACAAATTTAATTACTAAATATTGTTTTATTTTTTTTAAATAAATAAAATAGCTCCGATAATTGATTTGTCTTAGTAAGATTAATATAGATTCAGTCATCGATAATTTTATCACGGCAAAATATCGTGGTGTTCAATTTGCTTTTTGGCTTAATGTTATATATATATAGTTTTTAATTTTAAATTTCGCCCATCCATATTTTTTTTCTGGCTCCGCCCCTGTTTAGTAGGTTATTGAGTTTTATAGGTTGGATATGATCCTTATGGATCCTTGGGTCTAGGTGTGACCCCTTTGATTGATAGGAGATTTGATATCTCTTTATGCCTTGTTATTAGGCAGTGTTGTTCTCCGGATTGGAGTTGATCGTGGTTGAGAATATCTTGAGGTTGAGGTAAGTCCGTAGTACTTACTTAGCTACCATCCTTATATTGGATGTGTGCATGAGTGGTATTTGATATATGCTTGATAGCATGCAATGTTGATTATTATCAACCTATGGCTTATTGACCGCCCATTGTAGTGGCCGTGATAACCTGCCCTTTCATCCCGCAGTGGAGTATGGGAGGTTCTCTGTAGTCAGGCCAATTCTGGTTTACGGGATGGACACTTACCACTCCCTTAGGGTTACGGGAAGGTGGGCCGACACCACTCCAGTTGGCTATAGCACTCAGAGGCAGGGATGATATATATATATACATACACGATTTGAGTGTTGGACTTTATAAAGATGATTAACCGGGTAAATGTGTGACAACATGATTATGTGTTTATGATTCCATGACTTGTGTTTGTGCTTATGCATTATCTTATATATGAATTGTTAGCTAACGGTTATATACCGTGTTGTAGATGTTTTGCAGGTTAGGAGAACTACAGAGTGATCCAGATGGGGTGATCCGCTGAGGGCTCCGTACACTAGGATTGTGCGTGGGATATGGGATGATTTTGTTATGTATAGATACCTGTTTTGGTTTGTACTCAGCGGTGTTCTGTAAACCTTTTGATTTATGTATTACATTTTGATGTTTGATTTTAATCTATTTGTGCCTTGTTGTAAGATCTAGCGAACTTGTTGTCAGGCTAGGATCAGGATCTATTGTGGGATTCTAGCCAAGTAACGCCCCGAGTCCCGTGGATTTGGGGTGTTACAATGCAGGGGCCCTTGAGAGCCTTTAGCTTGGTAACAACTTGGAACAAGAGACAAAGGTTTGGAGCCAAGGGGTGTTGACAAGTACACGATCCAATTTGGATCAAATACGTAAGTTTCCGCTTATCTTATTATTCCATGTATGCTAAACATCACAAAAGGGGTGGTCAACAAGGCATGTGGGGTTGAGGAGAGTGGAGAGCTCAGAGTATTAGATTAGGGGAAGTGGAGGGGTTAAATTTTGACTCGGTTAAGTGCAAGCGGCCCAATTTGAGTAAACCCAAATGGCATCGTACATAAATTTGAGCCGACTAAAAGCAAGCCTAAATAAAATTGACTCACCCAAACCCACCCGTCCGGTCCGCTTGATTGATACTCTAGCCTGGAGCACATCAAAAGGTATTATATCGGGTTCATATTCTTCTAATTGGTGAAGATCTTCTGGTTTTCAACAATGACGTGAGGACACACAACAACAATGAGCATAATTACAGTGCTGGTCGGGCGCGATCAAAAAGAAAATTGGGAATCAAAATGGAAGTAATGATATTTTTTAAAATAAAAGTTCTCAAAGTTAGTATATAATCGAAGTCGTTTATTTTAAGGGCGATAATAGACGTACCGGCGAAAAACGCTAAATGTAACCTAAACTACGCACTTCGCGTGCGTAGTTTCGGTTTTTCACTACGGACTGAAACTACGCATATGCGTGCGTAGTTGGAGCCGATGCGAAGCCGAACAAGCCGATACACTACTACTACGCTTGCCATATGCGTAACCGTAAAGAAAAAAAAACAAAACTACTACTACGCTTGCCATAAGCGTAGTAGTAGATTTTAAAAAAAAAAAAAAAAAAAACCCCTACTACTGCTACGCTTTCCATAAGCGTATTAGTAGATTAAAAAAAAAACCACTACGCTTATAGGAAGCGTAGTAGTAGTTTACCCAACGGTCATATTTTCAAATCTATACGGCTACGCTTGCCATTAGCGTAGTTAAATATAATATGACCGTTAAAAAACGGTCATATTTGTAACGGTTACAAATTGTTTTTCCTATATATATACACGATTAATATCGTTTTGTATCGAATTGTCTCAAATTCTACAAAAACTAAGAGGAGGAGAAGAAGAAAGATGTCATCTAATGAAGCCGGCGGCGGTATTTCTTCCGACGATGAATTGCAACCCCCTAATGAGGTATGTAATGTTGTATTTTTAGATTTTTAGTATTTACAAGTTTTTAATAAATAAATGCGTTGTAGGTTAACATGCGAGATATAGAGTATTTACAATTTTTTAATATATATTGTAGCTTATTATTGCAATGGAAAATCAACCCGAAATAGAGGAACTAGATTATTCGGATGTGTTTGGAGTCGAACAATTTTTTCTGGATAAAGATTCCCTAGTTGATTGGGTTCGTGAGGAAGGTAGAAAACATTATATGGTGATGATCATATTAAAATCATACAAGCCGAGTGATCATCAATATGGGAAGGTTGTATTGGTGTGTGAGAAATTTGGGAGGCGAAAGAGTGTGAAGATGGATGATATTGATTCTTCGAATAGGCGTAGATCAAAGTCGAAGTAAAGGGATTGTAAATTTAAGATAGTGGGGGATGAAGTACAACGGAGCAATGGAGTGGTGCCGACTAGGTGGAAGATTACCGTGGTTCATGGTAGTCACAACCACGATATTCTACCATCGCTAGAAGGCCATTCATTTTTGGGTCGGCTTACGAGCGAACAAATGTAGAAGGTGAGAACTTGTTCCGCTTCCGGCGTTAAACCGGTGAAAATTTTGGATATGCTTCGAAAGGAATATCCATCAAATGTCACATTTACACAACAAATCTACAACGCTCGATATAAATTGAAGGTCGAAGATAGAAGCGGGCGGACGATAACACAACAAGCATTACATTTTTTGGGTGAGCGCAATTATTATACGGATTATAGGACTCTTCCCGGGACAAACATCATTAGTGATCTTATCTTGAGTCGCCATATGTCAAGACATTGGTTGAGCATGTTTCCGTATGTCCTCGTGATGGACACAACGTACAAGACAAACCGGTTAGTATCTAATTCAACTTTCTTTAATGTTAATGTGTGTAATTTATTTTTCAATTTGATTCATATTTTTATATGATATTAGGTACGAAATGCCGTTATTGGAGGTGGTCGGATTCACTAGCACGGAAAAGACCTTTGCCGTCGCATTTGTATTCATGTCGAGGGAAACTACGGATCACTATGAGTGGGCATTGGAGCGTGTTAAGATAATATGCGGGAATCCCCAATGCAAAACATATAATTTGCAACGTTCACCTGATACGAAACATTGAGGAAAATGGATGGTACAAGACACGTTCAGTTGCACAACAAAATAAGTTCAAACAAGATTGCATGGGATTGTTCTCTTCACACTCTGTCACAACTTATGAGGAGAGACTTCATAAGATGAAAGTGAAATGGGGTGATAAGTGGAACCTAATGACTTATCTTGAGAATACTTGGTTGATAATGTTCAAGGAATGTCTTGTTCGAGCATGGACGGATAGATATCATCACTTTGGAACAAGGACCACAAATAGGTAAGTAAAATTCTCTCGTGACTTATATTTCTTATTTCTTATTTTTATTATTAAAACTTTTATTGTGTATTATATTTGTTTTAGGGTTGAGAGTGCACACGCATTATTAAAGAACACTTTGATGTCATCACAAGGTGGATTTGACAATGTTGTTCAAAACATTGACTTCATGCTTGATGATCAAAATCAAAAAATCATGATTTCTTTGGAGAAGACACGTGACTTTCATATTTTAGAGGTAGAAGATAATCCTATGTTTGCCATGGTCTTGTACAAGATTTCCAACACATGCATGGAATACCTCATTGAGAATTACAAAAAAACATTGGAGGGGCAATACCATCGGGCACTCTCATCAGACTGCAAGTCATGAGGCCTCGGACCTTCCCGTAATGCAAACACAGATGATCCATGTCTATCGGGATCCGGGTGCGCAGCACCTCGCAAAGCCGGAAAATAGTTCCCTATCCAAATCTACACTCACAAACCATTAAGATGTAATGAAATAATTATAAGATATTCTAATAGAAATAAACAAAGACAAAGGCTAAATATACCTGAAGTAGGAGAGTGCATCCATCCACCTGTGCACAACCGCCACAAGAGGCCTTCCCTAATTTTCTATAAAGATCAGCTAATACCGCCGAACCCCAAGATAACGCCCCTGTCCTCTCGTGATCCCGCACGACATCTAACAAATAATGCTTCACCCGGTTTGTAGTCTTGTCCAAAAATAAGGTCGAACATATCAGTATAAGTAGATATCCACTAGCGACACGCTCTGGATGAAGGTCATCACGTCTCATACGTGTAATCCGCTCATCTAGCAAGCTAAGCCTGATCCCTCCCTCCCTGATCTGCTTCCTAACATCAGTACCGGCCATATCAAACATATCCTCAAACAAACCTATCAAAGTGTCACGACTCGAGGTACTAGTGAGCATATCCCCGTCTATCTGCAATCCTGCTATCTTCACGACATCGTGAAGCGTGATCGTGATCTCACCCCAAGGAAAGTGAAAGTTGTTGGTCTCCGGGTACCAACGCTCCACAAATGCAGATATCAAACTAGCGTCGGGACACCTGTAGTCAAACCTGTGCAAGCCGACGAGACCACTACGACAAGCAAACCATAACCAAGTCCCTGGCTCATCCGGCTGTAGTCTAACAACCTCGGCCCACTGAGCAACTAACGGGAGATGTCGATGAACACACAGGACTCCCCTGTCAATACCCTCCCATATGTCGCTGGCCACATGCGTGTCATAGTAATTTAGGGTGTCAAGAATGGAAGGGCGGGAGTGTTGGACCTCCTCCACTAAAATGTCTCCATCACCTGGGACCTCGACCTCCTCCTCTAAAGTACCTCTATCACCTAGGTACTCATCCTCCTCTAGTGCCTCCTCAACCATATAGTCCTCCTCCAAAACCTCCTCATCTCGGACAACTGTATCCGTGAGGACCTCCTCCTCTACCCTAACGGCCTCCTCTACAACCTCCTCTACCCTAACGGCCTCCTGAACCTCCTCCTCCAAATCATCGTCATCTGGTACAATAGGATCTCCAAGGACATCATCATCATGCTCATGAGGCACATCAATCAACTCGCTGATATGCGCCCGAGACTGGTCAACATTATCTCCTAGTGTTGACATAGGGGCCATTGAGCGGAGACGAACCGCTCTATCACGCCCCGATGCAGTCACGGGACGACTAGAAATGTTCCTATCAATCTAAGTAAAATCAACACCAATTAACAATAGCAAAATCAACACCAATTAACAATAGCAAAATCAACACCAATTAATTTATCAATTCACCCAAACAACAAGAATAAACAATTAAACATGAACCATAATAAGCAACGATACCAATATTCCGAGTACCTATTTTAAATTTCCATTCAATTCAATTCACTCAAAATTCTGGCTTTCTATTTCAAATTTCCATTAAAATTCCGGGTTTTAGATTCAATCAAAATAATTTCAGTTTTCATATACTCACCTTTCGTTTTTCACCCGCCATTGTTCGATTTTCCGGTTCCGGGTCTAATACGTTTATGGAGTCCAAAACTCGAGTCCTAAACGTTGTTGAGACCAAAACACTACTGAGTACAAAACTCGATTCCACAATCCTGCAAATCAAAGGAAAAAAAACGTTGCTTAGGTTTCAATTTAATTCGAATCCAACAAAATCGATTCCAAAATCTAAAAATTTGATTCCAAATCGAACAGGTTTCAATTTGATTCTAATTCAGGCCTCAAATTCTTTCAATTAGAGAAAGCCCACGTAGTTCCAAGCATATTCACATAAAAATCAAACAGGTTTCAATTTGATTAGATTTGATTAGGTTTCAATTTTAATCTAACACAGAAAAATCGAACAGGTATGGAAGAAGAGGTCTATAAGAGGGGAGACGCATCAAAGTTCATTCAAAACTTCAGCTGTACAGGACATCAAATTTGATTCCAAACTTCAGCTGTACAGGGGGGACACATATTCGAACTTCACTTCACTCGGTGCAGATTCGAAGAACAAGTCTCGGTGCAGATTCAAACTTCAACTCGCTCAGTGCAGATTCGAACAGGTATGGCGATACGCAGAGAACACACAGAGAAGAATAGAAATAGGGCTCGGGAAAACGCAGAGAAGAATAGAGAAAGAATACATACCTGGCCGGGCTGTAGACGACGAGGCGAACTGGTGACGGGGATGACGGGACGAACAGGGCTCGGGAACGAGGTGCGAAAGTAGGGCTCGGGCGTCAATGAAGGAAGAAGACGAAGTGTTCCGCAATTAGGGCTCGAATGCGTAGTTGTTTTAACAACCAGCTACCACTACAAAAAATAAATAGTTTGGGGTCAGCATTGTGCTGACGCAAAAGGTTGATTCCCCGTCCTTTTGCGACGGCACTGACGCCGACGCAATCGTCCTTGACGCAAAAGGTATTTTGCGACGGGGCTTGCCGTCGTATAATCTTTTGCGTCGGCTATACGACGGCATACCGCCGACGCAAACGTCATTCTTCAACGACACCATTTATACCATTTGCAACGACACTTCCCATCGCCAACGCTAATATTTGCGACGGATGTATTCCGTCGCAGAGTATGTCGCCAATTCCAATATTTGCGACGGCTCTCACTGCCGTCGCAAATGTTGGAGTTTATGACGGCAATTCCAGCATTTATAAACGACCTTTATACCGGTTTATTTGAAACTCAAAAAATCTCGGTTATCGGTTATTCTAAATATCAGTATAAAAATTTATTGATCTTTTATCGTCCAGAGTGGCATCCCAATTTCTAAAACCGGTATTTGAGGGTTATAATTTTAATAAAAAAAAACAACCCGTTGCCATTGCTAGCCAGGTGTTTAACATTGTTATAAAAAAATTGAACCGGGTCTCAATTTTTTCATTAACCGGTCATAATAGTACACAAAACCTCTAAATACTTGCATTTCAAATAAAAATACTTCAAAAATCAAATTAACATTTGATAAATTATATGAATAAATAACTTTACAAGAAGGGTATCAAGTAAATTTGATCCTTTACCGATGCATACATAAACATCAGTAGAATCCAAGTATATTTAACTACAATTGAGAGTGTGTTGCTCAAATTAAACCAAACCACTACAAACTGATGCTAAAACTAACCACTATACAATATGATAATATCGCCTAAACCTTGCCAATATGTATATTGGAAGGTGGAAGTAAGCAAATCACAGCAAAACCCGCCTATCTCATAGCTGTAAATGAAAATCAACACTCAGTCGAGGCCTTGTCAAATGTTCAAGTGAAATGGCTAACACTTGTGATATGGCCTGTAGAGGAAAATAAAACACACCAAAATCATCCTATTTTAAAGAGTTCATGATAGATGAACTAGATTTCCTATTACATCTACAAATTAAGTTGTAGATAACGCAAAAAGCTAAGTATTTACCTTCCATCAACAATCTCGTTAAGGCATAGAAAGACAATCTAAGTTTCCAAGTGCCTCATAAATGTCAACAATGTTCTTGCAGATACCATTATAGTGTGCTATATTAGAAAGTTGAGAACTGGAGGAAAAAAAAACTCATGTTAAACTATATAAAACCACACATCGAGCCTAAATATAGTTTAAGAAGACTACTATGATGGTAGTTTATCCAACAAATACTTCATATTGATCAAATAAAACTTTGGAGCATGCTAAAGATTGAATTGTTCACAACACAAGCAGAGTATATAAACCACTGGCCGACCACAATTATTGTTGTTAAGCATAGAATCATATCTCAAGATGGAAATAATGAGTGAAAACTCAATGAACTATGAATCTGAAATGTAATTTAAGAAGACTACAATGATGGTAGCAATAGATTATGAGAAGCAAGATCATCAAATGAGCATGAAGAATCTACGAATATATGAGTTACGAAGGAGTATATCCATTCGTTACCCTTGATATCAGTTAACTTCCCACAACCAAAATCAAACAAGAACGACATCACATTCATTATCTACAAAAATAGATGGAACTTACACGGAAATACAAAAACGAAACAGAGATCAAACCTTTCAATTGGATAGGGTGGTGTCTCAACTTCCAATCATACTATGTAATATGTCTAATTTGACACTAACAAAATAGAGATCCACCTTTCAATAACGACATCTGGCTTCACTGAGAATAAAAAAAAAATACAAGTTAAGACGAGAATACAATATATAAAAATGAAGGAGAAGAACAGTTATGGTAGGCAGATTTCCGGAGAAGAGCGATCCAACTTCACTGAGTAAAATGAAGGTCCTCACCTTGCAAAACGAGACGAGATCGGCTTCATTAGATAGTCAAATTGAGCGTAAAATGAGTGATCCGGCTTCACTGAGTAAATTGAAGGTCCCATTTTGGTACATTGTTGCACACACGTCACGTCTTCTTTCCTTTAATCTCCTTGTCGGCATTCTAGCCAAACCTGCAATCATCGAAGAGCATCTAGAATACAAGTCAAGAGGAGAATACAAAAACATAGAAGAGGAGCATTCACAAAGAAGATAAAGAGAGGAGCGATTATGGTAGGTAGATTCCTGGAGTTTTTTTTTATTCTTTTCTTTGAGCGGCGGCTGGAGTTCGAATAGGGAAGGAGGCCATCTAGGGTTTAGGGTCTTCTTCCGTGTTGTACTGTTGTTAGTTTTATATTGAACCATATATTATTTTCTTTCATTTTTTATCGCACCTAACAAAACGGCATATTAGCTTTTTTGTCACAGTTAATTTTTATAACCGAAATAATTAGTCCTAGGAGTATTTTTATAACCTAAATAATTGAAAGGTTAAAGTTTTTTTTTTTCTAAAAGGAATTTATGTAGTTTAATTTATACTCCAATCTAACTAGTAAAGTTTAGATTTATTTTAATATATAAAATTAAAATTGATAAATTTATTTTTGTTTAAAAATATAAGATTAAAAACATAAAAAGAAATTTATATTTTTAACTTATATAATCTAACTAGGTAAAGTTTTGATTTATTTTACGATATACGATTAAAAATTTAGAGCAAGTTTTTATATAAAGTATAAGATTAAAAACAGAAAAATAAATTTATTACTTTTAACTTATATAATCTGACCGGAAGCAAGACCCTTGTTCCGGACCTAAGGACGATGTCTCCCCCCGAACCCGATCGAGGAGGACTTCGTACCCCTCGACCCTCTGATCGATGAATATATTAAGTGTGACATTCAAGACATATCAATAGTTTCATATATTATAATTACATTAATTATTTATTGGACTAATTTAATTATAATAATGAACTGAAGTTTATTTCCTATTTATTTACCTTAACTATATGTTTTCGACGAGTCTCTCCATACTTATCTTATTCACTTATCTCATTCAAAAACGGTTTTTTTACCTTGAAACTGGTTTTTTTCTTGGCCAAACTGTGTCCATAAATGAGTAGTTGTATATTTCATATAGATAAATTTTTTGTATTCTTGAACTACCTTCAATTTCGTTTTGTATTGTATTTTGTTTGATTTTTATATTGGAATTTTGTTAAGTTCAACACCATTCATTAGTGTTTTCAAACACTAAACACTTGTGTTTCTCTCAAACCCTTTAAATAAAACAACACTTAAACTAGTATTTTTGGCCAAATGTCAAACACAACCACAAAGTGATTGTTGCTTCATAGATAAAAATAATTTTAACAGATTTTGCATAAGTGATGATTGTGGAAGAAGAACGATCACAATAATAACATTGCTTAACTATAAATATACAATGTATAGGCCTATAGGGGTAGAGAAAACCTTTATTTTTTGAGTAATAAAGATTGTAGAGCCATTGCTTAATATATATTTGTTTTGAAAAATTCTAATTAAATATAGGTTGGATGATAAAATAAAGTTTAATTATTATTGGAAATTATTACTTAAATTTATTTTGAATGGGGACACATGTTAAAAGAAATTAGTATAGATGATAATACATATTTTATTTTATTTTAATTAACCCTTGGAAAATATTCCCCATAAGATTTTTTTGTACTAGTGTTACACTCAAGTTTATAGATATTTATTTGAAATAAGGCTTTAAACAAATCAAGATTCACATAGTACATTTTTTAAAATTTTTTTAATTAACTCTTGGAAAAAAAAGTTGCAATCAAGGGAGACAACACAAGCCTAGACGAACTTGTGTACCATAGTCCTTTTATGAGACACACAATACTAGCGAAAGGAATCAATATTCGTCGTTGAACCATTGCAAAAAACCATAACATTTTGCGACGGCATCGGTTGTCGTCGTAGGCCGTCGCAAAAACCTTTTGTGACGACAACAATTGCCGTCGTTAGGCCGTCGCAAAAACCCCAACCTTTCGTGACGGCACCAACTGTCGTCGTTAGGCCGTCGCAAAAACCCCAACCTTTTGTGACGACACTTATTGCCGTCGTTGGCCGTCGCAAAACCTCAACCTTTAGCGACGTCACCAATTGCCGTCGTAAACCGTCGCAAAAGGTTGGGTTTTTGCGACGGAAACTGCTTTCCGATGCAAAGTGGGGTCGCCAATCTTTTTTTTTTTGTAGTATACGCAATTGGAAAGCGTAGTTAGGGTTTTTTTTAAAATAATAACCTACTACTAAGCAAATGGCTAGCGTAGTAGTAGTTAATTTTTCTTTTTTTTTAAACAAATACGATTACGCTTGTCAAGTGCGTAATATACCGGCTCGTTCGGCTTCCCCTCGGCTCCAACTACGCTCCCCAAACGCGTAGTTGGAATCCTGAGTGAAAAAACAAAACTACGCATGCGAAGTGCGTAGTTCAGGTTACATTTAGCGTTTTCCGCCGGTACGTTTAGAAACCGCGTATTTTAAGGGCAATAAAAGAACTATATAATCCAAGTATTTTCCTTTTAAATTAAAAAACTTTTTTGCTTTTAAAGTAAAATATATTGTTGACGTGACGTTCTAACGTTGTAGGATTTCAGCCAAATCACTATATATTACTAAATTGTCACCCCCTAAAATATATATTTTCAAACCTGATTCTTAATTATTAAAGTTGTTAAATTTAAAGAACGGATTCTTAAAATTTTTATTTGTTAATTTTTAATTAACAAATAAATATTGTAAAATTCAATTTTCACTTTCCTAATTATACATTATCTATATACTTATATACTAAAGTAGTCTACGGATTGTTGAAGTGACGCTCTAAGGTTTTAGTATCTCCAACGTATATCCAATATCGTTTTTTAAAGAATTGTTAACATTAAATACTTTAAAGTAATTCGAACTTTTTAAAAAAAAAATTCATTTAAGTTAAGCTTAACTTTTGTTTAAATGATTTATATATTTCGGTGCATTTATATCTTCCTTAACAAGTTAAATCTTTATTATTGTATTTTTTTTTTAGAATTTCAGCCTCCTTACACTTAAACTATATTCTCAATTACATGATTTAAATCAGATTATATATAAGTCACTTTTATTAACGAATAATTTTTTTAAAATGCGTTCTTTTTAACAAAATGCCTATTCGCCCGAATCAACCCTATATATATTATAAATACCCGTGCAAGGCACGGGATCTAAACTAGTTGGTAACTATATCCTTAAACCAAGCCTCTTAATTTGAAAAAATTACAAAAAATATTATTGTAACTAGATCCTTAAATTTAGGTCACCACACATCTCTCATAATCGTGAAGCCTTATATTTGGAACCGAAGTGTACTAGAATGTGGATCACACAGTCCACTAGAATGAGAATTAGCTAATAACAAAAGTAGCATTGGATTGGGGGTATGTAGAGGTCAAACATGGGTTAATGAGAATATCTGGTCAAGCTTGCACCAAGTGCGGTTACCATCAGACCTTTTTATCTTTCCATGTAAGAAACATTCAGAGAAATCATGATCAGGAAGGGATACTTAAGAAAGAAAGTAATCAAGCTCAGATCCGATATTATTAGGGTGGCTGTTGGTTTCATTGATCTTATCCTCAGGGAACGAACAACATTGAACTCACGAAGGAGAGCCCATGGTTCATTGATATAAATGCTTAAGAAACAGACGTGCTGCCAAAGATCTATCCTCTTGTCTTGGTCATTGGAGGCATAGAAGAAAGAGGCAAGGAAGGAGGAGAAATTGTTTCTTGTTTATGATGCAAACGTGGATGATTTGGTTGGTTGTGAGGAGAGGTGAAGTGCTGATGATGGAAGGGTTCCACCATAGCCAGATGCGACATTTGTGATTGAGGGGAGGGGAATAGCAGTGAGATCAAGGTTGAAGGTTTTGATGACGTCTCGGATAAAGGGTTGTTTCCGAGACCACGGATGTTATAACTAACAATGGTACAGTGATGCTATTCATTGGAAGACACATCGTCAAGGAAGAGATGACTCTTGTCAGAGATATTAGTGTTAGTTTATCTTTTTATATCTGTCGGGTCAAAGACGTGGAGGTATTGCACGTCAAAGTGAACTTACGCACACAAGCACTCGGCAATATGAGAAGTAGTCCTAATACTTATATGTTAAATTCACGAGTTTCATATTGTCAACGTGGGACACATTTCCACATTCAACAATTAGAGAGATTGCCTTGAGACGAGAGGGAGACACCATTAACAATATACATGATCATTAATCACCCATCACATTTTGTTTCTTGGAATGAAATTAAAGTTACAGGAGAAGAGAACACACAACAACATGAATGAAATAATAATAATAATATAAAAAAGACAGTATAGTAGTGAGTTGATCCAAGTATAGAAAGTTTGAGTTTGCAGCATCGATAGCTAGGTGACAAAATTGCATGTCGACTGCGTCCATGCTCGTACCCGAAATGTGAAGCTGCCAAACCCGAATTAACCATATATAATGGAACTAAAACGTAAAAAAAAAAAAAAAAAAAGGCCAAGAATGCGGTTTTTAGTTTTTAACAAACTCCTTGTCCGCCTGTTTGATGCTTGTAGCCTGGAGCACATCAAGTGGTAATATATCGGGTCCATGTTGTGTCCAACATGAGGTTAATTTTCAGTGCTGGTTGGACCCGATCCAAAATTCTTAGCCAGACATGAATTTGAATTTGAATTTGAATTTGAACACCTTTATCATGAATCACCAATCACATTTTGTTTCTTGAATGAAATTAAAGTTACAGGAGAAGAGAACACACAACAACATGAATGAAATAATAATAATAATATAAAAAAGACAGTATAGTAGTGAGTTGATCCAAGTATAGAAAGTTTGAGTTTGCAGCATCGATAGCTAGATGACTATTTTTTGTTAACAGCCCGGCATGATTTCCTGACTTCTCCTTGCTTTCCGGTCAAAACTCCAACCTTGGTGAGCTTGATCATGGCTTTTCCGAATTTGTCCGTGAAAAGGGAATCGCGCGCCAAGGACTTAACTAGGTTTCTGGTTCGGTAATCGAAGGCCAACCTCTGATCGAAATCAACAACACCCTTGTGGGCCAAGATCTGCTTGTAGAAGGCAGTGTCGAAGGTGTCTTCGCTACCGGGAGTCTGATCCAAGAAAGCTTCACTCTGGGTTCCATTGAGATGCTTGGGGCATGTCTTGATTAGTTTCTCGAGAAGTCTTGCGTCCAACGTGGGGTCGGGCTTTCCGGTGTGGCGGTAGTTGTAAAGACGATCTTGGAAGTTGTTACAATGTGCAACTCCGACGGTGTGAGCACCTACGTGCGTACAGTTTCTAATTAATATATAATTCTTGATCGAATTGGTGTTGAACACATTAAAAAATATGAATGATGAATTGATGTGTTGATTGTTTACCTAAAAGGACGACGAGATCATACAAATTCAAGCCAATGGTAGCGAACGCTTTGATGGCATTGGTGATTGATATGTTTGGTCCAGGAACGCTCTCAGCTTCTTTGGCAATGGAAACAAGCCCATCTTTCCTTCCTGTCTTCACATCGTACCATTTTCCTCCAGCCTAGTAATAAATAATATTTAAGGTAAAACAACATAATATATATGTTCATGAATTTATTCTGTACAAGTAATTAACTCACCAAATAAACTGTAGATCTAGTTGCAATGACCAAAATATCAGCACATGATACCAAACCCGGGCAAGCCTTTTCTACTTGTTCTTTGATTTCGTCGATTTCAACTAAACCGTCGAGATCCAAGTTCGGTGTAGCAGTTTTCTCAGTGTGGTTTCCATCCAACAAGACAGACGCATCACACCCCTTCATATACATAATCACATAGATTGAAACATCATAAAATTATTCTCATGTACATCTAGTATACTCGATCGATCAGTACGTTATATCATAAAATATTCTCACCCTGATGAAGCAATCGTGGAATGACAATCGTACTAAATCGCCCACAAGCCCCCTCTCGCCTTCCTCAAACATCATCTTTTTGACGATCTTAAAAATGAGGTGCTCTACGTCGGTTTTGCCGCACTTGCCGTTGTAGTAGCCGCTCTTGAGCTGGGCACTACACTGCCCTAAAACAAGGGCAATCATGAGGAACCCTAGGGTTGAAGAGCTTGATCTTCTTGCCATCTCTTCTCGATCAGCTCCCAGCTAATGTATGTATCTTCTTTAATTTAATTTGGTAGTGCTCTAAACTAAGAAAAGCGTCGACTACTTATACTAGAATTACAACTATCTACTACCAAGCAATCAAAAAATGATTAATTGTTTGTGGCAGTTACAATCTTAGGAGGGTGATACTGTACCAGTATTTGTACTCGTCGTGCAGGACACAAATGATTGTTTCGACCGGGTACTTACCCGTATAGTACTTTTAGGATTTGAACTTTCTTCTTTCGGGTTATTTTAATCAACTAGTCTTAAATTAGGTGCCAATAATGAGTTCTGACCTATTCATTCATTTGCCTCCCAGCCAACGGTTTGTGCTTCTTTCGGTCTACTTTAATCATATTTTCCTTTCTATCGCTTGTGGAAAGGTTCCATTGAATTGGCTTTGACCTACAACTCTAGGCATCGTGTAATCCCATGTTTAGATATTGGTTGCCATGTAGGTTTTATGTATAGTTTATATTAGGGATTATTATCGATTGATTCAACTTGTGTATAATTTATATAAGGGATTATTATCCATTGATATTGAATGTAATTTCATACCTTGTAAGATGTGAGATCGTATGGTTGTTTTATTCCTAGCATGATATATATGATTTTAGATATTGTTCGCTGATTTTACACCCCTATAAACAACTATTAAAAGAGATAGAAATCTACAGGATAGGAAAACTAAGAAGAGATAATTTTATATTTATAACCTGTAATAATTTCTTAAATAGCAAAGAACCCACAATGTATGGATCGTACGAAGTAGGACAAGTATTCCAAGGTCGATCTTAGAGACTGGGAGGATTAATATGCAGCAATGATTAAATATAAAATAGATCTCAATTAAAGATAGGAGGTTGGAAAAGATAAGGGAAATAAATCAAAAATGTTTGAAAAGGGTTTTAAGGACTCGCAATCAACTGTCACTATTGATTGAAAGTCAACACAAACAAACAAAAAGGGAAAACAAAAATAATCAAGTTAAAGGAAAGAAAATGGATTCCAAAGGTTCAAGATCATTGTTTATACATATAGATTCTGGAAGACTCATAAAGATATACGGTAGAAAAGACACAGTGATGAACGTTTCTAGACTGACAGTCTATTACAGGGTAAGTCTCAAGACTATCTAGTTCCAAACCAACTACCTATTACCAGGTAAGTCTCAAGGTAGAGAGGTAGAAAATTCTGAACAAACCAGACTACAAACTAAGGGAAAGGTAAACCATTACCGGGTAAGTCTCAGGTATTACCCTACTTAGCAAGGAATCTAAGCACATTCAACCATTAAAGGATGAACCTTTATTACCTATGGTCAGTTTTCTAAGGTATCTAAGAAGGAATATCACCGGGTAAGTCTCAATTCCAACTTAGGTTACTAGCTAGAGGGATTCTTACTAGGTTTAAATCCAAACTAACCACCAGGATTTCAAACAATTCAAAGCCAAAACAAAGCACAATCTAATCCATCATAATCCAAGGCATAAACAAATTCTTGTCAACCTTGGAACCACAAAGTTCTAGCCAATAACAATCATATCAAAAGGCAAATAAATAAATAACAAAAGGGATAAAAAGAAGTTAAATTTAATAAATGGAAACCTTTAATCTTGACAAATCTCGAATCAACAATCTCTTCCAAACAAAACTGAATAATAAAGTCTGAATCTTTAAGCAAAACTATGAAGAACAATGGTGAAGAAGAAGGGAAGGGGAGGAGACGACTCCTCCCTTTTAGGGCAAACTCTGGGAACAACCCAGCACACCTTGGAATAAATCCAAGACTTCCTTTTATAATAAAAATCTAGCTTAAAAAAGACATTGGGTCTAAAAGGAAAAAACCCGCAAATAAAATATAATTCTAAGGGAAAAAGTTTCGGGCTGGATCTCGACCAAGATGCTCTTTGGTCGTTCCCTCTATGCCTTTAGCTTGATTCCTAGCCCTTTCCCGTGCACGTATGCTCGCTCCAATGCATCCACTTCGAGGTTTGATCCTCAAATGTATCGTTTTAGCTCCAAAATGTGTCAAATCACCTACAAAGCCACAAATAGTGTGTGTAGACATCTAATCTTGCAAAGTAGAACTAAACAAGCATAAATGACACAAACTAAGGCTAAAACATGAATGCGGAAAGGGAATATCTAACTAAATGCATGACTGCAACAGGTCGATAAATCATGTTATCAGATATAACTATTATCGATTGTGATTGATTGTTGTGGTGATTCGGATTCTTGAATGTTTTCATTTTTAAACTATTATTACTCTTATTTTTTAATTTATATGATATTGGATAGTTTGATAAAACAAACATTATCTTCTCCCTAACTGATACCGATCAAGTCGACTGATGCCCTTCGAACGACTCAATTATTTTTTGATGACTTATGTTCTCTTATATGCATACTCAATCCACATACCATGTATTCGGTTTTCTACTGTGTATTTTATTTTGAGCTTTTCTTTTAATCATTCGAATCTTTATACATCTTCTCTATATACAATAATTACTAGCCCTATACCACTATTGGTTATTGTATTTATTTGCAAGATCTGAGGGTCACGTTTTAGCCCTTACCAAATTTGGTGTCGTTGTTGGTGAAATTGTCTTTAGCTTGACTAATTGATAGTAAGGCTTTGTTTACTAGTTTGATCTTCTATTTCTAGTTGACTTGGTTATACATATTTCTTCACCCAAGACCTAGAACCAGAAAAGGACTTTTGAAGTTCTACATCATAAATCGACCCGCACCGACTTCAATAGTCTATCGACTTCACCTGTACATTAGAATGTTAGACAACGAACTTTGGTTTGTGATACCCTCGTCGAGATGTGGAATAAGTTGGATGGAATGCATAATAGAATTTAAGACATTGAGGCAAGCGGAAAAAGAGCCTCAGATATTGTTGCTCCTAACTTTGAGCTTATGTGATGCATGTTCATTTAAACCTTATTTATAAGGTTGCAAAGCCTATGAAGGATGTCAAACGTGTAATGAAATAAATACTAGATAAAGAAAACTAATGGTTGTAAAACCTTATTTATAAGGAGGAAACTAAACCCTAATCATACTAAGGTTTGAGGTTGATCCTACTAAACACTATCTGTAAGGAAATCATCTTGTGTTGTTTGTATAAAAACATCCAATTGAACCCTAATCCTCCTAGGATTTATGTAAATTCATGTCTTACTAGTTTTTATTGTGCTAGGGTCTAGATAGTGATTTAATCTATACCTTCATCATTTTATAATGGTAAATTCATAAATAGTCATGCTTATACATTATAGATTTGCACTTTGTTTAGTGTAAAAAAAAAGCATTCATATTGCATTTATGGTGCCTACTTCGGTTAATTTTGTATCTCAGGTGTTCAAAGAAAAACTTGTAATATTTCGGTGCATATCCATATTGAACGCCAATATATGAAGCTTAAATCCTCCCTAAGGTCATGTACATCATAAAAGACGTTCATATCAACTGAGCATCGAAGAGACAGAGTGGAGATTTAGTGGAGAAGAAAGGAGAAATCATCAAAGGATCCAATATTGTTTACTGAAGTTTTCACACGGTCTACCGTTAAACTTTTAACCCTCATCAAATTTGGTGTCGTTGTTAGTGAAATTGTACTTTCGTTTGACTAATTGATAGTAAGGCTTTGTTTACTAGTTTGATCTTATATTTCTAGTTGTCTTGGTTATACATATTTCTTCACCCTAGACCTCGAACCAGAAAAGGACTTTTGAGGTTCTATATAATCAATTGAGTTGACATGTACATTAGAATGTTAGACGACGAAATCTTGGTTTGTGATACCCTCATCGAGATATATAATAGGTTGGATGAATTGCAACAGAGAATTAATGTCACCGAGGCAAGCGGAAGAAGAGCCTCGGATATTATTGCTCATAACTATGAGTTTATGTGATGCATGTTTATTAAAACCTTATTTATAAGGTTGCGAATCGAGTGATAAAATAACAAAAACAAAGAAGAAACACAAAAATCTGTCCGATTAAACCAGTCAATCTATCCGAATGATAGAGAGATTGTATGGAAAAAAGTAGTGTGTGGGAGAAAAAGGTTTTATATATCCGATTGTCTAAGATCCGGAAAATCAAGATTAAAGAAATTTTAATATAATATTGTTGAAATCATTTATTTGAGAACTTGTGCCGGAAGGTTTTTTCGGGCAATTTTCCGATGGGCTCCAGCCAATATCAACGCTGGAAAACGGGAGAAATTGACTTGTCGTTCCGAGTACTACAATTTGGAAAACTCATATGTACAAAATGATGTCCAAATGAATGAGAAACTAATGCTCAAATATGATTGTATTAAATGCACCTTGGGATAATTAATTATGGAGGAACTTGTTTCAAATCGAGAATGTGGAGATTGGTGAGACGCCATATATATGAGAATACACATATTGTGGTTAAAAGTTTTTATACAAAGACGCTCTAGCGGTTGCTAGACCGCCCGCGTGCGGCGAGTCGAGGCGCTGTCGGGGCTTGTGGGAGTGGCTTCGGGTTGAGTGCTTTATGGACCTGGTGTTGGGTTTGCCACCTATCACTTTGTTTGAAGACTAGCCCAAGAGGCCTAGTGGACACATGCCCAATCCAGTGGTTGGTCCAACCCACATATTTGATCTTATCCAATCCGTTGGATTTGCTTGATATTATCTCTTCATTTACGACTTATTTTAATTTCTTTGAGAATGGTTGGACGAGAGTGATTCTCTCAGGCCAACAACCTCCTCCAAATTCCTATATAAGGAGAGGTTGAGAGCTCATTCAATTCACACCATCAACAACTAATCCTCTACTACTCTCTTCTATATCCTTCCTCGTCCCAAATTTCGAGTCTGAGTACTCCACCGAAGGTTTTCGTAGGCTTCCAGAGCTGGATAAATAGTTTGAAGCAAATGACAGTTGTATCTTGTATTCCGAATCGATCAAAACTCTTCGTAATATGGACGATTTTAGAATTAAGTAAATATAGTATCGCATCTGCTACTTATTCCCAAGTCCGATTCGTACGAGTAGGTTAGTTTTAAGCTTCCCTTGTTTTTCTTGATAATGACGTCCTACAATCTGAAAACTAAAATTCGGTTTAAAAACCGAATCGTACTAATCAATTATTGAGTTTGTAGGTTATCGTTATAATATTTTTGCATGAACGGATATAGGATTGTTCTAACGTGTTTATACATGGACAACTAATAGGTGATGGAATCACTATCAATTTAGGAAGTTTTTAGAGTCCTTTTTATGTTTTTGAGTCATATTGTGCTGCTAATACTTTGATCCAGATGAAAGAGTCTAAATGAAGCAAAAGAAGTTATGAGCAACGCTTAGGAGTTGAAGTAAAGCGACGAAGACAAGTTTCTGGTGCCACACCGCCCCCGCAGAGCAGTGTCACCGCACCTGCGGTGGCACCCTTGCCAAGTGCCGCTGCCAGCGCCTTCGCCGGCGCCCAAGAAGAGACATGTCACCGCCCCTGCGGACGCCTATGGCCGCCCCTGCGGTGACCCATCCTGAAGCAATTGAGATCTCCTGTATCATCTCATACAAGTGATACATGTATCCCTGTGCTGTGATTGGTTGAAGCTAAATAATTAAGGATTAAAGTTTTACTGTTTTACGAGAAAAATAATAAACTATATAAATTCTACTAATCACGCGAAAGGGATACAAGGATACACAATGAGAGGGATACAGAAGATCTTGACCGTCCTGAAGAAGCGAAGACAGCGCCCCAGCGCTCGTGCCTACGCCCTTGCTAGCGGCCGTGTGAAGCCGAAGATCCAGTGTCACCGCCCCTGCGGTGACTCTGGGACGCCCCTGCGGATATTGACCAGAAATGCCACGAAGCTGAAGAGTCAGACGTTCAAAGAGCATTGAAGGACCCGCCCCCGCGGGAATGTCTAGCCGCCCCCGCGACCACGAGGAATATGGAACGTTTTGGCCTAAACCGCCCCTGCGGCACCGTTGGCCGCGGGTGTGGCTTAGCGTCAGAGGACTTTACTCGGCTGTTTTCGTCACTTTTATGGCCTTAATTGTGACTGTTTGCACATCCTCTTTAATCCATTCTTAATGGTGGCTGTTTGCACAACCTCTTTACTCCTTGTTAATGCATTTTGTAGTATAAATAGAGCCCTTGACTTAGGCTAGAATCATTCCATATTTCCACAAGAATCTCATTTTCCAATATATTTCTCTCTTTGTTAACTTTTATGAAGTGTTAAGTCTCCTTGCTACATTGGGTTGATGGAAGCTTCATATAAGTTGGTTGTAAGTTCTTTTCAATAGAAGTATTATTCAATATATAATTGTGTTATATTCTTTGTGTTTAACTTAGTTTGCATGTTTGTTTTCCACTTAGTTTGATCACCTAAGTTGTGTAATTGCATGCAAAAGGCTAAGGTTAATTGGTTCCGGGTTCGGGTCATTAATCCAGTAGCAAACTCTTAGGTATGAACGGGTTATAGGTTTACGGACTAGGAACTCGTTAAGTTGTATTAATGTCGGTTGTCTTAATACATAAATATGATCAAGATGAGAACAATTGTTGAATGCTTCTAAAAAGAACCAACTAAGTTATATGTATGCGGAAATCTAACCTAGTGTAGTGTTTGTCTCTTTGTTTTTAACGCCATCAATCTTTATTTCAATTATATGTTTGTCTTGTTTTGCTACAATCCAAATCCCCCTTTTTGTTACCAAATCAATAATTGAATTTAATAGAAACTTGATAAAACTCCCTTGGGTTCGACCATTGCTTACACTATACAAATCGGTTAAGTGTATGTTAGGTATTCTACTTTGACTAAAGCTAAAAGACAACGACCATATGTTTTTAGCCTCGTCAACAACCTTCGGATCAATTCCAATTTTGTATATTCCGATTTATTTATTTCCGAGATTATTATTTATTTTTGCAAATATTTATTATTCATTTTTTGAAAATCAACTATTTTGAATTATTTCGATTCAGCGTATTAGATATTTATTCGTAAATTTAGTTTTTTATAAATATTTCGAAAGGTTTTATTTTATAAAAATAAATAAAATTCTGAAAAATTATTCGAATCAAATTCAAAGTTTTAAGCAAAAATTTACCTCGGAAATGTAATTCCGTTATAAATTTATCAAAATCTTTCATAAAATAATTTTGGATGTATTTTATTTTAGGAATTACCGTCTTTTCAGAAAAAAGATTAGTTCGGATCAAATTCGAATATTTAATTTGAAGTATTATTTTGGAATATTTATTTCGTTATAAAATTAACAAATATTTTATTTTGTAAAAATAAAATTTTCGAAAAATTCAAAAGTTTTCGAAAAACTTACTTCGGTAGTGCTATTTTTAAAATTAAGAATTTTGCAGAATCTTGATATTTGTAACAAATATCTATACTAGGCCTTTTACAAAGTTTTTCCTAGTGAACTAAATTTTGTATAAATCCTTGTTGATTAAGGGTTTGCTTTGTTTTGAATTGGATTTTCAACTATATATGGGTGAAAGTGATCACTCCGATGCCTCCGGCAATGTTGTCGACCTTGGTGCACCGACACCCATTATATATTTTGGGACAGGTATGCCAGTTGTACATCTACTAGTCGGGACCCCGGATATGAGACCAGTTCGGGAGATAATGGGAACACTCTCGAGGGTAACCTGCTACTTCCTCAAATGAATGAAAATAGGGAGTGGGACTAGTACTCTGAGTCTCTAAACATACCCTCACCTACCCCAACAATTACGCCAAGATTGATCGAGGTTGTGTCAGTTCCAAGAAATTTTAATGGCTCAAACTTCAATGTTTGACAGCAAAAGATGGTGTTCTTCTTGATGATAACATGGTTTATTGACCTGTTTTAGTCATGCATTTAGGTATATTTTCCCTTTCCGCATTCATGTTTTAGCCTTAGTTTTTTCCATTTATACTTGTTTAGTTCTACTTTGTAAGAATAGATGTCTACACACACTATTTGGGGCTTTGTAGGTGATTTGACACATTATGGAACTAAAACGACGTATTTGAGGATCAAGCCTTGAAGTGGATGCATTGGAGAAAGCATACATGTAAGGGAAAGGGCTAGGAATCAAGCTAAAGGCATGAAGGAACGACCAAGGAGCATCTCGAGCTCGATCCACCTATCTCGATCCGATATGGAAGCTTCTGTTGCAATATCTCAGTCGGCATCTCGGGTGACTTGACCGAGATCCATGACACTGAAGATCGAAGACGAAATATCGGCCCCGACAATCCCTGATCTCGGCCGAGATTCTTCCATGAGTGTTTTATTTCGTTTACGGGCTTTTTCCTTTTTGGCCCAATGTCTTTTAGTTAGGTGTTGTGTATAAAAGGAAGTCTTGGATTCATTCCAAGGTGTGATGGGTTTTACCTAGAGTCCGATTTTACCTGGGATTTACCCAGAATTTTCCTAGAGGGGGTGACGTCTCCTACTCTTCCGTCTTCTTCATTCAACATTCTTATTAGTTAATTAGTTTAGATTTAAGTTTCGCATTTTCATATTCAGATTTGTTGGAAGACATTGTTGATTAGAGATTTGAGAAGATTGCAAGTTTTCATTCATTCAAAGTTGAGTTCTTTCTTTCCCTTTTGTTATTTAGTTGTAGATTTTGATATGATTGTTATTGGCTAGATTGTTGTGATTCCAAGGTTGATAGGGATTTGTTTATACCTTGGACGATGAGGGATTGTTCCCTATAATTGTTTGAATCGCTTTAAATCCTATGGAAATGTTTGGATTTTGCAGGTTTAGAATCAATCTAAACTTGTTTAGATACATAAGAGAACTTGTTCCTAGGTAATAAAGTTTTAACCTTTATTGGATAAAATGTGTCATTATTCCTTCCTTTGAGGCAATAATTCCTGAGACGTAACTGTAAATGGTTATTGTATTTCCTTGATTGAAAGAATAAGGTTTATTATTTATTTCTCCCTCTTTACCTTGAAAGCTATAGGTATTAGGTTGCGGACCTTTATGTTCTTGAGACGTCATTGTAAAAGAGCATAGATTTAAGAAACATTCATCCATGTATGCTTTTCAATTCATATATGCTTTGTGAGATTATCTTGAGTATATGTGTATAAACAATGATTCTTAAACCTTTGGAATCCATTTTCTTCCCTTTAATTTGATTATCTCTTTTCTTTGTTTTGCTTTTTAGAAAACTGCTCTTGATTGAAGGTGACATTCAATTGAGAGTAAACCAAAACCTCCTCCAAAACCTTTGACTTCTTTCCCTTATCTTTTCCAACCACTTTCTTATTCTAGATCTATTCTATATTTAGTCATTGCTGTAAATTAATCCTCCCAGTCCACGTGTTCAACCCTGGAATACTTGTCCTACTTCGTACGATCCAAACATTGTGGGTTCGTTGCTATTTGGGGGAATTATTTACATGTTATAAATTTAAAACTATTCCTTCCTTGTTTTACTAACCTATGAGTTTCTATCATTATTGATAGGGATTTACAGGGTGGTAAAACCAACGAACACTTGACTTCGGCAAATTTTGTCAAGCTTCTGAAGGAAGATCCATCGACTTCGTCCCCTGAAGACAAATGCCTTCCTTTACTCGCCACATACATTGCGTGGGTGTATACGGACTATATGTGCAAAGGATTGATCCTTGATCGTATGTGTTATCCGCTATACAAGAAGTATTGTAAGGTCAACACGTGAAAGGAACTTTACTTTGGAAAACAAGTGTAAGACAAGTGATGAGGTCACTAAGAAATTTGTTGTGGCGAGGTTATGTAACTTCAAAATGGTAGATTTCAAGCCCATCATTGACCAAGCTGAGGCATATCAGTTATTGATACCGGAGATCCTAGTTGAGGGGATGCAAATCTGTGAAACAATTTAGGTTTCAATGCTGATTGAAAAACTTCCACCATCATGGAGTGATTTCAAAGTTTACTTGAGAAACAAGAGGAAGCCTATGCAAGTTGAAAACTTGATAGCATGACTAAGGGTTGAATCAACCTACATACAACAATAGACTAAGAGTAGTCCAAATGGTGAAAAGGCAAAGGTTGAGACCAAAGGGAAGAAACGCATATTCTTGTCCCACGACTTGGATGAGCAACCTGCTAGGAAGATCAACAAGATGTACCACGATAGTGGTAAAGATGGTCACAAGGCTGACGATGGTCATTTGGATTAACACTAATGACTGCTAAAAAGTTTGATAAAGAATCTACCGCGAATAATTCCAATAGGATATGTCTTAGGTGTGGAAACGAAGGTCATGAGACTAGCGTTTTTCCAACACAAAACCGACCCAAAGATTTAGATGAAAATTTTGGAGGGTTTTATGGTCCGACCAACACACCTAGTAGTGGCTTTGATGGCTTTTTTCATTGGCGGTGATATGTAAACGATGGATTGGTCAAAACATATGTAATAACAATCATCCAATATTTAATAAATATATTTTGTTGTTTGCGTTTTACATATCCATCGTGTCTTCATTAATATTTGGCATAAACGGTTAAGGTATGTAAATTATAAGTCGATTTAACGGCTTATGAGTTTGAACCGAATATCTAAATGCAAACTAAATAAGAACAAATGTGAAGTTTGCGTACAAGCAAAACTCACAAAAATGCCTTCATTACAAGTGGAGTGAACAACCAAACTTCTCGCCTTAATCCACACAGATTTGTGCGATTTGAAGTTTGTACAAACGAGAGGCGGTAAAAATTACTTTGTAACTTTCATAGATGTTTGTACGAAATACTAATATGTATACCTTGTAACACCCCAAATCCGTAGGACTCGGGGCGCTACTAGGCTAGGATCTCACAATGGATCCTGACCCTACTCTGACAACAAGTTCACTGGATCTTACAACAAGGCACAAATTGAATAAAACCAAATATCAAACTAAAATAGATACATATCAAAAGGTATACAAAGTACCGCTGAGTACAATAAAAACATGTATCTGTACATACAAAATATCCCATATCCCACGCATAACCTAGTGTACGGAGCCCTCAGCGGATCACCCCATCTGAATCACTCTGCAGTTCTCCTAACCTGCAAAGCATCTACAACACGGTATAAAACCGTTAGCTAACCATACATATATAAGATAATACATAAGCACAAACACACTTCAGGAAATCATAAACATAGAATCATGTTGTCACACATTTACCCGGTTAATTATCTTTATAAAGTCCAACACTCAAATCGTATATATGAATATGAATATATGTGACACGAGGAATATATAATCCTCGCCTTTGGGTCCCATAGCCAGCTGGAGTGGTGCCTGGAACACCTCCCCGTATATCCTATGAGAATGGAGAGTGCCTGAACCGTTTACCAGATCTGGCCTGCCTACAGAGAACCTCCCAGACTCCCAGCGGGATGAAAGGGCAAGTTATCACGGCCCTACAATGGGCGATCACTATATCATAGGTCAGTAATAATCAACATCACATGCTATCAAGCATATATCACACACCACTCATGCATACATCCAATATAAGGATGGTAGCTAAGTAAGTTCTCAACACGATCAACTCCAATCTGGAGTAGAACACTGCCTAATAACAAGGCATAAAGAGATATCAAATCTCCTATCAATCAAAGGGGTTACACCTAGACCCAAGGGATCCATAAGGATCATATCCAACTTATAAACCACGATAATCTACTAAACCTCAAAGCCATAACCGGCATATATCGATATCATACTCCTCATCATTCTATCCTCATACACATACCTAGCATGCTATTAACCCGCTCATACTAGGAAAGGAAATGATCTGCACTACTCTAGGTAGATCTTTTACAAGACGCACCTGCGTGACAAGAGGGACGCATGGGCGAAGCAAAGGCAAGCGCAGGCGCGACGACACACTAGCGCAGGCGCGGTGACCGTGGACGCAGGGGCGGCGGCTCTCTGGCACGGGTGCGGTGACAAGGTCCCGCAAGGGCGGCGGCTCACTGGCGCGGGGGCGGCGACAGTGCAGAACGCGATCCCCGACTTCTCTTCGACTCTTCACGTGATGAATTCACGTCTTCACCATTCCACAGCCAAACACATACATATATATACACATTCCAACATCAAAACATGCCTAGAACATCTAATCCTAAGCTAAGGAAGAGGGAAAGAAAACAAGAAAGGAAAGAAGAAAGAAAGAAAGAAGAGATGAGTAAACTCACCACTGTTGGGATAATATGCAGGAGGAAAAGATCAACACAACTCCTTCAGCTGGCTCCCAAGCTCAGCAACAACACACAACATCATCCTCATCCAAAGTCACACAATTTCTCTTCCAAACCAAGAAGAATTCAAGCACAAGATCAAGGAGAGGAAAGGAGGGAAAGAAGGACGCGAGTAAACTGGAAATGAAGTGAAGAACCCTTGATCAGAAGCCAATAAGAAGCTTAAGAAGGAAGAGAGGAAAGAGTAAAGCACGGTCCAACGGTCAACAAAGCCGGTTGCAGCCGAAGGAAACCGCAGGGGCGTCTCGGGCGGAACACATGATCTGCCGCAGGAGCGGCCCTCAAGACCCGCAGGGGCGGCCCTCAAGACCCGCAAGGGCGGCTAAGTCCAACTCAGCTCCAAAAGCCTAAGGCTCTTACATCTCACCCTCCTAAAAACAAGTTTCATCCCGAAACTTGTACCATCTCAAAACCTCTCGGACCCATATGCCGAGGTATAACTCTCTCTATCGGAGGCATCACTTCTCCGCTCATAAGGTATCAACCTATATCACTCTATAACCTCAAACACAGGCATGGAGGAAATCATCATCTCCAGCAACAAGATCATTGTACAATACAGGGCATAGAGGAAAACCATCTTTATCCAAACTATAATCACATCACAAGGGCATAGAGGAAAAACATCTCTAGCCGTATCATTGTCATATCGCAAAGGCATAGAGGAAAAACATCTCTAGCCGTATCATACTCATAACAGAAGGGCATGGAGGAAAAACATCTCCAGCAATACTATGTCCATCAAAATAGCATGGAGGAATAACCATCTCCAGCTAGACCCTAATCGCATCCCAATAGCATGGAGGAAAAGAACTATCTCCAGCTATAATCATCAATCGCACTAGCACATCAAGATCTAATAAGATCATATATCACATAATAGCTAGTACGAAAATAAACACATCATAGCATATAAGCACATAAGCATAACACTCACCAAGATAGTACTAAGATTTACTCGTCGATCCTACAGGTACATCTATCTCGGCATAAAACTCTGGATAGTTCCTCTGAATACTATCCTCAGTCTCACATGTAGCCTCATCAGGTCCTCATCTCGACCATTGTATCCTCAACACAGGAATGTCCTTCGAACGCAGGCGTCTTATACCTCGTTCTAGAACTGCAATCGGATGTTCAACAAAAGTGTGGTCCGGCTCGACCACAAAATCATCATAACTCACAATATGTCTCGGATCTGGTATATACTCCCTCATCTGAGACACGTGAAACACAGGGTGAACACCCTCTAATCTCAGAGGAAAAGCTAATTTGTATGTTGCACTCCCAACCCGGTCCAGAATCTCGAACGGTCCGACATATCGGGTGCTCAACTTTCCCTTAATGCCAAAACATCTAACACCTCGTGTCGGAGACACTCTCAGCCACACATGGGCTCCTACTCTGAACTCTAGGGGTCTACGCCTCCTATCCGCATAAGACTTCTGACGGCTCTGTGCAGTCAGCACCCTTTCTCTAATCAGTGCTACACGAGCAACATCATCCTGAATCTGATCAGGTGTCAAACCACTATTATTGCTCGGCTCATCCCAACATAACGGTGTACGACATCTCTGTCCATACAGTGCCTCATATGGGGCCATCCCAATCGATGCATGCCAGCTGTTGTTGTACGAGAACTCAACTAGTGGGAGATGATCCGTCTACACTTGTCCCCAGTCCAACACACAAGCTCGCAGCATATCCTCTTGTGTCTGAATGGTCCTCTCTGACTGACTATCTGTTTGAGGATGAAATGTAGTCGTAAAATGCAAACTCGTCCCTAGGGCAGTCTAAATCTACTGCCAAAACCTCGAGGTAAATCGTCAATATCTGTCTGAGACGATCGTCCTCGGTACACCATGGAGTCTCACTATCTGTCTAGTATACTCCTCAGCCAATCTGCTCACTGGCCACGTTTCCCGAATAGGGATAAAACGTGCCGTCTTCGTTAGTCTGTCAACTATAACCCAGATGGCATCAAAACTCCTGCTCGGTCTCAACCCAGTCACAAAGTCCATGGTGACGTCCTCCCACTTCCTCTGTGGTACAGGTAGTGGATGGAGCTCACCTCCATGTCTACTATGCTCGATCTTGACCTGCTGACAGATCGCACACTGTGCCACAAATCTGGTTATGTCGGGCTTCAGCCCTCCCCACCAATATGAACGTCTCAAATCTTGGTACATCTTACTCGTACCTGGGTGCACTGAATAAGGCGTACAGTGAGCCTTCTGTAATATCCTCTATCTCAAATCCGCATCAACGGGTACACAGACGCGACCGCAGCGTCTCATCACTCCATCTGCTCCTTTAAGGAACTGTGGTGCCTCATCCCGGGACATCCTCTCTCGGATCCTCATCAATGTCGGGCAGGTCCCCTGCTTCTGTTGGATCTCACTCAACATATCAGGGATAACCTCTAAAGTACTCAACTGCGCATCCTCATCAGGAAACTGGATGTCCAACTCTAGCCAAACCAGATCTCTCTGCAGCTGAGGCTGAACTGTCAGTCTCGCAATCGCCTTCTCTCGAGGCGTCTTCCTGCTCAGGGCGTCGGCGACAACGTTCTCCTTTCCCGGATGGTACAGAATCTCCAAATCAAAGTCCTTGATCAGCTCAAGCTACCTACGCTGGCGGTTATTCAATTCCCGCTGCGTGAAAATGTACTTCAGACTCTTATGGTATGTTCGCTGTTTTTACACCCATATAAACCTTTACCAATAATGATAAAGACCTATAAGTTAGTAAAACAAGGAAGGGATAGTTTTAAATTTATAACCTGCAAATAATTCCCTAAATAACAACGAACCCACAGTGTATGGGTCAATCACAGTAAAGGTAAGTATTTCAGGGTCGATCTCAAGGACTGGGAGGATTAATTTGCAGCAATGATTATAAATAAGATCGATCTCAATTAAAGACAGGAGGTTGAAAAAGATAAGGGAAAGAAGTCAAAAAGGTTTGAAAAGGGTTTTTATGGATTTGCAATCAACTGTCACTATTGATTGAAAATCAAAATAAACAAACAAAAAGGGAAAACAAAATAATCAAGTTAAAGGAAAGAAAATGGATTCCAAGGGTTCAAGGTCATTGTTTATACATATAGATTCAGGAAGACTCATAAAGATATATGGTAGAAAAGCCACAGGGATGAACGTTTCTAGGCTGACAGTCTATTACCGGGTAAGTCTCAAGACTATCTAGTTCCAAACCAACTACCTATTACCGGGTAAGTCTCAAGGTAGAGAGGTAGGAAATTCTAAACAAACCAGACTACAAACTAAGGGAAAGGCAAACCATTACCGGGTAAGTCTCAGGTATTACCCTACTTAGCAAGGAATCTAAGCACATTCAACCAATATATAAAGGATAAACCTTTATTACCTATGATCAGTCTCTCATGTATCTATGAAGGATTATCACCGGGTAAGTCTCAATTCCAACTTAGGTTACTACCTAGAAGGATTCTAACTAGGTTCAAAAACAAGCCAACCATTAGGATTTAGAGCAAGTCAAAGCCAAAACATAAAGCACAACATTCCATCATAATCAAAGGCATAAACAAATTCCTGTCAACCTTGGAACCACAAGGTTCTAGCCAATAATAGTCATATCAAGGAAAGACAAATAAATAAATGACAAAGGGAATAAAAAGAACTTAACTTCAATTAAAACTTCCAATCTTCTCAAAACTCGAATCCAACAAGGTCTTCCAAACAAACCTCAAGCAAAATTATGAATTTTGAACTAAACTAAGAAGAACAATGGAGAAGAAGAAGGGAAAGGAAGGGAGACGGCTTCCCCCTATGGGGTAACCTAACCCTAAAAAGAGACTAAAATCGGACCATTAGAAATAACCTAGAGCTTCCCTTTTATAAGCAACAACCTTACAAAGGACGGGCTGGGCCAAAACCGATCCAAAAATAAAATAAAATCGCCGAACAGAAAATCTCGGGCAAAAATCTCTGTCAAAAATCTCGGCCGAGATCGGGACAGAGATTTCACAATAGAAACTTTCCAACTCGACCGAGATCCTTTGATCTCGGCCCGAGATCAGGCCAATCTCGGTCTGATCAGGCCAATCTCGGTCTGATCAGGCCAATCTCGGTCTGGTCAGACCGAGATCAAGGCCGAGATGCCACCCCTTCGTTTCTTCGTGTCTTTAGCTCGATTCCTAGCCCTTTTCCGTACACGTATGCTTGCTCCAATGTGTCCACTTCGAGGCTTGATCCTCAAATACGTCGTTTTAGCTCCAAAATGTGCCGAATCACCTACAAAGCCACAAATAGCGTGTGTAGACATCTATTCTTGCAAAGTAGAACTAAACAAGCATAAATGGCACAAACTAAGGCCAAAACATGAATGCAGAAAGGGGAAATCTAACTAAATGCATGAGTAAAACAGGTCGATAAATCATGTTATCATGGTCTGTGAAGATCTGACATGTAGCACCATACAGGTAATGTCTCCAAATCTTCAGGGCATGAACTACGGCTGCCAACTCCAGATCACGAGTCGGGTAGTTCTCCTCATACGTCTTCAGCTGTCTAGACGCATATGCAATCACTCTGCCTCACTGCATCAACACACATCCCAAGCCTAGCTTGGATGCATCACTGTAAACCACAAAATCAGTTGTGCCCTCTGGTTGTGCTAAGACAGGAGCAGAAGTCAGACGTCTCTTCAGCTTCTCAAAACTCTGCATACACTGCTCAGACCATACAAACCGGGTGGTCTTCCTCAACAGACTCGTTAGTGGACGGGCAATCACAGAAAATCCCTCCACAAAGCGTCGGTAATAACCGGCTAGGCCAAGAAAGCTACGTACTTCCTTGACGTTCGTCGGTGTCGTCCATGCTGCTACTGACTCGATCTTCGCCGGATCAACCTTGATCCCCTCGGCGGAAACAATATGACCCAGGAATGCTACCTCTGGCATCCAGAACTCGCACTTAGAGAACTTAGCATAAAGTTCTCTATCTCGTAAAACCTGTAACACAGTACTCAACTGTCATGCATGCTCCTCCCTGTTGCACGAGTACACCAAAATATCATCTATGAAGACTACAACAAACTGATCCAGGAAGTTGATGAATATGTTGTTCATCAACTCCATAAAGACTGTTGGAGCATTCGTAAGCCCAAATGGCATCACTACAAACTCGTAGTGTCCATATCTGGTCCGAAAGGCTGTCTTGTGCACATCCTTCTCTCTCACCCTCAGCTAGTGATACCCTGAGCACAGGTCAATCCTGGAGAACATTGTCGCTCCCTGAAGCTGATCTAACAAGTCATCAATACGGGGCAATGGATACTTGTTCTTGATGGTCACCTTGTTTAGCTCTCTATAATCAATACACAGTCTCAACAATCCGTCCTTCTTCCGCACGAAGAGGACAGGTGCTCCCCATGGGGATACGCTAGGGCAGATGAAGCCCTTCTCAGCCAACTCCTCAAATTGCTTCCTCAGCTCCAACATCTCGACAGGCGCCATCCGATATGGGGCCTTCGAGATCGGTCTTGAACCAGGCTCCAACTCTATACCAAAGTCCACACTCCTCTGAGGTGGCAAATTGGACGGCTCAACAAATACATCTGTAAACTCGCAGACCACTAGGATATCCTCTAACTCTGGACTCTCCCCCTCCTTCATAGCATAACACCAGAAGGCCTCACAACCCTGTGCAATCATTCTCGCTGCCCGTATCGCACTGATAACCATGCTTGACTTTCCAAGGTCCCAACCTCGGAAAACCTCTATCTGACCTAACTCGGTAGAGAGTGTCACGGTCCTCCTACCTACATCTAATATTACATGGTGTCTATCCATCCAATCCATACCTAAAATGACTTCTTCATGCTCTAATGGCATGACAAAAGAGTCAACAAGTAACACACGAGTCCCTACAGAAATGGGACAATCACGAATCTCACGGGTACCTCTGACCCTACTACCATCGGGTAACCCTATACTAAAGGGTATCTCCTCAGTCGTATCTAGACTCAGACGCTCAACACATGCATCAGATATAAAAGAATGCGTAGCTCCAGTATCAAATAAAACTCTAACAGTTAAACCATGAATCAGAATGGTACCTGTAGCAGTCGGTGTAACTGACTCCTCTACACTCCTTAGCTCAAAAACTCTACCCTGAGCTCCTCTGGTGTCAATGGTACTCCCACCACGACCTCTACTTCTACTCAGCCCAGGAGTAGATCCCTGAGTAGTAGGACAATCTGGGACTCTCTGTTGTCCCTGTGTCTGCTGCTGCTGAGGTGGCCTCTACCCACCCCTGCTACACTGGCAAGAGAAGAACCCTACTGAGATGAAGCTCCACCTTGTCTACAGAAGACAGCTATGTGACCTGGTCTGCCACAAGTGTAGTAAGTCACTGTCTACCTCGTGCACTCTGGTCGGATATGTCCATAACCACCACAGTTGAAGCATTGTCGTCCCTTATCTACAAACGGTGCAGATGAGGAATAACTCTAGCGTTTCTAGCCTCGCCTTGAACTAGCATCTCCACTAGCACCACTGGTCTGCCCAGTCCAGTGTCTCTTCTCAGACCCTCTGGTCTGAGAAGCTCTCCTCTGTCCAGCCCGCTCTTGCTCATAATCTGAAGCTCTGTCTTAATAGTCCATCAAGGACTCACAGTGAAATCCCACCATATAATTCCGGGTAGTATCCCTCAGTCGTCGGGAAAAGAGATACACATGCTGATCTGCAGGAGGTGCAGCTGGACCCAGCAAAGCCAGCTCCTCCTGGAATCTCCTGATAGCCTCAGAGACTGGTACATCCTCAAAGCCAGCCTCAACAAAATCCCGCAGTTTCTCCCTCCTCAAAGAGGCAGGGCGAAAACGCTCTCTAATCATGCTACTCATCTGATCATAACTAGTAACCTGACCCCGTACAAATCTCCACCAGTGTTGTGCCAAGTCTCGGAATAGAGTCTGCACTAACTCTATCCGTCTGTCTGCTGGACATCTAATAGACTCTAGAGTTGAGTCTACATGTCCAATCCACAGCTCAAGCTCTAGCCCCACCTTCCCAGAGAAAGGGGGTACACCCATCTGGTGAAATGCCTTCAACAAAGTATCTGGTCGAGGCCCTCTATGCTCCTCTAGAACTCGAGCAATCTCAGCAGCATGTACCTGTACAGTTGGCACCTGAGTAGCTCCATGGGATCTCTCAGATGATCCCTCTTGTGCCGGAAGATCCGGGGCACGTCTACCAGCTCTGGCAGCCTCCTCAACTCGTCTGATATACGCGCGGAACTCTGGTCCCCATAGAGACATGATCCGAGTCATCTGACTGGACCCGTTGTGGCCTATGTCTCTCAGCTGCACCGTTCCCAGTCTCAGGAACGGCACTCTCAGCAACATCCTCATGAATCTCTTCCGCTGCAAGTGGATCAACAGCGGGAATCTGACCCCGTCCTCTAGCTACTAAAGGAAGAGGGGGTCTACCCCTACCTCGTCCAACTGCAGATAAGGCTCTAGTCCGAACCATCTGCAAGGTATAAACCTAACTTAGAAGGCTATATATATGCCATATGTAGAGATATAAATATGCTAAAAGTCCATCACAACATCACATAAGGTAATAACTATATATATATATATCTATACTGACCCTAGCGTGACAACAAGTTCACTGGATCTTACAACAAGGCACATATAGATTAAAACCAAATATCAAACTGTAATATATACATATCAAAAGGTATACAAAGTACTGCTAAGAACAATAAAAACATGTATCTGTACATACAAAATATCCCACATCCCACGCATAACCTAGTGTACGGAGCCCTCATCGGATCACCCCATCTGAATCACTCTGCAGTTCTCCTAACCTGCAAAGCATCTACAACACGGTATAAAACCGTTAGCTAACCATACATATATAAGATAATACATAAGCACAAACACACTTCAGGAAATCATAAACATAGAATCATGTTGTCACACATTTACCCGGTTAATTATCTTTATAAAGTCCAACACTCAAATCGTATATATGAATATGAATATATGTGACACGAGGAATATATAATCCTCGCCTCTGGGTCCCATAGCCAACTGGAGTGGTGCCTGGAACACCTCCCCGTATACCCTATGGGAATGGAGAGTGCCCAAACCGTTTACCAGATCTGGCCTGCCTACAAAAGAACCTCCCAGACTCCTAGCGGGATGAAAGGGCAAGTTATCACGGCCCTACAATGGGCGATCACTATATCATAGGTCGGTAATAATCAACATCACATGCTATCAAGCATATATCACACACCACTCATGCATACATCCAATATAAGGATGGTAGCTAAGTAAGTCCTACGGACTTACATCAATCTCGGAATACTCTCAACACGATCAACTCTAATCTGGAGGACAACATTGCCTAATAACAAGGCATAAAGAGATATCAAATCTCCTATCAATAAAAGGGGTCACATCTAGACCCAAAGGATCCATAAGGATCATATCCAACTTATAAACCACGATAATCTACTAAACCTCAAAGCCATAACCGGCATATGTCGATATCATACTCATCATCATTCTATCCTCATACACATACCTAGCATGCTATTAACCCGCTCATACTAGGACAGGAAAGGATCTACACTACTCTAGGTAGATCTTTTACAAGACGCACCTGCGTGACAAGAGGGACGCATGGGCGAAGCAAAGGCAAGCGCAGGCGCGGTGACCGTGGACGCAGGGGCGGCGGCTCTCTGGCGCGAGTGCGGTGACAAGGTCCCGCAAGGGTGCGGCTCACTGGCGCGGGGGCGGCGACAGTGCAGAACGCGATCCCCGACTTCTCTTCGACTCTTCACGTGATGAATTCACGTCTTCACCATTCCACAGCCAAACACATACATATATATACACATTCCAACATCAAAACGTGCCTAGAACATCTAATCCTAAGCTAAGGAAGAGGGAAAGGAAACAAGAAAGGAAAGAAGAAAGAAAGAAAGAAGAGATGAGTAAACTCACCATTGTTGGGATACTATGCAGGAGGAAAAGATCAACACAACTCCTTCAGCTGGCTCCCAAGCTCAATAACAACACACAACATCATCCTCATCCAAAGTCACACAATTTCTCTTCCAAACCAAGAAGAATTCAAGCACAAGATCAAGGAGAGGAAAGGAGGGAAAGAAGGACGTGAGTAAACTGGAAATGAAGTGAAGAACCCTTGATCAGAAGCCAATAAGAAGCTTAAGAAGGAAGAGAGGAAAGAGTAAAGCACGGTCAACGGTCAACAAAGCCGGCTGCAGCCGCAGGAAACCGCAGGGGCGTCTCCTTGAGCCGCAAGGGCGGAACACACGATCAGCCGCAGGGGCGGCCCTCAAGACCTGTAGGGGCGGCTATGTCCAACTCAACTCCAAAAGACTAAGGCTCTTACATACCTAATAAGAAACAAGGATGAAACTTTGGAAAAGTTTAAAGAGTAAAAGTTTAAAGTATAGAATCAACTTGAAAAAAGGATAAAAATTATCCAAAGTGACAAAGGAGAAGAGTATGATGAATCCTTTAATGCGTTTTAGAACATGGGATAATACATCAAGCGACTGGTTCTTACTCTCTAGAGTCCAGTGGAGTTGCAGAACGAAAGAAACAAACTCGGAAATGCTAAATGCAATGTTGTAGGAATATGGGTTTTCCCAGTTCGTGTAGGGGAAGCTCTGCTTACCACAAATTATATTCTACATAAAATACCTCACAAGGTAACAAGCAAAACGCCTTATAAACTTTGCCATGGTAGAGTACCAACGTACAAATCCATCAAAGTGTGGGGTGCCTAGAAATAGTGGCAGTACCAACTCCAAAAAGGGCTTCTATTGGACCTAGAATTGTTGATTGCATATTTATCATGCACATAACAATAACGCTTATTGATTTTTGGTACACCAATTAGAAATAACGTATATTCATGCTAATACAATCATGGAACTGTGGAATGTATCTTTCTTTGAAGACATATTTCCATGTAAGGAAAAATATTATCCTAAACGTACTCGTTCTTCACATAGAGGATGGACCTTGAAAGAGAAAAAGAGCTCGACGGGAGGTTGAACTTCGAAGGAGCAAAAGAGCTAGCAAAGAGACAACTTTTGGTGATAAGTTCATAACGGCTTTCCTTTAAAGAGAAAGAACCAAGAACTTATAAATAAGTTATGTCCACACCAGATCCACCTGCTTGAAATGAAGTAGTAAAAAGAAAGAGAGACTCCATTATGTAAAATCATACATGGGAGTTATTTGACTTACCACAAGGGTGTAAAACACTTGGAAGCAAATGGATTTTCAAAACCAAGTTGAGAATAGATGGCTCTATTGATAAGCACAAGGCTAGACTTGTAGTGCAAGGATTATAGCTGAAAAAAGGCTTGGATTTCATTGAAACATATTCTCCGGTAACGATAATAACGTCAATAAAAATATTGATTGTCATAGCATCATTAAGAAACCTAGAGATACACCAAATGAATGTAGAAATTATCTTTCTAAACGGTGATTTGAAATAGGAGATTTACATGAAAATACCCGAGGGGTATGTGGTTCCTGGACAAGAACATAAGTATGTAGACTTGAAAAATCTTTATACGAACTTCAACAAACACTTAAACAATGACATGAGAAATTTGATTGTGTAATGATGGCAAATGGTCAGCATAAATGAATGCGATAAATATAAATACTACAAAGACACATTTAGACATGGGATCGAGTAATAATAGTTTAAATATAAAAGTATTCAACAATCCAAATCACCACAACAATCAATCACAATCGATAATAATTATATCTAAAATCATATATATCATGCTAGGAATAAAACAACCATACGATCTCACATCTTACAAGGTATGAAATTACATTCAATATCAATGGATAATAATCCCTTATATAAATTATACACAAGTTGAATCAATCGATAATAATCCCTAATATAAACTATACATAAAACCTACATGGCAACCAATATCTAAACATGGGATTACACGATGCCTAGAGTTGTAGGTCAAAGCCAATTCAATGGAACCTTTCCACAAGCGATAGAAAGGAAAATATGATTAAAGTAGACCGAAAGAAGCACAAACCGTTGGCTGGGAGGCAAATGAATGAATAGGTCAGAACTCATTATTGGCACCTAATTTAAGACTAGTTGATTAAAATAACCCGAAAGAAGAAAGTTCAAATCCTAAAAGTACTATACGGGTAAGTACCCGGTCGAAACAATCATTTGTGTCCTGCACGACGAGTACAAATACTGGTACAGTATCACCCTCCTAAGATTGTAACTGCCACAAACAATTAATCATTTTTTGATTGCTTGGTAGTAGATAGTTGTAATTCTAGTATAAGTAGTCGACGCTTTTCTTAGTTTAGAGCACTACCAAATTAAATTAAAGAAGATACATACATTAGCTGGGAGCTGATCGAGAAGAGATGGCAAGAAGATCAAGCTCTTCAACCCTAGGGTTCCTCATGATTGCCCTTGTTTTAGGGCAGTGTAGTGCCCAGCTCAAGAGCGGCTACTACAACGGCAAGTGCGGCAAAACCGACGTAGAGCACCTCATTTTTAAGATCGTCAAAAAGATGATGTTTGAGGAAGGCGAGAGGGGGCTTGTGGGCGATTTAGTACGATTGTCATTCCACGATTGCTTCATCAGGGTGAGAATATTTTATGATATAACGTACTGATCGATCGAGTATACTAGATGTACATGAGAATAATTTTATGATGTTTCAATCTATGTGATTATGTATATGAAGGGGTGTGATGCGTCTGTCTTGTTGGATGGAAACCACACTGAGAAAACTGCTACACCGAACTTGGATCTCGACGGTTTAGTTGAAATCGACGAAATCAAAGAACAAGTAGAAAAGGCTTGCCCGGGTTTGGTATCATGTGCTGATATTTTGGTCATTGCAACTAGATCTACAGTTTATTTGGTGAGTTAATTACTTGTACAGAATAAATTCATGAACATATATATTATGTTGTTTTACCTTAAATATTATTTATTACTAGGCTGGAGGAAAATGGTACGATGTGAAGACAGGAAGGAAAGATGGGCTTGTTTCCATTGCCAAAGAAGCTGAGAGCGTTCCTGGACCAAACATATCAATCACCAATGCCATCAAAGCGTTCGCTACCATTGGCTTGAATTTGTATGATCTCGTCGTCCTTTTAGGTAAACAATCAACACATCAATTCATCATTCATATTTTTTAATGTGTTCAACACCAATTCGATCAAGAATTATATATTAATTAGAAACTGTACGCACGTAGGTGCTCACACCGTCGGAGTTGCACATTGTAACAACTTCCAAGATCGTCTTTACAACTACCGCCACACCGGAAAGCCCGACCCCACGTTGGACGCAAGACTTCTCGAGAAACTAATCAAGACATGCCCCAAGCATCTCAATGGAACCCAGAGTGAAGCTTTCTTGGATCAGACTCCCGGTAGCGAAGACACCTTCGACACTGCCTTCTACAAGCAGATCTTGGCCCACAAGGGTGTTGTTGATTTCGATCAGAGGTTGGCCTTCGATTACCGAACCAGAAACCTAGTTAAGTCCTTGGCGCGCGATTCCCTTTTCACGGACAAATTCGGAAAAGCCATGATCAAGCTCACCAAGGTTGGAGTTTTGACCGGAAAGCAAGGAGAAGTCAGGAAATCATGCCGGGCTGTTAACAAAAAATAGTCATCTAGCTATCGATGCTGCAAACTCAAACTTTCTATACTTGGATCAACTCACTACTATACTGTCTTTTTTATATTATTATTATTATTTCATTCATGTTGTTGTGTGTTCTCTTCTCCTGTAACTTTAATTTCATTCAAGAAACAAAATGTGATTGGTGATTCATGATAAAGGTGTTCAAATTCAAATTCAAATTCAAATTCATGTCTGGCTAAGAATTTTGGATCGGGTCCAACCAGCACTGAAAATTAACCTCATGTTGGACACAACATGGACCCGATATATTACCACTTGATGTGCTCCAGGCTACAAGCATCAAACAGGCGGACAAGGAGTTTGTTAAAAACTAAAAACCGCATTCTTGGCCTTTTTTTTTTTTTTTTTTTACGTTTTAGTTCCATTATATATGGTTAATTCGGGTTTGGCAGCTTCACATTTCGGGTACGAGCATGGACGCAGTCGACATGCAATTTTGTCACCTAGCTATCGATGCTGCAAACTCAAACTTTCTATACTTGGATCAACTCACTACTATACTGTCTTTTTTATATTATTATTATTATTTCATTCATGTTGTTGTGTGTTCTCTTCTCCTGTAACTTTAATTTCATTCCAAGAAACAAAATGTGATGGGTGATTAATGATCATGTATATTGTTAATGGTGTCTCCCTCTCGTCTCAAGGCAATCTCTCTAATTGTTGAATGTGGAAATGTGTCCCACGTTGACAATATGAAACTCGTGAATTTAACATATAAGTATTAGGACTACTTCTCATATTGCCGAGTGCTTGTGTGCGTAAGTTCACTTTGACGTGCAATACCTCCACGTCTTTGACCCGACAGATATAAAAAGATAAACTAACACTAATATCTCTGACAAGAGTCATCTCTTCCTTGACGATGTGTCTTCCAATGAATAGCATCACTGTACCATTGTTAGTTATAACATCCGTGGTCTCGGAAACAACCCTTTATCCGAGACGTCATCAAAACCTTCAACCTTGATCTCACTGCTATTCCCCTCCCCTCAATCACAAATGTCGCATCTGGCTATGGTGGAACCCTTCCATCATCAGCACTTCACCTCTCCTCACAACCAACCAAATCATCCACGTTTGCATCATAAACAAGAAACAATTTCTCCTCCTTCCTTGCCTCTTTCTTCTATGCCTCCAATGACCAAGACAAGAGGATAGATCTTTGGCAGCACGTCTGTTTCTTAAGCATTTATATCAATGAACCATGGGCTCTCCTTCGTGAGTTCAATGTTGTTCGTTCCCTGAGGATAAGATCAATGAAACCAACAGCCACCCTAATAATATCGGATCTGAGCTTGATTACTTTCTTTCTTAAGTATCCCTTCCTGATCATGATTTCTCTGAATGTTTCTTACATGGAAAGATAAAAAGGTCTGATGGTAACCGCACTTGGTGCAAGCTTGACCAGATATTCTCATTAACCCATGTTTGACCTCTACATACCCCCAATCCAATGCTACTTTTGTTATTAGCTAATTCTCATTCTAGTGGACTGTGTGATCCACATTCTAGTACACTTCGGTTCCAAATATAAGGCTTCACGATTATGAGAGATGTGTGGTGACCTAAATTTAAGGATCTAGTTACAATAATATTTTTTGTAATTTTTTCAAATTAAGAGGCTTGGTTTAAGGATATAGTTACCAACTAGTTTAGATCCCGTGCCTTGCATGGGTAGTTATAATATATATAGGGTTGATTCGGGCGAATAGGCATTTTGTTAAAAAGAACGCATTTAAAAAAAATTATTCGTTAATAAAAGTGACTTATATATAATCTGATTTAAATCATGTAATTGAGAATATAGTTTAAGTGTAAGGAGGCTGAAATTCTAAAAAAAAAAAATACAATAATAAAGATTTAACTTGTTAAGGAAGATATAAATGCACCGAAATATATAAATCATTTAAACAAAAGTTAAGCTTAACTTAAATGAATTTTTTTTTAAAAAAGTTCGAATTACTTTAAAGTATTTAATGTTAACAATTCTTTAAAAAACGATATTGGATATACGTTGGAGATACTAAAACCTTAGAGCGTCACTTCAACAATCCGTAGACTACTTTAGTATATAAGTATATAGATAATGTATAATTAGGAAAGTGAAAATTGAATTTTACAATATTTATTTGTTAATTAAAAATTAACAAATAAAAATTTTAAGAATCCGTTCTTTAAATTTAACAACTTTAATAATTAAAAATCAGATTTAAAAATATATATTTTAGGGGTGACAATTTAGTAATATATAGTAAAACACCTTCTATTAAATTAGATTAGATTTTAATTATGAAATTACTACAAATTGAAATGATTGAAGTACTATTTGTACAAGTTACGATAATTAAAGCCCTAATAATATATTACTAATAAACATTTGTTGATCTATGCGTGTGATATTTGCGCCGGGCCATGCTAAACATTGGGTTTGTGAAAACCGAAGTTGAATCCGAATATATCTGGATATTGGTTTTGGTGTGTAGATAAAAGTTAGTAGCTTGTTGGAGCAACCCACTAAAACTTTGAAACGGATATAACAACCAACAATAGAGCCTCTTTGAATGCCCCCAATTTCACACGAAAAGAATCTTATCCCTTCAAATAAAATACAAAAATAAATATAACCGAAACACAAAAATCAGTTGACATATATATATATATATTCATATATTACTTTCCAAGCACTTCCTTCTAGCTGCTTGCCTCCTGTCTCTTCTGCCAAACCAATGGCGTCAAATTATATCTAAACAACTATTATTTACATATATTTATTTTGTATTCATCTGTTTTCTTTTTTTTCTATTTTTTTTTTTGTACAGTCATTTGATTATACAATTTTTTTTTTTATGTTTTTTTTTTTTTTTTGTTTTTTTTTTAATATTATCTCCTTTTATTTATTCCATTAATATTATTATGTTTTTTAACATGAAACCATATTTAACATCTAGACTAGCATGATACATGCCACATACTTTTACATCTTTAAAAATAGATATAATCGATATCGTATGTAGCATATATATATTTAGCTATCAGAGTCTCCTGACAGAAAGTAGGGGTGGTTTACTGTAATTTCCAAAATTACCAAATTTAGTGGTGAGACGTGAGGGAGAGAGGGGGTTGTAGTGGTGTAAGCGGAAGGTGGGACCCAATGCCTCTGTCAGAGACGGAGACTAGTATCACTTCCTTCAGCCAATCAGATTTCACCTATTCTAAACTGTCGGCGCTGCTTCGGATGCCTTTTTTTTTTTTTTTTCTTCTATTTGTTTTTTTTCTTTTAAAATGGAGTATTGATTTGGAAGGCTCTTTGTCCGTAAGCTCTCATCAAAATATCAAGACACATCAAAATGTGTACGCACAATAAATATTGCATATGCGTGCTACATATAAATATGTTTGGACAATAGTCACATTATCCACGCCACAATGACATGGCTTGACAATTTACTTTTTTTTCTAAGGTAGGAGATTTTGAGTTCGAGAGATTAGATTAAATATTATTTTTTAAAAGAGTTAAATATAAATATAATTTTAACTTTATTTACAACTTAGGTTTGGTTTGAATCCATCTAGCTCGTTTATGAATGAGTTAAATATAAATATGATAATATTCAGTTTAAATAATAATTGTATCTTAACCCTATTAGAGGTGGAATCCTAAGTCTAGAGAAAATAATTATTTTATCTCTTATCCTCCAATAATTGTATCTTCAACCCTCTAAATATAAATAGATTTTAAAAGTTTATGTATGTAATTAATTCTATAAAGGTCTTAGCCAATACCAATACCATTTTCTGTCATTTTGTGTTCTGACAGAATCTTATTTTAGCCAAATCTAAGGACATATTATGTCAGTTCTTCTCAAAATACAATAATTGATGAAGATTTATTTATTTATTTATTGAAATGCTCCCTCTAACATTTCTATTTAAGACATTTATAATCGAAAGTAATTTTAAAGACTAAAAATTATTAAATTATCTTCTTTTTTTTTTCTTAATGTTGATATTGCAAGAGTTATTCAAATCATCTAAACGATCTCAAATGATCCGATAAAATAGATACTTATATCCGAGATCTTAACAACCGATGAAAAAAAATGTATCCAAAAGCTCGTTTTTGTTTAAGATACTAAAATAAACATAACCTATTACATGTGCAAAATACACATTTATAGCTAGTTTGTTGGAAGTCTAATTTTATGAGAGTTTATCTTAGTTTATAAAAACGATATTATTTATTTATAGTTATATATATAAGCTTTATCTCGCTTCGATAAACTTGTTACTTTTGTACACCCGTCAAATTTAATTAAATAAATAATTTATTTTAATCAACGGTTATATAACCTCCTGCTTCAATCATAACTCCAATAAGTTGTGAATTTGTAAACGGGCCCTAAACTTTAGAAGGGGATGCTCTTACATAATGAGGAATTTGTCCTCATGTTGACATATCTTCGACTCTGCTATAATCATGTTCTCTAGATCCTACTTTAATCATACAAGAAATAAACAATAAAAGAAATGATTTAAAAAGATGAGTGAGCAATTGAGCATCGTTGCAAAATCACGTGGAATATTTGGCTTTGTTTCTTAGTGTAATTGGAATAAGATGCAAGGTGGCCCCACCTTCATTGCTATAAACCTTTACCAAATATTTTAGAAAGGAGAATATTTAATAGTTTAAATATTTGGGTAGAAGTAGAACGATAGTTATTGAAGTAGAGTGTACGTTGCGAATTTGCAATGACAGGTCCAAAAGAGGTACGGAGGAATTACTCCAAAAAAGAAGCCCCTTATCTCCAAGGTAAATTCTAATTTTACTTTGATAAATTAATAATATTTGGTATAATTTATGTTGTAAATATAAACAGGATCATCAGCGTGCATTCTTTGATTCAGCAGATTGGGCCCTATATAAGGTACTTGATATTTTCATAAAATTCTTCAATATAGTATGTACGTGTATTCACCTTATAGGTGTCCAAATCAAATTCATATATTGTACGCGCGTAGCAGCAAGGCGGCGGAGACGAAGACTCGAGCATTGCCATGGAGTCATTACAGCCGAAACTGCAGCGGACACCGCACCAACAGCTCCCTCCTCGGAGGCCAACTTGCTCTTCCGGCCGAGATGCACATGTAAGTTTGGTCTAATATCAATCAAAATATATATATATATATATATATATATATATATATATATATATATATATATATATATATTTATTTATTTATTTATTTTAATGTTGGATCTTGAAATATGGTTTTATGAATGTATGGTGCAGGCAGGTTAGGTAGTTGAGGAGTCGTACAAGGAAAATTGAAGTTGTTTGCTTCTATTGTTTGACTAAATAATTAGGCCAAATCGGTTTGCCTTTCTTGTTATCATATACACAAATTTGTATGTAGATCGATGTTACAACGTAAACTTGCGCACTATTAATTTAAATGCATATCGTATTTTTTTTTTTTATTTTTTTTTTATAACTTTTTGGATGTATGGGCCGAGGCCTAAGGCTTTTGCTTCACACACACACTAAGACTTGACATACGTACTCCAACCTTTTGATCTTCCAAAACAACTCAACCGGCACAATATATATATATATATATATATATATATATATATATATATATATATATATATATATATATATATATATATATATATATATATATAATGTTACTAGATTTTGATACAGAATGTTAATAGAAAAATAGTTGAAAATTTTACATCATGAAACATGGATTAAGAATCTGAATTTGAGAAGCAATTAAAGTTTAATATTATTATCTTTAATGATCAAGAAAGTGTCACATCGTAAGATGAGCCTATATGTTAGTTTACTGGATTTTAAGGGATCCCATACAAGTTTCATAATTGCGATTCAATCCGTTACATATGAGCTCGTAAATGGAAATAGTCAACACAACAATTACACACATGGGCTCCGGAAAGGAAGTAATTCTAGTCGTGAACCAGAGCTAATTATGTGTATTGGTCCCAAAACAAAACCCCAATTCATTATATGGTTATCAGAGTAAAAATTGTCTCTCTCAAAATAAAATGTTAGTGAAACCATATGCGTAATGACATAATTTTTTTCAAATATGACAATTATATTTCCATTCCGCATACCAAGTGCAACATTGACTAATTTCCACTTCTGGATCCGGGTGATTAGCTGATTTCCATTAGTTGATCGTCGAGTTGACGCTCAACTTTGTGGTAACATGGTAAGAAGATACGCATAGAGAAGTTGGTTCCATGAGTCAGGCACCCCAGGCAGGCACCAGTGACTACAATCCTGCAGCACCGCAGCCATTCTCCTCCGCCTTCTCGGACTCCTATAGACGGAAGGATGCGCGTCATTCCTGTAATCACTCATCCTAGTAATGTTCAGATATGTCACCTTCGTCTTCATCTTCGATATCACTAATTCCAGCTCTTTCATCATCCAGGGGTATGGCGATAACTCATTTTCCTCACTAATTGGCTCACTAACCCTTTCACACCCTCCGCCCGAGTTCCATTGCCCACCTCTACTCAAATGCACACAAACATAATCACTACATGCCCTAATACTGTCCTAGTATGCATATATATATAATCAACCATAACCTGAAATGCGACGCAGAGTATCCTGAAAAGAAGATGAGGGAGCGTTTGTTGTTGACATGGGTGTCAACCCAACGAGCCCATGTTCGAAGCGCCTTCTTAAATGCTTCCTTAACCTTGAGTTTGCTATGGACATGATTTCCTTCTTGGAAGTAATCAATCCTGTTGGAGAACAATGTTATATATATACATATATAACGTATGACAATGTGAAATGCATGATTTGAATATATATAAAGTACCCATTTCTGGTCTTGTGATAGGTCCACCAATGGCCTGTGTTGAAGATTATAACATGAGCAGAAAGGTAAGCAGCAAAGTCTTGCATAATATCAAGCCTTAATGTCTCCCTCCTTTTGTTCCCTCGAAATCCTTTGATTCTCCATCTTTGCACTAGAAATGGTGACTTTATATAGTCTATTGTACAATTGTGATCCTACATAAGAATGATTCTTATTATGTATACATATGACATTCATGAATTGTAAGGGTAAATTATATTTCGTTAATTACTTTGAAAAGGAAAGAGTAGAAGACATTGGAGTCTCTACGGTCAGAGACTTCCAAGAGAGATGATTTATTTGTTAGAGATTGTCTAAGAGAGCAAATCAGAGACTGCCACATGTTCCTGTTGAGTGAGTCTCCCACGAACGCCACTCTCTTGTTCTTCAACATACCCAGCATTCTTCTTCCATCAAACCTTCACCATCAACAAACCAAACGCAGCGTTTTTAAACATCAAAACGGCGGCGTTTTGACTTATAATTAGTTGAGTATATAACATACCTTGGAATCTCGCATCCACGTGGCTTCCACCGGTAATGGAGGTAGTTACGATCTTGACGCCCGTTATTGAAACAGTTGAAGGCGTCGTCAACGTACGGACATGTACCGGGTGGGTAATTCGGGTCGACCCGGTCTAATACCCATGACCCGTTAAAGAGGTCACAAGAACGCAAATCCTCGAAGGTGTTGTTTCTTGGAAACTCATTAGCTCGTTCAGCAGTTGCGTTCTTGGGTAGAACGGTGTCGTTTCTCGAGAGCTTGATAGCAGGAGAAAGAAGAGGAGGCGAAACGGTGTCGTTTACTGGAATGGAGGAGAGAGAAGAGAAGGAGATGATTTGGAGAACGTCAATGGAGTTTGAGGTTCGAGTGAAGGTGGTTGAATTTGAAGGGAGGAAGAAGAAGACGAAGAGAGGGAGAATTAAGAGGAAGAAGAAAGCGATGATTAGAGATGCTGAATTCGTCAGCCCTCTTGATCGCCATGGATGATGAAAATTGTGAATTTGCAGCTGAGGGCTTGGGTTCTTGGAAGCAGCCATGAATGAGATTCGTATTCTTCGATCTTTGTGGAAGAGAGACATCTGGTAGGCAGGGGATCTATATGCATATGTGTCTATATGACTATAGTGTGTATATATATATAGTACATAAGCTATTATTGTTTGTCTATAAGAAAACCAGTAAAGTACGTGTGCCCTCAAGGTTGATATTTTTATAATAATAATAATAATAATTACACATTGTAAATAAACATAATTACTATTTGCGCGGTAATAAATTACCAACCACACTTTAGAAATCGGATTTCGCATTCGTCCCAAGATGGGGCAGAAGCAGATTCCGCTTTCACACCAGCTTGAAGCGAAATCATTTGAAAAATAGCCGTTAGAATGTAGTCGTTGTAGATAGCCGTTTGATTACCTCCGATAAATCATCTCACTATTCATTTATATATATTGGGTCAAATCATATCACTAAATACCTCCGACAACACGTTATTTAAGAAATCCGCAAAAATGTTGACATATTCTAAAGAAAATGTATAATCCGATTGTGAAAATACAAGTATGCCATTTGATATCGACAAATATAGTGATCCGGAAGAACTTGTCACACATATCGAAGTAAGTGTACAATTATTAATTTAATGTAATTACTTTTATATATGTTTAAAGTAGAGATCCAAAATTATCGAATTAGTTTTAGACATGTTTAGAATAGAGAACCGAAATTGTCGAAGTAGTTTTATGCATGTTTTAGAGTTGAGATCCGAAATTGTCGAATTAGTTTTAGACATGTTAGAATAGATAATCGAAATTATCGAATAATATTTACACATGTTAGAATAGATAACCGAAATTGCTGAATTAGTTTTAGACATGTTAAAATAGATAACCTAAACTGTCAAAATTACACTTACTTTATTTTATTTTAATTAGGATACTTTGGAATATTCACGTGCAATTAGTACCGATTTTTCGTCCAAGTTTAAGCTCCGTGGATATTTTTCGGATAGAGAAAACTTATTGGGTTGGGCTCGGTATATGGCCAACTCAATCAATTTATGTTGGTCATAAAAAAAACATGGTTGGATAGACGGGGGTTTTGTATCTTACAATTGACATGTGATAGACACGGAGATGTTAGAAAGGTGAGAGATGTTGATCCCGATCATGTTCCGAGTTATAGTGGGAAGAAAAATTCGAAGAAGTGTAAGTGCAAGTTTGAACTTGAGGGGGCACAACTTGAAGAAGAGAAATGGTCATTGAGGGTTGTATCTGGAGTCCACAACCACGTAATTTCGTCGGTGCTAAAAGGTCATGCATATCTAGGACGATTGACTCCCATACATGCAAAAAAGGTGGAGCGTGAATTGAGTGTCGGGTTAAAACAAAGGATGATTTTGAAATCCATGCAATTAGAGGATCCTTACAATGTCACCACAATTCGGCAACTTTACAATACCGGTTTGAAGATTAGAAAGGAACAAGCTGAAGGAACAAGGTCGTTAAAACAAGCATTTCATACGTTGAAGGAACGGGGATATTACGTTAATGCAAGGAGAAGTACGGACTCGGACTCGGATGAGCTTATTGGTTTCTTTATCTCACACCCCTATTCGAGGCATTTGCTCAACATGTTTCCTTTTGTTATTGTGATGGACTCGACGTATAAGACCAATAAGTAAGTTTGAAGGCTTGTTTTTACTTTGCTCCATAAACTCAAACATCTTGTCATACATAAGTTTAACTTAATCTTTTGTTTGTATTACTTGTAGATACAATATGCCATTGTTGGAGATTGTCGGCATCACAAGCACAAAGAAGACGTTTGTAATTGTTTTTGTATTCATGACACACGAGAACAGAGATCACTACCAGTGGGCTTTGAGAAGGGTCCAGTATATTTGCTACGGAAAAATCCCGGAGGTGATTGCCACCGATAATGAGCTAGGTCTTATAAGCGCCCTGAGGGTATTACTTCCCGAGGTGAAGCATATCTTGTGCACGTTTCATATAAAGTGCAACATTATAAGTAGAGTGAGTGTCATGTTGCAGTGTAAGGAAGCAAGAGCCGTATTCATGTCCCAATGTCATGTCTTGTTCGAGTCGAGATCAAATGAAAGCTAACAACGGTGTTTGTTGGAAATGAGGAACCATTAGTATGCATATCCAAAATTAATGTATTACCTCGAGACTACTTGGTTGACCCCGTACAAGGAAGCATTCGTTCGAGCTTAATGTGATATGAGTCATCATTTCGGCACAAGGACGACAAATGCATAAGAATGTTTACTAATGTTCTTTTCCCTCTCATATTTTTAAAGTTTGTTTGATTTGTAATTAGTTTTTACTTTTGTAGGTGTGAGTCCGCACACAAGTTAATGAAACAGACACTAGATACAAATGTTGGAGGATTTTAATTGGTGTGTGACAACATACATTTAATAATCACGGATCAAATTCAGAAGTTACAACCTTCATTAGAGATGTCACACGAGGGGATTCCACGGGAGGTCCGTATACCGATATTCGACTTGCTTCGGGACTACGTCACAAACGAGTGTTTCACGCTCTTGTGGGATAACTACACCAAGGCTAGAGCTAGAAGGGATCTTGGTGTTTGTTTGGATATTTATTGGAGAGAGGTTCATAGAGTGTCGTGTGTGCATGACTTTATGTTATCAATCCGGGCTCGAAGACCTATCTCATTAAAGTAGATACACCCATTTTGGAAGCAAGTACGCCCCCGGATGGTGATACCATCCGGGGGCCCGACTAAGACAACCCGACATGCCGCTTGTCGGGTCGTCTTAGTTGGGCCCACGAATGGCATCACCATCCGGGGCATATCACAAGTTCATTGGATTCCAGCTGAATTTTCCGATGATGATATTGATAACCTAGGAAGTACGACGATGAAGGAACCGGCAGAAAAAGTCAAGGCAAAGGAAAGACCATAGACTCCGAAATCAACAAGAAGAGATCATAGGTAGTATGATCTCGTACTAGGTCGATAAGCCATGATCGCATCTTGTTGGTAGTCTTGTCGACTACCAAGGTCGACGAGATAAATAATAACAGGTATGCAGAAGCAATAACCTAATGAGGAGGCTCACATGAGACATGAGTATAGTTTTAATAAATATGAAGAGTCTTTTATAACTTGTAAATTAGACTAAATCTTTTTATTTTTAAATTTGATTTTGTATATTATATTTCTTGCAGTAGTCATTTTTTTTTTTTGGTCAGAAGGAGAGGTAGTGGTCTCCGGCGCATCTAGTCGCGCTTATTATATATAAAGAGAGGCTAATAGTCATCAAGTGGAGGATAGCCCGACCCCTTATATCATCAAGCAAAAGATCAACTGTAACACCCCAAATCCATAGGACTCGGGGCGCTACTAGGCTAGGATCTCACAATGGATCCTGACCCTAGCTTGACAACAAGTTCACTGGATCTTACAACAAGACACATATAGATAAAACCAAAACATCAAACTATAATATATATATATCAAAAGGTATACAAAAGTACCGCTGAGTACAACCCAAACATGTATCTATACATAGCAAAAACATCCCATATCCCACGTACAATCCTAGTGTACGGAGCCCTCAGCGGATCAACCCGTCTGGATCACTATGCAGTTCTCCTAACCTGCAAAGCATCTACAACACGGTATAAAACTGTTAGCTAACCATTCATATATAAGATAATGCATAAGCACAAACACAAGTCATGGAATCATAAACATATAATCATGTTGTCACACATTTACCCGGTTAATTATCTTTATAAAGTCCAACACTCAAATCGTATATAGATATGTATATGAACGTATGTGACACGAGGAATATATAATCCTCGCCTCTGAGCTTTATAGCCAGCTGGAGTGGTTCCGGCACACCTTCCCATATACCCTATGGGAGTGGTGAAGGGTCCATCCCGTATACCAGATCTGGCCTGACTACAGAGAACCTCCTAGACTCCCAGCGGGAAGAAAAGGCAAGTTGTCACGGCCCTACAATGGGCGGTCACTAAACCATAGGTCGGTAATAATCAACATCGCATGTTATCAAGCATATAACAAACACCACTCATGCATACATCCGATATAAGGATGGTAACTAAGTAAGTCCTACGGACTTACCTCAACCTCAAATACTCTCAACCACGATCAACTCCAATCTGGAGGACAACACTGCCTAATAACAAGGCATAAAGAGATATAAATCTCTTATTAATCAAAGGGGTCACACCTAGACCCAAGGGATCCATAAGGATCATATCCAACCTATAAAGCTCAACATCTACTAAACCTCAAAGCCATAACCGGCACATATCGATATCATAATCATCATCATTCTATCATCATACATATACCTAGCATGCCATTAACCCACTCATACTAGGAAAGGAAAGGATCCATACTACTCTAGTAGATCCTGCACAAGACTCACCTGCGTGATAGGAAAGACGTAGGGGCAAAACACTGGGAAGTGCAGGCGCGGCGGCACTCCCACGCAGGGGCGGTGACCGGTAACGCATGGGCCGCGGCACTTCCACGCAGGTGCGGTGACACTGTCAACGCAGGGACAGCGGCACTGGGGCGCAGGGGCAGTTCACAGTGCAGAATGTGATCCCCAACTTCTCTTCAACTCTTCACTCAATGATTTATGTCTTCATCATTCAGCAGCCAAACACATACACATATATATTCATACAAACATTAATACATGCCTAGGAGAGCTAACACAAGATTAAACTTGTGGAAATCCTAAGCTAAAGAGAAAGAAAGGAGGAAAGAAAGAAAGAAAGAAAGAAAGAAAGAAAGAAGAAGAAGAAGAAGAAGAAGAAGCTCACCACTGCTGTAGCCTAACAAGGAGAAGAGATCAACACCAAGACCCTCAGCTGGCTCTCAAGCTCAGCAACAACATCCCAACAACATCATCATATCAAACCACACAAACTTTCTTGCAATCCCAAGGAAAACTCAAGAACAAGATCAAAGGAGAAAGAAGAGAGAAGAAGGTCGTGAGGTAGTTGAAGAATGAAGAAACCCTTCTTCAGGAAGCAAAGGAATGATTATAAGGGAAGAGAAGAAGAGTAAAGCATGGTCCAACGGTCAACAATGTCAGCTGCAGCCGCGGGAAACCGCAAGGGCGTCTCCCTGAGCCGCAGGGACGGAACACAGAACCAGCCGCAGGGGCGGCCCTCTGGACCCGCAGGGGCGGCTAACCCCGGGCTCAACACTTAAAGACTAAGGCTCTTACATCAACTATACCCTCCGGCAGGTCACACAATACACTTAGTCCAATAGGAATGTTTAAAGCAAAACTAGCAATATAATCCGCAACTCTATTAGCCTCACGGTAGGTATGAGGAAACTAACAGTTTCTTTTGAAAAAGTCATGGCACTCACGTACCAGACTAGCAAGCGGATGGTGAGGGGCAATGATCTTCTTTAGGAGATTGACTGCGAGTTGAGAATCCGTTTCAAGGACTACCAACCTAAAGCCCATCTCCTAAGCGATCCTAAGTCCATGTACCACACCCCATAGCTCAGCCATGGGAACGGAACATATACCAAGGTTAACACCAAAACGTCTCAACCATTCGCCCGCATTATTCCTAAACACTCCCGTCGCGGCAACAAAACCTTCTCCATTCTTGGCACCATCCGTGTTGATCTTGATCATACCCGGAGGAGGTGGTTCCCATGCAATGTTGATAATCCTCTTCAGAATATGCCCACGTCTGTTATTATTCCTATTCCAGATGTCCATATACTATTTAGCTCTTTCTTGAATGATTCGACTTCTCTTACCCAACTCAGTCTTCTTATTGAAAAATTTTGCCGTTCCTCCATTTCCACGACCACCACAAGCCAAGTGCAAACATTTCACTCCAAAAACAAAGATTTTTAAAATAAGTTTTAGAAAGGATATTACCTCGGATCCAAGAAGAGAAGAAAGTGTTGAAGAAATCCATAACGAACTGTGTAGCATGAAGACCTCTCCACATATTCCTCGTATGGATACGACCTCTGAAGAGATGCTCAAGAGATTCAGGAGTTCGATCAAAACAGGTACACACATCCGATTGGACCGATTCACTCAGATGTCTTCACTTCATTTCATTGTTACACAAGACCCCTCCATGCACCAGTTTCCACAGAAAATATTTAATTCTTTCTTGAACTCTGAGCCCCCATATCGCGTTGAAGAGGCCACCTTCCCATGATTAAAATTATCGTTTCCAGTGATCATTCAATAAACAGACGAAGTAGAGTAACTTCCATCTTGTGGTGGTCCCTAGCTGAGTTCATCTTTACGGCCAACAGTGGTATCTACCCTGCTATCTCCCACCTCTAGGTGACTGAGCTGCATAGAAACAAGTCTAAGCAGTATCCGCATAGGGAGCTTACCCACAAAGTCTTGTAAGTCCCAGCCAGATTCCATATCCCAATAGCTTCTAACTGTCCTCTTATGCTCCACTAGGCTAATCTCACAATTCAAAATCTTGTAGAGAGGTTCGTTTTCCAACCAGCTATCCTTCTAAAAATAAATGGAGAGTACGTCTCCTAGGCACCACTTAGCACCCATAGATATAACTTCTTGGATACCATGTAGTATACGACTCCACGTATGAGAAGCAATAGCAGCAGTTTTGGATCCATCCTTGAAGTACTTACTCTTGAGCACTTTAACCCAGAGGATATCATTATCCTTCACAAACCTCCATCCTAACTTTCCAAGTAATGCTTTGTTGGTATAACACATCTTACGTAGACCCAATCCTCCTCTATCTTTCTGAAGGCACAAAACATCCCACTTAATCGTGTGCACGGTTTTATTCCGATCCAAGTGTCCCCACACAAAGTTTCTACATATTCTATCAATCTCCTCACAAACACTAACCGGTAGAGACATAGTTGCCATCGAGTAAACAGGAAAGGAAGTGAGGACGGATTTGGTTAAAGTAACCCTCCCAGCAAAGCTAAGAGTTTTACTTCTCCATCCGTTAAGCTTTTGTTTAATCCTATCCAAAAGAGTCGAGAAAGTAGACTTGGAAAATCGTCCTTGAAGTATAGGAACTCCAAGGTAATTTCCAAGGTTTTTAGTAACTTCAACTCCAGTGAAATTCGATCTCAATGCTATTACGATGTTCTCTCGAAACATTAGGCGAGACGTATATCTTGGATTTTTGCACACTCACCTTTTGACCCGACGCCCTACGAAAGACATCAATACATCTCATAATCACTCTAATCTGGGATAGAGAGGCCTCCACAAATAAGGTATTATCATCTGGGGAAAAAAAGATGAGATAGAGGAGGTCCACCCCGAGAAAGCTTAATGGGCTTCCACTCTTTCTTATCCACGGATGCAAGGAAGGTGACTAAGCCGTTCAACACAGAGTACATATAAATAAGGAGAGATAGGATCTCCTTGTCTAATTCCTCTCTCGGGGATAAACTGCTCAGTGAGTTCTCCGTTCCAAATAGCTTGCATTCTTGTAGAACAAACACACTCGTGAATCATCCTTCCCCACTCGGGAGGAAACCCAACAACAGTAATCGTTTCATCAATGAAGTCCCATCTAAGTCTTTCCTAAGCTCTTTGAGATCGAGCTTCAAAAGCATCCATTGCTTTCCCACCTTCTTCCTTCTCATAGAGTGAACAACTTCCTGCGTGAGGACGACATTATCTTGAATCAATCGTCCCGGGATGAAGCTACCTTGTGTAGGTCCCACAAGTTGACCAATAATGCATTGCAAACGTTGGACAAGAACCTTTGATATGATCTTATAACTAACGTTACACAACGCGATCGGTCTAAATTGATTAATGAACTTTGGTTTCCCAATCTTGGCTATAAGGGAAATAAGAGTGTCGTTTCTTCTAGGGTACAGTTTCTAGCTTTCAAAAAACCTAGAGACCTCTTTCATAGATAAGCCTACAATGTTCCAACACTTTTGATAAAAGACGGGTTGAAAACCATCAACTCCAGGAGACTTGTAGGCTCCCATGCTTTTAACCGCAAGTCAAACCTCATCCATGTCAACCGGTTTTTGAATATTTACCCAGTCCGCTCTATCAATCACAAGGAAGTCAATAGTGTCAATGTTTAAGCTCATACGATTAACACAATCATCCTTACTATACAACTTCTTAAAGAACTCCACGACATGGTTTTCGAGTCTAACAAGATCTTCTACCCACTCATCCACCTCCATTTTGAGCCCCGTCACTCTATTCTGGCTTCTTCTAATAATAGTAGAGGTATGAAAGAAAGTTGTGTTACGGTCACCTTGATCTAACCATTTTTCCCGAGACTTTTGAAGCCATATAGTCTCTTCTTGTACAAGAATAGTCTCAATGTCAGCTTTTGAAATTCTTCTCCTCTAAAAGAAGCCCATTTGAATCGTCATGGAAAATCCTAGTTTGTACTTTAGCAAGTTTATCGAAGGTTTCTTGTTTCCTACGAAAAACATTGCCAAAAACAAACCGATTCCAAATAATAAGAGAATTTTTAAGCATAGGGAGAGACAAACTTACCTCCGGGTTATTGAGCCAACAGGTCTCCACCATAGGTTGAAAATCACGATGAGTCATCCAAGCAGCTTCAAAACGGAACAGCCTGCTCTCCTTACTGCACTTAACCGTAGGATCAAGAAAAAGGAGTAATGGGGAGTGATCCTAGGAAAATCTAGCAAGATTTCTAACATGAGCATTAGACCACATCAACCGTCCAAACTGATTTATAAGAACACGATCAAGTCTTTTAAGAATGTTTCGCTTCGCTGATTTTCCATCATCCCAAGTAAAGTCTGGACCAGTATAGCCTAGATTAATAAGACCATGCTCCATAATAAACTCATTAAAGATTTTAGAGTCTTCATGAAGCTTCCCTGAACCTCCTTTACTTTCATGAATAAATCTAATGCAGTTGAAATCTCCACCGAGGATGATCAGCTCCGTAATAGCTCTCAGTTCAGAATCAATGTCCTTCCAAAAGGCTCTACGTCGTACATGGTCCGGAGCGGCATAAACGACTAGCAACCTATAACTGGAGGAATTCTTGGTGATTCTAGCATGTATGAAATACTTATTACTATTAATGATACTCAGATGCACCTTCTCCAATTTTCAGAGAAGCCACAAACCACCCTTAAAGCCCTCAGCTTCCACTCTAAAGAAACCCGAGAAGTTCAAATGGTCGCAGATACCTTGTGCCCTAGGCCCAGAAATGTGGGGTTAAAAAATGGCGAGAATGTCGATGTTATGATGACTACACAAATACTTAATTACACGTCGAAAACCGGTCTTACCGGCTCCGAAGACGTTCCAGAGAAGGCAATTCATAATAACAATAAGATGCGAAGAACTTATATTAACATAAGGAGTGATACGTACCATCCTAGCTCATTGTTGATTGCTCCTTGTGTTCGGAGATTTCAACCATTTCTTCATCATTGTTACTCACTGTCTCCTTAACCAAGCCAATATTATTGCTACCACTTCTTCCCGGCGTCTCCTGTTCAGCCACAACCGTAGGCACTTCTCTATCATTCGGCTCATTGGGCTGAACTAAAACGGATGTCTCACTACTAATTTTCTCGGGCGGGAGGTCATATATATTATTAGCAAACCAAAAATGAGGGGTTGTTAATATATTTTAGTCAATATTCTGATTGTTCGTGTGTAATGTTACAAGCCTCGAGATCAAAGTATTACATAAACATCAAAAGTGTCATTTGCCACGTACCCTCATTAAAGAAAAGTTGTAGTTGAATAAGATGTGTTTAGTTTCGATCGCTACATCAAAATTTATGGTCCGTTGGAATTGATCGATTTCACCACTACAACAGAGCCTAATTTATATCGATATCTTGCTCTACTCGTATGGACCAAAAAGAAAACAAAATGTAGTCAAGTAGCCCGTGAGATTGCATTAATAAAATGCATTCATATTTTAACAAAATATTTATATGATTTGTTAGAATAAGAAAATCAATTTATCCCATTCGTATGTAATCGCACTTTGAACCATAATCGATAAATTTGCACGCAAATAAATCATATAATGAAAGCCGTAGAAAACTAAAGTTTGTACTTAGGGAATTACACATATTTGTGAGAAATCTAGTAGGTTTTATTTCCATGATAACATCTTGCCAATATAACCCTTCAAATAAAAGTTTGCATTATGTATGTTAAATTGTTGAATATTTAAAAAATTACGCATTATTTAATGTCCTAAAAAAGATTTGATAGGAATCTTGACTTTGAAAATATAAATAAAGTTGTATAATAAATAAATAAATACTTTCAGAACTACGTTATGACTTGTTGATCTTTTTCCGAGTTATGTAGGAAAGCCAATATTGAATTTAGTCGCACCGCCTAAATAAAATCAACTCCAAAATAGATCTTGGCGTTATACCAAAAATTTCAAGTAATTATGAAATCGATATAAATTATCCCCTCGTCGAGTTTCACCATAAAAAAAAGTCCAATCGCATGCATACTCTCTATGTACAAAATCAAAATGACATAATGCTTTGAGAACTTCGTTAATATTTAATACTTGTTTTTGATTTATGTAGCAAACTCGATATTAAGGTAAAAAAATACCAAGTTGAGTCACCGAAAATGATAAAACAAAATAAAGTCTTTGAAATAAATGTATTAAAGTATCACAAACAAACCGTTGACTTTTTTTTTATAAAATCAAAGTCTTGAGTTAAAATCGAAATTTTATAATATATCAAAATATAAACTACAAATTCTATATTTTCGGCCACCTCATCACATTTTGTCATGTCATGCAGGATTAACCTATTTGTGGGACTATGGCTTCATGTGATTTGTCTACCATACAAGAACGAAGTTGGGTCAGTGCAGTGTTTTCCTTGATATATGGAGTAGGTGTATGCTTTTATATTGGTTTTGTTTAAGAAGAAGCAGGGAAGAAGACAAGAATATCATCACTAATCCTGACTTGGAAGAAGTTGTAATTGGTAAATGTGTCCAAACTTTCTTATTCATTCTGTTCTTGTATTAATTGAGCCTTATTTAGTTCTTTTTCTGAGTGTTAATTTACACTTTTGTTGTGCCTGCAAATTATCTTCTACATCGATTATATGAAAGTATAACAATAATATATAATTTACCATTCAAAGGGGTGATAGGTTTTGTATGTTTACTTGTTGACCCTTGTTTTTTTTCCTTAATTTTTGAAGAATAATTTAGTATCTTAGTTTGACGAATTGATAACTCCACTATCATAGTTAAGTTGGTAATATATGTGGGGATGTGTATGTCATATTGAGTTTTTAAAGATAATGATGTTTTATAAAGTTGTAGTTGAAACACTACAAACTTCGCATTCATGTTCAACTAATGAATTTGACTCTTCAAATATGTAAAAAGTCCATAGTTAAAACTTATGCAACAAAGGCGAAGAATCAAAACTCGTGTAACAAAGAGTTTAAAATACGTGGTAGTGTTGAGTAAAAAGTGCATAGTGGGCGAAGAATCAAAACTCATGTAACAAAGAGTTTAACATCCGTGGTAGTGTCGAGTAAAAAGTGCATAGTGATTAACAGTGGCGGAGCCAGTAAAATTTTCTTAGGGGCACAAAAAAAAATTTGTATAAAACATTTCACATATTAAATCGTATATTGTTTTAAGAATTAAACCCTAAAATCTATAAATTAAATAAATAAATAAGTATAATAAAGTTTTCGTATTATAAATTAGAGTTTTCGTTGCATATGTTTTTTTATTTAGACGTTGGTTAGAGTAATTCATACATTTAGTTTGTTTTTATAGAAGGTTTGTGTTGTATATTAATTTTACAGTTGTGCTTTATAAATAACTTGTCAAATAAAATTAATTGATGTTTGATAAAATAATATATTAAAATTTTTATTGAGTTGATTGTATTAATTAAAAGTTAAGAAATATTAAAAATATAAAGAACTCTTTCACTACTCTAAAAACTTGAACTTTGTACCTCGCCTAAGTAGAAATAATTTCGCTAGAAAGAGGGACACAATCTCCTCCCTTACTCCTTGTCTCCGCCCCTAGTGATCAATACATCTAATGAATTCTCAATCCAAATCGAGTAGCAAATTCTTCCTCCACAAAACTCTTGTTGAAAGCAATCCTAGCATTTGTACTCCCACAGGCGAGGCTCCAAGTATATCACATCTCGCCCGAACTCGTACCAAATTGGTAGATCATCACATACATCAATTGAAATTGAAATTAGTATATGTGAATTGTCCAAGAAGCACTGAACCTTCATATACTATAACCATTTCTTCTGTTTGGCCGCCATCACATACGGTGGTGAAGACTTTAGTCCGAGAGGCATGGGTTGTTTTTATAATGTAGAGGATATAAATGTTAGTATATTTGATATGTACCGAGATCTTATAATGGAGAGGATATTAGGGAGATGATATTGGTCGGAGTTGTTTATACACTCGTAACTCAGGGTTATATTTGATACCATCTGTAAGACCGAGGTCTTTGCGATGTGCACGCTTAACTCCAGAGTTAATTTTCCTCACTCTACCACTAAAAACGAAGTTATTTTTCCTCATCACATACACCAATTGAAATTAGTATAAGTGAATTGTTCAATACTAGCTCTTGGTGCGCTCTTGAAATGTGTTTTTTGGTCTCTCTAAAAAGTTTTTATCTTTTCTTGGCAAATATTTAGGCAAAAAAAAAAAACATCAGTGGCCCTTTGCGAATTTGTGTTGAATTTAATTTGCTTGTTCTAATACATTCATTAGTCATTGTTCGTATGTAGTTTTTTTTGTTTGTGGTGTTGTTATCTGCGTAGATGTTTACTTTGAAGTTATTTAACTCTGTTATATTGCATTTTCTTATACAACTATGGCTACATATAGTTCTTATTATGTTGGAATTGATCTTGGTAGTTCTGAGGGCCGTTTGGCGATATGGAGGAATGATTACGAGGTAGAGATGGTAAAGGAAAGTGTAAAAAAAATTCTGGTGAAATGTCACGTCGGTAGAGTAGAAGAAGACACGATAATTGCAGCCCAGAATGGTCAAGTATGGAGCGCACCAAATGGAGAGTTTCTTTAATCTTTAATGTCGACCCTAATAGAGAAGTTACAAATAAAACTGAAACACAAGACTATTGTCACCCTTTCCATTCCTAAAGTTGTTGATGTGACTCTCTTGTATGCTCAATTTTAAGCGGTACTCAGGTAGACACGAGGAGGATGAAACACACCCCATTTTCAACATGGACGCCGACTTTTGTGATTTGGTTGTTACCACTACAATCGCTACTATTGATAAATGTTTGGGTTTGCAGGTAGATGTGAGACTAGGTCTTTAGTAGGAAAGGTAATAGGGGAGAAGATATAGTTGAGAATAACATGAAGTGTTTGGTGGAAGATTATGAGAATTGTCTTTCAAAACACCTAAGGCTAGTATTGTTAACACAAGACACTAACAAGTTGATACAAACCCTATTAAATGAAACAAAGGCGGAAATTGAAGCCAATATGGATAACACCATCAAACTAAAAAGGAAGGAAGACAAACAACTATGGAGTTAAAGGGTGCGCGTCGCAAAGACCTTGGATCTTATAGATGGTATCAGAGATAATCCTGAATTATAAGCAATGACTAGTGAATGTATTAGAACAACAAAATCAAATTCAATACAAATTCGCAAAGGGCCTCTACATGTGTTCATTTGGCCTCCACATTTGTCAAGAAAGGTTACAAACTTTTTATACTGGACAATAACTCGTTCAAACAAATTCCAGAAGACACAAGAAGAATAAACAAAGACCAAAAAAATAGAAACTGTAGGCAAGAAACAGAGACCAAGAGACCAAGAAATACATTTCAAGAGAGCATTTTTTATGTTTGATGAAATGTCTAATAGTGAACGACCCCCAACCAATATCACCTCCCTACCATCCTCTCGCTCTGATAAGATTTCGGCACGTGAAAAATATACTGGTATTTATGTCTTTAAATTTCTTCCTGTCCACGCTTTGTTATGTGAATGTCGTTACCTGTATTCGCTTCAATTTCCGTCTTTGTTTAACATGATAGGATTTGTATAAACTTGTCAGTTTCCTGTATGAGTGATATTAATCCTGGATGTTTTGAAAACCCATCCTAATAATTTAACACCGGATACTTCAACATGTTCCAAATTAAATTTTCTCCTCCTATCATCTTTCCTACTAAAACCCTAGTCTAACATCTACTTATAGGCCCCAAACATTTATCAACAGTAGCGAATTTTGTGGTAATAGCCAAATCACAAAAGACGACGCCCACGTTGAAATGAGGGCGTGTTTCATCATCTTTACATTTACCTAAGTACCTTTTAAACGAAGTTGAGCATACAGGAAAGTCATAGTATCAGCTTCGGGAACGAGTCTAATGACAGAGAATCAAGCCTTGGAGATGTCAAAATGATTTTTCTCAATTAAAATCGGTTGAATGAGACTGGAAAATCGACAATAACCTTACCTACAATTTGTTTTAATTTTATTTTTTCTTCTCTTGTGGTCACCACAAAATATTCAAGAACCTTTTCTTCTATTAAGCTCCGTATTTTATCTCCTATGTTGCAATTACAATGCCCCGTTTTATGCTCTCATGATGTGACGTTTTACCAGGAAAAAAAAAACATTACACCTTCCTCTACCATCTCTAACTCGTAACCATTTCTCCACAAAGCTCTTGTTGAAAGCAATCTATGGCATTTGTACTTCCACGGGCAAGGCTCCAAGTACATCACATCTCGCCCGAACTAGTACCAAGTTGGTAGCATTACATACATCAATTGAATTCAGTATATGTGAATTGTCCAAGCAGCACCGTACCTTCATATACCACAACCATCGCTTCTGTTTGGCCATCACATACGGTGGTGAAGGTACTAGTCCGAGAGGCAGAAAGAAAGGTGCCCTAGTCAACAATGGGAGCAACAAATGCATCCCCTACCACTCAAACACCTACATCAAAGCGGGATGCAGAAAAGTTGAGATCCACCCCTAGTCCCAATAGGGGAGCCAACAATAGCAGCGCCGCCATCGGCTGCTTCTTGAGCACCTAAACCTAGTTGAAAACTTAATCGTTGCGGACAGTTGAAAACTTTATGTAGTGGCCCTTAGCGAATTTGTATTGAATTTGATCTTCTTGTTCTAATACATTGACTAGTCATTGCTTATAGCACAAGGTTATCTTATCTCTGATACCATCTGTAAGACCCAAGGTCTTTACGACGCGCACGCTTAACTCCAGAGTTATTTGTTCTCTTTTTTATGTTGATGACGTTGCACATATTGAATTCAATTTCAGCCTTTGTTTCAGTTGATACGGTTTGTATCAACTTGTCATTTTCTTTTTTGAGCAATACTAACCTTGGGTGTTCTGAAGGTCAATCCTCATAATATGCCACAAGATACTTCATCATGTTCTCAACTAGATATTCTCCTCCTATTAGGTTACAAAAAATGTCAACGATCATTAAGTTATTTTAACTACCGTTAACTTAGTTTAACGATCGTTAACTTAGTTTAACGATCGTTAAATTAGTTTAACGATCGTTAACCTAAGTAACGTTCCTTTTTTTTTATAAAGATTAACGATCATTAACCTATGTTAACGACAATTAACCTATTATTAACGATCGTTAACCTCGTTAAATTATATTACATGTAAGAAAAACGATCGTAACATACATAATGGTCGTTAGTTTGCTATTAAAAAGAACGTTAATTATTTGTTCATATAAAACCTTAGATTCATCCATAAATAAAATATATTATTATCTAAAATATCTTTATATTTATTGCTAGTGTATTTTGTAAGTTCAATCTAATGAACACTTATTGTGGTCATTTAATCATGTTCGTTCAAATTTTAATCTGATGAATGTTATCGATTCCTATTTCATACTCTAAGAAATGTTCCTACCGGATCTTAATCATATATATATAAAGAGATAGATAGATAGAATCACGTAAACTTATTATAGCGGTATAATCTAAACAATTGAACATCCCATATTTTTGACTAAAAAATAAATATGTGGAGAAAATATTCTACCAATTATTAACTTATCTTAATTAACAAAATAATATCATTAATCTTATCGGTAATATATGTTTTGCTCTAAAAGTGCATATTATTCGGTCGAAATACAAATGATACATTCGACATTTGACATATGACCAAAATTAGTAGAAAAAAGAACTATTTCCATCAAAACTAACATATTTCGATTGGAATGTTCAAAATTTGATATATATTTTTGATCAAAATTTCACAGATAATTTTGCTTCTTCAGCTCCAGCATCTCGACAAGCGCCATCCGGTATGGGCCTTCGAGATGGATCTCGTACCAGGCTCTAACTCGATACTGAAATCCACACTCCTCTTAGGCGGCAAACTGGACGGCTCAGCAAAAACATCAGTAAACTCACAAACAACTAGGATATCCTCTAATGTTGGACTCTCTCCCTCCTTCATGGCATAACACCAGAAGGCCTCACAACCCTGTGCACTCAGTCTAGCTGCCCGTATAGCGCTGATAACTGTGCCTACCTTTCCAAGGTCCCAACCTCGGAAAACCTCTATCTGACCTAACTCGGTAGAGAGGGTAACAGTCCTCCTACCTACATCTAAGACAACAGAATGTCTATCCATCCAGTCCATACCTAGAATGACTTCTTCATGCTCTAACGGCATGACAAAGAAGTCAACTAGTAACACAGGGTGCCCACAGAAATGGGACAAACGTGAATCTCACGGGTACCTCTGACCCTACCATCATCGGGTAACCCTATAATAAAGGGCATCCCCTCAACTATATCTAAACCAAGACGCTCTACACAGGCATCAGAAATAAAAGAGTGCGTAGCACCCGTATCAAATAAAACTCTAACAGGCAAACCATGAATCAGAATGGTACCTGTAGCAGTAGGTGCAGTTGGCTCCTCTGCACTCCTCAACTCAAAAACTCGGCCCTGTGGCCTCTGGTATCAGTGGTGCTCCCACCATGGCCTCTGCCTCTACTCGGCCCAGGAGCAGATCCTTGAGTAGTAGGACGATCTTGGACCCTCTGCTGTCCCTGACTCTGCTGTTGCTGCTGAGGTGGTCTCTGTCCACCTCCTACTGCACTAGCAGGAGAAGAATCCTGTTGTGATGAAGCTCTCTCTCGTCTACAGAAGGTAGCTCTGTGACCAGGTCGGCCACAAGTGAAGCAGGTCACCGGCTTCCTCGTACACTCTGACCTCATATGCCCAAACTCACTGCAGTTGAAGCACTGCACTCCCTTATCCCGGTGCAGATGGAGGACGAATCTGGCGACTCTGGCCTCGCCCTGAACCAGCAGCTCCACCAGTACCATTGGCCTGACCAGTCCTTTGTCTCTTCTCAGACCCTCCGGTCTGAGAAGCTCTCCTCTGGCTAGCTCTCTCCCTCTCGTAGTCAGAAGCCCGGTCCTGATAATCGACCAAGGTCTCACAGTGAAAACCCATCATATAGGTACGGGTAGTATCCCTCAGACGTCGGAAAAACAAATACACGTGCTAATCTGCAGGAGGTGCAGCTGGACCCAGCAATGCCAGCTCTTCTTAGAATCTCCTGATGGCCTCTGAGACCGGTACATCCTCGAACCCAGCCTCAACAAAGTCTCGCAGTTTCTCCCTCCTCAACGAGGTAGGGCAGAAACGCTCTCGGATCAGAGTCCTCATCTGCTCATAACTAGTAACCTGTACTCGTACAGACCTTCACTAGTGTTGTGCCAAATCTCTGAACAAGGTCTGCACCAGCTCAATCTGCCTGTCAACTGGACATCTAATAGACTCCAGGGCTGAGTCTACATGTCCTATCCAAAGCTCCACCTCTAGCCCCACTTTCCTAGTGAAAGGGGGTACTCCCATCTAATGAAAAGCCTTCAACCAAGTGTCTGGTCGAGGCCCTCTATGCTCCTCTGTAGCCCGAGCAATCTCAACGGCAGGTGCCGGTGCAGCTGGCACCTATGTAACTGCATGGGATCTCTCAAATGATCCCTCCTGTGTTGGAAAATCCGGGGCACGCCTACCTGCCCTGACGGCCTCCTCAACGCGTCTAATGTACTCGCAGAAGGCTAGTCCCTCCATGAAGACACGATCAGACTCCCCAGACTGGGCTCTCTGTGGCCCCTGTCCCTCAGCTGCACCGTTCCCAACCTCAGGAACGACACTCTCAACAATCTCCTCATAGATCTCTCATGCTGCTTGTGAGCCACCCGCAGGAGTCCTACCTCGTCCTCTACCTAAAGGGGTTCTACCTCTACCTCGTCTAGCTGCAAGTAAGGCTCTAGTCTGTGTAACACCCAAAATCCGTAGGACTCGGAGTGCTACTGGGCTAGGATCTCACAATGAATCCTGACCCTAGCTTAACAACAATTTCACTGATCTTGCAACAAGACACCGATTGATTAAAACAAAAGATGAAACTGATATATATATATATATATATATATATATATATATATATATATATATATATATATATATATATATATATATATATATATTCAAAAGGTAATACACTGTACCGCTGAGTACAAACAAAACCAAACTGTACAATAAAAGAACCCATATCCCCGATATCGCCTTAGTGTACGGAGCTCCCAGCGGATCACCCACATCGGATCACCCTGTAGTTCTCCTATCCTGCAAAGTATCTACAACACGGTATAACACCGTTAGCTAACCATACACAAATATAGGAATATGCTACAGCACAAACACACATCAGAAATCTTAACACATCATCATGCTTTCACACATTTACCCTGTTCATTATCTTTATAAAGTCCAGCAATCAACTCATATATAAATATCCATATAAACATAAGTGACACGAGGAATATAACCCTCGCCTCTGGGTACTATAACCAGCTGGAATGGTGCCTGGAACACCTCCCCGTGTACCCTAAGGGAATGGAGAGTGCCCGAACCGTTTACCAGGTCTGGCCTGACCACAAAGAACCCCCAACTCCCAGCGGGATGAATGGAAAAGTTGTCACAACCCTACAATGGGCAATCAATACATCATAGGTCGGTGACCATCATAACACATGCTATAAACATATAACACACACCACTCATGCACAACATCCTATAAAGGAATGGCAACTAAGTAAGTCCCACGGACTTACCTCGTAGTCGTCTCACTGGATCAACCTCAACTCAGTCCACTCCAACTGGAGGATAACACAGCTTATACAAGGCATACATAAATATATCACAATCCTATCACACAAAGAGGGTCACACCTAGACCCAAAGGATCCATAAGGGATCATATTCCAACTCGTAATCCTCAAAGCCCTAACCGGTATTTCCGTATCATACTCATCAATATCCGAATCCTAACATGGTACTAAGTTCCTCATACTAGAAAGGAAAGAATCTACCTAGCTTTAGGTAGACCCGGGACAAGACGCACCTGCGTGAATTAAGGACGCAGGGGTGGTGACAAAGAACTCTGGCAAGCGCAGGCACGCCGCTGACACGACGCAGGCGCTGTGACACGGTGACCGCGGGGGCGGTGACTCTCGGCCGCGGGGCGGCGACAACGCAGAATGCAGTTTCGGGGCTTCTCTTTAGCTCATCCCGTGATCAATCTCTTCCACTCTCTTCTAGATTCATACACAAGAATAAACATACACATATCAACATCACCCTATGTTCAATACATCTATTCCTAAGCTAAGGAAGGAAGAGCAAGGAAGAAGGAAGAATGAAGAAGCAAGGAGGAAGAGCTTACCACTGCTGAAGGTCTAGGCAGGCAAAAGCATAAGCACACTCAGCTGGCTTCACAAGCTCAGCAACCACCACCACACACAACTCTACCAACTCTCAAGTCTAACTCTTCTAAAAACGCAAGAACAAGATCAAGGAAAGGCAAGGGAAGCAAGGAGGCAAAGAGAACGTGAAGAATTGAAGGTGAAGAGATGAGGAAACCCTTGATCAGCCAAGGAAAGAATAAGAGAAGGGAAAGGGTAAAGCACGGGTCAAAGAGTCAACAAAACCGGCTGCAGCCGCCGTAACCCTCAGGGGCGGATCACAGGGCCACAGGGGCGGAAACCCGCTGGGGCGGCATACGTGCCCGCGGGTGCGGCTAGGCCAATCTCGGCCAAAGGAAATCTCGGCTAAGGTTCAAACTCGGTCCGAAAGACTAGGCTCTTACATCTCACCCCCCCTAAAACAAGTTTCGTCCCGAAACTTATAAAATCCTCAAGCAAAAGCATGGAGAAACTCATCCACTCCAGCAGCAACTATACTATCCAAGGCCTAGAGAGGAACCATCTCTAGCCAAACCATAACATACCACAATAGCATGGAGGAAAGGGTCATCTCCAGCTATAAACAAAAATCATACTAGCACAACAAGATCTAATAAGATCATAATCACAACAAGGCTAGCATGAAATAACATATCATAGCATATAAGTATGTAAGCACATAAGACTCACCAAGCTAGTACTAAGATCTACTCGGTAATCCTACTGGTGCATCTAACTCAGCATAGAATTCTGGATAGTTCCTCTGGACACTATCCTCAGTCTCTCATGTAGCCTTCTCAGGTCCTCGTCTGGACCACTGTATCTTCAACATAGGGATGTCCTTTGAATGCAGGCGTCTAACACCTCGCTCTAGGACTGCAATCGGATGCTCAACAAAAGTGTGGTCCGACTCAACTACCAAATCCTCATAACTCACAATGTGTCTCGGATCTGGTATATACTCTCTCAACTGAGACACATGGAATACAAGGTGAACACCCTCTATCTCGGAGGCAAGACTAATCTGTAAGCTGCGCTCCCAACCCGATCCAGAATCTCGAACGGTCCGACATATCGGGGCTCAACTTCCCCTTAATGCCAAAACGCCTAACACCTCGTGTCGGGGACACTCTCAGCCACACATGGGCTCCAACCTTGAACTCTAGAGGTCTACGCCTCCTGCGAGCATATGACTTCTGACGGCTCTGAGCGGTCAGCGGTCTTTCTCTAATTAGTGCTACTCGAGCCATATCATCCTGAATCTGATCAGGTGCTAAACCACTGACACTGTTCTGCTCATCCCAGCATAACGGGGTACGACATCTCTGTCCATACAGTGCCTCATATGGGGCCATCCCAATAGATGCATGCCAACTGTTGTTGTAGGAGAACTCTACAAGTGGGAGATGATCCGTCCACACCTGTCCCCAATCCAACACACAAGCTCGCAACATATCCTCCAAGGTCTGAATGGTCCTATCTGACTGACCATCCGTCTGAGGATGAAACGCAGTCGTGAAGTGCAAACTCGTCCCCAGGGCAGTCTGAATCTGCTGCCAGAATCTCGAGGTAAATCATCCATCTCTGTCAGAGACGATCGTCCTCGGTACACCATGGAGTCTCACTATCTTCCTAGTGTACTCCTCTGCTAATCTGCTCACCGGCCACGTCTCCCTAATAGGAATGAAACGTGCCGTCTTTGTCAGTTTGTGAACTATGACCCAGATGGCATCAAAACTCCGGCTCAGCCTCAGTCCAGTCACTAAGTCCATGGTGACGTCCTCCCACTTCCTTTGTGGAACAGGAAGTGGATGGAGCTCACCTCCAGGCCTGAAATGCTCGATCTTGACCTGCTGGCAGGTCGTACACTGTGCCACAAGTCTAGCTACATCGGGCTTCAGCCCTTCCCACCAATATATACGTCTCAGGTCCTGATACATCTTACTCGTACCGGGATGTACCGAGTAAGGTGTACAATGAGCCTCTTGTAATATCCCCTGTTTCAACTCTATATCAGCAGGTACACAGACGCGACCATGGCGTCTCAGAACTCCATCTGCTCCCATCAGGAACTGTGGTGCCTCATCCCGAGACATCCTATCTCTAATCCTCTGTAAAGTCGGGCAGGTCTCCTGTTTCTGTCGGATCTCATCCAACAGATCAGGAAGGACCTCTAATGTACGCAGCTGGGCATCCTCATTAGGAAACTGGATGTCCAGATCTAACCAGATCAAATCCCTCTGTAAATACTGCTGAACTGTCAGCCTCGCAATCGCCTGCTCTTGAGGCGTCCTCCTGCTCAGGGCGTCGGCGACAACGTTCGTCTTCCCCGGATGATACAAAATCTCCAGATCAAAATCCTTGATCAGCTCAAGCCACCTACGCTGGCAGTTATTCAATTCCCGCTGCGTGAAAATGTACTTGAGACTCTGATGGTCTGTGAAGATCTGGCACGTAACACTATAAAGGTAATGTCTCCAAATCTTCAATACATGAACTACCGCTGCCAACTCTAGATCATGAGTCGGGTAGTTCTCCTCATACGTCTTCAACTGTCCAGACACATATGCATCACTCTACCCCGCTGCATCAAAACACATCCCAAGCCTAGCTTGGATGCGTCAATGTATACTACGAAATCCTCAGTACCCTCTGGTTGTGCCAAAACAGGAGCAGAAGTCAAACGTCTCTTCAACTCCTCAAAACTCTGCATACACTGATCAGACCACACAAATCTGGTATTCTTCCTCAGCAAACTCGTCAGTGGATGGACAATCACAGAAAACCCCTCCACGAAGCGTTTGTAATAACCGGCTAGGCCAAGGAAGCTACGTACTTCCTTGACGTTCGTCGGTGTAGGTCATGCAGCTACTGCCTCTATCTTCGCCGGATCAACGTTGATCCCCTCGGCGGATACAATGTGACCCAGGAATGCTACCTCTGACATCCAGAACTCGCACTTAAAGAACTTTTCATAAAGTTCTCTATCCCACAAAACCTGCAATACAGTCCTCAGATGTCCTGCATGCTCCTCACTGCTACGAGAATATACCAAAATGTCATCACTAAAAACCACCACAAACTGATCTAGGAAGTCGATGAAGATGTTGTTCATCAACTCCATAAAAACGGTTGGGGCATTCGTAAGCCCAAATGGCATCACTACAAACTCGTAGTGGCCATATCTGGTCTGGAATGTTGTCCTATGCACATCCTGCTCCCTCACCCTCAGCTGGCGATACCCGAAACGCAGGTCAATCTTGGAGAACACAGTCGCTCCCTGTAGCTGATCTAACAAATCATCAATACGTGGCAGTGGATACTTGTTCTTGGTGGTCACCCTGTTTAGCTCTCTATAATCAATACACAATCTCAGCGATCCGTCCTTCTTCCGTACGAAGAGGACAAGTGCTCCCCATGGGGACACACTAGGGCGAATGAAGCCCTTCTCGGCCAACTCCTCAAGTTGCCTCTTCAGCTCCAGCATCTCGACAGGCGCCATCCGGTACGGGGCCTTCGAGATCGGTCTCGTACCAGACTCTAAATAAATCCCAAAATCCACACTCCTCTGAGGCGGCAAAATGGACGGCTCAACAAACACATCTGTGTACTCACAAACAACTGGGATATCCTCTAATGCTGGACTCTCCCCCTCCTTCATGGCATAACACCAGAACGCCTCGCAACCCTGTGCAATCAGTCTGGCTGCTCGTATCGCACTGATAACTATGCCTACCTTCCCAAGGTCCCAACCTCGGAAAACCTCTATCTGACCTAACTCGGTAGAGAGGGTAATAGTCCTCCTACCTACAACTAGGACTGCAGAATGTCTATTCATCCAGTCCATACCTAAAACAACTTCTTCATGCTCTAGTGGCATGACAAAGAAGTCAACTCGTAACACACGGGTCCCTACAGTAATAGGACAACCGTGAATCTCACGGGTACCTCTGACCCTACTACCATTGGGTAACCCTATAATAAAGGACATCCCCTCAACTGTATCTAAACCAAGACGCTCTACACAGACATCAGAAATAAAAGAGTGTGTAGCACCAGTATCAAATAAAACTCTAACAGGTAAACCATGAATCAGAATGGTACCTGTAGCAGTAGGTGCAGTTGGCTCCTCTGCACTCCCCAGCTCAAAAACACGACCCTGTGGGCCTCTGGTATCAGTGGTGCCCCCACCACGACCTCTGCCTCTACTCGGCCTAGGAGCAGATCCCTGAGTCGTAGGGCGATCTGGGACCCTCTGTTGTCCTTGACTCTGCTGCTGCTGAGGTGGCCTCTGTCCACCTCCTGCCGCACTAGCAGGAGAAGAATCCTGTTGTGATGAAGTTCTCCCTCGTCTACAGAAAGTAGCTCTGTGACCAGGTCTGCCACAAGTGAAGCAGGTCACTGGTTGCCTCGTACACTTTGGTCTGATATGTCCATACTCTGCACAGTTGAAACACTGTCGTACCCTATCTGCAACTGGTGTAGATGAGGGATGACTCTGGCGGCTCGGGCCTTTCCCAGAACCAGCAACTTCATCAGTACTCTGCTGAGGTAAAGCTATGTTCCGTTTACAGAAAACAGCCCTGTGACCCAGTCCGCCACAGGTAAAACAAGTCACTAACTTCTTCTTGCACGCTGGTCTCAAATGTCCAAGCTCCTCACATTTATAACATCGTCGACCCGTAACCGCAACCGGTGCAGGTGCGGGGGAACTTGGACGTCTCCAGTTTCGTTCAGAACTAATAACCCCATCAGTACTACTGGTCTGCCCAGTCCGCTGTCTCTTTCTAGGCCTTCTATGCTCCTCTGAAACTTGAGGAATCTCAGCAACATATGCCCATACAACTGGCACCTGAGTAACTCCCTAGAATCTCCTAAATGATCCTTCCTGTACCGGCAGATCCGGGGTAGGTCTACCTTGTTTGGCCGCTTTCGCTACTTGCCTGATATACGCACGGAAATCTGTTCCCCTCATAGAGACACGATCCGAGTCATCTAACTGGACTCGCTGTGATGTACGTCTCTCAGCTATACCGTTCCCAGTCTCAGGAACAACATTCTCAGCAGCAACCTCACAAACCTCCTCCACTGTAGGTGGATCAACAACGGGAATCTGACTCTGTCCTACATCTACTGGAGGAAGAGGGGATCTATCCCTACCACGTCCATTTGCAGATACAGCTCTAGTCTGAGCCATCTGCAGAGCATAAACCGAAGGCTATATATATGCCGTATGTATAGATATATATCAAATCAATCACAACAGAATATCTATATATATCTATATTGTCGAAGTCTTCAGAGGGGTGATGGCTCACGTACACGGTATCCCAAAATATTTGTACTCATTTCAAAACCAAAACCTTTTGAAAAGTCAGACCCCTTTTCGGGTTCTGTTTAGTTATCTATTCGACCTTTATCGCAGATAATTAGTGCCATTGTTGTCAACCTGGGCTCTGATACCACCTTTGTAACACCCCAAATCCGTAGGACTCGGAGTGCTACTGGGCTAGGATCTCACAATAGATCCTGACCCTAGCCTGACAACAATTTCACTGATCTTGCAACAAGGCACTGATAGATTAAAACAAAAGATGAAACTGATATATATATATATATATATATATTTCCAAAAGGTAATACAATGTACCGCTGAGTACAAACAAAACCAAACTGTACAATAAAAGAACCCATATCCCCGATATCGCCTCAGTGTACAAAGCCCTCAGCGGATCACCCACTCTAGATCACCCTGCAGTTCTCCTATCCTGCAAAGTATCTACAACACAGTATAACACCGTTAGCTAACCATACACAAATATAGGAATATGCTACAGCACAAACACACATCAGAAATCTTAGCACATCATCATGCTTTCACACATTTACCCTGTTCATTATCTTTATAAAGTCCAGCAATCAACTCATATATAAATATCCATATATACATAAGTGACACGAGGAATATAACCCTCGCCTCTGGATACTATAACCAGCTGGAATGGTGCCTGGAACACCTCCCCGTGTACCCTAAGGGAATGGAGAGTGCCCGAACCGTTTACCAGGTCTGGCCTGACCACAGAGAATCCCCAACTCCCAGCGGGTTGAATGGAAAAGTTGTCACAACCCTACAATGGGAAATCAATACATCATAGGTCGGTGACCATCATAACACATGCTATAAACATATAACACACACCACTCATGCACAACATCCTATAAAGGAATGGCAACTAAGTAAGTCCCACGGACTTACCTCGTAGTCGTCTCACTGGATCAACCTCAACTCAGTCCACTCCAACTGGAGGATAACACGGCCTACAAGGCATACATAAATATATCACAATCCTATTACACAAAGAGGGTCACACCTAGACCCAAGGGATCTATAAGGGATCATATTCCAACTCGTAATCCTCAAAGCCCTAACCGGTATTTCCGTATCATACTCATCAATATCCGAATCCTAGCATGGTACTAAGTTCCTCATACTAGAAAGGAAAGGATCTACCTAGCTTTAGGTAGACCCGGGACAAGACGCACCTGCGTGAATTAAGGACACAGGGGCGGAGGAGCTCACCCGCAGGTGCGGCAGGTAAAACCGCAAGGGCGGTGACAAAGAACTCTGGCAAGCGCAGGCACGCCGCTGACACGACGCAGGCGCTGTGACACGGTGACCGCGGGGGCGGTGACTCTCGGCCGCGGGGCGGCGACAACGCAGAATGCAGTTTCGGGGCTTCTCTTTAGCTCGTCCCGTGATAAATCTCTTCCACTCTCTTCCATATTCATACACAAGCATAAACATACACATATCAACATCACCCTATGTTCAATACATCTATTCCTAAGCTAAGGAAGGAAGAGCAAGGAAGAAGGAAGGATGAAGAAGCAAGGAGGAAGAGCTTACCACTGCTGAAGGTCTAGGCAGGCAAAAGCATAAGCACACTCAGCTGGCTTCACAAGCTCAGCAACCACCACCACACACAACTCTACCAACTCTCAAGTCTAACTCTTCCAAAAACTCAAGAACAAGATCTAGGAAAGGCAAGGGAAGCAAGGAGGCAAGGAGAACGTGAAGAACTGAAGGTGAAGAGATGAGGAAACCCTTGATCAACCAAGGAAAGAATAAGAGAAGGGAAAGGGTAAAGCACGGGTCAAAGAGTCAACAAAACCGGTTGCAGTCGCCGTAACCCGCAAGGGCGGATCACAGGGCCGCAGGGGCGGAAACCCGCAGGGGCGGCATACGTGCCCGCGGGTGCGGCTAGGCCAATCTCGGCCAAAGGAAATCTCGGCTAAGGTCCAAACTCGGTTTGAAAGACTAGGCTCTTACAGTCTGAACCATCTGCAAAAGACGTAAACCTAGCTTAGAAGGCTATATATGCTATATGTATAGATATATATATCAAATCAATCACAACAGAATATCTATATATATCTATATTGTCGAGGTCTTCAGAGGGGTGATGGCTCATGTACACGGTATCCCAAAACATTTGTACTCATTTTAAAATCAAAACCTTTTGAAAAATTAGACCCCTTTTCGGGTTCTGTTTAGTTATCTATTCGACCTTTATCGCAGATTACTAGTGCCATTGTTGTCAACCTGGGCTCTGATACCAACTTTGTAACACCCCAAATCCGTAGGACTCGAAGTGCTATTGGCCTAGGATCTCACAATGGATCCTGACCCTAGCCTGACAACAATTTCACTGATCTTGCAACAACGCACCGATAGATTAAAACAAAACATGAAACTGATATATATATATATATATATATATATATATATATATCAAAAAGGTAATACAATGTACCGCTGAGTACAAACAAAATCATACTGTACAACAAAAGAACCCATATCCCCGATAACGCCCCAGTGTACGGAGCCCTCAGCGGATCACCCACTCTGTGTCACTCTGCAGCTCTCCTATCCTGCAAAGTATCTACAACACGGTATAAAACCGTTAGCTAACCATACACATATATAGGGTTATGCTAGAGCACAAACACACATCAGAAATCTTAACACATCATCATGCTTTCACACATTTACCCGGTTCATTATCTTTATAAAGTCCAGCAATCAACTCGTATATAAATATCCATATAAACATAAGTGACACGAGGAATATAACCCTCGCCTCTAGGTACTATAATCAGCTGGAGTGGTGCCTGGAACACCTCCCCGTGTACCCTAAGGGAATGGAGAGTGCCCGAACCGTTTACCAGGTTTGGCCTGACCACAGAGAACCCCCAACTCCCAGAGGGATGAATGGAAAAGTTGTCACAGCCCTACAATGGGCAATCAATACATCATAGGTCGATGTCCATCATAACGCATGCTATAAACATATAACAACCACCACTCATGCACAACATCCTATAAAGGAATGGCAACTAAGTAAGTCCCACGGACTTACCTCAACCTCATAGTCGTCTCACTGGATCAACCCTCAACTCAGTCCACTCCAAACTGGAGGATAACACGGCCTATACAAGGCATACATATATATCAAACTCCTATCACACAAAGGGTCACACCTAGACCCAAGGGATCCATAAGGATCATATCCAACTCATAACCTCAAAGCCGTAACCGGCATATCTATATCATACTCATCAACATCCGCTACCTAGCATGCTACTACCGCTCATACTAGGAAAAGAAAGGATCTACCTAACTTTAGGTAGATCCGGGACAAGACGCACCTGCATAAAACAAGGGACGCAGGGGCGGAGCAAGCAACCCGCAGGCGCGGCGGAACTCAGCCGTGGGCGCGGTGACAAGGCTGTAGGCAAACACAGGCACGGCGCAGGCGCTGCGGCACGACTTCCGCAGGGGCGGCGGCTTCTAGGCGCGGGGCGGCGACAGTGCAGAACGTAGCCCCGCGAGTCTTCTTCCACTCTTCACGTGATCAAATCACGTCTTTAACATTCCAGATTCATACACAAGCATAAACATACACAATTCAACATCACCCTATGCTCAATACATCTAATCCTAAGCTAGGGAAGGAAGAAACAAAGGAAGAAGGAAGAGAAGAAGGAGAAGAAGACTTACCACTGCTGAAGGTCTAGGCAAGCAAGAGCACAAACACAACTCAGCTGGCTTCACAAGCTCAGCAACAGAATCACTAGCATCAACAACCACAAACCACACAAAACTCTTCCAACTCAAGGGGAAACCAAACTCAAGCTCAAGGAGAAAGAAGACGAAGCAAGAAGGACGTGAAGCTGGATTGGAAATGTGATGAAACCCTTGCTCAGCAAGGTGAAACGGAGGAAGTAAGGAAAGGTAAAGCACGAGTCAAAAGAGTCAACAAAACCGGCTGCAGCCGCCGGAAACCACAGGGGCAGAACAACAGGGGAGCCGCAGGGGCGGCCTCACAGACCCGCGGGAGCGGCTAAGGTCAAAACTAGCTCCCAAAACTAAGGCTCTTACACCTATTTTAAAAGAAAAAACAATTATTATGTCTAATTGTCTAAACATATCTTCCAACTAACATTTTCTCCCAATAAAAATATGAGCAACATACGCGGACCTTTCAAAGTTGGACTGGATACGTTGGCACTCTTCTAGATCAACATTGTGCATCAGCTCGATCTAGTGCAAAACGCATTGTTTGGAATGTGTGGTCATGTGTTCGTAAATGAATGTCTGTCGAATCGGTTGAGGGTAAAACTTCGAACGCTTCTTCAATTATTTGATCAACTCTCGGCTCTCAAGCAATTAAGTCTTAACTTGAAATTCCTTGATCGCAAGAAGAGACCTTATCTTATAGTATATATTCCTCTAAAAATATCTCCATTTAAGTTCCGAAAGTACAATAATGCCTACAATTCTTGTATGATTACACAAGAGAAGTGGAACCTTGTCCCAAGCGAGAGTGGGCTTGATAACATCCATTTCATTGTGTTTTTCACTCTCAATCTTTTCCATCTCTTTTTCATATAGGTAAATTTCACATTGGATTATACTAGATTTCCTTCACTTTTTAGTTTTGGAGATTTACTCGTACTCTTATGACATTCTAGGCATGTTAGTCATTTCGGGGCTAAAAATAGATATCTTTAGAGGAATATCTACTACTAGTTATGGTTCTCCTCAAGCATGGACCTAGGGGTGAACTAGGGTTTCCTTTACCCTTCTCCAAAATATTAAGGTCCATAAATTTTTATAATGGTTGATACTAGTTAAAGTTCATTTGGCTTGATGGATTTTTTGATATGGTCAAATATATGGAGGACACAACTATACAAGTGATCTAGGGTTCATATTTCCCTGGTCTTTTACAAATCTATAGGAATCGTCATTTAATTCCGGGTTCGGATTGCTTTTCTAGTAGCAAACACGGTTGACATAAGTAGGTTGCGGGTGTATTTCGTGAGGAGAATTTAACCACATATTGAAGTAACGAGTTGGTGAATTCACATGTGTTTCACTAATCCTTGCTTGAATGCTATTGTTTTATATGATCTTGTAGATGTACAAATTGAATTTAACAATAAGTGATAATTGGGGTTGGTAGAACTATTATCTATATATGATTTGGATGAGAACAAAAGATTGAGAAAACGTCAAAGAAACTAGGATCAACCATCTATTTTGAGAGTGAAAACGGTCAAGGAAGTTATTTTTTCCAAATCCTTAGCAACCAACTGTTTTAATTGTTTTTCTTTTCTTTTTCTCGTCACTTTCCAACATCATCCTCCTAGTTACTTGCCAAGGAACGAGCGAAGCTCCGATACGTTGGTTGGCGGCTGCCACTCCTGAATTGCTTGCACTTTTGTTAACTTTCTTTGCACATTAATTTGACACTTTATCTCTCTTGGGTTCGACATTTACTTCTTTTTTTTTTACACATTTTAGTAAATTTGTCTAGAATAATGACTTGGATAAGAAAAACAACGACTTTACGCTTGTCAACCACAAACGACCTTTTGACTTTTTATATAAAATCAAAGTCCATAATTAAAATCCAAATTTTAGTATAAAATAAAAATACATTTTTCTAATCATGCGCATCATGATATTAGGAGAGTTAAGCAACCCTTTTCTAGAAGGTGGGATTAATCTCATCACTTAGATGCATGATCGGAAATATAAAACCATGCAAATGATAGTTGGGTTAGGTTTAGGCAATCCTTCATAGAATGTGAGTCTAGGTAACATCCCTTGATGCATGCAAACATTTGAACTATGTAAGGCTTGATTATCTTTAAAGAAATACATAGACAACTCGTTAAAATTCGGATGCAGCTCAATCAATTAAAACTCCATAAATATTTTGTATTAATATTATTTTGAATCAAGAGGGTATATAAATAGGGTAACACTAAAATTATTTATTAAAATTAAATGAAACAGCTAGTGTTTTGAGAATTTGTAAAGATTTTCCTCCAACACAGAGGAAGTGGAACCTTGTGCCAAACAAGAGTGGGTTTCATATCATCCATTTTAGTGTGTTTTTCACCCTCATTCGTATCCATCTATTGTTCATATAGGTATATTTCACATTGGTTTATGGTAACTTTCCTTCACTTTGTTGTTTTGGAGATCTACTCGTACTTTTATAACATTGTAGGCATTTTAGTCCTTTCGGGGCTAAAAATATCTATCTTTAGAGGAATATCTACTACTAGTTAAGGTTCTCCTCAAGCACAGATCTAGGGGTGGATTAGGGTTTGCTTTAGCCTTCTCTAAAATTTTAATGCCCATATATTTTTAGATTGCGTTAATTTTAATTAAAGCTCACTTGGCTTAGGGTTTGTTTGGATGGGGATTAGGGGAGGTTATTTTGTATTAAATTTGAAAGATTAATTTTGTGGAGGTGTTTGGTTAAGATGGAGAATCTATGGGAGATTATAAAAGAGATTAAAGGGATTAAAAATAAAGAAAAAATAACGTCATATCAAAAACGTTAAAGGAAATTAATCTCCATTGATCAATTATGATTTCAATCGTGTCCTTGCAGAGAAAACAAAACACGACACACACACGAGAAGTCAATGGCATTCGTTCTTCTCACAACTTAGGTTATGCATTTGGTTCGGTCCGGAATTTTCAAACACTTGGATCGGGAACTTGACCGGGGGTCTATTCAGGTCTGCTACGGTCCGGTCTATTCCTATTCATTACAGGTTGGTCTATTGACCGGAATAAAATTTTATATTAAATATGTACACAAGATATGTGATTTTTAATATATATATATATATATATATATATATATATATATATATATATATTATATTTATATATAAAAAAAACTCCAGTCCGACCCGGTCTTTTCTAGTCTGGACCGGAACCGGAATTTCCAAAAACGATGGACCGGGGACCGGACAGGTCCGGGTCAGATTTGCACAACCCTACTCACCACCATGAGTTCTGCAACGAACTAGGAGAAGAGAGGAGGGTGGTGGGAGAAATTGGTTCCAACGAGGCCAACGGCGATGCGGAAAATGAATTGGGATGTTGAAGGCGAGAAGGAAGGTTGAAGATGGATTAATATGTAGAAGGTGTTCGCAGAAGGCCGGACAAGAGCGTCGCGACTCATAAGCACGTACAAACATTGAAGGAGCCTGCAAAAAAATAAAGGTTATAACAAGGGTAAATTTGTATTAATTAAATCCATTAATAAGCTCCTACCAAACAACCTAATATATATTATTTTAAATCAAATAACCCCTAATAAACCCGATATAAAATTTAATCTCTTTTAATTTTCATGTAAATTAATCTTCAAAATAACCTTAGTCTCCCAACACACCCTTAATAATTTTTGAAAAGAATGGGGTAGAAAAGCCTTTTTTGTTTAGCATATACAAACTAGGCCCCCCTAATTATCTGGTAAAATTTTAATTCATAAATTAATTAATAACAGGGATAAAAATGGAATTTACTATTTTCTTAAAATAAAAGGCCTATGAATACAAACCCTAGCCCATTTTGAAACCCTAGCCTATTCTTTTCATTCCCAAAACCTGAGAGCTTCTTCCTCTTGCAGCCGTCAAAATCAAAAGGCTGTCGTTCCCCATTGTCGAAGCCGAAGCAATTCCACGCAAGACCGTCGCCGAATCCCACCGCCGCTTGCATCTCGATCGAGGGGAAACTGCTCTGAACCGTCTCCTAACCGTCTCCAAACCGTCTTCAACCGTCTCCATTCTATGTCAATTTCCCTCCCCGTCCGTCTAGACATCGGGCACGACGACGTCGACGAAAACCGCTCGTGCAGACGAGGCAACAAGGCCGGATTTGTGGTGAGGAAGTTCGTGCAGGTTGTTCTTCGTTGGCTTGTAGTGCTCCGCTGTCGCGATCGTCGGGCTGCTCCGCTTCCGATATCGCCGAGATATCTACACAAAATTGTGTATGCTTCATTGTTGATTTATTCCTCCCTATTTTTGTAGATATGTTCCTCCCTATTTGTGTAGATTTGTTCTTCCCTGTTTTTTAGATCTGTTTCTCCCTATTTTTGTAGATTTGTTCTATCTGCGTAGATTTGTTCTATTTGTGTAGATATATTCTTCCCTATTTGTGTAGATCTGTTCTATTTGTGTAGATATATTCTTCCCTATTTGTGTAGATATGTTCTATTTGTGTAGATTTGTTCCTCATTTTATATATACCTTTTTTAATTTACATCAAAATTGTGAATGGTTCATTTTCATATTAATTGATTTTCATATTAATTTTGTTTTATTCTGACCTGTGTAAACGACGGACAAATATTGTGGAACTAGACCTTGTGTAAACGACGGACAAAAGTTGTGTAACTCGACATTGTGTAAACGACGAACAAAAATTGTGTAACTCGACCTTGTGTAAACGACGGACAAAAATTGTGTAACTCGATTTGGACTTGTGTAACTCGATTTGGACCTGTGTAACTCGATTGGGCTTGTGTAGATCTTGTGTAAATTGGTAGGGCTTGTGTAAATCGGTTATTACATAAACAACAAATATATAAAATCGATGACCTTGTGTAAGTCGATGACTTTTGTGTAAGTCGATGGTCTTGTCTAAGTAGGAAATAAGTATAACTTTTAAAAAAATAAATAATAGACTAGCAAATTTATTTAGCTTAGCTGGTTAAAGGGTGGGAGAGAGGGGCTAACATATAGAGTTAGAAACTCACTAGCTACAAATGATTTAGGGTTCAAATTTCCTAACTTACCACACTTCTTTTTTTTCGTTATAATTATCATTTAATTCTATTTAATTTTGCTCATTTTTCTTGATTTTTTTTTTACCTTTTTCGTATGAATATGAACATTTGAATCCCTGTTTGAATTTCCCATTTTTCATAGCCGTGTATAATTTAGAAATAAATTGTTTATTAATTTCTTTTTAATGCCTATCTGTGGCCGGTTGAACTCAAATTTTTTGAGGTGATAGGTAGCCTTGTAGGTGGAAGGCAAAAAAAGTATTTGGCGTAAGGTAGGTGTGGGCAAAACAACCTTATTATCTGCGTGCAAAGATATCGGTAGAGGATACTTTGGAACATAAAATTGTGTATAAATATCTTGATTGAGTTTAGAAGATGTATCACGAAAAAAAAAATTAAAATCGGTTTCTCTCCCAATCGAACCCACGGTCTATTGTCTAATAGTTTCCAATGTATTTCGGTTTAACTATCCCTCTCAGGTGAGCCTTGTAGGAAAGAGGCGGTTAAGTAGATCACTATGCGGCATTCAATGCAAACACACCGCTTTATGTTACGTTTCTGTGTTTGGGTTTTTGGAGGCGTCAAAGTTATATATGCCGCCTCCAAGAATCCCAAACACGACAAACGTTGCATAAAGTGTCGTGTTTGTATTGTTTGCTGCAGTGTGATCTACTTGACCGCCTCCACCCTATAAGGCTCACCTGCAAGGTAATTGTACCCCTTCGCTGTTGGGATTGCTAATCTTTATATGTGCTTCAGGTTCAACGGTTTTTACAAAGCGCAGGTGCAACAATTGCCTGACAGATAGATGTACACTAGTTATCATACTTTAATCAGCTACTACTCCATTGGATCCTAACCTCAATAAGCTATATAATGGTGTGCTTGCTAGTAATATGTGGCTAGGTGTACAAGATAGCAATCCCAATAGTGTCTTAACTCTTACAAACTTATTAAGGTTGCACTCTATATGTTTAATGAAATGTCTAAGAGACAATTTCACCTACTTCCTCCCTAGTATGCCAACCTGGATGAATATTTGTAAGTTATATCAACCTTCGTTTTTTTGACAAAATCGTACATACAAGTCATAAATTTGTGGAATTTGGACCATGTATAATCAAGGGGGTATAAGCTAATAATATTCATTATGCATGGGTTAGAAATAATGTTCACGAGAGAAGTAGAGAATGCGTATTAACAAACCTCGAAAGTTAATTATGACCTCAATTGATCATCAAAAGTCGCCCAAAAATTAGTAAACCTAAAATGAGGGGTTGTTGTTAGTCAATATTCTGATATGTTACAAGCCTCGATCAAAATATTACATAAACATTACAAGTGTCATTTGCCACCCTCATCAAGGAAAGAATCAGATGTGTGTTTACTTTCGATCGCTACAAACTCGTAGTTACCAAAATTTGTGGTCAACTGAAATTGTGGGATTTCACCTTTATAACCAAGCCCACTCAGTTTCGATATTTGGCTCTAATCGCATGGACCAAAAAGGAAAAAAGAATGTAGCCAATGTTGACCTTGAGATTATATTGATAAAATGCATTCGTTTGATAATAATTATAAAAAAAAAGTTTATATGATTAGTTAGATTAAGTAAATAAATTGAGTCATATATAATCGTATTTTGAACCATAAGTCGATAAGTCTGCACGCAAATAAATTATACAAAAAAAGGTGGAGAAAACTAAAGTTTGTATGCCCGGAGTTGCACGTATAGGTAGATTTCACATTGTATTATAGTATATTTTTTACTTTATTGTTTTAGAGATTTACTCGTATTCTTAAGACAATGTAGACGTTCTAGTCCCAAAGAAGCTAAAAACTAGATATCTTCAGAGGAATACCTACTACTAATTAACGTTCTCCTCTAGTAAAGATCTGGTGGTGCGTAGGATTTTCTCTAGCCCTCCCAAAATTTCAAGGCACATTTATGTTTAGAATGGATTAATATTAATTAAAGGTCACATGGCTTAATGATTTTTTTTTGTAATGGTTAAATTAATACGGAGGATGTAAGTGATCTAGATCAAATTCCCTATCTTACCACACTTCTTTATTTTTTTTTCCTTCTTAAATACAATATTACTTCACTTAAAATAATTGTAATTATCATTTAGTTCTATTTAAATTTGTTCATTTTCCTTTTTTTCTTTTTTTCTTTTTTTTTTTTACCTTTTTCATATGTATATAAATATTTTCCCTTTAATTTTCCCTTTTTCACATCTGTGTGTGTTTATATATATTATGATAAATTAGAGAAATTTAACATACCCAAAGTTTCAATTCTAAATTTTTTCATGGTTCTCATTAAGGTCAATGAACTTTAGGTTAAAACTAGATTGATTGAGAGTCGAGTGTTAAATAGTTCTTAAAGTCTATTGTCAATATATTGATGTCAATATGTGGCCAAGTTTCAAGTCGATCGTGGTGATTCCGGCTGAATGAAGGATCTATATATCTCTCCCTTCCATATGCCTTATTTTATTTTATTTTATTTTCTTCAAGAGAGAGTTAGTAAGATTAACATCAACATTATAAATAACGCATTTTGGCCATTAAGTTATTTATTCGGTCATATACTTAGATTCAGATACAACGACCTTCCTATGCATTAAACTGCCCTACTCGGTCAACTCAATATCCCTACAGGCCGGCTTGACTTCAATATATTTTCATCAATTAATAAAAGAGAATTATGATAAATCTTTTCATGCTAATTTCATATTGTTGTAGGGTTTGGAGGGCCCGACTTTACATTATTAATCTATGATGTTGGTAGTTGTTAATAGCCTTGATTGTATGTCTTAATATCTATTTGTGCTTATAAGTATTGTTTACATTATTAATCTATGTGCATTGACGTTCCTTGTTTCTATTTATACTTATAAGTGTTGTTTATAACGTTCCTTGTTTCTATTTGTACTTATAAGTGTTGTTTATAAGACGTGGGAATTATGTGAACAAATTCTTTAATATATTACTAGATGTAAAAATTATGCATGATTGTTTCCTTTAAAACATGACTAAACATGATATAGGATATGGATGATTGTTGATTGAGATAGATTATGCATTGTTGTGGTTATAAGAATTATGGGACGCCTTTATTATCTGCCAATAATCGTTGTTGATTTTTTGTATTTTTTTGAGTTGGATCACATGATAAAAAAACCATCTCTTTCTTACCTTAAAACTATTAAGTCAAGTCGATTAATCTCTTCGGTCGACTTGACTTTTTTTTTTGTTTCTAATTGTTTTGTTTCTATCCGATTCATAAACATTCTGTCTTGATCAAGTAGACTCCCGTTCTCAATCGACTTGATACTCGTCTTTTGTTTAAAGTTTCAGGTTTTTATTTTCGACTTTACTTGTAATTATTCAAATCATTACTTTTTTCATTAAGTTCGATCATGACCACGTTCTATAACGAGCCTTGTATATTATTTGAAAGATATGGAATTATTTACCAACGTTATCGGAACTATCCGACACATCAATATATTTGTCGCACTATACAATTACTTGCTTTTAAACTTTCATTGGCAGAACGTGTTATCGAATGGTATATGCGTTCATGTATGCATTTTTCTCACGTCGAAAAACAAAATTCAAAGCTTCTCACAATTGACGGAAGAACCAATATATGAAGCATAAGAGCGATCTAGGAGCATGTTACGCTCTTTGCATAAGATTCTTGTGGTCATCCTTCTTTAGATATGTACGTATTGATACAAGCATTGGTAAGAATATAATGAAATTATCTACAGAAGAGGCATGTGATATCATTAAGAGACTTAGTAGTCACTATGAAAGATTTATGAGCTTAACGGAATATGCTAATCCAATTTCCGCATAATCAACTTCGGAAGGTAAATCGGTTGAGTCCACTAATGCAATCGATCAACTCAACTTCTGTAAACCTCCGAGAAGTTCCTCTATAATCTAGTATTGATGCGTGTGTCTCAACGAAGGACAACCATAATCGTAAGTTCTTGTTTTTTTGTTGTCGTAGTATATGATCACAATCAGTTGTCATATCTACGAGAACTTGGTTTGTTGGTTGACAAATAAGCAACTAAATTGTGTAACTAAAATGTTAAAATATGGAAATCATGGATAGATTTCAAATGAATAAAATAAATGCTAATAGTGTACAACTATGAAGAACATTATCTAGAAATTGAAATCTAGCCTCACCGATAGGTTAGACAATTTTAGCTCAATGTATGTAATCAACAATTCAAGATAATAATATATGCTTGTGGTTTTGTCGATTGATTCCATACACCTTTCCAGTGTATAAAAGGACTCAAATCATCAAACATATATATGAACTTTCGTGATTAATGTAATAGAGATGAACCTAAAGTACTAATGACATGACATATAAATAATATATGACTTGCACTCACATTGAACATCACACAAGACAATCAAACACTTATGAATGAATACAACACATTATAAAACAATCGTGCTCTTGTCTTTGACTATTACTAACTTTTTCTCTAGCGTCTTGACAATGTATCTCAACTAAACATTTGTCTCTCAGTTGAGGCTTAGAAGAGATACCTAGCGATTCTAAAAACAAAGGCCAATAACTAACCCTAAGAAGTCAATGATCAAGTCGACACTCAACACAATTAAAAAAGAAAATAATTCTCAAACTAGTGCTAGAATCCCAAAGTTCACATCTCAAAAGAAAGACTAAAATCCATTTATAAACACCATACCACATTTAAGACTACATTCACAACATGACAAATCAACTATAGATTGTACCCTTTAAAAAAAAACTCGTAGATTGTGGATTTCAAAACAAAACTCTAGAAAGAGATCTAGCTACTCCGGAGGAAATAACACGATAATGAAAATAAAATATGTTTTTGAAAATTAATAACTAAAGAAGAATTGGAAATGAAAATGAAAACTTAGCTTAAGTAACAAACTTAAGTCTTTAATATCTTACAAAGTTACGTCAAATCTTCAAGATAACAAAAGAGAAACTAACTAGTGTTTTTAAGATTGGAAGTGAGAATTAACTAGAACTCCTAAGGGAAGGAGCACTCTTTACAAATAAAGAGTGAAAGGGTATTTATAAAAATCTAGTTGACCTTTGGAGAAAACAAATTGACCTTGGGAAATAAATGGAACTTTGGAGAAAATCGACTTTGTAAAAAATATACCTTTGGGGGGAATTGACATTTGGATCTTGATGAGCGTTGAAACATGAGTCTCATATCTCACAAATAATTTACAAGACTCATTGTAGTATATGGAGTCAAGATCGTACACGGGAAGACGATGTTTTGATTTGACAGGTTAATTAAGAAACAACAAATAAATAAACTATGTATAAATAGAAGCAAAAAAAACATTAATTTGTCCCTAATGGATAACTAATAATAATATAAAATAAAAAATAAAAAAAAACCCTGGGTTGAAAGACAACACAAACTAAAAGGAAAAAGGGAGAAAGATAAGACGTTGAGATGAGCTCATCGATCGGCTATTATGGGTTAGGTGGATCGACCTAGTACAAAATCTTGGGATTAAACTTTCCTCTTTGACCGGTGGTCATGTGATGAGAGAAACAACGATGACCAATCAGTTGACATGGTTCCCGACCTTCCTCTCTACTACACTAAAAATTTGCCCTCACAATGTCATCGTGCCCTTCCCCACCACATGATGAGGGTTGAATCCTAAGCCTCAGATCTCGCAAACACTTACGAGACCCTAATGTAGTAATAGGGTCGGAATAACACTCAGGGAAAACAATGAGATGGCTTGACCTATTAATAATGAAACCAACATTAAATAAAGAAAAAGTAAAACAAAAAGTAAAACATGAAGGTCGGCCGACCAGTGGCAACTAGTTTGCCGATCGATGACACGAACGAGAGAGAAGGAAAGAACGAGGTCATAAATCACGAAGAGAAGAATAAGGACTAGTTGACTGGCTTTTCGAGACTGGTCGGCTAACCGGTATAGTGAAATGAGACAAAAAATAGTATCAATAAGGTAAAGGAAAAAGTTGTTCTTTCTTTTATCCAAAATTAGTAACTTCACAAATAACCGGGTTTTAGATGTATCAAAGATCAATAAAAGAGTTTCCAAATAAATATCACCACAACATACATATCGATGGACTAAAACCTTACCTACAACTGCGACGGGGTCATTTGTAGTATATCGAGTGTCAAAGTTACGGGGACTAAGTCTGAATTGAATGTGACATATACAAAATTATGCTAAGTGAAGGGAGAAGTGAAAGAGTAAAGGAGAAATATTAGTTTTGAAAGGGTATTCAAAGGGAAAAGGTACACAAGCAAATAGAGATGTAGAAATAAGAGAGGAAGCAATCTAAGAAAATAAGTATCAAAACTGCAATAGGAAAAAATTTAAACTCTTTAAGCTTGTACAAAATAGGAAGAAGGACCAAATAAGCTACGCTCTCACAAAATCTATAAAGGTATAAAACCGGTAAATCGATTATTGTTAGGAACCCTCAAGGTTAAGGTAAAACATTACTGTCAAAGTCCGATACAAATGGACCGGGTAGAGCGGGGGTCGTGTGCATCCGAGCGCACATGCGCGTTAGGCCCAAGCCCAGCACATAAACCCGATGAGGTTCCACCTAAAACCAATAGGTTATAGGAGGAGTAGTCCACCGACCTTATATACTAAACTGGGTAGTCCCAATCTTTCGATGGGGGAACTAATTATCTCCAACACGCCCCCGCAAGTGCAACTAGAGGATATAGACCGAGTTGCACTTGTCCACAGGTTAGGATCACGAGCCACATAGAGGCTAACCGCTCTGATACCATGTCAAAGTCCGATACAGACGGACCGGGTAGAGCGGGGGTCGTGTGCATCCGAGTGCACATGCGCGTTAGGCCTAAGCCCAGCACATAAACCCGATGAGGTTTCATCCTAAAACCAATTGGCTATAGGAGGAGTAGCCCACCGACCTTATATACTAGGTTGGATAGTCCCAATCTTTCGATGTGGGAACTAATTATCTCCAACAATTACCCCCCAAATGAAGTTTGTCTTAGAAGGTCTAATAGAATCAACAAACTCTCGCATAAAGATGATTCTATTTCTATTCCCAAAGCCAACAACACTTCTCAATGCATGTAAACAAAGTGATAGGAATAAGAGCACTAAAACAATTCTAGTTGATCTCAGTTCAAATATATACGCAATCAATCATCGTAGCGTTCAACCAATCCTTATATCATGAAAGAATTAGCCGGACATAAACAAATTTAGAAAAACATATCTTAATAAAAAGGAAAACGCACAAAATTCGGGTTCCAAGCACAACGAGGCAAACCCTCAATTGTAAAAACTATGATGGTAGAAGATGTCTTTTCTAGGGCTGAGAAATAAGAATATATAGGGTACAAAACCTATCCAAAAAGATATGGAAAATTATAACAAAGAACGAGATCGCGATATCTTATCTTCGGAAATAACAACAGGGTGAAACGGGCATGAAATGGGGTATAAGTGGGCATGACAAGGGCAACTTGCATGCCCATGGCCAGGCCGTTTTAGCCTGTGGTCACGCCATTTCAGCATTTGATAACTTTTTGATTGGTCATTAAAATTGACTTTCCTAGTGCTTTTATTGGAACTACGAGACCCAAGAGTACTACTTTTGAAGCTTTTTCGAAAATCTACAACTTTAGAGTTAAAACAAATGTCAAATTTTAAAAGGGAATATGGTCGAAATCGGAAATCTCACAACAATAGTCATAAATTTGCATTCAACTCCAGTGATCTCCACTTGTCTCTTCAATCTCCAGTCGATATTGATGTTTCCATGCACTTTCCTACTCCAAGGAAGAGTGAATCCTCGTGATTTGGTATTTTCATACGATTTGTAAGAGCCCTATTCTTTCAGACCGAGTATTGTCCTTAGCCGAGATTGGCTTTGGCCGAGATTGACCTTGCCGCACCCGCGGGCATGTCTTCCGCCCCTGCGGGTTTCCGCTCCCGCGGCCCAGTGAACCGCCCCCGCGGTTTCCTGCGGCTGCAGCCGGTTTTGTTGACCGGTTGACTCGTGCTTTACCCTTTGCCTTACTTCTTTCTTTTCCTTGCTGAGCAAGGGTTCCTCTTCACTTCCCAATCCAGCCCTTTCACGTCCTCCTTGCTTCTCCTTCATCCTTCTTGAGCTTGATCTTGGATTCCTTGGAGTTAGAAGAGTTTTGTGTGGTTTTTGTGGTTGTTGATGAGCTAATGTCCATGGCTGAGCTTGGAAGCCAGCTGAGGTGCTAGTGGTGAGCAGTTCCTGGTTAGGCCACAGCTGTAGTAAGCCTTCTTCTCCTTCTTCTCTTCCTTCTTCCTTTGATTCTTCCTTCCTTAGCTTAGGATTAGATGTATTGATCATAGATTAATGTTGGAATGTGTATGTATATGTATGAGCTTGTATAGGCTGTGTTGTCTTCCGGATTGGAGTGGACGTATCTGAGAGTTGATCGTAGTTGAGAGTACTTCCGAGATTGAGGTAAGTCCATAGGACTTACTTAGCTGCCATCTCTATATTGGATCTTGCATGAGTGGTGTATGTTTATGCTTGCTAGCATGTGATACTGTTATTACCGACCTATGGTCTATTGATTGCCCACTGTAGGGTTGTGACAACCTTTCCCTATCACATCCCGCTGGGAGTCTGGGAGGTTCTCTGTGGATAGGTCAGACTTGGTATACGGGATGGACATGGAACACTCTCATTGGGTATACGTGAAGTGTGCCGGATCCACTCCAGCTAGCTATAGCCCACAAAGGCGAGGGTTATATTCCTCGTGTCACTTATGTTCATATACCGACTTATATATATATCGTATGAGTGATGGATTATTTATATAAAGATAATGAACCGGGTAAATGTATGATATCATACTGAAGTGTTTATTATTTCTGATATGTGATTGTGCTTATGTTCATTCTATATATGTGTATGGTTAGCTAACGGTTTTATACCGTGTTGTAGATCCCTCGCAGGTTAGGAGAACTGCAGAGTGATCCAGAGAGGGTGATCTGCTGAGGGCTCCGTACACTAGGTCGTCCTCGTGGGATTGGGATCTTTTGATCTTGTATATATTTGTTATGTTTTGATTGTACTCAGTAGTACTCTGTATAACCTTTTGGGATTTATATATATCAGTTTCATGTTTTGTTTTAATCTATTTGTGCCTTGTTGTAAGATCAATGAAATTGTTGTCAGGCTAGGGTCAGGATCCATTGTGATATCCTAGCCCAGTAGCGCCTCGAGTCCTACGAATTTGGGGTGTTACACGATTATGCTTTATAAATGATCTTGAATGCCTGAAACACAAAACAAACACAAGTGGACACCATAATATATATGCAATATGAATTAGTTTTACTCTAAATGTTTGCAAAACTATGCTATCTAAAATGAATATCCATGAATCTAACCATTAATATGATGCATGAAAGGATGTCATCATATATATAATCTCAATTGATATTATTAATCCTTAAAAGAATATAAATCATGTTATGTGGGGATAATAAACACAAAGTGAATAAGATGAGTACGAGGTTTACTAATGAGTCTAGAATCTTAACATATCATATAGGATTTGCCCTTCTTATGAGTTATAGATAAGGGTATGTTAGTGACGAATGCAAAGCAGTTTAGACATCATATTGCAAGATTTGATTGGTTTATTAGAGTGCTCTAGAGGCAGTGCTGCATGTATTAGGGGAGTGTTCAGAAGCAAACACATGGGGTGTGAATTATTACCGGCAAACTTTACGGGAATGTCTTTATCAAGAGAAAATGTGGGGTGGTTGTTATAGAATTTCGAAAGATAAGAGTGGGGATTTGGTGGCTCCGGAGATGAATAACTAACCGCGATTTTATGGTTTTTAGTCCAATATATGCTCAAGCGAACTTCACCCAGAATCATGAAAGTATTGTAAATGTTTCCAAAAAAAAGTTTGTATCAATGTGATATTAGCTAAGACGAAGGTTATGTTGACATGGTTAAAACGGAAAAATGGTTGGTGGAAAATCAATACGGATGGGGTTGTGCAAGCTATTTCAAAGAAGGCAGTGTTGGTTGGTTTGATCCGGGATGATAATGAGCAGTAGGTGAAAGTGTTTGCATTTCATATCAAAATGTGTTACATACCGATGTTGGGGCTACGGGGAGTGTGTTTGGGGTTGTAGTTGGCGTGATAATTGTGAATTTGAGGGTGGAGTTGGAAACTAGTTCGGAGTTGAGTATTAAGATGTTAAAGTGTCAACTTGTCCATTTATAGTCTTGAGATGTGTTGTTCAGACTTCCTTAGTAGAGACTAGTGACACGGACCGAGTTCCGGAAGCTTCAAGAGGCACGGAGAACACCCCGGCATTGTCTTGACAAGGCCGGAATATTCTAGATCTCTCGGGAATTCTCTAGGCTTGCCAAGACTCGTAGAGAATTATCCGGATTTGTATAGAAGGCTTAAGCCTTATCCAACAAGAAGGATCCGGATCCCTCTAGTATTGTGTAAATCCGGATCCTTCCTAGCTAAGGAGGTGGTCAAGGCTATAAATAGGGAGGCCACCCCTCATTTGCAATCGATCCAAGCAAAGCTCTCTCTTGTAAAGTTCTCAAAGCAATACAAAGCTCTCTTTGTCCACAAAATCTCTAAGTCTCTTAAGCCATCGCTAGCAAGCGCTTTCGCAACAAAGTCCCTCGAGTTAAGGCTTGACTTAGTCATTTGACAACGCCAACGACTAAGAGCCGCACGGTTGTGAGTTTGTGAATACTCAGCCCGTGTCACTAGGATGTACAATTTTATCATGTTTACCACAAGGCAAAGTTTGTTGTATATTTTATTAAAAAATTTTATCTTTATGATAGAACCGTATAAAAAATCCCGATTATGAATAATGGTATAGGAGGATTTGCGACTCCTTGTATGATATCGTCATAGTAGGGTGTTTTTCTTTTATAAAAGGTGAAGTGAAGTGTAATAGTGCACCGCCATTCATACCAAAAACAGCAAAGTAAAGATATAAATTCCAATAATAATGAAGAGCATGATCCTCCTATATCACCCTTGTGTGGATAACCTTCCTATAATCCTAAAATTTCTCTAGATATATTCTTAAGTTTTTTAAAATTATTTTCATAATTATAATTACTCTCCATTACTTTAAATGGACAAAAGGTTCTAGCAACAAAAACAAATGAGGCCTACAAGACTTACATGAGTTAGTGTGTAGAGATTTGTAATCAAATCTACCATCTTGTAAATCAATATCTCATCATGAGTTGAGTTGGTGACATTATGATGTAGGAAAAATAACTATTTTTGCATATATAAATAATAGATGATAGAAGATATATTGCAAAAATAGATTCTTATAGGTTCCCACACGATCCTCCAATCAATCTAGACTTTAAAACAAAAATAGAATTGACAAAAAAAAGTGTGTATGAATAGGCAATTAATATTATATAATCCAAAATCAAAAAATAACCCTTAATATACACATATCATGTACGTATAATATCAATCTCCATTAAGATGATAAAAAGAAAACCAATCTTAATTGCATCCATGCACAATTTCAATGCTTATGTACGATGAAAACTGCTTCTAAGCAACGATCTAAGCTTTCCTGCAACGGCATAAGAGTTATATTTGGCCACCCCCCGCCTTTGTTTTGCTTCGCGGTCTAGAATTTCCCATTCGTTTGAGATTTGTGGTTGTTTTTTTGGTGATGGTTTTTGGACCACCCTATATGATTGACAAGGTATTGTGGGTTGATTCTAAACATTTTGGATCGAGTTGTAGCTAAGGACAACATTCTCCTTTGATTTTTGCTCTTGGTTTCTATTCATCGTGTTTTTGTTTATTTTCCCCTTTTTCTACCGTGTCAAACTTAATTGAGTAGAAAGAATAAAGGGAATTTACGTACCGAATGAACAAAAATCAAAGGAAGAGATTTGAAAGTCTGTAGAAATATATACATTATTGAAATTTATAGGAATTTTAATAAATTGAAAAAGAATGGTTCACATTAAAATCGGACATATATCGTTTTTTATTGGTTAAAGAATCCATAATCGCCTAATTGGAGTGTTTATTGGCGGTCAAATTTAGGGTTATTCAACTCCTTGAATAGCTCTATATAGAACAAACTAATAAATATGTACTCATTAACTAGTAATGTAACTCTTAAAATACAACATCTATTTATATGAAAAATAAAATATACTATTAAAACTAATACAAACTCACACTTAACCAAAAATAATAGAATTTTAAAGTTAACAAATTGCATACAATTTATGGCGTATATTTATGTATTTTCTCTTCTTTATTAGTTTAATTAAAAAGCTTAAATATTTATGTAGTTGTATATACTAGTTTAGGATTCGTGTCGTGTACAATACAAAATGAAAACATTTATAAGCCATAAGATTAATAATATTCAACGGTTGTGATAAGTTAATCAAATTGGCAATTACTTAACGTAATATCATCAGTTTCCTTATGAAATAAGAAATATGCTAATTTCTGTAATTAAGAATATATTATTATTACTTGATTAGCACGAGTTGCACGTTCGAATGGCACGAGTGGGTAGAACTGTAGAAAAATAAACACGAATTTAGATTGAGCTAGTGATGCACGAGTGGGCAAGAACTCGTTGACCAATTTATTTAAACTTAAATTAATTTTCACTAACATTATTAATTATCAAATATTAAATGATTTTAACTAGGCTATTAGTGAACAACTATACAATTTTAATGTGAATAAAATAATATTAAATCACGTTTTAGTGTTGAGCTCCATTAGAGAATTTTGTTTTTTGTTAATTTTTTTTAAAGTAAATTTAAGCTTCAATTATAAAAACCTTATTTAGAGAAATTTTAAAAATATTTATTACATTTTACTATACAATTTTTTTTTTTACTAGAAATTTTAAAAATATAAAAGGGTGACGTTAACGTGAAAAGTTTATGCAAATTTTTTTGTTTACTTCAATTTTACCATATAAATGTTTATTACATTTTATTATTTATATAAATTTAATATATCTTTTAAATTAATTAATTAAATAGATTTTTGTTATTTAAAAAACTTGTGGTAGTCATTTGTATCAATACTTGACTGGACTCCTAAGCAACTCTGTTAACCAATTTATACTTTATAAATTGATGAATTAAAAGATAAATTATTTTTTTAAAATCAATAGTTGATTTAAAAATAAATATATTTTAAATTGAAAATAATTTAAAATTAAATTAATATCTTTATGTCAATTGATAGAGACATGACTTGTAAATATTTTCTTTTCTTTTTAATTGATCTAAGTAATGAATCTTAACCACTAATTATAATTAATGATTCAAATTTACTAAACTTTACCATAAAATTGATAAAGTAAATTTATTGTAGTCCAATCAATTTTGATATTATTCTAGAACTCATTTAAAAAAATTCATCATCAACTACACCCATTAGTTTGACATTACTATCAGAATTCATATAAATTGTCTCATCTCCAAATACCAACGAAGAATCAAGTAAAGGTGGACATTTTTTTATTGAATTTAAACTTATTTACATCATCATCTCCATAATAATGAACTTCATTTCTCCACCAAACCACACAAAACAGGGTAAAGGCAGACAATATGTTTGTATAAGTTGTCGATTTGAACCCATTATCTCCTTGTTATTTGTTTTATTTTTGACTACAAAAAAAGATTGAACATATTGTTGTAATAAGACAATAAATCTAGGTATACTGATACAATGGGTCAGGGGAAACATATTTTGGGCCCATGGATTAATGGGCCCGGGGCGACAGGGGATGCGGGGGCTTAGCCCCGCGGAGAATTCTATCTATTTATAGAATCCTATCTATTTATAGAGGATTCTATTTATTTATGGTTATAAATAGATAGGTTTAGGGTTGTATTCATTATCCACCAAAGTATATTGAAAACCCTGGCTGCAAGGTTTGTGCAGCAAAACCACAAAACGTTTTGTCTTCTCTTCTCTCTCTATTTCTGAAGTAACTCGTTGAAAGATCACAACAATTGGTATCAGAGCTCAACAATTGGTATCATGAGCAAGGTTGTCGATGAGTTCCGTTGAAAAATTTGAGGTTCCGCGATTCAACGGAACTAACAACTTCGGTCTTTGGCAGCAAGGAGTTAAGGATCTGCTAACGCAGCAGGGGATGTTGAAGACGAGCTTCTGCAGCGTGACTGTGGGGGTGGATCAACAGAGCCGCGGGTGCGGATCCAGGAAACCGCAGGGGCGGCGCCAGGCGGCACCAGGAGGTGCCATGAGCCGCAGGGGCAGTGACAGATCCGCAGGGGCGCCAGCTTGACTCCGCGGCTGCGTTTTCTTCAACAATGTCTTGCAGGTTAGGGACGCTGCCGAGTGAGGTGGAGGAGTGGACAGCCGGGGACTCCGTACATTATAGGACAGGGACGTTTTTGGGGTCATGTCTTTGTGTTGGATGAGTGAGAAAGCCGCATGTCAAGAGAAACAAGGAGGATCTGGCGACAAGATCCTGGAGTTATATGTGTGTTTCCAAATTTTGTATTAGATTATGTTGTCTAGGTGGAGATTGCTGTAATAAGACAATAAATCTAGGTATACTGATACAATGGGCCAGGGGAAACATATTTTGGGCCCATGGATTAATGGGCCCGGGGCGACAGGGGGTGCGGGGGCTTAGCCCCGCGGAGGATTCTATCTATTTATAGAATCCTATCTATTTATAGAGGATTCCATCTATTTATGGTTATAAATAGATAGGTTTAGGGTTGTATTCATTATCCACCAAAGTATATTAAAAACCCTGGCTGCAAGGTTTGTGCAGCAAAACCACAAAATGTTTTGTCTTCTCTTCTCTCTCTATTTCTGAAGTAACTGGTTGAAAGATCACAACACATATTATATTTCGACTTTAATTCTCTCATTAAACTACAAACACTTGTTTTTGGTTCATAGATGAAGGGCCTTGTTAATAAAGCCCCTCTATCTCATTCTTCTCTTTTTTTTACCTTTGACAAATTAGTAATGAGTTAAACGTAGTTTCAATGTGATTATATATACTTTTACGATGACATTTTTCTCTTTGGGAGATTTTGTAAGTACATGGACCCTAACATAGTAAAGTGTATGTAAACGTCCACCTTCAAAATTTATAAAATAAATTACCCTATCTAGATTTAGTACACTCTGAATTTTTTTGTTCGGTTGAAGAATTTTTTGTTAAAATATCTCATTTTAATTATAATTTTTAGTAAATTTGATTAAGCATTTCGATCAAAATTTTGAATTGGACAAAATCACAAAAATCGTTTAGATATTCACTCATCTCCTCTATTTTAACCAAGATAGAGGATATGATTGCTGGTCATTGTGTTTTTGTGTTGCCCAAGTCACATAACAACAAAGATTGACAAGGAAAGTGCAGATATACTTCAGTAAAAATGTCAAACAAATACGTATTGTCGAAGTCCGGAAAAGTGTCAAGCAAAAGGAAAGCTTCGATTGCGTGTTCTTATTGGTTGCTTTGCGATGGAGATTTGGGAAAGAAATTTTAGATGCAAAAGCAAAAGAGGATAGTGGTGGAGAATGAAAGAATGACATGCAAGGATAATCAAGATAATAACCTTAGTTTTCAATGATACTCTGTATACAGCTGAACAAATCCGGGCTCGGGTCGGGCACGGGTCGGGCCAAATCCAAAATCTTGCTTGAAATGTCCGGGCCGGCCCGGCCCGACCCGTCTTGAACGGGCCTCCAGCAAAGCTCGTGCCCGCCCCCGTGTAAACACGGGCGGGCTGACGGGCCGGGCCGCCCGTGTTTACACTTATTCACTTTTATTTTTATTTTAATAGTATACATATAAATATATATATATAAATATATATTAATATATTAATATATATATATATATATATATATATATATATATATATATATACGGGCCATCCCGCAGGCTAAATCCAACACCCAGACCCGTCCCGTGAACAAACGGGCCAATATGCTAGTCCATACCCGTGTTTTTTGGCGGGCGGGCGGGCGGGCCGGACGGGCCGGCCCGGATTTGTTCAAGTCTAACTCTGTACCAGACAAGTCAAACGCAAAACCAACTTATATAGAGAGGAAAATATGAGATATGCAATTAGTTGGTTAATTGAAATCGTATCACCGGCATATTGTTCATGGTGATAAAAAAACAAATGACAGAGGTGTGTTTAAGAAGACCCAAGATTTGTATTAGATTTGAAATAAATATTTGACAAAATGATACGTTTGACTCTCACGCAATATTAAAAGGTGGAGTATGAATTGGGGTTGAGTTGAAACCGAGACATATTTGTAAGGTTCATGCATTTAAACAATCACGACAATGTCACAACAATCCAAAATGTATACAATATCGGTTTGGATATGAGGATGCAACAAGCCAAATAAAGATGGTTGTTACAACAAGATATCCATACGTTGAAGGAATGTGGATCCTATGAGAGTTCAAGGAAATGTTTAGACTCCGATGAGGTGGTCGATTTCTTAATCTCATATCCGGACTCCAACCCTTTTTTTCAACATGTTTCCTTACGTTTTTATCATGGGCACGGCATATAAGACTTATGAGCAAGTATTCTTGTTTTTACATCGTTTCATACACATTTCTTTTTTGTACATCCCTTGTTGTTGAACCATCATTTATAATATATTTAGATGCAAAAGAAAGTATTCGCAATTTATTTTGTATTAATGGCACACGAGAATAAAGATCACTACGCAGGTCGTTCAATGGTTTAGGTGGGCTTGTGCTCTAGCTAAAACTAGATGCTATAAATTAAAATTTTAAATATTAAAATCATTTACCTCATTCTTTAAAAATAAATTGTATACTTACAATAAATCTTAAAGTGACAATCGACCATGAATATCATTACTAGTATCCTAAATATTCATACATTAGTTATATATTAATTAAAATGTAATTTGTAATTCTAAAATTAAAAATTGAAATAAGGAATTAATTTAGAAACTATTTAATACTTAGTGGAGATTTATATTTTTTCTAAATTAAAATATTATTTATAAAATTTAACCTTATTCTTATATACTTTTAATAAGTAAAATTATTAATAGAAAAAATTTTGTTTAACTTATGGTTACTGTAATCCACGTGGATTACCAAAATATGACAGTAATTCAAAGAACAAGAGTTGTACACCGAAAGCAAAAAGTGGAAGGTCCAAGTATCGGACCGGACCCTAGTCTTTGGGGTAAAAGAGCAACATAAGCACCAACAAATTAAGTGTATTTTAGTGAAAATATGATAGACCCGAATCACATAGAAGACATGAAACTTGGGGGTTCATGAGAACTAATAATTCTTGTTATAGTGGGGATATGATCAATTTCGGAGATTTTAATGAAACCTTACATCAGCATAAGAAATGGGGGGAGTTAGACGAGATCAAAGAAGGCTGGAAGAGTTCCAAAATACTATCACCAATTGTGGGTTGAAGGATGGTGGGTAAATACTTGGTATGTGAAAGGACTGAGGATATTAAGAGATTAGAGGAAGAGTTGAGGTTTATTCAAAGAAGGAATCCAACTGAGGAGCTCAGAGTGCAAGGTGACTGTGTGTCAAAACAGTTGGAATGCTTATTGAGAGAGGAGGAGCAATATTGGATGATGAGAGCTAGGAATAATGAGATTCGAGATGGAGACAAAAACACGTCTTTTTCATCACAAAGCTAATGAGCGTAAATCGAAGAATAGAATTATAAAAATTAAGGATGTATATGGGAATTGGAAGGACTATATAGAGGATATTCAGGAAGTCATTAAGAAGTATTATAAGGGTTTGTTCACAGCAGAAGGGCGTGTGATTTTGAGGAGATATCCGAAGTCATTGAGAGATTTGTTACAGATGCCATGAATGAGAGATTACTTATATTACCAATTGCAAAAGAGATGTCGGAAGTAATGAAGCATATGCATCCTAGGAAAGCCCTTGGAATTAATGGCGTTCATGCTATGTTTTATCAATGGTTTTGAAGTATTGATGGGAGTGATGTGGTACGTTTTAAGTTTTATCCATGAATGGTGGAGGAATGAGGAGGTGTTTGGAGAGCTTAACTTGACGGTTATTGTCATGATTCCAAAAGTTTCAAAGCCAACAGACATGAAGGAGTATCGACCTATCAACTTATGTATTGTCCTATACAAAGTTATAATCAAGGTCATGGTTAATCGGCTAAGAGTTATTATGAATGGGATAATCACAAAGGAACAAAGTGCGTTTGTAAAGGGAAGATCCATCATGGATAATGTGATGCTTGTGTTAGAAGTGTTTCATCATATGAAGAGTAAGAGGATGGGGGTAGGACTGTAGGAGAGATGGATTTTGAAACTAGATTTAGAGAAAGCGTATAATAGGATTAATTGGGATTTTTTCGATAAGGTGCTCAGTAGTTTGGGGTTTCATAGAAGACGGTGTGACATAATCAAAGAGTGTATCAGCACTGTAAAGTTTAGTTTCAAAATAAAGAACAAAATATGTAGGAATGTCAGTCCATCCAAGGGAATCAAGCAAGTTGACCCATTCTCACCTTACCTATTAATTATTTGTGCAGTTGTTCTTTCAAAGATGCTTAAGAGAGAGGTGGGACATGATAAATGTATAGGGATTAAAAATTTGTGATAAAGCATCTAAACTAACTCACATGATTTTTGGAGATGACTGCTTACTTATGAGTTATGACAAAGGTAGATGAGACAACAAGCCACAAAAATCAAGTCGGTCATAGGAAAATTTGAGGACATATATGGACAGAAGGTTAATTTGGGGAAGCCTGAGGTTTACTTTAGCATGAATGTGGACAACATGAAGAGGACTGAGCTTGCTAACTTACTTGGAGGTAAGAATGTTGAGCAGTTTTCAAAGTATCCGGGATTTCCTACAGTCACTGGAAGACTTAAGAAGGAGTTGTTTGATTATTTGGTGGAATGTATCCGGAAAAGTTAGGATATCATCATTGTTCGATCTGCTTATTGGTTAGGAAGATGTGGACACATAGGAAGCTGGCACGATCGACTTATGCACAACAAACCAACTTTCTGGAGAAGTTTGTGGAGCTTAAATTTACCACCTAAGATACGCAATTTTGAATGGAGATTGGGTTCTAATGCATTAAGTGTGGGTAGGGCTTTATATGATATTCATATCTCTGATACGCCAAACTGATATAGTTGTGGTCAGGAGAAGGATGCTTGGCACGCAGTGTATAGGTGTCCAACGGTCAGCAAGCATGGGAAGGAACTCAAGTTAAGGAAAAGATTGAGCAATGTGATAGCACTTCTTGGGGTGGAGATGTTACATGAAATATGCAAAAGATTTGGGAAGGAAGAGCTAAAAGAAACTCTGATATAGTGATATGTGCTTGAATTGCTTGGACGTATAGAAATAAGAGAGTATTTACTAATGAGGATGTCCATCTTGGCATGTTGAACGACGGGTTTAGAAGATATGTAATCGATTACAAATCCTTACGTGGATCTAGGGTGGAAAGATTTTGGGCTAGAGATTCACGGGTTATTACCTGCAATGGTTACCACCGGGACAAGGTTTTTTAAAGGTTATATTGATGCCTCGGTAGAACTTATCCTGAGTAGTAAGGCGGTGATGTCGACTACTGGGCTTATTGTTGAAGACACGAAAGAGGCTAGGATTTCTTTTAAAGAATGTTTGTTTGAATATGTTAATCGTTGCTCTAATAGGGTGGCCCATAGTGTAGCTAGGATGTTGCCTTGTAACAGCAGGGATAAAGTTTTCTTTGTTAAGATTCCTAGGTGTATACCGTGTATTAGTGTTTTGGATGACATGTATAATTAAAATGAGTGCTCCTTTTGGGCAATACGTCTGATCTTAGCTCTGCCTTGCTCAAACCTAGTTAAAGGCCAAGCCACATCATTCCGTTAGCGAAGAAAGTTCAGCGCCCGCCCGTAGTTCAATAGATCATCGAATCAAGAGATGTCCACTTAATTGCTCGTGCGCCATTGATTATTTAAAGAGAATGTCCGTCGGCTTTCCCTCCCGATCAATGTCTTCATGTCGCTCGACCTTCTTAACAATACACCACTGAATCCCCAATCATTTGCTTGGTGTGTAGTGAAAATACCAATATCCACTAATCGTTGTTCCTCTCTTGCTCCCGACATCGCTTCAGCGGACGATATCCCGATCCCTCGTAACCAAGCTTTGATAACACATTGTCACGCCCTTGGCAGCCTTCAAAGGCGAGGCCGCCCCGAGAGGTGGGGGGAAGGGTCACCGGTATCAGTTAGGAACCAGTAATAGAACAAGAAATTGAATGGGTTGATACTCGCGGTGCTTACACCTCTAAAGTAAGCCTCGGCCTGGCCCATAAGGGCCATGCGGTCCTGACGTCATCCCCACCTTCCTCCTGTTTAAAATTAAAAAAACAAAGTGTATTTTATACCGATATTATACTCAAACATATAGATGAGACCCTTAATATTTGGGGACCTTGTTCCGACGGGTTGAATGGATCAGGTCAGCGTACAGACATGTCGCTACAAGTGAGCGTAAAGAGACCCTGTCATTTGTGCAACAAGAAAATACCGGAGGTGATTGTCAATGATTGAAAGTTAGGTCTTATATCGGCCCTGAACATATTGTTTCCCAAGGTAGAGAAAATTATGTGCACTTTCCTTGTAAAGTGCAACATTGGATATCGAGCGGAGCTAGTGTTGCATTCAAAGGATGTAGAAGTCTTCTTCGCATTTTATGTCATGTGTTCTTCGAATTCAGATCCAGTGCTAGTTACGAGCAATGTTTGGAGGAAATGAGGGTACATTAATGATCGTATCAAAGGTTGATAAACTTACTCAAGACATCATGTCTCACCCCATACAAGGAGGCACTCATTCGTGCTTGGGGTAAATTGTATCATCGTTTACGCACAAGGACGAAAAAATGCATAAATTTTTTTCATATTTTGTTTCTCATATGTTCGAAGCTCGTCTCGTTAATATATATAGTTTCTCCTTTTCAAGTGTGAGTCCAGGCACATGTTGTTGAAACGGACTTTGAGTTCGAGAGTCGGAGGATTCTAGTTGGCATTTGACAACATTCCTTTGATGATCACGGATCAGATCGGGAAGCTACAAACTTTGTTAGAAATGTCACGAGAGAGGATTCCACGGGACTTGAGGATACCTATATTTGACTTTCTTCGGAACTACGTCACCAACGAGTGTTTCATGCTCTTGTGAGATAATTACACCAAGGCTAGGAAAACAAGGAGTGGTGGTGTATGCCGGGACATGTATTAGAGGAAGGTTTATAGAGTGTCGTGTGTCCATGACTTTATAGTAACAATCCGGTCTCGTATATCAATAAGACTGGATCAAATACACCCTTTTTAGAAACAATTTCATTGGGTTCCAACTTCTATTCCCGAGGATGATATTAATAATGACGATGATTCCAAGAACTCTTACATAGTGTCATTAAACGGGTTCAAGGAAAGAATTGACTCAAACACACTCAACGCCGACGAAAGTGATCTCTATTCATAGGTCAAGATTGGGTCAATTTCTTAATTAAAAATTAAGATAAAATGGTGAATTATTCACCTTGTACAATTTACAATTCTCTCTAAGATTCCTCGTACAATAATTCATATTTATTCACTCTAGGATTCCTCATACAATAATTCATATTAGAAGAGATACATGTGACAAATGTGTACAAAATATAATGTATAAGTAAATTTTACATTCATAACAATACAGGGGTTGTTATTTATACGGATCTTAAATCACCATATATGCAAATCAATCGCAGTTGGATACTTTGATTGTGAGTGACACTTATGTGAAAGTGCAATCAGCTACTCTAAAGATCCCTGCACCGTGTATGCCGAGTGTAGCCCACCCCCTCCTATAAAGTATAAACCCTGAAAAGAAGCATAGTGATTAACTCCCACTTAGTTCACGCCGACCATGCCATAACCTTTGGGCGTGAGTGTGCCATAACCTCACATAGAACCGCAGCAAAGTGACATGCTCCAACACAATAGTTTCACGCAATGTTCAGGTTCAAACTTAATCAACCCCTCTACTGGTTAGGGCAAATTTAGTTAGGAGGTTGAAATGAAATGGGTTGATAAACACCTTGATCTACAGGATAGAGCAAATTTAATTTTCAATCATCCCTTCAAACCTCTACTGAACAGGCTATTCATGAGAATTCAATAACCGAAATCATAGCTAACCAACAGTAGGAAAAATCAAGTTTGACCACAATTTTTTGGATCTAATAGTTTGCTTGATAAGCTGATAAAATTATAAGTTTGTTTATTAGTTAAAGAAAGCAGAATATATAAGAAGACTCTGTGTAAAAAGAGACAAAGCAAAGGACTATAACTCAACAGCACTGCAAGATTCATTTCATATAAAGTTTCAACATCAAAATCTCTAAATAACCCAAGCGTCAAAACCATCCAAAGAGGATTCTGCATATGTTTTGGAAAGACAAGTAAATGAAACAAGAACATAGGTTAGCAACAATCTAGTAACCTCCCTTAAGATCATTGACCACATCATAGGGGATAGGTGTAACAGTTTCGATGGTGGCTCCATCAACCATGAACCCAGGCTTGGGGCCCTCGGGCTGTCTCTTGGTGCTGATGACTTCACCGCGTGCCTTAGCATCTGCCTTCAACTGGTCATTCTTCTTAACCCTAAGCTTAAAGTCCTCAGTGCACCGAGAAGGAAGCACATGCTCGATACGAACATGAATCCTCTTCCTTATGATCCTTCCATTCACCTGCAAACAAGTAAATTTACTTCTATTAATTTCAATCAGAACTATAAAAACTAAGAGCTACAAATCTCCAACAGCATACAGTCTATGATGTCAATAATCGATTGGGAAAAACAAAATACGATTTTCATTAGCTTAATCACATATTAGTACCACAATGGCTAACGAAAACATATATTAAAACCTAAATCAATTCGCAATCTTTCACAATCCCTCTCAATCCCCAAATTCATAACAATGTACAAACGCACAGGACAAGAATTGAATAGCAAAAACAATGGTGAATGAGAACCTAACAAAACTAAGAATCTACAAATTGATTTGAAAATCGACAGATCTGAACTTAAGTAATTAGAAATATTAGTCGGAAGGGAAGATAAACGAGACCTGCTTGTTGATTTCAACACCAACGGCGCGTTTGGTGACGTTCCAGACGCGACCAGTGCGGCCATGGTAAAACTTGTGGGGCATACCCTTGTGGATGGCACCGTTAACCTTGACGTCGACATAGTCGCCGATGTGGAAGTTTCTGAGATAAGTGGTGAGATGGATGTAACCCTTCTTCTTGAAGGGCCTTGAGAAGGAATCTCTAGTTCTAGAACGGAGACCGTGTCCTGCCGGCATCTTCTTTTCTTCTTCTTGGCGCCTCCTTCTCTCGCTCTGATAAACCCTAGCAAAGGTGTGGCCGTTCTGCTTTGTTTGGTTTCGCGTTTATAACTCTACGTCAAACACTCGATGGAATGGCTTACGAGTTGGTCGCCCCATTTTGAACCCACATTAACAGGCCGCAAAGGCCCAATAACGATTATTGGCCCAAACTTAAGAAACTGGGTTTGGCCTCGAAGGCCCAATATGCTAAAGCATTACACGATTGTGTGACGTGTCGCGCTTCTTTTTTTTATATGTCGCGTGGAGAATAACGCCATAAAATCGGTTTTAAAAAATTTAAACCTTTCACATAATTTTGAAACTCATAGGATGGTTTTTACCGGACCGGGGCATTTCCTGATCAGGATCGGACTCGGGTCGGGCTCTCGTGAAAAATTTACCTGTTTTTGTGGGTCGAGCTTAAACTTCGGGCATGATGTCTTGTTTCTACCCGTCTGGAGCGGGCTTTGGGCCGGACGGACGGATCCCTTTTTTTTATATTTTTTTGAAAAAATAAAAATTATACATATGACCACGTCATAGAGGATAGGTGTAACAGTTTCGATGGTGGCCCGAAACCAATCAAGGGAAAATGTCAATGATGTAGATGTTCTAACTAAATGTCGTGTACGTGTATAGAGCCCTTCATCCTACCATCAAGTTCCCGTCATCAGCATGCTTTCCTGCCATGCCCCCTAATCAAGCAAACGGTTGCTATCACAAACCCAACAAACTCACCGTGGCTATTGGATAGTGGTGCTTCTTATCATATAACAAATGAATTCAACAACCTAGCCGTACACTATCCTTACATTGGCCAGATAAAATGGTAGTCGATAATGGTAAAGGTCTTCCTATTACACATTCAGGTTCTTTATCTCTATCCGATACTCTGAATTTTTTCAAACTTTTCAATGTTTTATGTGTTCCAATCATGACTCAAAACAAAATTTCAATATCTAAGTTAACACATGAGACTTCTTATATTGTTGTTTTCAAATCCGATGGCTTCTTCGTGCAGAAAATCAAGTCCAACACAACTCTTTTGAGGGGTTCATGTGTAGATGGTGTTTATGTTTGGCCAACTTCCAGTCCTTCGGTCAACATGGCGATTCAAGTCAATCCTTCATCCATGCATCACAAGCTTGCACATCCTTGTACGTAAGTTTTCAGATTTCTAAATAAAGAGTACAAACTAGCGCTAGCAGGTACTACGAGCCCTCTGTCCCACGGTGTTCAATTTTTAATCAAAAGAATGATACATCTTGTAACATGAATAATGTCACAAGCTCCCTTTTCACTTATCGACTATTGTTTCCACCTCTCCATTAGAGGTTATATTCAGCGGGATGTGTAAAGTTCCCCTGTCATGTCTTATGAAGAATATAAGTATTATGTTATTCATTGACCATTTCAGTAAGTACACTTGGCTTTATCCCATGAAGTACAAAATTAGAAGCAAAGTCCATATTCATTCGGTTTAGATTATTGGTTAAACACTACTTCAAAAATAAAATCATGATTTTCTATTCCGATAATGGTGGTTGGTATGTTGCGCTCAAAACATTTCTTGCTGAAAATGGTATCACACACCTCACCTCCCCTCCTCTCACACTAGAACATAATGATCTATATGAAAGGAAGCATATACATGTTGTGAAAACTAGCCTTTCATTGCTTACATACTCGGAAATGCCCCTTGATCCCTGGCCAATTGCCATGATCATTGTGACATACCTAATCAATTGGATGCCCTCTCCTACTCTTAACTATCACTCACCATACTACTTACTCACAAAACAACCACCAAACTACACTAAGCTGAAATGTTTTGCATATCTTTGTTTTCCATGGCTTCGGTCATACAATGATCACAAACTTCAATCTAAATCGATTCATTGTATCTTTATTGGGTACTCTCTCCCAAAGTGGTTATAAATGTCTATATGGTACCACCAAGGTTGGTCTCTAAGACAATTAGATATCAATAATGTGTTTTTGCAAGAAACAATTTATGATGGTGTCTACATGCACAACCACCAAGGTTCATAGATCAAACTCGTCGCAATCATATTTGCATGCTAAGAAAGGCAATCTATGGCCTAAAATAAGCTCCACGGGCTAGGTACAACGAACTCAGGGTTTACTTATTACAGGTAGGGTTCAAAAACCCAGTCGTTGATGCTTCACTATTTGTATACTTCAAAGGACAAGACATTGTGTACTTGCTAGTGTACGTGTATGACATAATAGTAATAGGTAATTATGACTCCTTGTTGACTAGGTTAATCACTTTTCTCTCCAACAAATTTTCTCTCAAGAATCTTTGCAATCTCTCCTACTTCTTGGGTGTTGAGTTGTTGTCCGTGACTGGTTGTCGCAGAGAAAATATGTTACATAACTCTTAATAAAAGAAGGCATGGACGAAGTTAAATCTGTTTCAACTCCAATGTTGAAGTTCTGATATACTAAGCAAGGATAATGGTGATATGTTGCCCTCTCCAACAGACTATCGAACGTTGGTTGGTAGTCTACAATACTTATATCTCACTAGGCTTAACATTAGTTACACTGTAAACATATTATCTTAATATATGCAAGCACCTAACAATACTCATTGGGGAGCATTGAAGAGACTACACTACTTAGCAGATACCCTTGAACTGGGTATACGTATCCATGCTTCACCAAACACTTCTCTACATGCATTTAGTGATGTTGACTGGGTTGGAGATAGAGACGAATTTGTTTCCACTACAGGCTACCTTATTTACATGGGTTCTACTCTTATTAGTTGAAGTTCACGTAAACAAAAGTCGATAGCAATGTCCTCAACTGAAGCAAAATACAAAGCAGTAGTCAATATTGCGTCAGAGATCGTTTGGATAACATAGCTCCTGAAAGAACTTCATCAAACACCGAGCTTACCTCTGGTTGTATATTGTGACAATCTAGGTGCAACCAGCTTAAGAGCTAACCCATTCTATGAAACATATAGCCTTGGCCTAACACTTTGTTCGTGAACAGGTCCAAAAAGATTGTTTGCGGGTGAGTTTTGTCTTGACTGAAGATCAACTTGCATATGTATTGAGGTGTTGATACTATAAAAATATTTGTATAAACACCTTATTTTTAGTGGTATAATAAAAAGGGTTTTTTTAAGGAAAAAACAACTTTTATTTTTATTAAATAAATAAAACATAATTATACTATTAAAAATAAAACTTAAAATGAGGTGTTTAGACATATATTTTTAAAAATTGTTTACTAAAATAAAATCATAACAAGATATATTAAAAATAATGATAAAGCACTAATTGATTAAGTAGAAATATTTTTTTAAAAAAAATTTAAGGAAAAAAAAAACTAATTAAAAAAAATATAATGAAATGGTACGAATATAATATTGTTGGTAACTAGTTAAAAAATGTCACAACAAATGTGAAGATTAAGGTTACCAAATATCAAATGAAAACTAGTTAAAACTAAGGGGAGGATATCGATTTTTTAACAATGTTATCACTCTATTTACGTGACGACCGGTTAAAACTGACCTGATGAACTTGCTCTTATGATATTTCTTAACCGGTTAACAACACTGCTATATTCATATATGTGATCTCATTTCATTATATTTTTATTAAAATAATATTATTATTTTTCCTAAAATATCTCTAAAAATATCCTACTTTATGAGTAGGTTTATCATTATTTTTTAAATATCTTGTCATGATCTAACAAATATTTTTTTAAAATTGTTTGTACAAAACCCTCATATTAAGTGTTTTTTTAAAAAAAATATTATATTTATTTATGTTTGTTTATAAAAAATTAAAAGGTAATTTTTCTCTAAAAAGTAATTTTAAAAAAAATATTTTATGTGGTTCATCAGGCCGTTGATAAAACTTTCGGATATAAAATTAATTGTATAACACTTAGGTTTATACAAGTCTCTCGTTCTCATGTGTTTTGTTATTGTGTCTAGCATATAAATTTTACGGACCACTCTTTCTATTATCAATTTATTTTAGGGCAGAAGACAACCTTGTTTGAGGTTCGGTTGTACGACTTGGTCATATGCTTCTAAAATATAATACGGTTGTGAATTCGCTTTCCAGCTTTGCCTTTTAATTTGATATAGTACTTCATGTTATAGTCAACCCACCTGTTTTGTATCCATAAACTATTGTATTCGGATGTTCAAGGTGTTAATTTTCTACGCATGACTCGTTTTTATTTTTCAATGCCCCTAATGCATTGTTTGATTCTAGTGTCTATAATTGAAAACAGAAAATCTTCAAAATTAAAAGAAGAAAAAGTATTCGAAGCAGTTGCTAATAGATCGCGAAACCACAAGAAATCGTCCTACAAACAAGTTATTTAAAATTAGAAAAAAAATACCACAACCATTGAAATCAACTTCATCGATCCTCTATAAAACATACACATAGCTTACTCTCTCTTCCAAACCAATAAATAAAACCCATCTCATCTTAAGAGTATCCCTTCTTTCATCTCCTTCATCTTCAATCTCTTTTTATATTCACATTAAGAAAAAAGATTGAGGAATAAAAGAACTCTTACATTTTACATTCTCAATTTCCAAACAAAATAAATAAATAAAACAATGGAGGCCAAGCTAAACACACAGCTCTTCGCCGTCGTTCTCGTAATGATGTTCGCCATCCAGATCGCCCATGCAGCTGATGAAACCGCCGCAAAGGATGCCGCCCCTGCAGGTGCTGCCGCTGGACCTACCGCCGGTGCTGCAGGCGAAGCTGCTGGAGCTCCAGGGGAAGCTGCGGGACCAGGCGCAGCCCATAACGCCGCCGCCACAATCTCCCCGGCCGCCGCCTACGCCTGCTCATCCGCAGCTCTGGCTCTCGGATTCTTCCTCTGAACTGGTGTTGATTCATTCTACTCAATAAATGAATCTTTAAAAGAGTTTTTGTAACGATTTATGATATTAAAAAACCATCACCAGTTTGTTATATCTAAATAAAATATTTAAAAAAAATATTAAAACTCGATCTTTGTAATGAGTTGTGGTTTTTATAGCTGTATTACTAGTATGCATATGTAGTTTACCATTATCAATTCATTATTATTGCCTTAAATGGATCTCGATCGTTTCTTTTATCTTTTTGTTGTTCTCGATTTCAATTTTGCTTCTCGCTTTGTTCTTTATAGGTTCGTAGAACCATTTACGTGCGATAATTTTCGATTTTATCCTATCAAAACGATTGATCGATCATCAAAAAAAATTCGCAATATAAATTTCAATTGATCTATACATTATCAATACCGAAAGATGCATAAAATCGTTGTCTGATTAAAACACGAATCTATTAGATTTGTCTTTAAAAAGGAACGGAAAGACTAAGTGCACGGCCATAAAATTCACAAATACACGACGTTTACGGGAACAGTAGCCATCACGGTTACGGAAACCGTGACCGTAAAAATAATTCACGGTCACGGTTTTCGGAACCGTGACGGCTACGGTTTCCGAAACCGTGACAAATTTACTTTATAACTTTTGCCAATATAGAGGGGGGAAATCCTCATTTTGCCACAGTCACGGATCCCGAATTAGTCGTACAATTGTGAATTCCTCCACCGTACCTTTAAAATCGTCCAAAAGAGAATGTTTATATCAGTTTATTGTATAGTCGCTTAGGTAATTAATGAATAGATTACAGAAGTAAATTATATGAGATGCTTAATTGTACAAAGTAGTTATTTCTCCTTGTCTACAAAAATCAAACCTCGACGGAGATATTCTACTATATATCTTCCACAAAGTTATGTTTGTAATATTTTATTTTTCTTCCTCTAATATAGAGCGCAAGTATGGCTAGTCGTATGTATCATTTATACTCATGTACGTTTTGTGCATATATTTTGTTTTTCTACTTGTGTTCATGTGTCTATAAATGCATTTTCTACTCGTGTGTAGGATTTATAACCAATAATGTCCGTTTTATTTCATCACTTATATTGATAATTTTATCCCGATAGATTATGTGCATGTTACAACGATGCACAAATTTTAAAATCACACGTGCACGTGTTAATTGCATTGTTTGATATTGATATTTCTCGTCGTGTGTATGATTTGTAATCGTGCACATTTTAATGAATAGTGCACAACTATGTTCATGGGGCTAAACATGTTTTATTTCTCATTTACGGATAAGTAACACTAATTGAACATATAGTCGTACATGTGGTATACAATTTACTTTGCTCAAATATTACTATTTCTAATGCACGACTATGTGAATGTGGACTAAACGTGTATTCATTGATACTTATGGATAAGTAACACAACTACTTAAATTTAAAAAGTATTTGTTCATGTAATAACATTCATTAATAAAAGGTTCGAATATAAGTGAGTTTTGTAAATTAAATTGGTAATAGTATATTGTTGAAACTAAATGGTACGAGTGTACATGCAAACAATAATAGCCTATCTTTTGCTTTTGCACGATCAGTTAAACATTAATGGACGAGTTATCGATTGATTACATACTTTTTTTGGGTGGGCACAAATCCAGCCAATTTCGGTCCCATCCTGATTCCGTTCCAATCCCAGCGAAATTTCTATCAAAATTATAAATCTCATCCAGAACCCGTCCCGTCAAAAACTATCCGGGACAGGATATGGACCTTAACTTCTCCATCTCGCTGGACCCATCTCGTCCCGTATATAATAAAGTTTTTAATTTAAAATAATAAATATAAGTAGAATCTCTAAGAATTAGTAAAGTACTTATATAGTTATTTTATAATTACGTTTCTACATTTTAAAAAATAAACCACGTTGGTTAAACCGTTAAAATTGACAATGTACCAAATTTATTTAGATGTGTTTTATTTTATATATATATATATACGCATATTACGTGGATAAAGGATAAAATTTATAAATATTAAATAAATTAATGTGGAAATGGGATAGGGCTCATCCCGTCCCGTCCCAATCTCAACCGAAATAGAACCCGGTGAGATTCAATCTAAAATACCCAAGGCCCGTCTCAATCCCGTCTCATTTAAAATAGTCGGGACGGGAGGGGATGACCTCAATCCCATCCCATGCCCACCCCTACCTTTTTTTATTGTAATTTAAGATTATTCGGACATCGAAAGGGAAAGATGTTGAACAAGAGTATGGTTTTAATCAGGTAACATGTATATTTAGAGTTATGCAAATTGATTATTCCTTCACCGTTAGAAAACCGTTTAGTTGTTATCCATAAATATTATCATATCATATCAGTTACTTAATTTTATTTAATCTTGTGACCGAGAAGCATTCTCATTTATTACTATAAATTAGGGTTGTTAGTTTGTTGCAGTCTCTAACAGAACCATTGAAATTGAACCGTATTTGTATGGTTCGGTCCGGTTCTTTTGAATTATTAGCTGATTATTTTTAAGTCGAACTGTTATAAAACAGTCTGATTCATTTCGGTTTCTTAGAACAAAAATAGATAGGAACCGTATATATTTGTGTAAGTATATTAGTGAACATAAAATAACATAAAATAAAATAACAAAAAGTTTTTTTAAAAATGCTTTGGTCTCTTTCTTTAATATAATGACTCTAATATTGTGTTATGTACCTTCTATCATTCATTCGACGCTCCTCACTAATCGGCTTCTCTCATTCTTCAACTTATTCTTTAACTAGGTTTGTCTTCAGTCTGAAGTTTCTTTCTCTACGACCCTTTTGAAGTTAGTTTTTCTAATTTATACTATAAAATTTCAATTCTCGCGCATATAGGACAATGTGTGTAGTTCGTTGTTTTGTTTTTGATGTCTTGAGGTTTCAATTTTACCTTCCATTGCAGCAATGCTTATTTACTTATTATAAGGCATGCTCGAGTTATCGAGAATTAGAGAAGATTAAGATAAAACCGTGTAAAAATTAAAAACTAGTATATACTTAACAAAATTGAAGAATATATTTGGACTTAACTACTATAATTCATATGCAAATGAAAGTCGTTAAATAATTCTAGTTCATATCAAAATGGTTCCTTTGTGATTCGGTTCCAAACAGTTCCACTCTTTTAAAATAAAAGAACTGAACCGTATACCTAAAACAGTTTGGTTCCTAATGTAGTTCAGTTTCACCTCTTGAAAATACAGGAACAAAACTGTATCATATCAGTTACTTGAAAATACAGGAATAATTCGGTTCTTGGTTCCTACAAGAAAACATTTTTCGAAACCGTTTAACAACCCTATTGTAAACTTGCTCTTACTTGATTATATATATATATATATATATATATATATATATATATATATATATATATATATATTCATTTCCAGCCTTGTAACTGGATATAAAAAGGTGAGGGTTTTTTTATGAGAAATTTCGATTGGTGTCCTTGTGGTTTGAGATTTTTCGCATTTCCTCCAACATTTTTTTACAGTTTGGTAGGTGTTCTTCAGTTTTTATATATCCTAAATATGCTCAATTTTGTCAAACCTTTTAACATTCTAGTAATCCGTTACTAAGTACACAAAAAAAAATCTAACAAAATATAAAAGAAAACAAAGAAGGTCCGCTAATAGCAAGAACGAACATACGATTTAGTACTATCACAAAATCTTTTCATTTGGTGAATGTCATTTAGCACTATCAACAAATCATCAAAACTCCAAGGGCCAACCGTTATTACCTGTTCTTTGTCCTCCAAATTAAAGAACTTGAATGTGTATGTGTTATTTCCTTCGATCTGGATAACCATTCCCTCTCTCAATCGCCATATTTGTCGTAGAAACTTTCTAAGGGCATGTGTATTGATTTTCTTTGGGGCAAGGATTCTCCCAATGAGATAGAAAGAGAAGCGATTAGACTCCGAGAGCGAGTTTTCGTCTTCAAGAACCAGGATTCCTTTTCTCTACTTCTGACATGCGTAGTATATCACACTACTTACGTATGTCTTCCAAGAAGTAGAGCTTCCGAGATTTTGATTAGTGGGGCATGAAAATTGATGTTGTGTATAGTCTTTTGTGGGAGATTCGAAATTATTGGTAGTGTTTTGTCGGATTCAGAGCGAATTAGAATCTGACGGTAGATCAGTAGTGCGGCGCAGAAAACCTAGCAGTGTCGCTAGACGAAATCCTAGCAGAGGGTACTATGAAATGAGTATTAGTGATTAATGTACAATATACATGATTATTAGCAATAAGCTTATCATACCATTCTTAAACTTCATCGTTCACTTTCTTACAGTTATCATATCAGTAATGAGGCGTTTTTTTTTATACCTATTTATTATCAAAAGTTACATGTCAATGATTAAGACAATGCATTGATGTCCCAAATTTCCCACAAGTGCTAACTTATTAATGCTCTAAATATATTTTTTATTTTAACTCAAAAATATTTTTAAAAGAAGCTTTAAATTAAATAAGAAATATATATATATATATATATATATATATAATTTAATAGTTTAAAATTTAATGAGGTCAAAATTAGATTTCAATTATTTTTATGATTGTTTATTATTTTAGGAAATTATTAGACGTACCGACGAAAATCACTATTTGTCACCGTAACTACGCACTTCGCGTGCGTAGTTGAGTAGTTTCCAACTACACATATGGGTGCGTAGTTGGAGTCCGTGATAAAAAATTGAAAAAATTGAACTACGCACTTGGCGTGCGTAGTATAAGTAAGGCAAACAATTATTTTTACTACTACTACGCACCCCAAGTGCGTAGTTGTGGTGTCAAATAAAAATTTCCACCGGTACGTTTAGAAACCATGTTATCTTATAATGATTTTTAATGTAATATATAAGAATGAATATAAAGAGGAAATAAATTAAACCACGAGGATATCAAGACAAATTTAAAAACTTGTGAATACCTTAAGAAAAAGTCTAAACTTGAAGGATGACGAAAAATCCACAATAGTTTTAGTTTTGTTTATAGATTTTATGTGTATTTATTGTTGAGACTTGAGAGTGTTGTGCTACCATATATACTTATTTTTAAGAAGTTAATAGTTTAGTTTTGATTTATTAAAATTTGATCAATATTGTCCGAATATATAATGTTTTTATTTAAAAAATATTTTTTTTAATGTTAGGATCTCTAATTATCATTTGTCCCGGGACCTATAAAAGGTTAGGAACTATAAATATAAATAAAAACATTAAAAAAATAATAAAATAAAAAAAAAGCACCCAAAACACTTATCCGTAACGTCCCTAGTACTACTGCTGGAATAAAGCTTGAAATAAACAAAATAAAGTGATAAAAATGATTAAATAAAAGAATGGAAGGCGACACACTAATACAGTGCAAGAGGCAAATAAACAAACAGGTTATGTGCGTTCATATAACAAGAAACACAGAGGGATAAACAAAATATTGACAATTTGCTATCAAGAGTCTCGCCAATTGCCACAAACCAAATTCACCAATGACCCAGAAATTTTAAAAATTATGCGGTGAGCGTGGATCGAACACGCGACCTTCAGATCTTCAGTCTGACGCTCTCCCAACTGAGCTATCCCCGCATTTTATCTAACAATGAACTAAACCTTCCATATTGAACTTAACATTGGATATTTATAAGATAACTTGCTAACATTTCCTAATAATTTATATAAATTTTATAACATATTTCGTTCAAAGCTATATCGACTAGAATTCTGACTGTAAAACGAGGATTCGTTTTCTTTGGAAAATTTGATGGCCACATTCCTCTCGTTGAAAGGTCTAGTTTGGTCAATATGGAGACAAGGTTAGACTCCCTTGTTATTTATAATATATCTTTAAAATTATAGAAGGAAAATTTGATTACTAATGCAATTAAAATTTTGATTTCATAATATTTTTTGGGGATAATTTTATTATTTTTCTAATAAATTTGATTTGTCGTGTCTAATTGTAATTATGAGATGAATTAATATATGAGTAACACAAAAATAAAAAATAAAAACATGAAAAACATATATACATATGAATGTAAGCATTATCATACCCCATATTTATATTTTGTATTGCCCTTAAAGCATTAGAAATAGAGAGTTTAAGGGCCCGTTTGGTTTGAGAAGTGAAAAAGCAATGATTAAGAAAATGTAGATAAAACGGAAAAGGTTATTTTTTAGTTATGTTTAGTTATATTTAGGAATGAAATCAATGGCCTTAATATTACTTGTTTTATATGAATGAAATTATTAATCTCATTAGTCATTACTAATACATAATACTATATTAATAAATGATGTATAGACAATTATTTGTAATCACTTTTTATTATAATACATAATAATATATTACACAATATTTTTTTTAATGTCTACTACACAGTGGTTGAACTTTTGGCTTCAACTTTGTATTAATTAATAATGAATTGACTAATAGCAATGCTACAACTCAAATGGGTTTGAAATGTCTTTGTTGTGGTGTTTAACATTTAGCATAGAAATCCTTAGGAACAGGTTGTTGCTGCTAAGAGTCCAACCAATGCAGATAGTGATATGACCAACAATTGTTTCAGATCAACATAAGCTGGACATTTGGTTGTTAAAAATCCTAACAGTGCAAATGTCACTCCAATTACACTACCATCAGTTGTTGCTGCTAAGAGACCGTCTTTTGTCACACCACCGTTCGTGTTCTTACGAACAACCTGATAGTCACAGAGTTTGAACATTGCAAACAACAACAACAACAAAAAGGTTACACACAGTCTTTAAACCTCAAAATATTTAAGAATTAGAGATAGAACCATTCTTATAGTTATGTGGCCCTGAAAACAGTTCTATTTATTTCTATCCTTAAGAATAAGAGAATGAACTATGCAATATGCATAATGTAGAAATGGTAGCAACAAATAATTATTTATTTTTAGAAGATTATTTGTGATATAAGTTTTAGATGAAAATTTATACCGGTAACAAATTATATATTATGTGTTTATTTCAATACATCTAAAGATTTTAAGTTAAAATTCTTTTATTGACAAAAACTTTTTCCATTGCCGGGAATCGAACCCGGGTCTCCTGGGTGAAAGCCAGATATCCTAACCGCTGGACGACAATGGAGTTCATGCCTTATTAACTGACGTTTTAATATTTCACCTACAAATATCTTATTTGCCGCTTTGATTACCTTGGTTACAAAACACTTTAAATTCGGATATATCTTTTAAATCATATATTATTTTAATTTGTTAAAAAAGAAAAGAAAATATTCATATACATTTATGTTTGTTTTAATTTTTATAAATGGTTTTTTTAATAACTAAGCTGGGATAATCATATTATGATATTAAGTACTAAACGGAAGAATTTAAATATACAATTCATTATCCGATCCAATCAGACTAAAATCATATTCGAATACCTATATTTATAATTCGGAACAAACGAATCAATCAGATATACGAACAATTATCGTTCGATTAAAAGGTCATGATGTCCAACCTACATTTTATTTTTTTATACGGGCCGACATATTGGGCTTTTCTGTCCGGTCGAGTCTATAGTGATGTTTGTACCCGGCCCAACGGGTTTGGTGGGATAGGCTTTTTGGCCCGGTCGGGCTTTTCCTTATGTTCATACCCACCCGTTTTCCGGACGGATTGGTTGTCCGGATATGATCAGGTCGTTGACACTACTTAATCAAAAGGACGTTTTTGATCGTTTTGAGTCTGTTAGAGATCGTAGAGAGCAATTTCGATAGAACATATTATATTTTGCAATGAAATTATTTATTGATCATATTACATCGGCAGAAGAATGTTGGCCCCTCTGTCTCCAGCTATTTTACTCTCTGAATTCTCACGTGGAAGTAAAGTTTGATACTGTGGTCAAGACTAAAGATAGGCTTTTGGCTAAATCGTTCATTGAAAAATGTCGGCTTTGTGCCAGATTCGGATACGTTGCAGCAATCGACTTTACTTCTATCTCGATTCATCTATGAATCATAGATATTAAAGATGCAGAAAGTTGAACGTATAGAATATGCATTAGAGGGTATTCTTTGCCAATCCAACAGGCCAAGAAAGAAAGTAAAACCAATTGATTAAGAGAGGGGAAAGGAATACATGCCCTCTTTCAAAACACGGCACTATAAATTCCTCATTAATATATAAATCAAGATTATATATATATATATATATATATATATGCTTCCTTCTCTTGCCTGAAAAGAACCTTCTTTTCCAGCCTTGTATATATACGTTCAGTCAGTTCACTTTTGTTGCATGCAATTGCAATAATATCAATCTTTGCATTTCATCCTATCTTAATTTGTTAAAGATATGTCTTCAAGTCGGCCAGCAGCTACGCTGCTTTTGATGATCAATCTATTCATGTACATCATCGTCATGATCATGGCATCCTGGGCCGTCAATCATGGAATTGAAAGATCTCACGAATCAGGTAAACCGATAAACAAACTCAATTAAGCCCTTTAAGATCTAAGCATTGAATAATCAAGATGTAATATATTGTGTTATTTGTTTAGCGTCGGTGTTGTCTCTGCCTGCTCGTATATTCCCCATCTACTTCCCAATGGGAAACATGGCGACGGGATTCTTCGTCATCCTATCCCTCCTTGCCGGAGTTATTGGCGTCACCACTTCACTCACCGGAGTATATGACATCATGGCCGGTCGTCATTCCAATCATTTCTCCGCCTCTTTCTCGTCCCTCGTAGCTTGGGCTCTCACCATGCTCGCCATGGGGTAAGTATATATGCATCCGTTGGTTAACTAATATATCTTAGACATAATGTAATCAACGTACATGTTCGGTCATATACAGTTTGAAATTTCGTTTAAATCGTGTATTATGTTATAATATGATCACCAGATTTGCATCGAAGGAGATTGATCAAGGATTCACTGATTCGAACTTGGTAAGCCAGATATATTCGAATTTTATATTTTACTTTGCTTTTCTGTAGAATCTTTTGCACTTTGCATATATATATATAACAAGTGACAGAAACTTACGAGATGAAATGAATGTGCAGAGAACAATGGAGGTGCTGATCATAATTCTTAGTGGGACGCAGCTGCTATGCGTGAGCGTTATTCATGTGGGCAACTACTTGACAAGAGCAGCTGGATCGATCGCCTTTTGAATTCTCAAATTGTTTGTGTGTTCAACAAATGTGAACCAGGTTGGATCCGGTTCAGTATAAGTGTGTATTTCTCTTCACGGTTTGTACGTACGATGAGTGTTTTCTCAACATCTATATTTCAAGTACATAAATTTAATTTATCGATTTGAAAACTGCTTGATTTTACCGAAAAGCTCTGCAGACCTGAATTCTGGGCAGCCCAAACGGACCACATCAAACCATTTCACTATTTGTATGAAACGGTCCATAGACCGACCAGACCGGTCACGGCATTGCTCCATCAGCAGAAATCTTTTACCACATAAATATAATGAGTAAATCAACTCACGTACATGATTACAACCACATACTATGAAGACGGGAAAGAACATGGCCCATATGATTAACCATATCCAAGAATAACAACCCAATGCCTTACCACAAAAAAAAAACAGAAAAGAAAAAATGGTAAAAATAATGTGAATGCTCTAATTAACTATAACCTAACCCATTCCTAATGTGTGACAATAACAAATCTCAATCTATGCAAGAACATACAATACTCCATTCCTGCTTCCTGCTATGGAATTCACATCTGTACATGTTTCCGACTAAGCATCGGACTATGAGAATGCACCATTGCAACTGCAATAGCAAAACACTGCAAGATTGGCAAGCTTGATCGAAATGTGATGTAATACAATCCTTCGTGCACGTTTGTCACCTTCACAACCGGTGTCCCCTCGTCCGACCCCTAAACACAAACACAACTAGTATAAGATATGGCAGCTCAACATCTTACACTGAAAAGATAGGAATTTTACCTCTGTAAATATGTTGAAGGACTTGCAATCATCTATCCTCGGAATGCTCTTGAGGATGGTTAAAGGACATCCGACGTCCCATCCACCACAGTCACAATGTCCATCTGATCTCCACCTTTCAAGAATACTCCAAGGACCACTGTTTGCTGTTGCAGGTCTTCCATGAAAGCCTGCAGGCAAAATAATGTCAATGCTCGTTGAGCAATCCGAGCAACTTTGCCTTGACCCTGCTTTCTTTAGAAATTTCAAGCCCCAACCTCCGGTTTCTTCTTGGATATGATCTTTGACCACAATTGCACCCAGCTCGAGTTCTGGAAGATACCCGGTTTGGAATAAGTCAATCTTGTTCATTGGTTGACTAATTCCACTTGTTTCTGATTTTCTTTTCATGGTCTGGCTATGTTTCAGCACCTCCATTACTTTTGACAACTTTCTCCTCCTCTTACCAATTCTTGAATTTATTTGAAAATCTCCTCCTTGAGCTTCATTTACACCATACAAGACGAATTCAGTCTCTGCGACTTTGGAGTTGTTTGGACAAAGTGATAAGGATGTTGAAACTCTCATTTTCCCCATAACATCAGATTCGCCATGAAAATCATCATCCGGGATATTGTACTTTGAATGGAATGAGTATATGTAATTCAATGACTTGTCATTGGGTACCTCAGCTTTAAAGGCATTGGCAACATAAATCTCCTTTTGATCATCTATAGAGAACTCAAAATATGGAAGACCGGATTTCCATGTAAACTGAAGCATCCCTTGGAAATTAGAGTGTGAAACATCTGATCTATAACCAAGAAAATCATTTTCAAGCTTTTGGGATGATCCACAATCAAAGCTAACATTTGCCTCCTTACTTATAGGCCCAAGTCTCTGAAATAAAGGGCTATTTAATATGTTCAGCATACTGTTGCTCTCAGTGATTGAACCAACCGGATATCCGATAACAAACTCATCCAATTCAAAGGAACTACTCAAGACTTGAGAAGAGCCATAACTGTCTGATAGATATTGAATGTAGACGGGATTCGGGTTAACTGATGTGTCACATGTGGCAGATTTCAATGCACTAACCTGTATTGCTTCTAAGCAAAACCTCAAATACTTTTCGTCTACGCTTACTAAGTGTTTTGGGATGCTGCTTCTTTGTAATCCATTAGAGCTGTTAAGGAACAGTCCCTGAACCCAGCTGTCTAAACCTTTTATTTGGTTGAAATTGAAGATCAGTTTTCGTTGTGGCTTTGATCCTCTTACTATGCTCCAATGCTTACATCCTGGGATATTCTCAACAAGATTGTGTTGTTCTAACTCATTGTTCTTGCTCACTGAATCTTCTTGCTTCTGATTTTCTTTTTCCAGATCAATAAACACATCATCCATCTTACTGCTCTAATTAGTAAAACACCATACTCAAAATATAAAACACCATACTCAAGAAAAAACGGCTTATTGACACGCTGTTAATTGATCTTTGCTGCTTCTCCCTAGCTCTCACTTCCGGTAAGGTAACTGCCAATTCAGTAGAACAAAGTTCAGCACACAAAAGCAACCATACTTTCAGTATAACAACCATTTACAAATAAACTGTGATTATCAACAAACCCCAAAATACAATCATTCATGTATCCAAATAAACTGTGATTATCAATAAAACACCATACTCAAGTCATGGAATGCTCTACCCTTAGAGTAAAAGGTTAGCACACAAAAGCAATAGAGTAAAATGGTACAGAACAGCCCACAAACAAGTTAGAACATAGCAATTGCAACCAATCAATCATTCATGTATCCAAAACAATTAGAATCGAGAAAATAAAAAGGGATTGTACTGCATCTACTACTTGCTTCTTATCCTTCATAAAACTTTTCACCTCCTTAAATGGAGGATTCATCTGATTTCCTAACTACTTTTAGCATCTACAGTAGATTAAACTACTGAACGTCGACTACAAAAGGTAATTGCAAACAGTAAAAGCATCCAAAGCAACAGACATAGAAGCACAGATCAACCATACTTGTTCTACCAAAACAATCAACTAAGCTTAATGACTTCCATGGAAGAGCAATACACATAACTATAGGGTCACGGGGAAGAAATTGCCATAACAAAGCTGAAATTTCTAAAGAACATACATCTTCAAGCTCAAGCTCAGCAAGCTATGAGATCCAAGAACATAAAAAGCAGAAGAAACCCAACAAAATTCAATAAAAAATAAAGACAAATATAAGGAGACAAATGAGGAATAAAAAGGCTCTACCTTTTAAACCTTCAAGTTCCAAAAAACCTAGTGGGAAGAGTTTAGATACGCGGAAAAGCAAATAGATTATACACCACTCGCTCAATATGCTTCAACATTCAAAACCCACTACCTAACTGCACTGTTTGAGGATGCAAATTTGTCAACTCTTCAAAAAAACAGAGAGAGAAACCACCCAGAAAATGGAGGAAATGAGGGTGCTGAAAATCATCGTAAGCCACGATTCTAGATTGGCGTAGTTGGGTGATTTTGAAATTAAAAAAGAAAAAAGAAAAAAGATTGGAATCCAACAAAAATTCAAGGGGGACCCACGAGGGAAAATAATGTTTTTGTTGGTCTTGGTCTACGATTGATTTTTATAAGATAGTTGATTGTTGGCAGGTTTCGAAAGTGGCAAAGAACAGAGAGGGACTCTGTGGATAGCATGCTAGAGAGAGAGGGAAGAAGGAAATTTGATGAGGAGAGGTGAAAATGGGAAAGTTGGAAAAAGAGAGAGAAAGAGGGTATGAGCTGGTATCCACAAAAAGGCTGCTTTCTTCTTTCTTCTCTCGTATTTTTTTATTCTTTTTAAAAACAATATTATTTATTTACTTATTTATTTATTATTGCATTTTATAATTGGTTATCGAGCTTTTCCCTACCGTCCAAAGTCCAAACTCCAAACCATGTACTTTTTTTCTTTGTTTTTGGGTTCTTGAACTAAATACATTATGGAGCATCCTGGTTAGGTATGACTTATGAGTAGTATCCTTTACACATGTGAATTGAATTGTGTAATAGAGTTTTCACTAATTACGTATTTGACCTTTGATATGAAAATTGTGATTAGCCAAATTATGTATACGGGTGTGAAAATGAAAGAAGGTTTTTATCACGCACATAATATGCGTAATTTTCATTTTTTAGAAGTCATATGCATAATCTTTAAAATATAGAAGTAACATTATGTACTAATATTACACCGATATTACGCAATTAGATTATTTTGTATATTTTGTATAGGTTTGTTTAATATGATCTCAAGAAATAAAAAAGAAAAGATTGATCGAACAAAGTAGGAAACATGATCGATAAAACAACAACGACCATTTTAAATAAATTTGTATTATAAATATTATCTTTAAATTATACTCCCTCCATAAGAGTCTAATTGTTTTTTAGAATTCTACACATATACTAATTTTAATCATACCAAAATACTCTTATTAACCATCAACATCTATAAAAAAAAGAAAAAAAAAAGAATGTATCTTGTTGTTATCAAAAAATTTATTTGAAATGAACAACCAACATTAAATATTTTAATTAATGATAATTTTGACACATTTTGTTTTTTTGAATATATATATATATATATATATATATATATATATATATATATATATATATATATATATATATATATAAACAAAATTGAAAAACAACAAGAACAATTATCCCTATCAAATTACATTTTGTAATCATTTCAAATAAAAAAAACATTTGATAAAGTTAAACTTATATAGTTACATGACATCATTTTTGGGAGAAGAAGTTGCAAAACAATTCCCATTATTCTTCTATCAATTAAACTTCTTCAATTTCGTAGAAATTGACATAATTATTTAAAAAAAAATATCAAAAAACCTTAAAATTTTAAAATTTGTTTTTTTCTCAGTTTTACCACTTATTAAATATTCACCATCCTTTTAGAGCAACAAGTGAACATTTATTAAAAAAATATTTTATAAAAAATTTTAAAATTATTCACACAATTATCTCTTAATTAATAACCTTAAAAACATAAAACGACACTTAAACTTATTAAAATTTGGATATTAGAATGTCTTTTTTTTTATTCGAAACAAGTAGTATTTAAAAAATTTCGCTTCTAGTGATTTATAAAAGAAAATAATTAACTGTAAATTAATTTAAGCACCTCGATAACATGTATGTTTTAACTTCTACCCTCCAAATGATACAAGTATTTAACTTAAACTAACTTCAATCAACAATTTTTTTTTCCGTTTGCAATGTAATGTGACTAACCATATGTAGGTGTAAATTCCGCGTTTGTAATTTTTCCAAAAAATGATAGAATACTCAAATTTAAAAAAATCATGTAAAATACATGGATGATTTGAATTAACGAATTACATTTTATATAGCAATTTTATTAATGAATATATATATAAATGATGATTAATTGATATATATAATTCGAAGGTAATCTTAAAATTACTCGTTCTCAAAGTATCCTTTACTTTTATTTTTCAATTATTGATACAAATCTCTCCTACCATTATCTCCCAAGGTAGAGAAACAATTAATCACTTTTGAAGCTAATAATGTAAGCTTATTCATGGAAAAATATACATTAATTTCATGAATATCAAACAGTGAGTAGTGCTAACAATCAACACACAAAAAAAACAAAAAAAAAAAGATAAAATCTTGTGATTGTGTAAATGCAATCATGCAAATTATAGAAGTTGGAAGTATACCAAAATAATAATAAGGTGGAAGTTAAGTGGGTCCTAGCTTGACGCTTAATGTAACGTACTTTTGGGCAGCAAATGGGCCGTATCCTCAGGAACATATATTCCATAGTATAATATTGGTGGATCAGCAACTACTACCATATATTTATATGCATTGATGATTAACTTATAGTTTATAGGATGATTGATTGTTGTTGGTTGTCCAGTCTTAGTCACCATCCTAGATTTTATATAACAAAAAACTTGCTTCCACATACAAGATTTATGTCAAAATTGCTTCAATTATAAGCCTTTTTTTTAAAAAAAAAAATGTAATAAAGGAAAGCGGTTCGATGCATTAGACAATACGCCGTTTAATGGATCGAAAGGCTGATTAAATCGGCAGATCGTCATGAGGACCCAAAACATACGGAAAAGAAAAAAAAAACACATCAAAAGAAAACTTTGATCACCACGATCCGATCGAGGAGGAGCACCAAATGAAGAACAAGGCAAGTAGAGCGAGGAATCAAACAAAAGAACATGTTTTTAGAAGCAATGCAGAGTACGACTCCTAGGGACCACCGGTGAAAACCTCAGATTTGGACTCTTATTAAGAGCCTTTAGATTTCGATCATCTATTCTCGACTCCTTCTCACGAACACAATCAACGCTTCTTTCAAACGAAAATCACATCCTTGAGACGTACACCATATCCTCGGACCAAATAACATGAAACAAAGTAACTCTTTTAATGTTCATTTTGTCATTTGTTGTATGAAATATATATTATTAATGAATTTAGTTTATTTATAAACATGGCGTGAGAAGGTAGTGAAAACCTTGAGAAGAGGAACCAATATATTATATCGGAGATTTTATTTCCTTTTCATAGAGTAAATTGTTTAATAAAAAATACTTCAAATGATATTTTCACAATTATTTCCCCTTTACTAGTTGAAAGTGAATTTTTTAAAAGGAATTTAATTCCCTTTTTTGGAGTATTTGAAGGCAAAGAAATTCAAAAATGGACAACCCATCATCTACTATTTATCAGTCGCCTACTCTTCATCACATGCTACTATTCATCACCGTTTTCATGGAGCAAAATCCATCGGTGAGAAGGGTGATTCGATCCAATTACTCCAAAAAAGACTAACTTGGTCACCCAACTAGGTAACTCCTAAACCCATAACCATGGTACCTTCTAAACCCCTAACCATGGGATGAGCATAGTAAATACGGATCAGATGAATCATCGTCATCCACTAAAGTTGGGCACACCCATCGGCCCACTCAAACCATGTACCACTGGTAATCATGGTCCGCCCTAACCGAGGAGCGAATAAGAATCATGAAAACGGTATCACCGACAACAATATCGTCATGGTTATAGACCACAAAAATAACAAGGCAATTACCCGCTATGGTCATAGACCAAATCATCTCAATATACACATGGCAAAAGCCGCTCAAGTCAAAGATCAAATCTCAACACCTCAATACCAAAAAATCCGGTTCTTTTCAAAATACCTCAAGTACAAACTCGTTAAAAAAGTACTATACGTTAACATAAACACGACACTGCCAATAATGGCAAAACAACTCAAGCCAAGATGTTTTCAAGCTTTCGAAATCAACTTATCAAACTCATATCATAAACTCAAATAAAAGGCAATATCAATACACTTTCTACAAACACTTGTCTTTAACCCTCATCATGCATGCATATATATATATATATTTATATAGGAATAGGATCAAGTAAGAACCAAAGTTACGGTAAGAAATGAGAACGGATTTAGACCGCACGATCTAAGCAATTTGACGGATATGATGTGATTTATATTTAGGAAATATTTAATGTTATATTACATGTTTCCATATGAGTTACGACATATACTTCATTTCCTATTTTAGATATCGTCAATTATTTATAAAATCTTCTATTAATCACCGGTAATTATTTATTCAATGTAGGGAGAGTATTGCACGACTATGTTATTACAAACGTAAATTATACACGACTCCGAAATGTTATTTATATTAGACCACAAAATGTTAATTATATGTGGGATCATGCATGTATTATAATTACATGTCAACTATAAAGTATATATGCAATGCACGTACATTGTGTTATTTGTGCACAAACCTTAAAACACAGCACTAGCATGAATATTAAAGTGACACGGACCGCGCTTCTCAACCAATCCGGAAGCATCCGGAACGTTCGGGACGCTCGTAGAAGTCTCCGGACATGGCCGGAAGACCCTAGAGAAATGCGGAACCATCTAGGCATGGCTAGAGCCTTGCGGAATATTCTAGATAAGTAGAGAAACTTGTAAGGAGTTCTAGCCAAGAAGGATCCGGATTGTCCAAGACTTGTCCAAATCCGGAACCTTCCTAGGAGGGGTGGCCTTGGGCTATAAATAGGGAGTGCCACCCCCTCATTTGCATCATCCAAGTTCCAAGCTCTCATCCAAGCATTGTAAAGCTCTCTTATAATACAACGCTTTCTTTCCCACACACAAAGCCTTCAAAGTTCTCTTAGCCATCAATCTTAAGTTCTTTCGTTGGCAACATCGGGAATAGGCTGATCTTAGCACGACAAGGGGTCGAGACAAGCTAAGAGCCGCACGGTTTGGAGTTAGGGAAACTCAGCCCGTGACAAGTGGTATCAGAGCCAACAACGTTCCAAAGGGAGGTTTCGATGGCTAGCCAAGGAGGCGTGTCGGAAGTCGTTGACGTGAGCAAGAAAGGAAAGAAGGCCGCAAGGGATGCATCAAGGGACGTGGTGTCAAGCACGGAGGCTAGGCTGGAGAAAGTCGAGTTGGCCGTGGGCGAGATGCGGGACTCCATCTTCGACGCCAACAAGCGGGTTGATGACGTCGAATCCACGATGGAGTCCTCTATTGAGGAACTCAAGGGGGAGTTCCAAGGGGCCATGAACATGTCACACAAGACCCTTGCCGCAGAACATGAAGTTCTCAAGGCCAAGTTTGAGGCGCTGACCGACAAGGGCAAGAGACCAGCCGAGAGGCAACCCTTGAGTTGCTTCCTATGCGGGGAGAAGCACTTGATGCGCGACTGCCCTTCAAGAAACAAGTTGAGCGCCATCATAACACGGGAGGACCGGCCCGAGGACGATAAGCTGCGACTCGGGGCCATGATGCTTAGCTCCATCAAGACTAAGCGGTTCACCAACAAAAGGGGACTTATGTTCGTAGACGCCATGGTAGGCGGCACTAAAGTAAGCGCGTTGGTGGACACCGGGGCCTCCGACATATTCATGTCTGAGGAAACATCAAAGAAGTTGGGGCTCGAGGTCACCAAGAGTCATGGATGGATCAAGACGGTGAACTCCAAGGAGGTCCCGACACTCGGGGTAGCACAAGGAGTAGAGCTATCATTGGGAGATTGGTCGGGCAAGGCCACGATTGAGGTAATCCCTCTAGACGACTACGACTTAGTCATTGGTTTAGCATTCCTCGATCGTATCAATGCTCTCCTTGTGCCATTTGCCAACTGTATATGCATCTTGGACCCCCATCACCGTTGCATCGTGCCGGTATATCGGGAAAAGGCGCCAAGTGCTAAGGTAGTCTCGGCAATTAAACTTTCCAAGGGACTAAAGCGGGAGGAACCAACATTCTTGGCAACTCTCAAGCTGGACGAGACACCATCCGGGGAAGACCCGACACCAGCTGAAGTCTGCCATGTCTTGGAAGACTTCAAGGACGTTATGCCGCCCGAACTTCCAAAGAAGCTCCAACCTAAGAGGGAGGTGGATCACAAGATCGAGCTCGTATCCGATGCTCGACCACCCGCCCGAGCACCGTATCGCATGTCTCCGCTGGAGCTAGAGGAGCTAAGGAGACAACTTAAGGAATTATTGGAAGCCGGTTACATCAGACCGTCCAAGGCACCATATGGAGCACCAGTGTTATTCCAGCGGAAGCACGACGGGAGCCTACGCATGTGCATCGACTATAGGGCGCTCAACAAGCTAACCATCAAGAATAAGTACCCGATCCCGCTCATCGCATACCTGTTCGATAGACTTGGGGAAGCTCGGTGGTTCACCAAGCTTGACTTAAGATCGGGATACTACCAAGTTAGGATCGCGGAAGGAGATGAGGAGAAGACCGCGTGTGTCACGAGATATGGGTCATACGAGTTCTTAGTCATGCCTTTCGGCTTGACAAATGTACCGGCAACATTCTGCACTCTCATGAACAAGGTACTCCAACCCTTCCTTGATCACTTTGTCGTAGTTTACTTGGACGACATTGTTATCTATAGCCGCACATTAGAGGAGCACGTGGAACACCTACGGCAAGTCTTCCAAGTACTACGTGAGCACGAGCTTTATGTCAAGAGAGAAAAATGCTCGTTCGCTCAACAAGAGGTTCCATTTTTGGGACACATAGTCGGCAAGGGACGCATACGGATGGACTCCGCCAAGATCAAGGCAATCATGGATTGGGAACCGCCGACTAAAGTAACCGAGCTTCGCTCTTTCTTGGGGCTAGCCAACTATTATCGCCGCTTCATCCATGGGTATTCGCACATCACGACGCCCTTGACAAACATGCTCAAGAAGGGGATATCTTGGGCTTGGAGCAAGGAGAGTCAAGAGGTGTTCGATCGGCTTAAGAAGGCGATGACCGAAGAGCCAGTGCTAGCCCTGCCCGACTATGGGAAGCCGTTCGAAATACACACGGACGCATCAGATTATGCCATAGGGGGAGTCCTGATGTAAAAGGGACATCCGATAGCTTTTGAGAGCCGAAAGCTTAATGACACCGAGCGGCGCTACACAGTACAAGAGAAGGAGATGACGGCCATCGTCCATTGCCTAAGGACTTGGCGTCATTATCTCCTAGGGTCCAAATTCGTGATCAAGACAGACAATGTGGCCACGAGCTACTTCCAAAGCCAGAAGAAGCTAACACCCAAGCAAGCCAGGTGGCAAGACTTTCTTGCCGAGTTCGACTACGAGTTGGAATACAAGCCGGGCAAAGCCAACCTAGTCGCCGACGCTCTTAGTCGTAAAGCGGAGTTAGCTGCCATCAGCCGACCGATAGGGACTTTGGAAGACCGCATCAAGGAGGGCCTTGATCATGACCCAACCGCCAAGAACCTAAGGGAATACGTCAAGGAGGGCAAAACAAGGCGGTTTTGGGTCGAACGGGACTTGATCTTCACCAAGGGCCAACGGCTATATGTGCCCCACTTTGGAGGATTAAGACGTGAAGTCATCAAAGATTGTCATGACTCCAAGTGGGCCGGACACCCAGGTTGAGCAACGACAACCTGCGGGACTCTTGGAACCTTTGCCAATACCGGACCATCCTTGGCAAAGCGTTAGCATGGACTTCATAGTTGGTCTACCCAAGACGGACGGATTCGGGAGTATCATGGTGGTGGTAGACCGAATCTCAAAATACGCAACCTTCATACCGGCGACAAAGGAATGCCCCGCAGAAGAGGCGGCCAAGCTGTTCATGAAGAACGTGGTCAAGTACTGGGGCTTGCCACAATCCATCATCAGTGATAGAGACGGAAGGTTCACGGGGAGGTTTTGGACAGAGTTGTTCAAGATGCTCGGGTCAGACTTGAAGTTCACCACCGCCTTCCATCCTCAGACGGACGGACAAACCGAGAGGGTTAACTGCTTGCTCGAGGTCTACCTTCGGCACTATGTCAGCGCATCACAAAAGGATTGGCCGAAGTTATTGGACGTCGCTCAGTTCTCATACAATTTACAACGGAGCGAGTCTACGGGAAAGAGTCCGTTCGAGATTATCATGGGCTTCCAACCAAGTACCATCGCAACGGGATACACTGGACCAACACCAGCGGCGTACAAATTTGCCAAGGGTTGGCAAGAGGAGTTGGACTTGACGCAGGCTTGCCTTGTCAAAGCCAACAAGAGGACGAAGAAATGGGCTGACCAACACAGGAGGGACATTGAGTACCAAGTTGGGGACTTAGTCATGGTCAAGCTCCACTTCATCATGCGGTACACCGGACTACACAAGGCATTGATATGGCGGTACGAGGGACCTTTCAGAGTTCTTAAGAGAATCGGGCGCACCGCCTACAAGCTCGAGTTGCCGTCCAAATTCAAGATACACCCCGTCTTCCATGTGAGTATGCTCAAGCCTTACCACCAAGACATGGAAGACCCAGCACGGGGAGACGCTCAAAGGGCGCCAATGGGAGTTCGGACTTCTTTCGACAAGGAAGTCGAGGAGATCATGTCAGATCGGGTCGTCCGCGAGAAGTATCGGCGGCCAAGACTCGAATACTTAGTGCGATGGAAGGGACTTCCTGGGGCGGAGATGACATGAGAACCAGCCGAGTCCTTGTGGCAATTCAAGGACAAGATCGAGGCATACGAGGCCAACGCGACGAGGACGTCGCGGGATTCAGTGGGGGAGGATGACACGGACCGCGCTTCTCAACCAATCCAGAAGCATCCGGAACGTTCGGGACGCTCGTAGAAGTCTCCGGACATGGCCGGAAGACCCTAGAGAAATGCGGAACCATCTAGGCATGGCTAGAGCCTTGCGGAATATTCTAGATAAGTAGAGAAGCTTGTAAGGAGTTCTAGCCAAGAAGGATCCGGATTGTCCAAGACTTGTCCAAATCCGGAACCTTCCTAGGAGGAGTGGCCTTGGGCTATAAATAGGGAGTGCCACCCCCTCATTTGCATCATCCAAGTTCCAAGCTCTCATCCAAGCATTGTAAAGCTCTCTTATAATACATATAGAAATTATATTACAAAACATGAATTTCTATATTACATATAGAAATTCAACAGTAAAGCTCTCTTATAATACAACGCTTTCTTTCCCACACACAAAGCCTTCAAAGTTCTCTTAGCCATCAATCTTAAGTTCTTTCGTTGGCAAAATCGGGAATAGGCTGATCTTAGCACGACAAGGGGTCGAGACAAGTTAAGAGCCGCACGGTTTGGAGTTAGGGAAACTCAGCCCGTGACAAAAGTATGCACTAAAAGTGCACAAGTACATATGGACACAACTAGAAACATATTCGATAGACAAAACGTGTACAAATACTAGATAGGTAACACAATTGAGATTTAATTAAATTGATTTACATTGTTATATGAAGCATGAATTAGAATTTATCGATGCACGACTAAAAAAAAGTGAGAAATTCAACAATAAAATATATCTACTAACACGAATACAAAACATTAATAAAATTATATTACATATAGAAAAAGAATTTTGGTTGCAAATTGGAAAAAATTATATCGTCTAATCGTGCATAGTGAAATGTATTTTAAGTAATATTTTGGTTGTCTTTATGGTATATAGTTCACAATTACCATATACAAATTTTCTACATTATTGTGCATTAATATTTCCATATATGATCGATTAATCATAGACGTTGATCACTTCATCCGACGATTCATATGGGTTCTCATTTCTTACCGTAACAATGGTTCTTACTTGATCCTGACCATATATATATATATATATATATATATATATATATATATATATATATTGTAAACATCAAACCAAACATCATTTAAAATGACAAAACATAACTCGTAAATAGTAATCAAATACGTCATTTCATGCATGCAATAATATAACGGACTTAAAATTAAATCATGCTCATATAAAAAGCTCACAAGTACTTTAACCAAAACGATAACGTTAACTGAAAGTCGTCAAACAAGCTAACAATTAAGAAATCACATAATCAATACACAAATACTATATATATATAATCACAACACCGTCTAATAGGTGTAAGAGTGACTTACATAATTCTCAACTCTAGCTTGGGTTGCACTTCACTTAGGATTTTCCCAAAACCCGTTATCCAACCGAATAAGTACCTAGAATATCCAACTAGGCATATTAATCCAAATTTCATCTTATAACTTAACAAGCAAGGGAACATTCCAAAGGTTGAAGAAAACTCAAGTAGCGTTGTAAAAACGAAGGTCGATCGACGTTTGTTGAATTTCGACTCGAGCTAAACCCTTCCCGAAAGCGTAACCGAACTTAAACCATACAACTAAACAAGTTTTAAAAAAACTAAACTTGGTTCATAAAACGTAACATATCCATACTATACACTCGTAAGATACAATTTAAGATCTAAAAATACTTTCGTAAAATATTTACGATCTAAAAAATAATCATATAAATCACGGAAAATATGTACATTAAAAACTTTATTATATAGGGGACGAGCCTAGTGGGATGAAGAAGTTAAGGCATGTATCCCGTCGCAAATAGTTTTTTCCGGATGAGTTCAAGACAAAATTTCTACTTTGAATGAAATCATGTCGGAACGGGATCGGGACAGGATCGAGATTGACGGAATTTGTGCACACCTCTAGGAAAGATAGTGCAAAAAAAAGGCACGAGAATTAAAAAAATTCAGCTTCTTCAGGAAGAAGAGAAGATGAAATTCTAGCCAATAGATATGAGCCATCTAGATTCATGTGTATATAGCTAATTAACATTTTTTATGATATATATATATATATAATAATAATAATAATAATAATAATAATAATAATAATAATAATAATAATAATAATAATAATAATAATAATAATAATAATAATTTTATTTTCTTATAGACATCCATTTTGTTACTTTAAAAAAATATATTTTCTGCTTAACTTATTGACGTGACACATATTTTATAACTTATTTAGATGTATTACTTTATCCATAAAGTATTATTTATGAATTTATATTTTAGCCTTTTTTTATTATTAACAATGCTAATAGAAAATATAAGTAATACGTACACTATGATAAGTACACTTGGGCATCCTCGGACCCGGGCCAGACTTGCGTGAAAATTTTATCCGTTTTTGCCGAGCTCGGAATTTGGGCTTAGGTTCTTGTTCGTACCTGTCGGAGCGGGCCGGGGGCGGGCGGGCCCTATTATATATATATATTTTTTATTTAAAAAATAAAATTATACATATTAAATATAAAATAATTAAAAATTATAACACATAATACAAAGTAGTTCAATGGTCATGTTGAATCTTATCTTGAGGTATCGAGTTTAATTCCTACTATTCGCATATATGTTTTACATATTTAAATTAAAAAAGGGTTTTTGGGCGGGGCTTAACGGCCCGGACTACCTTATGCGTCATACCCGTCCGTTTTTGCGAACGGACTTACCCAGATTGACGATGACATTCAAAAATGTTGTAAACTCCGGATGTCATCAACCATCGCTAATTTATTTCCCTTTCAAAACTCGGACGTCGGTGCCTTACAACTTTATTAACAACAATCAAATCAAACGGCATGCATATAACACACCCTTTTCTTAATCTATTATATTAGAAATAAGTTAAAAAGTTGGGATGAAAGCATATTTTTTTTTGTAGGGAAGAAAAATCTAGTTGAATCTAGAAAAATACAAATATGTGCAAGGTAAATAGGTAATCTAGTCACGGGATTCACAATGCACCTTGTTAACAAAATGCATGTGACTTCACTTCAATCCCTTCTCCAGTTCTCCTCATTATCTCGACCGGAGTACTTATTTAGTCATCCAAATCCTGTGCACTAATTTGTACTTCACTATCCTTTTTCAAAATTTTCCCCATGAATTTGAATTATCTAAACGTGTATAATAATAATAACAATATTTTACGAACAAATTAATAGGCTGGAAAACTGGGACTGGTTCAGTCCAGTTCCCGATCTATTGCTTTTAAAAATTTTGATTTTGGTTCGGACAGAAAAGATCGGGTTAAACCGGAATATTATTTATTAATTTTTAATATTTACTTTCATATATTAAAAAAAATCATATATATCTTGTGTACATACTTATTAAAATATGTATATTTATAATTATTTTTTTAGTTTTTATAAACTTTTTTTTAATTTTATTTCGATCCAAACCAGTCCGAATCCGGTACTGATTGGGATGGATGGGCCATCTAGATTTTTGAATTTTTTTGAGTTTTTTTTATTTTAATACAATAGGTTATATGCCCTCAACGTCTTAACTTATTAGTTCTTACTAAGATTTTTTTTTTTTTTAGTAACAAGTCTTAACATTAATTTAAATCAGCAATTACAAGTTCAAAAACAGATGGTGGAATGTTTTCACAAAAAACTTGTTCCTCTCCCACTTCGGGAGCAACGAACTTAGAGTCCGTGTCAAGGCATATGCCTTGACCTGCACATGCCCTTGCTAGGGTTGCAGATCCCCCCTCAGTTCATCTATTATGAGTCCCCCATGGGATCGAATAACTACCACATTGTTGAAGCACTCCGCAACGAACTTAGAGTTCGTGTCAAGGCATACCCTTTTAGCACCACATTGTCTCGCTTCCTCCGCACCCATTCTCATGGCTGCAGCTTCAACCCACCAAACCGGCCACCTTCCCTGTAGACGTTGGACGTTGGCCCTCATAATTACTCCGTTGCTTCCCCTCATAACCATAGCAATACCCATCATTCCTTCTGGCAGCATTGCGGCGTCGACATTAACCTTCATGATCTCATCAACCGGGGGTTCTCATTTCATCACGCCAATGGTACGAGTTAGCGTGTCGATCCCCTTTCTCTTCCTATAGTCCCGAACTAGCTTATCCCGTGCCATGCACGAGTTTGATTTAAATTAATCTACTATAATTCAATCTATTGTGATAATAAGGTAAAAAAAAAAATAGTTACAAATAAATTTAAGTTAGTAGGGTGAAATGAGAAATATGATGATCCTTATATATTACAATATTAAATGTTTATAAAAAGTTATGATCAAAATTATTTATTTTTTTAAAAATATTATAAGTGGTAAATATTGTATAATTATTGAATTAATATATATGATTCTCCGTAATTTCCATCTTGTGTAGAAAAATTTTGTCTAATATATTTTTTAATTTCGTTTTTTATAATATAGTCTTTCTAAATATATATAATTCTAAATCTCAAATTAGGATATAGTACATATTAATATCTTCATTAATGTGTATAACTTTTTATGTAATAATGAGATGGCATAACCTTAATATGACACGTGGAAAAAATGTGAGGTACAACTTAATGTAAAAATAACACGTGACGAATTTAACATAGCGATGACATGTGACAATATTCACTTCTGTTTTAGAATTATACGGTAGATTAAGCCAAGAAAGCCTTCTTTCAAAATGACAGCATTAGGGAGGTTCATCTTCAAAAAGCATCTTATTTATGTGGCTCCACCCGATCCATGATCGAGCAACCATCTCCTCCAATGCTTCAAAACCAAAACACTTGTAAACATTGGTAAAGACCTCATTTACTGGACAAGGAAGCACCTGCAACACATGGTCAAGAGACCTAGAACCTCCCCAGATCTCTCTACTTTTCTCACATAGAATAACATGTGTGGTAGATCCAGCGAAATTTCAACACCTCTCGCGTATAGGATCTTGCACAACCCTTTTGCTCAACAAAGCTTGCCGCGTCGCAAGTGTATCAATGTAAAAATGCCACGCAAACGCGAGAACATTTGGGGGGGAGCTTCAGTTTCCAAATCAAATTTGGTCCATCCATAGTCTCACCCCTCGTCTGCCCAACCAGTTCTCCAAGTGACTGCACCTTTCAAGCCAATAAGCACTCCTAACCGTGAATATACCTTCGTTATTTGGCCACCATACCACATTGTCTTCTCCACGTCCAATAAGGTCCCGGGACATATTCTTGATTAGGGTAGCATCTTCAGGAGTGAAGATATTGTCAATAAGTTGTACATTCCACTATAAACTGTTTGGGATTAGCAAGTCCTTTAATTTCCAGTCCAATTGAGCTGAAACCGTAATTGAAGGCTTTTTAATTCCTTTTCCACCATCCTTGACAATCCAAGCGTCGAGCCAGACCGATATTGTTTCTCCATTTCCAATCCTCCATCCCATGCCTTCAATTAGAAGTGCTTTTGCTCCCCAAACACTTCTCCATGAATAGCTTGACATATAACTAGAGTTGAGTCCAGAAAACGAGTGTGCTTGTAGTATTTTGCTTTAAGAACTTCAGTAGCGAGTGAGTCACCATGTGTAATCGGTCTGCAACATTGTTTAGCTAGCAAGCATCGCGTCATTGAACACTTTGAGATCTTTAAACCCCATGCCACCCAAACTCTTTGGAAGGTAAAGATAGCTCCAACTTTTCCAATGAATCCTCCGTTTCTGCTCCGTTGTACTCCACCAAAACCTAGCCATCATTGAGTGGATCTCGTTAATTAGTATCTTAGTTCTTACTAAGATACTTGACTTGTATTTTGTCAATATTTTTTTGCTTGACTTGTATATGTGTTTTCGTTATAAATAAAGGCCTTATAATGATGATGTTGCGAGCTCATAAATTTTTTCAGATTAAATATTTTTATTAAATCAATAATTAAATAAAAACAATAGATCGTACTTTTTCAGCTTACAATTACGCATTGTTTCGTCGTAATATTTTTTTCAGATAAATTTCTACATCTTTATCCAGTTTTTTTTAGTAAGAAATCCGCACAAGGTGCGAGTTATGAACTAGTTAATTATTATAGGACATACGAAGAAAGGCCGGGGAATGAAAACGGGTGATCGGTTGATGGATGGATGTACCAATTCCGCCAACCACCCATCTTACTCAAGTTGTCACCCACCCCGCCCATCACCCACCTAACACTTCACCCATATTCCACCCACCCATCATCTACGTGGTGATCGGATGGTTCGGGTGAAGTAGTCGGGTGTGAAGTAATATTTTTTGTTTTTAGAATTTTGAAAGTTATGTCAATTTTCAATTTAAAAATAATACAAATCAAAATCACGAAATATTGTGAAACATAATAAACCAACAACAAATTTTTTTTCAAGTAATACAAACCAAAATGATGCAAAAAAACACAAATTTTTTTGCATACAACAAAAGGAAATTAACATAAATCAAATGAAACTCCTCTAAAGCTCGATATAACGATACACTTTAATGACCTAACATAATAAAAAAATTAATAAACAATAATTAGAAAATCAAAGTTAACCATTAATTAAAACTTGAATGTCGAAAGTATATATATTGAGGTATACGCCTTCATGACGGAATCTTCAACATCAACATCCTCCATTATAGTATCAACCTACTTGTGCATCGAGCGAAAAACCTAAATTCTAACTAAAAATCATGAAAGGGAGATATCATAAGTAAAAAAGAAGAAGAGGTTATTAGTATAATAAGATATGCTCACCCACATAATTGCTCCCAATCCAATATTGCAAACACATTAATGTCTCTACGATATCTCCATGAAGTCTAGAATGATGAGGATTCACCACTCACTCACCCGTGCTAAAAACATTTTTAGAAGCCACAGTAGACACGAGAATTGCCAAAATATCTTTTGCAATCTTTCGCAAATTTGGACATTTTAGATCAGTTTTCCATAAGATAAGAACATCAAAATCTTTACTATTAGGTAATACAATTTCTTGAAGATAATATACCAACTCATGACTTACACTAGCATTCTTCTTCAAAATTTTATTATAATGGCCAAAATCATCATCATCATTATCAGAAATTACATGTCTCTTCCCAATCAATCCAGGAGTTGAACTTAAATATTCTTGATCCTCAATATCATCACCTAAGTCTTGATACTCATAAAAAATCGAACATCAAAGATTCCCCTTCTCAATCTCAACAAAGATCATCGTATGTCTTGTTATAATAACATTTAACACATTTCAGTTTGTCTCTTGGGCCTGAAATTGTTTCTATTGCCAAACCTTTCGAAAGAACAAACCTTTCGAAAGAAACTTTAGCAGACAAACCTTTCGAAAGAACAAATTAGTTGTTGGGTAGTTTCTCCCGGAAAAAATGTTTGTCACCTTGTGGCGAATGTTGAAGCAGTGAGCACGTCGATGTCGGCGTCAGTGGAGCAGTGAGAACGTCAAAAACAGTGTCGGCGGAGTAGTGGTCGGCGACTCCGGAGAAGGTCAAAGATGGCGATGACGAGTAGTGAAGGGAGAAAACCCGTCGGCACATATGGCAGATGCGCCTGCAACGTGAAGGCGAAGACTCAAAGAGCTGGAGACAGACACGGGATCGGTACTCTAAGTGGTTGTTTGTTTGGCAATTATTTCCCATATTAGATATTAGGGATTTAGGATCTTATATATATTTTTATAATTTAAACGGGTGAAACGGGACGGGTGGGTGACGGGGTGGGTGGTGGGTGGTTGTACCTCCACCCATACACGCCCCACCACCCATCAATTTCACCCACCACCCAAAATTCTTCGAGTTTTCACCCATATATTTGGGTCGGGTGATCGGTTAGGTCGGGTGGTGGTGCACCCATTTCCATCCCTATTCTTGACAAAGGAAATGACATTTATAAGAGGCGAGCAATCCCCGTAACCCATAGGTTAGTTTGTCCGTTTTTCTATTATGTTTATAAGACCGTACTTCACTTGTATAATTTTAAATAGTTTAACTTGTGTCGTATTTTGTACTACTTTTTTTTGAAATTATTTTTATATATAACATATTTTGTAAATATATTATTTTTATTTAAAAAATTAAAAAATATTTATTTTAAAAAGTAAATTTCGTAAAATAATTATTCTGAAAATAATTTAATATTTAAATTAAATTATAATTGTATTTAAATAGAGATTTGATTAAAAACGGTTTTAAATTAAGATTTGATGAAATTAATATCAAATTAACACGTAGACTTTAAAATAGTTTCGATTTGAAATATGAAAAAATTTATTTTAGCTTTAATATATATAATAAATTTCAATAATATATTCAGAAAATTAAAAAACTAATCGGGTTTTTCTTTTGAAGGAGAAAACAGGTAACTTGGGTAATTTAGAATGGATTGGGTCAGGTTGATATGCAATCGTAGATTGGACCTTATGGGCTATGCTGTATTTTCCCATATGAGTCAACCATATTGAGCCATGGCCTGGTTTTCATTGGCCTAAATTTGGGCCATACCTCATTGTGTATGTGGGTCCACTTCCGACCTTATGGGCTAGTGCTTTCGGCTTTGTAGCACACCCCGCCATTCAAATAAAACAAATAAAACACTTCATTTTATTTTTAAAAGGTTTTAAAATTAAAGTTGTGTATTTTTAAAAATAAAAGATGTCTAATTTTAAAAGTTGTATCCAATTTAATTAGAAGTTATTTTGCTTTAATGGTAGTAGAAGTAACATATAATTTGAATAGAATTATATTTTTTTAAAAAAATCCGATAACTTTAAGTCTCAACGCCATATGTAGGCGAAACGAACGTGGGTGTGACAAGTAATGTTTATTATCTTTGCTTTAGTATAGTATATAAACTAGTATAATATCCGTGTTATACATCGGATGTGATTTAATTAAATATTAATTTTAAAATAGTTAAAAATATTTATTTTGAAAATGTGTACATTTAATAATTTTATAATACTATTTGTATAACTAAGAAATTTAACAAAAAAATATATATAACAATGAGGTTTGGAAGTTATATACTATTATATATCTAATTATAAAATAAAAATACTATATGTATTATACATATAAAGTGGATTAAATGGCAATATAATCTAGAAAATAAAAGATTACAAAAATATTTGTTATAATGTATATATACAACACTATTTCTTTGTAAAGTTAGTTTACATAGTTTTTTTAATATTTCTTGTAAAACACAAATACATATAATTTTTTTAAAATATTTTTTGTAAAACACAAATACATATAAAAATGACACGTGGTGAATGCATGCACGAAAAATTAGAGCTGTGCATCCGGTCCAGACTGGTGGACCGGATTTTTTAAAATCTGGATCGGAGACCGGACCGTTACAGTCCGGTTCAGACCGGATTTGGACCGTTTTGGACCGGAATATAATAAACTAAATTAAAATAAATTATTTTTACAAATATTTTTTTTAAAATATATAATTTTTTTATTAATATTTACATAATATATATGATTTTAAAAAATATATAAATTAAAATTAATAAAATAATAAAATAAATAAATTACAATCCGGACCGAAATCGGACCGGGACCGGAATTTCCAAATCCTTGGACCGGAGATCGGACCGAATTTGAACCGGGACCGGATTGGAAAAATCCCGTCCGATCCGATTTTCCGATCCGGTTCAATTTTACACAACCTAAAAAAAATCACTTGTGCGGTAAGGGCCTAAGGCTCATGCTTTAATGTCATAGGTTTAATGGGTTAAAACTCTAATTTTTAGAAACCATATATTTTACTAAAAATATCTCAAAAATAATTTGTTATTCAACTAGTTCAGCAAATATTATTTATTTATATTTTCCGTAAGTTTGATTTTTGTTCCAATTAAACCTCAATATGTATTAAGATTTGTTCAAAAGTTAAGAGGAAACATGGCAATTAAGATCTCCTATATCACTGATATATATATTCCTCTCATGTGATTGGTTTAAGCTAAATAAAGAAATAAAAAAATAATAATATTTTACGAAAAAAATAATAAACAATAACAATTTCATCAATAGAATATAAGAATACATGAAGTGGGTGATATAAAAGATCTTAACCGAAAACATGACAGTGCAAAGCAAGACACTTTGTTGAAGCCTCAAGTCTCTGTAATTCCCACTTGTCAAGGTTCGATAAATAAAAAGAATACGAGGACAATAGTACCCCTCCAACTTCCCATTAATTTCATCACTTATCACACGCCAACCCCGTGCTATCGTGCGCCACCTATTCCATTTGCGAAGCGCCACCAAGAGACAGCATGAGAATTTTACTTCTTCTCACTCCCACCGAATATTTACTCCTCTGCTTCTCCTTCCCTTCTCCCTCGACTAACTTGCGCCGATTTCTATCTCCTCCATCGCCGGAGCTCCCTCGCCGACATGCCTTCTTTCTCCACCAAGCCAAGAAAACTCTCTTCATCCAACTCCAATTCAAACCACCACCATAGCCACAATAACAGCAGCAACACCAACGGCCACAATCACCATCATCACCACCACCATCACAATATCTTCTCATCGCCGCTTCTCTGCCGGCACTTCCCCACTGCAACAGCAACCCTCGATCTCCTCATCCTCATCCTTGTCGTCTTCTCAGGAGCCTTCCTTATCATCTCTTACTTCTCTTACATCTTCCACTCCCTCTCTCTCCTTCTTCCCCCGCTCTTGCTTTACCATTCCTCGATCCTCTACGATTCGCCGTTTCTCTATGTCTTTGGATTTGTACTCGCTTCGGTTGTTATCGTTGTTGGATTTTGGATCTGCTGCGGGTTCCGATCTCGGAAGTGTGATAACCCTAAGTGCAAGGGTTTGAAAAAGGCTATGGAGTTCGATTTGCAGCTTCAGACTGAGGAGTGCTTGAAATTGGGGCCTAATGATGTTGATAGATTGCCTTGGAAGGGTGGTACTGAGACTAATCCTGATTATGAGTGCCTCAGGGCTGAGCTTAGGAAAATGGCTCCCCCAAATGGACGGGCTGTCTTACTGTTTAGGGCTAGGTGTGGATGTCCTGTTTCCAAGCTGGTCGGTTGGGGGCCTAAACGGGGGCGGAAACATAAAAAGTGAGTTCCTTCAGTTTTGTGTTTTTGGATTTAGGTTTGATGAAATTTCTGATTGAACTAATTGATGTTGTCTGGTATGCAAGCATTAGTTCTACTCTTTATCTGTGTGGTAGAATACTAGAATGTCATTTATTCGATGAGTGATTAGTCGTTCAATGTTTGATTTGATTTGCCCTATTAATGCTTTCATGCTCTTGCATCTGGCGCCTGCGAATTGGTATTTGCTTATATTATTGGATGAAAGTTTCATAGTTATGCTTAATCATTTAGGTTCATATCCGATTTTGAACTAAATTAATGAGAAGAATTGTTAGAACATCTTTCTTTGCAGATTTTAGCATGCTTAATCATTTCGTGCGCCTCGGTGTTTCACCCGTTTCAAAAAAATAATCTTAAACCAATTTGCCAGTTCAGATTTTACACATATTATTGACTAGCATGAACCTCATCATCTTGAGCTCACACATGTTCTTTATAAGAAATTGCCTTTTGGGTTTGTCCGATTTTTTGTCCTGCTCAATAAAGACCTTGCTGTTCTAACCCAAAAAAGCCTTGCGGAAAATGTTTTTCGCTATAGAGAAATAAATTAACTAATTGCGGTCCGAAAACAGAAGTTACTTAATTTGATGTTGCTTAAGTTTCAGAATGTTCAAAGTTTATATTTGTAGAGGATTCGTCAATTTAGGAATCTGACTTGTCCAATTGTAATAATTGAGTTCATCATATTGCATTTGCTTCGGTTATTCTATGACAAACTACAATTTGGTACTGCAGTAGGTGGCTTGTGAAGTGTATAGCCATTTGATTCGTGACCAAGATTGCAATCATTTTGAAATATTGTGAGGTTTATGGTGTCAGTCTTGCCCAGTCTATAGAGGTGCATTAGTGTTATGCAGTTACCACTTGTATGTGATGTCTGGTTATTTTGAGGGTGAATGTTGTCTTGGTTAGTGATTCTTCTTTTTTAACTTATTCCCCCCGAAAATAGAAAAACTTTATGGAGAATCTGACATGCTAAATTTATGGCTAGACAAAGATATTATTGCCCTTGGTGGATACATTTACAACATATCTTTCGTCATTGGCTGGTCTTCTTTCTCATGATTTGGGGGTATGTGTTTGTTAGAGTTACTTTTACTTGTAGGTAGTTGTCTACTATCAGGGACAGTTCAGAATGTTGTTTCTGTTCATCTATATCCTGTCCAGTATGATATGCGTTCCTCCAGGAAAAGTAGATGTGATTGCTTGTTTGACCTCTATTTGCTATTGATGCGCTTGATGTTAAGAATAAGTATATTATTATGAGATATCATTTCTACATTTAAGAACATCTTCGTGCAATACTGTAATTATATAGATTTTAATGCCTTGATTCTTGATGTTATTCTCGGACCTTGGCGATTAAATTTGGTCAATGGTAAAGAATTCCAATGGGGTTATACTCAAACGCTTGTCTGGTGCTATGTGATGTGTAGTCTGTAGGTTTGGAATTCCCTCCTGACATAGAAATTGTTGGATGCTTGGAGTAATATGAGTAACATAATAAGGAGTATACCTATCCGTTATCAACTTATCGGCCATGGTAGAAGCTTAAGATCTACTACTGCAGTGTCATAGAACCTCAAAGTAATATGAGTCACATAATAAGAAATAAGAAGTAAGGAGTAACATGCTAAGGTTAAGCACATACATTGGAGTTTTTTTTTACCCACTTAGATTGATTTTTCCTAGCGAAAGTTGCTATAAATCTCAAAGCATACTGCTAAAATTGACTCAAATGTTTTATTTAAACCATGTAAATTATACAGTTCAATGCATTTCTGCTATGACCATTATATGGTGCAAATGATACTAATCCCTTGACAGAAAATACAAAAATATTATGAACATTGATTAACAAAGGCGGTGTGCTATTGTGGTTACAAGCATGTGAAACACTGAAACTAATGCAGCTTTGCTTATTTTTGAGATGGCCATATGAACCCTTTATAACTATATGCTATACACTTCTTGTATAAGTGACTGGATTTGGTGCAACGAGCAGTTGATTCTGCCATTTTCTGATGGTGCTAGTGCTAAGGTCACCAGTGACTTAGCATTAGCATCTATAAATAAGGCAGTAGACCTCATTTCTAGTTATCCAGAATTATATTTGTATTGGCTTTTGCCTTTAGCTCGTAGGAGATTTCCTCCTTTGAGATTGGCTCCTTTGGAATTTGTCTCTTGAGTGGCTTAGAGGATTCCTTTCGGTTTCCCTAAGATTGTGCCTACTTTTGTGTTTAATCTACTGCTTGTGTGTTTTGTGTTGATAGCTGATTTTTACACTATCAATCACTATCAAGACTGTCATTATGCTAATGGTAGAATTCTTGTATCACACATTTTGGTTGATATGCTTTGTCTGGGGATGCCACGTAAGAGTTGGTTCTTATTTGTTTTGCTTGAATTTACATATATACTTTGTGCATGATGTGCCATTTTCTTGAGCAGCTCTAGGAATAAGGGATCAAGTAGATGATCAATTACACACCACACCTTGATGTCTCCCATCTTTGAATGCTGAGATTTAGAACATATCCAGTCAGCATTTATCTCCTCATTATAGGTTGCAGTGTTACAGACATTCTTGTGTCATAATGAAATTGATACAAACCAAAGTTATTTACTATAATTATTACCTTTCTAGTTAAATTTCATAAGTTTTCATCTTTTGTATGCTGAGATTCAGGTCACAGCTACTCAGATTTTGTATTCTCAATATGCATTGTAGGTATTTATGTTAAAATGATATTGATACAAATCCAAATTAATAATTATAATCATTACCTGTGTTTTCCCAGCTTCTAGTTAATTTCTTCAATTTCCCATGTTCCAACTTCCTAGTTTTTAAGCACTTCTCCATTATGCAGTAGCCTTTCTCCATGTCTGCCGTAATCTTGATTTTTTATATTCAACAAGTCTTTTAATCAATATTAGGTGTTAAGTTACTTTTGTTTATCTATTATAAAAGGAGGAGCAACAACTTGTACTTGAACAGGCTTAATTAATAAATTAGAATACAAAGTACGAGGGTTCCTTTTCCCTACTGTGTATGAGATTCTTCTTCCAGTTTTTATCTCTTTTTATTGTCATACAGTACCTGAGTGTCTAACAGAAATCTAACATGATACTGCATTAAAAAAGAAGGCTATAGTTTTATGCACAAGCGCAACCAGATATTTCCATGTTTCACCTATGCTTCTGTGAGACCAGTCTTACTTTATCATCGTTTATTTCTTGACTCCCATAGTCTGTCTGGGTGGAGGTAGACAAAGCTAATGGCAGTGCTGAACCATTTTTGCTTTTAAAATGGTGTAATAATGCAAAAAAAGGTTTTTGCTTTCACAATGGTGTTGTCATGTAAACCATTTTATCTTTTATAAGAAGTTTCAATGGTGAGCGTTTTTTAGTTCTTTTCCAATTTTGGTGAGAATTTGTAGCAGTGTACTAGCAGATGGGAACTGTCTTACACTGTTATTGTTAGGGCAGGTGTTAACTGCTGTAATCTTGTTCGATATGACTATTTATTTATAGTAATGACTAAGAGTTGGTGTTTGATAATTTTTAATTCCTCAAAATGCATGCCTAGGCCCTTATATGTGATTCTGTTTTCTCTTTCCCGGTTCCCATTGGTCAGCTTTAAATGAATTTCCTGCTATGTAAATAGCTTATCAGTTTTGATCTCATAGAATATTACTATATTAGAATGAAGGATGACCTTCTCCTCCCTTAAGATTTCAGTTTGGCTCCTTTTATCCCCTAAATGGTCAACTGTGATTTAGATAGATTTGAGTTGAGCGGTCAACTTTAATTTGGATAGATTTGAGTCAAAGATTAAGAGTTGCTCAACCCTAACCCTGAAATTCTCAAATTGAGTTTTTGGGCTAGTTCATGTTTTGATGAAGTCTCTATGTGAGTGCATTTTGCTGTGTTGGAAGCTGAATTGGAATTTGTTCATTCAGCAATCAGTTGCTGGACTTATATGGTTTGCTTGCTTTCATGTTATTGGTTGAGAACTTGAAATGAATGAATGCAAAACCCAGAGAGAAGCATCTTTCAAATATTGATCATCATAAATCTGATACTGGCTGTTCTTGCAGAGGTATATCCAATTCGACAATCAACGGACATGGGGATCACCGCTGATTGCAGCCTGGTGGTTGGTCCTTAATTTTATTGAGGTTCATTTCTTGCCGGCGATACTCACTCGAAAGTGACCATTGTGTCTCACCCGACAATCTGACAACGGTATACATATAAGACCAGAAGCCCATACTTGTCTGATACTTTATTCATAGCAGCGAAGTTGGTCGAAAGATAATACCTTTTGTTACTCTGTTTGGAATAATAAACTTTTCTATGACGAATAAAATTTCATGTTGGGAGTCTGTTTTCATCTTGGTACTCTGCTTCTCTACATTATTCTATGTAGTTATGTCAAGTTGGGTTTCTTGTGAGGGAGTGCTTTTTATTCACCCTTTTATTTTACAGATCTCAACTTTCCCCATCGGCCATCACCATCTCCTCTTCACCAGAGGCCTTGAACTTATCTATCTCATCTTCATTATATCGACTTTTCATCTAATCTGCCACTTTTGTTATTGGTTTGAGTCCTGACAACAATATTCACCTCAAAAAAATCTCCAACAATCATATGAATCTTTCTGTGTGGAAAAAACAAGAGCAACCAAACCTAAAACTCCAAAAATATAAATTATAGGTTAATGACAAATGAACGGTTAGTTCATTACATAACATCATTTAGTTTATTAGTATATTGTAAGATTCATAATATTATATCATTTTAGTTATTTTTTGTATATACTAACCGTTCAATAAAAAATTTTTGTACCCAATGGTTCACGTTTCATTAAGTAACCGGTCATATTTTCCGAACGTTTAGTTTCAATAATTCAATGTCCATGAATCCGTATTAGAAGTTTTGATCCGTCCTTGAACACTCCCAATAGAATTCAATATTATCTAAAAAAATTGTTAATTTATCGCTTAAGCACGGAGTTTCATGATCAATTGTACCATAACCAAGCCATTTAGTTATATATTAGAAATGAAAATGAATGGTTATATTAAAAGAAATGGAAAATGCAAACAACTATAAAGTTAGTGATTTATTTTAAGTCTTTAAAAAATTAGTGTCACCGAGCATAACCTATGCCAATGACAATTCAACCATTCCCTAGCAATAACTTCGGGATGTCATCAGAAGAGAAACCAAATTATAAGAAGCAATTATCCCCCTAACTTAACAAGGGTATAAGTGTATAACAATTTCAATTCTATGCAAATATATAAGATTTCAAGCCAATTTTTCATCATTCATACCAAAACAACGCAAGCCTTTGATGTCTTTAAGTCTCGGAAAACCCACATTGTACGGTATACAACCTCACTGATTTGAAGATTCCTGTTTGCTACCGGTGAATGAGTTATAGTTGCTTCCTTTTTCCTTTTAAAGTAAGAATACTGAATACATTCTCTGAAATTTCAAAACCTCCCCGAACCAAATGCCAAAGACCGATCTACGGCCACATGGCCGATATACTATACAAAACTACCAAAACCAAAGCACAAGTTGACATTGTTGCATATAGATTATTCTGTATGATCTTCGTGTTTTTGATAAAATACATTCAAGTTGACATTGTTGCATAGTCTTCTGTTGTGACTTGGATAAATTTTCTTTTGTACCTTCCAATTCTTCTAGGAACAAAAATGTAATTAGTTAACAATAACCTCAATCTGCACTAGGAAAAAATATGAGATGTCCAAAAATACTGTACTTTTTTCTACATATAATGTTTTTTTTATCAGTGTTACTAATGATAAAGTGGGCGTGGTGTTAAACTGTTGTCAAATGTGGGATCAAATATGACGGTTGAATGGTGATTTTATGCTAAGCGACATATGCCAAAGGTGGATTTGTGTACTTTGTTTATTCTTACTGCACATATTGCTTTCTTATTTCATGACAGTGCCTCATACTAATTAACTTTGTTACTAACTCGTCAATGATTATAAAATACATTCAAAGTGCAATTTACTTGATTTTTTGTTTCCACTGCCAGATTCAAAATTTGGGAAGTGAACTTATAGAGTTGTGGAACCTCTTGGACTCTCCTATCAGTGACCGGAACAAGATCTATATGGATTGGAACAAGATCTATAAACTATGTAAGTTTGTTGATGTTTGATACTGATCAATTGTTTCATACTTGATGAGTTATATTTGATACTTAATAAGTTATTTATTTTCATAATATTATTATTCATGCATGTTAAATCATTTAATTTTTCAGCGTTTTGAGTTTTTAAATAATTCGATCAATATATTTTTTCTAATACACAATAATCCATGGCGTTTTATAAACGCCGTGGAACATACATTTCATGGTGTTTGTTAAACGCCGTGAAATGTACTTTCCATGTTGAAAAGTCTATTCCATTTATGACGTCACTTACGAGGGTGTTACGGAACGGCGTTTAAAAACGCCATCAAAGGTCTTCCATGGTGTTTTTCAAACGCCGTGGTAGACCTTATATGTACTAGTGAAGGCATTGTGCACTTTTTAAGTTAATAACACATTTTTCTTCACAAAACAACACGAATAATCTCGTTTGTGGAAGTGTAAGCAATGCAAACCGAACTGATAACACTGCTTGGTGTTCTTAGAACTATAGCCATCTTAATTCTTAATCACCACAAAAGAATGAGGGTTTCATGGTGAGGGTTTCTTGAGGATGAAAAATTCTTGAGGATGGTAGCCGCTAGAAGAAGGAAGACTGATGACATCGGTGACGCGGCTAATGGAGGCCATCTCGGATTGATCCAAGGCTTCATCGAAGCCTTTTTCTGGGCCGGTCTCGGCTTGACTTGGACGAGGATCTTGAGCCCTCTTGCAACTCTCGGTTTTTCCTCTAGCGAAATAGCGATCCCTTCTCCTTCCAAAGAGACCTTTAATAGTCTATCGTTGTACATCATGATCGGATTGCTCAAGTCGGTTAAGCCCGATGGAGGTGGTGACGGGGTTTATTGCGGGTTAACCGGAGTACGTTAGAGGCGGATCTCGCCGGAGATGATGCAAAGAGATCACCTTAACGGAGGTAGACATGAACCAAGAGGGTCGAGGGTTTGCCTCATCTCATTTTTATTTTTGTATTGTATTAGTGATTAAATCACATTTAACGCGGAAGCCTAACAAAGCTTGTTATATTGCATTATCATTTATGTATTATAAGACAAAACGATAATTCAGTATAAGTTTTGTTGGTCTTCTGTATCACATGCGGAGAAATTGATATATAGGACCAACCTATAGCTACAAAACAAATATTGATCTTTCTACCAAAATATCAAACATAATACTTTCTTGGAAAAAAAATATCATGATTAATCCTTAATGCATGTTTGGTTGATAATTTTCTTATAAATATCCATGTATGATTTCATTTGTGTATCTATCGGTCTAATAATTTTGTAATTTTTTTACCAAAAAATAGAGAAGAAGAAAAAACACTTTTCTCTAGAACCAATGGGTTGACCGATGACCTTTAAAACAAATATGTATAATCGACGGTTTGTTGGATAATTGTGTATTTGAATAGGAGATTAAGCACAAAACGTCGGAGGTGTACAACCGTAACCCATGATTACGTAATAAGTACATATTTATCTGTTTTGTAATAGAAAACCACGTACACAAAAGCTTAAATGTATGTGCATGGAAGTAAAAAAAATATATATTGATTTTTAAGAAGTTATAACAATTAACATAAATTGAAATTTCGACTATTTTAGAATCATCATCTTGACGTTTATGGTGTAAAATAATACCTATATTACTTAGAATTATTATTTCTACACTTTTTTAATCATTTAATTTAAACTTGTTTAAGGCGATCGAACACTTTAAAACTTGAATACCACATAAAATGCTTTTGCCTTCTCTTGTGGAGTGGCATCATTTTCATCCTCAATTGTTTTTTCAAGGTTATTTGCCTTGAGATGGGCAAGTGCATCAACCCTCCATTCGAGGTACTTTAATTTTAGCCCGACAAGTTAAGCATGTCAAACTCTCTTTTTGCAATGCTTGCCATTGATTACTACATAACATTATAATCAATCATAACATTATAGTTTATGTCAATATTAAGCATGTATGATAATATGGGTCGTGAATAAATAAAGTAAAATCATTTCATAGGTGTAGATGTCATAACAATAATAGAGACACATATTTTTATCATGCGACATAAGAAAGAAAAACATATGGATATATAAGAGTTACAAGAGTAAGAAATTAAAATCAGTTACTTTTACCCTCTTTAAACTCCATCCTTAGTACCAAAGCTCAGTTATAACTTAGAATCTCTCGTGCTGATAACGTGTTATAAAAAGATTGTTTTGTATTTCTTTCTTTGCTTAAACTTTGTGGAATGTGTTCAAGAACACTTAGAATGAAGCTATAAGAGAAGAGAGAATAAGAAGATTATATTTCTAACTTGCTCTTGGTATATTTTGTTACAATGAGAATGACCTCTATTTATAGGTCAAAAACTAGGAGGAGTCATTAACATAAAAGGGTTACGATATGAAAAGTTACTAATAAAGTAAATTGAAGCATTAGAAGGTGAATAATTAACTTCTTGACCAATTCCATAACATAATCTATAATTTTTCGTTATACAATTTATAATTTTTTCAGAACAAACAAAGACCACCCGCAAGCAAAATAAACACAATACAAGGAATAAAAACACAAGAATCAAATCCTCCTCCCACGTTTCACAGCTTCTGTGATACGCTTCTACGCCTCTTCTTCCTTTATCCAAATTTCACAACTACTTCATTGGATGTGGCATCTCCACCATCATGACTGCACCGTGTCGTCCCCTCCGTCTGCGACAAGGTACCGTAATTCTGTTTCTCTGCCCCAATCTCCGAAGATTCGAAGCCTTTGAACCAAGGAAAGCAAATGCAGGTCGTCAAAACTTTGACGAGCAGCCATGGGTAAGTGTTTCATTGTTTAACTGAAGCTTAAATTTTCTCATCAATGGAGTATCATTTTGATTCTTTTGCTTCGATTTTCTATTGGTGATTTTCGGGGGTTTGTGCATGAAAGGTTCACGGATCTTTGGCTCGTGCCGGTAAGGTGAGAGGCCAAACACCAAAGGTGGCTAAGCAGGATAAGAAGACCCTTCATCTTAATCGAATCAGTTGGTTCTTTTGAGCTTTTGCAGTCAATTGGGCCGCAACTATAAACCTCTTCGAACCCTTCATCTTAATCGTCCTCATTGCCAGCATATCGTTCATCTTGCAGACGCGTGTCCATCGGATTGCACTGGAGGCCGCTTAGGTTACACATGTCTTCGAGCATGTAATCCTCTCCCATTGCCAAGATATACTGCTCATCTTCTATACCCGGATTTGCTTCGTGTTTAGTCTACTCGAGCTCTTCGTTGGCCGTATCTCATGCTCCTATTCTTCTCCGATTTGTTTCATCGGCGTGTTGTGATTTCGCCTCCAACATCGGCGTGTTGCAATTTCTCCAGGTGTGATCTCTCTATTTTCTGGCTTTGCTTGTTGTATCTCAATTCAAGTCTTAACGCTAAACCTAACCTAAAGTTGTGATTTAACATTCCCAAATAGCTGATAATCGAGCACCTGAAGCACAACAAAGGCATAAATGTGGATTTCTAGAGTTTGAAGACATGATTCTCCTAATCTGGCGGCCGGAACTTGCCACGAGTTGAATCATTCACGCAATTCTATTATGGTTGCGGAAGTTTGTGATTTCGAATCTAGGCTCGAGGCTCTTCCCAAAGAGAATGATTCTCCTATAAGAGTATATTGCTATTAATGATGATTTATCTTATACATGCAAGTATATTCGGATACTCCATCTATGATGTCTCTAAAGAGTTCATGAAAACGCAATTAGTTGGTTCTTTTGATTTATTAAAGCAGATTAGTCCGCTTCAGACTCCAAGAACTCTTATTATGGTTGCGGAAGTTTGTGATTCCGAATCTAGGCTCGAGGCTCTTCCCAAAATTTGGGGCCTAGAATGCCTGATGAGTCTGATCTCCACAAGTCTTGGGTTCGAGTATGTCGTTTTTGTTGCTTACTAATCTCTCTTTCGTATAAATCTGCATAATTCTCGAGATCTGCTGGTGTTTGTACTTTGATCGCCGTGTTGTTGAGATCTGCTGGTGTTATTGACTGAGTTGAAATCTTCTGTTTGGATCGGTTTTGACTGAGCGGTTTGAATCGGTTGCTGTCGAGTTGTTTTTTTTTCGAGATTTGATCCGTTTTGGTTGAATTGATGTGGAGTATGAGAAATTCAAGTGATTTGTATTCAAGTTGCTCTATGTTGAGTTTTGTTGATGGTTGAAATTAGAAGCGCTGTTGAATCATCTGCTGACTTGTTTGATTTTTTCTCTGCATCTGTATTATCTCCAAGAGTGCAGTGTTAGAAACCGTTATAGTATAACAGAATCAGAAAGCAATTTACCTCATGCTCTCCGGTTCTTTGGGGACACCGATTTCAGGATTACTGTTGTACTAGGTGTGTTCTTCTCTCCCGATTTCCACTTCTTAGAACTGATGCATTACTCACTCTCAATTTCTCCGATTTTCTGTTTTCGCTTAATTTGAAGTTGATTTGCATCTTTTATGATTTTACTTGCTCTAACTTTTACCGATGCGCATATGCAGGGCTGAGAAACCCAATAACCCTCATAGACCACTGTGGAAAAGGCATACTGTTTGAACTCATAATTTACAATGTACGCGAGTTTTTAGCAATGCTATCCTACTTATTTTCCTCTTTTCTGGGCGGAGTTGAAATGTACTGCAAGTCTGCACTACAAATAAATGCCAGGCATTATACTACTGTAGATAATCTATGATGTTCTCATTCTCATGCAATTTGAAAATTTATGTTGCAGCTATCGCACCAACTACCTTGATAGTTTTCATTCTCAGTAAGCAAACAGGGTGGCTTTGTAGTGATAATTTCAGGATGGCTTTGTAGTGACAATTTCATCTCCGTAGGCCACTTGCTATTGTAGCTGGTACTTTGTCTGCACTTAGTATTTCTCTCCTCAATGATAGGTATACTACTTGTAAGAACTGTTTGAACAAATCTTTTAAGCATAAGACGAAAAATCAGTCTAGAGCGACTGTTTAGCCAAACACAAAGCATCAAAACATAAGAACATTTGTTTACGAGGTTCGGAGCAAGTCCTACGTCCCCGGGATCTCAGATATGATCCAATCCACTAGAGAATAAGCCAAATCCAGACAAGAGTTACATATACAGAAAATCAAGAGCATAAACCAAGAACAAAGAATAGAGAGAGTAGAAAGAACATCAAACGACGACAAGAACGGATACAAAACTGTCTGTCGATACAAGATGCTTTCAAGCAAAGAACCGTAGGAGGAACCAGCGCTCGATCTCACTATCTGTAGGTGGAAAAACTCTCAAGCAAAACACAGATCTCGAAAGGAGATTGTGCTCTTCACTCTCAGATCAGAAACTAGGGCTAGATCGAAGAGAGCGGCGAGGAAGAGACAAGGGAGACGAAGAGAGAGAAGCTCAAAACTCTTACGCTGCTAGGGTTAGGAGAAACATAACAATATATACCACATGTGTTCATCTCCAAACGATGTCGTTTGAATTAATGAACCACCTCTAGAAGAGCAACTCCGGTTCACTTCTTATAACAATATTATGAACCGGTTCCTCCACGAGATCACAAGATCGAAACTCCTTGACGGCTAGAACTCCTTAACAATTCACCCCTCTAACTCTTGTAGTTCTGGCTCATTCAGTCTAGTGGATTTAGACTTCATATCGTCATCATTGATCCAGCATTCATCTGCTAAGTAATTTCAGACAGATGAAGCAAGTCCCTGCAAAAAACAAATTTCTCATTAGTCACAATCTTTGTACCAAAATCAACAGGGTTTACCTCTCCTCTTATCTTTTCAATCATTAACTCTTTCTTATCAATCTTCTGTCGGATGTAATGATACCTAACATCAATGTGTTTAGTTCTTTCATGATAGACAGGATCTTTACACAAAAAGAAAGCACTTTGACTATCAGTATAGATAGAAACAGTATAAGATTGGTTAAGAATTTCAGATAGAATTCCTTTTAGCCACATGGCTTCTTTGGCTGCTTCAGTGACAACAATATACTAAGATTCAGTCGAGGAGAGAGCAACAATTGATTGTTGTTGTGATTTCCAAGAAATGCAATTTCCACACCAAGTATACAGATAAGCTGTTGTAGACTTTCTAGTATCCTTATTACTTGCATAATCTGAATCAACATAGCCCACAAGGTCATTAGAATCACAGTGAACACCATACTCTAAAGCAAGAGAAGAAGTACCAGATAAGTATCTTAACAAAAACTTCATAGCTGACCAGTGTTTATAAGAGGGATTAGACATATATCTACTCAACACTCTAACAGCAAAAGCTAAGTCAGGTCTTATACAGACCATCACATACATCACAGAACCTACAGCAGCATCATATGGTATATTTTTCATATCTTTACATTCTTGAGAAGAAAGATGAGCAACAAGAGGTATAGAGGTAGGCTTAACAGATTTCATATTAAATCTGTCCAACACTTTTAAAAAATATAATCATGTTGAGTTAACCAAATTTTCCTTTTATTTCTATTTCTAATAATAGTAATCCCAAGGATTTTCTGTGCAGAACCAAGATCCTTCATATCAAAAGTAGATTTCAGAGAAGTTTTAATGTCTCTGATGTTACTCTTAGATTTGCTAATTATCAAGATATTATCAACATATAGAAGAACATAGAGAGGACATTCAGTTTTAATGAACTTGAAGTATAAGCAAGAGTCATATGAGCACTGAGTAAAGCCAAGAGCTTTCATACACGAGTCAAACTTTTTATTCCACTGTCTAGGTGACTGCTTTAATCCATATATAGATTTATTAAGCAAACATACATGATTAGGAAACCTTTCATCAATATATCCTTTGGGTTGACTCATGTATATAGTTTCATCCAAATTACCATGTAAGAAGGTTGTCTTAACATCCATTTGGTCAATATCATAGTCAAACACAACAGCAATGGATATAAGCATTCTCAAGGTTTTATATTTCACCACAAGAGCAAAGATATCATTATAATCCTCCCCTTCCCTTTGGGTAAAACATTTAGCAACTAATCTGGCTTTAAACCTAGGTGGATCAATAGAGTTTTGACTTTCTTTTACCTTATAAACCCATTTATTCCCAATCAATCTAACATTTTTAGGTTTAGGAACTAAAGTCCAGGTATTATTAACTTTCATAGACTCAATTTCTTCATTCATAGCATGTTTCCATTCATTACAGTGTTTAGAATTTATAGCATGCTCAAATAACTCAGGAGTAGGAACAGAGATCACCTCAACAATTAAAAAAGCATATTCTATAACATACTTATTTATATCAATTCTATTTTCAACTAAATTCACATACTTAGTATTAAGTTTCTTCTGCCTAGGTTCTCTATCCCTAGTCAACTGGTAATCAGATAAAGTAGGTAGAGAATCAATTATATCATCTTTATTATCAACGGCAGGCAATTCAGAAGAAGACCAGGTAACTAAGTCAGAAGAAGAATTAGAGTTTGAGAGGTCAGAATTGCTTACTGTCCCTCCTAATTGTGGAGGTGATATAGTGTCTGAATCTCCTGAGATGGAAGAAAAAGTCTCTCGAGGAATTTATTTGACTTGAATTTTCAGTCATGCTTAAATCTCTCGAGAGGCACTTCTTCCCCCTCGAGAGATTGTAGTCAACATATCCATTGTCATCATCTTCCTCAATAATATCTGCACTAACACTTGAATCATAGAAAGATAAATTTGCATTCCTGTCAACATTCTCAAAGTTAACATTAGTAGTAACTTTGAAAGGAAAAATATTCTCAACAAAGGTAACATCTCTGCTTATAGTGATTTTATAAGCTCCAGGTTGTAGGATTAAAAGTTTATATCCTTTAACACCCGTAGGATATCCTATCATAACGCATTTTTGTGCTCTAGGATTAAGTTTACCATCAGATTGTTTAGCATAAGCAGCACATCCAAACACTCTTAAATGTGAGAGATTAGGAGGTTTTCTAGACCAAAGCTCTTGAGGTGTTTTAAAACTTATAGCACTGGAGGGTGATCTATTAATGAGATAAGCAGATGTAGTCACTTCTTCACCCCATAGAGAATTTCTTAGGCCAGAGGATATTAACATGCATCTAGCTTTCTCTAATAGAGTTCTGTTCATTCTCTCTGCAACACCATTCTCTAATAGAGTTCTGTTCATCCAGTTTTTAAAGTTTTCAAAGGCATCACTTTTATTCCTAAGAACATACATCCAAACTTTTCTGGAAAAATGATCTATTAAGGACAGAAATATTTTCTACCCCCAATTGTGTCAACCTGAGCAGGACCCCATAAATCAGAATGTACATACTCTAAGGGGTTCACTAGCTTTAAACTCAGATTTGTTGAACACTTTTCTAGTAGCTTTTCCTAGCATACAAGTCTCACATGACTTAAGATCACTAGGTTTATTTGATAAGCTTCCATTTTTAAAAAAATAGTATAAGCCTTTATTGCCTATATGTCCTAACCTAGAGTGCTAGGTTAAGGTTTATTCATTTGTAAAACAAGCAGGTGAGTCAATATTATTCAACTCAGGAGTTCCAATTACATGATAAAGGTCATTCTTTTTAATACCTTTAACTAGAACCTTTTCATTTCTAGTGATAGATCTTATTCCAGAATGTGTATTAATATCACAGTTTAAATCATCAAACATGCTTTCAGATAACAGATTTCTCCTAAGTTTTGGAATCCATCTAACATTTTGTATAATTCTAACTTTATTATCACGCATTCTAAAAGGAACAGAACCTATGGCCTTTTATAGCAAGAGAGATATAATCTCCTAATCTTACTTCTCCTTCATCATTTTTATGTAAAGAATCAAAATGACATTCATGAGGAGTTGCATGCACTGTACATCCAGAATCAAGAATCCAAGCATTTGCATCAGAATTACATGAAGTATAAAGCATGTCAGAAGAAAGGCAAAAGTTCATTATTACAGTAAGACACACCGTTTTCACACAAGGTAGAAGTTTCATTTTTATTTGACTTGTTTGCATCATCACTTTTCTTTTTCCTGCATTGTGGAGTTTTGTGTCCCTTTTTACCACAGTAGTAACATGTAATAATTTTTTCTTTGTCATTTTCAGAAATAGTATCTCTGTTTCTACGAACAAAGCTTTCTAATTTTCTATTTTTAGCCTTAAAGGTATTCTGATTGCTTTTATTTCTATCTTGGTGTTTATATTTAGCAAACATGATTTCATTTTTAGGTTCTCTGGAACTGATTTTAACTTTGAAAATTTTCATTTCTTCATTTTTTTGAAAAATAGCTTCTAGCAGTTTTTTCTTAGTTAAATCTTGATGACCATACTGTATAACGTCTTTAAAATTGTTAACTGAGCAGGTAAAGAATTCAAGATAATGACAGCTTGATGTATATCATCAAATTTATCACTACAACGTTCTAGATCAAGTGTCATTCTAAGAAAAGCATCCAGATTATCATTCAATGTCATATTAATATCCATTTTAAAGTGAAATAATCTGCACAATAAGGAAATTCTACCAGACATGCTTTTTACTAGAAACAAAGATTCCAAAGTATTCCAGAGAGTTTTAGCTGTAACCTGAGTTAGGACTTGCCGTCCTATTTCATCAGTCAATCTCAACATAATCTCAGAGTGAGCTATCTGATCCAGCTCTTCCTTTTCCTCCCTCCTTTTGCATTTTCTGGAAAATCCTGAGTGACAACTTTCCAACACTTTTCCCTTATTAAGATGGCTTTCATTTTGACCTGTCACATAGCAAAGCATAGCAAAGTCAGTATTGCCATCAAAAGGTTAATTTTAGCTGTATCAGTCATTCTACTCGTCACAATCACTTAACAAGTCTTGACAACTATCCTGGAAACACTTTATACCAGATCTAATCTCAAGATAACACAACAGTCTCTAGAAGAGCGGCAAGAATCAACTCTTGCAAGCACTCTTGGAATCGTTGGTCTTCTTAGAGATTCAATCAATGGATTGGTGATCTCCAAAGGAAATGAAGCCAAAAAATGAGCGAGGACAAGAGAAATTTTAGACAGCAGTATAGATCAAGGCAACTAGCTTCAATATGAAGCGTAGCTACACTTAAGATCTAACACAAACAAGAATAGCAGCGGAAGATAAAGACAAAAAGCAAACCTAACAATCTAGGTTTATCTAACTCTTTGAAACTTAGAAGATCGCAACCTTTTCGAACCTCCGGTCAATGGACACACGGTTAACGCCGACCTATGTTCAAGAAAGAGTCAAGCAAAACACAAGATTCTCAAGGAGACTACAAAACCAAAGAACGAAAGCTCATACCAATTTGTAAGAACTGTTTGAACAAATCTTTTAAGCATAAGACGAGAAATCAGTCTAGAGAGACTGTTTAGCCAAACACAAAGAATCAAACAACAAGAACATTTGTTTACGAGGTTCGGAGCAAGTCCTACGTCCCCGGGATCTCAGATATGATCCAATCCACTAGAGAATAAGCCAAATCCAGACAAGAGTTACATATACAGAAAATCAAGAGCATAAACCAAGAACAAAGAATAGAGAGAGTAGAAAGAACATCAAACGACGACAAGAACGGATACAAAACTGTCTGTCGATACAAGATGCTTTCAAGCAAAGAACCGTAGGAGGAACCAACGCTCGATCTCACTATCTGTAGGTGGAAAAACTCTCAAGCAAAACACAGATCTCGAAAGGAGATTGTGCTCTTCACTCTCAGATCAGAAACTAGGGCTAGATCGAAGAGAGCGGCGAGGAAGAGACAAGGGAGACGAAGAGAGAGAAGCTCAAAGCTCTTACGCTGCTAGGGTTAGGAGAAACATAACAATATATACCACATGAGTTCATCTCCAAACGATGTCGTTTGAATTAATGAACCAGCTCTAGAAGAGCAACTCCGGTTCACTTCTTATAACAATATTCTGAACCGGTTCCTCCATGATATCACAAGATCGAAACTCCTTGACGGCTAGAACTCCTTAACACTGCTGCTCTTACCTTTTTTGTTTCTAGATTTGCTCATGTATAATGGTGTTACAATTTGACTCTGATTTTAAAGGAGGAAAAAATGAAATATTTGGGCCTTGTATATAACATATACTCTTTAGTTCAGCTGATGGAGTCAAAATACTGACTTGCATGCTCCTTTGGTCATTTAAAACATGATTACCCTTAGTATTTCTGCTTCTTTTTTTTTACTGTGATGTATAGCTTTGCTATACTTTTAGTGAGAAAGTTACAAGGACAGTGAGGCAGTTCTCTCCCCATTTAGCTTCCAAGATGAGGCCACCACTTACGTGAGTTTGTGTGCTTGTCTTTTTCCTACACTCTTTGCTTCCAGCTACTAAATCAAACCCCAAGCTTCCATGTTACAATTCAAATCGCTATAGGAGTTGTTAGATTGATTTTCTATCTTTGGGTTACCTCTTAAAGAGGAAAATGTGGACAAAATCAAATCCGTGTGCTACCACATAATAACCTCTTTTTTAACCTAATCATATCATGTCCTTTTGTAACAAATCTTCATTTTCAGCAAGATTAGACCCACTTATTAGTAACTTCTCATTTCGTGTATTTGAACTTAGGTGGAACAGTTGGATTCATTTTGCTCGTAATATAGACGAGAAAATGATAAGAGAAACATATACGTAATACATAACGAGTATATCTATACTCGTATTCTGAATGTAATGTAATAATGGTTGTTTTGTAGATACTTTTTTTTACCCCTATCTATTCTCTAAATTACTTCTTCTGGTACTAATTCTATGGAATCGAGAATTATCCATTCCAAAACTGGATTTGGGTGAATGTTGAAATATTAATTGTTATAAAAATTGAATTATTTTGATTTCATTCAAAATTATATAAGTAGGAGACTATGAGTCGTTCCAAGATTTAGATTATTAGAAATTAGTATATATATGTTATTATTAATTGAAATTAGTTTTTGTTATGTATCAAGATTTTGTGTTGTATGACTATTTGCTGGCTTATAGAAAAAAAAATTGATAATTTTAGATGGTGGGTGGTAGGATAACTTATGAAATTAAATATATTATAAATATTATTCTCTTGGCATGTGCCCATTTCTGTACAAAAATGATTCAGTCAAATCATGATGGAGTGTCCATTTGATACTAAAGTTAGCTTAAGCTTCTTTCTTATGTGTATGCTGCAGGAAGTTGAACTTACAATATATATGTATGTTAATATATTAATAGAGTATGTAAGTAAATAATAAATTAAAGATGAATATTGAAAACCAGACGTGTAAATATGTATATAGATAGGGTGGAAAATAATAAGCTTTGAAGTTGAATGTAAAATTAATTGACAAGTCGATCAGCAGCCTTGAAGTTGAAGGTATACACGTAAACAGGAAGAAGAAGACAGCAGTTAGTCTTGAAGGTAGAAATTTTGAAAAGTCGTCAGCGGCCTAGAAATAATTAAGTTGAATTGGTAAATACAAAACACAACACGGTATGGATGGGTTTTTCTTGGAGACTCGAAATATTGTCCGAATTATATTCAACAGTAGACGTACGTGGTTCAAGTTTGAATTAGAAATCCATATATACGAATTAATATGAACATGTTTGATCATGCTAGTTTCCACGTAGATGCATACGTATTTTGCATGCATTGTGCGTGGCTGACTGGCTGCCTTGTGTATCTATATATAGATGATCGATGGATGAGATATTCATTACCATTCTCAGTACGTTTCTCATACCTATCGAAGGTAGCTACAACAATTAACAAAATCATTCATTCATTCATTCAATAAGCATACATATATACATGGCGATTGCGATCAAGTACTTGCAGTGGCTTGCAGCAGCGTTTCTCATTCTCAACTCGTTGGCTTTCCATGGCGACGCCACTGCCCTTAATCGGTCGAGCTTCCCGAGGGCTTTATGTTCGGAGCAGGCGGCTCAGCTTACCAAGTACGTGCATGCATGCATCGATGTCGATCCATATATCTTGAAGATTATATATAGTTAATTGATTCACGTGTGTTTCTTTTTTCGATCAGTACGAAGGAGGTGCACATGAAGATGGGAAAGGAGCTAGCATTTGGGACACTTTTACTCATCAACATCCAGGTACGTACCTACGCATATATATTACGTACTATACGATAAGTTATGTATACATCAATACATGCTAACTATAGATGTATCGATGGTTGACTGCAGACAAGATAGCAGATGGAAGCAATGGGGATGTGGCGGACGACTTTTATCATCGCTACAAGGTCCGTATAAATGTGTCATGATACATACATCAAATTAATTTAGTACGTACGTAGGTGCATGAATTGAATTATAGCATGCAGTATGTATAATGTATTGACTTGTACGTACTTTAGGCTGATATAAAGATGATGAAGAACTAGGCATTGACACCTTTCGATTCTCCATCTCGTGGTCACGGATATTGCCCCGTAAGATTTCTTTCTTACACGTATAGCTAGTTTGTTATATATTGTAGGCTAATCTGATCCGATACGATCCATTATCTATATACTTATTCTGTATATTATTGATCATATCATATCAGAGGGAAAAATTAGTGGCGGAATCAACAAGTTAGGGATCAAATTTTACAACGACCTCATAGACGAGCTGCTAGCCAATGGTACGCATTATGGATACTAATATATATATATATGTTATATAAAAGTCATATATATGTATAAAATGTTTTTAATTGGTGGATCGATATGAGTACTATTAATTCACTAATGAATGAGTTCATTATGCTATTACTTAGGAATAAAGCCATTTGTGACGGTGTTCCACTGGGATCTCCCTCAAGCTCTTCAAGACGAGTACGGCGGCTTTTTAAGCAGCAACATAGTGTGAGTACTCGACAACGGTTGATCAATCGATCATGTCTTTAATTTGTAGCTAGCTAGTAGTACGTGTTGTTAATTAGAAGGTAGATAAAGGAGAGATTATTTAATTAATTTGTGATATATATGTATATGTTGATCAGACACGATTTCCAAGAGTACGCGGACGTAGTATTCTTCGGTGACAGAGTGAAGCACTGGGCGACGATGAACGAGCCAACATAATGACAGAGCTTGGCTACGCGTTGGGGAAGTTTCCGCCGGCAAGATGTTCCTCGTACATTGGAAACTGCACCGCAGGTAACTCTGCGACGGAGCCCTATTTGGTTGCTCACAACTTGCTGCTTTGCCACGCTGCCACCGTGCACTTGTACAAGCACAAATATCAGGTAATAATTTACATGATCACTGCCTCCATCGATTGAAGATAGAGATCGAAAACAATGCATGGAATTGATGTTTCTTAATCTGTGAGTTAATAGGGTGATCAGAAGGGGATGATCGGAATATCAATAGCAACGACCATGTACATTCCCTCAACGGAACTCAACGGAACACTTGCCAACCAATTGGCAACAGCAAGAACCCTCGATTTCGCATTCGGATGGTTCATAGATCCAATTGTGTACGGCAGATACCCAAAATCAATGAGGGTCATATTAGGAAACCGACTGCCCAAATTCACAAAGAAACAATCCCAATTGTTGAAACACTCGTTCGACTTTCTAGGACTCAATTACTATGACACGTTCTATGTCGAGGATTCTCCGTCAACCAACTCCCTCAACCTTAGCTACACAACTGATAACTACGCAACCACCACCTGTACGTACCAATTATATATATATATTCTTCACATAATATACATATTACATATATACGTACATATTTGTGACTAACGTTTTCTTAATTGGCATTGATTTCATCAATCAGCATTCAAAAACGGTGTTGCTATTGGCGAAGCGGTAAGAATATACTAATACCAAAATTTATGTTTGTGATTCTACGTCATTAAATTCCTCTAATTCAATCTTCTTGCTTTAACGTACAGACGTATTCACTATACATCTATCCAAAGGGGCTTCAGGATCTCCTCCGATATGTCAAGACCAAATACAATAACCCACTTGTCATTATCACTGAAAATGGTAATTAATATAATTATTCTTTATTTTATCTACTGGCTAGCTATGTATCACTTATCTAATCCAAACGTACTGCACGCAGGGATGTCCGATGCTAACAACGGATCTCTATCGGCTGATCCGGCTGCTCTACAGGATACTTTACGGATTAGGTATCACAGTAGTCATCTCGCCTACCTTCTCAAGTCTATCAAGTATGTTAATTGCTTACACACTTTTAATATACTAATTACAGTATATATATATGAATCCTCATTAAGCTAAACATCAACATATGGGATATATTTGTATTTGCAGGGAGGGAGCAAATGTGAAGGGATACCTCATGTGGACACTCATGGATGATTTCGAATGGATATCCGGTTACTCCATCCGAAACGGCCTTACCTTTGTCGACTTCAACAATGCCTTGAAAAGATACCCAAAGAACTCCTTCTACTGGTTCAAAAACTTCCTCGCCCCCAACAAATTAAATTAGCCTAAGCATTCCGTTCATTTACATATATAGTTATCCTCCTTCATCTACGTACGTACCTTGTATTGAATTGATTCATTCCATTCGTATTTGTATTTTCATTCATTCTTCACTCGCTTTGTACATCGCTCTCTCATCTATAATGACCAATTAATAATGTACATTTCATTTTGATCTTCAATTCTATTTAACCTTCCTTTAGTTTGTATTACTTTTATTGTATGATGAGATCCCAATTATTATAATCAATATAAATATATTAAAGTAGTGTGCGTTAAAGTTTGAGTATCAACCCTGCTCTTCTAATTGAATCACTGGAGTTAACGATGGTTGTTCTTTGCTTCTTTCTCTATCCGAAAACAATCCTCTTTTTGAGGATAGGGTTGGTACGATGATATCCCATTTATTATAATCAATTCTAGCTCCTTCATTTGTATAACTTTTATTGTACGATGAAATTGGAAATCTATAAGAAATTGTTAAAAATCTTGATCCAACTCCAATGATTTCCACTTGTCTCTTAAATTTTTCTTGGATGTATTTGGTACAAGTTCTCAAGTCCAGTTAAAGTACTATACTCACGTTTCATCATCATCCTCTACTCGGGTGATCTTAAGGATTGTATGATGGTTTTATGTTCAGTTGGGGGATTGGTTGTTAGTGTATCTACTAGGTTCATTTTTTCGATAGGTTATACTAGATTATTATGAGACCATGTTGATATGCCCTCGGATGGCGAGACCATCCGTCTTTCCGGCTAAGAGGACCCCGCAAGCGGCATGTCTAGCCATGACATGAAGCTTGCCATTTTGAGTATTTTCCCTAGTTATTTTCCTTTATTAATTATGTAATAAAAGAAGGAATATTCCTGTGGAATATTCCCTCTTGATCTTATCTTTTAGGTTTTGATCTTATCTTCTAGGTTTTCCCTTTTTGGGCTTTTCGTTATGATCTTGTGTTGGCCCGTTGGCCCATAAGTAGGCAACACCCTCTATATTAGGATGTGTTGGCCTTCATTGTAAAGGATGTCTACTTTGAATCCAAGAATAGTGAAGGGAAATCCTCCTCTTGGTTTAGGCATCACTCTTCTTCCACCTCCTCAAATATCTATCTTGGATCTAGTCTTTGATCCAAGAACTCATACTCGCTGATCCTTTTGAAGGATCAACTATCCCGCTGCACCTCCATATTCTATCGTTTGATCCGCCTCGAACGACCAAGAAGGAGTAGTTGAAGTTTCTCCTCGATCTAGATCGCCCCCGTTTGTATCACATGTCATAACACCAGGTCTAGGAATTGTAGCCGGGGTGGTATGATATATTAAGGTGGGCCGCTAAATTGGCGAGGGTTGATTACTAGTCTCAATAACAACACTAGTAGAGGATAGGGATGTCAAGATTGAGGGTGTTGAACCACTAGAAGGGATGGTATGATTCGTATATAGGTGGTGATTGGGATAGTTTTGAGTGTAAGAGAGCTAGACCAAACTTAGCCCATTCATCTAACACATACTTATCATGACTAGGTTGAGATTTCATGTTGACACATGACATTTCATGCTCAAGAAACCTGACATGGAGGGAGGTGTATACCTTTTTGGAGATGGGATCCATGCATTAATATCCACTTTGGGAGGAAGAATACCATATAAAAACACATGGAACAAATTTTTGTTGAAGTTTATGATCATTATAAGGCCGTGGCCATGAAAAACGCAAACAACCAAAGCTCCTCAGTTTCGAGTAGTTTGGTTGAATGTTTGTGAGATCAAAATATGGAGATCTATATCTATGAGAAGGAGATGGCAACCAATTTATGAGGGATGTTTCCATGATCACAACGAGATATCAATGATCAAGAGGCGTTCCAGATTGAGTAAGCAAAGATAGTCCGGTTTCGACCACATGTTTGTGTTCTCTTTTCGAAAGACCATTGTGTCGTAGAGTGTGTGGAGGGGAGTGAGGTAAGTGATCCCGTGTTCACTTATGAATTTTTTTAGGGTTGTATACTCACTCCCATTATCGGAATAAAAAACTTTGATCTTATGCTTGAAATAGTTTTAGACAAGAGACTTAAATATGAAGAATATTTCTTTGCTTTTAGATTTGTATCGCATGGGATAAATACTAGTGTACCTAGTGTAGTGGTCAATAAAAATGACATAATATTTGTTCCATCGAAAGATAGCGCTGGTGAACTCCATACATCACTATATATAACTTCCAAAGAATAGGAAGATACAATAAATGGTTGATTTAAAGGAAGCTTATGATATTTGTTCAAATTACAAGATTGACAATCTTTTTGTTGATAGAATGTACATCACAAATTGAATCTTTTATTCAAGAATTGAAAAACTTCATTTGAAGGATGTCCTGGTTTGTGGTGCATGGACGAAGGACTGACTCCAATAGGCGTGTTGACCGAAGGATTCGACTTAGGCTAGACATAGAAACCATCAATGCATAAACTTATAATAAGAACCAAGGTGAGTTATGGGTAGACTCTTACCATAGGGTTGAGGAACCAAGGTGAGTTATGGGTAGACTCTTACCATAGGGTTGAGGAACCAAGGTGAGTTATGGGTAGACTCTTACCATTTCCGACCACCATCTCATTTGTGCCAACATAGGGTTGAAGAATGGCTAAATTTTGAAAGTCATTGGTGACATGGTGTTAGACACCATTGTAAAGGAGCCATGGAGAGGTCGATTTGGACGTGGAAGTGTAGTTTGTTTGATGTGGAGGCATATGCATAAACCTAGCTGAGGAGGGATTTCAATGGTGGGGTGTAGTGCCCTACATATACGACACTAGGCTAGTACATGTCCTACTTGGCGACACCACTGACAAAGCCCTTTGAAGGGTTTTGGTGGTCTAGTGTTGCCTTGTTGGGGAGCCGAGTAGATGTTTGGAATTTGGGTTATAGGTTAGGCGATTATTAGGTTGATGGGAAGGAGTAGAGTTTGGATTTGCATTGTGTGTAGAAGACTTACCTTTCGAGGACTTGGACTTTACATTGAATGTCGTCATCGGTGCTCTAGCCTCCTTGTGATTGTGCTTTAAAGCTAACTCATGATTAATGAGTTTCTCATGTAATTCCTTGAAAGATATTGATGTGTCACGCGCATTGATGGCGTGTACTACAGGAAGATATGGTTCATCGAGATCCTTGAGGACGTAGAATGTGATATCTTCCTTTGCTACTAGAGACTCCAACGAGATTGGTGGCCGATCGAATAGCTTACATATAAACTAATATCGAATAAGTGCTTTAACTGTCGTGCGTAACCTTTCCTTGATTTGCTTGACATGCCACGAGATGGATTCCCATAATTTAGTCTTAGCGCTTCCAAGACCTCACGAGACGTTGTAGTGTTGCAAGAAAATTGGCAACTTCCGAAGACAACAAGCCCAAAATTGTCCCATATATTAGTTTATCTTGTCCATCATATATTTTGTATACAAGATTGTTGTTGTAGATGGTTGTGTTTGTGATGGAATCTCAATCGTACATAAGACGTATCAATCCAGATCATACCCCTCAAGGGTTTCTAGGATAGCCTACTTCCAATCGAGCTAATATGTGGGAATGAGTTTGATTATGTTGGCTAAGACAACAACGGTAAATATAAATGGCTTTTTTCCTGGCTTGTGGGGATTTGCTAGTAAGGACGCATATTCAACCATGGTGTTTTGGGTTTTGTTTTGTAAGTGTTCAGGCGAAGGATCGGTTTAAAGCTGATACCATATAAACCTTTAAATCTGAATGTATTTGTTATTGAATGACAGAAGCTGAATATATATAGGAGATACATAGAATGATAGGGTTAGATTGAATTTTAAAATGAAATTGACAATTTTGATCAATTTTAGGAATTGTCTTACATGATCATGTTGTTATAAATAATTGTTATTGTTTATGTTATGTTATTTGGTTTGTTTTTAGTTTATCTGGTCTTTAGGAGTATGCTGTTGTTTAAGTTAATGCCTGATTATTAGGGATTTGTTGTTAGTGGGTTTTTTTTTTGATTATTTAAGCAAGCCAATATGCAGTTTTTTATTCAGATTAATGAAACAGTAGTTTATATCCTACATTATTCTCTGAGTTAACAGTGGTATCAGAGCAAGTTAATTGAGAGATCAAAAGGAGAGTGAAACACAATGTCCACTTCCACACAGAATGAAAACTTTGTGTAAGCTGCAATTCCTCGCTTTGATGGTCATTATAATCATTGGAGCATGTTAATGGAAAACTTCTTGAGGTCCAAGGAGTTTTGGCAGGTCGTTGATGTTGGAATCACCGAGCCAACACAAGGAGCAGTCTTGAAAAATGCGCAGAAGACAAAATTAGAGGCATCAAAATTGAAGGATCTTAAGGCTAAGAACTATTTGTTCCAGGCCATAGATCGAGTAACTTTGGATACGGTTCTTTGCAAAGATTCCTCCAAGAAGATATGGGATTCCATGAAGAAGAAGTTTCAAGGGAATGCGAGGGCAAAACGAGTGCAACTTCAAGCTCTTCACACTGAATTTGAGACATTGCATATGAAGCCAAATGAATATGTCACTGATTTCTTTGGAAGAACAATGACCATTTCCAACAAAATGAGGATCCAAGGTGACAAGATGGAGGATGTGACCATTATTAAGAAGATTCTTCGATCCATGACAAAAAAATTCAATTTTGTTGTATGCTCCATTGAAGAATCAAAAGACATTGATTCACTCACAATTGATGAGTTGTAGAGCTCTCTGCTGGTTCATGAGCACAAAATTAGCCAGCAAGATAAGGAGGAGCAAGCTCTAAAGGCCTCTACAGACACCGATGCTAGAAGAGGCAGAGGAAGGGGTAGAGAAAGAGGTAATGACCGTGGTAGCGAACACGGTTATGGTCGTGGCAACCATCAGTTCCAAGAAAATCAAGGAAGAGGGCGAGGACGTGGTGGCGATCATTCAACAAATTTCCATCCAAAAGACAAGTCCAATGTTGAATGTTATCGTTGTCATAAGTATGGGCACTTTCAGTTTGAATGTCGAACCAAATTGCCTAGTCAAAATGGAGAAAATACCAACTTTGTAGAAAAATAAGACGGTATTTTGCGATATAGATGAGTCATTTCATAGCACTATCAAGTTTGGTGACAATTCCAAAGTGGTTGTTATGGGAAGAGGAAGTATTATTTTCCAGGCCAAGGAAAATAATACTCATAAAATTTCTGATGTCTTTTTTGTTCCAGATTTGAAGACTAACTTGCTTAGTATTGGGCAACTTCAAAAGAAGGAGTATGAGGTTCTGATCAAGAATGGAGTTTGTCAGATTCGAGATGAAAAATTGGGCTTAATTGCTCAACTTACAATGACGGAAAATCGCATGTTTCCTCTGAATCTCAACATAATCACCAACCCTTGTCTCTCAGCAAAGGTGCAAGATTCAGCGTGGCTATGGCATTTCCGATATGATCATTTAAACTTTGGGGGCTTAAAGACCTTGCAGCAGAAAAGTATGGTGACAAGTCTTCTTGAAATTGCACCTCCAAGTGAAGTTTGTAAAGATTGTGTTGTTAGCAAGCAACATCGAGACTCTTACCCCTCCGGAAAATCCTTTAGGGCCAAGGAAGTGCTAGAGGTCGTGCATTCCGACATTTGCGGGCCTTTAAGTCCAATGTCCAACGGAGGTAAACGCTATTTTATTACCTTCGTTGATGATTTGAGTCGAAAAACATGGGTTTATTTCCTGAAAGAGAAGTCTGAAGCATTTGAAGTTTTTATGCCGTTTAAAGTGATGATTGAAAAGGAAAGTGGTTGCTCAATTACAAATCTGCGTACAGATCATGGTGGAGAGTATACGTCAAATGCATTTGCAAAATTCTGTGACGACCATGGAATCAGGAGGCAACTTACAACATCATACACGCCTCAATAGAATGACGTTTCTGAGAGGAAAAATCGCACTATTTTGAATATGGTGCGAAGTTTGCTGAACAGAAGTGGCATCTCAAAAAGTTTTTGGCTCGAAGCGGTGAACTGTAGCATTCATATTTTAAATATAAGTCCTACATTTTCTATTCAAAATATGACTCCAGACGAAGCGTGGAGTGGACGAAACCAGTTGTTGATTATTTTAGAATATTTGGGTGTGTTGCTTATGCTCATGTACCATATCAGAGGAGAACAAAACTTGAAGACAAGGGAGTGAAATGTATTTTTCTTGGTATTAGTGATAAGTCAAAAGCATTTAGACTTTATGATCCTAACACAAAGAAAATTGTTATCAGTCATGATGTGGTATTTGATGAGCAGAATTTTTATTCAGAAAGCCAGAGTGTTGCTGAACAGATTCAAATACTTGATGATTTTGATGAAATTCAGGAAACGGTGCAGCAACAACATGTGAGACAACAAATCATTGACAATTCAACTACTCCATCTCACGTTCCTGGCACACCAACAACTATTGAAGAACGCCCTCATCGTTCTAGAAGAAGACCCGGATGGATGGCTGACTTTGAAGTAAGTGATGTAATCCTATCCGAAGACCCGATTACACACTTCGTTCTATTTTCAGATTGCGATCCTACAACTTTTGAAGAAGTTGTCAAACAATCAAAGTGGAAAAAATCAATGAATGATGAGATTGATGCTACTGAAAGAAACAATACATGGGAGTTGGTTGATCTTCCACAAGGTCACAAGACAATTGGTGTTAAGTGGGTGTACAAGACAAAGTTGAAGAAAGATGGACAAGTCGACAAGTATAAGGCGCGTTTAGTTGCTAAAGTATATAAGAAAGAGTATGGGCTAGATTATATTGAAGTATTTGCTCCTGTTGCAAGACATGATACCATCAGATTAGTACTTGCATTGACTGCACACAATTCATGACCCATCTTCCAATTGGATGTAAAGTCGGCATTTTTACATGGTGAGCTTCAAGAGCATGTATTTATCGATCAATCCCTTGGTTATATTATGCCTGGATCCGAAGATAAGGTTTATAAACTGAAAAAGGCTTTGTATGGGTTAAAACAAGCGCCACGTGCTTGGTATAGCTGCATCGAAGCCTATTTCATGAAAGATGGATTTCAGATTTATCCATTTGAGCATACACTTTTTTTTTTGTGAAAAAAAGGAGGGAAGATGTTAATTGTATGCTTATACGTGGATGATTTGATTTATACTGGTAATGATATTACCATGTTTGAGAGGTTCAAGCATTCTATAATGCTGGAATTTGACATGTCTAATCTTGGAGAGATGCATTATTTTCTTGGCATTGAGGTGGTGCAGTCTACATCCGGCATTTTTATATATCAAAAGAAGTATGCGCAAGAAATTTTGGACAGGTTTCAAATGTCAAATTGCAATCCTGTAGCTACACCTATTGAAGTAGGATTGAAGCTTGTTCGAAATCTCAAAGGAAAAGAAGTTGGCAACCGTCTTTACAAGCAGGTTGTGGGGAGCCTGATGTACTTGACAGGTACAAGACCCGACATCATGCATGTTGTGAGTCTCATCAGTAGATACATGGTAAGTCCAAAGGATATTCATCTTTTAGCTACAACGAGAATTCTTCGGTACTTGCGAGGTATCACATGTTATGGGATTTTCTACAAGAGATTGAGATGAAAACTCAGATTTACTTGGCTTTACATATAGTGATTATGTTGGAAACCTTGATGATAGAAAAAGCAGTTCAGGGTATGTGTTTATGCTTGGGTCTGGAGCTGTCTCATGATCATCAAGGAAGCAAGAGATAGTCACTTTATCAACTACTGAAGTTGAATATGTCGCTGCAATAACTTGTGTGTGTTATGCAATTTGGTTGGGGAAAATTCTTAAGGAGCTGCATCTCAAGGAGCAAGGAGAAGTTGAAGCCACTACAATCTACTATGACAACAGTTTGGCTATCAAACTTTCTAAAAATTATGTGCTACATGGAAGAAGCAAGCACATAGATGTGAAGTATCATTTCATAAGGAACCTCATGAAGGATGGAGTGATTGAACTCTTCTACTGCAGAAGTGAAGATCAAATTGCTAATGTAATGACAAAGCTATTGAAGCTATAGGTTTTTCTAAAACTAAGGGCATTAATGAGTGTGCGTGATAAACTGAATGTTTGAAGACTTTCAGATTAAGGGAGGATGTTAGAAATAATTATTATTGTTTATGTTATTTGTTTGGTTTGTTTTTAATTTACCTGGTCTTTAGGAGTATGATGCTATTTAAATTAATGCATGATTATTAGGGATTTGTTGTTAATGTTGTTAGTGAGTTTTTTGATTATTTAAGCAAGTCAATATGCAGTTTGTTATTCAGAGTAATGAAACAACAGTGATCGATCCATTGTATTACCTTTCTAGTATTATTCCCTTGCTTCCTTACAATATTTCTTGCTCTACTTAGGATTATCATTGTGTATATATGTGTATTTTGTTCCTTCAATAATATTATCATTCTTAATCCTTACATGGTATCACATTAGTGATCGATCCATTTTTTTTTCTCTACTCCTCTTCACTTTCAACATGACCTCTCACACCACCACAATTCCAAATGAACATGATGCAACTACACCATTTGTAGTCGTCACATTCCCGAACGCAACCAAACTCTCCTCAACAAACTATCTCTCATGGAAACTTCAACTTGAAGCCATCCTTGTAGGCTATGGTCTCTTCAAGTTCATTGATGGAACATCCAACACCGGCTGACACCATCACCACGACGGGCGTCACCACGGCCAATCCGGCCCATGTCTCCTGGATACGTTAGGACAGGCTCATCTTTGGAGCCATTGTGGGTACAATCACACCCTCACTCACTCATTTGGTCAACAATGTTACCTCCTCTAAGGAGGCTTGGGATATACTAGCCAAGACCTTTGCCAACCCAACTCGTGGTCACATCAAGCAGCTAAAGGACAAACTCCGACATCTCACCAAAGGCTCCTCCTCGATTGTTAACTACATGCAATCGATCCGAAGGGTTGTCAATGATTTAGAAATGCTTGGGAAGCCAATGGACACCGAGGATATCACCGATCGGATCCTTGACGGCTTGGACTCGGACTGCCAATCCGTCATTAATGCCGTTCATGCTCGAGATACCCCCATCTCCTTCACCGAACTTATGGAAAAACTCATTCACAAAGAGTTGTCTCTTCGTCACAGATCCACACCCTCACACTTCCCTGTAGTAGCCAATCCCACATCCAGATCTTCCTACCGCTCAACAAACACCACTACACCTCCCTCTACCAATACTTCTCGCCCTCCATCTAAGTCATACCTTGGCAAATGCTAATGGTGTGACGTCGTCGGGCACTCCCTATCTCGGTGTCAAATCTTTCAACGCCTTCACCCCACCATTCGCTTGTCTACCCGACAAGCAAGATTCACCAACAATCAGCCGCTCTCCCATCAAGTCAACACAACTTCTCTACTTCCCACTCCCGATTCAAACTCCTTAAACTGGCTTCTTGACACCGGTGCTACGCACAATGTCACAACTGACCTCCAAAACCTATCCATTCACTACCCCTATGATGGCTCAGACGAAATAACCATTGGTGATGGTTCAGGTTTACCAATCTCTAACACTAGCACTACCTCTCTTTCCTCTAAATCTAAACGTACACTTGCACCTTAACAATGTGTTACATGTGTCTCAAATGCATTGCAATATTATCTGCATATACAAGCTATGTCATGATAATAATGCAATTGTTGTATTCTCACCATCATCCTTTTGTGTTAAGGATCTTCGAACCAATCAAACCCTACTGGAAGGCAAAGCTAAGAATGGCCTCTACGAAGTCCCGATCACGTCTCTGCAACGCCCACTTGTGCTCACCACCACACTTTCATCTTCAGTTTGACATCACAAACTTGGTCATACATCGACCAAGATTTTTAATTTTTTATCCACTAAGTTAAAGCTTCCGCAGTTTTTGAATTCTTGTAACCCTTGCCAAACTAATAAGAGTCACAAGTTGTCTTTTTCTTCATCTACTCTTGTTACTACACGTCCTCTTGAAGTTATATATTCGGATGTTTGGACTTCACCAATACACTCCTATGATCACTACAAGTATTACGTAATATTTGTGGATCACTTTACCAAATACATATAGTTATATCCCCTTAAAAAAAAATCGGACACAAAGGAAGTTTTTATTAGGTTCAAAACCCTAGTGGAAAAACACTTCAACAAATCAATTTTAACTCTATACTCCGACAATGGAGGTGAGTATATTAGCCTTCAAACCTATCTTGCTCATCATGGCATCGCCATAGAATAAGTCCATCCCATACCCCTGAGCACAATAGGTACGCTGAGAGACGACATCGACACCTAGTGAAGACCGGACTAGCTTTGCTTACTCAGTCCCAACTCTCTCTTCGATACTGGCCCCATGCTCTAGCCACTGCAGCCTACTTGATCAACCGTCTACCAACACCAACACTTCACAATATCAACCCATTTGAGAAGCTATTTGGAAACGAACCAAACTATGCCAACCTCCGTAGCTTCGGCTCCTTGTGTTACCCTTGGCTACGCCCATACACTCGCCATAAACTTGATCCAAAGTCCGTCCCTTGTGTATTTGTTGGGTACTCACCATACCAATCGGTCTACTACTGCCTTGATCCTTCCTCGGATCGGCTCTATGTGTCTCGGCATGTGAAGTTCGTTGAAGATATTTTCCCATATCCAACGCTTCTCTCATCAAACTGGGCCCATCAAGGTTCCGAGCCCAATCTCACAACTTCCATCTCATTACCAATACAACCCATCGGCCCATCTACCATGCCCAATTCGTCCAACCCTACATCCTCCTCAGATAACACCTTTCCTCCATCTCCTTCACTCTCACCTTCCATGACTACAAGTACCTCATCTCCCTCACCATCCCCGCCTCTTCCTAACCCTCCTATAACCATTGTCACTCGGTCACAAAATAACATCCACAAACCAATCACCAAACTCAATCTTTCAGCCTCCCTAACTCCGATTCCAGAACCTCGCACTACAAAGCAAGCCATGGCAAACCCGGCTTGGCATGTAGCCATGCAAACTCAATCTGACACTCTCATCTCAAATCATACATGGACTCTTGTCCCGGCCTCTCATGCCACCAATATTGTGGGTTGCAAGTGGGTCTTCCGAACCAAGTACAATAGTGATGGCTCCATTGAGCGGTATAAGGCCCGCCTAGTGGCTAAAGGGTTCCATCAATGTCCCGGTGTTGACTATGGTGACACCTTTAGTCCAGTTATCAAACCTGCCACGGTACGTCTCATTCTAAGCCTTGCCGTCACTCATCATTGGCCATTGAGACAACTGGATGTCAATGATGCGTTTCTCCAAGGCTCCTTGAAGGAACAGGTATACATGTCTCAACCACCGGGCTTTGTCGATGCCACTCATCCTACTCATGTTTGTCTACTTCACAAGGCTATATACGGCCTCAAGCAAGCTCCTAGAGCGTGGTACCAAGCTTTACGCACTCACTTGCTAACTCTTGGCTTCCACAATCCGTGTCCGACACCTCCTTGTTTCACCTACACACATCTGCTGGAAAGGCATTCATTTTAATCTATGTAGATGATATCATTGTGACAGGCTCCTCACCAACACTCATTGAAGACATTATTCACCAAATGACTGCACGTTTCTCCCTCAAAGACCTTGGTGAACTTAAATACTTTCTAGGAGTCGAAGTGCTCAAATGCTCCAAGGGTCTATTCCTCAATCAAAACCGATATATTCATGATCTCCTGGAAAGGTTCAACCTTAGCAACACTCGCCCAGTTGCTACTCCACTTTACACTGATGGTCACCTTCACCTCAATGTTGGCACTCCTCTAGATGATGCTCTCTAGTATCGACAAGCATTAGGGAGCCTCCAATATCTTTCCCTAACTCGCCCGGACACAGCCTATGCAATTAACAAGCTCTCCCAATTCATGCATAAACCAATTGATGTTCACTGGGCTGCTGTTAAACGGATCTTCAGGTACCTTGCTAGCACATCCTCCCTTGGCATTTTGATACGTCATTAGTCCCCTCTTCACCTTCATGCCTTCTCCGATGCTGACTGGGTTGGTGACAAGTCCGATTACTTGTCCACAGGTGCTTACATTGTCTATCTAGGCTCGAATCCCATCTCCTGGAGCTCCAAGAAACAGCGCAGTGTTGCACGTTCCTCCACTGAGGCTGAATACCGAACTGTGGCCAATACGGCAACTGAACTTCAGTGGTTACTTTCTCTACTCAATGAAATAGACTTTCAAAATGTGTCCACCCCAGTAATCTACTGTGATAATGTGGGTTATACCAAGCTTTGTGCTAATCCGGTCTTTCATTCTCGTATGAAACATCTTGCTTTGGACTATCACTTCATCAAAGATAAAGTTCAGTTTGGTAGTCTACGCGTTGCTCATGTGGCCAACGATGATCAACTTGCTGATGCCTTGACTAAGTCCCTACCTCGTCCACGCTTTCACATGTTGTTGTCCAAGATCGGCTTGTGGTCACCCCAGTCCGTATTGCGGGGGCATGATAAGGCAATAGAATAAGCATACATTCTATGTTCACATTGTATTACCTTTCTAGTATTATTCCCTTGCTTCCTTACAATATTTCTTGCTCTACTTAGGATTATCATTGTGTATATTGTTCCTTCAATAATATTATCACTCTTAATCCTTACAGTGAATTAGGTCCAACTAAAAGACTTGAAAGAAGCGTTGATAAGGAGACAACCCTACACCATTTTGTGAGTTTCTTTATACTTTTAGCTTATCTTTTTAAGGACAATGCAATATTTAAGTATGGGGTGGTGAACAAAAATGATTTTCAAACATTTTTAATTCCCCCCCCCCCCTCCCTTCTCTTTTGTAATTTATTTTATGTTCTAATTTTCTCTTATAATTTCTTTTATGTTTTCTAAAAAACTTTCTCCTCACTTTTTAGCCTTGGTCGACCGGCATACGCCAGTAGGGTCAATCAACCAAGCACCAAAAATCTCTAGCCATGATTAACCTCGTTTGACTCATCTAGGAAATTAGGAGGCAACATACATTGGAGAAGAAAGCAAGAAACAAGTATGGGTTGTGTGTAGAGAAGAGCATCAACGAAATATAGTCCTTGTGGTGTGAGTGCATGAAGTGAAGAAAAGAAAAGTTATATCAAAAGATATAATTATGCACCACTTGGACCTAAATGAAAAAGAGAAGGAAAAATAGGATTCAAGTTTCCCAAAGTACAAAAGTGTTGAAAGAAGAATGTAATATGTAACGAGCCAAGTGTGAAGAAATTCAGCTTGCAAGAAGATGATTTAATCTATTGGACGCGGTAGTGAACTCAACCATGAGGTTCAATATGTCTTAGTTTCCGGATCTTATTGCATTACATAACCAAAATAACTCCTCACCCTTACTCATTATCTAGCCAAGTTACAACCTATAAAAGGCCCTTTGATTCATAATTGTACTTGCAGGAAAAGCTACGCACTGGAGATTGAGAACGACTTGGTAACCTTATGGTTAATGATCATTGCACATGTGTTGATCTTGAGCGTTATTATATATATCATTTAGACACAGACGAGAGAGTTATACACATTCCCCTAAGTGGTCATGAAACTTATGAGCTTTGAGTTATATATTGAACCATGATATGTATTATGATGATAAAGTTTGAGTACTTGATCTTGTTGCATTTGAGACAAGTAATTGAATCCATTTGAGATCTATCTATGGATATTACATGAGGACAAGTAAGGTTTAGGTACGGGGTATTTGATAATACTCAACTTAGAGGTTTTTTCATCATCATTCTATTCAATTTCCCTCCTCGTTTGGGCTTGATAAAATATCTTATTTGTCTATTTCCTTCCTACTAGTGTTTCGGAGATGTACCAGTTGGTTTATGTAATTACATGTATTCCAGGCATTTACGGAGTACAATGATATATATATATATATATATATATATATATATATATATATATATATATATATATATATGTAGCGAAATGACCTCATACACACTAAGGATCTCCTTGCGGTCAAATATGTCAAGGTCACGACGGAAATATATGAGGTTTGAGAGGGAATATGAAGAACACATCGAGAAGTGTGCATGAGAGATCGACGGGTAGTAGGGTCGACTGACCTTAATATTCATCTCCCTACACGTAACCTTCATATGACCTCTTGTCATAGAATGAAATTCATGGATCAAGTTTTGGACAAACCCCATCAACATGGCTCTGTATAGTCGATCCACCCTATGGATCGACTAGCCACTTCGACGCCAATTATTCTTCTCCCTTTATCTCATTTGTTGGGTTGTACTTTCATTCCGTCCACTTGGACGGTTTTTGTATTTATGGTTATCCATTAGGGATATTTTCGTCATTTTGGATCCGATTTTATCTTATTAGAAGATAGATATAAGGTTAAGGTTAATTTCTCTCCCTATAAATAAGGCTTAAAATCATTAAGTCATGATATTATGAATTTCCACCTCGGTGTTTCACCCTCAAGGATGACCGACCTTACTACTAGGGGACTGACTTGTTTTTGAGTCCTTAATAAAGCATTTGAGTTTTGGTTTAGGTATGTGTGGCTAATTCTCGTCTTTTCTAGTGTTTAGAGAGCAACTCAATATCTATGACGTTGAATTGATTCTACATGTTGTGTGTATGTCCAAATGAGTTATGGTAGTTATTGGATTATATCTTGTAAAATGCGAGAACCGAGTTTGGAATCTTACTTTGATATATATTCTTTAAGGTATTGATAACAAAATGTGAGAGTTAAGTCATTCATACCTCCATATTGAGTTCAATGTGAAGAATATACACCGTCTTGGATACATGACAATCAATTGGAGTGACAACCATTGATGCATGCAAAACAACTATCTAACCCCGTGACAATCAAACGAAGTTGTCTCCCGCATAACTACACCCATATTCAATTACGGAATTGTCAATTAAGGTCTATCCTATATGTATGTTGTGGTGATTTGAACTTTAGAATTGCTTTATCAATTGGTTACTTATTTTCTAGTTCTCTCCCTTTGAATTACTTGGTTTGAAATCTTATATAGATAATATTTCACCTTTTTGTCTTTCTCCCTACCTATTTAAGTGAATTTTTGAGATCGTCGTTCATAACCCTTTGGTAAGGTCAACTAAGACTTTTCGCATCTTTTGCTTCAATTTCGACTTTGGTTATTTATTTGTTTCTGATTAAAGTTTGCACTTTGGACCGATCGACTTTACTAAGGGTCATCGACTCAAATGGGTTTATGCTTTCGCTTTTTGGTTTCAGTTTATGTTATTTAATTTTTGTACATATTTAGCTTTATTTATTTATTTATTAGTTTTTTAATTAATTTATCAAAGCGAAACATTGCTTTTCTTGTGTTTGATCATGACTCAATTATTTGTGAGATTTGAGGTTCACGCTTCAGCCCTCGTCAAGGATATGGGCAACCATCCTATGTGATCGGAATACAAATATTTTTGGATAGATCACAAAAATTATAAGGATTGTCTTTAAAGGGTTATACCAATAAGATCTTAGATCAATATAGAATGTAAAAATGCTCTACAAGATAGTTTCAATTAAGAAGGGTACAAGTTTAATAAAATACAAGGTCATAAAAAATGAATTTGTACGAAAAAATAGAAGAAAAATACTCCTTATGAATAAGTAGCTGGGAGTTTAAACTGTGTTCAAATATGTACACAACCACATTAACTTTGTTGTGGGCACGTTAGAAAGATAAATAATCATAGAATGTACCATCGAAAGATTGTTGAAAACTTAATAAGGCTCCCCCAAGATTAGACCTGGACAAAGGCGGGCAAGCCCGTCCGTGAAAACAGGCGGTATGACGCATAAGGTATAGGCCCGGCTGGGCCTCTAAGCCCGTTTTATTTTTTTAAATTTAAGTATGTAAAATATATATATGCGAATAGTAGAAATCAAACCCGATACCTTAAGATAAGGTTCAAAGGTTCACGACCATTGAGCTACTTTGAATTATGTATTATAATTTTATTTATTTTATATTTAATATGTATAATTTTTATTTGAAAAAAATATATATAAAAACGGGGTCTGCCCGTCCGGCCCGAAGCCCACTCCGGGCGGGTACGAACAAGACCTTAGAACCGAAGTCCGGGCTCGGCCCGAGTCCGGCCCGCAAAAACAAAAATTTTTTCCTGAGAGTCCGGCCCGGGTCCGGGGATGCGCAGGTCTATCCAAGAGCATATCCTTACACATAAAAGATGATTGAATATTCATGGGTGAAAATGGTAAGTGTGTAGGTTTTTTATCAAGGAAACAAAGTGTGTAGGCAAAATTTCATATAAACACTAACTATGCACTTTCTATTTGTGAAGGGACTTAACGTTATACTCTGTTGCCCAACCTTGTTACCCAACCTTGTTACTCAACCCTGTTACCCAACCTTGTTACCCAACCTTGTTACCCAACCTGTTACCAACCTTGATACCCAACGTTATACTTTGTTACCCAACCTTGATACCCAACGTTATACTCTGTTACCCAACGTTATACTCTATTACCCAACTTTAATACCCAACGTTCTACATCTAAATTCACTTCGGTTACCCAACCTCGTTGATACCCGATTTTAATACCCAACGTTCTATATCCAACTTCACTTATGTTACCCAACTTCGTTGTTACCCGATTTTAATACCCAACGTTCTATATCCAAATTCACTTCGGTTACCCAACCCCGTTGTTACCCGATTTTAATACCCAACGTTCTATATCCAACTTCACTTCGGTTACCCAACCTCGTTGTTACCCGATTTTAATACCCAACGTTCTATATCCAACTTCACTTTTGTTACCCAACCTCGTTGTTACCCGATTTTAATACCCAACGTTCTATATCCAACTTCACTTCGGTTACCCAACTTCGTTATTACCCGATTTTAATACCCAACGTTCTATATCCAACTTCACTTCGATTACCCAACTTCGTTATTACCCAATTTTAATATCCAACGTTACATATCCAACTTCACTTCGCTTATCCAACTTTGTTGTTACCCGATTTTAATACCCAACGTTAAATATCCAACTTCACTTCGATTACTCATCTTCATAAATTTATAACAACTAGGGCCATAAACATGATAAGACAAATTACTCACTCACATCGGAAAAATACAAGAAACTTTCAGATGGTTCTATACAATGTTCTGCGACACAAAATTTGACTAGCATGGACTATGATCTTTAACTAATGAGATATCAACTAAATGACGAATGACAAGTGCATGCTTAATTTATATACCCATATTCTTCATCTCCGCACTATTTGTGCAAGTAATCAGATTTTTCCTATGTCTTGCCAACTTTAACTTCAAAAACCAAATAACTATATCTGCAATAAAAATACATAAACCAGTAATTAATCTCTATGAATCACCATCAGTATACTACAATGTCTAATTTTATCACCAAATTTATCTGGCAAGCAAGTTTTAGTTACAAAGAGCTTCAAGAAGCTACAAATGATTTCAAGGAAGTAATTGGTCAAGGAGCATTTGCAATTGTTTACAAGGGATTGCTTCATAGCTCAACCAATGCTATTGCAGTTAAGAAACTAAAAGAGTCAGTCCAAGAGAACGAAAGGGAGTTTGAAGGCGAAGTGAAAGCCATAGCTAGAACAAGCCCTAGTTTTGTTGTTCGACGGCCGAGATCCTCGACGCAACAGGGGCTTCTCCTTCCGATTATTTGAGATGGGAAGCTTCGGGGTCGAGTCCTTAAGATAATACTCTTGAGTCCGAGTGGAGGAGCCGTCGAACAACTGAGTCTCTTGCTCTAGGATATCAGGTTCTTGACTGCGTTTTGATTCAAGCTTGTCAGCTTGGTTTTCAGTAAAAGCATCAATATTTTCTTTTGTAAAGTAAGCTGATAGGAACTGGAATAAATACAAATATTTTAACACAAACCTTATATGACCATTGCTGCCATGTCAAATCTCGTCTACCTTCATTCAAACCATTAAGTGTGACTGGTCCAAGGACGCCAGCATTCCATGTCTCAAAATTCGGACCAACATTCTAAAGGTAAACATTACATAATAATAATATCAATATTTAGTTTTATGTTATGATAATCAAGAGCAATTTTGCATACACTAGTTATGATTCAGATGTCTAGCTATCTCCCTAAAATTTCATTTTTCAACTTTGTATAATGGTTGTGCAATTTATCTGCAGCTCAATAAACTGTTGAGGGAAAGACATAAGTAGAACTGACCGGGAGGCCAACTGCAATACTTAGCAAGGCTATCTTGTTATCACCGGCTCTCAAATCCACTCCTTGACTGAAAGTCAGTTTTGGCTCTCAAATCCACTCCTTGACTGAAAGTCAGTTTTGGGTCTTCAAGACTACCATTGTAACAAGCAGTCTCTAAGAAGGGGACAAAAAGAAGATCAAGAAATACAGCAACAAAACCCTAGATGCGCAAATATCAGGCAATAATAGATCAAACCCCTTGACCTCATTCTTAATCCAATTTAACTGAAATTAGAAGAATAACTTCAAGCAGTCATACAACAAAATTTCAAAATTTCGTGCAAACAAAACCCTAGATGCTGATGAAGAACAAAAATTAAGGGAAACAACACCAAACTTATCCTTTCACCAAATCAACGAAGAGGAGTGGAACAAATATCAGATTACTTACAAATAGAAGACGGAGAAACTCAATGAATTACGAGGCGTTGGCAGTGCTAGGTATATGGAGACGACGACGACGGCGCGACGGTGGAGATTGGAGACGGAGGCGCGACGGTAGGAGCTACGATCGAAGACGAAGAAGGCGAAAAGATGGGGCGACGAAGAAGAAGAAAGGAGACGAGCTAGGAATCGCCAGTCTGAGAGAGGAGAGAGGAGAGAGAAGTGAGCGGAAAAAATAAAAATATATATATAAAAATCCTATTTATACCTACATAGCTTGTACCAATAATAAAATCAACCTACACAATTAATACCCCACGTAAAAAGAAGAACGCATTTATACCCCATTTATCTCAATATTCATTCATATTTTTCCAAATGGGTAGATAGTAAGAATCAAACAAGTTAATGTTAGGGTTGGAAGAAACAAATATATATTTTGTTGGAAGATTATAAAGGCACGGCGGTGGATTTCACGGCTGCATAACGATTTCGGTAACTGGGACCGTCATGGTTCCGGAAACCATTATACTTTTTTAAAAATTTTTTACCAATATAGTGGAAAAAAACAAAAACAAAAACGAAAAAAAAAATCATGACAGTAACGGATCCCGTGACCGTATCAAGAGGGGAAAAATTGTCACGGTTGCGGGATCCGTGACCGTCATAATTTTTTTATTTATTCTTCTTTTATATTGTTAAAATTTACAAAGAAAATTTATTATGGTTTCGAAACCGTGACCATGGTAAAATATCTACTGTCACAGTTTTCATAACAACTCCGTTTACGGAAATTGTTGCGCAGTTGTGAAATCCACCGCAGCTATGTACGTACTTACTACTTATGAATTCCATTTTTTTTCCATAGAACAAAGATAGTTGAATCCAAAGGGGTAGGAGGTGGAGTAAATATAGTGGGGCATTTGGTTGGGGGTTGAACAGACAAGGGTTTGGAGTAGTGAGGCTCACTTTGAGGACGCGACAAATATTACTCTCGATGTCATCGTCGGGAACAATGGCTGAAGCAGGTCTGAGGGACGGGGTGATGGAGAGGACGAACCAGAGAGCTTCAAAAACTTCTTCATTTTGGCCCAATGGGCCAACGCCGGCGAGTCGTACAAGAGGCTAGAGAAGGGAATCGTGTGAGGCGCGTTCTCTCTAAATTTGTCCTTTAACTTAACGTGCAAGCGAACTGGAGAGTTTTATTCGAGAAGATTAAAAGTCAAAATTAGATTGATAGAAAACCGACAGCTAGAGATATGAAGAGGATGTCAGGCATGTCTGCCTAGAATCCCCTTTGTAAAATCGTAATTCACTCTCGATTCTAGCTTCCCATCTCCCCCATTAAATTTCTGCAGCGATGGGCAATTCATGGAGTTCTACAGAAAGAAGAAGAAGAAATTCTTACTTCGACTACCAACACCCACACTCTCTCCCCCCACCGCCACCATCTTACTACCACCACCCTCCGCCGCCGTCGGGCCCCAGTTACAGCTATTCCAATTCCCAATACCCACCTCCGATTCCCCCAAATTACAGCTTCCCCGGTTGGAATCCTTCCTATGCTCCCGCTACTTCTTCAACGGCTACCGGGGTCCACTATCACCCTCCCGCTGGCTTCTATGGAGGTTATCAGAGCTATGGTGGGTTGACCCCCCCTGCGCCTTCCCCGGCACCTTCCCCGGCACCTTATGTTGAGTTTCAGAGCGCGAAGAAGGTAAAGAATGATGTGAATGTTCACAAGGAGTCTATTAGGCTTGAGGTTGATCCTTTCAACCCAGATCAGTATTTGGTTTCTTTTGTCCTCGACGCCTCCTTTGATGGCAGGTTATTGCTTCTTCTAGTTCATATTGTCTCCTTTTCTTTTCGGGGTTTCGCTTAATTTTAGCGGTGGACTACTTTTGATGTGTTTTTCCCTTCATTTGATTATGTTTGGTGTGGGAAATTGGTTTATGATTTGGGGTTGTTGCTGAGTTTTTCGCTGTTATTAGACGAATATGTAAGCATGCTGCTATCATACCGGAGACAAATCTATATTACTGCTCTTCTTGAAACCCTAATTGTTACAGGCATGCTTGAGGGCGTTACTGTTGCTTGCTTTTTCATCTGAGAGCTTCAGTTTGATCATTAGTTGTTATATACCAAGCGACTTGAGTCTATTATGTCCGAGGAAAATGAAGCAGTGTCTGTTCTTGTGGATGTTCAGATAGTTTACAAGTAAATCAGCTTCTATTAACATCAAAGTCCGCACTATGCATGAGGAAAGTTTAGCACTCTGTCTCCATCTTCATGGATATTGATATTCTAGAGTTCATTTATGTTGATAATGTGATCACGATGGGTGTGGTTATGTGAAATTGAATTGCTTTGCAATGTTTGCTTCTATCCCCTGTCTGTCATAGATTGTTTTACTTTTTTTGCCTCAAGATAATCATATTTGTACAACATTAAAAGGCTTTATGTTTCTTTGGTTTATTTTCACGAAGTCATATATCCTAAATACATGTTATGATTCCAATAAATGTAGACAAGTGAGCACTTTCCGTGAAAAGATGCGAAATGGAGTATACACCCTTGTTCCTATTGTAACGTGCTTTTAGGCGGAATAGCAAAGAGTATATACAATCATAATGCAAAACCTTGTTATCCTTTGCGCAGATCTTTTAGCTCTTACTATCTAAGTCCTTAATCAAGATTTATAGATCATTCTTTGTTACACCTTGATTTAGTCGTCCAATCTAGTAAGCGATTGTGTAGCACTTTTTTTTTTTGGATACAAGGTAAGCAGAATAGGAGGGTCAGTGTCTAGACACCGACCGACCTACAGCATCCTTTCGGATGAGTACTACTACATCATCTGGGAGATCGTCCTGGTCTTCAGTGGCAGAAAGTTCGTGTTTTGCGAGCTTGTCCGCTACCGTGTTGATTTCCCTGAAAATGTGCGTGGTGCTTGCTTGAGAGAAGCCTGAGATGCTGGCGTATATTTCTGATATGATCATGTCGGTCTCCCACAGAGGTTTCCAAGCGTGGTTGATTGAATTGATCAGCATCAGATTGTCTCCCTCGATCTCAATAGCCGACACTCCTATCTGTTTAGCCTTTTGTAGGTCTTTCCGCAGAGCAAACGCTTCTGCCTCTAAGACTGAGTCTGCATGACATTTCCCTTTTCCATGAGCCAAATGAAGGCTGTGACTATCACGAGTGATGAAACCAAAGGCGAAAGATTGTGTAGCACCTTGAAGACAGATGAAACCCAATTAAGGGGAAAAAATGAAACATCTAGAGAATTCTTTTAACATCTGGTCTGAGTTTGTGTGCTTTTTTAGTTGATTTACATGTGGGATGCTGAGACTGAAGATCAAACATGGATATAGACTTCTTGTGACAGCTCATTTATGACAGAATAGGTCCTGAAACATATCAATGTATACTTAGTTATGCTTGAAATGTCCTGGCTTATCGACATGCCTAATGGAATAGATTGACCTGTAAAACTCGATCCATATTTTTAGTTCAGAATAAGTACCTGTTTGGTTGGGGTGGTGGAATGGGAACAAAATGGAATTAGTTAAGGGGGAAGAAAGGAACTGGAAATGATTGAATTACTTTCATGTGTTAATTGACCTCTAAACAAACATAACTTTTGATCGATTCGGAATCACTCCATTACCGGGAATGATTCTTAGCGTTTCCAAATGAGCCCTAATAGGATACATGGCCCTAATTCATTCTCAGGATCCTCACTTATTTTACTTGTTCTCCTTTTCTTTAGTATTGGTTCTATGACTAGATCTTTCTTTTGATATTAGAAGTGCTCGTTTGGTTGACCGTGAGAAGTAGGATTCGTAAGAAGTAACTGGGAAGTAAATTACGTAGGTATTAAAATCCATAAAAAGTACTATAACTTGTTTGATTCAAACTAACTTACATAGGAAGTGATAATTAATTTTGTCATAAAATGATATCTAATAAATTAGCACTATAAAACCATGGGAAGAAAATCCTACCTACACCTATCGAGGTAAGTATACTTCCCATAGTTTGTTGTAAGTTGAACCTTTCCGGTAAGTAAACTCTGCGTTTATAAAACGGAACAGACGTAGTCATTGAAGATACTTATTGGGAATTGCAACTTTCCTGTAAGTACAACCCAAACTCAATGAGGACTAACTACTATATTTCTGTTCAGTGCAATTCAGTCAAATCATCGGCTTTTTTGTTTCTGGCGTGAATAAGTGCTAATATAGGGCGTGTTTTGTAAAACAAGTTTTTTTTGGTAGTTTAAGCTTTTTAGGTGGATTTAGCTTTTTAGATAGATTATTAGGTAGTCTTTTAAAGAGTTTTAAAAAATATGAATTTAACAAAAAAAATCAGATAGAGAGTTTGGTAAAGAGAGATTTATGGGTAGTTTTTTAGCGTAATATTACTAAAAAGAACAAAAAGAGAGTATTAGGATATATGTGATGGAAGGGTAAATATGAAATATTTTCAATAAACTAACCAAAAATCTTCAAAAATCTCCTCTTGAAAGATTTGTAATATTAATGAAAAAGTTGTCTAAAAAGCTCTGCCAAAATCTAATCTCAAGAGAAAGATCTACATGCCTAACATGAATTAGCTTACAAAAAAACCAAAGCTACTCAATAATCTAGAGAATAAGCTCTACCGGACAAGGCCATAGTATTGAAGCTTGTGTCCAAATGTGAAACAAACTATTATTCTTACCTACCTTGCATTAATAATTGTATTACTATGACTTCTGATTTATTTTTGTAAAATTGATTTGCTAGCATGGGGAATATGAATTCATAGGGAACCTTCTTTTAGCATTTTGCCTAGGACAAGGAAAGCCTTGAGTTGCAAGATCCTTCCTACATAAACCTGTCAAACAGCTCGGGTGGGTGGCAGGGTGGGTATGTTACAGAACTTACAGGTCACAGTTTATAAAAATACAAACCCTGATATGGGATGCTCCTGCATCAAACCCAAACCCACTTCTTACAGGTTTGGGTTAACCCAACGAGTCTAAACGTTGCTTAAAACTCTTTTTGTGGTTGACATTTTATTAATTCAAATACTGAAAAAGTTAATAATTTTGTATCATTAATTAATATATTGATTAATAAAGTTAATGCTATTATTTTATTAAAATGAGATATATTTTTGTATTGATATTCTGAAGTGTTCAGGTATACTACCTATGTAAGTTTATGATGTGAAGTTCACATTTAAAACTAAATATAGTTGTTATAGAAAATAAAATCCTTATCTCTATTCTAATTAGTATACTAGTAGAGATGAGAAAATGCATACTATGATTCAACCTATACAGTAGATTTACTATTTATGTTACAAAATTAATCTTCTTCAGCCTTTCCAACACCTTCATTGATGTTTTATCTTGCTAAATGAAATTCCAAACTAAACTCTTATATACTAGAGTAAAGACATTAAAGTTGTCTTCATGACGGGTCATAATGGATCGACCCCTGACCTGACCCGACCCAAAAATGTCACGGGTTGAACGGGTTGGGTTATTAAGGGTTGTAAAAGTCATGGGAACCTAATGTTATTGTAGACGTTGGGGTGTCTTGAATCTAACAGTTTGCTGATCGGCCCTCGGGGCAAATCTGGCATTGTGAGGGTGCATGTGATATATTCGGTATAGAGGATTCAAGTCAAGGACCCATGGTGGAGATTTGATGGGAGCTTACTCTATTTTGGGTCAAAGATTGGACCTTATCTCTAGGTCTAGTCGGGTTTAAGATTATCAGTCCTGATTGTCAAGGAGTTACAGGACTGTTATAAGAACTCTTGTATCCTTATCCTAAGCTGTAATCAGAATTTCAGTTTCCTCAATAAAAGCCGGACCTCTTCTCTGTCAATTATTTTTCCTGTTTATGCTCTATTTCTCACATCAATTATAAAACGGAGTAGGGCTGCTTTAGTAATTGAAAAATAAACTAGAGACTAGAGAGGTGTTTATATGTTTTGTTGTAATTGTTCATTAATGCCTACTTTAATTTATCTTCTTTTTGTCTAACATTACTTTGGTTAGATCCTTAAAAATAATAAAATAGTGTAATAAGAAAATATCAATGATGTTCAGCTCTCTAGAGGGATCATAAGGGTGTGAGTGCATTATGGCTATTATTGCTCCTATGCTCATGATTCCAGAATCAGATGTGAAATCTGTAAATTTGATACTATATTTTGCTTGCTTGCTCTTTCAACCAGCCTGGCCTAGTAGTTGCCATCCTAAACCATTTCTCTAATTTATGAGGCTGAAAGTGCCCTCCATTCAATTTCCCATGTTAACTTTTGTGGTAAACAAATTAAGCAGTTGTAACTTTTGAATTTACTGGTCTGGTAATTTCAATATTATTCACATTTTTCTTTCTATTATATGTGCAGCATTACAATTTATTACTTTGCAAAAGAAGAAGACAACTGTAAACTCAAACCATTGTTGCCCCAAGCATTTATGCCAGTGAAAGTTCCTTTCCAAAAGGGTTTGGGTCAGAAATTTCAGCAGCCTTCCGGGACTGGCATCGACTTGGGATTTTTCATGCTAGACGAGCTTGCAAAACCATCAGATGAAGAAGCTTATCCGCTGGTAATATCAGCTCAAGTGTCTTCTTCATCACGTCAGACGGACAATGCATCTGCAGATGATGAGCATCTATCTCCTAGTTTACAGATCACACAAGCTGTGATAGAGAAAAACAACGAGGGACCATTCAAAGTGAAAGTAATCAAGCAGATATTGTGGATTGATGGCATGCGTTATGAATTACGTGAACTATATGGAATTGCAGAACCATCTCAGCAAGATTGTCAAGATGATGACCTGGGAAAGGACTGTGTAATCTGCATGACAGAACCCAAGGATACAGCTGTGATCCCTTGCCGGCATATGGTAAGATTTCATCCTGAAAAAAAGATGTCATTATTGATTTTCCCAAAATGGCAACACATAATTTTTCTCACTTACTAGTCCATTGCTTCTGAAACACTATTTCTTCTTGCTTACTAGGACAAATTCATAATATTCATTGCACAGAAAGAAGGAATTCCCATTGCTGAATATGAAACTTCTTAGTACTTACTGTATTTTTTTAAGCCTTTGTTTTTATTGGGTAAAACATGGCCTTCTTTCCATGCTGAGACAGTCTTTAAAATTACTTGATAGAATCTGATAGAAGAAAAAAGATCTGTTGTGCACCAAATGCATACATGCAACTTATAAGCTCCAATTGTACAGCGGCTGTGTGCTCATGGAAACTCACATGTTTAATATTGGCTGTAGTGTTTAGACTAATTACTGTTATGGAGATGAATTAGTGTATTTGTTAGGAAAGAAATGCATTTTGATTTACTACAATTACGTTGAAGATAGTTGTGTACTACATAGCTTCTGTAAGTTTACGAGCTGAGCTTTTGTTTTCATTTTCTTGGTGCTTAATTCAAATTCTTCCTTTGCAGTGTCTGTGCAGCGGGTGTGCCAAAGAATTAAGGCTTCGATCAAACAAGTGTCCGATTTGTCGCCAGCCAATAACAGAACTGATAGAGATCAAGCTTGATGCTAATGGTTAGTAACTGCTTGGTTGTACTTGAGATGGTAAAGCAAGCGACTTCATAGTTCATATACATCTTTTCTTTTTGTACAAGACCACATAACTTGAACAAAACTTCATATTGCAATATAATATCCGGAAAGTTCTATTGGACTCTGAAAAGTCTGTCATGTATATGAGTGTATTACAGATGTTGTACTACTAGTAGAACATATCAACTCTGCCTTCTCCATCTATAAAATTGGAGATTTTAGCTTTCAGCTCTTTTGACAATGTTGATGATCTGTTTAAGAGGTAGAAATCGAATATACAGAAAGAAGAAGATTGTATTGTTTTTGTACAATCGTATGTTATATCAGTTTTTGCTCTATTTACAATATGAGCCCTTTATTCAATATCTGTCCATATCCCTTCAAGCAAGAAAGAAACCCATATGTTGATGCTCACCAAGAGTTGTAGTGGATAGATCAGCAGATTGTGATATTTAATTAAACAAATTACTCGAATTAAATATTGCCTCGATCTCTAAAATTTTAACTTGGGTCTATTTATTTGAAGAAACCATAATCAATTAAGATGAAGATGTTTGGAACAAAACTCGGGAACAAACAAGTAAAGGACCACTATTTGACTACTAGGTGAATTAGCATAAAAACACAGCTTGGATGCCATTTTTTCAATTAATCAGGAACCTTAGGTTTGTTCTCTGCTTACTGGCATATACTTCTCTCACCATCTGTAGGGAATCGTAGATTCATTTATCAATGTCTCTCCAATATAGTCCAAGTATGAAGTATTTACATAGATTGTTGGTGAATGCAGGTCCGGTTAACAACTAAAATGTGTCATGGAGAATATTACAGAACTTGGTGACTACTGTAAGATTCTACTCTAATAATCTGTATGCAAGATTATAACAATCGTTGATGTCTAATTTTCTGATATAGGTCTCAATTTATGACAGGTGAATACAACGGTGTCTTAGACAATTATCTCATCTCTTACAAATTTGTTCTAGGCATTTCGTCAAATACGAGTGCACCATACCTATGCATAAAATTGTGGTTGAACTTGCTGTTGTTGTCAACACAAAAAAAAAACTCTCAAAGAATTGAAGAAAGCATAACAATATAACATGATCAGTTTACATGGTATCAGCTTTAAACAGATCCTTCGCCTGAATACTTTCAAAACACAACCCAAAACACCATGGTTGAATATCTAGTACCCCCACAAGCCAGGAAAAAAGCCATTTACCGTCGTTGTTTTAGCCAACATAATCAAACTCATTCCCACATATTATCTCGATTGGAAGTAGGCTATCCTAGCAATCCTAGCTTGAGGGGTATGATCTGGATGGATACGTCTTATACAATTGAGATTTCATCACAAACACAACCATCCACAACAACAATCCCGTATACAAAATATATGCTAGACAAGATAAACTAATATATGGGACAATTCTGGGCACGTTGTCTTCGGAAGTTGCCAATTTTCTTGCAACACTACAACGTCTCGTGAGGTCTTGGAAGCGCTAAGACTAAATTATGAGAATCCATCTCGTGGCATGTCAAGCAAATCAAGGAAAGGTTATGCACGACATTTAAAGCACTTATTCGATATTAGTTTATATGTAAGCTATTCGATCGGCCACCAATCTCGTTGGAGTCTCTAGTAGCAAAGGAAGATATCACATTCTACGTCCTCAAGGGTCTCGATGAACCATATCTTCCTGTAGTACACGCCATCAATGCGCGTGACACATCAATATCTTTCGAGGAATTACATGAGAAACTCATCAATCATGAGTTAGCTTTAAAGCACAATCACAAGGAGGCTAGAGCACTGATGACGACATTCAATGTAAAGTCCAAGTCCTCGAAAAGTAAGTCTTCTACACACAATGCAAATCCAAACTCTACTCCTTCCCATTAACCTAATAATCGCCTAACCTATAACCCAAATTCCAAACATCTACTCGGCTCCCCAACAAGGCAACACTAGACCACCAAAACCCTTCAAAGGGCTTTGTCAGTGGTGTCGCCAAGTAGGACATGTACTAGCCTAGTGTCGTATATGTAGGGCACTACACCCCACCATTGAAATCCCTCCTCAGCTAGGTTTATGCATATGCCTCCACATCAAACCAACTACACTTCCACGTCCAAATCGACCTCTCCATGGCTCCTTTACAATGGTGTCTAACACCATGTCACCAATGACTTTCAAAATTTAGTCATTCCTCAACCCTATGTTGGCACAAATGAGATGATGGTCGGAAATGGTTAGAGTCTACCCATAACTCACCTTGGTTCCTTGAATTTACCTCTATCTGACAGTAACTTCTCGTCATCCAATGTGTTGTGTGTTCTTGAAATGTCAAAGAACATAATTTCGGTTTTCAAATTAACTAGTGTAAATCCTATGCTATTGTTTTCCTTGTTGATAGTTTTTATGAAGAGGACCTCAAGTCCACCAAAACTCACCTTGGTTCTTATTATAAGTTTATGCATTGATGGTTTCTATGTCTAGCCTAAATCGAATCCTTCAGTCAACACACCTATTGGAGTCAGTCCTTCGTCCATGCACCACAAACCAGGACATCCTTCAAATGAAGTTTTTCAATTCTTGAATAAAAGATTCAATTTGTGATGTACATTCTATCAACAAAAAGATTGTCAATCTTGTAATTTGAACAAATATCATAAGCTTCCTTTAAATCAACCATTTATTGTATCTTCCTATTCTTTGGAAGTTATATATAGTGATGTATGGAGTTCACCAGCGCTATCTTTCGATGGAACAAATATTATGTCATTTTTATTGACCACTACACTAGGTACACTAGTATTTATCCCATGCGATACAAATCTAAAAGCAAAGAAATATTCTTCATATTTAAGTCTCTTGTCTAAAACTATTTCAAGCATAAGATCAAAGTTTTTTATTCCGATAATGGGGGTGAGTATACAACCCTAAAAAAATTCATAAGTGAACACGGGATCACTTACCTCACTCCCCTCCACACACTCTACGACACAATGGTCTTTCGAAAAGAGAACACAAACATGTGGTCGAAACCGGACTATCTTTGCTTACTCAATCTGGAACGCCTCTTGATCATTGATATCTCGTTGTGATCATGGAAACATCCCTCATAAATTGGTTGCCATCTCCTTCTCATAGATATAGATCTCCATATTTTGATCTCACAAACATTCAACCAAACTACTCGAAACTGAGGAGCTTTGGTTGTTTGCGTTTTTCATGGCCACGGCCTTATAATGATCATAAACTTCAACAAAAATTTGTTCCATGTGTTTTTATATGGTATTCTTCCTCCCAAAGTGGATATTAATGCATGGATCCCATCTCCAAAAAGGTATACACCTCCCTCCATGTCAGGTTTCTTGAGCATGAAATGTCATGTGTCAACATGAAATCTCAACCTAGTCATGATAAGTATGTGTTAGATGAATGGGCTAAGTTTGGTCTAGCTCTCTTACACTCAAAACTATCCCAATCACCACCTATATACGAATCATACCATCCCTTCTAGTGGTTCAACACCCTCAATCTTGACATCCCTATCCTCTATTAGTGTTGTTATTGAGACTAGTAATCAACCCTCGCCAATTTAGCGGCCCACCTTAATATATCATACCACCCCGGCTACAATTCCTAGACCTGGTGTTATGACATGTGATACAAACGGGGGCGATCTAGATCGAGGAGAAACTTCAACTACTCCTTCTTGGTCGTTCGAGGCGGATCAAACGATAGAATATGGAGGTGCAGCGGGATAGTTGATCCTTCAAAAGGATCAGCGAGTATGAGTTCTTGGATCAAAGACTAGATCCAAGATAGATATTTGAGGAGGTGGAAGAAGAGTGATGCCTAAACCAAGAGGAGGATTTCCCTTCACTATTCTTGGATTCAAAGTAGACATCCTTTACAATGAAGGCCAACACATCCTAATATAGAGGGTGTTGCCTACTTATGGGCCAACGGGCCAACACAAGATCATAACGAAAAGCCCAAAAAGGGAAAACCTAGAAGATAAGATCAAAACCTAAAAGATAAGATCAAGAGGGAATATTCCACAGGAATATTCCTTCTTTTATTACATAATTAATAAAGGAAAATAACTAGGGAAAATACTCAAAATGGCAAGCTTCATGTCATGGCTAGACATGCCGCTTGCGGGGTCCTCTTAGCCGGAAAGACGGATGGCCTCGCCATCCGAGGGCATATCAACATGGTCTCATAATAATCTAGTATAACCTATCGAAAAAATGAACCTAGTAGATACACTAACAACCAATCCCCCAACTGAACATAAAACCATCATACAATCCTTAAGATCACCCGAGTAGAGGATGATGATGAAAAGTGAGTATAGTACTTTAACTGGACTTGAGAACTTGTACCAAATACATCCAAGAAAAATTTAAGAGACAAGTGGAAATCATTGGAGTTGGATCAAGATTTTTAACAATTTCTTATAGATTTCCAATTTCATCGTACAATAAAAGTTATACAAATGAAGGAGCTAGAATTGATTATAATAAATGGGATATCATCGTACCAACCCTATCCTCAAAAAGAGGATTGTTTTCGGATAGAGAAAGAAGCAAAGAACAACCATCGTTAACTCCAGTGATTCAATTAGAAGAGCAGGGTTGATACTCAAACTTTAACGCACACTACTTTAATATATTTATATTGATTATAATAATTGGGATCTCATCATACAATAAAAGTAATACAAACTAAAGGAAGGTTAAATAGAATTGAAGATCAAAATGAAATGTACATTATTAATTGGTCATTATAGATGAGAGAGCGATGTACAAAGCGAGTGAAGAATGAATGAAAATACAAATACGAATGGAATGAATCAATTCAATACAAGGTACGTACGTAGATGAAGGAGGATAACTATATATGTAAATGAACGGAATGCTTAGGCTAATTTAATTTGTTGGGGGCGAGGAAGTTTTTGAACCAGTAGAAGGAGTTCTTTGGGTATCTTTTCAAGGCATTGTTGAAGTCGACAAAGGTAAGGCCGTTTCGGATGGAGTAACCGGATATCCATTCGAAATCATCCATGAGTGTCCACATGAGGTATCCCTTCACATTTGCTCCCTCCCTGCAAATACAAATATATCCCATATGTTGATGTTTAGCTTAATGAGGATTCATATATATATACTGTAATTAGTATATTAAAAGTGTGTAAGCAATTAACATACTTGATAGACTTGAGAAGGTAGGCGAGATGACTACTGTGATACCTAATCCGTAAAGTATCCTGTAGAGCAGCCGGATCAGCCGATAGAGATCCGTTGTTAGCATCGGACATCCCTGCGTGCAGTACGTTTGGATTAGATAAGTGATACATAGCTAGCCAGTAGATAAAATAAAGAATAATTATATTAATTACCATTTTCAGTGATAATGACAAGTGGGTTATTGTATTTGGTCTTGACATATCGGAGGAGATCCTGAAGCCCCTTTGGATAGATGTATAGTGAATACGTCTGTACGTTAAAGCAAGAAGATTGAATTAGAGGAATTTAATGACGTAGAATCACAAACATAAATTTTGGTATTAGTATATTCTTACCGCTTCGCCAATAGCAACACCGTTTTTGAATGCTGATTGATGAAATCAATGCCAATTAAGAAAACGTTAGTCACAAATATGTACGTATATATGTAATATGTATATTATGTGAAGAATATATATATATAATTGGTACGTACAGGTGGTGGTTGCGTAGTTATCAGTTGTGTAGCTAAGGTTGAGGGAGTTGGTTGACGGAGAATCCTCGACATAGAACGTGTCATAGTAATTGAGTCCTAGAAAGTCGAACGAGTGTTTCAACAATTGGGATTGTTTCTTTGTGAATTTGGGCAGTCGGTTTCCTAATATGACCCTCATTGATTTTGGGTATCTGCCGTACACAATTGGATCTATGAACCATCCGAATGCGAAATCGAGGGTTCTTGCTGTTGCCAATTGGTTGGCAAGTGTTCCGTTGAGGGGAATGTACATGGTCGTTGCTATTGATATTCCGATCATCCCCTTCTGATCACCCTATTAACTCACAGATTAAGAAACATCAATTCCATGCATTGTTTTCGATCTCTATCTTCAATCGATGGAGGCAGTGATCATGTAAATTATTACCTGATATTTGTGCTTGTACAAGTGCACGGTGGCAGCGTGGCAAAGCAGCAAGTTGTGAGCAACCAAATAGGGCTCCGTCGCAGAGTTACCTGCGGTGCAGTTTCCAATGTACGAGGAACATCTTGCCGGCGGAAACTTCCCCAACGCGTAGCCAAGCTCTGTCATTATGTTGGGCTCGTTCATCGTCGCCCAGTGCTTCACTCTGTCACCGAACTCCTTGAATACTACGTCCGCGTACTCTTGGAAATCGTGTCTGATCAACATATACATATATATCACAAATTAATTAAATAATCTCTCCTTTATCTACCTTCTAATTAACAACACGTACTACTAGCTAGCTACAAATTAAAGACATGATCGATTGATCAACCGTTGTCGAGTACTCACACTATGTTGCTGCTTAAAAAGCCGCCGTACTCGTCTTGAAGAGCTTGAGGGAGATCCCAGTGGAACACCGTCACAAATGGCTTTATTCCTAAGTAATAGCATAATGAACTCATTCATTAGTGAATTAATAGTACTCATATCGATCCACCAATTAAAAACATTTTATACATATATATGACTTTTATATAACATATATATATATATATAGTATCCATAATGCGTACCATTGGCTAGCAGCTCGTCTATGAGGTCGTTGTAAAATTTGATCCCTAACTTGTTGATTCCGCCACTAATTTTTCCCTCTGATATGATATGATCAATAATATACAGAATAAGTATATAGATAATGGATCGTATCGGATCAGATTAGCCTACAATATATAACAAACTAGCTATACGTGTAAGAAAGAAATCTTACGGGGCAATATCCGTGACCACGAGATGGAGAATCGAAAGGTGTCAATGCCTAGTTCCTTCATCATCTTTATATCAGCCTAAAGTACGTACAAGTCAATACATTATACATACTGCATGCTATAATTCAATTCATGCACCTACGTACGTACTAAATTAATTTGATGTATGTATCATGACACATTTATACGGACCTTGTAGCGATGATAAAAGTCGTCCGCCACATCCCCATTGCTTCCATCTGCTATCTTGTCTGCAGTCAACCATCGATACATCTATAGTTAGCATGTATTGATGTATACATAACTTATCGTATAGTACGTAATATATATGCGTAGGTACGTACCTGGATGTTGATGAGTAAAAGTGTCCCAAATGCTAGCTCCTTTCCCATCTTCATGTGCACCTCCTTCGTACTGATCGAAAAAAGAAACACACGTGAATCAATTAACTATATATAATCTTCAAGATATATGGATCGACATCGATGCATGCATGCACGTACTTGGTAAGCTGAGCCGCCTGCTCCGAACATAAAGCCCTCGGGGAAGCTCGACCGATTAAGGGCAGTGGCGTCGCCATGGAAAGCCAACGAGTTGAGAATGAGAAACGCTGCTGCAAGCCACTGCAAGTACTTGATCGCAATCGCCATGTATATATGTATGCTTATTGAATGAATGAATGAATGATTTTGTTAATTGTTGTAGCTACCTTCGATAGGTATGAGAAACGTACTGAGAATGGTAATGAATATCTCATCCATCGATCATCTATATATAGATACACAAGGCAGCCAGTCAGCCACGCACAATGCATGCAAAATACGTATGCATCTACGTGGAAACTAGCATGATCAAACATGTTCATATTAATTCGTATATATGGATTTCTAATTCAAACTTGAACCACGTACGTCTACTGTTGAATATAATTCGGACAATATTTCGAGTCTCCAAGAAAAACCCATCCATACCGTGTTGTGTTTTGTATTTACCAATTCAACTTAATTATTTCTAGGCCGCTGACGACTTTTCAAAATTTCTACCTTCAAGACTAACTGCTGTCTTCTTCTTCCTGTTTACGTGTATACCTTCAACTTCAAGGCTGCTGATCGACTTGTCAATTAATTTTACATTCAACTTCAAAGCTTATTATTTTCCACCCTATCTATATACATATTTACACGTCTGGTTTTCAATATTCATCTTTAATTTATTATTTACTTACATACTCTATTAATATATTAACATACATATATATTGTAAGTTCAACTTCCTGCAGCATACACATAAGAAAGAAGCTTAAGCTAACTTTAGTATCAAATGGACACTCCATCATGATTTGACTGAATCATTTTTGTACAGAAATGGGCACATGCCAAGAGAATAATATTTATAATATATTTAATTTCATAAGTTATCCTACCACCCACCATCTAAAATTATCAATTTTTTTTTCTATAAGCCAGCAAATAGTCATACAACACAAAATCTTGATACATAACAAAAACTAATTTCAATTAATAATAACATATATATACTAATTTCTAATAATCTAAATCTTGGAACGACTCATAGTCTCCTACTTATATAATTTTGAATGAAATCAAAATAATTCAATTTTTATAACAATTAATATTTCAACATTCACCAAATCCAGTTTTGGAATGGATAATTCTCGATTCCATAGAATTAGTACCAGAAGAAGTAATTTAGAGAATAGATAGGGGTAAAAAAAAGTATCTACAAAACAACCATTATTACATTACATTCAGAATACGAGTATAGATATACTCGTTATGTATTACGTATATGTTTCTCTTATCATTTTCTCGTCTATATTACGAGCAAAATGAATCCAACTGTTCCACCTAAGTTCAAATACACGAAATGAGAAGTTACTAATAAGTGGGTCTAATCTTGCTGAAAATGAAGATTTGTTACAAAAGGACATGATATGATTAGGTTAAAAAAGAGGTTATTATGTGGTAGCACACGGATTTGATTTTGTCCACATTTTCCTCTTTAAGAGGTAACCCAAAGATAGAAAATCAATCTAACAACTCCTATAGCGATTTGAATTGTAACATGGAAGCTTGGGGTTTGATTTAGTAGCTGGAAGCAAAGAGTGTAGGAAAAAGACAAGCACACAAACTCACGTAAGTGGTGGCCTCATCTTGGAAGCTAAATGGGGAGAGAACTGCCTCACTGTCCTTGTAACTTTCTCACTAAAAGTATAGCAAAGCTATACATCACAGTAAAAAAAAAGAAGCAGAAATACTAAGGGTAATCATGTTTTAAATGACCAAAGGAGCATGCAAGTCAGTATTTTGACTCCATCAGCTGAACTAAAGAGTATATGTTATATACAAGGCCCAAATATTTCATTTTTTCCTCCTTTAAAATCAGAGTCAAATTGTAACACCATTATACATGAGCAAATCTAGAAACAAAAAAGGTAAGAGCAGCAGTGTTAAGGAGTTCTAGCCGTCAAGGAGTTTCGATCTTGTGATATCATGGAGGAACCGGTTCAGAATATTGTTATAAGAAGTGAACCGGAGTTGCTCTTCTAGAGCTGGTTCATTAATTCAAACGACATCGTTTGGAGATGAACTCATGTGGTATATATTGTTATGTTTCTCCTAACCCTAGCAGCGTAAGAGCTTTGAGCTTCTCTCTCTTCGTCTCCCTTGTCTCTTCCTCGCCGCTCTCTTCGATCTAGCCCTAGTTTCTGATCTGAGAGTGAAGAGCACAATCTCCTTTCGAGATCTGTGTTTTGCTTGAGAGTTTTTCCACCTACAGATAGTGAGATCGAGCGTTGGTTCCTCCTACGGTTCTTTGCTTGAAAGCATCTTGTATCGACAGACAGTTTTGTATCCGTTCTTGTCGTCGTTTGATGTTCTTTCTACTCTCTCTATTCTTTGTTCTTGGTTTATGCTCTTGATTTTCTGTATATGTAACTCTTGTCTGGATTTGGCTTATTCTCTAGTGGATTGGATCATATCTGAGATCCCGGGGACGTAGGACTTGCTCCGAAACCTCGTAAACAAATGTTCTTGTTGTTTGATTCTTTGTGTTTGGCTAAACAGTCTCTCTAGACTGATTTCTCGTCTTATGCTTAAAAGATTTGTTCAAACAGTTCTTACAAATTGGTATCGGAGCTTTCGTTCTTTGGTTTTGTAGTCTCCTTGAGAATCTTGTGTTTTGCTTGACTCTTTCTTGAACATAGGTCGGCGTTAACCGTGTGTCCATTGACCGGAGGTTCGAAAAGGTTGCGATCTTCTAAGTTTCAAAGAGTTAGATAAACCTAGATTGTTAGGTTTGCTTTTTTGTCTTTATCTTCCGTTGCTATTCTTGTTTGTGTTAGATCTTAAGTGTAGCTACGCTTCATATTGAAGCTAGTTGCCTTGATCTATACTGCTGTCTAAAATTTCTCTTGTCCTCGCTCATTTTTTTGGCTTCATTTCCTTTGGAGATCACCAATCCATTGATTGAATCTCTAAGAAGACCAACCGATTCCAAGAGTGCTTGCAAGAGTTGATTCTTGCCGCTCTTCTAGAGACTGTTGTGTTATCTTGAGATTAGATCTGGTATAAAGTGTTTCCAGGATAGTTGTCAAGACTTGTTAAGTGATTGTGACGAGTAGAATGACTGATACAGCTAAAATTAACCTTTTGATGGCAATACTGACTTTGCTATGTGACAGGTCAAAATGAAAGCCATCTTAATAAGGGAAAAGTGTTGGAAAGTTGTCACTCAGGATTTTCCAGAAAATGCAAAGGAGGAGGAAAAGGAAGAGCTGGATCAGATAGCTCACTCTGAGATTATGTTGAGATTGACTGATGAAATAGGACGGCAAGTCCTAACTCAGGTTACAGCTAAAACTCTCTGGAATACTTTGGAATCTTTGTTTCTAGTAAAAAGCATGTCTGGTAGAATTTCCTTATTGTGCAGATTATTTCACTTTAAAATGGATATTAATATGACATTGAATGATAATCTGGATGCTTTTCTTAGAATGACACTTGATCTAGAACGTTGTAGTGATAAATTTGATGATATACATCAAGCTGTCATTATCTTGAATTCTTTACCTGCTCAGTTTAACAATTTTAAAGACGTTATACAGTATGGTCATCAAGATTTAACTAAGAAAAAACTGCTAGAAGCTATTTTTCAAAAAAATGAAGAAATGAAAATTTTCAAAGTTAAAATCAGTTCCAGAGAACCTAAAAATGAAATCATGTTTGCTAAATATAAACACCAAGATAGAAATAAAAGCAATCAGAATACCTTTAAGGCTAAAAATAGAAAATTAGAAAGCTTTGTTCGTAGAAACAGAGATACTATTTCTGAAAATGACAAAGAAAAAATTATTACATGTTACTACTGTGGTAAAAAGGGACACAAAACTCCACAATGCAGGAAAAAGAAAAGTGATGATGCAAACAAGTCAAATAAAAATGAAACTTCTACCTTGTGTGAAAACGTGTCTTACTGTAATAATGAACTTTTGCTTTCTTCTGACATGCTTTATACTTCATGTAATTCTGATGCAAATGCTTGGATTCTTGATTCTGGATGTACAGTGCATGCAACTCCTCATGAATGTCATTTTGATTCTTTACATAAAAATGATGAAGGAGAAGTAAGATTAGGAGATTATATCTCTCTTGCTATAAAAGGCATAGGTTCTGTTCCTTTTAGAATGCGTGATAATAAAGTTAGAATTATACAAAATGTTAGATGGATTCCAAAACTTAGGAGAAATCTGTTATCTGAAAGCATGTTTGATGATTTAAACTGTGATATTAATACACATTCTGGAATAAGATCTATCACTAGAAATGAAAAGGTTCTAGTTAAAGGTATTAAAAAGAATGACCTTTATCATGTAATTGGAACTCCTGAGTTGAATAATATTGACTCACCTGCTTGTTTTACAAATGAATAAACCTTAACCTAGCACTCTAGGTTAGGACATATAGGCAATAAAGGCTTATACTATTTTTTTAAAAATGGAAGCTTATCAAATAAACCTAGTGATCTTAAGTCATGTGAGACTTGTATGCTAGGAAAAGCTACTAGAAAAGTGTTCAACAAATCTGAGTTTAAAGCTAGTGAACCCCTTAGAGTATGTACATTCTGATTTATGGGGTCCTGCTCAGGTTGACACAATTGGGGGTAGAAAATATTTCTGTCCTTAATAGATCATTTTTCCAGAAAAGTTTGGATGTATGTTCTTAGGAATAAAAGTGATGCCTTTGAAAACTTTAAAAACTGGATGAACAGAACTCTATTAGAGAATGGTGTTGCAGAGAGAATGAACAGAACTCTATTAGAGAAAGCTAGATGCATGTTAATATCCTCTGGCCTAAGAAATTCTCTATGGGGTGAAGAAGTGACTACATCTGCTTATCTCATTAATAGATCACCCTCCAGTGCTATAAGTTTTAAAACACCTCAAGAGCTTTGGTCTAGAAAACCTCCTAATCTCTCACATTTAAGAGTGTTTGGATGTGCTGCTTATGCTAAACAATCTGATGGTAAACTTAATCCTAGAGCACAAAAATGCGTTATGATAGGATATCCTACGGGTGTTAAAGGATATAAACTTTTAATCCTACAACCTGGAGCTTATAAAATCACTATAAGCAGAGATGTTACCTTTGTTGAGAATATTTTTCCTTTCAAAGTTACTACTAATGTTAACTTTGAGAATGTTGACAGGAATGCAAATTTATCTTTCTATGATTCAAGTGTTAGTGCAGATATTATTGAGGAAGATGATGACAATGGATATGTTGACTACAATCTCTCGAGGGGGAAGAAGTGCCTCTCGAGAGATTTAAGCATGACTGAAAATTCAAGTCAAATAAATTCCTCGAGAGACTTTTTCTTCCATCTCAGGAGATTCAGACACTATATCACCTCCACAATTAGGAGGGACAGTAAGCAATTCTGACCTCTCAAACTCTAATTCTTCTTCTGACTTAGTTACCTGGTCTTCTTCTGAATTGCCTGCCGTTGATAATAAAGATGATATAATTGATTCTCTACCTACTTTATCTGATTACCAGTTGACTAGGGATAGAGAACCTAGGCAGAAGAAACTTAATACTAAGTATGTGAATTTAGTTGAAAATAGAATTGATATAAATAAGTATGTTATAGAATATGCTTTTTTAATTGTTGAGGTGATCTCTGTTCCTACTCCTGAGTTATTTGAGCATGCTATAAATTCTAAACACTGTAATGAATGGAAACATGCTATGAATGAAGAAATTGAGTCTATGAAAGTTAATAATACCTGGACTTTAGTTCCTAAACCTAAAAATGTTAGATTGATTGGGAATAAATGGGTTTATAAGGTAAAAGAAAGTCAAAACTCTATTGATCCACCTAGGTTTAAAGCCAGATTAGTTGCTAAATGTTTTACCCAAAGGGAAGGGGAGGATTATAATGATATCTTTGCTCTTGTGGTGAAATATAAAACCTTGAGAATGCTTATATCCATTGCTGTTGTGTTTGACTATGATATTGACCAAATGGATGTTAAGACAACCTTCTTACATGGTAATTTGGATGAAACTATATACATGAGTCAACCCAAAGGATATATTGATGAAAGGTTTCCTAATCATGTATGTTTGCTTAATAAATCTATATATGGATTAAAGCAGTCACCTAGACAGTGGAATAAAAAGTTTGACTCGTGTATGAAAGCTCTTGGCTTTACTCAGTGCTCATATGACTCTTGCTTATACTTCAAGTTCATTAAAACTGAATGTCCTCTCTATGTTCTTCTATATGTTGATAATATCTTGATAATTAGCAAATCTAAGAGTAACATCAGAGACATTAAAACTTCTCTGAAATCTACTTTTGATATGAAGGATCTTGGTTCTGCACAGAAAATCCTTGGGATTACTATTATTAGAAATAGAAATAAAAGGAAAATTTGGTTAACTCAACATGATTATATTTTTAAAAGTGTTGGACAGATTTAATATGAAATCTGTTAAGCCTACCTCTATACCTCTTGTTGCTCATCTTTCTTCTCAAGAATGTAAAGATATGAAAAATATACCATATGATGCTGCTGTAGGTTCTGTGATGTATGTGATGGTCTGTATAAGACCTGACTTAGCTTTTGCTGTTAGAGTGTTGAGTAGATATATGTCTAATCCCTCTTATAAACACTGGTCAGCTATGAAGTTTTTGTTAAGATACTTATCTGGTACTTCTTCTCTTGCTTTAGAGTATGGTGTTCACTGTGATTCTAATGACCTTGTGGGCTATGTTGATTCAGATTATGCAAGTAATAAGGATACTAGAAAGTCTACAACAGCTTATCTGTATACTTGGTGTGGAAATTGCATTTCTTGGAAATCACAACAACAATCAATTGTTGCTCTCTCCTCGACTGAATCTTAGTATATTGTTGTCACTGAAGCAGCCAAAGAAGCCATGTGGCTAAAAGGAATTCTATCTGAAATTCTTAACCAATCTTATACTGTTTCTATCTATACTGATAGTCAAAGTGCTTTCTTTTTGTGTAAAGATCCTGTCTATCATGAAAGAACTAAACACATTGATGTTAGGTATCATTACATCCGACAGAAGATTGATAAGAAAGAGTTAATGATTGAAAAGATAAGAGGAGAGGTAAACCCTGTTGATTTTGGTACAAAGATTGTGACTAATGAGAAATTTGTTTTTTGCAGGGACTTGCTTCATCTGTCTGAAATTACTTAGCAGATGAATGCTGGATCAATGATGACGATATGAAGTCTAAATCCACTAGACTGAATGAGCCAGAACTACAAGAGTTAGAGGGGTGAATTGTTAAGGAGTTCTAGCCGTCAAGGAGTTTCGATCTTGTGATCTCGTGGAGGAACCGGTTCATAATATTGTTATAAGAAGTGAACCGGAGTTGCTCTTCTAGAGGTGGTTCATTAATTCAAACGACATCGTTTGGAGATGAACACATGTGGTATATATTGTTATGTTTCTCCTAACCCTAGCAGCGTAAGAGTTTTGAGCTTCTCTCTCTTCGTCTCCCTTGTCTCTTCCTCGCCGCTCTCTTCGATCTAGCCCTAGTTTCTGATCTGAGAGTGAAGAGCACAATCTCCTTTCGAGATCTGTGTTTTGCTTGAGAGTTTTTCCACCTACAGATAGTGAGATCGAGCGCTGGTTCCTCCTACGGTTCTTTGCTTGAAAGCATCTTGTATCGACAGACAGTTTTGTATCCGTTCTTGTCGTCGTTTGATGTTCTTTCTACTCTCTCTATTCTTTGTTCTTGGTTTATGCTCTTGATTTTCTGTATATGTAACTCTTGTCTGGATTTGGCTTATTCTCTAGTGGATTGGATCATATCTGAGATCCCGGGGACGTAGGACTTGCTCCGAACCTCGTAAACAAATGTTCTTATGTTTTGATGCTTTGTGTTTGGCTAAACAGTCGCTCTAGACTGATTTTTCGTCTTATGCTTAAAAGATTTGTTCAAACAGTTCTTACAAGTAGTATACCTATCATTGAGGAGAGAAATACTAAGTGCAGACAAAGTACCAGCTACAATAGCAAGTGGCCTACGGAGATGAAATTGTCACTACAAAGCCATCCTGAAATTATCACTACAAAGCCACCCTGTTTGCTTACTGAGAATGAAAACTATCAAGGTAGTTGGTGCGATAGCTGCAACATAAATTTTCAAATTGCATGAGAATGAGAACATCATAGATTATCTACAGTAGTATAATGCCTGGCATTTATTTGTAGTGCAGACTTGCAGTACATTTCAACTCCGCCCAGAAAAGAGGAAAATAAGTAGGATAGCATTGCTAAAAACTCGCGTACATTGTAAATTATGAGTTCAAACAGTATGCCTTTTCCACAGTGGTCTATGAGGGTTATTGGGTTTCTCAGCCCTGCATATGCGCATCGGTAAAAGTTAGAGCAAGTAAAATCATAAAAGATGCAAATCAACTTCAAATTAAGCGAAAACAGAAAATCGGAGAAATTGAGAGTGAGTAATGCATCAGTTCTAAGAAGTGGAAATCGGGAGAGAAGAACACACCTAGTACAACAGTAATCCTGAAATCGGTGTCCCCAAAGAACCGGAGAGCATGAGGTAAATTGCTTTCTGATTCTGTTATACTATAACGGTTTCTAACACTGCACTCTTGGAGATAATACAGATGCAGAGAAAAAATCAAACAAGTCAGCAGATGATTCAACAGCGCTTCTAATTTCAACCATCAACAAAACTCAACATAGAGCAACTTGAATACAAATCACTTGAATTTCTCATACTCCACATCAATTCAACCAAAACGGATCAAATCTCGAAAAAAAAACAACTCGACAGCAACCGATTCAAACCGCTCAGTCAAAACCGATCCAAACAGAAGATTTCAACTCAGTCAATAACACCAGCAGATCTCAACAACACGGCGATCAAAGTACAAACACCAGCAGATCTCGAGAATTATGCAGATTTATACGAAAGAGAGATTAGTAAGCAACAAAAACGACATACTCGAACCCAAGACTTGTGGAGATCAGACTCATCAGGCATTCTAGGCCCCAAATTTTGGGAAGAGCCTCGAGCCTAGATTCGGAATCACAAACTTCCGCAACCATAATAAGAGTTCTTGGAGTCTGAAGCGGACTAATCTGCTTTAATAAATCAAAAGAACCAACTAATTGCGTTTTCATGAACTCTTTAGAGACATCATAGATGGAGTATCCGAATATACTTGCATGTATAAGATAAATCATCATTAATAGCAATATACTCTTATAGGAGAATCATTCTCTTTGGGAAGAGCCTCGAGCCTAGATTCGAAATCACAAACTTCCGCAACCATAATAGAATTGCGTGAATGATTCAACTCGTGGCAAGTTCCGGCCGCCAGATTAGGAGAATCATGTCTTCAAACTCTAGAAATCCACATTTATGCCTTTGTTGTGCTTCAGGTGCTCGATTATCAGCTATTTGGGAATGTTAAATCACAACTTTAGGTTAGGTTTAGCGTTAAGACTTGAATTGAGATACAACAAGCAAAGCCAGAAAATAGAGAGATCACACCTGGAGAAATTGCAACACGCCGATGTTGGAGGCGAAATCACAACACGCCGATGAAACAAATCGGAGAAGAATAGGAGCATGAGATACGGCCAACGAAGAGCTCGAGTAGACTAAACACGAAGCAAATCCGGGTATAGAAGATGAGCAGTATATCTTGGCAATGGGAGAGGATTACATGCTCGAAGACATGTGTAACCTAAGCGGCCTCCAGTGCAATCCGATGGACACGCGTCTGCAAGATGAACGATATGCTGGCAATGAGGACGATTAAGATGAAGGGTTCGAAGAGGTTTATAGTTGCGGCCCAATTGACTGCAAAAGCTCAAAAGAACCAACTGATTCGATTAAGATGAAGGGTCTTCTTATCCTGCTTAGCCACCTTTGGTGTTTGGCCTCTCACCTTACCGGCACGAGCCAAAGATCCGTGAACCTTTCATGCACAAACCCCCGAAAATCACCAATAGAAAATCGAAGCAAAAGAATCAAAATGATACTCCATTGATGAGAAAATTTAAGCTTCAGTTAAACAATGAAACACTTACCCATGGCTGCTCGTCAAAGTTTTGACGACCTGCATTTGCTTTCCTTGGTTCAAAGGCTTCGAATCTTCGGAGATTGGGGCAGAGAAACAGAATTACGGTACCTTGTCGCAGACGGAGGGGACGACACGGTGCAGTCATGATGGTGGAGATGCCACATCCAATGAAGTAGTTGTGAAATTTGGATAAAGGAAGAAGAGGCGTAGAAGCGTATCACAGAAGCTGTGAAACGTGGGAGGAGGATTTGATTCTTGTGTTTTTATTCCTTGTATTGTGTTTATTTTGCTTGCGGGTGGTCTTTGTTTGTTCTGAAAAAATTATAAATTGTATAACGAAAAATTATAGATTATGTTATGGAATTGGTCAAGAAGTTAATTATTCACCTTCTAATGCTTCAATTTACTTTATTAGTAACTTTTCATATCGTAACCCTTTTATGTTAATGACTCCTCCTAGTTTTTGACCTATAAATAGAGGTCATTCTCATTGTAACAAAATATACCAAGAGCAAGTTAGAAATATAATCTTCTTATTCTCTCTTCTCTTATAGCTTCATTCTAAGTGTTCTTGAACACATTCCACAAAGTTTAAGCAAAGAAAGAAATACAAAACAATCTTTTTATAACACGTTATCAGCACGAGAGATTCTAAGTTATAACTGAGCTTTGGTACTAAGGATGGAGTTTAAAGAGGGTAAAAGTAACTGATTTTAATTTCTTACTCTTGTAACTCTTATATATCCATATGTTTTTCTTTCTTATGTCGCATGATAAAAATATGTGTCTCTATTATTGTTATGACATCTACACCTATGAAATGATTTTACTTTATTTATTCACGACCCATATTATCATACATGCTTAATATTGACATAAACTATAATGTTATGATTGATTATAATGTTATGTAGTAATCAATGGCAAGCATTGCAAAAAGAGAGTTTGACATGCTTAACTTGTCGGGCTAAAATTAAAGTACCTCGAATGGAGGGTTGATGCACTTGCCCATCTCAAGGCAAATAACCTTGAAAAAACAATTGAGGATGAAAATGATGCCACTCCACAAGAGAAGGCAAAAGCAATTGTATTCCTCCGCCACCACATTCATGAAAGTCTCAAGACTGAATATTTATTTGTGGAGGATCCAAAAGAGTTGTGGGAAAACTTGAATGAAAGATATGGACATCAAAAGGAAGTCCTTTTTCCACAAGCTCTATATGAATGGAACAATTTGAGGTTCCAGGACTTCAAGTCCATAATAGCCGTGGCCGAGGTTGTGGCCGTGGGCAAAACTATAATGATGGTTGTCATTACAATCGAGGTGGTAACTATGGTTACAAGGGGAATGATAAGCTAAAGGTCCAGGCGGGTCAAAAAGGACCCTCTCACAAGCCAAGAACTGTTTGCTACCGATGTGGCATAGCTGGTCATTGGGCAAAAATATGCCGTACAGCTTCACATTTGGTGGATGCTTATCAGGCCGAAAGAAACAAAGAAAAGGCTAGTGAAACCAATTTTGTGGAAAATGAAGGTGTTGGTAGTTCACCCATGACCAGCCTAGATATCTCTCACTTTCTCAACTTTGAGAATGACGATGCATGTGCCTTGGACTAAAGTTTTTTCGGTTTATGAACTTGTGTTTATTTTTCCTTATTGCATAATAATATATAATGTGATGTAATGCATTGTAATGTTTTCTTTCAAAGACTATTTAAAATATGGTTATCCTAATATAAAATATGAAGTTTTATTTTTAATGGCTTAATTTAATTATGCTTCTTTCTTTATAGAGTAAACATGGAATCTTCTAAGAAAAGACTCGAGGAGAATGAGCAATGTCTTGTGGATAGTGCCACCACAAATACCATCTTGAGAAATAAAGAGTATTTCACGGATTTGAAACCCTCTAAGGGCAATGTGAATACAATATCGGGTGTGGCTAGACTCATCGAAGGCTCGGGAAGAGCTCTTGTTATGCTCCCGAAGGGAACAAAAATAATAATAATTGACGCATTATATTCGAGTAAATCTCGAAGAAATTTATTGAGCTTTAAGGATGTGCGTCAAAATGGGTTTCATATGGAAACCATGAATGAAAATGGGAGAGAATATTTGTGCATCACAACACATGAATGTGATAAGAAAAGGATCCTTGAAAAAATGCAAGGACAAGCCTCCGGATTATATGAAACATATATGTGATTTCTAACAAACGGTCGGATGACCGAGTTGAATTTACACTATGGCATGACCGATTGGGTCACCCGGGGTCAATGATGATGCACAAAATTATAAAGGGTTCAATTGGACACCCACTAAAGAACATGAAAGTTATGCCGTCAAGTCATATTAAATGTGCGTCTTGCTCACTCGGAAAGCTTATCATTAGACCTTCTAAAAGTAAGGTTACGAGTGAGACTCCTGCATTTTTGGAAAGGATACAAGGAGATATATGTGGACCAATTGCTCCACCATGTGGTCCATTTCGATACTTTATGGTATTAATTGACGCATCTACAAGATGGTCACATGTAAGTCTATTATCGACTAGAAATGCGGCATTTGCTAAACTCCCTGCTCAAATAATCCGTTTGAGAGCTCAATTTCCGGATTATACAATAAAGAAAATTCGGTTTGACAATGCAGGAGAATTCACATCCCAAACATTCAATGACTTTTGCATGTCAATTGGGATTGATGTGGAGCATCCAGTAGCTCATGTTCACACACAAAATGGTCTTGCTGAATCATTAATAAAGAGATTACAATTAATCGTTAGACCATTATTGATGAAATCAAAAATACCACCATCTGCTTGGGGGCATGCGATATTGCATGCTGCAGCCTTGATCCAAATAAGACCAAGTGCAAATAATGAACAATCCCCATTACAATTAGTGTTTGGTAAGGAGCCTAATATATCACATCTAAAAATATTTGGATGTGCAGTTTATGTTCCCATTACTCCACCACAACGTACAAAGATGGGTCCACAAAGAAGATTGGGAATATATGTTGGTTTTGAATCCCCCTCGATCATTACATATCTTGAACCAACAACGGGTGATTTGTTTACAGCAAGATTTGTTGATTGTCATTTTGATGAAAATACATTCCCAATCTTAGGGGGAGAAAAGAAGAAAGTGGACCCAAGTACGAAAGAAATTACATGGAATGCAACGCTATTATCACACCTTGATCCAAAAATAAAAATGTGTGAACAAGAGGTTCAACGAATCATTCACTTACAAAGTGTTGCAAATCAATTTCCAGATGCATTTACAGACACTAAGAAGGTGGTAAAATCACATGTTCCTGCAGCAAATGCTCCTGCAAGAATTGATGTACCCATTGGACAACCAAAGGTGTCCATTACAAATGAGTCTATGACTCGTCGAAAACGTGGTAGACCACTCGGTTCAAAAGACTTGAAACCGAGAAAAAAAGGAATCAAAAGGATATAGCAGGAGATGCTATAGTGATTGAATCAAATGAGGAACATGAGAAAGACAAAGAAAATGAGGATGAGAACATTCCAAATGAAGATAATATCCTTGATGATGAAAGAATCGACAATTATGAAATTGCTATAAATTATGTCGACACAGGGATACAATGGAATAGAAAGGACATCATTATTGATGATTTATTTGCCTACTCTGTGGCTAATGACATCACAACTGAAGATGACGACATTGAACCAAAAACAGTTGATGAATGTCGTCATAGAAAAGATTGGCCAAAATAGAAAGAGGCAATTCAGACATAATTAAAATCACTTGAAAAACGTGAAGTTTTTGGACCTGTAGTTCATACACCAAAAGGTGTAAAACCAGTCGGCTATAAATGGGTTTTCGTGAGAAAACGAAATGAGAAAAATGAAATTATGAGATATAAGGCAAGGCTTGTAGCCCAAGGTTTTTCTCAAATTCCAGGAATCGATTATGATGAAACATACTCTCCAGTAATTGATGCAACTACATTTAGATTCCTAATCGGATTGACTGTCTTTGAAAAACTACAGATGCGCCTTATGGATGTCGTGGCTGCATACTTATACGGGTCACTTGATACCGACATCTACATGAAAGTCCCACAAGGACTAAAATTGCCAGATGCTAATTCCTTAAAGCCACGAGAAATGTTTTCCATAAAATTGAGAAGATCCTTGTATGGATTAAAACAATCAGGACGAATGTGGTACAACCGTCTTAGTGAATATCTTCTCAAGGAGGGATATAAGAACAACATTATATGTCCATGTGTTTTCATCAAGCGATCTCAAAGTGGATTTGCTATAATCGCAGTATATGTTGACGATTTGAATATCGTTGGAACTTTTAACGAGCTTGAAGAAACTGCAAAGTATTTGATGAAAGAATTTGAGATGAAAGATCTCGGAAAGACCAAGCTTTGTCTTGGCCTACAAATTGAGCATTTAAGGGATGGAATATTTATTCATCAATCTAATTACACGAAAAAAATACTAAAAAGATTCTACATGGACAAAGCACACCCTTTAAGCTCACTCATGGTTGTTTGATCCCTTAATGTGGAAAATGATGAGTTCCGTCCTCGCGAAGAGGATGAAGAAATCCTTGGCCCATAAGTGCCATATTTAAGTGCAATTGGTGTCTTAATGTATTTAACTAACAATACAAGACCAGATATTGCTTTTGTTGTAAATTTGTTATCCAGGTACAGTTGTGCACCCACAAGAAGACATTGGAATGGCATCAAACACATATTCCGTTACCTTAGAGGTACACATGACCTTGGTTTGTTTTATCAAAACAAAATAGATGCCATTTTGGTTGGATATGCAGATGCAGGATATTTATCCGACCCACACAAGGCCAAATCCCAAAACGGATATGTGTTCACATATGGAGGCACGGCAATTTCATGGAGGTCAACAAAACAAACAATTACCGCCACTTCTTCAAATCACGCAGAGTTGATCGCTCTATATGAGGCTGGAAGAGAATGTGTGTCCCTACGATCAATGATCAAGTTCATACAAAAGGAGTGTGGGATGAAACCCATCACTGAAAATCCTACCATCTTGTACGAAGACAATTCAGCATGCATTGCTCAGATGAAGAAAGGGCATATTAAGGGAGATCGTCCAAAGCACATATTGCCAAAGTTCTTCTCCACTCGTGATCTAGAGGAAACTGGGAAAGCTAATATTCAACATATCCGTTTCAGTGACAATCTTGCTGACTTGTTCACAAAATCATTGAACCCCAAGAAGTTTGAAGAGCTTGTGCGCAAGATTGGAATGTACAGACTCCGAGACATATGTTGAAATCAGGGGGAGCATTATATGCGTTGCACTCTTTTTCCCTTTGATCAGGTTTTTATCCCACTGGGTTTTTCTTGACAAGGTTTTTAATGAAGCAGCATCATCCAAGCGTATAATAACTTTGGAGTCATTAACAAACACTCAAGTTTGATAACAGAAGAAGGTGAATATTCAAGGGGAGTGTTATGGAATTGGTCAAGAAGTGAAGTAAATTGTAGGTGAATTATTCACCTTCTAACACCCCAATTTACTTTATTAGTAACTCCTCATATTGTAACCCCTTTTATGTTAATGACTCCTCCTAGTTTTTGACCTATAAATAGAGGTCATTCTCATTGTAACAAAATGCACCAAGAGCAAGTTAGAAATATAATCTTTTTGTTCTCTCCTCTCTTATAGCTTCATTCTAAGTGTTCTTGAACACATTCCACAAAGTTTAAGTAAAGAAAGAAATACAAAACAATCTTTTTATAACAGATTATACATTATGGTAAACGTCATCTTATCCTAGAACATCACAACTTTGAGAGTAAATTCTCGTGCAATATTATATTTATATATGCTCCACCACAGGAAAGTGGTAAAGATTTATAATGGACTAATTTGACTAATTTGGTCCAAAATCTCAACCTTCCGTCGATGATCATGAGAGATTTTAACGAAATCAGCTGTCCAGCGGATAAACTAGGTGGGATCTACCCTAATAATAACAGATTTCATAGAATTAATAACTTTATCCAGGAATGTAATTTGGTGAATCTCGATACAAGAGGAAATGAATTCACGTGGCGCCGAAGAAAAGAAGGTAATAATAATACCTTTGAAAAATTAGATAGAGTTCTGGCACATTTTGAAATTTTAAATAAATACAATCAAATTCACGTTTGGAATCATGCATTCTCTTCCTCCGACCATGATATCAATCCATCTCAATCTTTCGAAACAAAAAGTCAGAAATAAACCGTTTAGATATGAATTAATGTGGAATGAAAGAAAAGATTGTGAAAATATTATCAAACAAGCTTGGCGGGTTTATTTCCCTGGAACTAATATGTATAAACTTGTTAAGAAAATCCACCTTACAAAAATCAAAATTAAACAATGGATTAAGGAAAAATTCGAAAACATCAATAAACAAGTTAAGATTGTTGATTGTGAGATCGAGAAACTCCAAAATCTGAATTATAGAATTTATTGTCAAAATATTAATGAAAAATTAATTAGATTAAATAAGAAAAGAGAATGTCTGGTTGATTATCAACAGAAGTACTGGAGTCAAAGAGCGAAAGCTAAATCTTTTGAAAAAGGTGATAAGAATACGAAATATTTTCATAGAAAAGCGACAAGCTGAAGGAATAGAAAGATGATCAATAAAGTTAAAAAATAACAATGGACAATGGGTATAGAATTTGGAGGAGATCTCTCAGGAATTTTCTAATGACTTTAAAAACCGTTTCCGTGCTTCTGCGAGTGATATGAATTTATGTGACCATTATCTCCAAGTCATTTCTAATGAAGTCTCTAATGAGGATAATGAATATCTTACTAAACCTTTCTCTAAAAGTGACATTAAAAATACGGTTTTTGATATTGGTAGTGAAAAATCCTCGGGGCCTGATGGTATGCCTGCGGGATTTTTTCAGAAACATTGCGAAATCGTCGGCCCTACTGTTTGTAGGGCTGTTAAGAGCTTTTACCATTCCGGAAAACTTCTGAAATGAGTAAATCTTACGTTTATCACTCTTATCCCAAAAAACGACAATCCAATATCGACGAAAGATTTCAGACCAATTAGTCTATGTTCCACAACATATAAGATAATAGCGAAAATTCTAGCATCAAGAATGAAAAATATCCTTCCAAAACTAATCCATCCTCTACAAAGTGCTTTTGTTCAAAATAGGGCTATCCACGATAATATATTAATCGCACATGAAATCTTCCATGGGTTTAGATCGAAAAAAGGGAAAGAAGGATATATGACTATTAAATTAGATATGGAAAAGGCATACGATAGAACGGAATGGTTTTTTATTAAAGTTGTGCTGGAAAAATTGGGATTTTGTAGTAAATTCAGCAGTTGGATGATGGAATGTATCTCAACAGTGTCCTATTCAATCCTGATCAATGACAGACCTTCAAATCTGATAGTTCCCAAGAGAGGACTTCGGCAAGGGGACCTTGTTTCTCCCCTTATTTTTAATTTGGGAGCCGAGATTTTGGTAAGAAACATTCAAAAAGAAAGTGAGCATAATAAGAAAAATATCGGATTCCCTATTTCAAGAGGAGGCTCCCGTATCCATTTCTTAGCATTTGTTGATGATATTATTATTTTTACAAAAGCCTCAACGAGTGCTAGCTCCAGAATTATGGACATCCTAAACGGTTATTGTAATATTTCGGGACAATTAATTAATTTTCAAAAATCAGCGTTTCAAACTTCGAATAATATAGAGAACGCGACCAATCGCCAGATCCAACTATGTTTAGGAATTACTTGCTCTAAATGTTTGGAAAAATATCTAGGTTGTCCGATTATTAACGGAAAAGTTAATAAAAGCGTTTTTGAGGACGTGATTTCGAAATCTAAACAACAACTCACGAAGTGGAAGGCGTCGACTCTATCGCAAGAAGGCAGAGCCACATTAATTAAAGTCAATCTGAATGCCAAACCAAACTTTGTAATGCAAAGCTTCATGATGCCAGCCAACATCCACAAAGAATTAAATCAAATTAATAGAAACTTTTTCTGGAACAAAGGTCCTAATTACCACCCTCTCATAAGCTGGGATAGAATTTGTAGACCTAGAAAATTTGGGGGGTGTTGGCATTAGGAAGTCGGAGGATATGAATAAAGCACTCCATATGAAATTACTCTGGAAAATTCTTAATGAACCCGAGAATATTTGGGTTAAAATCATAAAGGAAAAATACTTGAAAGGCTCACTACTATGGAACTACAGTGTTAAACAGAACACATCTTGGCAATGGAAAAAGCTTATGAGCCTGAGATCATAATTCATGCTAGGGTTTAGGTGGTGTGTTGGGGACGGTGATACCGTGAAGTTTTGGAAAGATTGTTGGCTGGAAAGTGAACCTCTAAGCAAGTTCTGTAATAATCCGAACTATGTTCCTAACAATGAGGTGGTCAAACAATTCATTAACGAAAATAAATGAAACTGTAATAAAATTGATAAGGAATTGGGTGGGGTCCTACCTCCGGAAATAATAAAATCAATCAAATCATACCAACTTCCTAAAACCTTTATTCAAGATCGCCTTTATTGGGCTCCGTCGGAATGTGGGAATTTTACGACCAAGTATGCTTTTAATTTTATATATGAAAGAAGGAATCTTCCCACTAATGATAATGATTGGATTTGGGGTTTGGATTTACTTCCTAAAATAAAAAAACTTCCTTTGGAAACTCTCCATTAATGGGCTCCCAACAAAGGAAAACTTAGAAATACAAAAGGTGCCGGTCCCAATGGCTTGCTGTTTTTGTAACCATCCCTTTGAATCGGCTAACCATTTATTCTTTGAATGTCAGTTTCTTATGGATTCTACATCTAGTGTTAAGATCAAGTGTGTTGTTAACACTATTAGTAGAATGAGAATAAAGATTCTTGATCGAATAAATTGGCTAAGAAACAACCTCGTGATGGCCGATTTCAATTTTTTAATCATGATTTGGTGGAATATCTGGACCAATAGGAATCAAAAAAATTTCAACAATAAGGAAACCCAAAATATAGATCTAATTGTACGTAGTCAGATTAAAGATTGGCAACATGTAAATAAAAGTGCTTTAGAACTTATAGGCAGGGCAAATAAGCAAAGAAGGAAAACAAAAAATATCTGTAGGATTAGACCAGAAAAAAGACTATATTAAACTAAATTTTGATGGATCTAAAAAAGATTTTGGGAACTCATCTTATGGATTTATCCTTCGCAATCATGATGCTTTGACAGTCTCCCTAGGATTTGGGCAATGTGGTAACATATCGACCCTGCATGCTGAAGCATGTGCTCTTAGAGAAGGCTTGGTTAAGGCATATGATTTAGGAATTAAATTTATTGAAATCGAAGGTGATAGCCTCTCCATTATTAACTCGGTCAAGCAAATTTTGAAACCCCCTGGGATCTTGATCTCTTCATGTCGGACATTTCTGATATTTTAGCTGGTTTTTGTCTGGTTAAAATCAGACATGTCTTTAGAGAGGTCATTGGTGTGGCCGATTTGCTTCCTGAGATGGGATATGATAGCGTGCCGGCGTCCAGTTCGTCAATTTCTAGAGTTGAGGAGCTCATCCGTAAGGATGCTATAAGGCGAAGAGTCTCCAGGAGATGATTCCCCCTAACTGCTTACTGTGTATTATCAAAAAAAAAATTTATCCACATGTGATACGAGAGATCAACAAAACTAATATTCAGTTATCGTTTTGTCTTATAATACACAAATGATAATGCAATATAACAAGTTTTGTTAGGCTCCCATGTCAAATGCGATTAAATTACTAATACAATATAAAAATAAAATGAGATGAGGCAAACCCTCAACCCTCTGTTTTATGGCTACCACCTTTAAGCTGACCCCTTTGCTTCACCGTGATCTCCGGAGAGACCCGCCTCTACGTACCTCCGATTAACCCGTCATAAACCCCGTCACCACCTCCATCGGCCTTAACCGTCATTGATAGGTGATGGAATCACTATCAATATAGGTAGTTTTTAGAGTCTTTTTTTATGTTTTTGAGTCATATTGTGTTACTAATACCTTGATCCAGATGAAGAAGTCTAAATGAAGCAAAAGAAGGTATGAGCAACACTTGGGAGTTGAAGTAAAGCAACGAGGACAAGTTTCTGGTGCCACACCGCCCCGCGGAGCAGTGTCACCGCCCCTGCAGTGACGCCCCCGAAGACGCATGCCCAGTGCCGCAGTCAGCGCCTTCGCCTGCGCCAGAAGGAGCTTGTCACCGCCCCTGCGGAGTAGTGTCACCGCCCTATGGTGGCACTCCTGAAGACCCATGCCGAGTACCGCAATCAACGCCTTCGCCTGCGCCCAAAAGTAGCTTGTCACAGCCCCTGCGGCTGTCTCTGGCCGCCCCTGCAGTGACCCAGCCTGAAGAAGCGAAGCCAGCGCTCCTGCCTGCGCCCTTGCCAGCGGACCTGTGAAGCCGAAGGCCCAGTGTCTCCACCCTGCGGTGACCCTGAGCCGCGCCTGCGGATCATCATCAGAAACGCCACGAAGTTGAAGAGTCAGACGTTCAAGAAGCATTAAAAGACCCGCCCCTGCGGGAATGTCAGGCCGCCCCTGTGGCCACGTTGAAGATGAAACGTTTTGGCCTAAACCGCCCCTGCGCCACCCTTGGCCACGGCTGTTGTTTAGCGTCAGAGGACTTTACTCCGGTTGTTTTCATCGCCTTTATGATCTTAATTGTGGTTGTTTGCACAACCTCTTTACTCCCTTGTTTATGGTGGTTGTTTGCACAACCTCTTTACTCCTTTTTAATGCATTTTGTAGTATAAATAGAGCCCTTGACTATTGCTAGAATCATCTCATTTTCCACATAAACCTCTATATTTCTATTGTCTTTTGTAATGAGTTTCTAAGCTTCCTTTGCCACATTGGGTTGATTGAAACTGCATTACTATTTGGTTGTAAGTTCTTTTAATATAAGTTTAAATTCATTATCCTTTGTGTTATTTTCCTTGATCTCTCACTTATGTTTGCATGTCTTTTATCACTTAGATTGATCACCTTAAGTGTACTAATGCATGCAAAATGCTAGGATTAATCGATTCCGGGTTCGGGTCCTTAATCTAGTTGTAAACCCATAGGTAAAAGCTGGTTGTGATTATCTAAGGGAAAGGAACATAACTATAAAGAAAGATTTAACGGTTTGTTTTATTCTTCTTTATATCTCTTTATCTTTACTAGAATGCTAACTTGTGCTTTAATCTTGTAGGTTTACGGATTAATAAACTAGTTAAGTTGTGTTAATGCCGGTCGGCTTAACACGTATCTAAGATCAAGATGAGAACATCGGTGAATTACTTATAAAAAGAATCAACCAAGTAGTATGTATGCTAAGATCCAACCTAGTGTAGCTCTTTAATCAATATTATTATCATCAACATTTGCTTACTTTCTAATCGTTTTTGTCTTGTTTTGCTACAATCCAAATCCCCCCCCTTTGGTTACCAAATCAATAATTAAATCTAATCAAAACTTGATAAAACTCCCTTGGGTTCGACCCTTACTTACACTATACAAATCGGTTAAGTGTATGTTAGGTATTCTACTTTGACTAAAAGCTAAAAGACAACGACCATAGGTTTTTAGCCTCGTCAGTCATTATCACAACTAGATGTTCCCCTGTCCTTCTAGGCAGGTGAATTTATTACCAAAACCAACGGGATTTCCGAGGTAATGTCCTTTCTTTTGGTCCACCGCCGATATAACTCGTCTAGATCTGAGTTTGACATCTAGACACTCTTCAACAAGTGTATAACAAACAAGTGTTTGCTTTCACAAATCTACCACTAATCTCGACTCTCGTCTAGATCTGAGTGGTTTCGCTTCCACCCTGCTACTGCGGTTTATTTTCCGGCGCCCGACGACACTTGTGGTTAGGGCTTTGCTTCAAATGCTCTTTTTTGTCCGGAAAAAAATTAAATTAAAGTAATCAAGTAAAGTAGGGTTTTTCAATACCCGGCGTGATGTTGTTTTTTGTCTCTTCCACTTCTTGGACAAATTCATAAACGATGATCGAACATGGTTTACATACTCGTCGGCGATGGAAAATGTGCCGGAGTTGGGAAGCAAGAACGTGTATGACATTTGCGACTTGAGTAATCCGATCATGATGTACACCGACGGACTATCAAAGGTCTCTTTAGAAGGAGAAAGGGTCGCTATTTTGCTAGAGGAAAAACCGAGAGTTGCAAGAAGGGATTCAAGATCCCCGTCCAAGTCAAGCCGAGACCGGCCCGACAAAAGGCCTCGATGAAGCCGCTGACTCAATACGAGATGGCCTCCATTGGCCCCGTCACCGATGTCGTCAATCTTCCCTCTTTTGGCGGCTACCATCCTCAAGAATCTGTAATCCTGAAGAAACCCTCCTTCTTTTGTAGTGATTAGGAATTAAGATTGTTACAACTTTTTTTATATGTTGTACAAATATAAAGCCCATTGTGTATTTTGATCTTTTTGGACTTGTTTTAAACCCATTGATTTATCAATCATTTCGATCTTTTTGGGCTTATTAACTCATTGATAAAGCAATCAAAAGTTTGTTTTCATGTTACTGCATATTTTACCTCTCTCTTTTGCAACAATGTTATTTTTAAACGTTATTTTTTAGTCAAAAGTTTAGAACCATCAACATTTATATTCAAATGTTTATGCTATACCTTTTTTTTCTCTAAATTGGTTAGCACTAACAACTAAAAAAAGTTGGTTTCAACTAGAGCTATCAAAAGTTGACCCAACTCGTGAAGCCGATCTGGCCCCGAAAATTTTGCAAAAGAGAATCCTCGGAACTGATCCACTTGAAATCGATTTACCCCGAAGTATTTTATGACCCGAAGTAACTCGACCCGAATGACCCGGTTGTCTGATTAACCCGACCCCGACAATCCCATAGCTCGAAGTAACCCGACCCGATTGACCCGGTAGCCCAAAGTAACCCGACCTTAAATGACTCGATAACCCCGTAACTTTTAACGCATACAAATAGGGTATTTTAGGTGACATTGATAATTTTAAGTTGAATTGATAATTTTTTACTTCATTTATTAAGACAATAAATAGATAAATTTACCTAAAAATAGGGTAATTTAAAAAATAAGTTAATCATACACCGACTATTTTAATGCATACATCGATTATACAAATTCAACCTAAATAACACATCACTAATTAACATAAAATCATTATGATCAAACATAACGGATGACTCGGATATATAGATCCGGTTAAAGTCATTTTCAAGCAAACGGATCGGCCTAAAATCATTCTGATCAAACATATCGCTCAAACAGATTACATAATCATAATAATATAAGCCTATAATGACATAAGCAATACTATAAGTCTATAATTGATCAAACGGATCAAACCGATCCGACTAAAGTCCGTTTTAGATACTATATTTTAGAATATTGATCAAATGGATCAAACGTATATCCACGGGTTATTATCCAATTCGGCAAAAGATGAAAAATTTATTATACATTTTATAACAAACAAAATAGGAAAATATATATGGATTGGTCAGATTAGATATTTGGATCAAACATATCAGTTGGATATCCATATCCGGTTAAAATCATTTTCAATCAAACAAATCGGCCTAAAATAATTCAGATCAAATATATCTTTGTATAAATTTTAGAGTAAATTACATAAACCCGAACATAAATTGACCCGAATCAAGATGTTAGGCAACCCGATCCGGTTTCAAGAACCGAGGCTATCCAATAAGGCGATTACCCATATTAACCTGAAAAATTAATACCCGGCCCGACCCGAAACAAACCGATAAAAAGGAGAGATTGGTTTGACCCGACCCATTTCAACCCGATCCTGTTATGACCGTCCCGTTATGACCCGAGAACCTAGACTACCCGATAACCCGTTTTAACCCGAACAAACGATACCCGATCCAACCCAAAACAACCCGATTAATAACCAAGCCTTTTTGATCCGACCCGTTTCAACCCGAGCTTGTTAGGACCCGACCCGTTGGCCCGTTTGACACCTTTAGTTTCAACCACTATAATAATTATCCGACTTTACAAATGGAGGCAAAGCTAACCTGTATGTTGCGCTCCCAACCCGATCCAGAATCTCGAACGGTCCGACATATCGGGGACTCAACTTCTCCTTAATGCCAAAGCGTTTAACACCTCGTGTTGGAGACACTCTTAGCCACACATGAGCTCCTACTCTGAACTCTAGAGGTCTACGCCTCCTATCTGCATAAGACTTCTGACGGCTCTGTGCAGTCAACATCCGCTCTCTAATCAATGCTACTCGAGCCACATCATCCTGAATCTGATCAGGTGTCAAACCACTAACACTGCTCTGCTCATCCCAGCATAACGGAGTACGACATCTCTGTCCATACAGTGCCTCATATGGGACCATCCCAATAGATGCATGCCAGTTGTTGTTGTATGAGAACTCAACTAGTGGGAGATGATCCGTCCACACTTGTCCCCAATCCAACACACAAGCTCGCAGCATATCCTCCAATGTCTGAATGGTCCTCTTTGACTGACCATCTGTCTGAGGATGGAACGTAGTAGCGAAGTGCAAACTCGTCCCCAGGGCAATCTGAATCTGTTGCTAAAACCTCGAGGTAAATCGTCCATCTCGGTCTGAGACGATCGTCCTCGGTATACCATGGAGTATCACTATTTGCCTAGTGTACTCCTCAGCCAATCTGCTCACTGGCCACGTTTTTCCCGGATAGGGATAAAACGTGCCGTCTTCGTCAGTCTGTCCACTATAACCCAGATGACATCAAAGCTCCTGCTCGGTCTCAACCCAGTCACAAAGTCCATGGTGACGTCCTCCCACTTCCTCTGTGGAACAAGTAGTGGATGGAGCTCACCTCCAGGTCTACAATGCTCAATCTTGACCTGCTGACAGGTCGCACACTGTGCTACAAATCTGGCTACATCGGGCTTCAGCCCTCCCCACCAATATAAACGTCTCAAGTCTTGGTACATCTTACTCGTACTAGGGTGCACTGAATAAGGTGTACAGTGAGCCTCCTGTAAAATCCTCTGGCGTAGATCCGCATCAATGGGTACACAGACGCGACCGCGGCGTCTCAATACTCCATCTGCTCCTAAAAGGAACTGTGGTGCCTCATCCCGAGACATCCTCTCTCGGATCCTCATCAGTGTCGGGCAGGTCCCCTGCTTCTGTTGGATCTCACCCAATAGATCAGGAAGAACCTCTAACGTACTCAGTTGGGCGTCCTCGAATCCGTAGGACTCGAGGCGCTACTGGGCTAGAATCTCACAATGGATCCTGACCCTAGTTTGACAACAAGTTCACTGGATCTTACAACAAGGCACAAATAGATTAAAACAAAACATCAAACTGTATTTATATACATATCAAAGGGACTATGTTAGGAACCGCTGAGTACAACCAAAACATATACTGTACATAACAAAAGACCCCATATCCCACGATAACGACCCCAGTGTACGGAGCCCTCAGCGGATCACCCACTCTGGATCACTCTACAGCTCTCCTAACCTGCAAAGGATCTACAACATGGTATAAAACCGTTAGCTAACCATACACACATATATATATATAGAAGATGCAAGAGCACAAACACACATCATAAAATCATAAACATCTCATCATGGTATCACACATTTACCCAATTTATTATCTTTATATAAATGGTCCAACACTCAAATCATGTAAATATGCATATGAACATATGTGACACGAGGAATATAACCCTCGCCTCTCAGTGCTAATGCCAGCTGGAGTGGTAATCTGGGATCACTTCCCCGTGCACCTTATGGGAGTGGAGACGGTGCCCGTCCCGTGTACTAAATCTGGACGATCCGTAGAGAACCTCCCAGACTCCCAACGGGATGAAAGGGCAAGTTGTCACGGCCCTACAATGGACAGTCACTAAACCATAGGTAGGTAATAATGACATCGCATGCTATCAAGCATATAACACACACTACTCATGCATACATCCAATATAAGGATAGTAGCTAAGTAAGTCCTATGGACTTACCTCAACCTCAGAAGTAATCTCAACCACGTACTACTCTCAAGTATGATCAGCTCCAAATCTGGAGAACAGAACTGCCTATACAAGGCATACAAAGATATCAATCTCCTATCAAACAAAGGGGTCACACCTAGACCCAAGGGATCCATAAGGATCGTATCCAACTTATAAACCTCAAAGCCCTAACCGGCATATAACTCTATCATACCCATCATCATTCTATCCTCATACACATACCTAGCATGCTACTAACTCTCATACTAGGAAAGGAAAGGATCCATACTACTCTAGTAGATCCGGGACAAGGCGCACCTGCGTGACAAGAGGGACGCAGGGGCGAAACAAGGCAAACCGCAGGCGCGGCGGCACAAGGACGCAGGCACGGTGACCGTGGCCGCGGGGGCGGCAACTTCTAGGCGCGGTTGCGGTGACACACTTCCGCAGGGGCGGCAGTTCACAGGCGCGGGGGCGGCGACTCTGCAGAACGTATAGTCCCGACTTCTCTTTCACTCTTCACGTGATCAAATCACGTCTTCTCCATTCCATATTCAAACACATGCATATACATACACATTCTAACATCAAAATACATTCAAAACATCTAATCCTAAGCTATGGAAGAGGAATTCAAGAAAGGAAGAAAGGAGAGAGGAATGGAGCTTACCACTGTTGTGGTCTAGGCAAGGAAAAGATCACAAACACCTTCTTAGCTGGCTCCCAAGCTCCGCAACAAAGCACAACATCAACCTCCACCAAAGCCACACAAAACCTCTTCCAAACCAAGAGGAATCCAAGTACAAGATCAAGGGGAAAGAAGGAAACAAGAAGGACGTGAGAACTGGAGAATGAAGATGGAAACCCTTGCTTAGAAGCCAAGGAAGAAACTTAAGGAGGAAGGGAAAGAAAGGGTAAAGCACGAGTCAAAGAGTCAACAAAGCCGGCTGCAGCCGCAGGAAACCGTAGGGGCGGAAATCCTGAGCCGTAGGGGCGGATTATAGCCGTAGCCGTAGGGGCGGCCTCTGGACCCGCATGGGCGGCTAAGGGTCTCAGCTCCAAAAGACTAAGGCTCTTACAAGATGCGTCCACAAATGCTTAAAATGTCTGCATTACATAAACCAACCGGTAGATCACCATAACACAAATATAAAGAAAATAGACCAATATGATATGTTGTTCAACTCAAAGAGTTAGAGAATTGAATATAAAAAGACGCTAATTTGAGTGCTAACATAATACCCCCCCCCCCCCCCCCCCCCCCCCAAAATTGATTTTTCCAAATCATTTGTATCAAGGAGGGTTTCAACTCACAGTTTTGTAGCACTTGGTCACCAAAGACCACACCGGGTTGAGTTATACGTTGAGAGGGGTTCATCCTCTCTGCAAGAGTATGCGGTCATTGAGCAATTAAAAGGTTGGCTTGAGTAGAGGTATTATCAATGGGCTCTTCATCATCATTTTGAACATTTCTAACAACTCATATTAATCGCTCTTGAACTTAACCTTGCCTCTCAATCTTTAGTTCTCCTTCGTTGCAAGTCATCTCGTTCTTGTGCCTCGGCCATAACTCGTTCTAAAGTTTCCATGGCTCCATCCATTTCTTGTTTTCCCTTAACTACTTGCCTTTGTTTTCCAAGAGATCTCTCAGGTTCAAGAAACAAGTAACAAATCCTTGATGTTGTTCCTTTGCATAAACGAGGCAAAGATCCCGAGAAAGCAAACAAGCACAATAACGGATTAATGGGTCAATAATGACGAATGCTTAAACATTCTAACTGTTAAAAGACAACTAAACATAAACTGAAGTCCCGATAACGACGTTAAAAACTTAACGTGTTATTAATACAATAATCACAAGTATACGGTTATTACATGTTGCAATATGTAATCAAGATCGTATCCACAAAGAGTAGTGTATGTTCAATTACCAATTGAGTTCTAGATTATCTAAGCAAGAAAATAAGTAATGAATGTTGTTTTGTTAATGATGAGCAATTAACAGACAAGTTTGATTAAATTCAATACGAGAGAGAATTTATGGTTGAAAGTATCTCCATCAAATCAAGGTTGTTTATTGGATAAAAATACAAGTAAGCATGTTTATAAAAATGTAAACATGAAGTGGAATCATCTAATATTCACACATCTTTTGAATGCAATGAGATGGTCTAAGTCAACGAGCAAATCACACACTTATGAGTTATGATCACTACAAATCAACATGGGCGATAATCACTTTGAATCATCATCAAGTTCAAATGATATATCATGCTCAGATTAAAAATCATTCAAACATAAATCATGAAACAATGATGAACTTCAATAAACACGAATATGTATGTCAATGTTCTCACATGTAGATTTCTCTGAGCTCAAATCCTAACATCTAAACAGTGGATTTCACTAAGTATATACTCATGAAAAGAACATGCAAGTGTCCGTTCTTTTAGGTCCGATTACGCCAAGTGCCAAAGAACGGTCATGAGACCGTTCTCTTTTCCGTTCTTGGTCACGAGAGTGATATTGAAGAACAAGAGACCGTACTTGGTGGTCGTCTTCTGGCTTTACCTTGTCATTTACCTTTCGTCCGTTCTTTTGGCTTGCCTTGACTGTTTTTCCTTTGTTTTGTACATGTTTTTGCCTTGTTCATTGGACTTGGTTCCTCCTTTGTGATGCTTATTCCTCTATAATCCTTTTTATTCCACTCTTGGATCACATGGCTTCCACACTGTCCATTTCTGGATCGTTTTGATCAATTTTAGGCTTTTGAATGTTCCACGTACACACTAAAGGCAAAATTAAGGAAAATAAACATTCATAGACAATAAAAACACAAAATGAATGTAAGTATGTCTAAAATATGCAAACTAACAATAAACTAGCTTACGAATACAAGTAAAGATCTAGCATGAAAACATATATCATATGGGCCGTGCTTTTATTACTTTGAGACTAACTACAAACTACGTTGTTCAAAAGGGAGGACATCGACTAGTTAAGAGTAGAAACTTACACTCACATTCCGATTAAAAATAGAGGATCTACCATATGTGGTTCGAGTAATTTTAAATTGGCCACGGTTTATAAAATGAAGTAGGTCTACAATTTTAACTTAGTAGGATAATCATAAGAAAAGCAATCCATGAAATCAGATAAAGAAATCGCAATATATGAAAATGCAACCTAGATTGGGAGAGTATAATAATGAGACATTGAAAATTAAAATTTTTGCTCATTTCTATGCGATCATAATTTTTATAAGTTAAAGTATGTAAATTTTTAATAATTTACAAATAAAGGAGAAGAGAGAATTTAACAAACTACATCAGTTCACTAATATGAGTTTGTATATGTCTTCCTCCTATAATTTAGTTAGTAAATAACATAATAAAATATGTAAAGACCGATTTATCCTTATCAATTTAGCGTAAATAGTTTTAACTTATGTTAATATTTCTTGTAAATGAGACGTATTTCTTGGAACTGAAAAATTATGATATTTTTTGTAAATGAGACGTATCTCTTATAACTTCATTATTCTTGTAATAAATATAAAAAATAATTAAACAAATGTATTCATGGAGAATCGATCTCTTTGTGCTAGCTTTAAAAAATAGCTAATTTTTTAAAAATATTATATGGCTAGGGATAATAACTAACATGCCTATTAAATGATTAGTCTTGTGGGTTCAATTGGTGGTTTAAACTTCTTCTTCTTTTTTTCTTCCTTATAGAGGTGTGACTTATTGGTTAGTTGGATGAAACTTATCTCTAGTGTAAGGGAGAGCATTGTCAAGCATCAAACTTGGTAGTATGTTTATATGCTACCATCTATTTTGTGGCATGATAAACATAGTTATATACAGAGTTAGAGTGATTAGTGTGCACGAATGCGCTTTTAAGTAACTATTCCTTTGAAACTTTATAGTCGAGGGGTTGAAAAAGCATAATAGTGAGATGTCTGAGTTAGAGTATTAGGGCGTATTCGATAATGTGAGATTTTTGTGTAGTTGGAGCTTTTTGGGTAATTTTTATTTTTTATAGTTTATTGTGTAATTTTTTTAAAGATTTTGTAAAATATGAAAATCCAAAAAAATAATAATTGTGCTTGATAAAAGTAGATTTTTTAGTAGATTTTTACGGTGGATTTAAAAAAATTATTAAAGATAATAATATATAAATGATTAAAAATGTTATTTTTGGACAAAACTGTAAATAAATTTGATAACTAATCAGAAAGTTATCTCCTTAGCATTTTAAAACTTACACAAATCAATTAATGAAAAATATAATCTAGCAAATAATCACCACTAACAAACAAATACAAGATTTTAAGATTTTGAAAATTACTCAGAAAGCTATAAAAAAAAATGTTGATTTTGTACTTGAAAAAACAACCCAATCACGATTCTATTTGACCATGGACTATAATTAGAGTATTAAAATCGATTTGTTCTTCAATCCAATCTACAATTTATCCTGCAGCAGGCCTAAAATGTGATCCAATCTAAACCAAGACGAATCTGGAGAATTAAGTTTACATGTGATTCGACATTACAACGAATATGGAGTTTTAAAGTTGAGTTTTTAGATGACAAAAATAAAAATAAACGAATGAAATGAGACCCTGCGCTCATCTCGTTCCTCCTCTCCCCCACCTCCTTCAATCTCCATCCCCTCCATCTCTCTTCTAGAACAGGGCCAGGAAGGAGCGAGAGAGAGAGGCCGAGATCGCAGCTACCGAAGGCCATGGCTATGGTTGAGACCATTGTCGGCTTCCTCCTCGTTATGCTTCTTCTCGTTATCCTCATAGTCGTCATTCTTTGTAAGCCATGGCGATACTTCTCTCGCTCCTACCGAACTCGCCCTATCAAGGTCAGTCGATCGATCGCCGATCACTTCATTTTCACCGTTTCTCTTTACCAAATTTCATCTTCTTTAATTGGATTTTGAGGTTTTCATGAATGGATCAAGAATGTCAGGACGATAATGTCATTATTTCCTTGCTCTCGATTTGCACCGTCTTCTTTTGGATTAGGAATCCTTGTTATATTGTTGCTAAAACTGGCACTTTTGTGAATGCGTGCATATCTTTGAATTTTTTCCTTTGTCATTGTTTAGTATGCAGGTTTTTTATGATTTGTTGCCCGATTTGATGCTTCGGTTATATTTTAGGGTTTGATTTTGTACAGTCTCCCTTTTTTTCCCCTTCTTTGTTAGGTAATACATTTAATCTTGTAATCTTGGGTGGTTCTTTGGTGTTATAGCCTAGAAACACCAAATCCTTATTGCCTCTTAGGGATGTGGGTTATATTGTGGCAACCTGCTGTGGTTTTATTTTTTAAGTAGTGGATTAATTTGGCTGTGAATTATAGAAGCAAGCATTGTACACTGACTGTGAAATAAAAATTGGCAGGGTAGTAATCAACCTACTTAAAAAACATCTGGGTAAATTTAGTTCAAGACTATATAATTGTGAGCCTCAAGCCTATGGGATTCAAATCAATGAATGCGTCTTAATTGTTAAGACAGTGGTCATTAATAGAGGCGTTACTGCGGTAATGGTTAGCTTTTTCTTTTATAAAGCAGAATACGGCTTTTGCCCTGAAAATCCGATAGAGCTTTCTGCTCTTCGTCTGAGACAAAAGCTCCATTTTCACTTCCGTCTAGTTAATTTTGTATTGAATTTGCTGTAGATTGCTTTCTGGAGTTTCCAGATTTAAAGATGAGTGACATGTGCAGTACTTCACGGAATGTAAGTTTTCTGTGTAGGAACTATTAGAATAGATGAAGTACCTGGTTACCAGTTTTTGTTCTTATTGTTTTTAGTTCAGGATGATAATCTTCTTCCATATATGAAGCTTTCGCAGAATTTTGGTTTGGAGGGGAAAGCTATTGCCTGCAATATTTGATACCTTGTTTTTCTCCGACCTCAAATTGTTGCATGTATTCTGAGTACTTTTTTCCCTGCTTACACGTGGACGTTGATTTTTGCATTCCTTCTCCTTCTATTTCTACTTTGTCATTGTAGAATCGTTAAAATTATTTCACCAAATAAAATGAAAAGCTGCTCAGTCACGATGAAGAAAATAGTCCAGCCCTAGGGTACATTCGTGCTAAATACCTGAGTGGTGAATTTTGTTTGTTAAATACTGTCGTGGAGCTGGTTGGATGATGTTAGACCGTAATGAACTTTCCAAAGTATTGCTACTAGCATAATATATGGATACTATTTGAAGTTTGAGGATCATCTCTATATGGCATATTTTGATTTTCTGATACCATGTTTTTATAGCAACTCAGATCTCTATATTCTCTCTTACTTGTGCTTGCTTTTCGTTCTCCCTCTAGGCCGATGACCTGGAAAGGCCTCTTGTCCAGGATGATATTGATAAGGTTTCTAGCCCCCAAAACGATAGGATCTCATCTCCAGGATCTTGTTTGCACCAAGGTATGCTATGAGATGTTTGACATTGTATTTTTGCAGTTATTCGTGTGTTGCTAGTGCTGATCATCAAGAGGGTTTCCCATCTAAGATGATACTGTGTCTACTGATAAAAAATATCAACTTTAGCTTTTGTTTTGACGGATTTCACATTGATCCAGCATATGTATTCCAAAGGTTTGGACTTGTTCAGTTGGTAGTTTAATGTTTGATGAATTTGTAGAACATGGTTCTTGAATATAAAGTATCATATCTGATGTGTTCTTTAAATTTGAATCAGGCACTCCAATTTATTTGTTTATAGAAATGCAAAATCAATCAAACATGCAGCTCTTTTCTCCTCTGTATGATTTTGAAATAGTTCAAGTTGAAAATCTCATTGGGGCAAAGTTGGATGTGGCTTGGTTTACTTTTCATGAATTTCCTTGTGAATTGAGGAAAATATGTTTTTGCTTGTAGAATAGGACCTTTTCTTGTAGGTACTGAAGATGTCCTGGTTGAACTTCTTACAGTTTTAACCTTTCCTTTATCCAGGAGCTAACTTTGTACTGGATATTGGCACTTCTGAAGATTTGGTTGGTCAAACACTGAAACGCCCATCGGCAAGCTCCCATGTTACTGAGGAGCAAAGACATGCTCAAACTGAGAACTTAAACTATGACTCAAGGTTCCGTTCAGACGGTGTGAGTTTTCAACAAATCATTAGTACAGATATTGCAAAACAAGGTGAACTTTATCTTGCTCATATTGAAAAATTCAATTCTGTTAGATGTGTTAATGGTGTTATGTTTAGTGGAAGCTGTGAAACACATTTTCATATATTTTTGTTAGAGGTGCAGGAAGTAGCCTCATCCTGGAGGTTATTAGTGGCCCTGCACAAGGGCTTAGTCATTCAGCACACTCAACAAGTACCGATAAGCTTCCTCTGACTATTGGAAGGATTCCTCCAAGTGACTTGTTGCTGAAAGATTCTGAGGTTTCTGGAAAACATGCTATGATAAGCTGGAATTTAGATGTAAGCTGTGTTGTGAGATTGTTTTGATTCTTTTTCAACAATATGTTTTGGAAACCCTTAATGGTTTCTCACCTTGAATTTGTCTCAGAAGCTGAAATGGGAGCTTGTAGACATGGGTAGCCTTAATGGAACACTCGTAAATTCGAAGTCTATCAACCATCCTGATACTGGAAGTAGACATTGGGGCAGTCCTATAGAACTTGAAAGTGGCGATGTGATCACATTTGGAACAACTTCACAGATAAAGGTAACTTTCTCTGTTCTTTGGTTTGTATCTTGGGAATTGACAAAATTTGAAGTTAAGTGTGGCGAATGTTTAGTTTTGAACGATTATAAGCAATTAGACAAAATTTGATTTTCCGTATGCTTTTTGTGTAAATTCGGCAACTGTATCAATTGAGACCATGTTCATTGAATTGAGTTTTGGAGTATTTTGTCTTCTCAAAAGAAAAAACACTCCAAACAATTTGATCTTCAACTCCTAAATGATCTTCAACTAGATTTTGATTTACTTACCAAACACAGGCTGTGTCAACTAAAAGTTACTGATATTTGCCAGCCATTAAATCAATTCAAATTATGAATGATTAATATTTACAATTATAAGGAAATATTCATCTTAGATCATCTCTTTTCATAGAATTTACTTATATTGTTATCTTATTACGATGTTTGTCCTGACATACAACACTGTAGTTTCCATAGCAGGTTGCTAAGTTTGTCACAGGTTTATTTAGATTTCTTAAATATTGTTGTATGGGAAGTTGTGAAATTTTGTCCTACCGTGGAAATACTAGATTTTGCACATCTTTGGTTCTAAACCCAATTGAGGTCAATTAGGTTTAGCTTAGGTTGACCATTGCATATAACATAACACTAAATAAGTAATTTATTTAAACATATCCAAAAATGAAGTATTTACAAACTAAATAAGAGAGATAGTGTTGATTCCATTCTATTCTCTCTCAAAATTGTACTTGGTTTAAAATTTATACCCTTCGTAGTAGAATTTGAAATGATTTCTTATATTATATTTATGTTATCATATGAAAATTTAATTTATATTGACTATTTAAATATATTTACAATTAAATATATTATATAAAATCATTATTATCGGTCATACTTATTACTTGATTATTATATCATTTATCTTAAATTGAATAAATTACATCATAAATTTGAACTTCTGAATTATTTTAATAGTTGACCAAAAATTTGAAATTAATTAGTTTGGATTCACCTGAACTTGAATTCTAGGTTAGGACTTATGACCTTCAAATCCTTCAGTGAATGTAGAGCACGAAGTACCCGAAACCAAATCCCACTTGCCAAACCGAACCCCAGTTGCTTGATCGATTGCCATGTCTAGTTGGATGATGTTTAATATACTTGATATTGCTGGTTTAAGCTAAGTATACTTTGTAATATGGCAGTAGCATTGTTGGAAATGAAAAGAATCTTGATGGCATGAGGGACTTCCATTTTTTGGAACTTTTCCGCATAAGCATCGTACATGACTTTGTTACTTTGCAGCTTCTTTTAGTTATTGTAGCTACTTGTGTAGTGATCGATTACCATCTGAACTGAATCTATAGCCTAATTTCCGGTGACAGGTTCAAATTACATCTCTTGCTGAGTACAACATCCCATTCGGAGTTGGGATTGCATCAGACCCTATGGCTATGCGCCGTGGTGGAAGAAAACTACCAATGGAAGATGTTTGCTATTTTCAGTGGCCTCTTCCTGGGGCTGATCAGGTTTGAAATGAGTTAGTTTTTTTTCCAAGGTGTGTGGTTGAAGTATGACATTAGTCTGTTAGTAAAATAACTGTGCTCTATGCAGTTTGGAGTTTTTGGTGTTTGTGATGGACATGGGGGAGCCGATGCTGCAAAATCAGCTAGCAAGTTAGTGCTCTCATATTTCTACTGAATTATCATTTATTTTTGGATACTTCATTCTTTGAGTAAAAGAAGGGAAAAAAAAACATATAGATACTTCTACTAATTTAAATCACATTGTAATCCTAATGGGTCTGTTTGGCAAGAGGGAGTTTATGGGGTTTATGAGAGATGAAAATTATGTGAAATTATGCATTTTTCTTCAACCTCACACTAATAGATTATGGGAATTATGTGAAGATTATGTGAAATTATGCATTTATTTGCGGATACTTACTCCATTCTTTGAGTAAAAGAAGGGGAAAAAAACATATAGATACTTCTACTAATTTAAATCACATTGTAATCCTATGGGTCTGTTCGGCAAGAGGGAGTTTATGGGGTTTATGGATGATGAAAATTATGTAAAATTATGAATTTTTCCTCAACCTCACACTAATAGATTATGGGAATTATGTGAAGATTATGTGAAATTATGCATTTATTTGTGGATACTTGCTACTCCATTCTTTGGAAGCTTTCTAGAAAGTATTCATTCAATATACTTTATAGACCTTGTCAGACCATGTTTTTGGCCTCTATCTAGATTAATACTCACATGTTAGATGAATATTTACTATACAAACATTTCGAATGGCCATAGAGATAAAATTGTATTTCAATTCTGTAAGACCACATTCTACATTCATTTGGGGCCAGCATCTAGAATATGGGGAATCTTTTGACAAAAGTATATGTAATTTTGTGTCTACCGTGAGGGATGGAATATTTCTGCTGAAAGCCTGAAAGTTTGAAACAGCTTAGCTTGGGTCTTCTGTTAGTTATGTAAAATACTGCCTTCTAATAGGAGATTGTAATGTGGAAGGATTACAGTTGGAATGACAGGGTAATGCAGCCCTCCTAAAAGAGATTTCAAATGATAAAGTAGTAGCTTTAGGTGATAAAATAATAGCTATAGCTGCTGACATGTCAACGAAAGGAAAGAGTGTGACAAGTTTTCTGTGAATGGTTTTACTGGATCTATGATTATTGGTGAGATAAGCTTGCTTTTTTAGCATATCTTTATTGTTATGTATAATTTTCCCCATTTTCTAAAATTCTGAGGTTCACCCTTATCGAGACTGTGTATTGGCTAGTTATCCCCTTTTCTCCTTTTCTTTGTTTTGGAAGAGCAATGTAATTGGTTAATTACTGATATTTGTACTCTTATCGTTTTTCTAAAATTTAGCTGCTTAGTTATAATCCGTAACTTACTAGCTTCTATCAATGTAGTCGGTTGGCCTTTTTCACAATCAATTGTGGTTCTGGTATCATTTGTATCATGAGCTACGTTAGCAATTTTACTTGATGGCAATTAATCTTCCTTCTTCTGGAGTCTTCTTTAGTCTCTTGTTACTTGTGATACTACTACTCCATATGCTTTGATAATTGTATCTCTATATCACCTGCTCACTGAATGCCTTCCCATAAAGGATTTTGGTCAACGTATTCTGATTTGTTTATTCTGACCTGTGGATGTGACAGACTTCTCCCTGAAATGGTTGCAAATATATTGTCTGATTCACTAAGGAGGGATGTCGTTTTATCTCAACAAGATGCTTCAGACGTCCTTCGTGATGCATTTTCCCAAGTGGAAGCTAGCTTGAATCACTATTACGAGGTTTTTCCCCTGTCTTTGTTGTTTTTAAGGATTCTTTGCAGCTTTTGTTACATATCTGACTAGCATGGAAATTGCTTGTGAACTCCAGTATGTGGAAACGGGAAGTTTTTGTATTTATCTCGTCATTCTTTCTCCCCCACTGATGTTTGTTCATGCTGCTATTTTTCTAAGAAAACTACAAGTTCTTTGAGGTCCATTAAAAAGAGCAACTAATCTTGAATAAGAAAACTTTGTATGTGACACGTATATATGTTTTCATTGTTTTGAAGTAGTCCCTTTTGTCTATATTTTCTTTTGGTTCCTAATCCTTTGTCTATATTTCATTTTGATCCTAACTTTTGGCCTGTTAGATTTTTGTAGCGACACCTTAACAAAAGATTTAATATGACATAAAAAGAAAGGCTTGAGACTATTTTGAAACAATTTAAAAAATTTTGGGACCAATATTAAACACCGACAAAATATTGGGAACTTAAAATGGAACTCAATCCCTAAAGAAATGGACAGATCGGATAAAATAGATTATGTATGTTTAGAATATCATACTGGCCATCTGCTTGCGAAAAAATCTGTTTTTTCAGCTGTCACAGTGATAGACTGATGGTGCTGATTTTTGCAATAGTAAATTACAAGTAAACTAATGGTACTACTGGGTTTTGCAGGGTTGTACTGCAACACTTCTCCTGGTTTGGATTGACAGTCGTAAAAATATCTTTTTACAATGTGCAAATCTTGGCGACTCTACTTGTATTGCCAAGTATGTTTTTTCTCTTAGGTGGCTTTTTGATGTCATTGTGAGCTAGTATATTGGATTCATTTTGTTTAACCAAATGTGGCATTTTTTCCTATGATTGTTTTATCCTTATATATGTACAGTATCAACGGAAAACAAATCAAGATGACAGAGGATCATAGGATAACAAGTTCTTCTGAGAGACAACGCATAAAAGAAACAGGGAACCCCTTGAAGGATGGAGATACACGCCTCTGTGGTAAGTAGCCAATACTACCTAATGTAGACCGAGATCTTAATATTTTGATTGCTTTCTCAGTTACTGCTCTCCTCCATTGGATTTTAGGCTTAAATCTTGCTAGGATGCTTGGAGATAAGTTTCTCAAGGAGCAGGATGCACGCTTCAGTTCTACTCCGTATATAAGTCCTGTAGTCTGTCTTGATCAAGCAAGTGATGGTTTTGCACTTCTGGCAAGGTGAGTTTTCACAGTTAAAAACACCTTTCCGTTACACTCCACCTTTCTATTAGTTGGCACTAAACTAAATCTGATTTTATTCAGTGACGGTTTATGGGATGTCCTGAGTACAAGGAAAGCAGTGGAGCTTGTTCTTCAGGTAATATCTGCTGCAAACCCAAGAGCTTACTTAATCTCTTGCAATTTGCTTGAACTAAAAATGGGTATTTGATGTTGGAAGCAGGCAAAAGAAAAACATGCTGATAGTAGTAGTGATGACAAGGATTTGGCTGAGAAAGTCGCAGCTTTTTTGATAAATGAGGCTAAAACATTGCGTACAAAGGACAACACTTCTGTAGTTTATTTAGATTTGGGTAGTAACACAAGAAGCTCATGTAAAAATGAAACTTGATAGCAAAGTACTGTCCGAGTTCAGTAGATCTTTTGCAGGACCCTCAAAGTTTTTTACTTTCTGTTATATGTGGACATCCTGAGTACTTTCTTATTGAGAATGCAAAATACATTGGACATCTTCTTTTGTTGCTGCATAGCTTTATCTTTTGAATTTTGTATTGAGAATTTGCTGAGTTTTTGTTCGGTTCCTGAATTCTGCCTCCATCTTTTCACTTTGCACTCTTCTTTTTAGACTAATTATTTTGGTGTCAGCTTCATCCTATGAAACTAACACTCTCTTTTTTACATGTTCGGTTCATGATTTCAAAATTCAGGTTGTTCTTCCTTTCTTTTCTATAATCATCTCTCTTGTATAATTTGTATAGGAGGAGTTGAATAAACTCTTGTATGCTGATGATTTCAATGGAAATTGATCCAAGGTTGGGATCGTATGCTGATTAATTATATATAATCCAAATCGCAAGTTTATTCTGTAAAATGCCAATCTTTACCCTTTTCTAAAAATGAGTGATTGACAATTTTCTAAATATGATAAAGATCGACATTTGGAGAAAATTACCTTAAAGTTTAGGTGGGTTGTTCCAGTCAATATTTAAGCTTAAAATGAAAAAGGAGCATATAGGGGTTTGGGACTGAATTAAAATTTTGTAAGGGATTGATCAATTATGAACGGATAGGATGTTTGTGCCTTGTCTCCGGTCTATAACTAATGTTGCTAACACTCTCGTTACAGGTTTTGTGCTGGCTTATGTGGACCGTTCACAACGTTGTTCTCTTCTCTGATAAACCTCTTAACCCTTAGTGTCTAAGGGAGAGATCTCGGAAACTGGTCCGGAACTATGTCAAAAGATAAATCTATTACACGTTTTTTGTCAATCAGAGTAATAGCTCTTACTCACTAAAATAGTTATCCTATTGGTGTATGGTAAAAATCTCCAACTGCGTCTAACAAGCCCAATGTTGATGAACACTTATGGATGGAAATACCTATCTCGTTGTCGTTTAGCGTAACTCTTGTAGAGCGATACAAATAGTATCGGATAAATGTTATCCGGGAAGAATTAATGGTGAACTTGTTGAAGCCTTAGGACCTTTTTTTGTATACATTTGTACTATCGTTGAGTCTAACTCTCTATTCTTGGTTATACGACTCTGTTTGGGGACACAAGTTACTAAATATATAGACCAGCGTTATAAACAATGTACGGTACGACCAATACTTTACCAATTTTTTTGGTATACAGTCCCATCATCGTCTGGTCCGACTTGTTAAAGCCTTTCACCTTATCGTATGATACAATATATCGTTTATAACGTGGTAGAAATTGACCAACTATAATATAATATCGTAATTATCAATACTCAGTTGATTTAGCGGTAAGGTGACACTAGTGGTAAAACAACATTTGATTGATCAAACCGGGCGAGCAAAATACAAGACCTAATATTTATATAAATAATAACTTAGTTATCTTAAAAAATATTTTGTTAAACTGAAGCAAGTGAGGATGATTGGCATTAGCCTTCTGTCAAAAAAAAAAAAAAGTTGGCATCAGCAAAAGCTCAACAAAAAAGGTTTAATAGTTTTTACGGCTTTTACGATTAGTTTACGCCCTTTCTCCATTCCTTTTTCCTTCTAACTCACCAGTCGCCGCCACCTCCGAGAACACGCCGGAGGCTCATCGAAGAAGTCGAGCCGCAAGGTCCACAGGCACTCAAATGGCGAAGAAGAAGAAGTTCCAAGTAGAGTCCTTAGAAGGAGATGCTAAACAGGACGAGATGGAGTTCGGGAATGGAGATGCTTCTCAAAGTACAAACGACTCCCAGAAGAAGAAAAAGAAGCGGAAAAAGGATAAAGGAAGCCGCTCAGACGAACCGAATACTACACACCGCACTGTGAGCATGGCTGTTGCTGGCTCTATCATTGATAATACTCAGTCTTTCGAACTCGCCACCCGTGTAAATCTCTCTTCTCTTTGCAATTCACCAATTCAAATGTCTTTTGCCTCTAATTTCTTTGCTCCGTGCTTCTTGTTTTAGTTGGCCGGTCAGATTGCACGAGCTGCCACGATATTCCGCGTTGATGAGGTATCGATTTAATAGTTCTAACCACCTTTAGAATTGCAGTTCGTTGCCAATTTCAATCTGCTTAATTGGTATGCTTGTGTTCGTTTTGTTATTGTTGCTTGGTTGTCTGTTAGGTGATAGTATTTGACAACGAGAGTAATGTAATGGATGAAACTAGTCTTGCAACAACAGAGAGCTCAGATGGGAATGAAAGTGGGGCTGCTTTTCTCATTAGGATTCTACGGTATCTTGAGACGCCACAGTATTTGCGGAAGACTCTCTTTCCAATGCATAGTAGCTTAAGATTTGTGGTAAAAGCTCAAGCTTTGCCTTTGTTGTTGGTCTGAACTGATTAATGATTTTCTTGAGGTAATATTGTGGTTGTTGTTCTGTCCAGGGATTGCTGCCCCCACTTGATGCACCACATCATCTCCGGAAGCATGAATGGGCTTCATATAGGGAAGGTATGACATGTTGCGTAAATGTAACTCTTCCAAGGGTTGATGTTAAATGGTCTTAACTCTTAAGCCCTTTAGGGAGTATAAATTTCGTTACTTGTCTGCTTCTTTACTGTTCTTGTTTTTTCAGTTGCTGATGTTGTGGTTAATTGGTGTCCATATTGTAATGCTTTATCTGGATTTTGTTTTCTCTAACAAAAATTTGCAACTATTGTAGGTGTGACTCTGAAAGAGAAAGCTCCCAACTCTGTTGGAACTTTTGTAGATGTAGGCCTCAGCAAGGTGTGTGATAAGCTTAACAAATACAAAGCTACAACCTCTTTTTCTATTTAAACCATTATTATCTGTTTTATCGTCTTTGTCTTCTCTTGTCCAGTTATCGCAAGTCCATATGTAGATACATTAGGTTGTTTCTTATTGCTACTTCTTCAATTTCTTGTTATTGTTAGTGAAGGTGTAATAATTCATATTTTGTTTAACCTGTTGATTTTGGTAGTTGGGCACTTGGCCACTTGGGTAATTGGAATGCTGAGTGGAATATTTACTCTGATATACATACGTCTAAAGGAAAACATGATTTTTTTTTTTCCATAGGAAATTCGAGGTGTTGTCAGTTAACGTTTATTATATGTTGTTTTTAACCCATGGGACTCATAGATTTTCAGTCGGCAATATTCAACTTGGGTAGTTTTTATAAACCACTGCTCTCATAAAATCATGCTGTAAATTTGACTAGAGGTATTTAAGTATCATTCATACTGTCCAGTAAGAATCATTTTTAATCTGGCTGGTTGCTTCGTGTAAATGGTGCAGAATGTAGTCATTGAACAAGTTATTGAACCTGGAAAAAGAGTAACTGTTTCCATGGGGACTGATCGGAATTTGAGTTCCGGTATGTATTATACTCTTTATAGATTCATGTGTGTGCCCTTTTTTCTTTATTCCCATGTCATCGTTTTTTAGTTCTAAATGCCATATTTTTGTTTCTAAATAATTAATATGTTCAATATTATTCACACCTTATGGTAACGTTCATGTCCACGTTACCCACAAGAGCATATCTAATCAGCTAATTTATTTTGCAAGTACTTCGATTACTTTGGGTTGGATATCATAAAACCTGTATACGCTAATATGTCCATTGTTGTTATTCTTTAGATTTTGAAATTGTTTAGCATTCCAATTCAAAGTGGCATAGTGCATTTTATTATTTTAATTCACTCCCATTTGTTAGAACCCCCACTAGAAGCAAGAATCTCACTCCTAGGATTGCGTAGCAAGAATCTCTTAAAACGTCGGATCCATTACAACTCGCTGCTGCTCCTTTTATAATAGGAAAACGAAATAACTAACTCTCCTAATGTTTAATAAAACACTTAATCCTGATAAATCAGCAACTAAACAAATAAGGGAAAACATGGAGTGGAGGAAAATGGGAAAGTTGAAGAAAGTATCTGAAAAGGGGAATAATAAAAAAAATTATTCAAATCCATCATAATCTGTAGTTGGCTTTGTATCTATCTGCATCCCTTATTCTACGTATCATGTATAATGCGACCTGATAACATGTGCATCTTAGATGTTCTACACCAGGTTGTACCATCCTCCACCCCCAGGGAAGAGGGTATGTACTGGGGGTATAATGTGCGGTATGCCTCAAATCTCAGCGCTGTGACTGAACACTGCCCTTATGAGGTTTGTGTTTATGGTTTCTAGTGTGTGCAATGCACTTTTTCAATGTACCACTTCCTTAGAGCAGACTATCTATTATTTGTAGGGAGGTTATGATTACGTGGTCGGTACCTCAGAGCATGGTCAAATTATCAAGTCATCAGAACTATCATTACCCAAATTCAGGTATATTTTGTATCTGTATAATGATTTCAGTTGTGGCCCATTATAATTTTGCATTTAGGATATGTTGGAATTTAGGAAATGGTGCTGCGGTTGGGCTTCTGTCTTTATTTTAGAAAACGAGAAGGTTAAACAACAGAAATTTGTAAAAACAAGAAAATAATTATTTGATATGTGACTGTGAAAGTGCAATTTCCAACTACCTTGTTACTAATTTCTTCATCTTTTTTCTGTTTTCCTGATTTTTAACTCTCAAAGTCCTACTAGTCTCGTTTGTAACACGTAAACTATGAGATGTTGCAGACACTTGTTGATCACTTTTGGTGGGCTTGCTGGGTTAGAGGAGAGCGTTGAAGTGGATGACAAACTGAAGGTAGTTCCTTAAATAAATCTCTCCTCCTTCCTTTCAACTATTTTACTTACATTTCTACAACGCCGCCTTGATTATGTGTATCCTCTCAAAAATTGTTCTTGTTATTTTTTTTTTGTATTGGAGGTTGAATTTAGCAATATCAGAACCATATATTCTTGGTAGTTGTTTTTTACTGACCTTTGAAAGGAAAGGGAACAATTTGTCTTGTATGCCGGTTTCATTGTTGGAGTTGGTAACTGCATGCCATTTATATCTTATAAATATGTTCTCCATGTGAATAGGGGAAGGAAGCAAGAGAAGTATTCAGTATATATTTGAATACATGCCCCAACCAAGGAAGCCGAACAATTAGAACAGAGGTATGTATTGACAAGTTTGTTTCTTAAACATCAAATCAGTGATTAGGGGAACAATAAAAAAAATATATAAGCAAGTTATGTTCATCTGTGTGCCAGGAAGCAATTTTTATATCTCTTCAGTACCTCCAAGAACCAATCAGTCGAGCAATCACGAAATAGAAACACAAAAGCTTGCAGTAGAGCACTTAACAGGAGGTTTGTTTCTGTACTCTTCTATTTACTCCAACAATGGCGAAATGTAACAAGACGAAGATGGGATGGTTGCTTGTTTGAACGAAGTCTGACAAGAGGTTAAAGCTTAATGAAGGATTTGTTTTATTAAAATACACAGAAACTCGTTTTTAGGTTCTCTTTGCAATCGCTGAGGCTGTAATTTTTGACAGATACGGGTTGTAACTTGTGACTGTTTTATAGTCAGATCCAGGGTCTGTCGTTTGCAGATTTGAGTGTAGGTCCATAACGATAAAACCCGCTTGCCTATTATGGCTTCTATTTTCATCATCCTTTTTTTTCCTTCCCGAAATTGCTAGGGGTATGATCAAGAAATTACCAAGTGTACAGTGCAGTAATGACCGATTGTGCTCAGTTTAAAAAAGCAGTTTGAACGTAGTTTATTGAATAAGTTCATAAATTATTTTGGAGATAAAGTCTAACACAAAATCACTTCATAAATTCATTTGGAGAATAAAATAAATACAAAAGGATCAAGAGTTTGGGTCACAATTTTTTTTTTTTTTTGAAATTCCCACTCATATATTAAATTAATCAAGAACATCGACATCCCTAAGCACGGATGGAATACAACCATTGAAAACTTCCTGACTACCAGTAGTTGGAGGGACCTTACACACAGAGTTTGCTGAACGTCCGAGCCAATATCCGCTCCTAACAGTGAAGTTCCCGTCTTTAGCAGGCCACCAGATTCTAGAGTCATTGGGTTTTCTAAAACATAATGTGGCATGCCAAGAATCAGTCTAGCATCAACATCATTAGTCATCTCCCTGACAAGTTCTTCATTCCATCGTGCCTCACCCACCCTCATAAGCTCATGTACCCGCAGATTCATATTCATATTGCATTTACATTATTTTTATTCCTTAGAGATATTGTAACCACTAATACGGAAGTAGTCCTTGTGATTCGACACTCGATTACTATGACCGATCCCGTCAGACTTGGTTTTCGAGTTTATGCTTGTCAAAAGAACAAGAAAAGATGACGACGATGATGATGAAGATGAAAAGTTATATAAAAGAAAGCAATATAACGAATAAGTTTCATCACTATGATAAATCAATGTATAACCAATATATGAATATCATGAATATCAAGCATAAAAAATGTAGGTATTTGTCAAAAGTAGTCTTTACCATCTCTCAATGTATAAAGATCGTGCTTAACTCAACCCAAAGACGATCTTACATTTGTAGAAGATGAAAGTCAAAACCTTTAGCTACTTATACTACACAAATATCCAAGGCAACACCACGACATAACCACGGTTTGAGGCATACCACACATTATACCCATGACATAACCACAGTTTGCTAAGCCGTGGGCAAGGCGCTTTGGATGTGGGAATGGTGCAACAACCATGTTGTTGAATTCTTCAACTACATGTCTCTATCTTGGATACATTTCTATGTTATTCCACTTCTTCGGTCATATATGACGCTCCAATGCAGCAATCCAACTCCTGATCTCAAGGAAGATTGAACTCTCGTATTTTGACACTTTTTTTTTATTTTATATTTTGGCAAAAATGTGCCATATTTTGGCAAAAATATGCAATATGAATTTTTTCTACACTAAATGCATGCAAAACATTTCAAAAGAAACATGAAATGCATGAATCTACCATCTAAAATGATGCATAAAAAGATTACATCAACAACCTTGAATCATTCTCTAGCGATGTAAACTTAGACATATATTCACCTTTACCCAAGTGCCAAATTCTGCGATCAAGGTCATCGAACCACGACAGCATTGATCCACTAAAGCGACTACCAATGTAATCAAATGCTTTGAATTTTGATGTATATCCACAATTATCCAAGGGCAAATACAACAATCCGGACCAAGCGGAGCCCTTGATCCACCGACTGCACCACCAAGTGATACAAATTTGGATGCATATCGACATTTACCGAATTACCAAACTCATGGCCATCCGACCACGGAAACCATGAACTAACAATGTTGTCTGCCAAAATTATCAAGTGAAGTAAAATTGGATGTACATTCACATTTACCCAAGATTCTAAGATCAAAGTCATCGAATCCACCAAACCAACAAGGTTATCAAATTATTTAAATTAAGTGATGTTATCCGGGCGGCCGAAAGAAGATCTTCTAAAATCGGTGGGGAGAAAGAAAAAAAATTAACGGATTTAAAAAGAATATTTATTAGTGTTAATTGTGAAAGCTACATTTTAAAATATTGTCCCCACAATGCGTTACACGAGGGTTAATGTATACTGCTTTAAGTAGAGTATATAGATTAATCTTAGTGTCATTATAAATTTTCTTTGGGTTCCATTTTCAATTTACATATGTACATGATATCTTAATTTCAAAGATTTAATTTTTTTTGAATAAGTTTTCAACAAATTGACTTTAATCTTAGTTATATTATAAACATCTCAAATACAATAAAAAAGATTTGAGCTTCAAAGAAGGTCAATTTACAACTAACTACCCATTAAATTCAAAATAATTGAGCATCACCTTTAACAACTACTCCGTCATCATAATAATACCCTCGCTAGTGTTCCATCTCATTTTTTGTTAGAGGGCCCCACTTTTGATTATAATATTATCATCCTACACTAAACCGTTGACAAGGGGGTTAGAATTAAATTATGGTCAAACCGGTTTTTTGTAAATTATGGACCGAATCGGGTTTTTAAAAAAAAAAATAACAAACCAATGACTCTGCTCTTCCTACATGTTCTTCATTATCTTCTCTATCACCTCCCTGATTTCGTTGGCTAACGAAAACATGTCCCTTTCCAGCGTTGACCCTTTGATTTCATGGTGCTTGAATCCTTCCAATTTGGACTTACATCTTTTGCTTCTTCTTCCTCCTTTAGGCCTAGTATGTTGATTGGCTTGGTTGACATATATATATGTATCTTGTGGATCCCCATGAATCGTCCGATGAAATAAGTAGAAGAGGGATTTATCAGATTAAGTGTCCGTTTGGTTGGAGTGTGGGAATGGAAACGGAATGAAATCGGATAAGGGGGGAAAAAAGGAAATGGAAATGATGTAATTACTTTAATTTATTAAAACACCTCTAAAGATACATAGTTTTTTATTGATTCGGAATTATTCCGTTACCGGGAATGATTATTAGAACTTCCAAACAATCCCATTGGATTTCTAGGATGTAACACCCCAAATCCGCGGGACTCGGGGTGTTACTAGGCGACTCGGGTGCTACTAGGCGAGACCTCACAATGGGTCCCGACCCTTAGCCTGACAACAATTTCACCGGACCTTCCAACATGGCACAAATAAAGGCGAAAACTCAAATATGTTTTTAATGTATGCGGAAACGAAAAGTACGAAACTACAACTTGGAAACTCAGCCGAGTCCTCAAAACAACATAATCTGATACAAGTCTAAACGTACAACAATATCCATAAACAATAACATGAAAACACGACTCAAAACATCCCCGTCCTATAATGTACGGGGACCCCGGCTGTCCACTCCTCCACCTCACTCGGCGGCGTCCCTAACCTGCAAGTCATCTACATATACGGTTTAAAACCGTTAGCTAATATTCTAGGCATTAGAATAACGGGAAGGCACAAACACATATAAATCACAAAACATAAATCACACAATCCGGTTTATTATCTTTATATTCTTAACTCGTATCCCGTTCTATTTCAACTTCGGTTGTGACACGAGACCCAATGGTCTCGCCACGGTCCTTATTTCCGGCAAGGCACGGTACGGATGCATCCGTCGTCTCACCCGCACGGCTAGTCGCCGAGAACCTCCTAGACTCTCGCGAGAGCTAGGCAGATGATGTCACCGCTCGTTATCATACACTTGGGCCAAAATTACATATAAGGTCGGTGATCCTATTTACCGTTTTAATAATTATAAACAAGTACGTAAACACACACCACCAAACACACATCATGCTAATACGTAAAATACGAGCTAAGTAAGTCCGGAGACTTACCTCGTCACCAAACCCAAGTCAACCACACTCTTGCTTCTTTAAGGAGGAAGGCCTCTACCTGCTCACAAGAGATATGCATATCAATACATACTCTCACACTCAAGAAGTCTTAGACTTCACTCTAGTGATGTACGCAAGACCACCCAACCCTCAAACTAGGAAATCGCATCCTAGGTCCCGATTACTCATCACACTCTCCACACAGCAACATCCCACAACAGTCCATAATTCCACAAGAGAAAATCCTCAAACAAAGAGGCACACGCTAGCCTAGAAGGTCCATCATGCTCACATGCTCATATCCATCACTTACATCGAGCCTTAAGGGCTCTTAGGTTCACAACCACTAAATGGCATTCTAAGCTACTCTAGATCCATCCTAGGCATGCTACTAACATGATCCAACATCAAATACTAAGGAAGGAACGAAGAGGAAAGGAGATGAGGAACCTACTGTTGCCGAAACCGCAGCCGCGGAGTCAAGCGGCGCCCTGCGGACACAGGAGCTGCCCCGCGGAACAAGGAGCCGCACCCGCGGAGGACTGCGTCGCCTGCCAGGAACCGCCCCCGCGCCCGAGCCACGCCGCACCCGCGGCCGTCTGCTGCCGCCCCGCCGCGCCCGAGTCACGCCGCACTCGTGGCCGTCCGCTGCCGTCCGAGCCGAGTGTCTGCCGCCGCCCCTGCGCCGTGCCGAGCCGCTCCCGCGGCGTGCTGAGCCGCACCCGCGGCCTGCTGGTCCGCCCCTGGCGCTGGCCGCGCCGCGGTCCCTGTGAGCCGCCCCCGCGGGTTCTGCGCAGAACGTCGTCTTCTTCGTCTTCGACTTTGGATCTTTGGCTCCAAAGTCCTTCTTCTCTTGCCGGATCTTCTCCAAACACCCACCACGGTTCTTAGGCACCTCTATTGGACCTAAACGAGCTAAGAAACTAGACATGCACAAGGTTTGAGTGAAAACCTCTCCAAGCTTCATCCATGGCCATGGATGAAGGAGGAAGGAAGAAGAAGGGAAAGAGCAGCAAGGAAGAGGGGAAAGGAAGAGGGAAGAGCTTACCAACAACTTGTGATCTTCTTCTGCAGTTCCACAGTTTGGATCCTCAAGCAGCTATGGAGAAGAGATGAGAAGGAAGAGAAGAAGAGGGAAGAGATGGAGTGGAAGGAAGGAGTGACGTGAAAAGAGATCCAAAGGGAGGAGAGAGGAAAGATTTGGCTGACAAAAAGGGTGAGGGGACCAAGGGGTCAGCTGACCTCTTGTCCCTCCCCACAGAACGAGGGGTCGGAAATGACCCTTTGTTATTTTTCCGGAACGAAGGGTCGAAACGCGAAAAAAGGGAAAAACGACGAGCCGGCTCGGGATTTTCTTAGGAATAAATCCCGGCTCTCGCATCTCGGGATTACGGAAAACCACAAGGTGATCTAAGTCCGGAATAAAATTAATAATATCCGGACGTTACATAGGAGGTGAGATCTAGGTTGGGAAAGACATTGATCGACTATATTCTTAGTCCTAAGGCTGATTATCCTTGGAGTCGGAGTAGCAATGCTGCAGAAGTAAGCAGAGAATAATTTACAAAATTCGACTTGTTAGAAGAGAACATGTGTGGGACATTGCAGCTGCCCCTTTCTCTCCCAACTCCACTCGCTTCCGCATTCAATTTTACAATGGTTTTCGTCATTTTTCTTTTCCTCCTTCTTTCATAGCTTCCTCACATGGTGTCAATTTACTTGCATACACTCCCTTAATTTCAACCTCAGATAAGCTGGAATATTCGATTAGAACCACATCAATTCAAGTGAATGGAGAAAATTAGTACTCAATTCATCAACTATTTTATTGATCAGTACAGTAAATCAATACACAACAATGGATAGTTCTATATACATATCCTTCATAAGGGTATTTGCCAGAGCAACCAAGTCAGGGGATGGAAGCTCGAGCGTCATTCGAATTGTCTTATAAAACAAGGAGTGGTTATAGATCAACAATGCTAGCAATGGATCTTGTTATATACAGTAGAGAGGCATTTTTGGAGAATTTTCGAGACTAATTCGATGGTGTCGGTTGGGGACATTGATGTCGCGTGCTTAGGGTTTTTGGACGGTGGGTTGAAATTCAAGGAAGCATCCATTGTTATCGTTGGATATCATTTGAAGGACAATATTAGGGTTCTTTTTTTTAAACAAAAACCGGTTCAATCCCAAATTAATTCACGGTTTAGTGTAGAATCTATATACTACTATTAAAGCCAAAGTGATTTTTCATGTGTCACTCTCTCATGCAATATTGTCACATGTCATTTTCTCAAAATTTTGAATTTTCAATAATATTTCATGTGTTACTTCTTTAAATATTTTGTCACATGTCATTAATAAAATAACTATCCAACAATACTCAATAATATATTATACTTATCAAATTTACTTTATATATATAGATTTTTCTAAACATACTTTTTAATACATATATGTTTACTACATTTATTAAAATAATGTATTTAATAAATGATAAATAATGCTCATATAACATACATTTACTTTTTTAATCTAAAATAATACATACTAATTTCATATATTTTTCTATGTGTCACTCTCTCATACAATATTGTCACACGTCATTTTTCAATTTTTAAATTTTCAATAATATTCCATGTGTCACCTCCTTAAAATATTTTTGCCACATGTCATTAATAAGATAACTATCCAACTATACTTAATAATATATTATACTTACCAAATTTACTTTATATATATATAGATTTCCTAAACATACTTTTTAATAATATATGTTACTACATTTATTAAAATAATGAATTTAACAAATGATAAATAATGCTTATATAACATACATTTATTTTTTTAATCTAAAATAATACATACTAATCTATAGACCTGTTCATATCCGGGCTCGGGCCAGACTCGGCCGGACTTTTTGAAAATTTCGTCCCGTTTAGCCGGACCGGGCCGGGCTAAGCCCGGTTGGCGGCCTAAAATACTTGTCGTACCCCGGGCGGGCTGCCGGGGCGGGCCTCCGGGTACCCGTTTTATTTTTATTTTTTTAAAATAATTTAAAAAACTATTTTAAATAAGAAAAATAACCCAAAATAATACTCCCTCTGTTTTCCAGTACTTGTCATTTAAATTCTAAAATTTTGTTTCATAATATTTGACCTTATAGATGTTATTAATACGCAAACTTTCTATAAATATAATTTTAATTACCTTTTCATTTATTGTTTGTATTTTCAAAGCAATATTTCTCTCTTTCCATACAACTCTCTACATTCTACCATCGTTTTTATACACTTTTTTTAAAATTATTATGCATCATTAAATATTATAATTTCTACTTTTAAATTTCTTAATATGTGTGTTTTTCACCCTAACGACATCTATTGATAAACGGAGAGATTACCAACTATCAACATTGAACCGAAAATAATACCAACTTTGAAAATTACTAGGAGCGATACAAACTAACAATATATTTACCAAAAATAATACGTCATATTTTTCCTGCAAAAAACCTAACTCCGGCAATGACGTGGCAGCCGGAATGTTACATGTCATCGTATAAATGGATTAAATGTGTGATGTGAATTTTATTTTTAAAAAATCAATTTAATAATATTTATAACATTAAAAAATAAAAAAATTGTTATTTAAAAAATTTTAAATAATAATTTATTAAAAAAAAATTTGTACAAATAGTTTTTGTAAAAAAAACTTTTTAATAAAGTTTGGACAATTTTTTAAAATAGTTTTGTAAAAAAATGTACAAATATTTATTTTTCCAAAAAATATAATATTTTAATAATAAAAAAATTGATTTTTTCAAAAAAATTAAAAATTAATTTTTGAATTTTTTTTTTATCAAACTTATTTTCGGGTTTTAGTATAAAATGAAAATTTTAATTCTAAATCTTTTGTAAAAAAATCGAATTTTTTAAAAAAAAAAGTCATTTTTAACGTAATCCCTAAAAAAAATTTCCCAATTTTGTTAAAAACTATTTCATTAAAAATTAGTTAAAATACATAATTTTTAAAAAACCGCAAAAATTTCACAAGAAAACGAGTTTTTTTACAAAAAAAATTTTAAAAAAAAATATTTGTACAAAATATTTTATAAATTATTTTTTTTCTTTTTTTTAAATATTATTAAATTGATTTAAAAAAATAAAATCCACATCACACATTTAATCCATTTATTTGATGACATGTAACATTCCGGCTGCCACGTCATCATCGGACCTAGGTTTTTGCCGGAAAAGTATGATGTATTATTTTTGGTAAATACATTGATAGTTTGTATCGCTCCTAGTAATTTTCAAGGTTGAAATTATTTTCGGTTCAATGTTGATAGTTGGTATTATTTTGGGTTGTTTTTCCTTTGAATATAAATTTTATTTAAAAATAAAACATATTTAAGATATTATATGTAATATACATTAAATTTTTGATAATTTTGCTAAATATTCTATAGTTATACTTAATAGTTTAAATATATACAACGAGACGTGGTGTTCGTACCCGGCCCGGCTTCTCTCTATGTTCATACCCGCCCGTTTTTCCGGGCGGATTGTCCGGATATGATCAGGTCTACTAATCTATATATCTGTATATTTACATAGACTACATACTACTATTAAAGTCAAAACAGTTTATCCCACGTGTCATCTTCTTAGTACCTTCGTTCCACGTCTCATTTTCTCATGCATTTCAATTTTAAAATTTTACCAATTACTTAATTTAGAAAAAAATCACTAAAATAGACCATATATATTTTTCTTTTTTCTATCTCATCACAATCTTTTACATATTTTAAATTTTCCTTACCAATTTTTTTTGATAAATCATTCCTCTTTCATTTATGAGAGGATTAGATAGTTTTATTTTTCTAATTTAGCATATAGTTTTACTAATTAATTAATACATACAAATCATTGATATAAGCAATATATCTATATTGTTTCCATTTATAATTTTATCACAATCTTCTACTTATTTTAAGATATTTATCATTATAAAATATTATTTAAAGACTATTTTTATCATTATCAAATATATCTATATTGTTTCCATTTATAATGTTTATATTATTTCGTAAGTACTCACCGATCAACAAATATATAAAATATTACAATAAAAACATTACATCTTTTTTCTTCTTTAAGGATGGAATTTAAAAATATATAACATAAATTTTAAAGTGAAATTTTTATAAATTTTATTTATTTAACATTTATATCCAATTTTAAAAGTAAATTTTATTTTCCTTTATAAATTATTTATTTCACTTTACATTCGTAATAGTTATCAATATTAACTTATTTTTACCTTATATGTTTATTGAAAAATTAGAATATATATTATTTCCTTAATTAAGTTATTTGTTATTGTTTATCTATAGTATAATTAATATATCGATAACATAAAATTTTATTTTTAACTTCTCCTCAGTTAATTTATTTAAATTACAATATCATAAGTATTAATTTTAAGATTACTGTGAGACCCCTATTCTTTTGGACCGAGATCGGATCATAGCCGAGATTGGCTTTGGGCCGATACTAGCCTTGCCGCACCCGCGGGCATGATGACCGCCCCTGCGGGTTCCCGCTCCCGCGGCCCAGTGAACCGCCCCTGCGGTTTCCTGTGGCTGCAGCCGTTTTTGTTGACTCTTTGACCCGTGTTTTACCCTTTCACTCTCTTAACCCTTCCGTCCTTTGGTTGCTGAGCAAGTTTTCACATTCCTTACCCATCTTTCACGTCCCCCTTGCTTCTTCATCTTTTCCTTTGACCTTGCATGAGAATTCTTGGAGTTTGATAAGGTTTTGGTGTGGTGTTGTGTTGTTGAAGGTTGTGTGAATGTTTGTTGAGCTTCTAAGGCCAGCTAAGAGCCTGTTCTGTTCTTCCTTGAGGTATCACAGCTGTGGAGGTGAGCTTCTTGCTCCTCCTTCCTTCTTTTCTTTCTTTCTTCCTTCTTAACTTAGGAGTAGATGAACTGAGCATAGTTTAACGTTTGGATGTGTATATATATGTATGTGTGTGACTATGGAAGAGAGTAGACTTGATTTGATCACGTGAAGAGCTAAAGAGAAGCCGCGAGATTGCATTTTGCACTGTCGCCGCCCCCGCGCCTGGAAACCGCCGCCCCTGCGAAGACCGTGCCATCGCGCCCGCGCCAGCGCCTGCGCCGTGCCTGCAGCCTTGTCACCGCCCCTGCGGCTTCTACCTGCCGCGCATGCGGGTGATCTCTTCCGCCCCTGCGTCCTTAGTTCACGCAGGTGCGTCTTGTCCCGGGACTACCTATAGTTAGGTAGTTCCTTTCCTTTCCTTTCTAGTATGAAGAACTTAGTACCATGCTAGGATTCGGATGTTGACGAGTATGATACAGAAATGCCGGTTAGGGCTTTGAGGTTTACAAGTTGGATATGATCCCTTATGGATCCCTTGGGTCTAGGTGTGACCCCTTTGTGTGATAGTAGATTGATATATGTATGTATGCCTTGTATAAACCGTGTTGTCCTCCAGTTTGGAGTGGACCAGTCGGAGAGTTGATTGTGGTTGAGTTACTTCTGAGATCAAGGTAAGTCCACAGGACTTACTTAGCTACTATCCATATATTGGATGTATGCTTGAGTGGTCACCGACATATGTTATATTTACCGCCCATTGTAGTGGCTGTGACAACTTACCTTTCATTCCGTAGTGGAGTCTGGGAAGTTCTCTGTAAGCTAGTTAGTTCTGGTATACGGGAAGGGCACCTACTATAACACCCCAAATCCGTAGGACTCGGAGTGCTACTGGGCTAGGATCTCACAATGGATCCTGACCTTAGCCTGACAACAATTTCACAGATCTTACAACAAGACACCAATAGATTAAAACAAAACATGAAACTGATATATATATATATATATATATATATATATATATATATATATCCAAAAGGGTAATACAATGTACCGCTGAGTACAAACAAACTAAACTATACAACAAAATATCCCATATCCTCGATACCGCCCCAGTGTACGGAGCACTCAGCGGATCACCCACTCTGAATCACTCTGCAACTCTCCTATCCTGCAAAGTGTCTACAACACGGTATAAAACCCTTAGCTAACCATACACAAATATAGGAAAGTGCTAGAGCACAAACACACATCAGAAATCTTAACACATCATCAAGCTTTCACACATTTACCCATTTCATTATCTTTATAAAGTCCAACAATCAACTCGTATATAATATCCGTATAAACATAAGTGACACGAGGAATATAAACCTCGCCTCTGGGTCCAATAACCAGCTGGAATGGTGCCTGCAACACTACCCCGTGTACCCTAAGGGAATGGGAAGTGCTCGAACCGTTTACCAGGTCTGGCCTGCCTACAGAGAACCTCCCAGACTCCCAGCGGGATGAAAGGGCAAGTTATCACAGCCCTACAGTGGGCAAACAATATACCATAGGTCGGTGACCATCATAACACATGCTATAAACATATAACACACACCACTCATGCACAACATCCAATAAAGGAATGACAACTAAGTAAGTCTCATGGACTTACCTCAACCTCGTAGTCGTCTCACTGGATCAACCTCAACTCAGTCCACTCCAAACTGGAGGATAACACGGCCTATACAAGGCATACATATATATATATATATCAAACTCCTATCACACAAAGGGTCACACCTAGACCCAAGGGATCCATAAGGGATCATATCCAACTCGTAAACCTCAAAGCCCTAACCGGCAATTCCATAACATACTCGTCAACATCCGAAACCTAGCATGGTACTAAGTTCCTCATACTAGAAAGGAAAGGAAAGGAACTACCTAACTATAGGTAGTCCCGGGACAAGACGCACCTGCGTGAACTAAGGACGCAGGGGCGGAGGAGCTCACCCGCAGGTGCGGCAGGTAAAATCCGCAGGGGCGGTGACAAGGAACGCTGGCAAGCGCAGGCACGCCGCTGGCACGACGCATGCGCTGTGACACGGTAACCGCGGGGGCAGTGACTCTCGGCCGCGGGGGCGGCGACAACGCAGGATGAAACCTCGCGGCTTCTCTTTAGCTCTTCACGTGATCAATCACGTCTACTCTCTTCCAAATTCATATCCATGCCACAACATACACATACAAACATCAATCCTACATTCAAACATCTAATCCTAAGCTAAGGAAGAAGAAGAAGAACAAGAAAGGAAGAAGAAAGAATGAAGAAGCAAGGAGGAAGAAGCTTACCACAGCTGTGGTTAGCTAAGGTACTGATCACCAACAACTCACTGGCTTCCAAGCACAGCAGCACTCACAGTCATCAACCACAAAAGCCACAACACATCCAAACTCAAACCAAACTCTTCCAAACCAAGAACAAGATCAAGAGGGAACAAGGGAGAAGCAAGAAGGACGTGAACTGGATTAGAAAAGTGAGGAAACCCTTGCTCAACAAGGTGAAACGAAGAAGGTAAAGAAGGGTAAAGCATAGGTCAAAAAGTCAACAAAGACGGCTGCAGCCGCAAGAAACCGCAGGGGCGGGTTTCCTGGCCGCAGGGGCGGAACAACAGAGGAGCCGCAGGGGCGGCCTCACAGACCCGCGGGGGCGGCTAAGACCAAAACTCGCTCCCAAAACTAAGGCTCTTACACCTACCACTCCATATGGTATACGGGAAAGTGCGCTGATTGCACACAGAGACGAGGGTTATATATACATTCCTCGTGTCACGTATATTCATATACATTTATTATACGATTGAGTGTTGGACTTATTAAAGATAATAAACCGGGTAAATGTGTGATATCATGATGATGTGTTAATATTATTGATGTGTTTTTCTGCTCTATCCTCTTCTTATATATGTGTATAGTTAGCTTACGGTTTTATACCGTGTTGTAGATCCTTTGCAGGTTAGGAGAGCTGCAGAGTGATCCGGAGGGGTGCCCTGCTGAGGGTTCCGTACACGGGGACGATATCGTGGTTGGGTTATTTATGTTGTACGGGTTTATGTTTTGACTTTTGTACTCAGCAGTACCTTGTATTACCTTTTGATCGGTATATATATACATCAGTTTCATGTTTTGTTTTCATCTATCATTGCCTTGTTGTAAGATTCAGTGAACTTGTTGTCAGGCTAGGGTCAGGATCCATTGTGAGATCCTAGCCCAGTAGCACTCCGATTTAACACCCCAAATCCGTAGGACTCGGAGTGCTACTAGGCTAGGATCTCACAATGGATCTTGGCCCTAGCCTGACAACAACTTCACTGAATCTTACAACAAGGCACTGATAGATTAAAACAAAACATAAAACTGATGTATATATGTATACTGATCAAAAGTAATACACAATACTGCTGAGTACAAAAGTCAACCATAAATCCGTACAATATAAATAACCCAAAACCCACGAGTATGCCTTGTGTACGGAACCCTCAGTAGATCACCCCTCCGGATCACTCTGTAGTTCTCCTAACCTGCAAAGGATCTACAACACAGTATAAAACCATTAGCTAACCATACACAAATATAAGATAGGCAAGAGCACAACCACACATCATATAAACAATAACACATCAACATGATATCACACATTTACCTGGGAGTATATAAATCAGTATATGAAAATAAGTGACACGAGGAATATAATCCTCGCCTCTGCGTGCAATAGCTAGCTGGAGTGGTATCAGCGCACCTTCCCGTATACCATAAGGAGTGGTATCAGTACCTTTCCCGTATACCAAGTCTAGCTAGCATACAGAGAACTTCCCAAACTCCTCTACGGGATGAAAGGGTAAGTTGTCACAGCCACTACAATGGGCGGTCTATATAACATAGGTCGGTGACCAACGTGAAGCATGCTATAAAGCATATAACAAACACCACTCATGCACACATCCAATATAAGGATGGCAGCTAAGTAAGTCCTATGGACTTACCTCAATCTCAGAAGTATCTCGCTACGAGCAAAACCCAGAAACGTCCACTCCAACTGGATGACAACACAGCCTATACAAGGCACACAAATATATATCACAATCCTATCACACACAAAGGGTCACACCTAGACCCAAGGGATCCATAAGGGATCAATTCCAACTTGTAAACCTCAAAGCCGTAACCGGCATAGCTATATCATACTCATCATCATCCGAATCCTAGCATGATACTAGTTCCCTCATACTAGAAAGGAAAGGAAACTACTTGACTATAAGTAGTTCTGGGACAACACGCACCTGCGTGAAATAAGACCGCAAGGGCGGAAGAGGTCACCCGCAGGCGCGGAAGGTAGAAGCCGCGGGGGCGGTGACACAGAACGCAGGCAAGCGCAGGCACGCCGCTGGTACGACGCAGGCGCTGTGGCACGGTAGCCGCGGGGGCGGTGGCTCTTGGCCGCGGGGGCGGCGACAGTGCAGAAGGCAACTTCGCGGATTCTCTTCGGTTCTTCACGTGATCAAATCACGTCTATACTCTTCCAGATTCATACAGATAAACATAAATATACATTCAACGTCATCCTATGATCAACATACATCTAAACCTAAGCTCAAGGGATGGAATCAAAGAAGAAGAGAAGGAGAAGAACAAGCACTCACCACTACAGAAGGTTATAGGCTGCAGGGAGGATCATCAAACACCAAGGCTGGCTTCCAAGCACAGCAAAACACACACTAGCATCAACACACAACCACAAGCACTTCCAAAGCCAACTCCAAGGAAAACAAGAACAAGCTCACAAGGGAAGAAGGATAAGCAAGGTGGACGTAGGTAGCTGGAGAAGTGAAGTGAAGAAGTGAAACACTTGCTCAGCAAGGTAAGAGAAGGTAAGGTAAGAAGGTAAAGCACGGGTCAAGGAAGTCAACAAAACCGGTTGCAGCCGCCGTAACCCGCAAGGGCAGATCACAGGGCCGTAGGGGCGGGAACCCGCAGGGGCGGCATACGTGCCCGCGGGTGCGGCAAGGCCAATTTCGGCCAAAGCCAATCACGGCTATGGTCCGATCTCGGTCCGAAAGAAAAGGGCTCTCACATCCGAGTCCTACGAATTTGGGGTGTTACAATTACACCCGTGCCTTGGCACGGGAAACTAAACTAGTAATAATATTATAAATAAAAGTGGGTTGTTTAACGATAAATGAGACGGTAATGAGGTGTTATTTTATTGACGGAGTAGTTGTTAAGAGTGATTTCCGTTAATTTCAAATTTAACGGATCATTAGTTACAAATAGACCTATTTAAGAGGTGATTTCCGATATTTCCTTCCGAATATTTTTCTTCGTATATTATATAAGCATTGATAGTTATAAAGAGCAAGGACTATTTGGGCCTCGTCCTTAGACAATACACGAACTTAGTAGATGAAATGTCCACATATAATACACGCACTTAACTTCCTTCATGAATAAATTTATCTTAGGATTTTAGAAAGTATATCACAATATACACCCACTTAACATCCTTATATTAACTACATGATATATTCCTAATAAGCTAACCTCAACCGTTTAAAATAATTAATAGACATGATCTTCTCTCTTAATAACAAACCCAAATTTCTCACCTATTTCTCATCTTATTTTTCTGTTTTATATGAAAAGATTATATATTAATTACTACTCTAAGTAAGATTAATATATAACTTAGTTTCTTAATTAATAATAAAGTCAGTAATTATTTTATTTACATATAACTTAATACAAAGTATAAGCTATTATTTAAAAAACTCATTATCTTGGATATGTAAGTTAGAAAAATATTAATCGTGATTTTTTTAATTAAATTTTTATTTGAAAATGTTATATCAAACCCAAATTTGGATTTATATAATTTATAACTTATTTAAGTTAGAAATATATATATTAGTATAAGCTTTCATGAAACGGAAGTTTACATTATCTATAACTTGTTTATAAAAAGTTAATGGTCAGCCTGCATTTTCAAATAAATACGGTGATGGTCTAGGCCTATTTCCGTCATTTATACCAAAAATATGAATAAAAGGTTAATGGTTATTGAAAGTTTTGAATGCTTATAAAAATATAAACTAATGTTTTTACTAACTTAAATAATAAATGTATTGACATTTTTAATAAAATTTTGTACATTATATTTTTAATAATTTTAATATTATTACTGATTAAGTAGTTCAGTTATACACTTAAGCTTAATTATAATATATATAAATTAATTATTTACATAAATTTATATTATATATGAGAATTAGATCTAAAGAAGTACCGTAAGAAGAAGAAAAATGAAGAAGAGCAATGGCCATTAATCTAGAAGGAATTCTTGCAAAGGAATACACGAGAGTGTAATATTAAGGGGGGTGTATTCAATCCAGACTTTTAAAGATTTTAACTGAATTTAATAATCCATAGAATTTGCTAATTTTGTGGGATATTTTAATTCTATATAGAGTTCATACAGATTTTGTCAGATTCTATCAGATTAATACATGGCCAAAAGAAATCATCTAGAAAAATAACATACAATTATCAATCTATTAAAATTCACAACCAACATCAACATTTTAATAATATACAATTACTCAAAATCAACCCAAAACCAAACGGCTCTGTTGACAAAATATACACAACAAATATAAAAAAGGTAACCCGTATTATAATAATATACATATACATATTCTTTATGTCATCCACCGCAAAAGCATATATAACAATATATATAATATATTAAAGCATATGGAGAAGTGTAATTGCACTGCAAAACAATAAGATACTTTAAACAGTTTGACGAACCCAAGCACTCGAAGTCCATACGGTACAGTGTTTTTTCCGAAACCGCAGAAGTCGCAAAATGAAAAGAGAAAACTGAGAGTACGCTCACACGATTCTTATGACAGATCAGTAAGACGTATGAGTGTGCAAATTCCGGTCCGGTCCGGGTTTTGGATCAGATCAGACCGAAACAGAACAGGTCCGGTCTTCGGTCCATTCATTTCGATCCCCAATCGGTCCGGTCCGGACCTGATTTTTTTTTATAAAAAAAAGTTATTTTTTAAAAAATAATAATAATTTTCCGGTCATAGTCATATATATATTACAAAAATTAAATTAATTTTTTTTAAAAAAAAAAATTTCCGGTCCATCCGGACCTGGACCGGTTTTTGGACCAGACCTAGACCGGAAAATTTGGTCCATTTCCGGTCCACTCTATTCAGGTCCGGACCTGTGAACAATCCTAGTAAGACGAACCCAAGCACTCGAAGTCCATACAATCAACATGACGGAAAACACGAGAAAGAACTAACCTCCGACGATGCACCGAGTCCCAGCACTCGAAAACGCTCAAAAACGTTGATTTGGCCGTTAGAGTTCTTCAGTGTTATAGTTTGGTACGAAAATCTTATGTGTTGGGAGAAGACTTCTAATAGGGTTTATAAGTAATAAAAATCCTACAAAATCAATGAAATAATAGATTCTTTTAAAATCAAGAAATTTTTAAATACCATAGGAATTTTATGGAAAATTTAAAATCCTAATTGAATACCAAAAGATTTATATGGACTTTTAAAAATCTATATTGAATACCATAGACTTTTAAACTCCAAAAAATTCATGTAAAATCTTAATTGAATACACCCCCTAATTTTAATATTGGTAAAACAGATCTCTACCGATAATCTTATCTAAATGTCTCAATCAATTCATTAGAAAAATATAAGGAATCTTGTATAAGTAGAGAATTTGATTCGCACTTAACTTCCTTCACGCATAAATTTATCTTAGGATTTTAGAAAGTATATCACAATATACACGAACTTAACTTTGCTAATGCACATAACTTAGATACACAATATTCCCTAATCGGTGTGACAGCTAACTAACGTACATCCAAACCTCATGAGACCGTTCATACGCAAAAGTTATAATACAAAACGCTAGAATAAGATAGGATATCATCCATTTTAGGGGCATGATCGGAACAATGATTTAGATTTTTTTACCTTTTCTTATATTATTATAGATTTTAAAGAGTGATTAGAATTAGAAAGTAATAAAATATAATAATTTATGATTATTTGAATTTGAAAATTGTATTTAAGATGTCTTGTATAGTTGATTGGAGGGAGTATTGTCCATATTTTTACGAGATCAATGATAGTGACGGAAAAGACGACAACAATGACAATTAAGATATGAATGGAGGATTTAATAATTTTCGATAAGTGAAAAATTATTAATTTTGATTGATTATTCAAAAAAACGATCATATAAATATATATAGTAGATAATAAAAATACTAACCTAAATTAGAAAGATTATATGCTAATATGTTAGAAAGATAAGCTAAAGAAAAAGAGAAAATACATTATAATATTAGGGATAATTTTCCTATAATAAATAGGATAATTTTCATAATATATTCTTACCGAACGGGTCCAATGTATTATTAAGATATGATTACTATACCAATATAAGGATAATTTTTCCTTAAAATGCCAAACCACCCAAAAAATTTGATTTCAAAAAAGTAAGTTTTAGAAAATGTATTATGTAGGTTCATCGTACGAATCTTATAAGGTAATCTTTTTCCAATCTATGTGTCTATTAAAATAAAAGGTTTTATTAAATATGGATAACTCCAAAATTTTCAGAGATAAAATAAAAAAGAAATTTGTTTGTGTAGAGTACATGCATTGCAGCCCTTTCCACTAATCATGGAATATAAATACAGGTCGAATATAAGCATATTTCATATATCCCACACATACTCTATATTCATTCTTCTACAACCAAGACAAAATTTTGAATCCATAAACAAAAACAATGGAAACTTCTCCGCTTCTTCTCATCGCCACCATTTCGGTTTCTTTCTTTTATGGTACCGCAACTTCTTCTATCATTGCATATATATATATATGTTGACCTTTGCACATTTCTTCATGCAAAGAGATAGTTTCATAACAAAGATATCACTTTTTGAATAAACTTGCAGGAAGCGGAGCAACAACTTTGACGATAAAGAACAACTGTCCGTACACAATCTGGCCGGCAAGCCAAGACAACCCAAATGTTCCACCACTCGGCAACACCGGCTTCTCCTTAGCCCAAGGAGCTTCATTAGCAATCAACGCCCCTGCTAAATGGGCGGGCCGATTCTGGGCCCGAACCTTCTGCACAAACGACCAAACTGGTCGATTTACCTGTCCGATTGGCGACTGCGCCACCCGCCAAGTCCCATGTAACGGGAAAGGTGGGACCCCACCCGTCAGTCTAGCGGAATTCACACTAAACGGTAACGGCGGAAACACGGACTACTACGACATTAGCCTGGTGGACGGATATAACCTCCCTGTTTCAGTGGTGCCAAGTGGCAGTGGGTGTCAGACCAGTGGCTGCCCTGTAGGTATCAACAGTAAGTGCCAGCATGACCTGGCAATATCGGACTCTAAAGGCGCGGTGATTGGGTGTAAGAGCGCATGCTTGGCGTTTGATACGGATGAGTTTTGTTGCAGAGGAGCGTATAATGACCCGAAGATTTGCAAGCCGTCGACTTACTCGCAGTTCTTTAAGAGTCAGTGCCCACAGGCTTACACTTACGCTTACGAGGATAAGAGCAGCCTTGCAACGTGTCCTAGCGGAGGAGATTACGTTGTTACCTTTTGTCCTTGAACATTATTATTTTGTTTTAGTTAAGGTGAAGTTTTTTTTCGCTTATAAGTCCCGACTAGAGTTCTTTGTGTGTTCAAACTTGTGTTGGTTAATGAAATTATTCTCGTTCAAAATCAATATTAGTCCTCACTCGTTGGTTTAATGGGTTTCACACATGTAGTCCGTTTGTGAACTAGGAAAAATTAATAATTAAATTCCAATTAATATCACAACCGAAATATTCTTAAAACGCATAAAATACGGGTGGGTTCGATTACAAAAATGGCCACTGAAAAAGTCATTTGTAAAGACATTAACATTGACAAGTTGGATAAGAAGGTTAACTCGTTCCCCACTCATTTACAAGTCTTCTTTCTTGTCTCTCAATCGATCATCTTCAACTCTTTCAATAGAACTAGGATTGTTGATCGGACTAAACTCATCTCAAACTCAGATTTTTAAATATGTTTGATCGAAAACCGATCGTCAATCCAAATCCAAAACTACACTGCTTTTTCCAATGTATAAATAAAAGCACTAATATAGATTGTCCAAAGTTTTCAACTTCAAACACTAATAAACAAAAAATCATAATTCAAATAACAAAAACTAATACAAAGAAATAACATAAATTGATTATTTATTTTGAAAGAAAAAAAAAAGTGATTCGGACCGACCCTAATCGAACTCAAAACTCTGAATTTGTTGGATTGAATACCAATCTTAATACATCAAGATGGGTTTAGAGTGTGGTTGGTCCAACCATTTTAATGTATAGACCACATCGACCATAGATATATAAAGACGCCTCCAAAAGCCACATCGACGAACGATGACAGCCAAACTACCAAGTACCAACATAGAGTGTGTGTAGTGCCATGAGCATGACCTTTATTGTTATCCCCAGAGTATTAATGATTAGGTTGATGCAACTTTAAGGGTCTTGTCCTGAATATGATTGCGAACAAAATAATAAAGGAATGCACAAGTATATGACGATTGAATTAACGAATGCACGGTAAATCTGGAAACCGTGACCATGGTTGAACATTCATGGTCACGGTTCCGGAACCGTGGAGGTTCTAAGACCCTACAAAACCACGCTTTTGGATTTAGCGGTCGTCAAGCTATTTCCACAAACAGAAACCGATAACGATAATGGTGACGGGCTATTTTCAGGTGATATGGAGATCGGAAAGACAATGGATCAAGGTGGTGATGAAGGACGCCCCTTCCACAAGCGGAAATACGATGTGAGGGAGGTAAAATTTCTCGTTTTTTCGATTACGTGTTTTTTGGATTTCGATTTTTTCTGGTTGATTTTTAGGTTTGAATTGAGTAGTTTATGTTGGAATCAAGTAGAATAGGTTGATTTAGGAGTGATCGGAACCGAAATCGAAGAAGGAACGAACCTCGAATAAACGCCAACAACGGCGTTCGTTCGGGGAAGATGAAATCACTAATCATTATCATAGAACTCAATGACGTAGAAACATACAAACAAGATGTGTATAAGCATAATAATCATTACGAGTTTATGTCATAAAATAAAATCACTAATCATTATCTTTATCATAAAACTCAATGACGTCACTAATCATTATCATAAAACTCAATGACGTAGACGGAGTTTGATGAGGGAGATCTCAAGTGGCATCAACCGAAATAGAGTAATAAAGTATATCATATTTTTCTAGGGAATAAGGATAACATCAAAACTCAACATGCATGCTGATAGAATAGATGTCCTTGCCACTCAGTTCACATCTTCACTATTAACTCAGTTTCCTGCCATCTCCTTTCAACCTTCTCGGATGTAGAATAGGGTAGTGATGTGGTTTATCCACTTGATCATCGTTCAACCGGGGCATATTGCATTATCTTGGTCAAAATCTAATCTCATGAAGCTCCAAGAACCAAGACAATATTGCTTGATCTTCGACTAAAGCTGAAGATGGAGTGCTTGCTCATGCCACTTCTGATTTGTTACATTATTGTGTGATAATATTGATGTAACCTATATTGTGAATCCAATTCTTCATCATAAGACCAAGCACCTACCACTTGATTATTATCTTGTTCACCTATCATTGGGTTATCACAACATCGTGTTTATCTCCTCAAAGGACCGGATTGTTGATATTCTTACAAAAGTTGTTACATCTCGTCGCTTTGACTTGTTACATTTGACTTCGTTTCCAAGGAGGCAAGTTTGCAAACCAAACCCACATAGTTTCCAAGCCCATGCATGGCCCGCTATAACAACTATTTCAAAGCACAACACTAAGCTTCTAGCATTAATGCCATAACAACTATTTCAAAGCCAAATTCAATCACCCTGCAACTATTCCCAGATAGATATCAAAGCAAGCAGACAACCCTATTGGATTTACCAACATCAGTCTCGACTCTAACAAAAGACTAGTACATAATTAATTCATAGATAGGCAGTCACACACTATAGAAAAATCATTAGCAATAAAGACGCGAGTATTTGTAAATATTCATCTTTGTTTCTCTACCACCACCAGCGGCATCATCATTAACCGACTTTACACGACTGTTTAACCAAAAACTGGATTCAACCAAATGAACCATACACAACCGTCTGAACCACAGGACGGGTGATGGTTTATTCCTCTCCTTCTTCAGCATCCTCCTCGTCTTCTTCTTCGCTACTCTCACCCTCCTGTCCCTATCATAGTTCATATATAACACTATCAAGAATAGGATAAACAGGTATAGCACCGTTTATATGACCTCACTTAACAAGTAATATCTGATATGACAATATCATATCAGATATTTTTCACAATAAGACGGTTGTTATGGTTCACTTTTAAACAACTAATTGTCCGTTAAAAATCGCTGACAGACATTCTTTTACTTAACTATTATTGCCTCGATTAACTAACAAAAATCTCAAAACAATATTCTTCGGAAATTAATGATCAAACTATCAATTCTGACATTGTGTATGTATATATACCTCTTCATCATCTCCTTCTCCTTCAAATTCTTCCTCGTCATCAGCCTCCTGCACCAAAAAGAGCATGGTAAGTTACAAACAAGTGAACTGCAAAACTGGCAAAACCAAGCTTGAAAAATCAAAACAAAGACGACTTACATTGTTAAAATAAGAAAGTGGGTTGGGCCACAAGTCCTCCTTGATTATTTCAGCAATCTGGAATTCCAAAAACACAAGGGAAATTTAAAAAGAAACCCAAACATAAATATGAAATTTCATTTACATGACTTGGAAAATTCCGAAACAAACAGAAATAGGACAACATGCTTACCTCATCACTCATGTCCTCCACGTTCTCTTTTCCATCTGAGACTTCTGAATTACTGAACCAGGTAAAGAAGCTGTGCATCCACATAAGTTTCAAACAGAAATCAGAAGCTGAGCATCCACATAATTTTCAAACAGAAGTCAGAAGCTGTGCATCCACATTACTGTATGGTAGTCATTACACATAATACTGCATAATGTCTTCTATTGCTAACCACATTGTTTCAACTACCCAAGCTATTTAGAATCTCCCACTTACAATACTGCAGAACGGTGGTTCACAGTGATGGGGAAGTACATCTTTGGGCAGTGTAGCAATATGATGAATGTGACCCACAAGTCGTATCATAAATCCAAATAAAAATCTAGAGACTATCCAGCCCTCAACGTGTAAAATAAACCCAAAAATAGGATCTCATACCCGAGCACATCATTCAACAACAATAGAGACCGCACAACTCGTGTTAAGCCACAGTTAAATGGTTGGGGAAAAAGAACAAAATAATGCTCCAAGAACTAAGGGGAAACATTATTTTAACCCAGTGAGACTAGAGGAAAACATGCTGCTTTGTTTCTCTCACAAATAAGAATACCACAAATAAGAAACGGACCTCTGTTCAGGAAGAGCCCGCTTGTTTCCTTTCTTATCATTTGTTCCATTTGAAAGAATTTCCTGGAATGATCAAACATGAAAATTTAGATAAGACATAGCATTGCTTGAAACCAAACCAAAAGACAAACAATAAAAATAGAAATAAAAAATAAAAGGGGAAATTAGAAAAGACTTACAGCGCCCTCTTTCCATTTGATTGATGTAGCCACAACCTTGGTTGTTCCTTCATCAAGGAATGTGAAGGTCTTTGTAAGTTTTGTGTCTTCAAAGTAAGGGTTGGATTTAAAGATCTGTTTCAAAGAAAAAAACAGAGTCATAAGGTGTTAAATTAAAAGCGGAAATGAGCACTGTATGAGCAAGTATCTGCCATTGATCCACCAGGCACTTACAAATGTAATGGAGTAGCCAAGTTTTACATCTTTTGAATCCTCAACCTCAAGCGAAGTTAGATACTTGAAGATCTGCCAGCCATACATGAAGAAAACTTAAATAAATTAATACAGGGATTCAATCAGACATGCTGTTCTAATACAGCAGATGAATTCATACCTTTTGGTCTTCTTCAGTTAACAGATCACCTAGAACAGGGTGACTCAAAATCTGAAATGCACATACGATAGAAAGAAATATAGATTTTATGGAATTAGTTTAACAATAACAGAACACAAACACACCCTGAACAATGATTGTAAGAGGTTGTACAAAGTACATACAGCAGTTAACCAGAAATCCGGTATGTCTTTGATTATATCATTTCGTTTGCCATAAACGGGTCTCCTTATCTCATTATACTTCTGTTCCACTTCCAAGACTTCGTCACTTGCTTTCTCGTTGATCTATGATATGATCACAAACATTTCAGGATATATATATAATACAACAACACATGCTCAAAATACAAGTAAAGGAAAGGAAGATAATCAATATACAAAAAAGTGGTAGAATTACCCAATATACCTAGGCCCTGTTTAGTATTAGATTGTGATTTGTGGGATTCTTTATTTAGATTCTTGGGGATGGAGATTGTTGGAGATTCTTGTAGATGGAGATTATTAGGGATTGATAAATTTTGGTGCTTTTGGGTGTTTGGTATAAGTTTTTTGAGGTAGATTATTAGGTATGAAAGGAGTAAACAATCCCCTACAATCTCCTAGAATCTTCATTTTTCAAGATTGTTTTTTTGGAGATTATGTTGCAAAAAGAATCTAAATGAAGAATACAATCTTGTACCCTATCTCATTCCAAACAACTCAAAAATTCTATCTCCAACAATCTCGTAGAAAAGAATCTAAATAAACCCCCAACAATCCAATACCAAACAGGCCCCTAATGTCAATAATAAAAGCTACAGCATTGAGGAAAAAATCCCTCGGAAAAATGCATTTGCTCGAAAGACCAACAAAAATATCAGAGATGACAAACAAAACAGACCAGTGAAACAGCGTTCAAATAAGAGAAATTCACCATAGTACTTTAGATTAGATTCTCGACTACTTAAATAAAAAACTTAAAACCCACATAGAGATTCCCAATTCATATGAATACATCAAACAACCTAGGCACAGAAGATAGCGCGTTTATCGAAACCACAGGATCAGAAAAACATGATACCCAGCCAACCGCGCTAGCCTTAAACATGTTTACGATTAAAAAGAAAAAAAGAAGAAAAAAAAAGAAGCTTGAATCTTAACGAGTTCCGAAGAAAAAAGGAAGACAATGAAACCTTTTCGAGCTCGTCCTGGATTTCTTGGAGCTTCTCAATGGAGACGACCAGCTCGCTGTCGATCTGCTCGGCGTTTTCCTCTTCATTTTTGTCGGCCACCTTCAGTTTCTTGCCCTTGTCTGCCCCCATTACCAACCTAGGATGTTTACAGAGGACAAAACCCTAGATTTTCACTCCTTGGAACAGAGTAGACGTAAAACCCTAGTTTCCCAGTAGACTAAAAGGAGGCTACGCCTTCGTATTGCCCTGAGTAACCTTTCCTTGGCATATATATAGTATACAAGAAAAAGGTAATTACACAAAATCGCCTGCTACATAATTCATTTTCGCTTAACGCCCGATTATAGTTGAAATTACACAAAAGCTCTCATTAAATGATAATTTGCTGCCCACCGCCACTGGGTTGTTATTGTTACTCAGTTTCGGCTCGGAATCAACTTGTTAAAGTCAGATTCGTTCACATTTCGAAATTAGCCAAATACGTTCTTGTTATGGATCTCATTGTGAGCTCAAGTTGCTCCTTAAAATTGCAGTATACTAATAATAAAAGTCTTGAACTTTAACAATTATTAAGAAAAAATTAGGTTAAAATAAATTATTTTTAATTGTCTTTATTTTTCATCTCATCTTTGACTTCAAATATCTCTCAATATTTAATTTGCAGTTACGGAATTAGAGCTTAGAATTTTATTTTGAAAAATTTATGATCATGTGTTGTTTTTAGGAATAAAACGTTAAATCGTGTTAGACATGCATAAGTTAGTGTTATTTAACAAAAAAATTGGACAAAAATGATTAAAAATGTTGAATCGTGTTCGACTGTTCGTAACCGATCTTTATAATTTACAATAAAGTTAGATCGGGTATTTTGTTTTTAGTGGGACGCGACTTGTTATCATTAGGCATAAAAGTTGCAACCCACTTTTTTTTTATCACATTACAAAGTAAAGTTAAAATTGGGTTTTTATACATACCAGCAAAAATCTTTAATCAACACCGGAATTACACATATAAGGTGCATAGTTTAGGGTTTTTATACAATCTAAGTACTCTCATTAAATGATATTTATGCATGTAATAATCACCGACACAATCTAAAAGCGTAATATCCGAAATTAAAAAAATAAATAAACACATTAAATACGGTATACACGGATATTTTTGTTGAATAAAGCGAAAATTTTAAACACATTAAATAAATTAATGTGCAAGCGGGATTGAGCTCGTCCCGATACCGTCTCATATAAAATTGCCGGGACGGGACTGAGATGACCCGATCCCGGCTCATGCCCACCCTACTATAATTTAGTCTTTCATCCTTAGTTAGGTCTATAATATAGGGTGATATACTTAGATTGAAATTGATTAATATTGAACATACTGCCTTTTGACCAATGTCGTTAATCCCTTTGGGTTCAATATAATTTTAGCTTCTTTAGTTGTAAGTTTGAGTTATCTCTTGTACGTTCTATATTCATCATTGTTCTTCGTTGACATGAGTCACATTTTCACATGGAGCTTTAATATCTTAGAGGAGAATTTCAAGCATTTATCGTATTGATTAATATGTTATTGTTAGATTTTCATTATTTTTTCCATCTTCGTCATACTATTTTTTTCCAATAAGGATCCATACAAGTTTCATGTTCTAAACTGAAGAAGAACCATTAATCCTCTATACGAAAGATCGGACCAACAACATGCTTTTGGGTCAAAGGTGATACATTTGATTAAGTGCAGGGAGTCAATAGAAAGGAATATATATATATATATATATATATATATATATAATCCGTACCCTAGGTTTTACCACATGCATCAATTAATATCGACATAATTTCAAACATGTATGTTTGAAATTTACGTTTCATGAGTTATAAAGTTGTAGATTTTTCAAATATTTGCATAAAGAGTGTTTTCATGAAAAAATTTTTTGAATTCTATCTACTCATAAATATAAAGTTTCAAAAGAGTTATCCAAAAACTAGATTTGTATCTTGTTCTAATTGCCAAAAAAAAAAAAAAAAAAAAGCGATCTAAATATTAATATACTATCTACTTATATAGACAATTAAAAAAAGTTTCTTATAAAAAAATTACAAAGATTGTGTTCAGCTCGGATCCGGTAATTAAATTGTTAAGTGTACCTATTTTCACTTTGAAATTACACTAAAATTTGTCACATGTAAAATTCCAATTTTCTAGATTGTTGGTTTAGAAAACAATAATTGTGATCGGTCTAACCAAATCAGAAGTATTTTTCGGCTACTGATCTACCTATTTTAATCACTTTTGAGAGTACACCATGAAGTTTTATTCAACTTTGATAAACCCGATTAATAGTTATTAAACCTCGTGAAATTTTATTCCAAAACGCTTCAGCATAAGCTTCCGTGCTCGTATGAACTCGTACTATATATATATTCACAAATTCAACTATGTAAAACCCTAACTAGATAACCACTTATAGAACAGTATGGAAAATCAAGATATGACTCAAATGCTCATTTATTTCACTATAGTTATACAAGGAATGGCAAATATATTTACACACATAACAACTCACTGTGAGCTATCATTAGCCAATCATTGGAATTATACCTTGGAACGGAAAGGGAATTAGCCATAATATTTGCTTTTCTTGATCTTTAGAGGAGATTATGCCACATGAAAATTCTTATTACAAACTCGTTCTCTTCCAAAATAATAATCAAGAGAAACATGTTTGATACATTGATACAAAATCAGGTTGACAACCAAGTATATGGTACTCAAGTTGTCACACCATAGAGTATGGTGTGACGGGGAGATTCTAAGCTTGGAGAGGATATATTGAAGTGATAGAGATTCACATGTAACATGAGCAATGGTTTGATACTCGGTCTTTATAGATTACATATAAATTGTATCTTGTTTCTTTCAGCTCCAAGAAACGAGATTATCTCCCGAATATACGTAGTAAGCAACTAAGTGTGGAGGATTATGGTTCCCACATCGACAATATTGGGATACCAAGTCTAGTATATAAAGTTGATGGGCTACTCCTCCTATTGCCAATTGGTTTTAGAATGGAACCCTGATGGGCTTGTGTGCTGGACTTGGGCCCAACGCGCATATGCGCTCGGACGTGCGATGGACCCCCACGTCAATTCTGACCTAACGAAATCTATCACTAAGCACTCACAAACTTGTGGTCTAAAGGTCACCACCCCCAATCTGCATTAGAGAATGCAAATAAACTCATATTTTTCATGGATGAAATATAAAATTGAAGCGTAACCATGGCATTTAAGTACTGAAGAACTCGTTTTGATGCTGCCAATGGATCAAGAGAGGTCAATGCATAAATTGTGAAAACTTGTTGACAACATTACAAATATCAAGGCGAGTGAATGCAAGTTATTGTAGACTTATAATAATGCTACGAATGAGAGTAGGAGCAAAGAACTCTTCACTAGAAGATTGGGATATGAAATTAGAGGCAATAGGTGTAGATACGGGTTTGGAGGCATCCATATGAACTTTGGTGATAATGTCATGTATGTATTTTGTCTAAGAGAGATAGAAACCATCCCGAGAATGTTGAATATGAATTTTCAACAAATTGAGAGGTCCCGGATCCTTAATAGGAAATTTTGTGGATAATTTTGAAGTGAAGTTTGTGGCAAGCATAGGATTTGAAGCATCATAATAATATCGTCAACATAAATGAGGACGAAGACAAGCTCTTGATTTTGGTGATAAATAAAGAGAGAAGAATCAGAGTGAGAAGGGTGAAAACCCATAGTACTCAAAGAATCACTGAATATTACAAGCTAGACTTTGAGCGTTAGTTTCAATCCATATAGGATTTTATGGAGTTTGTATATGTGAACGAGTTATTGAGGATGAATAAATCTAGAGGGTGAGCCATGTATACCTCTTCCTCCAAATCACCATGTAGAAACACATTTTGAACATCAAGTGTCTTAATATCCAATTTTGAACAACAATAATGACAAGTAAGAGACGAATAGTTGAAGGCTTAGTAACTAGACTAAAAGTCTCATGGAATTCAATGTCATGGAGTTGATTGAAGCCCTTTGCAACTAACCAAGCCTTTATACTTTCAATTCGTCAATCAGAAAGACGTTTGGTTTTGAAAACCCATTTGGTCCCTAATGTGTTTAGGGCAGAGGATGGTGTAACAAGAGTCCACATTTTGGTTGTAAGAAGGGCTCAAAATTTTGCCTCCATAGCAGCGCGCCATTCAATGTGTTTGAACACTTCGGTGAAGAAGTGGTTTCATTTGGAACTAGAGAGGAAGAGTGACACGAGTGCGTTCAAGGAATAGTGTCATTAGAGCGATGGATATGTTTAGAGATATTATCTCGTAACTGAATAACCATGGGGTGTGAATGGTGGGTTTTTGGAAGAGGGTATTATGTATGGAACATCTTTGACCAATGGATCAGGCTAGAGCATGTAGTCTCAAGACTGGCCTAAAATAGGAGAAGTACGTGGGTGTAGTAGTGGATGAAGAAGAGTCATGGGATTGGGCTCAAATACGAGATGGAAAAACAGAATGAACACATTAGATGCAGGACTCGATTTGTGTGAAGGAGAGAAGGATGCAAAGGGAAATTCATGTTCATGAAAAAAAACATCCTTTGAAATGTAAAGTTTATTTTATATTCCAACCGATCAAGACATAAATATATTTTGTGGTTTGAACTATACCTATTAAATATAGTGGGTGTGGAGTGGAAAGATAATTTGTTGATGTTATACGGACGTGAATTTAAAAAAGCAAGACAACCAAAAACTTTAATAGATGAGTAGTTGGGAGATTTTTTGAACAAAAGTTCAAAGGGTGTAAGATGGTTGAGGATATGTGCAGGCAAACAAATAAGAAGATAGGTTGATATCATAGAACAATAGGAAATATCAAGATATGACTCAAATGGTCATTGTATTTTGCTTTAACTTTACAAGGAATCATATATATATATACACAAATGACAGCTCATCGTGAGATATCATTAGCCAATGATTAGCATTCTAGGAAAATTTCAAGAAGGTGCCTAGGGATGGAATGACGACTCATCACTGTGCTAGCAACTTCTTGTTACAATCTAGTCCAATTTCAACAAAAAGAATGTGGTTGATATGCATATAAATAGGACTGGAGCATGTGGATGATTTGGAAGTTTTAAACCAAATAGTTCTAAACAATCTCGCCCGCAAGGATAATGGGATCAAATGTAATATATTCAGGTATCGAATTCACAGTGAATGCATCGGTTTGGATATATATGATAATAATTACACTATGTAAAGGAAGAGAGAGAGAGAGAGAGGGGGATATGAAAATCTATCGGCATCCTGTTTGATATATATGATTGTTGATGTCAAGAAGTAGGAAGGAAGTGATCTAAGAAAATAGGTATCACCGATATGATAGATGAAATATAACCATATATATGAATATAATTGAACATTGATCATGCGAGTATGCAGGTTACCATCAAATTTAGCATTTGACATAGACAAACAAAGACCGTGTTATCCAATTTGATTGTGCCCTATCGTCGGCGATCAAGTATATAGGAAAACACATTAAAATTTTAAAAATTCAGAAAAGACAAAGAAAACCTCATCGGTTAGCGCGAGCTAGAAAAAGTACAAAGATCAAAACTTTTTGTGATAGTTAGAAATCATCGAGACAATTATAAAGCGATACTCTCAAAATCAAGTTCTTTTCAATAAATCCAATAAAACAACCTCGCCTGTTAGCGAAATCTCTTTTATCTAAATCCCTTATAAACGCCACTTATTTCGAAGATAATATAAAAGATGAAAACAAAGTCCTTTGAAAAGAAGCAAATATGAATATCTCAATTCGACAATTCCTATAACGTCATAAATCAGCCAAGATAGGGATCGGATCAACCATCACTTGAATCAAGAGGAATCATCCCGGCATAATAAAAGAAGAGTCTTTCATAAATATCAAAGTTGAGAAGTACTTCCAAAGCAAAGGGAGGGGAATATTAACTCTACGGTGTCGGGGTGCGGACTTGGAACCTTGTTACTCGGCCAAACACCGCACACCTCTAATTGACCTAGAAGATCTATTTCTAATGTGTAAATCCTAGGGCGAACATAAGATGTCCAACCTGTAAACAATAAAAAATATATTATTTCAGAGAAACAACGATGGCGAGACAACATGAGAGACGACCAAGGAAGACAATCGGCATACTGTTTGGAACTAAAATATGCAAAAGTCATAGCTCTAGGCGGAATGGAAATGTCATTGAGATGGCATGAGACGGTCAGAGACGGAATGAGAGATGGCCAACAAGCCATCTGGGCTCTGCTTCAGCTTCTGACAACTTTTTGATAGTTTAATAAAACTAACTTTTTCGCTACTCTAGTTGGAGCCACAAGACCCATGCGTACTACTTTCGAATCTCTTTCAAAGATCTATAACTTTGCGGTTGAAAGAATTGTCCAAATCCAAGAGAAAATGGTCGAAAACGGACATGTGTTAGACATAGTAATGAATCTTGCTCCAACTCCAATGATCTTCACATGGCTCTTAAATTTTACTTTCTCCAACATAAATCCACCTTAGAACTTCGATTCTCAATCAATATAGATGTATTTTATGATATGCTTGACCTTAAGGATGATGAAAACTCGTACTTTGACATTCTTTTATCGTTCTTGTTCATTTTTGACCCTTGAATATCTAAAGTAAACCAAAGTAGATACCACACTTTGCAATAGGAAGAATTTATGTCCTATATGAACACAAATCAAATCAAACCAAATGAGATATGAAATGCATGCATATGATGACCGAAAAGATTTATATTTTGAACTCTTCAGTTGCCGGTCAAACAAGTCAAGTCACAAGGCACACCATTTTGATCATTCATTAATACACCTTTTCCATCTCCTGCCTTAGAAAAACACTATTTTCTTCCATCTTGAAATAATTGTAGAGTCATGATCCTCTCTTCTCAAGCTATACAAATATCATTAAAAGAATAAAATCCAAGTAGAGAAAAGGGGCAGTGGGAACATCATCAGGAAGGATCAATTTGAAGTTGATCAAAGACAAAATTGCGAAGAAAAAGTATAACCGTGAGTATGTCTTAAAACCGACCAAAGATCAGTTTTTAATGTAAAACCTATACACAAATATATTTTTAGGATATAAGCCAGATGTAATAAATTTGTGCAAGCATATGAAGTTTGGGTTGAGTTTAGTCAAAACACCAAAAGCGTGTATAAGAGAAAACATTATGAAAAACTTTATAAGTAAACTAGAAATAAATAAGAAAATGTTAGTTATATTATAATCATCAAGAGATTTTTAAGAAGTTTCACTTGAATTTTATCATAAAGTCGTGGATTTTGATAGGAGATTCAATTGAGAATTTGTTACGAAGTTTATGGTATGGCTTCATCCCAATTTTGAGTCAGTAGAATCACATTCCGGTTCTAATATATGGACACATGTTAGATTGTTACTTATACTGTAAATAATAATAATAATAATAATAATAATAATAATAATAATAAATATGTCAAAATTGTAGTTAAATTATAAATAAAAATGTTAGTTGAATTATAAATTAATATGATACAAGTTAAAATAAAATAAATAAGGAATTTTTTTCTCTTGGTGTCTTCAATATTTGGATTTTTACTGTTACTATTCACTAAGTTTTAAAATTTCTCTTGGTATATTCTCTTGGGTTCATTTGTTTTTTCTTTATAATTATTTTTAATATATTACTTTAAAAATTCTTTATAAATAATTAAAAAAAAATCAAATTAATAAATTTTAGACTAATTATAACCTCGTTAAATTTTAAACTAATTAATTTATAATATAAGTATTTTATATATTTTTAATTAAAAAAATTAAGAAAAGTAAGTTCAAAGATAATTTTTATTTTTTAATAAAATATTTTTTTATTTTCGATTTAAAAACAAAATATAGAAATTTTGTTTTATTAAATTATAATTATTTTAAAAAAATTTAAGAGTCTAGAAATTTTAAAAATATACTAAAATTTTATTTATTTTTGAATTTAAATTCTACAATTTATTTTAATTGCAAAATTAAAAAAATATTTACTATTTTCAATTTTTAAACTTTAAGAGTATGGAAAAATATATTTCAAACTAAAAAATTAAAAAATTAAATTAAGAATTTTTGTTTAATTTTCAAATTAAATTAAATTGAATAAAATTAAGTTCAAAAATAAATAATATTTTATTATATTTTTAAATTTCTGGATTCTTACATTTTTCTAAAAAAATCATTATTTTTAATTTAGTTTTCTATATTTTATTTTTAAAAAAATAATATTTTTTAATTCAAAAAATAAAATTATCTTTAAATTTACTTTTATCAATTTTTTTATTGAAAAAAGTATATAAAAATACATCTATTGTAAATTTATCAATTCAAAATTTAATAGCTCATAATTAATTTTAAATTTATTTTTATGAATTTTATTATTTTATAATGAATTTTTAGTGTAATATATTAAGAATGGTAATAAAGAGTAAACAAATAAAACCATGAGAGAAGTCGGGATATCAATTCTAAATCCATTGAGTACTCTAATGACATGACCTTGACTCTAGATGGATGTCCCATGCACAATTGAACACGAATCTCGATCGAAAAGAGGTCTTGTACTCCATAACTAGGCACTCGGTGATGCGTCTTTAATAGAAGTAAAAAATTAATTTTAATTCGGTTATAAAAGTTGAAGCCTTTGTCCTCAAAACCGGGTTCTCATTTGGGAAACTCGACCCATTTGGGAAACTCGACCCCCGACACCAATTTTTTTAAAGACCCCGAACTTCGGGTTCTCATCCGCAAGGATGCTTTAGGTTGGACTACCTCGAGGAGATAGTCCAATCTAACAGCTTTCCATTTTCAAAAAAAAAAAAAAAAGTGAGAAGTGAACACATAGGGAAATCACATATTACTACAAGTTCATGGCCGTGTAAATGTGAGTATATGATGTAGCACATCAAGGTCGATTCCCAAGAAACCATGTATATCTCAACTTTGCTCTTAAAATTCAGCTAATAAAATGTAGAATGTGTAAAAGAAAGGGAAAATGGGTGGATCAAGTGATCACACTACTTGGGGATTTTCGCCAACTAAGACCGAGTGACCGGTCAACTAAGATCGAGTGAATCGATCAACTAAGAACTAGTGAGTAACAGAGGTTGTTGACTAAGATCGAGTCGAGTGAAAACAGGGTAAACTCCAGTATCACAAACAAGTATCAAGTATGGAAAACAACCAAAATTTTGGAATAATTCCACAAAATCCTCACTAGTCATATGAGATATATTTTGTGCTTATACCTTGATTTGAGAGAACTTAAACTCAAATATTAAATCTACTATATAATACTAAATCAGAAGTGAATATCGCCACATGTCATCATCACATTAAATTCGCCACATGTCATATTTACATTAAGTCACCTCACATTTTTTTCACATGTCGTCTTGAGGTTATGCCACCTCATTATTTTAATTTCACAAAAAATGTTATGCATATTAAAGAAGATATTAAGATGTATTATATGTCCTAATTTGAGATTCGGAATATTATATATTTAGAAATTCTATATTAGAAAATAATATTAGAAAAAAAGTTTTCTACACAAGATGGAAATTACGGAGAATCATATATGAAAATTACGGATAATTATATATATTGATGTCATATGCTTATAACTATACCATATTTACCACTTATGATTTTTATATATATAAAAAAAACTATTTTTATCATAATTTTGTTTATAAACACTTAATATTATTATATATAAAGATGAACATACTGTTCATTTCACTCTACTAACTTAATGTTCTTTAATATATTAATAATTAATTTTTTTTCCTTATTATCGCATTAGCTTGGATCATAAATATAATAGATTAGTATAAACCAAATCCATGCTTGGCACGGGAAATAAGCTAGTATATATTAAAGAGGACGCACTTATTACCACGTGTCGTCGCTAGATTTTTTCGTCCGCCAAAAAAAATTAGTTAAAAAATTGCTTTAGAAAATCCACAACTTTTAATCCGTACTTTTAGTATTTAGATATTTATTATTTTAAATTACGTTAATTTTTAAATAACACCTATTTTAAAGGGATTTAGTTTTGTTTGTTGAAGACAAATCTAAGATTTTTAATTTGTACCTTTAATTTAAGTATATAAATAGCAATTCCTTAGTCATTTACGGAATTATATTGTCAAATTAATTAATCAAAAATTTAATTCCTAAAATCTCAGTTGCAGTTCCTTAGTCTTTTAATATAAAATAAATATTATCTCCAATAGATAAAATAAAAAAAGGTAAGAATTCCTTAGTCTTTTATAATTAAGGAATTTGAAATAAATTTATTTTAAAATTTCAATAATTAATAACTATTCTGAAATCCCAATAATTAAAAAAAACATTGTTTAATCATGTAATTAATACCAATCGATTTTTTTAATTGATCTACTTTATTTTTTTTACAGAAACAAGATAATAAATAACTATCGTGTGTTTGTTTGATCTAACAAAATCCTAACATATCTAGATCTTAAATTTGTTCAATCTAAAAAAATTCATTTAAATAAATTTTTATTATAAATATTTTGAAATTATTTATATTTTTTTAATATATATATATATATTTACATTTAGACGTAATTGTCAAAACAATATTTATTATATAACTAAAAATATATCTTGATCGCTTTTTTTTTAATCCAATAAATTAACTCTTAGTATAATAATAAATGTAATTTCATTCTTTACCTCCTCATCTTTCAAAGTATTTATAATAATGTATAAATATTTATAATTTTTTAAAACTCAAGCCCGCACAAGGTGCGGGTTATACACTAGTTATTATACTAAACAAATATAGCATGAGAAGGCATGTGTTATCTAAACATTAGTTATTATACTAAACAAATATAGCATGAGAAGGCATGTGTTAAATAACTAAAAATATATCTTGATCGCTTTTTTTTAATCCAATAAATTAACTCTTAGTATAATAATAAATGTAATTTCATTCTTTACCTCCTCATCTTTCAAAGTATTTATAATAATGTATAAATATTTATAATTTTTTAAAACTCAAGCCCGCACAAGGTGCGGGTTATACACTAGTTATTATACTAAACAAATATAGCATGAGAAGGCATGTGTTATCTAAACATTAGTTATCAATCAATAAGTGGAGCGACCGATAAGTAATCTTACTAATGGTGATGACTATTTCGATGCTTATATTGCTAGAATATGTTAAGCTAGGGCCTATGGATGGCTTGCATATTTGTATTATAAATATCCATACTAGGCTTAGTTGAATTATGTAGGCAAATAACATACACCATGTGATGCATATGTAATCCAATTTAGACCTTAGTAGTTGAGAAAGTTTGTCAATCAATAAGTGAATAGTAAACTACTTAGACCCATCTTTACCAAACTTGGTATTACTAATCGCCTTATATGTCTATATTCTCCTCAACAAAATAAAAGTATTGAAACTCGAAATCATTGTATTGTAGTCTTGTCGATATGGGTCTCATCTTTCTAAAACATATCTCACCTCCTCTTTTGTTTCGGAATTTTCTTTTTGAAACTGCAACATATCTTCTGTATCGACTTCATACCCCTCAAGTTCTCTAAAACCAATGTCCTTTCATATTATGTTTCAACACATTGACGTACTATAAAATTTTACGTGTCTTTGGGCGTTTGTGTTTTTCAAATCTACATCCTTATAACCAACACAAGCTCTATTTTCGGTTCACTTGTACTATATTCCTTGGCTATAGTCCACACCACAAAGGTTACTTTCGCGATAATAGGGTTGATAAAAAAAAAAAATGTTCGATCTCTCAGGACATTATATGTAGTTAACAAAGTGTGTCAGCCGATGAATGATCCCGGTTTCACCCTCTTATATCATGCTCTAGCAAAGGTATTTATTAAAATAAATAAAAAATGCCAAAATCATGCATTGTAATGAAAATGCAGGGTAAACTGTAATCAACAGCTCTGAATCTCTTAACAATAAATGCTTGGGCTGCTACAAAATTTCTTTGCGGAAGTGTAATGTGATTAACTTCGCAGATAATCTGACTGTTCGTACCAAAAATCACCGACTGACTGATTTTAATTGGAAATACAAGCTCACTGTTAGTACTATCATGAATAAAACCAGCTTTAGAATGGTTACATAGATGAACAAAATTGGATCACTTCGATACTTTCTGCTTCTTCAGGGATTTGGATTTCTTCTTTTTGCCAGTTTTTTCCTTTGTAGGTTCAGCTTTATCCTCATCGTCGTCGTCAACCAGCAGATGTTCATATTCCTCGAGGCTAGCAAAAGGAGACTTAGAAGCCTTTCCACCCTGTTTCTTCCTTTTCCTCTTGCTTGTATCTACCTCCTCGTTGTCGCTATCATTGTCTATATCTCCAACATCATCACTGAAAGCAGGTTCATCTTCGCTGTCCATCTCGTCCACATCTGAGGGTTCTGCTTCCACATCACTAGCATCATTGATCAAGTCCTCGTCATCCTCACCAGTGACAAGGTCCAAGTCATCATAATCATACTCGCCTTCTTCTCCATCAAGTGAAGGCTCACCACCATCAAGCATGTTCTCAATTTCCTCATTATCACTCTCATCAGCACCTCCATACAGATCCTCTGCATCCTCGTCTTCCGCTCCTTTCTTCTTTTTCTTCTTCTTGGGTTTGTTCGAGGAGTTCATCTTATTCGTGTAGAACCTGTGGAATACAAGATCCTCTGGCGGCACGTCTGATTCCGCTAGGGATAGGATTTCTGGTCCAATCAAGTTGTTGTTCATCTCAAGCTGATAACAAAGGACATGTCAAGTCAAACAGAGGATATGCTTTGTTGACAGTTGTTTGTTTGACAGTTGAAAACCAAAAAAGTACAAATAACCAAGTAAGCTAAATGCATGCCTTCAGTTGAAAAGAATTCTGCATAAAACACAGGTAGTATGAATACCTGGGACCTATCTAAGTTCTACTTCCACACTTTTTCTAAATACAATCTTCACTTTCATTTAATTTATAACCAAACACATTTTCTCCCTTCCCAAGATGGGTAATTCATGGGAAGTATTCATGGGAAGTCCTACTAATTGTATTTTCCACATTCAGCCAAACAAACCAAAAGGCATGCATTAACGGTAAGAAAACTACCTTTTTGGAAGGTTCGATTTGTGAACCACCATGCCACGTGCTTTGTTTCGGTTTCTTCTCCATGAACTTGTCCAAGAAAGCAGTTAATGAGAGATCATTCAACGGGTTTCCATTGTAGACTATATTTGCCCCAGAAAGAATGGTCCTTGCCATGGTTGCGACCGAGGGATGTGCATGGGATGCCAGAACCATCAGCTCCCACCAGCTTGTTTGATCAGCATTACTGTTTCAAGGAAGCGCAAAGAAAAAAAGGTTGTAGCACGTTATCACTGATTTTTTACAACGGCCTAGGAGCTTATAACAGGCATTTATGAATCCCATACATCATCAATCCCTAAGAACAAAATAGTACCAGTAAGAAGGTTCTCTGTGCTGAGGATCGTATCCTCCAGGCAGTGATTTTGTTTTTGAATTGGATTCCTGATTTTGCTTCCCTTCTGGACTAGATAACCCACTCAGCTTCAAATTTTGTGGTTTTCTCGAGTTGTCTTTCACAAGGAAATCCACATCTTCGTCTTCATCTGAAACATCGTCATCAGATGAAGATGGTGAGGGAGCTTTTATATCATCTTCTTCATCTGAAGAGGAATCCGTATCATCTTTGTTGACAATATCATTTTTTAGGTCCCTGGCGCTGCCTTTGCTTTGAGGTTCCTCATTTTTAATGGTGGGTTTGTCATCAGTTTCATCAGGAGCATCTTCAAAATGTTCAAGCTCATCATCAATAGACTCATTTTGAAGCACCATATTCCTATATCACAAGTTCATGTCAAGCTCATGAAGAGTGAAGACTGAGAAGTTGGAAAGGTGGAAGATGGGATATGACTAAAAACCACTCTCATTCTTACCATAGAGGTGGTCTTGCTTTAAGGACTTCAGAGAGCAGAAACAGGCAACCACAGGCATATTGAGGTGGTTGCTGAAGCGCAACCTATAAAAGTTGAAACATCAATATTTCAGAACTGTTTTGTACGGAAATGACTTCTCATTTCTTTCAACTAAAAAAATTGTGGATTATTTTTATCTAGACTAGCATCAATACTTAGTCAACTTGCATCGAATTCAGAAGAAGAAAAATGCTGAAGACATTAGACTAAGTTGCATCAAATTCAGAAGAAGAAAAATGCTGAAGACGTTATATAGATAACCTGAAGTATGCGCTTCGAGAAAGCAGCCACACGCTTTATATTTATATCATTCTTCAATGCTCTCAAGAGCAATCCAATAAACATCTCTACCTGCACCATTGGTACATAAAAATATTGAGGAAGTGTTATCCCATTAGAACGAAACAAGCAGAAATAACTAGATATGATGTTATATAAGTTAATGGACTATCAAATGCTCTTTTTAATGACCGCAAACAAGACATTAGTAACAGAAAATATATCCTTACTAATAGTGGTTAAGCATACCAAAGTATAAGGAACCAAAAGAAACTAATTTAGGATGCATGAATTGGAAGATAACACCAAACATAATACAGTGACATGCCTTTGAAGAATTCATGGCAGCTGGAAGTAGCAATTTTGAGTACAGTGCACGGTAAAATCGGTCACTGGCGACTTGGTTTTTGGACGAGATTTTATCCAGAAGCGTTAATGCCTGGATGCCCACATTAAAGTTTTTTGAATGAACCTGCAAAATTCATGGATGATGTTAGTCCACCACAAACACCATGGGAGAACTTGAGTTCATTGCATTTTTTCCTCGCTTGGAGTTCAACCAAAATTTCATAATTGATATAACTTAAAAGAAAAAAAGAAAAAAAAACAGCTTACCAGTTGGAAAAGCATTGGTGTCTGGACTTCAATTATTTCATCAGCTTCATCACTAGAGACAAATGGAAATGCTCTATTGACACCCTAAAATGAAAAATGAGGGACCATATATTATCACATTTGCATTTTCCAATCAAACGTCACCCTTGGACTTTGCTGCTAGTATGAAAGTACCATTCCTTAATGAATCCCAGAACCAATTGACACACAAAAAAGAAGGAAAAATGAAGAAAAAGTAATCAGGGACCATAATGCTGACAACTTGTGAGCAATATGGTCAGTTGGTCACATCAAAGAAAACTTTCCTTCACAGCTTTTGTGTAAAGAACTCACTGTAAGAAGTGCCGATAGAAGTCTAGAATCCATTTCCACGTGAGAATCTGATGAGGCTTTATCATCCGTACTTGAAGGCTTCTTAGCATCCTTTTTACCATTCTCATCTTTTTTTGCACCACTGCCCATCTCAGATATCAATACCTGATGATCATGAACCACTTGAAGTCATCACCGATAAACATAAAGAACATGCATATCATGTAAAACAAATTTTTCAAAAGAGAATCAAACTAGCAGATCATACCTTGAATACTGCGAAATATACATTTATCAATTGTTTTGCCAGCTTAGGTCCATCGCCTCTATGACTTAGACGAATTTGGCTTAGGAAGTTAACCTTTAAAGGATAATAGCAGATATCAGACATGATGTTTAGTTTTTATTAAAGCAACAAAGCATTAATCTAAATCTGTAACAGGACATACTGCATGATATTTAGCTCGCAATCCCAAACGTGGTCTGAATAGAAAGGAGTCCACTTCAGTAATCACAACACTCTGAAACATTAATTTAAAAATCAATGTTTAGTTCACTTAAACAGATACATAAGAAGAAGAAAAACCGGTCAAAGTAAGTAAATGAGTCAAATATTTGCAAAATAATTGGTAATAGAAAACCAACTTTTACTAAAATCACAAACATTTTTCATATTACAAGTTGCATATATCAATCAAGAAACCCAAACTGAATAGAAAATTCAGAAGCGGCGAAGTACCTTCATATTAGGATGCTCACCAAGTAGGTTTGACAAGTGAAAATCTGCATTAGATGCAGCCTTATTCTCAGGATCCCCCAGCTGTACGCAATAAGAGAATGAGAGAGAATACAAAACAATTTTATTTCCCAAGTTGGATGTAGTTTCAATTTTCAGTGCTTTCTAAAAATAGATAATACAATTGACGACACTTACTTTATTAACTAGAGCAGATAACAATCTCTGCTCTTGCTCTGATTTGCTCTTCAACAATACATAAATGTTCTACAAATGACAGGAAATAAAACCAAGGACTATGATCAGTATCGGAAAAGGAAAGTATGACTATAGGCAAGAGAGTGACCATATATGTATGCAATTATAACGACAGAACACTGACCTTCAGTGCCTTGTCCTTCAGTATAGGTAACATATCTCTGGATGCTTCTTCAAGTGCAGAGATAAAGCGATCATATCTGATTTGTTTTCATGTAAAAAAATGAGTATCACTATGGAAAGTACATAGTAATTTAGTTGCCATAACACACCAATGGTTGCTGTAAGTCAGAACAGATAAACTAATCATGCTAAATTGAACTACTTGTTTGTAAGTCCCAAAACTAAGAATTCCCACTTCAGTACAAATAAACTTTAAATGCAGCTACTTCCTCGTGATAAACCATTGGTATAGCTTATGATTTGCAGTAGATACTCATAAATAAAGAATCCAATTTTTTGATAAAAAAATACCTAGTTTTCAAGCAATCCTCCCAATACCAAAATAGCAGAAGAGAGTAGCCATCCTTTGCTTCAGGAAGAAGCTTAAGTGGCTGCTGCAAGAGGGTCTTCAACTTACGATCAGGCAATAGGCTGCAAATAACCAAACAAATGTTAGTGCATACCCAAAGCAACATGCCATGTAAAGCTGAAAAAGTTATCACATTTGTAAGTCTGAAGCTGATGATTAGAGAGTCATTGCTCTTAGCCAAAAGTCACTAGAAAATAGATTAAGATACTTCAGGTGAATAATTATGATGTCAATCATCAAGAGTTCCATGTGCTCATTCCCATTGAACAACCAATTTCAAATAGCTAGTTGGCGATGAGGATTCTGAGAATTGAAAAGCCTAACAGAAAAATAGATAAAGGTTAGATGGTGCTACACTGTTACCTTTGAGAAAATAATTCTTTCAAGGCTTCAAAGCCTGTCAATGCATGACGCTTCCCAACCTTTGAGGTTATCATTGCTACAAATAAAGTGGTTTCCATTATCAGACATGAAAAGATTGAAAGATGCACACAGTAGTTAAAAGCGTATTAGGGTCATATACAAAGAGCATGGTTGGCATGGCTGTATTATCAGGATCACAGAAATGACAGAATAAACCGATTAGTAAACCTACGTTAACAAAAAGTCATACCAAACATGCCTAAAAAGATATCAATTAATAGTAATGGAACATATGTTAGGGGAAAATGCATACTGCAAAGGCGATACGATGAACTACTATACTTGAACATAGGGTTAATCAGTAAAACATTGTCATGTGACTATGTCACGCAATGTATCTTTCAGTTTCACTCCTAAACAACAATTCACAGTCAACAATATGGAAAAAAGAGCAGCATTGTGTAACCCTTAAATATTAAACTAGACATCCCAAAAATCATGAACGTATATACTTTCAGGGTTATATGATGAAGATGAATTAGATGTCAATTAGTCACTATCTAATACAAAATATTCTCAACAAGTTCAATTGGCCAGTCAATTATAATTTCATATACCTAATGGAAGATTAAATCAATATATTGTCAGCACAGTATGCATGACGAGTAATGACCCTCTGAAACGAATGCAAATGCCATGATAAGCTAACAATAACTGAAAACTGAAACACAGTAAAGAAAAAGAGTTTTACCCAAAAGTGCATCCAGCGATCTCAAATTCGCAAGAGGATTATCACCAACCAAGACGGAGTAGGCAGAAACCTTATCAGCAGCCGTCCCTGACCTCTGTGTGGTAAGGAGCATCTTGACGTCCCCACTCTGGCCCCTTGAAGCTTCATAATCCATGGTGTACTGAGCAAGCAATCTCTCTCCCATCTCCTTCTTCTTCTCCGCGAAATCCTTCCACTCTTGAGTGTTCCCGATCTCCAATTTCCCCTTCTGACCACCTATAATCTTCTCCTCTAGCTCTGCAGCATCAGCATACCAAACTCCCAATACACTGGCTTTCACCAGCGGGAGCTTGGGAAGGTTTTTGAACCTCTCGTACATCTTATTACTAGCCCCAGGAGCATTATTAGCAGGACTTTGAATCTTATTGGTTTTCGGTACTGGCTTCTGAAATGGAGACTTCTTCTCCCCATTCCGTGAGTTAATAGTGTTGGTTTTCTTCTTCCCTTGCAATGGTTGTTTGTCCGTTTGAGATTGGTTAGAGGGTTTCTTGTTTGGAATTTGCTTAGGCTTAGGTTTGGGGCGAAAATCAACATCATTGAAGCCTGAACTAGGAGCAGCAGAAGACGCAAAACCTAGGGATGAAGCGAAAGACGCAACTTCAGACTGAATTTGGTCAGCATCTTCTGTTGCAGGTCGGACATTGTTCTTTTTGCCCTTTGGCATGACTACAACTGAGTGGGGACAGTGGCCCGTCGACCTGGTCGCCGGAGGCTAAGGTAGATAGGGAGCAGAGGCGGAGCTGGGTGTACGGGGGCCACTGCCACTGTTGAACTTCCGGCGACCAAGGGTATAGAGTACCGGAGTAGGGACGGTATCGAGGATACAACGGGAAGTGTAGAGACGAAGACAGAAGATGGAACGAAACGAAGGAGAAGAGGCGGACGTAAAACCTAAATTTATTTTATTTTTTTAACAGCCCAAAAATCTGGTTATGTCTTTTAAAAAACAAAGCCCAACCATTGAGCCCAATACATCTTTAATAAATAAATAAAAATTTAAAAAACATATGTTCAACACGATTCGCTTAAATTTCATCACTCCAATTCAACATCAATCAATTTCAACATATTAAAAATTAATTCGATTTCGATTGGTGGAGGTGTATTCAATCCACACTTTTAAAGATTTTGACTGAATTTAATAATCCATAGAATTTACTGATTCTGTGGGATATTTTAATTCTATATAGAGTTAATAAAGATTTGGTCAGATTCTAATACATGGACAAAAGAAATCATCTAAAAAAATAGCATACAATTATCAATCTATTAAAATTCACAACCAACATATATCAGCATTTTAATAACATACAATTACTCAAAATCAACCCAAAACCAAACGACTCCGTTGACGAAATATACACAATAAATATACAAAGAGGTAACCCATATTATAATAATATATATACATATTCTTTATGTCATCCAATGGAAAAACATATATAAAAATATATATAATATATTAAAGCATATGGAAAAGTGCAATTGCGCTGCAAAACATAGAAGATACTTAATCAGTAAGACGAACCCAAGCACTCGAAGTCCATACGGTACAATGCTTTTTCCGAAACAGCAGAAGTCGCAAAATGAAAAGAGAAAACTGAGAGGAACGCTCACACGTTTCTTATGACAGATCGGTAAGACGAACTCAAGCACTCGAAGTCCATACAATCAACATGACGGAAAACACGAGGAAGAACTAACCTCCGACGATGCACTGAGTCCAAGCACTCGAAAACGCTCAAAAACGTTGATTTGGCCGTTAGGGTTCTTCAGTGCTGTAGTTTGACGTGGAAATCTTATGTTTTGGGAGAAGACTTCTATGAGTTTATAAGTAATAAAAAAACCTATAAAATCAATGAAATAATAGATTCTTTTAAAATCAAGAAACTTTTAAATACCATAGGAATTTTATGGAAAATTTGAAATCCTAATTGAATACCACAAGATTTATATGGACTTTTAAAAGTCTATATTGAATACCCATAGACTTTTAAACTCCAAAAATTCCTGTAAAATCTTAATTGAATACACCCCCCTCAGTTTCGGTTTAAATTCGACGACAAAATTATAAGTTTGACTTGTCTTTTTTTAAATTAAACTTATGTAATATTTTAGGATTTTATTATTTGAATAAATATTTATATTATTTGTATATAACATGTTCGAGAGAAATTTAATCGTGCAACATATTAAATATATGAAAACTCGGAATACGGATTTACAATGCAACATTTTATTTCTTTTGTGATTTTATACTATAGTTTGTAGTAATCAATTATAATGTGTCTAATTTAATTAATTGTTTTTTATAGATATATTGAGTAAAATAATTTTTAAGAACACTAGTTCCGTCCCCGCGGACAAAACCGTTGTGATAGGGATAGGTATTCCGGGACTGCAGTCTGCAGAAGACAACACTGTTGCACCGAAAGACAAATTCGGCATCCGGAATTTGTTAAGCCCTAGAACGCTTTCTTTTTACGAGCCCAATATATTTGGGAATTGGGATGCTTCTTATGATAAAACACTTCATTAACAAGTCATCTCTATGAGAAAATAAGTATATTTTTTTGAAAAAATCAATAACAAGTTTTAAGAACACTAGTTCCGCCCCGCTCACAAAACCGCTCTGATAAGGGTAGGTATTCCGTGAATGCGGCCTGCAGAAGACAACATTGCTACACCGAAAAGACAAATTCGGCATCCGGGTTTTTTTTAAGCCCTATAACGCTTTCTTTTTACCAGCCCAATATATTTGGGATGCTTCTTATTATAAAACACTCCATTAACAAGTCATATGTATGAGAAAATAAGTATATTTATTTAAGCGAATCAATAAGAAGTTTTAAGAACACTAGTTCCGCCCCCTCTAACAAAACCGCTCTGATAGGGATAGGTATTCCGGGACTACAGTCTGCAGAAGACAACACTGTTGCACTGGAAAGACAAATTCAGCATCCAGATTTTTTTTAAGCCTTATAACACTTTCTTTTTACCAATCCAATATATTTGGGATGCTTCTTATGATAAAACACTCCATTAACAAATCATCTCTATGAGAAAATAAGTATATTTATTTAAGCGAATCAATAAGAAGTTTTAAGAACACTAGTTCCGCCCCGCTGACAAAACCACTATAATAGGGATAGGTATTCCGGGACTACAATTTGTAGAAGACAACACTGCTGCACCGAAAAGACAAATTCGGCATCAGGATTTTTTAATCCCTAGAACGCTTTCTTTTTACCAGTCCAATATATTTGGGATGCTTCTTATGATAAAACACTCCATTAACAAGTCATCTCTTTGAGAAAATAAGTATATTTATTTAAGCGAAACAATAAGAAATTTCTAGAAAGATCACAATCTCCAAATACATTTGCAAATCCATTCATCACTCTCGAACCTCCTCCTTCGTTGGAAAAAGAACCCTCAGAAATCCTCACACGCACCATAGAATGTGCCCCCTTTCTCCCCGTTCACCGCTAAACCTAAGTACAACAATGAAATTTGCAGTCTTGAGTTGTTCGAGTGCGGATTAACAAGTCATCTCAAGTCTCCTTTCTCCCCCAATTAACAAGTCATCTCCCCGTTCACCGCTAAACCATAGAATGTGCCCCCTTTCACCGCTAAACCATAGAATGTGCCTCCATTAACAAGTCATCTCCCCGTTCACCGCTAAACTATAGAATGTGCCCCATTTCTCCCCCAATTTTATTCGAAACTTTGCAGTCTTGAGTTGTTCGAGTGCCGACCTGACATCATTTGATCTGTTATGCTCATAATGCAATGTTCTTAAAAAGTTATAACCAAGATTTGTCAAAGCTCTTGAACACATCACTTAGAACCCCCGGAGGTCGACTCAAGTCTCCATCTTCATCCGAGCATAAAAGAAAGAAGAAAAGGAAGAGACGAGTAATGCACTGAAAAGTATGAGACTAACAACCTAGGAACAATTATGGAATATGTCTTCCATAACTAATATAATTTAATCATTTGTACGGGTTTCATTTTTGTTGGAATTTTGTTTTGTATAGAACTTGTGGTTTATTCGAAACTACTTTGACCTTCTTCGGAATGACTCGTGACCCTTGGTCCCTTGGATGGTCCGGAACTACTTTGACCTTGTTTGGAAAATATAAATACTGAACCAAAACGATTGCACAATGACAATTCAAATTAAGCATCACAATCTACCTATTCCTCGAACAAATTAACCCTATGCAAAAAGTTGAATTTCGTCATGGAATACATATTTAAACTTAAAATAATAAAAGAGTACAACAAATTAAACTGGAAAATGTGCTACAAACACAAGACCAAAATATAATGAAAAGAACATGAAAGGGCCAAAATGCTTTGATAAAACAAAAGGGAATTAGTCATGTCGTCGATAAAAAATATAAGAGACTAAATTTCCACTCAACCGCAAAACAAAATCTATTTCTCTAATATCAGTTGAAATAGGTGTATTGGTTGTTTTGGTCTTTATTAGTGAACAAAAGAAAAATACAAGAGCTTAATTTTGTGAACATTATCTGGTATATAGGTCCTTTTTGAATGAACTTGAGCTAGAAGCTCTTTTTTGAATGAGATTGAAGGTTTCGTTGAGGTGGGACTTAACATGTACATGATTTTAAGCTCTTCTACCGATCTCGGTGTATGTTTAGAGTCGTGTTTGGATCATGGTCGTAGTGGTGTGTTTTTCATAACGGTTTTCTTCTTGAAGGAAAACACTTACCCAAAGTCTCGTCTTCCCCTCCCTTAGGAGTTCGAGTCCAATTTGTACATGCTTCCGACGGTGCTACGCTGATAGTGATTGGCCCGTCCATTACCCGTTTCACCTTTGGGAGATGCATTTCGTCATCATGTTCTTGCTTGTTGTTGACCTCATTCGCCTTCCCTCTTTTTTTTTTCTTCCTTTTCGCCGGTTTGTTTGTTGTCTCGATCTTTTGACGTTGGATTGTTCTCTTTGACACGTACGCCAACTTATTTTGGCCTCTCGTTTTACTGTTTTGTTTATGAGATGAACGTATATCTTATCTTACCAAATCTCTTACCTCATCTCTCTCAAAAAAAAAGAAAAAAGAATTTTTTAGAAGTATAACATGTCCAAGGCAAGTATCAACATGTTTCACGTATGCTATTCACAAGCTTCAATAGCAACAATTCTAGTATCATGACATATCATAATTATCATCAAGATTATTTCAAACAAAACAAAACACAAGAAAATAACTCAAAACACATGGAAAGCTAAAATATGTTATGCATCACATATATACACATGAGGTTTAAATATATCCTACCTCGTAGTTAAAATTTTACATTATCTCCTATGTATTCATAAGAAAAGAAAATAAGGTACTCACAATGTAATGTTGTCAAGAAGGTGGCTAAGCTTTTAACTTCCAATTTAGGTTTTGCATACCCTTGTTCATATCCAAATTGTCATTGGCATGCCTTTTGCTTTTAGTTTGATAAGTCCAAAACATACGTGTTTTATGTCATCTTTTGCATGTATTATCACACCTCATTTGGTTTGTTTGTGTTCATTTTAGGCATAAATGTCATCTATTGCAAAATGTGGTGTCTACTTGGGTAATTTCGTATTTTAAGCATGCGAGACCATAAATGATCAAAAAATGATGAAATGATGCCAGAATACGAGTTTTCATCCTCCCTGAGGTCAAGCACACCATTGAAGACATCTATTTTGACTGAGAATCAAAGTTCCGAGGTAGATTCATGTTAAAGAATGAAGTAGGCATGGGGCTGTGAGAGCCCTTTTCTTTCGGACCGAGTCTTGGTCCTTAACCGAGATTGGCTTGGCGAGATTGGTCTTTCCGCACCCGCGGGCAGGACTGCCGCTCCTGCGGGTTTCCGCCCCTGCGGCTCAGGGAACCGCCCCTGCGGTTTCCGACGGCTGCAGCCGGTTTTTTTGACTCCTTTGACCCGTGCTTTACCCTTTGCTTACTTCTTTCCTTTCCCTTGGCTGATCAAGGGTTTTCATCTTCACTTCTCTTCCTCAGTGCTCACGTCCTCCGTCCTTCACCTTCCTTTGATCTTGCTCTTGTTCTCCTTGGAGTTTTGCTTGAAAGTTGTGCTTTGTGGTTGATGATGATGCTAGTGATGTGTATGCTGAGCTTGGAAGCCAGCTACTGATGTGTGTGACTCTCCCTGCAGCCTAGGATCTTCAGTAGTGGTGAGTTCTTGCTTCTTCTCCTTCTCTTCTTCTTGTTTCCATCTCTTCTCTTCTCTTCTTTGTTTCCATCTCCTTAGCTTAGGATTAGTTGGAATGTGTATGTTATTGCATGTGTGTGAATTAGATGGAGAAGACGTGAATTGATCACGTGAAGAGCCAAAGAGAAGCTGCGGTTCACGTTCTGCCAGACGCCGCCCCCCCGCCTAAAAGCCGCCGCCCCTGCGGAAGACGTGCCGCAGCGCCGCGCCAGCCCAACGCCTTGTCTGCGTTGCCCGCGCGTCCCGTGTCACCGCGCTTGCGCGGTCCCTGCACGCCTGCGGGTTGTCTACTCCTCCTGCGTCTCTGATCACGCAGTGCGTCTTGTCCCGGGACTACCCATAGTTGGGTAGCTCCTTTCCTTTCCTAGTATGAGGAAACTAGTACCATGCTAGGTATCGGTTTATGATGAGTATGATATAGATATGCCGGTTATGGCTTTAAGGTTTACGAGTTGGATATGATCCTTATGGATCCCTTGGGTCTAGGTGTGACCCTTTGTGTGATAGTAGATTGATATGTATATATGTATGCCTTGTATAGGTCGTGTTGTCCTCCAGATTGGAGTGGACGTATCTGAGAGTTGATCATAGTCGGGATTACTTCCGAGACTGAGGTAAGTCCATAGGACTTACTTAGCTGTCATCTCTATATTGTATGTTGCACGAGTGGTGCATGTTTATGCTTGCTAGCATGTGATACTGTTATTACCGACTTATGGTTTAGTGACTGCCCATTGTAGGGCGTGACAACTATCCTTTCATCCCTGGGAGACTGGAGGTTCTCTACGGCAGGTAAGTTCTGGATTGTGGGGCGGGCTTTCCTCACTCCCATCGGGTATACGGGTTGGTGACCGCATCACCACTCCAGCTGTCATTAGCACCGAGAGGCGAGGTTATATTCCCCGTGTCACATAAATTCATATTGATATCCTTATATATACGATTTGAGTGTTGAACTATATTTATAAAGATTATAAAATGGGTAAATGCGTGATATCATGATGAGGTGGTTTAATATTCTTGATATGTGATTGTGCTTATGTTCATCTTATATATGTATGGTTAGCTAACGATTTTATACCGTGTTGTAGATCCCTCGCAGGTTAGGAGAACTGCAGAGTGATCCAGAGAGGGTGATCTGTTGAGGGCTCCGTACACTAGGTCGTCCTCGTGTGGTTTGGGACTTTTGATCTTGTATATATTCGTTATGTTTTGATTGTACTCAACAGTACTCTATATAAACTTTTTGATATTTATATATCAGTTTCATGTTTGTTTTAATCTATCTGTGCCTTGTTGTAAGATCAGTGAAATTGTTGTCAGGCTAGGGTCAGGATCCATTTTGTGAGATCCTAGCCAGTAGCACTCCGAGTCCTACGGATTTGGGGTGTTATTACAAAGTTGTATCAGAGCCCCAGTTGACAACAATGGCACTTGTAATCTGCGATAAAGGTCGAATAGATAAATAAACAGAACCCGAAAGGGGGTCTGACTTTTCAAAAGATTTTTGGTTTGAAATGAGTACAAACGTTTTGGGTTAGTGTGTACGTGAAGCCATCACCCCTCTGAAGATCTCGACAGTATAGGTATATATATATATATAGATAAATACTATCTGATGTGATGTGTATATATATATCTATACATATGGCATATATATAGCCTTCTAAGTTAGGTTTATGTCCTCTGCAGATGGTTCATACTAGAGCCCTACCTGCAGCTGGACGAGGTAGAGGTAGACCCCCTCTAGGTAGAGGACGGGGTAGGACTCCTGCTGCTGATCTACGTGCAACAGAGGAGATTCACGACGATGTTGCTGAGAGTGTCGTTCCGAGACTGGGAACGGGGCAGCTGGGAGGCAGGAATCACAGGGAGCCCGGTCAGATGGCTCAGATCGTGTCTCCATGGAGGGACCAGCCTTCCGAGAGTATATCAGACGGGTAGAGGAGGCCGCCAGGGCAGGCAGACGTGCTCCTGATCTGCCCGCCACATGAGGGATCCACTGGGAGATCCCATACAGTGACTTAGGTGCCAGCTGTACCGGCACCTGCTGCTGAGATTTCCTCCGGTTCGAGAGGAGCATAGAGGGCCTCGACCAGACAGTTGGTTGAAGGCATTTCATCAGTTGGGAGTACCCCCTTTCTTTGGGAAGGTGGGGTTAGAGGTGGAGCTGTGGATAGGGCATGTTGGACTCGGCTTTAGAGTCTATCAGATGTCCAGCTGACAGGCAGATAGAGTTGGTGCAGACTCTGTTCAGAGATCTGGCACAACACTGGTGGAGGTCAGTACGGAGTCAGGTTCTCAGTTATGACCAGATGAGGACTATGATCAGAGAGCGTTTCTGCCCTGCCTCAATGATGAGGGAGAAACTGCGCGACTTTGTTGAGGCTGATTTTGATGATGTACCAGTCTCAGAGGCCATCAGGAGGTTTCAGGAGGAGCTGGCTTTACTGGGTCCAGCTGCACCTCCTGCTGATCAGCATGTTTATCTTTTCTCTCGACGATTGAGGGATGGTACCCGAGCCTATATGGCGGGTTTTCACTGTGAGTCCTTGATGGACTATCAGGACAGAGCTGCAGACTATGAGAGAGAGAGAGAGAGCTGGGCAGAGGAGAGCTTCTCAGGCCGGAGGGTCTGAGAAGAGACAGCGTACGGGGCAGGCCAGTGGTACTGCTGGAGCTGCTAGTGTTGGGCGTAGTCAGAGACGCCAGGGTCGTTCTGTATCTGCACCAGCTACAGAGAAGGACGACAGTGTTATAACTGTGGAGATCCAGGACATATGAGGCCAGAGTGCACGAGGCCATTAGTGACGTGTTTTACCTGTGGTAGACAGGGTCATCGAGCCGTTTACTGCCGCCATGGCGGAGCTGCATCTCAGCAGGGTTTTTCTCCTGCCAGTGTAGCGGGAGGTGGGCAGAGGTCACCTCAGTAGCAGCAGCAGATACAGGGACAACAGAGAGTCCCAAATCGCCCTACGACTCAGGGATGTGCTCTTGGGCCGAGTAGAGGCAGAGGCCGTGGTGGGAGCACCACTGATATCAGAGGCCCACAGGGTCGTGTTTTTGAGCTGAGGAGTGCAGATGAGCCATCTGCACCTACTGCTATAGGTACCATTCTGATTCATGGTTTACCTGTTAGAGTTTTATTTGATACTGGTGCTACGCACTCTTTTATTTCTGATGCTTGTGTAGAGCGTCTTGGTTTAGATACAGTTGAGGGGATGCCCTTTATTATAGGGTTACCCGATGGTGGTAGGGTCAGAGGTACCCGTGAGATTCACGGTTGTCCCATTTCTGTAGGGACCCGTGTGTTACTAGTTGACTTCTTTGTCATGCCATTAGAGCATGAATAAGTCATTCTAGGTATGGACTGGATGGATAGACACTCTGCAGTCTTAGATGTAGGTAGGAGGACTGTTACCCTCTCTACCAAGTTAGGCAGATAGAGGTTTTCCGAGGTTGGGACCTTGGAAAGACAGGTACGGTTATCAGCGCTATACAGGCAGCCAGATTGGTTGCACAGGGTTGCGAGGCCTTCTGGTATTATGCCATGAAGGAGGGGGAGAGTCCAGCTGTAGAGGACATCCCAGTTATTTGTGAGTTCACAAATGTGTTTGCTGAGCCGTCCAGCTTGCCACCTCAAAGGAGTGTGGATTTTGGGATTGAGTTAGAGCCTGGTACGAGACCCATCTCGAAGGCCCCATACCGGATGGCGCCTGTTGAGATGTTGGAGCTGAAGAAGCAACTCGAGGAGTTGGCTGAGAAGGGCTTCATTCGCCCTAGCGTGTCCCCATGGGGAGCACCTGTCCTCTTCGTACGGAAGAAGGACGGATCACTGAGGTTATGTATAGATTACAGAGAGCTGAACAAGGTGACCATCAAGAACAAGTATCCACTGCCTCGTATTGATGATTTGTTAGATCAACTACAGGGAGCGACTGTGTTCTCCAGGATTGATTTGCATTCAGGTTATCACCAGCCGAGGGTGAGAGAGCAGGACGTGCACAAGACAGCATTCCGGACCAGATATGGCCACTACGAGTTTGTAGTGATGCCATTTGGGCTTACGAATGCCCCAACCGTCTTTATGGAGTTGATGAACAATATCTTCATCGACTTCCTGGATAAGTTTTGTGGTGGTTTTCATTGATGATATTCTAGTATACTCTCGCAGTGGAGAGGAGCATGCAGAACATCTGATGACTGTATTGCAGGTTTTGCGGGATAGAGAACTTTATGCTAAGTTCTCTAAGTGTGAGTTCTGGATGCCAGAGGTAGCATTCTTGGGTCATGTGGTTTCAGCTGAGGGAATCAAGGTTGATCCGGCGAAGATTGAGGCAGTAGCAGTATGGATGACACCGACGAACGTCAAGGAAGTATGTAGTTTCCTTGGCCTAGCCGGTTATTCCAGAAGCTTCGTGGAGGGATTTTTTGTGATTGCCCGTCCACTGACGAGTTTGCTGAGGAAGACTACCAGATTTGTGTGGTCTGATCAGTGCATGCAGAGTTTTGAGGAGTTGAAGAGGCGTTTGACTTCTGCTCCTATTTTGGCACAACCAGAGGATACTGAGGATTTTGTAGTATACAGTGATGCATCCAAGCTAGGCTTGAGATGTGTTTTGATGCAGAGAGGCAGGGTGATTGCATATGCGTCTCGACAGCTGAAGACGTATGAGGAGAACTACCCGACTCATGATCTGGAGTTGGCAGCGGTAGTTCATGCACTGAAGATCTGGAGACATTACCTGTATGGTGCTACGTGTCAGATCTTCACAGACCATAAGAGTCTGAAGTATATTTTCACGCAGCGGGAATTGAATAACCGCCAGCGTAGGTGGCTCGAGCTGATCAAGGACTTTGATTTAGAGATCCTGTATCATCCAGGGAAGGCGAACGTTGTCGCCGACGCCCTGAGCAGGAAGACGCCTCGAGAGCAGGCGATTGCGAGATTGACAGTACAACATCAGTTGCAGAGAGATCTAATCTGGTTAGAGTTGGACATCCAGTTTCCTGATGAGGATGCCCAGCTGCGTACTTTAGAGGTTCTTCCTGATCTGTTGGGCGAGATCCAACAGAAGCAGGAGACATGCCCTACATTGCTGAGGATACGAGATAGGATGTCTCGGGATGAGGCACCACAGTTCCTGCTAGGAGCAGATGGAGTTTTGAGACGCCGCGGTCGCGTCTGTGTACCTGCTGATACAAAGCTGAGACAGAGGATTTTACAGGAGGCTCACTATACACCTTACTCTGTACATCCAGGTACGAGTAAGATGTATCAGGATTTGAGACGTCTATATTGGTGGGGAGGGCTGAAGCCCGATGTGGCCAAATTTGTGGAACAGTGTGCGACCTGCCAGCAGGTCAAGATAGAGCATTTCAGACCTGGAGGTGAGCTCCATCCACTTCCTGTTCCACAGAGGAAGTGGGAGGACGTCAGCATAGATTTTGTGATTGGACTGAGGCTGAGCCGGAGTTTTAATGTCATTTGGGTCATTGTGGATAGATTGACGAAGACGGCATGTTTCATTCCTATTAGGGAGACGTGACCGGTGAGCAGATTAGCTGAGGAGTACACTAGGCAGATAGTGAGACTCCATGGTGTACCGGGGACGATCGTCTCAGACAAAGATGGGCGATTTACCTCGAGATTTTGGCATCAGATTCAGACTGCCCTGGGGACGAGTTTGCACTTCACGACTGCGTTCCATCCTCAGACAGATGGTCAATCAAAGAGGACCATTCAGATGTTGGAGGATATGCTGCGAGCTTGTGTGTTGCATTGGGGACAAGTGTGGACAGATCATCTCCCACTTGTTGAGTTCTCATACAACAACAGTTGGCATGCATCTATTGGGATGACCCCATATGAGGCACTGTATGGACAGAGATGTCGTACCCCGTTATGCTGGGATGTGTAGAGTAGTGTTAGTGGTTTGGCACCTGATCAGATTCAGGATGATATGGCTCTTGTAGCATTGATTAGAGAGCGTATGCTGACTGCGCAGAGCCGTCAGAAGTCTTATGTTGACAGGAGGCGTAGACCTCTAGAGTTCAGAGTTGGAACCCATGTGTGGCTGAGAGTGTCCCCGACATAAGGTGTTAGGTGTTTTGGCATTAAGGGGAAGTTGAGCCCCCGATATGTCGGACCGTTCGAGATTCTGGATCGGGTTGGGAGCGCAGCTTACAGATTAGCCTTGCCTCCGAGATTAGAGGGTGTTCACCCTGTATTTCATGTGTCTCAACTGAGGGAGTACAAACCAGATCCGAGACACATCGTGAGTTATGATGATTTGGTGGTTGAGCCGGACCACACATTTGTTGAGCATCCTATTGCAGTTCTAGAGCGAGGTATGAGACACCTGCGTTCGAAGGACATTCCTATGTTGAGGATACTGTGGTCGAGACGAGGACCCGGGGAGGCTACATGGGAGACTGAGGATAATATCCAGAGGAACTATCCAGAGTTCTATGCCGAGATAGGTGCACCAGTAGGATCATTGAGTAGATCTTAGTACTAGCTTGGTGAGTCTTATGTGCTTACATGCTTATATGCTATGATGTGTTTATTTCATGCTAGTCTTGATGCGATTATGATCTTATTAGATCTTGTTGTACTAGTATGATTCTTGTTTATAGCTGGAGATGGTTCTTTCCTCCATGCTATTATGATATGATAGGTTTAGCTGGAGATGGTTCTTTCCTCCATGCTATTTTGATGGACATAGTACTGTTAGAGATGTTCTTCCTCCATGCCTTTCTGTTATGGATATGATACGGCTAGAGATGTGATTCCTCTATGCCTTGTGATATGTTTATGGTTTGGCTAGAGATGGTTTTCCTCTAGGCCCTGGATAGTATAGTTTGCTACTGGAGTTGATGATTTCCTCCATGCTTATGTTTGAGGTTATAGAGAGAGTTATACCTCGGCTTATGAGTCCGAGTGGTTTCAGGACTTTGCAAGTTTCGGGACGAAACTTGCTTTTAGGGGGGTGAGATGTGAGAGCCCTTTTCTTTCGGACCGAGTCTTGGTCCTTAGCCGAGATTGGCTTGGCCGAGATTGGTCTTTCCGCACCCGCGGGCAGGACTGCCGCTCTTGCGGGTTTCCGCCCCTACGGCTCAGGGAACCGCCCCTGCGGTTTCCGACGGCTGTAGCCGGTTTTGTTGACTCCTTTGACCCGTGCTTTACCCTTTGCTTACTTCATTCCTTTCCCTTGGCTGATCAAGGGTTTTCATCTTCACTTCTCTTCCTCAGTGCTCACGTCCTCCTTGCTTCTCCTTCACCTTCCTTTGATCTTGCTCTTGTTCTCCTTGGAGTTTTGCTTGAAAGTTGTGCTTTGTGGTTGATGATGATGCTAGTGATGTGATGCTGAGCTTGAAAGCCAGCTACTGATGTGTGTGACTCTCCCTGCAGCCTAGGATCTTCAGTAGTGGTGAGTTCTTGCTTCTTCTCCTTCTCTTCTTCTTTGTTTCCATCTCCTTAGCTTAGGATTAGATGTTTGGACATAGGATGATGTTGAAATGTGTATGTTGTTGCATGTGTGTGAATTGGATGAGAGAAGACGTGAATTGATCACGTGAAGAGCCAAAGAGAAGCCGCGGGTTCACGTTCTGCACAGACGCCGCCCCCGTGCCTAAAAGCCGCCGCCCCTGCGGAAGACGTGCCGCAGCGCCCGTGCCAGCGTCTTGCATGCGTTGCCTGCGTCCCGTGTCACCGCGCCTGCGGGTTGTCTACTCCGCTCCTGCGTCTCTTGATCACGCAGGTGCGTCTTGTCCCGGGACTACCCATAGTTGGGTAGCTCCTTTCCTTTCCTAGTATGAGGGAACTAGTACCATGCTAGGTATCGGTTTATGATGAGTATGATATAGATATGCCGGTTATGGCTTTAAGGTTTACGAGTTGGATATGATCCTTATGGATCCCTTGGGTCTAGGTGTGACCCTTTGTGTGATAATAGATTGATATGTATATATGTATGCCAAGTATAGGCCGTGTTGTCCTCCAGATTGGGATGGACGTATCTAAGAGTTGATCATAGTCGGGATTACTTCCGAGACTGAGGTAAGTCCATAGGACTTACTTAGCTGCCATCTCTATATTGAATGTTGCATGAGTGGTGCATGTTTATGCTTGATAGCATGTGATACTGTTATTACCGACCTATGGTTTAGTGACTGCCCATTGTAGGGCGTGACAACTATCCTTTCATCCCGCTGGGAGACTGGAGGTTCTCTACGGGCAAGTCAGTTCTGAATTGTGGGGCGGGCTTTCCCCACTCCCATCGGGTATAAGGGGTTGGTGACCGCATCACCACTCCAACTGGCATTAGCACCGAGAGGCGAGGGTTATATTCCTCGTGCCACATATATTCATATTGATATCCTTATATATACGATTTGAGTGTTGAACTATATTTATACAAATTATAAAATGGGTAAATGTGTGATATCTTGATGAGGTGTTTAATATTCTTGATATGTGATTGTGCTTATGTTCATCTTATATATATGTATGGTTAACTAACGGTTTTATACCGTGTTGTAGATCCCTCGCAGGTTAGGAGAACTGCAGAGTGATCCAGAGAGGGTGATCTGCTGAGGGCTCCGTACACTAGGTCGTCCTCGTGGGTTTGGGACTTTTGTTTTTGTATATATTCGTCATGTTTTGATTGTACTCAACAGTACTCTGTATAAACCTTTTGATATTTATATATCAGTTTCATGTTTTGTTTTAATCTATTTGTGTCTTGTTGTAAGATTAGTGAAATTGTTGTCAGGCTAGGGTCATGATCCATTGTGAGATCCTAACCCAGTAGCACTCCGAGTCCTATGGATTTGGGGTGTTAAAGGGGCCGGTTTGGCTTGAACCGCCAAACCGCCGGTTTTCAAACCGGGTCAAACCGGCGGTTTAGGTTTAGGTTTGTAAAAATAAAAAACCTAAACCGACGGTTTGATATTTAATATGGTTTTTAATTTTTTTTAAAAAAACTTTAAAACCGACGGTTTGGTTGGTTAAACCGTCGGTTTAGGTTTGCAACCCATACCTAGAATGAAGAATCAAAGAACCATGTGAAGATCACTGAAGTTGGATGTCATTCTAAGACGACTCTTGAGATATTCCCAAATTCAACCATCTTCCCTTTGGATTTGGAAATTTGTTTCAACTGCAAAGTTGTAGATCTTCGAAAGAGCTTCTAAAGTAGTACTCATGGGTCTTGTGGTAGTAACCAGAGCAGTTAGAAAGTCAATTTTACTAAGCTATTGCAGAGCTGTCAAGAGCATATACGGCCTATGTGCAAAGGGAAATACGGTTTAAGTGTAAAGAGTATACGACTTCCAGACCGTATATTTCTAAGCCTTAAATCGTATAATTACCCTAAAGACCGTATTAAGCATGATTGTCATGATCATTTTCTTTCGGTAGCGATGTCCCAACTTAATCCGAATGAGGAGTCTTGTCAATGCAATGCATGTGGATTACCTGTTAAATCCCTTTGGTTAGATTTGTTGTATTGTGTATTGTATGAACACTATTCGGGAAATCTTCCGATTAGACTGTAAGAAAATGAAAAATAGAAAAACCAAAAGAAGGAGAAATAGGCTATAACTATTTGAAATGGTATGTTCCGAATCCCATGATAAACTGCACTAGATCCAAGTCCTGTAATGACTCTTGGAAATCTAACAAATTGCTTCTGTGTTAGCACTCTTGATTTCGTAAAATCGAGAAAGAGGAGGAGACATTTTGTCTTGTTTGATAAAGGAGATCAGTCAGAGTGGTCGGTTTAGCCACGTCCGCTCCCATTGAAAATGGGTAGTGACCCAAAGTCCACGACCTTTAAGCACATTTACTCCTTATATATTACACGTGTTATACTCCTTTTTTGTTCTTCTTTACTTGGATCCAATTTTATTAAATAAGTATACCACGATTAATTTCTCACGGAGACAAAAGCTAATACTTCCGTTTTCCCGTATTGACGATGTCTGGAGCCTACCGGACATTTGCCAAGAAAAAAACCTAACACAACACTTATTAAAATTTGGCTCCAACATGTATCATTATAAATACCTCACACAGGTGCGTGCTCGAGTCGAGCATGAGCACCGCGGGCACCATCATCATATGTCGCTGCAGTACTCCAGTGAGGACTGAGGATTATATATGTGATTTGTGCTCTGAGAGAGAACTTCCAGATGATAGACGAGATCCAAGGCTTTGGTTTTACTCTTGCGAAGAGTGTCTGATACGTGGTTCATCTCGATTGTATCCGTGATTGGTATATTCGTCCCTTCTTCCCGATACGTACAAAAGTTGTAGGGGATGAATCAAAATTATCCTAAATTCGAGTCATGAAAATGAAACACTTTGCTTCGTATTTGTTGTTATTAAGTACAAATTTGTTGTTTCATTTACTGCCTTGTTCAAGAAAAAGCGTCTCCTGGGCTATACTTATATTAATCATAGAGCTTGTAGTGAGTCATGGATTAACTGAGAGGCAACCTTGTTAATAGCACACTATACAATACAAGCTACTCGAATTATACTCGAGTTTAAAAATTTAAACTCGTTTACCTTTAAATCGGAGAAATATGAACAATTTATAAAGCTCGTTCTATTGTATGACAACTCTACTAATGAAAATATTAACAACCCACCGTCAAGTGAATAAGGGTAACCATTAATTAAATTATTTATGTTTTTTAGGATATATATATATAATCAATCAAACACTTGGGAGTTGGGTCTTATGCCTAACAAGCCATTGGTTTTCTTGGCTCATGGCCTAAATCAAACTCATCCTGATTTTAGTACTTGTGTATTATAACAAATCATATAAAATCAATGTTTTACTATTTACATAACATAGAACATTACAAAATTCCAAACAAAGGATGAACAAATACTGAAATCAAGAATCCAAAAAAAATAAAATCACTTCCTCAAACCAAAGGAAAAAATACCTCAATTTCTTGGAATGAAACAATGGTGGCAACGAACAGCTGTCCCTTGGTTGCAATTCACCACCGGCCTTACACGAACATTTGCCGATGACGATTTTGCCTTTTCCCTACCTTTTTTTGACCCTCCGCATATGATTCTCCGGTTGTGCCACGTGTCCATCTATCGAGTTTGAAGAGAAAGACAAAGTATTCGACGATGAAGACGCCGCACGTTGCTTCCTCTGCTTCAACAGTCCCTTCCAGAGCACCGAGCATTTCGGTGGCCTAGGAGACGGTTCATCATCAACGAACTGTATGCTTGGCTTCTCCAATCTTCTACACGACGTCGTTTCGTGATCTCCCTTCCGATCATCTCCATCAACGTTTTTGTTCAAATTGATTTTGCCCAGCCGTTGAGTTGCACTCTGTATTTGCGAACTGGGTAGGAGCTTTCCTTGTGAAAAGAGCTCATCGGCACTCAACATCTTCGGGTGACTGTGAAAGAACTCGAAATCGTTACTGCAAATTTCTTCGTTAAATGGTGAGTTTGGAGTAATGGAAATGAAGTCGGCTTCGTTTAGGAACTCGGTGGAGAAGGAGATCTTGGGGCTCGATAAAGGGTCGACCAATTTGGGATCTGTTTGAGAAGCCATGTTTAGGAGCAGAGCATCGATGGAGATGGATTGATTTGAGGGCCAAATGAGTCTCTGGCTTTATGGATTATAAAGATGCAGCCTTTATCGATTTGTTTTCTTTTGAACGTGTGCATACTAAATTGGACTCAATGACTCATTTGTAACAAAATAAATTCAACCCTATTATTTGTTCTATTTTATGGACAATATTATAAAACAGGGTTAACGTTTGAACTAACAAGTTTATGACAACTTTTTATATATATATATATATATATACAATCCCATAAAATATTAACTTTTAATTTAAAAATAAATCTATTTTAATAACTTTATACTTATATTAGTTTCAATAAGTTTTGAGATAAAAAAAAATATTTCTTCAATCAACTAACTATTTCAATTTTCAACTATACATAAACTTCAACTTCGACTTTATTTATAGATAAACTTTAACTATCAATGAATTTCCAATAAACTAGAGCTTTGATAAGAATTGTTTTATAAAGTTAGTTTAACGGGTAGTTGTACGTGATTTTCTATATTAAGGAGTTAACAGTGTTCTACAAATTTATTTTTAATTAGTACTTTTTGCAAATTAATATATTTAAAGGATGGTTTTGTGAATTTTACCATGAATTAAAAAATTATAATTTAAATTCAACATAATTCATTGTTGATATTTGTGTCCCACTTTGAAAGATCTGTTTATATTTTATAAATATCTATCAAATAAGTAGTTTTAAGTTCGATAGAGAAGTATTTGCATGTGATTATTAGATTTAAGTTATTTAATAATAACATGCTTTAAAACAACAATTACTTGGATAAAATAAATACCTACAGCAAAAAAAATGTATAAAAATATACATCGACCACAACCTTAATGCATGGCATTATTTCATGTAGTCTATTATCCTCCTTTTGCAAGTAGGTCGTGGATACTACTCGAAAAGGTCGATTACGGTTCATATTGTCGGTGTTCATTGATACTTTAATTTATGCCACAAGAACATTAATAAATTAAATCGAGAAGGTTTTATATTTATTTTATAATTTAACCTTAAATTATATGTTGGGTTGTAACTAAATTTTTGTTTGGACAAGGTTTAGAAATAATATAGAAGTGTTTTAAGATAATTTAAGGTTGTTGACATGGTTGCCCTATATTTGAGTTTATTGATTTTTATAACATTAATTTGTCTACTGGTCTGTCTCTTTTATTAACTAGACAACTTATTTTCTAGTATTTAAATTTTCAAATATAATAATAATAAATAATAATAATGTTATAGGAATTGGAAAGAGTGGTGGCTTGTCACACCTTAGAGAGCTACCAAACACCAATAATACTTTGCCTGATATATGCATTGTTATAGCCGTTCTAATTTATATGATGATTATCATTAATTAAACTCATCTTCAAAGTATCTTTTAATATAATAAAATGTTAATCAAAAGGTAAAGAATGAACCTTTTCCCGATTTTAAGGCTAAAGATTCCTTTGTCATCACTCATCTTAGTGACAAACTAGATTTGGAGTCAAACTAAACTACAGCTATGTGTTTTCGATTTTTATTTTCTTAATTTTTGCTATAAACTAATTTTTTAATTACATAATTTATAAATATAATTATTTTTTCTTAAATATATATTCTAACATTATTTTTATTAGCTTCTAATTAATAAAATATTATTTCAAAGGTATATATATATATATATATATATATATATATATATATATATATATTATAGATTATATTATTAATTTTATAAATCACAGTGTGAAAGCAACACCTCAAATCTTGAGAACTCAAAATATTACAATATTGATGTTACAATATGCTCACGTTAGTATCGCAAGTATAACATGACAACAACTTTACCGTGACATACCTTGTAATAAAGACACATTAAAAAGGAAGACTCTAACCCAATTAGTTTACAAAGCATTCAATAAACCTTGATGCACCCATACAATGTACAATGTGACAAGTCTATATCAATTCTGTTCAGGCATTGTATGAAGTCTATGGACCGAGCCAGGGAATTAGGAGATTTAGATTGAATAGAAAATAACATAAATGGTTATGGTGGGATAGCAAGAATTTTGAGAGAGAATTTGATAGTTTGTAGGAGAGAGAAATCGAGTAAATAAAATGGTTTATGTCATTTCATTTATGCCTTGGTTCTTCTTATTTATACTCCTTAGAGAACCGGAGTCAATCACCATTATATAATTATTTACATCATACGTTCCTCATACTTACCCCTCAAGTTGGACTTGGCAAACAAGGGACAAGGCCCAACTTGAAAAAAATAAAATTGTGTTGAGAGGCACCTAAGGCTTTAGTAAGGACATCACTAGTTGAAGACTAGACTTGACATGAAATGTTTGGATGAAGCCTTTCTGAACACGTTCATGAACATAATGTCAGTCAAGGGTAAGGTGTTTGGTGCGTTCGTGAAACACCAGGTTTGTTGTAATATGTTGAGCCGACTTGTTATTGATAATACAAAGTGATAGGGAGAGGACAAGGTACTTGTAAATCTTTGAGCAGACCAAACAACCAGACAAACTCACCATAAGTGATGGAATAGCCCGATATTCAAATTCCGTAGACGATTTGGAGACAATCTTTTTCTTCTTGGTCTTCCATGAGATAAGTGAAGTACCCAAAAACACAATATTCGGTCAGTGATCGACCATAAATGTGCAATTGCCCAATCTGCGTTAGTATAGGCAGATAGATGAAGAGACGAATTGGAAGACATAAACAACACATGCGTAAAAATACCCTTGAGGTAACAAACCACCTGTAAAGGTGGTTGATAATAAGGAACGTGAGTTTCATGCATAAATTAGCTGAGTTACTGAGTTGCGTAGGAAATATCAGGTCGAGTTAAATTGAGATAAAATTGGAACTAACTCACCAACAAATGGTGATAGTTTTAAGCCTTTAGAAAAAGGAAATAAAAAAAAAACTTTACATTCGACAAACTTGGTATCCTAAACTATGTCATGAATAAATTTCCTCTAGTTAAATAATTAAAATACCTTGGGAGCATCTAACAACTTTAATACCGAGGAAATATCATACTTCACCAAGATCCTTGACGGTGAAGATAAGTCTTAATGTCTCTTTTGAACTTTGAATAATGGGAGGAGAATCTCTTCCGATGAGCAAGTCATCAACATAGGCTAGGACAAAGTAAATGAAGTTGGAGTATGCATAACGAACATGGAATAGTCATGCTTTGATTATTGAAAACCAAAGTTGAGAAGGAACTTGGATAGCTCAATGTTTCATTGGTGAGAAGCTTAATTGCTTCAACCCATACAAAGAACGCTTCAGTTTGCACTCATGACCGGGTAAGACACGAGAATATCCTAAGGGAAGTTATAAGTAAACCTCATCATCGAGAAATCCATGGAGAAAGGCGTTGTTAATGTCAAGTTGATGAATGGTCCAATGCTTGATAAAGGTAACAACCAGAAGAGTGCAAATAAATGTGAACTTAGCGACGAGAGAAGGTGTGCTTGTAGTCTTTTCCTTGTATTTGGTTATAGCCCTTAGCGACTAAACGTGCTTTGAAGTGTTCTACACTACCATCTGCCTTGAATATGACCTTGTATACCCACTTAAAGCCATGCAATAATGTTCTTGCTAGAGGTCAATGATACAAGATCCAAAGTATCATTTTTTTCAAAGCATCCCGTTCATGATGCATAACAGTAACCAATTTAGCATGCTTGACTGCTTGAGCATAAGTAGTAGGTTCAAAAACTATCATAGGATGAAGCAATGATGCCTTATACTCAGAGGGAAATTCTGCTAGCTCAACAACAATGGCAAAAATTTTTTTTGACGATTCAAGAATAGATGGACAAACAAAATCATGAAGATGAGTTAGAGGATGTCCGACTCTAGTAAATCTGCGAGGTGTAGGAATAGGAATACAATAATAAAAAACAATATTTGGTGAAATATCAAAATCATTAGGAGATGATAAGATAAACGGTGAGTCGGTAGTTGTCAAAACAATGTCAAGAGAAGATATTGATGTGGAAGGAACAATCTCAGAAGATACTGGTGTAGCTATCTCATAATCTGAATTGAAAGATGGATAAACTAGAGGTAATGAAACACGGGATAACTTGGAACTAGGGACAAGTGGAGTCATAACTTGTCTGAAAGGAAAAACCTACTTATTGAAAATCACATCTCCTGTCAACTCTCCTGTCAACACTTCTCACTTCGCAACCATACTTCTCTTCACCATAAAGAATCACGTCAAGACTCTCACCTTTGCTAACTGGCGCCACCACTCACCCACTAGCCGTCGTTGGATGATTTCCCTCGGTATTAGCCTTGATAACATTCTGCTCTAATCCCTCTGATCTTGTAATTTGATCTCTGTACTCTCTCTTTTGTCTCTGTTGTACGTTATGACCTTCTTGTAGACTCCCTCTTCTGTAATTCCCCCCCCCCCCTCCAATCAACACGTAAACCATTGGTTTCAAAAAAGAAAAAAAAATCACATCTCGGCTAATAACTATTTTGTTTGTTGATAAATCAAAGAGCTTGAAGGCTCTATGTGCAAGAGGATAACCAATTCAAGGAAGATACACTTCCTGGATTTGGATGCAAACTTATCTCGATGGTCAATATCAATAAGAGCATAGCATAATGACCCCACAACTATCAGATTGTCATAAGGAGATTTATTAACGAGCAATTCTTATGTAGAGTTCCAACGAATAATAGGAGTGGGCAACTTATTAATGACGTGAGTAGTTGTAAGAACACACTCACCCCAAAACCATAGAAGAATATTTGCATGTAATCTGATTGCTCTGGCAGTTTCAATCAAGTGCCGATATTCCTTTCAATACGATCATTTTGTTGGGGATTCCGAGGAGCTGATCTTTGGTGCATGATACCCTTTTGAGCAAAGAAATTTGTGCATTGTTGTTGGACAATCTCTGTACCATTGTCACTACAAATACTTTTAATTGAACAAGCAAATTGTATTTGCACAAGTGAATAGAAGGCTAAAGTATAATAAACTTGCAATTTATTCTACAATAGATGTGTCCAGGTTACCTTCTATAATCATCAACAATTGTCAAGAAATAGTGTGCTCCAAATATTAAAGTCAGATGATAAGGTCCCCACAAATCAAAATGAACCAAATCAAAAGACAGGCATGAGATTCACTTCTTGGATATGGTAACTTATGATGTTTAGTAAGTACACAAATATCACATGTATGTGAATCTTTACATGATGATAGGTGAGAAAACATATGTTTCATTTTAGTCATGGAAGCATGCCCTAACCTAGCATGTAACACTTCCAAATTAACATCGACATTATTGTTAGATATTAAATTAATAGAAGTAGTATTGCTATGGGATCCTTGAATCTTGTATAGACCATTATCTTCAATGCTTGTAGCACAAACATTCTCACTCAAACGGTCCTAAAACATATAATGATCCGAGCCAAAATAAGCTTTAATGCCATTTCCATTAACTAATTTGCTTACAGAAACCAAATTATGCTTGAAACTGAAACACGCAACACATTGTGCAAAGTAATAGTGTTGTAAAGTGTAATAACCGTAAAATTTTTGTCGTGCTTGCTTGATTCAAATGAAGTTTTGCTTCCTCGCCCATAGAATTATTCACTACTGCTTTTATTTGGGGAAATTTGAGAACGCCAACAAAATAAAATTACAGTTAAGAGTTTTGGCCAATATAACGAAGGAAACAATTTTACAAAGTAATACAAAGTCTCAAAACGGCAAAAAGAGTCGCATAATCTTAATTCTTAAATGCTAAGAAAGATATATATCTTTGGAGCACTCGTGCTACAAATGATCATATAACTATGGTCGTGATAATGTTCGGATTTATAAATGTTAGTTTTGTATCATTTGGAGACTGAAGCTGCATCTTCACGTTTGCGAGGTTATTAAAACACTTAGAAATTTCATATGAAATACATTTATTACCAATATCTTTCATACCTCTCGAACATATTATAGTACGGAATATATATATATATTATTTTATGATACCGTTTTCATGCAAACTGTTTTAAATATTTATCGTATAACTTAATATTATATTATACTTCTATATATATATATATATACTATATTTATATAAAACACATATCATTTGTAAAGGTTATACATTATACATAATTTATATTTTATAATTTATGTTACTATGTAGGAAAGTAACGTATTTGTTGTTGTAATATAACCTATCTTTATTCAACTTTTGTGTGAATTTCATATGGTATGTTATATTTTATATTATATATATTATGTATAAAGACAAGCACGGAGTCGGTCCTTGCTTACATACATACTAGTGTAACACCCGTGCATCGCACGGGATTTTTCTAATTTCTTTTTAAGCCTATTTTTTATCAAAAATAGTTATATATTTTTTATTTTATTTACAAATAATTTAAACTATGTCTTCATAACCCATCCATTATTAATATTTAAAAATTATTTATAATTTGTGAAAATGTACTTATTATTATCAAATTATGTATTACTAAATAAATAATGTTAATACATTATAAAATATTAAGAATCTAAAGAAATTTTTTTATATCACATGCTCATTCATTTAATTAAATTACCTTATATATGAACAACCGATTTTTTTTTGAGTTTATATTGTTAAATAATAACAATGAATGGAAATAAAATAACTATATATATTAATTTTATATATAATATATATAAAATAAAATAAGAAGTAAATATATATTAGAAAAATATAATTTCATTGAAAATGATAACTAAAATTTAATAACATACGTAATGAACTAATGATAATATATTTTAGATAATAATTATGTGTCATTAGCCCATTGATCTAGCGCAGCCCAAGAACATTTACACAATAGCCCAAGACCATATAGTAATGAAAATATATTTTAAGAAAACAACAAACTAAAAACAATTACGGATCAGCATCTCCACCAATTTTTTTCCCAATGATAGAACAAAAGCTTACACATTATCTCTCCCATTTGAAAGGATCTATCACAGGGTTTCTAATTCTCTTCCGCCTCTACAAATAGAGTTTATACTCGATCATGTGTCAAATATATCTTTTTAATTTCGGAGTTCAATTGCATATTGAAGCAACGAATACCAATTCGATAGAGAACTTCAAATTGCTAAATCTCTTGTGTCCTGCTTTTGGAAAGCATACAAATTAAGTTTGAAATAACATATGCATTACCCTCCTAAGAACGCTACAAACATTTGTATATGTTTCGAATTCTGCTCTAGCTTCTATCTTGTTAGCCTACATAAGGATGTCAAAACAGAAAAAACATAACCTGAGATAAACTTAACTAATGATATTACAACAACCATATAAATTGTATTAGACTATAGAGAAATACCTGTTTGCCCATTAACAACATAAAAATGTAGTTCCCGTGAATAGTAGTATTGATATGAATTAGACGGATGACTCGTACTTCAACACCACAAGTAAATATCTTTGCTTCATCTAGTTCGTTTGGAGGAAGACAATTGACGGTGTTTTTGATCTGAAAAATTATTGGTTAAAAACCCCAGTTATAATGAATTTAAAAGAGGCATAAAACTATTCTATACAACTAATACCGGAGAGACGTTCAGTCTTGATGAGTTCATAGCCTGCAATACAAAAAGATGCGTTATTCTTCATCAACAATAAAACCGTACAACAAAAGAACTCAAAGTTAATTGAATAGTAAAATTACCAAGTAGAAAATAAGTAACACTCAGATGAATGAACAACTGAAAGATTAGCACTAGAGTGCATCATCGATTAGGTATATATACAATTATACAAAGACTTACAATTAAGAATCAAATCATACGGTTATATATATATATATATATATATATATATATATATATATATATATATATATATATATATATATATATATATATATATATATATATATATATATATATATATATAAATAAAGATATATTTAGATTTGTTTGGATCGTTATCTCTATATTTTGATTTGATCAATCTTTCAGTTGGATTTTAAAAACTACTAAGCAACCTTAAATTTTAAATATTGTAACAGACAATTTTACCAACAAAATTTTTTTTTTTTTATAAATTACCCCATGTGCAGTCTATTGATTTTTGTTTTTTGCTTAAACAACCATGAATAGATTAGATGAATATCCGATCTTGTTAATTAACTTTGGAAAACCTAATTAAAAAATTTATGGGCATTATATATATATAAACTATAGTTCATTAATTTTTGTAATATAATTTAATGATAATGACTTTATTTTATATTATTTAAATGTTCATTTCGTTTGACATTTAAAAAAATGATTAAAAAAATATGTTTATAAATATATATATAATATCTTACAAATAAAAATAAAAAATTTATATATATAATATTTTGTTAATATTTTAATAACTAATGGAATTTAAAGAGATGATGATGTACAGGTGAAGTGAAGGAGGAATTTATATATATATATATATATATATATATAAAGGTTGAGCTTACAGATTTTATAGGAAACGTATTGTTAGGGTTTTCAAATAACAAATATATATATATATATATATATATATATTAATAATAACAATAATAATAATAATAAAAAAAATAATTTTTATTAAATAACTTTTTTAAAAGATTTTGTTGGAATTTGATAATAATTTATATTAACAACTTAAAATAATTAATTTTTTAAAATATTTTTTTATGCTGCGTTAAATCTGGTGTTGACACGTGGCAAAGAAGACTCTCCTTTAATACATATAAGATAAGATAAGATGTTTGATCTGTACAAATTACATATGTCACCTTTCAATTTTTATGAGTACACATTTTTTTTTAAGAAAAAAAAGAAAAGAGACTCACCTAATTACCTTATTTACCTATGCTTTACATGTAACATTTTCAACATTTTCTTTTGCTTTCACAATAGCATCTACAGAGAAAGAAGGGAGAATAGGGCCTTGTGCACTTTCACTCCATTTTCTTAGTACCACCATATTTGCTTTGTCCTTGTATACAAAGTCTTTTGAACTCTTACATCCGTACTTTGCACGGTTCATTTTTTTTCTCTATTGATCGAAATTCGCTCAACAGTTGAGAAGCCTCACATGAGTGGTTGACATTGATTCTCCCGATCTTCCTAACCGGGAGGGTGACCTACTCCTAGTCACGAACGTAACCTTGCACAACTTTCTGATCGTCCGTTCGAACGGGTTAGTGACGAATATATTATAAATTTATTCGTTTTTATATTATACGATTGCCTAAATAAATTTTAGGGTCGTTTAAATGGAAATTTGGGAATTCGATTGTGATTATATGATTATTGGAGTGATCACTGACTTTTTATTGTCGGAACCGGTTGACAAGCTTATTAGGAAATGCCTTCGGGCAAAACGTTACGTTGACCATATTTAATTAATTAATTAATTAAAGTATTAATTAATTAAACTAAGCTCACGAGAAGTGTCGTAAACTCAATTAAATTCCAAGGAAGGAATTTAATCAAAATTGAAAGTTGGAAGCTTAAACTAAGGAATGTTTTATTTCTGACAGGTAAGTCCTTTGGGCTTACTTAGCTAGTTATCGAAAATGTGTTATGTTATTGTTGAATGAAAACCTAGTTTCAAAGCATGTTAAAATAGTATGTACTTTATGTGAGTATTTACCTTGATATTATTAATTTTGCATGAATTTGCATATTGTGCATGTTAGGTCGTTGACCCTCATTACAGTAAGGCATAGTTTGTGGAGTGTAATGATTTTAAGAATTGGATAGTAAGGACAGTTAATGTTGTCGTGATTCGATACTAATGATGATAAAGCGACTTGAGGAAAAAATAGGTGATGAATTCTTCGCTCGAATCCTTCTTTGGGAATCTTAAGGATAAGATATCTTCTTTTTGGTCTACATGACCTATCTAGGATTATGGTTTATGTCTTTGGACTATTGAAGAATTTATGTCTTCGGACGTGTGACGGATTTTATGTCTTTGGACAATTTATTTTCGGGGGGCCTATGTGTCGTGTTGGAGTTAGGTATGACCATACCGTTCCTTCGGAACCTTAGGTCCAGGGTTGTTTCATCCTTTAGGCGACGGTTGGTTGATACACCTTCCACGACCAGGGCTCTGAGCGACCTCGTAGGTTAATCCATGGAAGAGTACTTACACAACTCGAGTAAGATCTGTTTGGTTGGGAGACGCCCGCCAAGGGAATTACCAACATATTTTTTGTATACTAGTGGTATAGAATTATTCCTACAACTGATTTACCGATCGGTTGTGTAAAACGTTTTGAATAACAACTCCAACTAACTTATATAGAGTGTTATCAATGTCTTAGATTGTGAGAAGATTTTGGGAGTTTCTTTCTATTATCGCTATCATACCTTGGGAAATAGACAAATTGTTGAGTCTAGAAATTTATCATGAAGTTTGTTGTAAGAACTTCTGCATTAACACGTGCATACTCTGATTGCATTCATGCATGAGTTTCGTTATTTATTATTATTGTAATATTATTATGAAATGTATGTTGCTATTCTATGAGTCTTGAACTGTGGATGGACTTGATAATACTTACATTATGAAATGGAAAGATTACTCTTAATTAAATAGTGTATTATGTTTAGCTCATTTGAATTATACTTTCTCGATATAATAATAATTTTCTTTTTGAAAGTTAGCTAACGGTTTATACCGCGTTTGTGTTTAGGCATATTCCTAATAGTATGCTTATGGTGACCTAGCGGAAGGGTGCAACATGTAAGAGCCTTAGTCTTTGGAGCTAGTTTTGGCCTTAGCCGCCCCGCAGGTCCGTGAGGCCGCCCTTGCGGCTCGTTTGTTGTTCCGCCCCTGCGGCCAGGAAGCCCGCCCCTGCGGTTTCCTGCGGCTGCAGCCGGCTTTGTTGACTCTTGACCCGTGCTTTACTCTTTCATTCCTTAACCTATTTCCTTCGCTTTGGGAGCAAGAGATCTTCATTCCCATTCCAGAATACCTCCTCACGTTCGTCTTCTTCTCTTCTCCTTCTCCTTGATCTTGTTCTTGATTTCCTTAAGTTGAAAGAGAAATTGTATGTGGTTTTGATGATTTTGATGCTAGTGGATGTTGTGCTGAGCTTGAGAGCCAGCTAAGGTACTGTCTTGGATCATTTTCGTGCTTAGGCCACAACAGTGGGTAAGCTTCTTGTTCTTGTTCTTCTTCTTCTTTGACTCTCTTTCTCTTTCCTAGCTTAGGATTAGATGTATGTAAGGTATATTGATGTTGGTTTGTGTATGTATATGTATGTCCTTGGTTTTGGATGAGAGAAGACGTGATTTGATCACGTGAAGAGTGAAAGAGAAGTCGGGACTCTACGTTCTGCAGAGTCGCTGCCCCCGCGCCTGAACGTCACTGCCCCTGCGGGAACCTTGTCACCGCACCCGCGCTTGGAAGTCGCCGCCCCTGCGGAAGCCGTGTCACAGCGCCTGCGCCCGTGCCTGCGCTTGCTTGCGGCCGCTGTCACCGCGCCTGCGGCCGAGCGTTGCCGCCTCTGCGGTTTACCTTGCTCCGCTCCTGCGTCCCCTTTGTCACGCAGGTGCGTCTTGTCCCGGATCTACCTAGAGTAGTGTAGGTCCTTTCCTTTCCTTTCCTAGTATGAGAGGTAGTAGCATGCTAGGTATATGTTTGAGGATAGAATGATGATGAGTATGATATCGTTTATGCCGGTTATGGCTTCGAGGTTTATAAGTTGGATGTGATCCTTATGAATCCCTTGGGTCTAGGTATGACCCCTTTGATGGATAGGAGTTTGATATATTGTTATGCCTTGTTACTAGGCAGTGTTGTCCTCCAGATTGGAGTGAACCAGGTTGAGAGTTGATCGTAGTTGAGACTACTTCTGAGTTGAGGTAAGTCCATAGGACTTACTTAGCTACCATCCTTATATTGGATGTATGCATGAGTGGTGATTGTTATATGCTTTATAGCATGCGATAGTGATTATTACCGACCTATTGTTTAGCGACCGCCCATTGTAGTGGCTGTGACAACCTGCCTTTCATCCCGTAGTGGAGTCTGGGAGGTTCTCTGTAGTTAGGTCAGATCTGGTATACGGGAAGGGCACTCACCACTCCTTATGGTATACGGAATCGTGTGCTTATACCACTCCAGCTGGATATAGCACTCAAAGGCAAGGATTATATTCCTCGTGTCACATATATTCATATTCAGATATTTATACGATTTGAGTGTTGGACTTTATAAAGATAATAAACCGGGTAAATGTGTGAAAGCATGATGAGGTGTTATGATTCCTGATGTGTGTTTGTGCTCTTGCATCTCTATATATATGTGTATGGTTAGCTAACGGTTTTATACCGTGTTGTAGATCCTTTGCAGGTTAGGAGAGCTGCAGAGTGATCCAGAGTGGGTGATCCGCTGAGGGCTCCGTACACTGGGTCGTTATCGGGAATATGGGATCTTTTGTTGTACAGTTATGTTTTATTTGTACTGAGCGGTACTTCTGTATTACCTTTTGATACATATATATCAGTTTCATGTTTTGTATTTAATCTATCTGTGCCTTGTTGTAAGATCCAGTGAACTTGTTGTCAGGCTAGGGTCAGGATCCATTGTGAGATCTTAGCCTACTAGCGCCTCGAGTCCTACGGATTCGGGGTGTTACAAAGTTGGTATCAGAGCCTTAGGTTGACAACAATGGCACTTGCAATCTGCGATAAAGGTCGAATAGATAAATAAACAGAACCCGAAAGGGGTATGACTTTTCAAAAGGTTTTGATTTTGAAATGAGTACAAAATGTTTTGGGATATCGTGTACGTGAGCCATCGCCCCTCTGAACATCTCGACAGTATAGATATATATATAGATATTCTGTTGTGATTGATTTGATATATATCTATACATATGGCATATATATAGCCTTCTAAGTTAGGTTTATGTCCTTTGCAGATGGTTCAGACTAGAGCCTTACCTGCAGCATGACGAGGTAGAGGTAGACCCCCTCTAGGTAGCGGACGGGGTAGGATCCCCGCTGTTGATCCACGTGCAGCAGAGGAGATACATGAGGACGTTGCTCAGAGTGTCGTTCCTGAGACTGGGAACGGGGCAGCTGGGAGACAGGGATCCCCGAGAGTCTAGTCAGATGACTCAGATCGTGTCTCCATGGAGGGACCAACCTTCCGCGAGTATATCAGACGAGTTGAGGAGGCTGCCATGGCAGGTAGACGTGCCCCTGATCTGCCAGCACAGGAGGGATCCGCTGAGAGATCCCATACAGTTACTCAGGTGCCCGCTGTACCGGCACCTGCTGTTGTGATTACTCGAGCTACAAAGGAGCATAGAGGGCCTCGACCATAACTTGGTTGAAGGCATTCCATCAGATAGGAGTGCTCCTTTCTCTGGAAAGGTGGGGCTGGAGGTAGAGTTGTGGATATGACATGTAGACTAAGCTCTGGAGTCTATTAGATGTCCAACAGACAGGCAGATAGAGTTGGTGCAGACTTTGTTTAGAGACTTAGCACAACACTAGTGGAGGTCTGTACGAGTACACGTTACTAGTTATGAGCAGATGAGGACTATGATTAGAGAGCGTTTCTGCCCTGCCTCACCGAGAAGGAAGAAACTGCGGGATTTTGTTGAGGCTGGATTTGAGGATGTACCAGTCTCAGAGGCCATTAGGAGATTTCAAGAGGAGCTGGTATTGCCGGGACCAGCTGCACCTTCTGCAGATCATCATGTATATCTGTTCTCCCGACGACTGAGGGATACTACCCGGACTTATATGGCGGGTTTCCACTGTGAGTCTCTGATGAATTATCAGGACAGAGCTTCCGACTATGAGAGGGAGCGAGCTGGACAGAGGAGAGTTTCTCAGACCGGAGGGTCTGAGAAGAGGCAGCGTACTGGGCAGACCAACGGTACTGGTGGAGCTGTTGGTACCGGGCGAGGCCCGAGACGCCAGAGTTATTCCTCGTTTGCACCAGTTGTAGATAAGGGACGGCAGTGTTATAATTGCGGTGATCCTGGACATATACGACCAGAGTTACGAGGCCGGTAGTGACTTGCTACACCTGTGGTAGATCGGGTCATAGAGCTGTCTTCTGCCGACAGGGCGGATCTTCATCTCAACAGGGTTCTTCCCCTGCCAGTGTAGCGGGAGGTGGGTAGAGGTCACCTCAGCAGCAGCAGATGCAGGGACAATAGAGAGTCCCAGATCGCCCTACGACTCAGGGATTTGCTCTTGGGCTGAGTAGAGGCAGAGGTCGTGGTGGTAGTACCACAGACACTAGAGGACCACAGGGTCGAGTTTTTGAGCTGAGGAGTGCAGAGGAGCCAGCTGCACCGACTGCTACAGGTACCATTCTGATTCATGGTTTACCTGTTAGAGTTTTGTTTAATACGGGTGCTACGCATTCTTGTATATCTGATGCCTGTGTAGAGCGTTTGAGTATATAGATACGATTGAGGGGATGTCCTTTATTATAGGGTTACCCGATGGTGGTAGGGTCAGAGGTACCCGTGAGATTCATAGTTGTCCCATTTCTGTAGGGACTCGTGTGTTACTAGTTGACTTTTTTGTCATGCCATTAGAGCATGAATAAGTCATTCTAGGTATGGATTGGATGGATAGACATTCCGCAGTGTTAGATGTAGGTAGGAGGACTGTTACCCTCTCTACCGAGTTAGGTCAGATAGAGGTTTTCCGAGGTTGGGACCTTGGAAAGACAGGCATGGTTATCAGTGCGATACGGGCAGCTAAACTGATTGCACAGGGTTGTGAGGCCTTCTGGTGTTATGCCATGAAGGAGAGGGAGAGTCCAGCATTAGAGGATATCCCAGTGGTCTGTGAGTTTACAGATGTGTTTGCTGAGCCGTCCAGTTTGCCGCCTCAGAGGAGTGTGGACTTTGGTATTGATTTAGAGCCTGGTACGAGACCGATCTCGAAGGCCCCATACCGGATGGCGCCTGTTGAGATGTTAAAAAGCTGAAGAAGCAACTCGAGGAGTTGACTGAGAAGGGTTTTATCCGCCCTAGCGTATCCCCATGGGGAGCACCTGTCCTCTTCGTACGGAAGAAGGACGGATCGTTGAGACTGTGTATTGATTATAGAGAGTTGAACAAGGTGATCATCAAGAACAAGTATCCATTGCCGCGTATTGATGACTTGTTAGATCAACTTCAGGAAGCGATTGTATTCTCCAGGATTGATTTGCATTCAGGTTATCACCAGCTGAGGGTGAGAGAGCAGGATGTGCACAGGACAGCATTCCGGACCAGATATGGACACGACGAGTTTGTAGTGATGCCGTTTGGGCTTACGAATGCCCCAACAGTTTTTATGGAGTTGATGAACAACATCTTCATCGACTTCCTGGATCAGTTTGTGGTGGTCTTCATAGACGATATTTTGGTGTACTCTCGCAGCAGAGAGGAGCATGCAGGACAGCTGAGGACTGTGCTACAGGTTTTACGAGATAGAGAACTTTATGCTGAGTTCTCTAAGTGCGAGTTCTGGATGCCAGAGGTAGCATTCCTGGGTCACATTGTTTCCGCCGAGGGGATCAAGGTTGATCCGGCGAAGATAGCGGCAGTAGCAGCATGGACGACACCGACGAACGTCAAGGAAGTACGTAGCTTTCTTGGCCTATCCGGTTATTACAGACGCTTTGTGGAGGGATTTTCTGTGATTGCCCGTCCACTGACGAGTCTACTGAGGAAGACTACCAGATTTGTATGGTCTGATCAGTGTATGTAGAGTTTTGAGGAGCTGAAGAGACGTCTGACTTCTGCTCCTATTTTGGCACAGCCAGAGGGTACAAAGGATTTTGTGGTTTATAGTGATGCATCCAAGCTGGGCTTGAGATGTGTATTGATGCAGCGGGGCATAGTGATTGCATATGCGTCTAGACAGCTGAAGATGTATGAGGAGAACTACCCGACTCATGATCTGGAGTTGACAGCGGTAGTTCATGCACTGAAGATCTGGAGACATTACTTGTATGGTGCTACATGTCAGATCTTCACAGACCATAAGAGTCTGAAGTACATTTTCACGCAGCGGGAATTGAATAACCGCTAGCGTAGATGGCTTGAGCTGATCAAGGATTTTGATTTGGAGATTCTGTATCATCCATGGAAGGCGAACGTTGTCGCCGACGCCCTGAGCAGGAGGACACCTTGAGAGCAGGCGATTGCGAGGCTGACAGTTCAACATCAGCTATAGAGAGACCTGGTCTTAGGGATGGCAATTTCATCCGAACCCGACGGAGACCCGATAACCCGATCCACCATAAAAGGGTGAAAACCCGGTATAAAGCGGGTGAAAGCGGGTGACGGGTGGAGCGGGTGATGGATCGGGTAGGATTCGGGTGGACGTTTCATCCATCCGTCACCCGATCCATCATCCATCCACCCATCCGACCCGTTTCACCCGTTTACACCCGCTATAATTATTTAATAAAAATTTATTATTAAATAGATATATATATATATATATATATATATATATAACAAAACTAGAAAAACCCTAATTTCTTTTTGGATCTTTCACTTTCAGCCTCTCACGAAAGGTCAAAGCATTCCGTAGCTGCTCGAGAGAGAAGAGAGAGTAAGAGACGTTGCCGACTTGACGTCCACAGTCGCCGCCTTGACGTCCACAGTCGCCGCTCACCGGCCTCAGTCGCCGCCTCGCCGGCCTCACCACCCTCGGTCTCGGTCACTTCGCTCTTCTCTTCGTCGCTGGCCTCAATAGCTACTTCGGCAGTTCGGCTCTTCGCCGTCTCGTTGGCCGTTTCTCTCTGACGCTACTTCGGCTCTTCAATCTTCTGTTGCTCGTGTTGCTCGCTGCTCGCTACTTCGGTTCTTCTCTTGCTCGCTGCTCCAAAGTCCTCAGTCGCTACTTCGTCTTCGGCCTCAGTCGCTAGACTCGCTACTTCGTCTTCAACCATTACAGATCTAGCAACAACATTACAACAGAAAGTGAGTAATACTCTTCTGATCCAGATCCAGTTGCTCGGTTCGTTTCTTCTTTAGTGTTCACTTCGTTTCTTCACTCTTCTTCACTCTTCAACGCAGGATCTACTATTCTGTCTCCGGCCACAGAAACCTGCTTCTCAATTCCGGCCACAGAAGACCATCTCACAACAGACTCTCTACTCCTCAGTTTCTGCTTGGTTAGGATCCTACATTCTTACTTGTTTTAAAAATTTATATTCAGTTTCCAGTTTTATACTCTTATTATTGGAATCATCCTGATGAATTTGAGCTACCTGAATACCCATGAACATATATTTCAGACTACTTGTTTTGATTTCAGTTTCTGCTGATTTCAGTTTCAGTTTCCGTTGGTTAGGATCCTACATTTCTATTGATCACATTTCTATTGATTTCAGTTTCTGTTGATTTCATACTCAATTTGGTTAGGAACTTAGGATCCTACATTTCTATTGATTTCAGTTTTTGTTGATTTCAGTTTCTGAATATGTTATATGCATTGATATAGTTTATATTCTAATATTTTTACTTACTTTTTATATGCGTTGTAGGAATTACTTGAATATGTTGGTGAAGATGTTCTCAGACATGTAAATCAAGTGCCACGTGACAAATATGTAGTTTCTTTCCAATGTTTTGAATAGGTATGTGCAAGCTGTTTTCTATTTGCTATTTTTGAACGTTTATAGTAGTTTTTACTTTATATTGTACATTACCATCCTACTCAAATGGTAATATGTTCATTTTATATTTGATTTTTACGTGCTATTTTTGTTGTTGTGTTGCAGGCATCACTTAAATTTTCAAATGTGTTGTGCGTTATCTTTTGGGAACCGAAGACTCTCAAATTTCTCGTTTTTTTTAAGAACGTCAACTTATAACACTTGTTGTAATATTTTTCTTTGAATGATATGTGTTGAATTCAAATTTATCGTGTTTTGTTATGGATAATAAGTTGTCGGGTTGATTTTTTTTTTTTTGCATTCGATTCCGAGTTAATACCGATTTACAGGACATGCGTAGCACACCCGAAATCTCATCCGATCTACCCGATTCATCCGTTGGATGCGGGTGGATCGGATGCGGGTGAGAAGTTTGGCGGGTCGGTGGGGTGGATGGAATACGTTAGTGGGTCGGGTGGCGAACAAGGTCATCCACCCACCACCCGATCCATGGCCATCCCTACCTGGTCTAGTTAGAGTTGGACATCCAGTTTCCTAATGAGGATGCCCGGCTTAGTACTTTAGAGGTTCTTCCTGATTTGTTGAGTGAGATCCAACAAAAGCAGGAGACTTGCCCGACGCTGATGAGGATCAGATAGAGAGGATGTCTCAGGATGAGGCACCACAGTTCCTTCTAGGAGCAGATGGAGTTTTGAGACGCCGCGGTCGCGTCTGTATACCCGCTAATGCGGAGTTGCGCCAGAGGATATTACAAGATGCTCTTGTATGCCTTATTTAGGGCATCTTGATACGAGTAAGATGTACCAGGATTTGAGACGTTCGTATTGGTGGGGAGGGCTGAAGCCCGATGTGGCCAAATTTGTGGCACAGTGTGCGACCTGCCAGCAGGTCAAGATCGAGCATAGCAGACCTGAAGGTGAGCTCCATCCACTTCTTGTTCCACAGAGGAAGTGAGAGGACGTCACCATGGACTTTGTGACTGGGCTGAGACCGAGCCAGAGTTTTGATGCTATCTGGGTTATCGTGGACAGATTGACGAAGACGGCACGTTTCATCCCTATTCGGGAAACGTGGCCGGTGAGCAGATTAGCAGAGGAGTACACTAGGCAGATAGTGAGACTCCATGGTGTGCCGAGGACGATCGTCTCAAACGGAGATGGACGATTTACCTCGAGGTTTTGGCACAGATTCAGACTGCCTTGGGGACGAGTTTGCACTTTACTACTGCGTTTCATCCTCAGACAGACGGTCAGTCAGAGAGGACCATTCAGACACTGGATGATATGCTGCGAGCTTGTGTGTTGGACTGGGGACAAGTGTGGACGGATCATCTCCCACTAGTTGAGTTCTCGTACAACAACATCTGACATACATCTATTGGGATGACCCCATATGAGGCACTGTATGGACAGAGATGTCGTACTCCGTTATGTTGGGATGAGCCGAGTAATGTTAGTGGTTTGACACCTGATCAGATTCAGGATGATGTTGCTCGAGTAGCACTGATTAGAGAGCGGATGCTGACTGTACAGAGCCGTCAGAAGTCTTATGCAGATAGGAGGCGTAGACCTCTAGAGTTCAGAGTAGGAGCTCATGTGTGGCTGAGAGTGTCCCCGACACGAGGTGTTAGACGATTTGGCATTAAGGGGAAGTTGAGCCCCCGATATGTCGGACCGTTCGAGATTCTGGATCGGGTTGGGAGCGCAACATACATGTTAGCTTTGCCTCCGAGGTTAGAGGGTGTTCACCCTGTGTTTCACGTGTCTCAGCTGAGGGAGTACATACCAGATCCGAGACATATTGTGAGTTATGATGATTTGGTGGTTGAGCCGGACCACACTTTTGTTGAGCATCCGATTTGTTGTGATCTTTCAACGAGTTACTTCGGAAATAGAGAGAGAAGAGAAGACAAAACGTTTTGTGGTTTTGCTGCACAAACCTTGCAGCTAGGGTTTTCAATATACTTTGGTGGATAATGAATACAACCCTAAACCTATCTATTTATAACTATAAATAGATAGAATCCTCTATAAATAGATAGAGTCCTATAAAAAGATAGGATTCTATAAATAGATAAAATCCTCCGCGGGGGGCGGAGCCCCCCGCACCCCCTGTCGCCCCGGGCCCATTAATCCATGGGCCCAAAATATGTTTCCCCTGACCCATTGTATCAGTATACCTAGATTTATTGTCTTATTATAACACGATTGCAGTCCTAGAACGAGGTATGAGACGCTTGCGTTCGAAGGACATTCCTATGCTGAGGATACAATGGTCGAGACGAGGACCTGATGAGGCTACATGGGAGACTAAGGATAGTATCCAGAGGAACTATCCAGAGTTTTATGCCGAGATAGATGTACAAGTAGGATCGACGAGTAGATCTTAGTACTATATTGGTGAGTGTGATGCTTATGTGCTTATATGCTATGATATGTTTATTTTCGTACTAGATGTGATGTGATGTGTGATCTTATTAGATCTTGTTATGCTAGTGCGATTGTTTATAGCTGGAGATGGTTCTTTCCTCCATGCTATTGTTATGCGATTAGGTTTAGCTGGAGATGGTTATTCCTCCATGCTAGTTTAATGGACATAGTGGTGCTGGAGATGTTTTTCCTCCATGCCCTTCCGTTATGAGTATGATACGGCTAGAGATGTTCTTCCTCTATGCCTTTGTGATGTGATGACGATGGTTTGGCTAGAGATGTTTTTCCTCTATGCCCTGGATAGTATAGTGATCTTATGGCTGGAGATGATGAGTTCCTCCATGCTAGTGCTTGAGGTTATAGAGTGATATAGGTTGATACCACCGCGGAGATGTGATGCCTCCGGTAGAGAGAGTTATACCTCGGCTTCTGAGTCCGAGTAGTTTCAGGGTTTTACAAGTTTCGGGACGAAACTTGTTTTTAGGGGGTGAGGTGTAAGAACCTTAGTCTTTGGAGCTAGTTTTGGCCTTAGCCGCCCCCGCGGGTCCGTGAGGCCGCCCCTACGGCTCGTCTGTTGTTCCGCCCCTGCGGCCAGGAGGCCCGCCCCGCGGTTTCCTGCGGCTACAACCGGCTTTGTTGACTCTTGACCCGTGCTTTACTCTTTCATTCCTTAACCTATTTCCTTTGCTTTGGGAGCAAGAGATCTTCATTCCCATTCCAAAATACCTCCTCACGTTCTTCTTCTTCTTCTCTTCTCATTCTCCTTGATCTTATTCTTGATTTCCTTAAGTTGAAAGAGAAATTGTGTGTGGTTTTGATGATGTTGATGCTAGTGGATGTTGTGCTGAGCTTGAGAGCCAGTTGAGGTACTGTCTTGGATAATTTTCGTGCTTAGGCCACAGCAGTGGGTAAGCTTCTTGTTCTTTTTCTTCTTCTTCTTTGACTCTCTTTCTCTTTCCTAGCTTAGGATTAGATGTATGTAAGGTATATTGATGTTGGTTTGTGTATGTATATGTATGTCCTTGGTTTTGGATGAGAGAAGACGTGATTTGATCACGTGAAGAGTGAAAGAGAAGTCAGGACTCTACGTTCTGCAGAGTCGCCGCCCCCACGCCTGGACGCCACCGCCCCTGCGGGAACCTTGTCACCGCACCCGCGCTTGGAAGTCGCCGCCCCTGCGAAAGCCGTGTCCCAGCGCCTGCGCCCGTGCCTGCGCTTGCCTGCGGCCGCTGTCACCGTGCCTGCGGCCGAGCGTCGCCGCGCCTACGGTTTACCTTGCTCCGCTCCTGCGTCCCCTTTGTCACGCAGGTGCGTCTTGTCCCGGATCTACCTAGATTAGTGTAGGCCCTTTCCTTTCCTAGTATGAGCGGTAGTAGCATGCTAGGTATATGTTTGAGGATAGAATGATGATGAGTATGATATCGTTTATGCCGGTTATGGCTTCGAGGTTTATAAGTTGGATGTGATCCTTATGGATCCCCTAGGTCTAGGTGTGACCCCTTTGATGGATAGGAGTTTGATATATTGTTATGCCTTGTTACTAGGCAGTGTTGTCCTCCATATTGGAGTGGACCAGGTTGAGAGTTGATCGTAGTTGAGACTACTTCTGAGTTGAGGTAAGTCCATAGGACTTACTTAGCTACCATCTTTATATTGGATGTATGCATGAGTGGTGATTGTTATATGCTTTATAACATGCGATAGTGATTATTACCGACCTATTGTTTAGTGACCGCCCATTGTAGTGGCTGTGATAACCTGCCTTTCATCCCGTAGTGGAGTCTGGGAGGTTCTCTGTAGTTAGGATAGATCTGGTATACGGGAAGGGCACTCACCACTCCTTATGGTATACGGGATCGTGCGCTTATACCACTCCAACTGGCTATAGCACTCAGAGGCGAGGATTATATTCCTCGTGTCACATATATTCATATTCAGATATTTATACGATTTGAGTGTTGAACTTTATAAAGATAATAAACCGGGTAAATGTGTGAAAGCATGATGAGGTGTTATGATTCCTGATGTGTGTTTGTGCTCTTGCATCTCTATATATATGTGTATGGTTAGCTAACGGTTTTATACCGTGTTGTAGATCCTTTGCAGGTTAGGAGAGCTGCAGAGTGATCCAGAGTGGGTGATCCGCTGAGGGCTCCGTACATTGGGTCGTTATCGAGGATATGGGATCTTTTGTTGTACAGTTATGTTTTATTTGTACTCAACGGTACTTTTGTATTACCTTTTGATACATATATATATATATATATATATATATATATATCAGTTTCATGTTTTGTATTTAATCTATTTGTGTCTTGTTGTAAGATCCAGTGAACTTGTTGTCAGGCTAGGGTCAGGATCCATTGTGAGATCCTAGCCCAATAGCGCCTCGAGTCCTATGGATCCGGGGTGTTACACAACGCGGGGATGATTTGCGTATTGGTTGAGTCAGTTGAGTTGACTTCTTTCAGAGTTATTCTTTTGGTTGAATGCATAGTGGTATCTGTTTATATACCGTCTATGTTATGAATGGCCAACCTATTGTGCAGGTTCAAGTGTCAGTTGTGTTTTGTTTTACTTGGTAGTCAAGTTTGGCGTTTCACTTGCAGGTACATGGATTGTAAATGTTTTGATGAACAAACAGGTTGAACGTTTTCTTGTTTTGTTGTGTTCTTGTTGCAAGATCTAGTGTTGGTCTTGTTGTCAGGCTAACCTGACGGGGTCCGCAGAGTGATCCTAAGCCAAGTAACATCTCGGATATCCTCATGAATTTCGGGGTGTTACATTAAGAATAACAGTATTACCATAAGGAAGACAAACAGTGATGGGATTAGCCACTGATCGATGATCACCGAATAAAGATATGTCAGATATCATGTGGTCTGTAGCTCTAGTATCTAATCCACCATGTATATGCCTTGTTCTTTTATGATTATCAACAGAAGAGGAGGAAAATAAACCTGCAAATTAACAAAAGAAGATGTGTCATCTAAAATCTGTTTTTCTTTTCATAGCATTGAGGACTTCTTGGCATATAAGATTCACCAGATGCCCATCTCCACTGTTAAATTCATTAGATATAGGTGACTCCATTTGAGCGACTCCATTACTTAAGGTATTAGATGCCATCGTTTGTCCCTCTTTTTCTTTAAGTTCCTTGAACCAATCATGATATACATGAAGCCTGAAACAACTGTCAATAAGGTGACCAGGCCTATGACAGTGATCACAAATTCACAATATCTATCAGATTTATCCTTTCAAACTGTCTGCTTATTGGAAGACCACGAGCTTTGCTTGTTTGAAGATCTTGATGATCTTGATGTGTTTATTTGCATTGGCATGTTGACTGTGTCGATTCACATCCAAATCATTCACTTTTTGTCCTATAGTCATAGCTCCTATGATTATTCTTTTTCTTTCAACCTGTTGAATTAAGTACGTACTAGGCCTTGTTGACTAATGTCATTGGTTCCATTGACCATATTTGACTTCGAACACCCTCAAAGCATTCATTCAACCCCATGAGAAAGTGCATCACCTTGTTTTTTGTCTGTTCTCTGATCATAGAGGTGCATATTGAGCTTTACTGGTTCTTGATTAGGAGAGGGATTTAATTAAACTTTCTGAGCTGAATCTATATAGTATGCTTATTCTAGGGCCAGATAGTGACTATTGCAACTATTTTTTCATTTCAATCATGCTTTAGATTAGAAGCTCATAAATATTAATCACAAAAAAAACGTTGTATTTTCTCATTGTTTGTACAAGCTGCATCATAGGAACCTTGTATTTTTTTGATAGGGAATTGTGATCAAATAGGGCGAATAGGTAAAGTTTTATATCCTGAATAATATTAATTACAAGAAAAACGTGCAAATGAGTTGCTGAATAAACAAAAATAGATGTGTATATATGCCTAAATTGGCAGTTCCATAGACATCTAGTTTCTTCAAGTAATACAAGGGACATCTATAGACCTATCCAGCCACATTATTTGTCGACTATATCATTTTATGTTTTTAACCTACGTAAATACATTTAAACGCTCGAATATAATATGGTAAACATTAAATTTTGGGAAGTCTATCATCTTAGGGTGACAGTGGATGACCAAGAAGTATCTAGCTGTGGCCTCCGAGGCGAGGAAAGAGATGGCATTGGAGGAATTTCAAGTGTTTCTACACTTGCTTCTAGCATTTGAACCACTCTACTCATTGAAGGTCTACTCGAAGGAATCGTTTGGATGCACCACAAGCTGACCAACATCATCTTCCTCTTCAATTCTTTGTCATCATCATCATCAACATCTTCTTCTTCAAGTTGCTTGTATATCCAATCAGGAAAGTATGAATCACTACTCTGAGTTTCATCTTCAACCTTCATCCTTCTCCTACTACCTATCACCTCTAACACCATCATCCCATAGCTATAAACATCTGATTTATGAGATATTCCACCAAAGTTCCTACAAAACACTTCAGGAGCAATATACCCAATTGTCCCTGTAGCCATTGACATGGATAACCTGCTTGGATCATCCTGAGGATACAACTTAGCAAGCCCAAAATCCGAGATCTTTGGGCACAACTTTTCATCCAACAAAATATTGTGAGGCTTGATGTCAAAATGTAGGATTCTCGTGTTACAACCTCGGTGTAAGTACTCGAGTCCTCGAGCAATTCCGAGTACAATTTGAAATGTCACCTCCCATGTCAGTGATTGACCACAACTAACCTCACCTTTAGTGAACTTGTCAAGAGAACCATTGACCATGAACTCAAAAACAAGTGTTCGTTTGCTACCTTCAATGCAAAAGCCTAAAAGAGTGACTATGTTGACAAGGTTAGTCCTGCTTATACTTGCAACTTCATTGATGAAGTCTTCACCATCTCCTTTCGATTGTTTTAGTAGCTTCACTGCGACAAGACGACCATCCGGAGACTTTCCCTTATAAACTGTACCATATCCTCCTTGTCCTATCTTTTCATTGAAGGAGGTTGTTATCTTTTTTAAGTCCGAGAATGTGCATCTCTTTGGAGCAACTGATCCGTAGCTTTTCAGGAAAGCCTCGATGTTCAGATTTGCTCGTGTTTGTCTGTTTTGGAATATACTGAAAAAGGATGAGTTATTGAACCTTCTTAGACAGTAGCAGCATAGAGCAATGCAGCCTAAAGCCCCAACTGAAGAGATGCCTGTGATTTATAAAAGAAAATAGATTTCAATTCAGCGTGTATACTCTACACAATGAGATTTCAGCTAAGTTGAACATAAATACCTATTCCAAGTTTGAGCCCAACTCGTCCTGTTGCAGAAATTGAGTAGACTTATCAATGACTGGGAGAGCAATTGATGCAATGGTGTATGGTATGTGCAAATGATATCAAAATCATTGTTTTAATACACCCAAAATACTAATTTATCAAATATATTTGACATGATAGCATAGAGTAAACTTAAATTGAAGAAACCAGACATACCTTTTCTAATGATAAGACATGAAGATCTACGAGGGCGATCAGGGCAGTAACAAAGGAACTCAGAGGTGTTTCCGTCTAACCCACATCTTCCACCACTGTCTCGGCAGTGACTACAGTTCATGGTTTTGTATTTCAATAGACAACCCCTACTCAATAGCCCTTCAATGCTGCTACTACTACTACTCTCATCCTCGTCGTATGGAACTTGAACTTGGTTTTTGCATAAACCAAACTCACTCGGATAGAAATCATCCGAGGAAACTGCCCACAGAGGATGTTCATTGTCTTGACACTTGATCTCAGTGTAATTTTTGCTAATGGCTGCTGGTGTTCTTGAGCAGTTGTGCAGCAGAAGGATATATTTGTGGTTGAAAGAAGTGTTGAATCTGTCATCACCATCCAAGGTGACATTGTGAATGGAGCTGCTGGTACAGCTGAAGTCGGAACTTGAGAAAGCGGAGTTGGTGATGTTAATTGACATCTCCTCATAGTTGATATCATTAATGATATAATCATCACCAGAAATTGGGATGATCGTTTGGCTTTCTCTGTTGCAGGAGACGTTGAATCTTCCCTGGCCACAGAAGGATGGTTGAATCGACGGAACATAGAAAGGATAACTTATGCTAAGACCTCCACATTCATAGGGCTTGCAGGCTTCATAAGACGTGTCTATCGAAAGAGCGCAAATTGGGAGGAGAAGCAAGACAAGAATGAGGAAATCTGAAAACCTTGTGTTCATTCTCTCAATGTTTGATGATGAAGAAGATGGAGGAAATATTTATTTTTTATTTTCAATGGCGAAGAAAGCTTAATTTAAGTCCGAAGACTAGTTGAAGTTGCCATAACTGATTGCCTTCAATGTCTATGGTGCACCCTACCATCGTAGACTTCATTGACTTTTCAACCGTGACTTTGGCATACAAGTTAGTAAGCGTAGCTTGACCAAGATATGAGAGCATCACTCTTCTCTTCAATACTGACTTCCTTGTTAGATGCTTCATGAAACTAGGATGGAAATGGGTGTTGGTCCGACTCGTAATTCACTTCTGACTCCTGATAACAGCGAACACTTCAATCCTTCCTCGTTGGTTTCCTTATACTGTCGCTCACTTCTAAATTATGTTGATTTACGTTTGTTATATGGAAAAAGTTTTTGCGATGGTTTGCATCATTTTGTATTTATTAGATTTCATGTTTGACGTTGGTTTATTATGATTAATAATATTCCGTGAATTAATAAATTTAAATTTGTGTTAATTTAAATATTTTTTTATACATTTAAATAGGGGAGGAGCGAGTGAGATGAGATCAAGACAATTTCACGTCCCGGCCCGAATATTATACAAGGGACGAAATTGGGACGATCCATTTATTTTTTTTAGATAAATTTCACCGGGTCCTATTCCGATTGAGACCAAGATGAGACTAGACGGGATGAGACCATTCTTGCTTTGTTTATAATATTTAAACTTTAAGATTTAATTTTGTACAAAAAATATTCGTGTATTTCATAATTGAAATGAAGGATGTTAAAATTTTCAATATCCATGATAAAGTATTACGTAATCCTCAAAATATAGTTAATGTTTTTCAATCATAAAAAAAAGTAAAAGACTAAATCGTAATAAATTAAAATTTGTTTAGGCCATTTGACTATTTTTCAATTTGGGTTTGCATAATTTAACTTTTTCAAAATATATAACCAACTAGTGTATTACCGTGCCTTGTACGGGATTTGATAAAAATATTTTTTGTTATTTATTTTTTTAAGGGATTATATATAAATTATTTTTTTGTCATTAGATAGAGTAGATAATAAGCAACAAATATTTGTACACTTTATATATAATATTATATGATACATTAATAAAATATTTAATTGTATAATAACTCATAATATGATTTTTTTTCTCCCTTATAATACTGGTTCATATGTTGATATTTTTATCTATTATATAATTTAATATAAAACATTAATAAATATTTGCTTAGGGAAGATCTTTGTTTTGTTAGTTGTTGAAATTTATTAAACGTTTAGATTTCTTGTTGGATTTAGCAGAATCTATAATTTTATACATTTTTTCTCAGCAGAATCTATGTTTTTATATATATTTTTTTAATAAATAAACTTAATTAATATTTTGTAGGTTGTGGTTAAGGGCCTGTTTGTTAATTTGGATTGTTGGGGATTCATTTAGATTCTTTTCTACGAGATTGTTGGAGATAGAATTTTTGAGTTGTTTGGTATGAGATAGAGGTACAAGATTGTATTCTTCATTTAGATTCATTTTGCAACATAATCTCCAAAAAACAATCTTGAAAAATGAAGATTCTAGGAGATTGTAGGGGATTGTTTACTTTTCATGCCTTTCATACCTAATAATCTACCTCAAAAAACTTATACCAAACACCCAAAAGCACCAAAATTTATCAATCCCTAATAATCTCCATCTACAAGAATCTTCAACAATCTCCATCCCCAAGAATCTAAAAAAAGAATCCCACAAATCACAATCTAATACCAAACAGGGCCTAAATGCTAAAATGACACGTGGTTGTTAGCATTTTTCTGTGTGACACGTGACAAGAGTGCTACTCCTATAATATATATAAGATGAATCCCAATGATTAAGGATTCGGTTTTATTTATATTTTATATTAGTTTTATATATGGGATGGGACGGGCCTACAACCTAGTGGAATGAAGAAACTAAAACTCGTATCTCGTCTCGGATATTTTTACCCAACTACTGTAATTATATCCGTTGGATTAAAGTCGTTAGGGTATCCCGTGGTTATAAATACCACCAAAATTACATCTCCATTTAACCAGACCATTGAACTCCTAGACTACTCATGCGGAGACGCTCGTCACCACCTACGAATTGAGTATTTCTCGGTGAAATCTCTGCATCCATTTCTAGCCAAGCTCGTGCATTGAACTTTCTCAACTTCCGTATCGACTTTATGTCATTTGACAGTTTAAGACTAACATATTCAATCATTAGTTATTTTATTCTGAAAATGGTGCAAAATCGACAATGAAGTTGGATGTCCAATGGACGAGCTCGGCTAGAAACTAACCGGAGAAATTTCACCGAGAAATTCTCGATCAGTAAGTGGTGATGAGCGTCTTCGAGTAAAGAATCTAGAATTTCAGTGATATGTATTGAAATGAAACTCAATGCAGTCGGCCTACGTTAAGTGCCAAAAATTTTCAATACATTCGGTCTATATTAATACTGTACGTTTATCATTTTTCTCGTGTTACTTTAGCGGCCCCAAAAAACACTCTTATTCATAAATAAGTGGTCACGATCTAGGATCCTGAAAATAAGCACACGAACTTTTTTTTTTTTTATTTTATTTTTAAAAGAACGTTTTTTACATTCTGTATGTGACCTGAAAACTAGATGATGAGTCACCACCAATTACCGTTCAAACAAATCAAAATATTTTATTACGAATTTTGAGGGGAATCAAAATAATAATTATAAAAAAAAAGATAGACACAATATCGTATTCTGATATTGTTGTATTTTGGATTAAATTAAATAGTCGCTTACCACGCACTCATTAACTATAATAATCAATAAATTAGATATATGATTTTTGAATATAAGATTTTTGCTTGAAATATTATTGGAAGTACTTATATTTATTTTTTAAATTTTTGGTTAAAATTAAAAGTAGGTTGTTATGAAAATTATCATTATTATATATTTTTATTAATTAGTTATAAAAGATAGTAATGCTAATTAATAAGTGATGATATTGATTTTAAAAAAATCAATTTTTTTTATTAAAAATTATATCAATTGTTAATGCAGTACTTATCTATATAACTATATTCAATGAGATAAAATATTATCTTTTAGTATTTATATAACGTAATTGATGGTGTGAACTAGGTAAAGACTTTCCTAGTTCAAATCGTATTTGTGTAATTAACTAATTTGTTAATTATTTAACTGCTAGCTATCTAAAACCATTCTTCCACTATAAAAGGAAAGGAGACTGACCAAGATCGAGAGAAAAAGAAGGGAAAGCCAGAAACCTGTCCCCTACCCCAATCCTCTATTCATATATATATATATATCTCTCTCTTACAATCTCTGGATATTTACTCAGATCATTCCGCTTTCTGTTTTTCGTGGATCGTTTTCGAATCCATTATCCGTTCTCTTATTCCATATTGAGTGAGAGACCAAGAAAAAAAAAAAAAAAGTTCAAGATAAAAAAGATGGGTGAAACTACACCGACTGCACAAGCACAACTACAGAGTTATCCATGGAAATGGACGTTTTACGTCGGATTCTGCTGGTTCCTCGCTGCCTGCGGCGGCCTCATGTTCGGCTACGACATCGGCATCTCCGGTACATTTTCCGCTCATGATCTTCATTCATCTAGATCTGTTATATATAGAGAATCCGACGACGTAGTTACAGATTACTAAGAATCAGATCGTAATATAGACAAAATTTGGGCAATATTGTGAAATTATTGAGATTTTCTGTCAATGGCCGATTATGATCGGAGATCTTTAGTTTAAATTTAGATTAAATAATTATAATTATTGAGATGAACACCAATATGCATGTGTATTGTTGACTATGCGTGTTTCTTAATGAACATCATGGTGTGTGCCGACAAACTTACCACATGAGGACTGCACCAAATATGTTTTTAGATTTAATTAATTGGCCAATTACTACGCACTTTGATGTTTAGATAAAATTAAACTAATCTAGTCCACCTAATTAGTGATTTAGATAACTATAAGTCACCTACCCACTTGTCTATCTGTCGATCATGACTCATGAGAGTCGTGACTATGCATGAATTCAAAGTTATTAATATACCATAAAAAAAAAATCATTTTCATAATGATATTTCAATTTATAATTTTGATTATTTTAATTGATTGGATGAAATTAATGAATAATATTACAAAATTAACAGGAGGAGTGACTGGAATGGATGACTTCTTGATAAAGTTCTTCCCGAGCGTATACAGAAAGAAGTTGCTAGCACACGAGGATAACTACTGCAAGTTCGACAACCAGTTCTTGCAGATGTTCACTTCCTCCCTCTACCTCTCGGCTCTTGTCTCGAGTTTCATCGCTTCCAAAGTTTGCTCGGTTTTCGGCCGTAAACCCACCATCCTTGTTGCCGGTGCCGCCTTCTTAGTCGGAACCCTCCTCAGCTCCCTCGCTAACCACCTCTGGATGGTCATCATAGGCCGCGTTGTCATGGGCGTTGGCGTCGGCTTTGGTAACGAGGTAAAAAATAAATAAAAATAAATAAACATTATATATATATATGCATGGATGCAACGTACGTACGTAGCTAACGTGATTTGATATGGGTTTGCGTTTGCAGGCGGTGCCGTTATTCTTATCAGAAATAGCGCCGATGGAATACAGAGGAGCAGTGAACATCCTCTTCCAACTGCTAGTCACTGTCGGAATCCTCATCGCCAACCTCGTAAACTACGCAACCTTAAACGTCCACCCAAACGGGTGGCGCTTTTCTCTAGGCGGCGCAGTCATCCCAGCAATCCTCCTCATCCTTGGCGGAATCGTCGTCACTGAAACACCCACCAGTCTTGTTGAGCGTGACCACATCGATGCAGCCCGATCTGCTCTCGTCCGGATTCGAGGTGTCCCGGATGTTGATCCGGAGCTTGAGCAGATAAAGGAATCATGTCGGCAAGCGAAGCAGCTAGAAACACAGAGCCCGTTCAAGGAGCTTTTGAACTCGAAACAGAGTGTTCCTCCATTGGTCATCGGAATGCTTATGCAAGTGTTTCAGCAAATGACTGGGATTAATGCTATTATGTTTTACGCTCCGATTTTGTTCCAGACTGTTGGGTTTAAGAATGATGGAGCGTTGCTTTCGTCTGTCATTATCGGAGTTGTTAATGTGTTGAGTACTCTGGTTTCGATTTTTTCTGTTGATAAGGTTGGTAGGAGAGCTCTTCTTCTTCAGGCTTGCGTCCAGATGTTCATCAGTCAGGTAATTAAAAAAACATCCCTAATTTCATACTAAACTTTGAGCAAGTTAGGTTTGGTCACCGAACTGAAACTGACAATTTCGACTAAAAACCGACAGTTTAACCGAAAACCCGAATTTTAATTAAAAAAATATTTTTAAAATTGTTATTTTTCTAAGCTTTTAACTCTTTATACTGGTTAAAATTTTAAACTTTATCGTTTTATTATTGTATTCACGAATTTTAATCGTTTTATTATTGTATTCACGAATTTTAAGTTATTGAATTTGGATATTAAATAGTTATTATATTTATAGATAATTGTAGTTCTTACTTTTTAGGTCTGTTTGGATCGAAAACCTAAACCGAACCGAAATTAACCCTAATAGGTTCGGTTTTAGGTTCAAATCGAAACCGAAACCTAATTTTATAGGTTCGATTTTCGGTCCAAGGTTTCAAGAAAATCGGTTTTAGCTTCGGTTCGGTTTATTGTGGTTTGGGTCGGTTTAGGAGCTATGATCACCCCTAATTGGTAGTTAATATACTGATTTTATATTTTGGTGCAGATGATCATCGGTGTACTTCTGATCCTGAAACTACACGCAGCAAACACGCTTCCGAAAGGCCCTGCGATAATCATTGTGATCCTAACCTGCACATTTGTGATGGCATTCGCGTGGTCATGGGGACCACTCGGGTGGCTGATTCCGAGTGAGACGTTCCCTGTAGAGACGAGGACAGCAGGGTTTGCCTTTGCAGTGAGTACAAACATGTTGTTCACCTTCATTCTTGCACAGGCTTTCTTGTCAATGCTATGTCACTTGAGGGCCTACGTGTTCATCTTCTTCTCGGCTTGGATCCTTGTGATGGCGTTCTTCGTGCTCTACTTCCTACCAGAAACCAAGGGTGTCCCCATTGATTTGGTCGCTGAGAAGGTGTGGAAGCCTCACCCGTTCTGGAAGAGATTTGTCGACGGCGAAGATTCCAAAGCGTGAAAAGATTCCTCATCCAAAAACAAGATTCGAAAACGTCTCGTACAGATTGCAATAACCAGCAATGTGCATCACTGCCTGCAATCATTACAGCAATGCTCACGTCGTCTTGTCGTTCTGTTGATGAGTTTAGGTAGTGTGGGTTCAGTTCAGAGAAGTTTGTGATTCTTTATTCGCTAGTATGTTCTTACTTGTTAAATGCTACTCAAGCTTCAAAAAAACAAAAGACAGTTATAAATTGATGTTTAGTTCTTTGAACTCTACAATTCCATTAACTAAATTACATTACACGGAAAAAAAAAAAAAAAAAAAAAAACTGAATCAAACAAGAAGACCAAATAAAAACATCTGATAAATTAAAGCATGAATGATCAATATTTGAAGAGAGGAACCTGCATTATTAGCAGAAGGCGGTGTGGCTGGAAACGAAGATACTGAAGGAGTAGGGGCGAGAGAGGTAGAAGAATGAAGGACGTTGATGTCGAGTTTCTGACCATATTGACAGTGACCAGGGACACCACAGAGGAAGAAATAGTGGCCGTGACGGGTTATGGTGATGGAGTCGTTTCCTGATGTGTGAGTTGCAATGGGGAAGGAAGCGTTGCAGGATTTGTAAGCGATGTGGGTCACTTGCATTACATTGTGGAATTGAGGACTGTAATTAAAAACTGGTGATTCATATGGAATATTAGCATACAATCCATATCACAAAACGATAAAATCATCAAAACAACATTCTGACAACTAATTCAAGCACAGAAGTTAATATTTGAAAAGTATGTATTACTCTGAAAATTTCAGAATAGCTGATTTGACAGAGAATCGATGCGGATGAAGCAATACCATTTCCAATTTGCATCTAAGATAGGACAATTAAACTAATTTAATGAAATAAGCCACTGTACAGTATCTGAATGCAAAAGCCCTAAATCTCTTTACAGAGAAATTCGACATCGAAAGCCCAGAAACTACAGAAACATGATTTTGGACAGGGAGAAATTAACACACAAGAAATCAAAGGAGGAGGAAGAAGAAGAAACATACAAATAACATCACCGATTCGAAAGGTTTTGGTGGAAGCCCAGGTTTTGTAATCGACAAGGCCAATGGTAGTCCAACCAGCCGAGTCCCCAACCTTGTATAATTCACCATTGCTAGGGTTTATTAGGAAGATGAAACCCATGAACAGAACTAAATTCACACCCATTAAGCTCGTGGATTACTCTCGCTGCACTTTCATGGAAAAGGAAAAACTCCGATTTATCTTTCTTGGTGTATTTTGGCTTTTGAACTGTTAATTTGTTCGGTGGCTGGGATTGCTTTTACCTTTTTGGAGTGGATTGTGTGCTTATGTGTTCATTGCATACGCACTCTGTCACCTACACAACGCTCGCTGGGGTATGTATGGAAATAATGATTCTATATTCCTATTGTTAAGCATGTGTTCATTCAAATGCTCTCCCTGCAACGGCCCAAAATTCTCTCTTTCTAACGGTTTGTTTCTACTTTAGACTAATAGTTATTTGCTTTATAAAAATAAGACTTTTATTAACTTTAAAAGTTATATTTTATGAAGAAAAAAGGTTATAAAACAAGTTTAGAAGAATGAGATAACAAGATAAAGAGGTTTGAACGCCTGGTCAATAGGTTAACTAAGTTAACTAAAAATAACTGTTTTAAGGCCTTAGAAAAATGGAGGTCTTGTTTGTGGCACAAGTTTAGAAGCAAATTTGTCCGGGAAGTGTCACAAGTATATCGGAGTGTCTTAGAAGTGTTTGATTGTCAATACGGATGGAGCACGAAAATTGGATGACTTTGCTACAATTATTGGTGTTATTAGGAATATTGAAGGTGAGTGGTTGGCGGACGCTAATCTCGGTGTATGTTCCGTTCCTACGGTTGAGTTGTGGGGCGCGTTTTATGTAAGGGCGGAGCCAAAAATGGGGTTGACTAGGCTCTCACCCATTCCGACCCGAAAAATTAATTCATAAACAAAAAAATTAAAAAAAATTAAAAAAAATTTAAGACGTTTATGACCCATTAAAAAGTGTGTTCACTAGCTCATCAATCACCGTTGAAATGGACTTTCCACTTGTCCAGTCAAATCAAAACTACAATATACCATAAAAACAATATATTTAAACATTAAGTTATAAACTTGTATCATTGTGTATACATTCATCTAACTTTTACCTTTTATTATGACAATATTTATCATAGGGAGTAGGATAGTTGCTTTGACAATTTTCCAATTTATAAAATTTAGTTATTAAAATGGAGATAGCTTCGATCAATTTATTATAATAAAGATTGCTGCTTTTATTTTGGTTTTAATATATAGTAGAGGTAATATATATATATAGGGTCAGGATCCGGTAGGAACAACCCTTAGAGTAGGGAATAAGAACCCCTAAGATTCGTTGGATTAAAATTTGTACGTTCATGATGGAAGGTGCATAATAAGCTTCCTAAGATAAGCTTCCTAAGATGAGAATCACATGATTGTTCATTTTTCATTATTCATTCATTAAATAACATAAAAATTAGGAAAACAAAGATCTTATTTTTGGGTTATCCCAAAAATAAACGTTGAAGCAATTGATCGTTAATATATTTTATAAGAACTTTGATCGTTAATATATTTGGTCATTAGTATATTTGGTCGTTAATATATTTTATAGAAAATTTGATCGTTAATAAATTTTATAAGAAATATGATCGTTAAATTTTTTAGGATTGATCGCTAAATTTGTTTTGGTAGTTAAAATATGAAAAAAAAAACATTTTAACCACCAAATTTTCTCTATAAAATTTTAACGACCCACAAAATATTAAATGTCCAAAATTTAACGACCCACAAAATTTTAACGATGACTATATTAATTATATAAAAACATTTTAACGACCAAATTTTCTCTATAAAATATAATAACGACTTATAAAATATTTAACGACCAAATTTAACCAGCATTATTTCCATATTACAAATTTTAACGACCAAATTTAACGAACAATTCTAAATATTTTATTTTCATATTGAGTCGTTAATATATTTATTTTGGTCGTTAAAATATGAAAATTATTGATTTGAATCGTTATCTTAGAAATTGACTAGATTTGGATCGTTAAAATATATATTAGAGGAAATTGACTCGGTTTGTGTGGAAAGCTAAATCGTTAAAATATATTTTTTTTAATTTTAATTTATGTTTTTAGTAATTAATTAAAAAATATATAAGTCTATTGGAGGAAAAAGAATATCTCATTTTATTTACTAAAATATGCTACCATATATATCTTCAAATCATGTACGTTCATAAACTTTAATGTAGTAACCGAAAATTTTTATTTAATTAGTTATTTTTTTAAAAAAAAATTTCGGAAACCGACTCGAGATATTGAGTCCGTTAAATCGAACCAACCGTACATGAAAATCTCGATCAAGGGCTTTCTTTCATTGGGATGGCCATTGCAAGGCCTACTTCTACCCTTGGCCCAATTATTGTCTCCTTCCTCCCTTTCTATTTTTTTTAAGCCCAGTCACCTTCTCTCTCAGGCCCACGAGCAACACGGTCCATGCTACAAGCAGACCTGCTCTTCTTTTCTTTTTCGTCAAGCCCAGCAATATGTCCTCCCTCTTCTGCGTGAACCGCCTTCTTCCTTGACCCTATCTACACGATCTTCAGCACAATCCCAACGACCCTCTTCTTTCGCTGAGTACGAGCTCCATCAACTAGAACGTTGGAATCGACCGCACCTTAACCGCCTTGCATCCAGGTGTAGACGGTAGGATCGGGACCTCTCTTTCACACAAGCACACTGCCGTGACGCCGCCGACCTTGGAAGAACAGCAAGTTGGTGTGTCCGCCCTCTTGGCCGATCTGCACAGCATCGGATCGGGATCACCTGCTCATCCTCCTTTGATCAACTGGCGGCATTGGGGGATCTTCGGCATAACCGCTTGACAGCTACACAAGCCTAGCTCTTCTCGATCTCTTGTATTGCGAGGAGGGTGAGTTTCCTTTCCTCCCTCGTTCTTCTCTCCCTCGTTCAAACTTAACATCACCTTCCTCCCGACTTTTCTCCACGTTACTCTCGACCTGTCTCTGCTGCGATCGGCCGACTCTTGTTGAACGTGCTTCCTTCTTCCCGGTTTCTGCACTGAATCAGGTGAGGACAGATATCTTCACTGATCCTCCTTTGTGGTTTTTGTATATTCTTGGAAGCCAAGAATTCATGCCTTACCTGTGTTCATTCCAGTCGAGTGTAGCAAATCATTGGTGTAGTAGTCGGCAGCCAAATCTCCTCCCTTGCGTGCTGCAGCCGAGTGAAGAGCTGGGTAAGTTTTCTTGTCCTTGCTGTTTAGATACGGTTATAGATGTACATGAAATCATAGATAAGAGGTGTGAGTTGAGGCTGAATGGAATCGAAATAGAAGGCTTAGGTTCTAGTGTAGGTTGTTAGGGCCGGTTTTGTCTCTTGAGTGATTCGAACTCTGGATCTGGATGTGGAGGTAGAGCTTTTTATTCTAAATCACTCTCTGCAGGAATCGAACTAGTGATGTGTTGCTAGGGTAGCCATTTCTAGAAATTTCAGTTCTTATAGCTAACTTGAGAACCAAGTTTCAATGACTTAGAATAATCATCTACCGTTGAATTTTAAATATGTTATAGATGAATATATCTAGTTTAAATTATTAAATTTGGAAAAGATCCAACGGTCGGATTTAGAGCTATAAGAGTACAAAGTAGTGTACCAAGGCAGTTTTTGGAAACTGAAGAAAAATGGCTAAGTATGGGAATTAGAGTGTGCATGAAGGCACCTTTGGGATTGTGTGTGAATCCTATGAAATGTTGTTTGAGGATTTCGATCATTCTAGTCAAAAGTAGATACGGTATAGTGTGTATAGGATTTTTCTCGGAATTTTTGAGAATTATTAAAAGGTACTTTCCTTATGCTAAAGTAGGGCACTCACGGTAGTTTCGGAAAATAGTTTTCTTAAGGTTTGGACATAAAGTGTAAGTTTGAGCAAACCCTCAAACTTAACATGGAGTTTTGAGGTTTATAAAGTGTTGTTGGACTATAGTGAGGGACATATAACCGCTTTGGGCACTTTTCGGAATTTTCCGAAAAGTTAGGGGCATTTTCGTAATTTCCACTAAAGTTAGGTTTTCTCGTTCTTTTGGATCCGAGAGCTTTCTCATTAGTAAAGCAGCCTTCTAGAAATCTTGTAAGCCTTAGAATATGGATTCTAAGTCGATCTTTCTTGATCAGGTAGTGGATAGTGTTAACCGAGCTGACGATAATGGTGATGGCTGGTAGACGTGTTGTTCAGGTAAGTCTTATGGACTTGCTTAGCTAATGATTCTATCTTAGTGTATGCTATGTGGTGGTGTGTGTTTATTGTTTTAATGGAAATTGATTATAACGTCGATATAATTTACTTAGACCCAAGTGTATGATAATGGGTCGTGGCATCGCTGCCCAGCATTGTAAGATGCTGGGAGGTTCTCTGCGACCAGTCTATACGGTATACGGTAGATATGCATTGGAACCATTCCGGTTGGTTTACGGGGACATAGGCGAGGTCGATGGGATTCTCGTGCCACAAATGAAGTTGAACTAATAAAAGTGAATCACTTAATGAAAAGATAATAATCGGTTTATGTGTGTTTTTTGTGATGTGTTTATTATCCTTGATGTGTGTTTGTGTTACATAGATATGTTTATATAGTGATTGTTAGTTAACGGTGAAAACCGATGTTGTAGACTTTGCAGGTTAGCCGTTGTTGAGGAAGCCGGAAAGTGTGGTCAGCCGGGGTTTCCATATTTCGTTATTTGAGTTACTTTGGGTTTTGTTGAGGTTTTCCTCCTTTCCGTTAGTTGGATAATTGTCTCTTTTTCACGGCTGATGTTTTTCTCCCTTTTGAGTCATGCATTAATAAAATACATTTTTAGTTTTATCGGTTTCTTATTTTGTGTCTTGTTGTAAGATTCTAGTTAAGTTGTTGTTCAGCTAAGGTCGGGACCCATTGTGAGGTCCTAACTAGTAGCATTCCGGGTTCTCAAAATTCGGGGTGTTACATTTAATCTAACGGATCATATTAGTTCCTATTCCCTACCCTAAGAAGTGTTCCTACATGATCCTCTCTCTCTCTCTCTCTCTCTCTCTCTCTCTCCCCCTCTCTCCCCCCATATATATATATATATATATATGTATATATATATACATATATATATATACATATATATACATACATACATACATACGTGTGTAGATAGATAGGTATATTTGAAAATTTATACATTTTTTTTTTCTCACTTTCGTCCATTTTTACATAATCTCTGGTTCTACCCTGATTTTATCGATTGAAGTTACATTGGGAGAGTAGTTACCGAGAGGTGATAACATAATCTGACTCTCGATTGATAGTATTCTTTTTTAAATTTTCTTGTTGGTTTTGAGTGTAATGCTTGACCCTCTAGATGGTATAATGAATATTTTATATGATGATATAAGGAGTTAGGTTATACCCGAGTGATCATTTAGCCTTTTTTCAACTTATAATAAACGCGGCTAGATGGACTGACCTCCTCCCAAAAAAAGAAAAACGAGGTCTTGTTCTATTGGGCTGAAACTTAATGACTCATGGCATTGGACGGACTTGACAGTTGTGATTTTTATTTTTTTAAAAAGAAAGAGGTTTACGGTTTGTGCATTCATATACGTACTACAGAAACGTGATTACAAACAACATGCTCTCAAAGTTGAATGATCGTATCACACACTATAACAATATAACATAGATCCAACAGCAGGAGCAGTAGTAGTAACATATGCTTTTTTTATTCCTTTCAAACACATGACCTAAAATAATTCTCTTATTTGTTACAACTAAGTAGCGGGAACAGATCCATTATGACTCTTGCTGACATAAGCAGTTTGAAAGCCATCGTCATCAGCATCCATAAATCTCTTCCAAAACCAATGCTTTCTCCAAACCTCTGTGATCTTTCAACGAGTTATTTCAAAAATCGAGAGAAAAAGACAAAACGTTTTGTGGTTTTGCTGCACAAACCTTGCAGCTAGGGTTTTCAATATACTTTGGTGGATTATGAATACAACCCTAAACATATCTATTTATAACCATAAATAGATAGAATCCTCTATAAATAGATAGAGTTCTTATAAAAAGATAGAATTCTATAAATAGATAGAATCCTCCGCGGGGGCGGAGCCCCCGCACCCCTTGTCTCCCCGGGCCCATTAATCCATGGGCCCAAAATATGTTTCCCCTAGCCCATTGTATCAATATACCTAGATTTATTGTCTTATTATAACAATCTCCACCTAGACAACATAATCTAATACAAAATTTGGAAACACATATACAACTCTAGGATCTTGTCGCCAGATCCTCCTTGTTTCTGTTGACAGGGGGCTTTCTCACTCATCTAACAATAAGGGACATGAACCAAATCCAAGCAATGCTTGAATTTGTTTGCGTTAACCGGTTTGGTCATCATATCAGCTGCATTCTGAGAAGTGTGTACCTTCTCCAGGATGATCTCACCAGAAGCTTCTAGCCGTGTCTTGTACCTGATGCCTTCTTTCTCTGAGATGCCTTGTTTCTTCTTGAACACCCATTTGCATTCTATTGTTCTCTTACCTGTTGGAAGAGAAACCAGCTCTTACGTCCTGTTCTTATGGAGAGATTCCATCTCCTCAGTCATAGCACTTACCCATCCTTCTTTCTCCTGACTATGAATAGCCTCTCGAAAGTTGGATGGATCATTTGTGCCAATAACTAGAGCATAATTAACCATCTCCTCAAAACCATATCTTATAGGGGCCCTTGTGATGCGTCTACTTCTGCCAGAAACAAGACTCTCAACCTGTTGTTGATCTACATCATGCTCACCACCTGCTGGTGTAGGTGTGCTAGAATCTGAAAGCTCCACCTTCACTGCTGATCTGGATTCAGTCTCTGTAACTGCAGGTTTCTCAACTTCCTTGGTATGTAGAAGCATTGTCTGCTCATCAAATACAGCATCTCGACTGATCATCCGTTTCTTTGCAACAGGATCCCAAAACTTGAAACCCTTCACACCTTTCTCATAACCCAGAAAAATGCACTTCTTAGACTTTGCATCCAGCTTTGTTCGCTCATCACCTGAAATCAACACATATGTTGGACTGCCAAAAATCTTCAAATTTGATAAGTCTAAATCAGAACCAGTCCATACCTCCTCTGAAACCTTCCCGTCAAGAGAAGTCTGGGGTGATTTATTTATCAAATAGACCGCCATGCTCATTGCCTCTGCTCAGAATTGCTTTGAAAGCCCTGCATTCAATCTAAGACACCGCGCTTTTTCTACAATGGACCGATTCATCCTCTCAGAAACTCCATTCTGTTGTGGTGTCTTCCGCACTGTATAATGTTTCTGAATGCCATGCTCACCACAAAAACTCTGAAATTGAGAATCCGTGTACTTTGGCCCATTATCCGATCTCAGATACTTCACTTTCCTCCCTGTCTGATTTTCCACTTCCGCCTTCCATAGCTTGAACTTGCTGAAGACTTCAAATTTATACTTTAGAAAATACACCCAGACCTTCCTTGAATAATCATCAATGAAAGTGACGTAATACCTAGATCTTCCTAGTGACGACACCTGAGTTGGTCCCCACACATCAGAATGAACATAATCAAGGATTCCACATGTGTTGTGCTGACCTGTCTTAAAAGACACCTTGGATTGTTTTCCCATCACGCAAAACTTGCAGAAGTCGATCTTACAACTCTTCACACCATCCGGGATACCTCGCTTGTGAAGCTCAATCATCCCCTTTCTCCAATGTGACCCAGGCGCATATGTCATAGAGTTGTGTAATCTGTCTCAGAAGCCACGGCTGCAACTCCACCGACAACGGTACTCCCTACCAACCGGTAGATATTACCCGATGTAATCTGCCCTTCATAACTGTCATTGCCCCCTTGCTCACCTTTACACATTCCTTTTTTGTTTTGAAACAGAACCCTTTCACATGCAAAGTCCCCAAGGAAATTAGATTTTTCTTTAGAGCTGGAATATGACGCACGTCAGTCAATGTTCGAATCACACCATCGTGCATCCTCAACTTTATCTGTCCAATGCCAACAACATTACAAGCCTTGTTGTCTCCTAATCGGACGGAGCCAAAAGTTCCAGACTTGTACGTCTCAAACCAATCTCTATTCAGAGTCATGTGAAACGAACATCCCGTATCCATGATCCATACATCTGAGTAGTTGTCTGACGTCACAGAGAGCATATCAGAATCTACACCATCTGAGTCATCTTTCTGCACCACGTTTGCTGATCTTGAAGATTCCTCTAACTTCTTATCTTCGTACTTCTTCTTCCTGGCACGACAATCACGTTTGAAGTGACCCTCCTCCTTGCAGAAGTAACAAGTTACTGGCTTTTTACCCTTGGACTTAGACCTGGATTGCTTGTTGCTTCCTTCTTGCTTCTCTTTCGTCCTCCCTCTATCCTGGTTGCCTCTAACATACAACCCTTCGCTTTAAAAATTCTCACTAGTATGTTGTCGTCGTTCGGCTTGTGAAAGCAACGCTATTGACACCGTATCAAGACTTATCTCGTCTTTCCCACACGTCAATGTCATCACCAGATTCTCATATGAAGAGGGTAGAGAACATAGCAAGATCATAGCTTTATCTTCATCTCCAAGTTTTACATCCACCCGAGCCAAATCCCCAATAATTTGATTGAAAATATTCACGTGTTTCACCAAGTCAGAACCTTCCACCATTTTCAACCCATACAATCTTTGTTTGAGATACAATTTGTTAGACAGAGATTTTGACAATACCGTTTCTCCAATTGAGTCCAAATCTCTTGACAAGATTTGAGATCAATAACGTGGTATATTACTTCGTCTGCCAAACAGAGCCGAATGACTGATGCTGCCTTCTCCTGCATCTCCTCCCATTCGTCGTCTTTCAACGACTCCGGTTTTGTCTCCTTCAACGCCTTCAACATCCCCTGCTGCGTTAGCAGATCCTTAACTCGTCGCTGCCAAAGACCGAAGTTGCCAGTTCCGTTGAATCGCGGAACCTCAAATTTTGTAACGGAACTCATCGACAACCTTGCTCTTGATACCAGTTGTTGTGATCTTTCAACGAGTTACTTCAGAAATAGAGAGAAGAAGATAAAACGTTATGTGGTTTTGCTGCACAAACCTTGCAGCTAGGGTTTTCAATATACTTTGGTGGATTATGAATACAAGCCTAAACCTATCTATTTATAACCATAAATAGATAGAATCTTCTATAATAGATAGAGTTCTATAAAAAGATAGAATTCTATAAATAGATAGAATCCTCCGCGGGAGGCGGAGTCCCCCGGACTCCCCTGTCTCCCCGGGCCCATTAATCCATGAGTCCAAAATATGTTTCCCCTAGCCCATTGTATCGGTATACCTAGATTTATTGTCTTACTATAACACCCTATGAGTCATCTCCTCGATGGGAATATTCTTGGTCTCCGGCAACAAGAAGAAAACAAACAAGGACATGATGACAACCCAGACGGAAAAGAAGAGGAAAATAGCCCACTTCAAGTGACAAAGCATAGATAAGAATGCCTGAGCAATCACGAATGTAAAGAGGAGGTTGGTGCAAACAGTTACACTCTGCCCCGCCGATCGAGTCTCCATCGGGAATGTCTCGCTCGGAATTAGCCACCCTACTGGCCCCCACGACCACGCAAACGACGACACGAATGTGCAGATCATCACCACCACCAGGATTCCGATGCCACGTGGGAGGTTCGAGGAGTTGTCGGAGACCTAATTGTAATATATTATTACCACTTGTTGATATATATATATATATATATATATATATATATATGAGAGTATGAATTCAAACGCTTGGTGATATTAATAACGTACCTTGACGGCGAGGACGATGGCGATTATGAGTTGAGAGAGGAACATCTGGACTCCAGCCTCAAGGAGAAGGAGACGACGGCCGACTTTGTCGACGGAATAGATGGAGACGATGGTGGAGACGTTAACGGCGCCTGTTATGACAGCAGAGTAGAGGGATGCACTTCCACCGAAGCCTAGGGTGTTAAAGAGGACGGGTGCGTAGAACATGATCGCGTTTATTCCCGTGACTTGTTGGAAGATCTGTTCATTTAAGTTATATTGTAACAAGAACAAATAAAACTGTATATATATTTAACATCTATAAACTGTAAGTTAGTTAAGCAACCTGCAAGGCAATGGAGATGACCAACTGGGGGCGGTTCCTACGTTGGAGAAGGTTCCGAAAGGGGTGGTTGACGAGCTTCGCAACTTGGCTAGCTTCTACGAGCTCAAGGAACTCCGGTTCAATGTTGTATGTTCCTCTTATCTTTCTGAGCACCGCTTTGCCTTCTTCCAAGCGTCCTCGTTCTATCAAGCTGTTTGGTGTGTCGCATACTAGCAATGATCCTATAGTTAGCAATGCTGCTGGAATTCCTGCCAATCCTAGTGACAATCTCCATCCCCATCCTCCTTTTATCCTGTCATCAACATTTTAGTTAACACGTACATATTGTCCTATGAATCAAGCATCAAAGACACCAACCGTAGTAGACTTATGCGTGTTAAATGAATTCCGAATAATGAAAAATAAAATTTTAAAGTTAGGTGTATATGTAATCCTAAGTTGAGATGGGAAGAAATCATGAAATTTAATATATATATGAAGATTTATGGTATATGGTTACCAAAGTTTGTGCAGAGATACCCTAGCTAATTAGCTAGATCACACGCATGCGCCGAGTTCGGGTGTTAAGGGTTGGGGTATGGCCCAACTATTGATTGTGTTAAGCTAGTCATCCAATTCTGTCTTTTTTGGCCAGATCGTCGATCCAAAAGTAGTTAAACTCAATCCTTAATCTATTCCTAGCCGTACTAATCAAGACTGTTTAGTTGTAGATTGAGGATTATTTTAGACTTGTAGTTTAAGAAGAAGTTATTTTAGTTTTTGGTCTTTTTATAAAAAATCTTAAGGTGTTTAGTTGAAACTATTTTAGAAGGTTTATTTTGTTTTTGTTTTTTTTTTAATAAATACAATAAGTCTAGTTTATTTATTATAAAAAAAAAAGTCTATTTACTAGTTCGACTAACTGAATCTCACTATTATGTTTTTTTTTTAAAATTATACTTACATTCTAATTACCCAATTTAGTGTTATCCAATTTTTAATTATCCAAAATTTTATCCAATTTTAATAGTGAATCACATTAGTAATTTATACAAATTGATAATTATCCAAACTAGTAATACCCAATTTTAACACCACAAATTATTGTTACCCAAATTAAATAATACTCACGTGGATATTACTCAACTTCAAAATACCCAATTTACTAATTACTCAAGTCGAATACATTTAATTAACTTTTTAATAATCCAAATAATAAATTTATTTAATTACCCAATATAATGAAGTCGCTTAATCACCCAAACTAATTGAACATGGAAAAAGGCAAAAAGCAGTCAAAGACACGCTTAAGACTACAAAATAGGGAGTTTTCTTCTTTGTAAATAAATTATTTAAATCAATAAGAGAAAACATACCCATTTAAGCATTAATGCTACAAAATAGGGAGTTTCACTTTTTAAATTAATTAATTTACATAATAAATAAGGAGCATGATTTGTTTTTGTTTTTTTTTAAAAAAAGTCCCACTACATCGATTTTCTTCAAACAACGTCGATTCCCCAACTAACCACTTACAATTTTAAAAATCTTAACCCATAAAATCTAAAATATCGTCTAAAATCTACAACTAAACACAACATAAGTTTAAATACTCATAATAATATGCTTTAATGTATAGCATGCAATATATATTGTACATGTAGCAAGCAATATCAATCACGTAAACGGTTTCAATTTAAAAAATTTGTAACATTAGCAACCCTAAAAGTCCACTTAATTTGTTATAACTAAGAAATTAGGTTGCAACTCAGAAGATTCAACTCATCTATTTTAAAACTTAGGTAGTCATATACTGTCGACAGACGCATTACTAATTATTAATACTTGCATGCTCCACGTACAACATATATGCAACACGTATATAACCATATAGAAACAAATGCGACTTCTTGACGTACTCACTACAAACTCTCTCTCTATATATATATTAATTAGCATGCTATAATATTGGTACGTAGATAGGTTACCACATGGCTAAACCTTGTTAAACGTTTAATAAGTCAACAGTAATGACAAACGATTATTGACCTTGCATGGGTTATAGAGATGAAAGTCAAACTACAGACGTCAACATAGAAAACCTCAAGATATATTATGTCTTATTGCATCAAATCTCATTTGGCATCTTTCAGCGTCCCGATGACCAGACAAAATTTTGGAATATAAAAATGTGTTCATTACTTCATTCCATAACAACACAAGACGCGTAACATATTTGTATAGAAAATGAAGATCGACTTACTTGTCAGTGGCGTAGTTGACAAGGCTGGCAAAGAGAATGCCGATGGTGACATTCAATTGGAATAAGATGTTGAGCCCTCCACGAATTCTAGTTAATTGGTGCAATCTCTGACAGGAACAATATCAACAATATATATATACTGTTAACTCATACACTCCAATTTCAAGGGACCATGCATGTATTAACTATTGATGAAGGATAATTGTGTATTTATATCTAATTTAGACGCAATCTTCCCTTTTGGGTCAGTCATGTTTGGAAGACCAACACAAGCCTGACTCATTGTCCACCCATTGATCGATCTCTTCGTCTTTGGGTTTGCTACTCATCAAGCTCAGGTCATTATCAACGCTATTCGCAACCACACTTCTTCTCCTTGACCCTCAACCTTTTGGCGTCCCTCTTATTTCCGTATAACCCTCCTCTAACATAATCCAATGATGCATAAAATGTCAAGTTACTCAAATTTAAAAATGAAAATGAGCTTATATTATTGAACTAGTATGTTGTTCTATATCATGTATTTTTATCACTCGTTAGATCTATAACTTTTTTCGGATGCTGATCGAATTTTCATCTATGTGCAAGTTAATTTCTGTAATCCCCCCTCCCGATCCGGTGTGATATTTTAAAAATTTTGTTTTAAGTTTAAATCAAGCCTAAGCCGACCTTAGTAGGTTCAGCTTTTGGGTCATATATTATCATGAATTGGTTTAAAGTCCAACTCGAACGCTAAACCTACTTTTTAGGTTCAGTTTGCACTTCTTATTTTCACAAAAACGATTTTCTTATATTTGGTTCGGTCTGCTCCACACTAGATTTGAATCGAATGACGAATTATTACGTTGAGATAAGCTCAACTACGATATAAAGCAATTAGGATTGCTCATCCAGTTTGGACCGAACATGGACCAAAAAGTATGATATTGGATCGGACTCGGACCGAACCTGAATATTCGGTCTATGTCCGGTCCAGACCGATCCGGACTAGTTGTGCCAATTCTTTATATTTATTTTTGGGCTTTTGTGGGTAAAAATTAGACCCGTTAAAAATTGACAAACCGGTTTGGACCGGGTTTGGACCAGGCTTGAATTTTCAAGTCCGGTCTAGGTCTAGGTCCGGTCCAACAAAAGTTTTCCGGTTTAGGTCCGACCCAAACTTGTTCAGATCCGATCAAACTAGTCCATTTCCGGTCCGGACCGAAATATGAACAGTCCTAAAAGCAGTTGGTGCGGAACCCACCTTCAAGTATAGTCTAGTAATAAGAAGTCACCCACTACGTAATGTATCACATGAAATAATATTCTGAGATATTTTCTTATCCACTTCTCAAGAGGAAGGTAACATTATTACATATACTACACGCAAACTTGAAAATAGAGTTAATAATGTAGCTGTTTCATGATTTAGTAATAATTTTTATTAAAATCATCTTAAGTAATTAAATTTTATTTAAATAATCGAAAAGTGTATAATTAATTTGTATGCTAATTAACTTATTCGGGATTGTACATATTTTACTTTGACTATTTGCTTTTTAAAGGTGTTCTGGGCCTTCTGACAAAGTTTCAATTAAAAAAAAACTAACTAACTAAAAGTTCAAAATCAAGAGTGGAGGTTCTTTGCCTTCACAAACATTAATTTGCCGGTTCAAGAACTGTACAAGACAATCATCCCTACTGATATCAAGAGTCCCGATTTTTGTCGAAACCGACATCAAATTAATGTCAAATTTTGTGTTTCTCACACTTGTTGACAAGATAATCTTCTTACCTTACACATTAGCTTTACAAAGCTTTTTCCATCTGAAGCTTTCTTCTTCAGGTGAACGGCACTTGTGTCGCTCTCACCGCTCCTCTCCCTCTAATGGTGATTTTTGTTGCCCTAGAGAAGATCGAGAAGTTGCCTATTACAAAAAGTGTAAAAATAAAAAACAACACAATACAACTAATTTAAATTACTTGTAAGCCTATTTGTTTTCTTTGTTCTTTGGGCTTGAAGATTATATGGATTTTATTAGCCCATTTTGAACCAATCTGGTTTCACACACAATTGATTGACAAATGGTAAAAGTTGTGTGTTTATCTTTTCAATATTACCCATCAACACTAGGAGAAAGAAGTAAAAAAAAGTTTTGGTAACTACGACTTCAAACAGTTTTGCTCATTTTGTGTGTATGATATGGTTTCCGAAGCTTTGTCATATATTTTTGTGTGTATATATCAGCACATGTGAAATTACCAAAAGAGATGAACAAGCAAATACATTTGTATACTAAAAAGATAAGCTTTCGAGGCCTTAAAAGCCTAAATGGACAAAACAAAATATTTTAATTTTTAGGCTGAATAGCCCAAAAAATTTACCAATTCATGGAAATCCATTTTTAAATCAACTAAAATTTTACCACCCCGCCTTTCCTACAATTGTGTGCTTCTACGAAACTTAAAAAATTCAAAAACCAACATCAATTGTAATCTGATGATTATCCGATTTCTTATGAACAATTTCATCCTTATAAACCTAATTTCTTTTATCAATCAAAGATACACACTTTTATATCAAGATCCCGTGTTTTGCAATGTCGTCTTTTTAGTTTGATTTTGTTTTAGGTAGCGTCCTGAGTGATTTGTCTAGGAGGGGGCGTGAATTTGTGATCGACTCCTGAAGGCTCTGTTGCAAGCTCAAATATGAGGTGTCCACAGTTGTTCCTCAGGCTTCATTCCTGTGTACTCTCTTTGAAGACGAATTTTGTGCTCACCGCTTCCGTTGGACTGGTTCATACTACTTTCCCTCGTTGGCTTCTTTGCTGTCGGGATTTCTTGATGTAATTTTTGTGTTTCTTTTTCTTCTATTGTTGTCCATCATGACGGTTAGTCCGTCTGTCGATCTTTTTCGGCCTTTCGACTCACTAGACGGCGTGTCGTCTAATGCTTCGAACAGCTTTCCTTTATCAAAATAAATAAATAAATAAAAATATAAAAATAATAATAATAATAAAGATAAGCAATTTTTTATATCACTTTATCTCTACCGGTTTTTCTCGGATTTATCAAGCCTTTAATATCTAGACTAGCAAACACGCTTTGAATATGATAAAGTTAGTAATAATTTATCCATTAAATTTGGATAACCCTAATTATGATATAAAGAGAGTGTATAAATAACGAAAGTTATAAATCCATTATGCAAGTTAAGTAGATTATAATTTCAACTTCACATAATCAAATAAAATAGGAACGGGTCCGCAAATTTCGTCCCGAATCTGAGAGGATTTCATCTAAAATATTACAATTCCATCCCGACAAAAAGTATTGAAATTGGAGGGGGGCCTAAACTAATTCTTCGTACCACACATTATTAAGCTTTTATTTCAAAATAATAATTATAACCACGAATCAACAAACTCAACCTTTAATTTCTTACCCCTAACAATAATGTTAGAAATCAAATCATCAACTCTTGTTGTCTTGTAATATCGTTCGTCTTTTAAAGATAGGGTTATAACGAAGATTTTAATGTTTTTCACACTTATAATTTTGCTTATTTGATTTTTCACAATTGAGTTGCAAGTCCGGTGATTCTGTGCTTATTCATTGTGTTCACAACTCTCAATTTCCGCTGAACTTCTCAAACAAAGTTGTAGCGATTTTACAGTTTTTATTTCATCGATTTTTTGTGTTCATAGTAGTCGGTATTGGTCTCTACTTTAATAATACCTGACGAATTTCAATCTAAAACTCAAAACCCGTTTCAATCCTATCCTATGAAATGACCTCAATCCCGTCGACTACTCCCTATTCCCAACTCCATAGTCCAAATCCATTTATGATCATTATCGTTGTATAGTAAGAAAACATGAAAATACAGTCAATTAGCAAAATCATGTGATCTTTTTATAATAAAAAGGCAAGTACTAAGTAATCAAATAGGATAAATAATCAATAATTTACAATAAACAAAGATAAAAAACAAAGATTTGAAAAATATATGAAAAGAAAATAAAACGTAATAAGGGGATTCGTTCATACAAATTCATAGTTACGAATATCATCCATATCCATCCATATAGTAAAGAATGATAATAAACTTGTGTGTGTACATCTTTTTCTTTTTTTTATCCAATGATGTGTTTTCATTAAGGCTACATTTTTTATATATATCTATATCTGAGTATTTATAAAATACACAAATTGTAAACTATTTTTTTTAGAAAAATAAAAACAAAACATTTATTAGATAACCGTATAAGTTATGGAAATTAAATTCGTTACATCTTAAAATTGAAATTGAAATTAAAATTAACTATTTGTTTGCTAATATATTTCAGGCTGGAAATTAAATTCATTTCCCATGCACCAACCAAATAAATACGGTTTAAGAAAATATATATAAAAAACCCAAAATTTTCCAAAATCAAATTTAATATTAACGAAATATTAATTTAAACAAATGAAAAGAAGACAAGTTTGTTGAATGAGAAATGTGGAGTACATACCTGGTTAGCAAAACCGACTCCACAACCGAGCAAAATCCGTCCGACAATGAGCATGGCGAGGTCTTGGGCGGCGGCGTTGAAGACTACGCCGACGATGAAGAAGATTCCGGCAATAAGCATGGTTAGTTTCCGGCCGAGCGTCCTGGTGGTGTAGGAGGCGAAGAAGGTGGCTGTCAAGCCGGCCAGATAGAGCGACGACGTGAACAGCTGCAATCCCTGATTATCGTACTTGCAGTAGTTGCTGTTCGTCGTTCCCTCGATCATTCGCCGGTACACCACCGGGAAGAATTTCTCGAGAAAGGGCTTCATCGACGTCACTCCCCCTACAAGTAAACCATATATAAACACATATTTATGAAGTAGAAAGTGAGTGACATAAAAAGAGTAATTAGGACCTGAAACGCCAACGTCGTAGCCGAACATGAGACCTCCGGTGGCGGCCATGATGCAGGAGATGATGACGATCGGCGTGATCTTCGCCTCGAATTCAACCCCTCCACTCGGGGCTGAAAATCCTCCACCCGCCATTTCTCCTGATTGATACTTGTTACAAATCTAAAGTTGATTCAAAATCTAGAGAGCTATATATAGATTCTATACGGGATTTGCAATTTTCGTAAATTTATAGATCTAAAAGTCTCGTCCCACATAGTTTTCACAGTGATAAGATTAGATAAATCCACTGGCCATTTGGACTTGAAAAGTTAATGGCCTCGCGTACGTTAGTACCGGTTTTGATCCAATGAAATTATAACAAACGGATATAATTTAAAACTATTGTAATACCCGCACCTTGTGCGGTTTTTTTTTATAATAATAACGGGTTATATGTATTATTGTGTTGTTATATATTTTTTTATATTGTCTGTTTTAAATTGATATATATAAATTACTTTATAAGTAATTATTTATTGAATATTATGAAAAAATGGATAAATTTTTAGATGATGTTTATAGATTAAAAAGTAATATTAGATAATAGTAATAGTATTTTTTTGTTTGAAGGAGGTTTAAAATCTCAAATTTTAAATTAATTATTTAAACAAATAAGAGATAAATATCTTAAAATTAGAGTTGAACATAAATTAAATAAATTTGTAATCTAAATCTTTAATTTTAATAGAATATGTTTTTAATTTATTTAGGGGATTATTAGACGTACCGGCGAAAATCATTATTTGTCACCGTAACTACGCACTTCGCGTGCGTAGTTGACCGGTTTCCAACTACGCACGTCAAGTGCGTAGTTGAGTGAGATCTCAACTACGCACTTCGCGTGCGTAGTTACGGTGTCAAATAGCAATTTTCACCGGTACGTTTAAAAACGAATTTTATTTATAAGTAATAAATCTCAAAAGTAAAATCTATTTTAAATAGAAGTTGTTATTAAAATAGAAGTATGATTTAAATAATATACTATTTTAAATAGAAGTTTTAATCTCTATCGAAGTAAAATCTAAATTAAATCTAAGTTTTTTTAAAAATTAAAAACTGAATTTGGTGACAATAATCTCAGCGGAATATTAAACGTTAATACATTGCCTTTAGTATAGTATATAGATTTCACGTACCATACAAAAATTAAAAATAATACGGAAAATAGTTTTGGTGCAAAGGACAGGAAACGTGAAACTGAAATAAAAGTTTAAATCATTTTAATGTAAACATTTAGCAAATAGATAAGAGGGATAGCAACACAAGTGAAGACTAACATCTAAAGAAAAAACAAAATTAGCAATTAACTCCACCACTCTATTTCCTTCTCAAAAAATATGATCAAATCTAAATATTCAATCTCAGTTAAGAGCATTGACACCGGTGAACAAGATTGAAAAGAGGGTAAAACGATTTCACATCCTTCTAGATTAAGTTGCACATAAGTCGAGCCTCAACGATTTCACATCCTTCTAGATTAAGTTGCACATAAATCGATCCGTTGCACATATCAAATCTCACCTAACAATAATCAATCCATAATAGAATGTAAATCATGTTATGCAGGGGAGAATTCTACTCGGCTCTTGCATTTTGCATAATATGAAAGGTATATGAGTGACTCGGCTCTCGCATTTTTCATCAAAACCTGGAAAAACAAATAATAATAAAGCAAGCCATGCTCGGTTCTCATATTTTGCATAAAACAACTCACGGGCAATCTAAAGGCATCCTTGTTTAGTCATTCTACCAAGGAATTGACAATCCGACCAAATATATGATCGACAACTGCACTAGTGGACGGCTTACGGAGATTCCCATTGACAATTCCTGGGAATCGATCTGTTGACCGGCTAAGTACCACGCCAACAAGTTCTTTGATCCTAATGATGTTACGTCAAAGGTTGAACAAACCTTCGCCTCCACCACCTCTAATGCCAACACGAAGGATAGTTCGCATTGTCCACTTTGCGGCCGCAATGACCATGATATCCAGCTCTGCTCCATCCTGATCGGAATCCCCCACAAAGGGCAATCCAACAAAGAGATTATTTTCATGATGGATTACTATAGGGATCTTAATTGCAACCTGCACCAAAGATTCGACTCCTACTCTAACAATTACAACCCGGAATGAGGGAAACACCCGGATTTCAAGGACAACAATGTAACACCCCAAATCCGTAGGACTCGGGGCGCTACTGGGCTAGGATCTCACAATGGATCCTAACCCTAGCCTGACAACAAGTTCACTGGATCTTACAACAAGGCACAAATAGATTAAAACAAAAACATCAAACTGTAATATATATATATATATATATATATATATATATATATATCAAAAGGTATACAAAAGTACCGCTGAGTACAAACCAAACATGTATCTATACATAGCAAAAACATCCCATATCCCACGTACAATCCTAGTGTACGGAGCCTTTGCGGATCACCCCATCTGGATCACTCTGCAGTTCTCCTAACCTGCAAAACATCTACAACACGGTATATAACCGTTAGCTAACCATACATATATAAGATAATGCATAAGCACAAACACAAGTCAGGGAATCATAAACACATAATCATGTTGTCACACATTTACCCGGTTAATTATCTTTATAAAGTCTAACACTCAAATCGTATATCGATATGTATATGAACATATGTGACACGAGAAATATATAATCCTCGCCTCTCGGGGCTGTTGCCAGCTGGAGTGGTAATCTGGTAACACTTTCCCGTATACCCTATGGGAGTGGTAAGTGCCCGTCCCGTGTACCAGATCTGGCCTATCCACAAAGAACCTCCCAGACTCCCAGCAAATTGAAAAGGCAGGTTGTCACGGCCACTACAATGGCGGTTACTAAACCATAGGTCGGTAATAATCAACATCTCGTGTTATCAAGCATATAAGAAACACCACTCATGCATACATCCGATATAAGGATGGTAGCTAAGTAAGTCCTACGGACTTACCTCAACCTCAGAATACTCTCAATCACGATCAACTCCAATCCGGATGACAGCACTGCCTAATAACAAGGCATAAAGAGATATTACATATCCTATCAATCAAAAGGGGTCACACCTAGACCCAAGGGATCCATAAGTATCATATCCAACCTATAAACCTCAACATCTACTAAACCTCAAAGCCATAACCGGCACATATCGATACCATAATCATCCTCATTCTATCCTCATACACACACCTAGCATGCTACTAACCCACTCATACTAGGAAATGAAAGGATCTATACCACTCTAGGTAGATCCTGTACAAGACGCACCTGCGTGATAGGAAAGACGCAGGGACGAAGCAACGGGAGGCGCAGGCACGGCGACACTCCCACGCAGGGGCGGTGACCGTGGACGCAGGGGCGGCGGCACTGGGCCGCAGGTGCGGTGACACCGTCAACGCAGGGGCGGCGGCTCTCTTGCGCGGGTGCGGGGACAGTGCATAATGTGATCCCCGACTTCTCTTCAACTCTATACTTGATGATTTACGTTTTCATCGTTCAACAACCAAACACATACACATATACATACATACAACCATTAATACATGCCTAGGAGATCCAATCCTAAGCTAAGGGAGAAGGAAAGGAATCAAAGAAAGAAAGAAGAAAGAAAGAAAGAAGAAGAGAAACTCACCACTGTTGTAGCCTAAACAGGCTGGAAATGATCACACAACACCACTCAACTGACCCTCAAAGCTCAGCATCAACATCCACACATCATCATCAACCAAAGTCCACACAAACTTGCTTACAACCCAAGGAAAACTCAAGAATGATCAAAGGATAAGAAGAAGAGAGAAGAAGATCGTGAGCAGCTGGAGAAGATGAAGTAAACCCTCATCTGGAAGCAAGGACGAAAGGTTATAAAGAAAGAGAAAGAGTAAAGCATGGTCCAAAGGTCAACAATGACGGTTGCAGCCGCAGGAAACCGCAGGGGCGTCTCCCTCAGCGGCAGGGGCGGAACACAAAACAAGCCGCAGGGGCGGCCCTCTGGACCCGCAGGGGCAGCTAACCCCGGGCTCAACACCTAAAGACTAAGGCTCTTAAAAACAATACTGCTAGTATCCAAATTCCCCCTCCTGAACTTGTTGAGAAGACACTTGAGAAATTTCTTCTCATAAAGGAGAACGCTACAAAAAATTTCGTGAAACGGGAACAATACGCTGCCAAGAAATCTCCAAAATTAACCGCTATCGAACAAATTAATTAGTGAGCAGCTTAAGGACATTGGAAGACTTTTGGACATGGTGGAGAAGCTGATAACCAACAAGCGGAGAATACACCACGCTCGCAAGGCAGCTACCTGGACAACTTGAGCCCGACCCTACAAGGCAGTTGAGTTGAGCGAATCAGGTCTAACTTAAAGATCTTATAGAAGCACTGATCGGAAGACAACTCTATACCATTTTTGTAAGTTTTTCTTTACTTTAATTTTATCCTTTGCTTGCATTAAGTATGATGGAAGATCTAAGTATGGGGTGGTAAACAAAATGCTTTTCAAATGTTTTTGAAAATTTCCCTTCTTTTTCAAAAATTTCTTTCTCTAGTTTTTTTTTTCTCCCCATCCTTTTAGACTCAGGTCGCTTGACTGCCTTAGTGGTCGCTCGACTGAGCACCCAAAAATTCTCCTAAATTCACGTTTCTATTTCTACAACTCTCTCTTATTTGTATTTGGGGTAGATCACTCGACTGAGGGTAGACAAATTGCTCGACCTCCTTGCTCGACTTCGTTTGATCTTGCTCATATTCTGTCAGCATGCATATTCTATTTTTGTGCTATCTTATTTTCTAGAAATGTGATTTCTCTCTTTCTGGTTCTAATACTAATTGAGGATGCTTGATATCTCGCTCTTCAACCTTGTATATGCTATAGAGTTTTGGATTTAATGATAAGAGAATTGGATTCATGACATTGCCTTTGTGAGTTTTCTTTTAGCTTTATGCACACATTGTTTGTGTATTCTTTTATTTAGGAGTACTCTCCTATTTGCTTTGATTATCTAGAACGTATTATTGACTCTCTTACAAAACTGCATGCTTGTTTTTTATATCTTATCTTATAAGTATTAAAGGAGAGACCCTTATTGTCACGTGTCAGTGCCATAATTCATAAAGGTTAAAAAAAATCTTTTAAAAAGTTAATATTTTAAGTTAATAATATTAAGCTAAAAAATAGAAAAGTTAGTTAATTTTTTACCTTAACAATTTACAACTAAGATTTTATTTAAAACAATCTTTTATAAAACGTTAATATTTTAAGTTAATAATAATTAAGTTTAAAAAAAAGAAAAGTTAGTAAATTTTTTACGTTAATAATTTGCAACTGAGATTTTGTTTAAAACAATCTTTTACAAAGTTAATATTTTAAGTTAATAATAATTAAGTTTAAAAAATAGAAAAGTTGGTAAATTTTTTATGTTAACAATTTGCAACTAAGATTTTGTTTAAAACAACTTGCAACTAAGATTTTGTTTATATTTTAATTTTATGTACGGTTATTATCAATTAAGTTTATTACCATTTATTTTTTTTCCTTTTATCAAATAAATTTGATTGTTTTTTAAATATATATATGAACGATTTTTAGTTCAACTATCGTTATTATTAATTTAATTTATTGTGCAAGTTTTTTTTTTTATGTTCGGCCAATATATTGCTAGTTATATCATTTATTCCTTTGATTTAATTAGATGTCTTAGTCTGTTCAGATAAAATTGAGCATGACCGAATTCAATTCGTCTTAAATGGATACCAAGTATAATATATAGTTTATTTTTATATATGCCCCTTTATACATTATCATAATATTTAGGATTTATTAAAACTCAACCCCGCACAAGGTGCGGGTAATACACTAGTTTACAACTTATGAGAAAGATCGAGGCATTCCTTTTTAAGCATTTTATTTCTTTCGACAATCATGTGCATAGTTTTTCATCTTATTAGTCCCTTTTGGCATGTGTTGACCTTTCTTTGTCACTCCACAAAAATAGTCATGTTTAGCCTCGTTCGAGTAATCTAGGAATTAGGAGGTGACACCGTGCATTGATGAAAGAGAGCAAGATTCAAGTATGGGTCGTGTGTATTGAAAAACATCACTGTTTAAAGGTCCTTGTGGTATAAGTGGATAAAGTGAAATAAATAAAAAGTTATTGTGCACCACTTGGATCTAGGTGAAAAAGAGAAGAAAAGAAGGATCGAAGTTTTACAAAGTATAAGGTGTTGAAATGAAAAACGTAACAAGTGTATTGAGCCAAGAGTGAAAAAATATGTCTTGCAAGAAGGGTTTTTATTTATTTTATTTTATTTTAACCAAACGAAGTTGTATTTTACATAACTCTTACTTACTTTCAATATTGTGGAAATGTCAAATGAGATATGTTATGGAAGGTTTTATTTTATTTTATTTTAATCAATTTGTGTATGAATCTCCAATTGGGTGTGTTTGGTGGGCATGAATTATGGGAATGAAATAAAGATTATAGGATTATGGGAATGAAATTGAGAGATTTTCTTCATCCTCATGTACATGGATTATGGAATTATGAGAATTATGAAAATAAAATTAACTTTGTTTTTATAATCTCTTGTATAACCAAATAGGGCCATTAAGTGATATTAACGTGAGGACAATCACATCAAACTTAGTCTTCTACTTTAATATATATAATAAACACTTATATAATTGATTTAGTAGTTGAAATATTTGATAACGATCAAGTTTTTAATTTAATATAAAAAAATATATTTCTAATTAAAATTAAAATTTAGCCAGTGCCTTCGTAATTCATTGACCGGCCCTGATCGGAACGGTGGAACTGAACAAGAAGTGAAGTTGAAAACTGGAACGAAAACTCAAAGAGCGAGGACGATTGATGACGGTTATAGTGACGACTCTCATATGAAAAAACAAAATTTAATATTAAAAAAAGGCAGAAGGATACTAGGAGTCCAAGGAGTATGTTGTATACTCATTGTCTTAGGTATGTTTTTTTCCCCTTAAATAGCTCCATCTTAACCGACCCTGACCCCTACCTTTTAAAATCTAGACCTAAAACTGACCCTAACACACTAGGGTCGGTCCAAAATTTCAGTAAGGACCTTTGAACAACCCTAACTTCTATATGAATTTTCCTTCTACTATGATTACAATTTTAATCAAAATTTAATTCAAAAACTGTGTTTTAATTGAAAAGCTCACGTTCGTTGTCGATTACTTTAATTTCAAACACATTGTTCACATTTAATAAGGTATTTGTATTAAATATATCAATTTGCATAATGTATTAAAATTAAACTAGCTTTCCATAATGACCGATTGAACTTGTTTTATCGGCAATAATTGACACTAAATTTGCTACGACACAAATAAACACATGAATCACCGGGTAAAGTTGATACCTTGTTCATTTTGTTTAAGTTTACTTACGTGTCCAATCCAACATAACACAATTATTAAAAAAAAAGTATTAAATAACCTCAATTATATAAATTTTTTCTCTATTTTATCACTCGTAAAATATCCACCACCCTTGTGAACCAATGATCGGATATTTTGTTAAACTTTAGTAAAAATAATTTTCAAGAAATGATTAACTCAAAAACATAAAAAGTCAAAATTTAAATTTGATCAAAATATTCACTACCCTTCCTATGCTCCAACCAAACAACCCATAAGTAAATTCCATACGATATTTGCATAAGCAAGACCATACATACAAGAAAACGCCATGGTGCGACATAGTTAGCTCTAGATTCTTCTTTCCAGAAGGGAAACCATACAAGTTTGGTTTAGCTATATGATAAACTCGACATGCTTGTACTAAACAAAAGCATAGTCCAAACGAACACAGCTTCACCATGATTTGACATCAGCTTAATGTGTTTCTACTAAAAACCTGCAAGTCAAACTCAAATGACAAACAAACACAGCTTCACCATTATTTGGCATCAGCTGAATGTGTTTCTACTGAAAACCTGCAATTCAAACTCAAATGACAAACAAACACTCATAGCTTGGCAAGATAATATCTTATTGCAATAACTTTTAGCACAAGTACTTCCAAAAATCGATCAATCTCCAAATTTGCCACATTTATGGAACATTAGACACCAAGCAAAACAGACCCAAGTTAACACCAAAGTAGGACACATGGTTATACAAGCAAGCATCCTCAGAGAAGACTTTTTTAAATAGGGAGGGACCCAACTTTACCCTTTTTCAAGAGAAGATAGAGTAGAGTGTATATCTTGTATGAATGTGGCTTCAAACACAAGAAAAGGAATACAAATATGTAATTTGTACAGGAAGTGTGCATGTGTCAATTGTGAAGATCATAATCGTAGGTGGAAGGGTGAGGGGATTTGGCTCCTTGTTTCACAAGGTTAAAAGGTGTTGAAAATGACTTCTTACCAAAGAGCAAAATGTGATTTGCATCATTACTCTACAAGGGAGTTGAGTTTGAAAATACCCTTGTTTTAAGCAACCTTCCACTAACTCACTCCACCATTCTTCTCTTATTTCCTCTCAACTCTCCCACTATGAGCCACACCCATTTCTCCATGCATGGGGTGGCTCAAAACCCTCTTCTCTCCATTGAAGAAGCTCTGGTTCCGACTTCACTCGACTCAAAACAAGAGTATGTCCATCTCTTCTCCTTTGTTTATTAACTCATCCCCCTTCATATCTTAGTTATCTGCAAAGGGTTAACATATATATGCATCCATATATAGTTCAGACTTTTACATGATCATCATTTTACTAAAATAAATACTCTATTTCACAAAATAGAGCAAAAATCACGAGCAGAGCTGTCAATATGCACCCACATATGCATAAAATGAATCACACCACACTAAAGTTTGGAATTACAGAACATTTTCTCATTTGATCAACTTCACCTGAATTCCTTGTGTCCAAATCTATCTTTTTTGAAAAAAAATCAGGAAGGGGGATCTACATTTTGTACGAGGACGTGAAGTCCTGTCAATATGAAGATGTTCACGTTCTATGGTCAATACTTGTGGAGTCGCATGCACCAGTTCTTTCATTGACATAGAGGACGCTCATATGCACCTCACCCGGGGGCAAATGAGAGCATCCTCCCAAACATGTACATTGAATGTAATTTAAGCAATATTTGTACATAATCCACTGCTGAGGATTTTTTTTTCTTACAACCATTTTCCCCACATTGTGAGCTAATACATACCTCTTCAGTTAATAATAATAATAATTTCTGCGAGTTTTGTAGAATAATTAATTTTGCAGCCCTAGCCACAAAATTTAAAAAAAATTATGAGATAAAAAATTTTCATATTGGTCCCTTATGATTGTTGGGTTGTCAAACGTCACATACACATGACAACTTGTGTCATCCTTAATAATATTAAGTCTGCTCTTATGTCCTACAATACTAACTAAGGAATAGACAGAACAACCAACATAGGTTACAATTTGTCAACCAAAATCTTGGATTACAATGACATAGTGCAAAAAATAATTAAAAAGAACGGTCCAACCAGAAGATGCAAGAAAAAGTCAGAGAGCCAACAAAAGCATAGCCATTAACTAAAAAATATAGCAGTAGAACAATCTCTATAATAGGAATGGCATTCTACAATGTCATGATAAGCCAGCATATTTTTCATGTTCACAGCAATGCTCAAAATATCCTCTCAACATTGTATGATATACGGAGATTAAATAATGATCATAAATAATAACTCGTAGACCGTTAAGCTCACAACGCGAGTTATCATGCATCTAAAAGCGCAATAAAAGAAAAAACTTTGATATGTTTTATCTTAAAAGGAGTTCAGCTTTAACTTAAATACCCGAATGATGAATGAGTTTCTATTATAGACCATGCTCATAAGGATGATGAAGAGGCACTCTCTGTTACACCTGGTAACCAATTCTTGAAGTACGTAGAAGACACTGTATCTGGATTTGATAGGATGCCAAGAGGGGTGACGGTTATCTGTAAAAGCATAACCAACATAGTGGTATCATATAGTGGTATCACATATTAGCCTCTAAATTAAGCAGGGAAGACGATAAACTATGACAATATCTCATCACGTACATATCCTTCTTTGAGGAATCGAACATCAACATCATCATCACTGGCACTGAAACCTTTTGCCTGCAAATAGTGGTACAAATGCTCTCTTTAATTAGAGGCTTCGAAATTCAAAGGAAGATGACAGACTCTAAAATAGAGATGGCATATTAGGATAAATCTTCCAAATTGTAATCAACTGCATCTATTATTCGGGTAGAACTCCTCATAACTCATACTTAGAGTTCATAAAATGCACTTTAAAGTTTGGTGTTTTTTAACAAACACCGGTGTCAAAAGCACAATATTAACTCAAGGAATAAGGAAAAACAAAATGAACAGAAGTAAAATATCACTAAACTTTTCTTGTGCCTTTTGCACATTGTTGGGGACTTGGAATGCTCATTTCTTTCATGAAATGCACTTGCTTACTAGCAACTATGATTTAGAAACACCAGAATCATGCCATAATGCACAAATATACAAAAAAAAAAAACATGAACAACAGCATAGAGATTTCAAATCCACTTTGAATCCATAGAATGGTAACCATGATTAGCCTTGGTTCGAGTACTAAGAAACTTGAATAATATTCTTAATTGAAGTTTAATATGGACGTATTTTTAAACCTCTGCTGCACCTCAATTTGAGCAAGTCAGAACTAAGACATACTTGCCACTTGGGAGCAAAAGGAAGAATGGAGAAGTAAATGCAATTTTAGAGAAGAAAATGAAAGAAATTAGAATTTGTCAAGTGACCCAAAACCTTTCGCTTGAATAAGAGATGTCCATGCTGAGCAGCAGGTTGATCATCCTCTGAAGCTACCCGAGAATCTTCATCCATATCCATAGTTGACGACATGTTTGGTCCTTCTGAACCAGCACTCACTCGCACCCAACCTGTCCTGAACATACTTTTACCATGGGTAGTTAATTTGTAGCCCTGTTTGAAAACAAACATAGAGATTAAGATCATGGGAGAAATGAAAACTGAATCATGACACAAATTATCTTGAATCTCAAGAAAAAGGTAAAAATGCAGCTTTTAGGGAAACTTGAAAATCAACTAGTACATTATCACATGACTAAACAATCTATCATTTCTATAAATCTCACACATTAAGAACTAGTCCTCTGCAATGATAAATTAATTCGCTAGCACAAAACTTTGGAATTCTTTTAGCCAAATTTAAGACCATAGATGTTACGATAACAAATGCTCATTGGCTGGCATCATGAAATGATTCATGCTGTGATAACAAAAAAAACACCATAAAATACCAGAATACTAAAGCTTTATGATTACCAAGACGGGCTCATCCCGTCTAAAACCAATAATAGGCCGTTGTGTTGTTGGTCTTAGATTCTTAATAAATTAAGGAGGTGTTTTGTATTGCCAAGATATGGGTATGAGTGATATTAAGTATTATCCACCTCCGACACTGATAATGATATCTTGATATCAAGGAAATGAATCAATACCAAACGATCGCTAAGATTTCCCCTTCCAGAAAAATATAATAAAATAAAACTTAGAAAACAGACGTACCTTGTGATTCCTTATATCTGTTGGTAGATCAATATTCAGCATGCAAGTCCTTGGAAAAGTTTGCTTCTTCATCTCAGATAGCACAGAGCTTATGATGGGGAGACACGCCTCAGCAGCCAACTTATAATCGTCAACCCTGCTACGGCCTCCACTCCTAGATGATCCCAAATAAAAAAATATATGCCAGGTTGAAAAGAAGAACAATTCCTCCGTGTGTTTAAAACAATATCAAGCGAAGGATATATGCGTGAAATTAACTATGCATTAAGCTTGAGAAGAAAACGGTGAACAAAGTCAACAAAAAGTATTTATGTTTTTCAATAAATCTAAACAATCTTGTCATTTATTTCATCAACTTTTATTCACTCCTTGTACTGATGCAATTTAGTACAGTTAGAACTGATTCATCTAGACTACTTTCAACCCACAATTAGCTATCATGGCATAGGTGCACCAGTATCACAAACTTAAGATTCATAAATTAACTACTATATTTAGTAACATACTGTATTCAATGTAATGTACCAGTTTTGCCCTATCCATGCTATAGCTTAGAGATACCCTCTCTTCCCAAATAAAATTAACAGTGGAACTGATAATAGAACATACCAGTCATAAGACAATGCGATGGAAGGTACATCATTGAATAAGGCCTCTCGAGCCCCAGCTACTGTACCTGAAAGAATGCTGCAAACATAGTGAAGCATGTATGTAAATGTCAGAGACATAAAAAAGGTGAAACTGAAATGGAACTAGCACATAATTTGAGTGGGAAGAGAGCAAGTTATTAACTAAACCACTCTTGAGCGCTAGAAGCAAACTTTATATTACCAGATTACTGAAGGCATAGAAAGATCAGTGGGGAAATAAGAAGCAAACACTACCAATTACTACACCTAAAAATCCCTTCTATCTCCGATTGAAGAGGGGGATAGGTAATTTAGCAACAGACTAAGAATATTTTCATCTCTTCAGGCATTCAAGTTAAATCTTTACTCTAGATCCAAAGATCAATCTATCATCAGAAAGAAAAGTTCTCTATAGTCCAATAGAGCAGCAGGAATACAATTGGAAGGGAGTTCTACAGACAAGATCAGGAAAGTAAGGAAACATGAAACTAACATATGGTAACCGCAGTTGCTACCCATATTTATGCCACTGAGTACCTGACAACAAAAATATAAAAGATAAATCGTTAAGAGTGATTATAGAAATCACATGTAACATGTAAGACAACTATTTTGATTCGACGTTATAATTCAAGTAAAAGGAATAAAAATTAAAAATAATCAACCCCAATTTTAAGATTTGGCAGTGTCACACATCAAGGCAGAGGGCAGACACAACATGCAGATTGCAGACATAGCTGATTATTGCATCAGAGTCATTTCGCTCACCCGTACAAGCAATATATATATGGACGTGATACAAACCCAAGGTACAAATTCTAACAGATTTAACAATTACCTTCATCTTCATATTATACTGTTACTTTCTCCAAGTTTCTGCTAATTTGTTTTAGTTGCTGAATTTTTAAGACTAAGTCTGATAGTTATTAATAGGAGTTAGTTACTTCTACCCTATTGTAATAAAGAGGAACTACTGCATTTGTTTGGAACCAGACCTGGATACTGAATTGAACTACAATCTGAAGATTCCTCATATACTGTGCAAGATTCTTGCTGCATGTGTCTTTAGCCCTATCAAATCCTACAGTGAAGTCCTTGCTTATAGTGGAGTCCAACAGTATACCACATTTGCCTTTTTCTACTTAAAGCTACTGATGCCACATAAGCTAAAGAAATAGATAAATAGATGATAAATCTTAGCTTTAATGACTGGAAGAAAAAACTGTATGGAAACAGTTTAACTCAAGCAGAAAGAGTAACTGAAGGGGGAGAGGGAAATATGAGAGATTACCAAATCAGCCTTTGATGGAAAAAGAGCTTCTGAGAGGCCCAAAGCAGTACAATCAGCAGGAGTGCCTGTATAGACATATGAGAATCAGCGCCGTGATAAAGGAAAACATAGATACGCTATTTAACTTCCCATCAAGATAAATTTCAAGAAATATCAAAGGTAAATCTCTGTTTTACAATTATTGATAAACTCCTCCACTTCCAGAAAACAGTAACTACATGAGTGATTTCCATGTAAGACATTTCTTGTCTGAACAAGTCATTAGCTAGGAACCCAGCAGTGATAACAGCATGGTATGATCTCTTCATACGTCATTCTAGGTGGGCACCCATCTTGGTTTTCTCGTTTTTCAGAAGATAGGTTGTGCATTAGATGTTCTTGTAGGTAAAATAAATTGCAATTTTTCAATTATGCTAAGTTGTGAATTGCAGAATTAAGAACGGATAATAAGGAGGATAAGAACTAGAAAATGGACTTATAAGTGAAAAAATAGCAGCATTGCATATGAATAGCTGATACAGACCAGAAACTGCAAATGCTACTGCGCCATCAATCTTTACTTGCTCAGCAGAAATAGGGTGCTGCCAAGTAATACTATGGCTGGTTGCAGACTTCTCCCTGGAACAATTACATATTAGACCTTCGGTAAATACAGCATATAAGAACAATGACAAAGATCACCTACTCAAATGCATGACAATATTTTCTCAGGCTCTTACCATTACTTATTGTTGGTGATTTAAAAAATCTTTAATAAACCAAATCAAGTAGACACTGAAAAGAATTCAAAGCAGACAGAAAATATATAACATAATACATTGAGAAAAGGTGAAACCTGAGTCATGATCATTTAAATTGGTTCATTAGAGTGTTTATTCTTAAATGAAGGCTCCATTAGATTTACAGCAACACATGAAACCAACATAAAATACACATTTAGTTCCTAAGAAGTGAGTTTTTTTTTTAAATAGAGTAAAACAAAAAATTAAAATAGCATGATCTAATATCAGATATACCAAAGTAAACAATAGCATAAAAGAGGAGAGCTTGACGAGTGGCTAATCATTCTAATACATAAAGTACCCAAGTTGAGCAGAACAATGAAACCCTATCATTATAAATTTCTTCCTGAAAGTGCTGAATTACCAAATGAAGAACAATATAACATTATTGGTAGCCATAAACACTACAATAGCAATTAACCGTAGCCGAAACAAACTGAATTTCATGGATATATATGGGAATCATCTACGAATGCAACAAGTGATATGATTCCAGTGACTCGCTTTTATGATTATTGATTCAAAATTCGATAAGAAGTTAGAAGAAGACTTCGAGTAGGAGAGATCAGAAATTAAAATTGAAATCTGGAAATTGTGAGAGCAGCAATCAAGATGCAAGGGTGAAAGATTCGGAAGCTCACGAATTAGGGGCGCAAACTCGAACATTGTAGCAATTGGTTGAGACTAAGGTGCGCACCAGATAACGCAAACCCGGCGCGTCGATACCGTCATCGTTGGTCACCATTATCGTCGGCCGATCGTCCATTTTATCAGAAATTTGTGAGGGAAATTTTGCACCCCTATGATATGTATTGGAAACGAGTTTTAACAAATAACATAACGAGCTGTTTGTCTACTCAAACAATAAATTACCGGTGTAATGCCTTGCACTAGATTTTCTATAAAAAAATTCGATATAACAATTACAATTATAAAAAGTATATTGTATATTATTTTTAATTTTTATAAACATATTTTATTTTTATAAAGAAAAAATTTTAAATGGTAATATAAATTTAATTTTAATTTCTTTTTGTTTTTGTAAATAATTGAAAAAATATATACTTTCATATATATATATGGTTAATATATAGTTAATTGTGCAATATTATTCCGGCATTCAATTCGATTATAATAATTCTCGAATATAAATCTTGATTTTAATTACGTAATTAAATAATGTTCTATTAGGATTTTAGAATAAATTTATTCCAAATTTAAAATATATTGGCTAAATTTGAGGATTGATAACGAATTGTAAATATTTTAGGATTTAAAATTAAAGCTCAAAATAATAAAAATAATTAGTTAACTAAATTTACCAAATTTAGTTATTTATAAAAAACATCTGGATTTAGTTAGATGGTACGGATTTTTTTGTTAATAATTTTAATTATAAATTCTTTTTATAAATTACTTAATTAAAAAAAAAAGAGATTGAGGTTAAATATTGATGCGACACGTGGCAGTTAGTGATTTTCTGGTACGACACGTGGCAAGAAGTGATACTCCTATAATATATACTAGTTTTAATACCCGTGCCTTGCACGGATTAGACGATAATTGCGTGTCATAAAAAATGTTTGATAATTCATTGTGTTGAGAATTGTCTTAATTGTTATGTGATACTTGTTGTAAGAATGTAATTTTCACATTATAAATGGAAATGAAGCAAGAATCCAAATCGTGCAATAACAACCGGGAAAGAGGATTTCGGGACAATATCATTTGAGATCCTAGAAAGAATTAGGGTTTATTTAATTAAATTTTAGGGTACATGTTGTGGATTAATGAATAGATGACACTGTAAAATTGAAGAGATGATCGTACGAAACTGCGTCAAGTATCAGTTCACGGGTTGTTTTAGTATATAAGACACATAAGAAGTCATATGTAAAACATATACTAACGAAAAAAGAAGGATAAAATAAATCATAAAATTTAAATTAATAATATTAAATAATAATATATTAAAATTTAAATAAAAGAGATTTACTTAATATAAGTAGTAGGTCTAAGTTAAAATTATAATATCAAATAGTTAAATTTAAATAGTGAATTACCTAACAATTAATAAAATTAATAGCATATGTAATGTTATTAAAATAAAAATATTACTAAACAGATTTTTTTTTAAATGAAAAAAAAAACTCAAAATAATAAAAACTATAAATTAAACTCAATAATAACAACTATCAATTAAAATCAATGATACATACTATCAACATATTTATAAAAAAGTAATATAACTTATTTTTCCAGAAAAAAAAATTCTAAATCCAGTTTTGATTTGACAACTAATTTTCTACATCTCAATAAAACAATTTAGTGTTATGAGTGTGATGTGGATTTGTTTTTTTTTAAATAAATTATTATGTTAAAATTCATAATTTAAGTAAAATATATTTAATTTTTATAAAAAAAATTGCAACTTTCTTGATTTTTTTTTTTGGACTTTTTTGTATTGATTTTTTTAATACTTTTGTGTAAATGACAAAAAAAAATTATTAGAATTATTTGCTTTACTTTAAATAAGTAGATATTGTTTAAAAATATTAATTTTTTGGGAAACAATTTCGATTTTTTTTCCATATATTTTTAATAAAAAAATATTGAGTTTTTATACAAAATTATTTGAAAATATGGGAAATATTTCAAAAATATTAAAATCTATTTTTTTTATATGTAAAAAAACTTATTCTAAAAAAACGTTTTTTTATTCTTATATTTTTATTTTTTAAAATGAAGAAATATTTTTTAATCCTCTAAAAAAACGAATTTTAGAAAGAAAAAAAAAAGTTTTTAAGTTTTAGAAAAAAATAAAGTTAAAAATATATTTTAAAAAAACAAATTATTAAGATCTGTAAAATTTTTAAATAAATAATGAAATTTATATGTTTTAGAAAGTATAATGTTCAATTGAAAATTAAAATTATAAGTTAACAAAATATTAAGATCTTAAATATCATATTGCAAATCTTAACTATTTCAAAATTTAAATTATAATTAATTAAAGGTCATTTAATAATATGTGGGACTAATAAAAAAATTAGTTAGTAAATTATTTAAAATAAATTTGTAAATCAAATATTTAAATAATTTGTTTAACATGGTGGGACCTGGATTAACAAAAAAATTGACACGTGTAAATTTAATGACGTGGATTCACCAATCTACGCCACGTGTAAATTTAATGACGTGGATTCACCAGAATGTGTCACGTGTAAGTTCACAGGCTGCTTTAGTATATAGATAGATATATAAGATAACAATCATCACCAATCACAATCAATCGTACACAGAACAAATCATCACCAAGTAGAAAAAACGGCAATCTACAAGCTTCAACTTAATTTATTTTTCGTAAATTAAAATAAATTTGTTGATTAATCATAGCATAAAATTTAAATAAGTTAAAAATTAGAAATTAGTAAGAAATACGAAATAACATGAACAGATTAAAATAAAATAAAATAAACCGTCTCTTGGTTTTGCTTGTCTCCGTGGTTGCGTGACTAGGGGACATGTGCGTTAGAGTGGAACATACTAAATAATTCCCGAACTTCCTCCAATGTAAGCGGATATCCACGAGTTTGAATTTGTGTCACCATACCTCCGGTTTTTAAGTGTCGTGGGACACGGTTTTAGGCGAAAGACGTCGTTTGTAGATCCGGGAGAATCCAAGGCGACTTCAGGACATATGTGTGACAATTTTTTTATGCATCAAATCATATAATCATCTTCATCTTGCTATAGAACTACGTACCACGGATCTCGCATCACACAATTGGTTGGATATTGCGTTCAATCGGGTGTCCCATTGGTGCCATACAAGGTCAATGTTCAAGTTATAGTGTCGGGTATTTGGCATCTATCCAAATTCAATAGGCAGATGGGTTCCCATGAATCTATTGAACTCAACCGAACTGATGTGTGACTCTGTCGTGATGATTTGTCTCGATGAAGGGACCTAACTGGATTGTACCCTTGTACATAGATTCGGGTTCCAAATCATTTAGGTCGTAGGGAACCATACAACCTCGATCGTGTCCAAACCCTCAATTTGCGCTCTATAACGACTCAAACGGTCTTCTAAAATCCGTAATATCATGTTTGCCTCAAAATTGGGCCTCAATCGGCAGGTTTTGACCCAACAAAACTCCTTGATCTTTTGCTTGGAAGCACGAAAAATGCAAATAAATTCAATGATGTTTGTGGATATATAACATTTTATGATTAAATTAAAACGGAAATATTAATGTTAGTTATAGTTAATAATAGTCCATTATATATAAATGAATAATTTAATTCGCACACTTATCCTGAAATATTGTGAGGCCCAACAAATATCCTGATGATTTGGCTCGATGAATGGACCTAAGTGAATTGTACTTTTGTACATAGATTATATATTATTCTTGATAATTATTTTACGGAAAATTTAGATTTGATTTATTTTTATTTAAATTTCAATTACATATGTTTTTAATATGAATTTTTATATGTTTAATATATATATATATATACAGTATATTCAAGTTTCATATTATTATTATTATTATTATTATTATTAAGTTATACGGAGTATTATATGTATAATGTATATTCCTGTTTCATTTTACCATTTATAGATTATATGTACAAATCTTTATTTTTAATATTCCTATATTACACATATATTATTCTTTATAATTGACGATATTTAGTTATTTATTAAAAAGTATCAATCATAAAGTTTCAATGCTTAAAAGTATATATTTATTTACTTTGGCATTCTTGGTGTTCCATTATCAAGAATGTTCCATTATCAAGAATGTTCCATTATCAAGAATGTTCCATTATCAAGAATGGGAAAAAAAAATTACAAAAACAAAATTTTTGACCATGATGGAGGACAGCAATATTAAAAATATATTTTATAAAAATAAAAAAAACGATATTTGAGGCAGAGGTTGTCGGTGGGGATTGATTTCAAATTCCCATGTCAAAAAGTTGTTTTGATAAGACATTTTTATGGCGTAAATAAGTTGGGCCATAACATAATATACTTCACTCTCGAATAAACTAGGTAAACTACAATCTACAAACGTCAAGAAACGCATTGATATATTTGTAGCCTGTTTTATCAAAGTACACTAGTAGTATACCCAATCAAAAAATATGTCCCTCGTGTAGACATACTACAACCCTCAATAAATATTTTAGATGTACGATCATAAATGAAAAAGTAATAAAAGAGACATTTGACAAAATTAACATTAAATCAAAACAACAACTTTCAAAATGAAAAACAAACTCATTATCACGAGAAGGTATGAATACCCTTATAAACATAATCTGGCGGTTAAACGGATTTTTGTTATGCAAAATTTTGTGCTCCCAAACCATAATTTGGAGGAATTAGATAAAACAAAAAAAAAATCAAATAAGGGAGATCAACACATACCTATCATCAGTTGGGATATAATATGTAAATACAAAAAAGTGGCGGTCTCGGATTTAGGAAATCGGCAATCACGAATAAAGCCTTATAGAGGAAGCTCTTGTAGAAAATTCAAGCAGAACCAATCAACATATGGGTTAAAATTGTCAAGGAAAAATATTTGAAAAAACAAAATATTCTCCGTTACCATATGAAAGGATTAGTGTCGAGGCAATGAACAACCTTATGAAACTTTAAACTAAATTCAAAAAAGTATCATCTCGTAGGTCGAAAATGGTAAAACCATCAACTTCTGGCATGTTAATTGGGTAACAATGACACCACTTATAAAAATGGTCCAAAACACCAATCAAATTAACACATATATTAAAGTTTAGTCACTTTATAACCGACTCGAGAAATTGGGATACCAACAAAATTGACAACGAGCTACAAAGTATCATCAACCCATATATTAGGGGAAAAAAATAAAGAAAACGATCATATCCAAAAATGAAATTCATGACAGATTATATTGGAGGTGTAGTAAAAATGGTTTTCTCTACAAAATTCGCTTCCGATGTGATTAGAATTTCAGTATTCACCAAGACATTCCTTGTGAATGGATTGGGAAACCGGATATCCAATCTAAAATTAAAAAAAATTATTTGGAAAATATCAAAAAAACGGAATTCTAACAAAAGCAAAGCTTGACGAAAGAAGTCTTATCGTAACAAGGCATTGTGAACATTGCAACCACCATTTCGATGACTTGTTCCACATGCTCATTGAATGTCCTTTTAGTAAAAAAGAAATCATTGTCAAAAACGATAGATCAATATTGACCGAACTTAACAAAATAAGCCTCCATAATATATATAAAAAAAGCTCTTGACCTCCTGCAAGAAATAAATAAAAATATAACAAACAAGTTCGCATGTCTTGCAACTATATGGTGGAGTATCTGGTTCTTTACAAACAAAATTATTTTTAACAATTAACCTATTGGCCCTTATAATAAGGTCATTATTTCCATCAAAAAAACAAATCCATAATTGGAAAACTAACATCATTGATGATGACGATTTCGTTATAAACCTAATAATCAAAGGACAATAACGTTAACAAAAGGAAAATATGTAATATTAAATGGGATAAACCAAAACGTGGTTTCCAAAAACTCAACTTTGATGGATCAAAACTCGATTATGGAGTAACATCGATTGGTTTTGTGATTCGAAATCATACTAGAGAGGTTGTTAGCCTCGATGCTCAAAAGAAATTTCCATTCCGTAATAAAAGCTGAAGCTTTTGTTCTCAAAAGCTAAAAAAAGGGAAAACATTGGTACCAACCTAGAAAGTTAAAGACAAATTCCTTAACATTGCTTAATTAGTTGGGATGAATTTTCATTTGGAGCCGTTTTCTCAAGTATGACTTAAACAAATGTTCCGGAAGATGCCGTAGTCACATGCCCTTGTTGATCGCGTTTTGATCATGATGGTGTTCGAGGTCTCTGAAGATCCTCCATTTAGGTTGAAAAACGTGAGGGATCTAAATTTCTGCAGGAGGTATGTCTTAGCTTCCCGTGTAAAGGGTTTCCACTATCCTACTTTCCGGCGGCGAGACACCGCATTAATTCATCTATCCCGTGCCCTCTCCATGTTTCTGTCAAGCTCGAGGGTTCCTCACCTTCTTGAGTTGTTTGTTTGTTCCGTCTGATTTTGGCTCATATTTGGTGTTTGTCGAACTCCTTATTTTAAAAAAAAAACATTAATAGGATAATAAGAAGTGTACGGCGATTTAGAACAATGACATGCTTGTGAAGGACCTTCTGAATGAGGCTGACGGGAGCTGGAAAACAAATCTTGTGAGAGAAATCTTCAACACTGAAGACAGTGAATTAATACTAGGAAGGCCTAAACATTCCTTCCTTATAGGAGACCGTCTCCTCTGGTGACCAAACTCAGATGGATGCTTCTCGGTACGAAGTGCGTATCGGCTCGGAACCTGCAATCACATTGTTGATTGGCATAACCGTCTTAGTGCTGAGAATGACGATTTATTTGCTACGATCTGGCAGCTAAAGATCCCGCCGAAAGTTAAGAATTTTGCGTGGAGGCTATGCACAGAAACAATAGCAGTCAAGGGGGCTTTACATTCCAAAAAAATCACTCTCTGATACTTGTGACAGGTGCTCAGAGTTTATTGAAACCAGTTTTCATGCTCTTATTCTATGTAAAAGTGGCAGGGAGGTGTGGTTTGGCTCAGGAATTTGGGAGCAGGTGCTCTTTCTTCTCCCATGTTCACCGCAAGTGATGATTATGGAGTTGAAACGTAGACATGGGTTGAAAGGTGGTTACAACGTTTATTATTCGGGCCTGGATCGTGTGGACGTGTAGGAATAAAATGCCTTTCGATGACAACCCTTTGAACATAGCAATTTTAAGGGATAGTATGCTTAATACGGTTGTTCCGGATCCTCCGAATAACAACAGCTCAGGCAACATGGTGAATATGCCTACTGTTAGGTGGGTGACACCGATGGATAATTGGGTGAAAGTAAACGTGGATGCCGCTAGGATTGATGATAAGTGGTGGTCTTTAGTGGAAGTACGGGATACCCGTCGTTCGCAGCTGTGAAACGTATGACGGGGTGTTGGCCCTATGGTGGATAGAAGCATAAGCGTGTCTTTTTGGTGTTCATGAGGCTTTACAAAGGGGCTTAAAGGAGGTCATCGTTGAAACCGATTCTCAAACAGTTTGGAAAAAGTTCTTAGTGAAGGTAGATTGTCGTTCTCATGGCGATTCGATAATTGATGAGCTTATCACTCTTGCGTCTTTGCTTGATTCTTTCATGTTGAATTTTATTCCTAGGGCTGCCAATGGTGTTGCTGGCTGGTACAATGACAAAGGTTACACCATTAGTTGGTATGGAGTTTTCTACTGAGGAGCTCTACCCCCTTCTGTAACGAACCTTGCTACTGGTGAATTTGTTTGATACACATTTCCTTTAAAAAAAAAAAAAATCCCCTTTCATGAATTCCTTGCGGGCCCCATAATCATTGCTTTGCCTTTTTAAATTATTTTCTAAAACCTTTCTCACCGACCACTGGCCTCTTTTTTCTTTCTTTCCACTTTCCCCTAATTCCCCTTAGGGTTAGAGGGAGGGGGCAGAGGAAACAGGAGGGGTTAGCCAGACATGGGTTCCAAACCCGATCCAGGCGAGTTGACGCAGTCGCCGCCACCGCCACCGGAGCCATTGCCGAGCTTTGAGGACTTCCAGAGGCAGACTTCCTTGATGACGTCTTGCACCCTCCTCTGGAAGGAGCTATCAGATCACTTTACTAACCTCGACCATGATCTCCATCGAAAGTCGGAGTCTCTCAAGCGCAAAATCCAAGCCCTAGATGACGAGACCAAGGGGTCTCTTAAGGTTCTCCAAAAGAGGGAGGTCACCATCGACGGTTCCGTCGAGCTTGCAATCGGAACGGCGGAAAAGTTAAAACGCTGCGCAATGGGTCTTGTGGAGGTCGACGACGATGACGGAGAGGTGGATGATGGTGAAGGATTGCTTCTCAATCTGCGAGGCTTTTGTATACGGATGGATCACCAAGGGTTTTGGAGGTTCGTGACCGTCAGGAAGAAGGAATTGGAAGTGCTGAGGGCGAATATACCGCTTGCTTTCGCAGATTGTGTTGACCCGCCGATATTTGTGTTGGCGGCCATATCTGAGGTGTTTCCGGTGGATCGGAGGCTAGAGAAGAGTGACAAGGTGAATGATTTGGGATGGGCGTGTGTTCTGCTGCTCGAATCGCTTATTCCGGTGATGATTGATCCAGTGATCGGGAAGGAGAGGCTGCTCGTTACACCGAGGGTGAAGAAGGAGGCTAAGGATATCGCGGATACGTGGAAGGCTAGCTTGGAGGAGCGGGGTGGAATTGAAAATGTGAAGACGCCTGATGTTCATACTTTTCTTCAACATTTGGTGACTTTTGGGATTTTCAAGAAGGATGATGTTGATTTGTACAGAAAGCTTGTCATTGGGTCTGCTTGGAGGAAGCAAATGCCTAAGCTTGCTGTTTCACTTGGTTTGAGCGATAATATGCCTGGTATGTTCAAAAGCTTGTGAAATTTGTAGGTATTTGATATTTTGTGCATACCTTTTTTCCTTCTAAGATGGTCTTCACTTGTATGTAATAGACCTATTAGGTGCAACGTCTGTAGTTGTTGTGTAAGTTTGCTATTGATGGTTGGTGAACAAACTCAACCTCATTAATTATGGTAAAGGGTTTTGAGAATTGTCCTTATTGCTTAGGTAAGCTTGATTTATAACTTCTTAGTGATTGTGTCGAAGGATGATAAGGCTTTATGGTGGGCGTGCAGGGCCAGGGCTGTATGATTAGAATTCTGATATTAAGTGTCAAATGGAACTAATTATAGCTAGCAAATATCTCTATTTTTGGATGGAAGGCTAGACTGACTTCCAGCTCCTATCCTTTTTCTGTACCATAAATTGTTCTTAACTTCAGTGCTGTTTTTGGCCTCTGCACTTCCTCACCATATTAATTGCGTGTCTATGTAACTAATACATATATCATTCTTATTTTATTGTCCATGTATGCCTTGTCCTAGATAATTACCTCATTAAGCTATTATGTCCACAGATATGATCGAGGAGTTAATCAGCAGGGGACAACAAGTTGATGCAGTGCATTTTACACATGAAGTTGGACTTATGGATAAGTTCCCACCCGTACCATTGTTAAAGGCTTTCCTTGATGAGGCAAAGAAGGCAGCAGCTTCAATTCTGCATGATCCTAATAATTCTGGAAAAGCTGCTGTATGTATCCTACTTACTCCTATATGTTGCTGATTTTTTTTTTCTGGTAAAAATTCTGCTGTATGTAACTATTCGGATCCGTAACACTAATTTTATAATCATGCAGTACCTTGCTAATCGTAAAGAGCAGTCTGCTATCCGTGCAGTCCTCAAGTGCATTGAAGAATACAAACTGGAAGCTGAATTCCCTCCAGAGAATCTCAAGAAACACCTGGATCAGCTGGAGAAATGCAAGGTTGAGAAAAAGAAATCCCCACAAGTCCCAGCCAGCAAACGAACACGAGTCTGTAACAACAATGGCCCAATTCTACCAGCAAAGGCTGGCCGCCTTGCAAACGCTTACGTTTCATCTTTCCCAACAACAGCTCCCACGTTCATCAGTTCTCCTTCCCCGTACCCATCATCACCTATGTACAGTGTGCAGAGCCCACCATACCCTTACTCTCCAGAAACTCTTCAACCCACCATTGTTGGATCTTATCCTGGAGCTCCGGTTAGCTACCCATTGTATGGCGGTTATCCTGGTGGTATGGCTTCACCATCTTACCCTCCTCAGGCTTACTACTGATACGTGACATGACGGTTCGTTAACAATGACAACATCAATCTATCTGATGGTGACCTGGGAAACCCATGTGCTTGAGACCTTGAATGCCTGACTATAATAGCTCTGGTGCGGTGAAGGGTAACTTATAGTCCTTTTGTTGGTGACAACTATCAATCTATCTGTTTGTGTGTTTAATTCTGTGACAAAAATGTAAAAAATTGTTGTATCTATCTGTGTTTTTTGTATGCTTGTGAAGAAAAAAGAAGCTAAAGTGGGATGGGAAAATTTTAATCACCCCCAAGTGAATTCAGTTCAGTTTGCCTGCTACATTCAGCTTATTTCTCATCTTTATGGCGATGCTTTCTTGTAATATGTCTGATTACTCAAGAAGGTTGTTTATTCAAGGTCTTCTCCTTTGTGTTGATCATTGAATTCATTACAATTTTGCTGATATTTTTTCACCTTAAATCAAATTGTTATAAATGCACGTTTGAGTTGAGTTTGGTGTTTTTGTTCCTTGGCTAATTGGCTTAAGTTAGGGATTGTTTTCTAAAATAAAAATAATACCTAAATTATTTCCTAATTTAGGAATGAATTAAAAGTATATACAAGACAGATTCAGGATATTTTAAACTACAATTTTAACTAGAGTTGTAAATTTTAAACTACAATTTTAACATATAAGTAGAGCTGTGAACCTGGCCAAAAAACCAAATCCGCCCAACTCAAACCTGCTTAGACAACAAGATAAAAAGTGTGAACTGAAATAGACAATTGAAACAAGATAAAAAAAAATTTGAACCAAAACCAGATAAAAAGTGTGTTTTCGAAAAGATAGAAAAACTCGTGAACCGAAACAAGATAAAAAGTGTGTATTTGAAATTTAATCATGTAAACCGATCAAACCCAACACAAGTAAAACCCGAAGATAATTGCCTGATACAAGTAAAACCCGAAGATAACTGTTGTCTGACTATACCCGAATAAGCTTTCCGACTATGGCTGAATTAAATTTTTTTGTTGTCTTGAAGTAGCTCAAAATAAATGACTTGAAACTCATTACCCGCCTGAATTGATCCGTGAACCCGAAGTATTCCAACCAAATTGAATGAATTGATCCGTGAACCCGAAGTATTCCAACCCAAATCGTTTTGTATACACACTATAACCCAAATCGTTTTTTTTATCCGAGAGTCTAAAATTAGTTTATACAAAGATAATTCACATCTATTCATTGAATTTTTTTAATATTAAATTATCATTTTTTTATAAGAAGAACACAATATAAATATGATTATTAACAATTATATTAAGCATGAAAAGTATCATCGTGATTAATATAACCATTAATTTAGGCTAATGTTAGACGAACTCATATTAATTAATTTAAATACCTAATTCAGTATTTCAGAGACCATTTTTTAATTAATTAATTAATCTATTACAGTTCCACACTCTTATGTACGAAATTAATTAAATTTAATTCTGGTTAACTAAACACTAATTTCACACTTTGGGACGACGCAGATGGTTAAAGGGAAAACACAGGTACATTTAAATTCTGCATTTTCTACTGAACATCTTCTTTGACTAATGATTTCTCGCCCTTTTTTTCCCTCTTAAAAACTCAGCTAATGCCATTTCGTTTAAATGTACTTTATTGTATTTATTTTCGTATATATAAATTTTTATTTTTCATAATTAATACGTTTATCACTTTTTTTTTATAACCTAAATAAGCAACACATGATTAAAGAAATACGTCAAAACTATTATTGTTTTTAAAAATATTTGGTCCATTTCTTGCCTTTTCACAATTACCGAGTTGCTTACTGAAACAGCAACTCACGCTCACCAGTCACCCATCACATTACTGCGAGTTTGATGAATCCCACCGGAACGCACAGAGATTTCACACACTAACACAAATTCGTCTACTTCTCTCAACCGTTGAGCCCTGACATTCATTTGGACGTCCATGAACCACGGTAACATTCTATGCCCGAAACCTGTTCGATGATTTGCCTCTGAGAAAATTTCAGTCACACCCTTGTTCCATTACGATGCTTGCGATTCTTAGAAGATATACACCTTTTTCTACTATAAGAATCGAACATCGTGCTCTAATGAGTTTTAATACATTTCGATCTGTGGATGGGGACGGTGACAAGATTCAGTCAAGCAATCGGTACAAGGATCGGCCTGATGAGCTAATGCTTTCTCCATTTTTTTCCGAGGACAAGTCGCCTCTTAGTAGCTCTGATATCAAGGTAGTTGATTCAGATAACTGGGAGCTTTCTTCAGGTCTTGCTCATTTGTCAAAGAGCTATTGGCATCAGTCAAAGTCGTTATGCAGAGAGGAATACAACAATGAGGCGTATGGTAACAATTTGGCGGATAAGGGTGAGCTAAACTTCGATGAGATTGAGGATATGAGGATTCATGGGCGCCTGTTTTATAAGATTGATCGTGATTCAAAAGAGTTTGATGAGTACAAATTCGAATTTCATAGGAGAAAGCCTCATTCAAGTAAAGATGATGACAAGGAAACCGAAAAGAAGAAAGTTCCTTCTACTTTGAAGTGCAAGGAAGAGCGGCAAGAAAATAAAAAGGAAAGGATACGGGAAGATATCCTTTCTGTCGATGAACATGTGTCTAGGATGATCAAGGATAAGTACATTGTTTGTGCTTCACATGATAAGGCTGGTGGCTCGCTTGCTGGGAAGAAACAAAGGAAACCAACGTTCAATCAGCTTACTGGACCGTACCATGAGCCGTTCTGTTTAGACATTTACATATCAAAACAGTCTGTCCGTGCTTGTGTCGTGCACAGAGTGACTAGCAAGGTTGTTGCGGTTGCACACTCCATTTCAAAAGACATGAAGTTTGATCTTGGCTCCACTAGAAATTCAACTGCTTGTGCTGCTGTTGGGAAAATTCTTGCTCAAAGAGCTTTGGCTGATGATATTCATGATTTGATTTTCACACCGAGGAAAGGTGATAAACTGGAAGGTAAACTTCAGATTGTGCTTCAGTCTGTAATAGATAATGGTCTTAATGTCAAGGTGAAGCTGAAACAAAGAAATGGCAAGAAAGCAGTTGCCCAACGTATCACTTAGCACCTTGCTGCTATCCGTTATAGTGTTATGTTCTGTTCTTTTCACTTACATACAGTATCCTATTATTATATTGAACTTGTGAATCATCTCTTCTCATCTTTTGATTGAGATGTCCAATAATAGTGAATTTCATGGTTGCTTACTTTTCACTTATATGCATTCTGCATTTTAGTGTTATGTTCTGAGCATGCTTAGCTTTCTATGTAGCATTTCAACTCTTTGGATCAGTTGGCAATCTTGCAGATGTCAGTGATTAGGAAAATTGTTGTATCTGAATATTTCCTATCAGTTGGATTCGAATTTCTCATCACATTGAGGATAAGACTTGACACACAGAATATGCATGTGAGATTTTGGAGATGCTTCTAATCTCAAGCAATGGACAAAATCCTCAGTAAAAGGTCTAGTTGCAATTCCAGTATGCTATGTTTACTTGGATTTACTTTTTTTCCTAACCATTTGATTACAGGATTCAAGGATGAATTATCACTAATTCAGCATGAGAAGAAGAAAGAAGGATGTAAGCACTGTTGCAATGCATTCTAGTAGAACAAAAACAGAAAAAACACAAACACAATGAACAAAATCAGTCATTAGCAGTTGCCAATTGCAAAGAAAGAAGCTCCTCTTCAGGGATGACTCTAATGTGACAGTCAGATCTCGGGTACGCAGCACAAAGCAATGCGTATCCACGTTCAACAACATCATCACTGAGCATTCCATCACTCTGATCAACTTTACCACTAATTAGCTTAGCCGGACAGGTCATGCAGACACCGAGCTTGCAATCATGAGGAACTTCCAATCCACTGTCCAATGCCTTTGACAAGATGCTCTCATCAGGGTCCACTTCTAGTTCAGTAGTCTGACCCTCATGCTCAATCATCACTTTGTAGAAGCAGACCATGTTCGAAAATGCTGACTGTCTTCCGTTAATGAGAACGGACCGGGGAGCCTGTTGGGTGCTGTTGAGCTGGATATGGAGTTGGCTTGCTGGGTTTTTCTGTCTCGTGAGGATGGATGGGGGAGGAGCTGTGAGATTCAAGGTTGCCATTTTCTTTGGGGATTTGAAATTGAAGTTTGGAGGATATTGGAGGAAATTGTGTGGTAGATAGGACGATAATGCTTGAGGTAATGTGGCTACTGTATTTAACCCTTTATGTCTCTTATTTGGGCTATTGGGCTTTTAGGCTTTTAGGCGGAAGTCTAAGGGAAATTGGGGAAAACAGAAAATCACCCATAATATAGAGCTATTTACACAAAACCACCCTGAGAAAAAGTTTGCACTAACCTACCCTTTATTATAACGTGTTTCTCCTGTTTCGAGTATCTCCACCTACTTCAATAAGGTTTATTCTTCCATTTAGCCCCAAAACACAATCTAACATTCTTTTACTGTGATTACTTCATTTCTTGTGCACTTTGATGCTTGTAGCTTTCTAATCAGACAAAAAATAAGCATAATTATTTATTTACTTACTAAATTCATCCATAAATACAATTGCTGTCCACAAGCAAGTACTATTATTTATTATGAAATTGTTGTTATTGATGAACAACAACAGCAACAGAAGAGTACATTGAATTTTGCATAGTGTGGACCATTTTTTGTAGAGCTCATTTTGAGGAGGGGAAGAAGCCATTGACTGTCAAGCCACCATCTATGCATATAACCTGCCCTGTTACATACGATGAAGCAGGAAGGCAGAGGAACGCTATAGCAGACGCCATGTCCTCAGGCTCTCCCATGCGCCGCAGTGGAGTCCGCTCCTCTAAGGTCTTAAAAAAGGTTCCATCCTCCTTAAGCCTCTGCAATATCATTCACCCTAATGTTACACAAATTTACAATAGATAATTTATGCACACATTGTTACCTTTTGAGCTAGCTTTCCATTGAGGTAGTTAGGTGCAATGGCGTTCACCCTGATGTTGTCTTTCGCCCACTCGCAGGCTAAATTCTTCGTAAGCTGGTTAATAGCTCCTGAGTACTTAGGTAGGTAAATTAGTTACTCCTCATATTGTCAATTTGTTTTCAGATGGAACACGGGTACTTATGTGTGACTCACTAGACACATCCTTACCTTTGTTTGCTGCGTAGATGGAGCTGATAGCAAAAGCGACAACTCCACCAGCCGAAGTAACATTAACAATGGCTCCTCCTGAGCTTGATCGCTTGAGAAGAGGATGCGCGAGTTGACATACATGGAAATTGGATTCCAAGTTTGAACCAGTTATGTATGCGAATTCTTCAGCTGAATGCTCAACTGTTGGTTTGTAGACTGTAAGTCCAAAGCAGTTAACCTGTATAGGTAAATACACAAAACACATATTTTAACTAACCAAGATACTAATAAGTTCTTAAGGTCAAGCTTTCCAAAATTAAACATACAAGGATGTCGAGCTTTCCATTGAATTGAGACGAGGCGGCCTGGATCATCTTCTTGCGCTGCTCGTGAGACGCCACGTCAAAGACATTACCGGTCACCTTAAACCCTTTCATTTCCCAGTCCTTCAAGCACTCATTACGCTCCGATTCGTTAGGAAACGAGGCGAATACAGTTGCGCCGAACCCTGCAAGTTCTTCCACAGTTGCATATCTGAAGTTCAATGATCAAACTTGAGATTAAAATTGTCTGACCTGATAACAATAAATTGAAAATCGAAAGTGAGCAAACATACCCAACAGTGCCCTTGGTGCCATTAGTTACCAGAGCAGTCTTTCCATGGAGGGACCAACGACTGGGGTTAGCTGTCTGTGCCATCTCTGTGCTTCTCTTCTTCTTCTTTGCGTTGCACAATGTCCTCATATCAACCACAAGATGAAGTAATATATACTGTAGTACCTTGATTGTCAATTCTATAGGAATTTGGGTTTTACTACGAAGAAAAAAAGGTTGCCTTGTCGTTATACATTAAATTATGTGGTAAGTTTAAAAGACATACTTCAATAAATATTATTTTCAAGCAAGTGTCTACAGAATATAGACCGGGACACAATTTATACTATAATTTCTTTTCTTACAAATTAATTTTGTCTCTTAAATAAAATTATGTGGGTAAGTAAGTTGACAGACATTCTTATTTATTTTTTTAATATAAATAATATGTAAATAATTTTACAATTTTAGATGGGAAGTAGATCATTTAAATATATCATAAATACTTAGTATTGATTAAATTAATAAATAAAAGCTTTTAATTCATCCAATTAACATAAATATATATCACAAAATAACAATTTTATTATTATGAAAATGTCAATTTTAACCGCAACATATGAGTGAACATAATAATATAAATTCTAAATAGGATTGGATGGAAAACATTTAAGTTATTTTCTACTTTAATAAATTTCTCCTCTACGAAAAAAAAGTATTTTAACGGTTTGGAAATTTAATGAACTACTCACACATAATTTTACTAGATCTATTAAATGCTTGTTGAACTTACACTAGAATCCCATACATAAATTAAAAAATAATTTTTTTTACAAACTCGAATATATTTCATCTCAATACCCATCCCTATATTCAGTAGACAATTATACTTTTAAAAGTATAACAACTAATAAATAATAGATTAAAAAAAAAAGAGTCTTCTGAACTTACCCACCGCACTCTAAAGTCTATAGTCTATACTATGGAGTAAATGTTACCAACACACGTTACCAAAGTTTATATATTCTCTTTGAAGCCTCTCAACAAAAAAAAATCTCTACAATTAATTATTTTAAAAAAAAATCAGAGAAGAAGATTGCAAGGGAAGAATAAAATGACGAAATGTGTGAAATGAGGAAAAAAAAAAAGGAAGAAAAAAGAGTAGAATCATGTACAACAAGGAGATAAATAAAATAGGTACTTTTTTTTTTAATTGAAAAGGAGCAAAAATTGATGTGATATGAAATATTATTCTTGGAAAAGAAACAACAAACATTTGTTTTGCCCCTGTTTTGGTTGTTTTTAATTTTTATTAACTAGGTTTAAGAAATATTTAGCCAATTAACTATTATAATACAACTATATATTAAATTAAATATTGGGCCCTGGGCCGACGCCCAGCCTACCCTTACTTCTGTGCCGGTCCTGTCTATAGTCTACACGCGTGCAAGCAATGATAAAAGTAGGATTGCGGAGGTTATATTCTTATATATTTTGAAAATGTTAGGGTTTGAACTAATTGACATATTCAAGAACGAAAGTTATGAATTGAAATCTCGGAATTTAAAAGATGCTTTATTTAGCCTTATTAGTTCTCATAGTTCACAAAAAAAAAACAATTTAATAGAAACATAGAAGCATTACCAATATATGATTATACACTAAAAACACCTAAGGTCTTTATTTAGCCTTATAGTTTCACGATGTTCAATGTCAAAAAATGATAATAAACCAAATCATTAAGCTCAATCCAGACGGAGATCGAAAATATTGTAAAATTCTTGATTAACATACCAGCTTTGTTCAACAAGAACAACACGATATGCAAGCTTCCGTAAATGGAATTTGTATGCTTGTTGGCTTATCTTGGTTTATTTGAGCGTCGGACAAAGTAAATAATGTACAACAAAAATCAGATCAAGGGTTCGTTCCGAAGCAAAATTGCTCCATGTAGGTTTTGTTTGTGCTTGAAGATTCGGTAACGCCATTTTTGATTTTGAGATTTCCATTCAAACGAATAATCTAAATATCCGTGGATACTTATCCGATCTATATTGAGATCGATCCATTTGTCCCTCCCTAACAGAGATAATCATTAAATTGTTGTTTCAATGGCACATGATACTTCATTGGTTAAACGCTTGATAATGCACATCATTATTTATAATGCTAGACAACTCAAAGTAATACATTACATAATGCGAAGCTATCCAAACACATCCTAAAAATGAGTAATTTTTTATTCATCATTTTAGCAGAGGAGTGCAGCTTAGACACTTCCTTGTAGAAACAGTAGATAGTATTACCAGTGTTGGATCTTATTGAACTGCATAACCCTCATTCACCATTCTAGCAGCTTACTGACTTGCGGCCTCCAATCCATTACCTGCAGATCATCGAATTTGAGCAAGCCGATACAACACAAAGAAAGAATACATAAATGAAAAAGTTTTGATTACCATCTGGGTCAAAGAAGAACACTTGCTTGGTTTTCCCATTAGGCAGGCACTTCTCAAAGGTCTCAATACCTCTTTCCTGCATTTGCTTATATATTAATTAAGCCAACAAGATGATTACTCACAAATCACAATTGCTAAACTTGATTACCTTGAGAGATTGGACGAAGGAGTCGAAGTTGGAGACGGAGACGCACAAGTGGTGGCCCCTGGGGAGGTACTTAGGGACAGTGGCGGCGGAGGCAGCAGTATACGGCCCTTCAGGGAGTCGACTCTCGGGGTTTCTCTGGATGAGATGGATTGTGAACGATGGAGGAAGTCTTAACCATATCGCTTCCACTGCCCCAAAATCAGGGCTTTCTACTTCCTCAAACCCTAGAATCTGCGAACCACCCCCAAATCCAAATCAACAGCTTAACTAGCGATGAATTCAAAGAGAGGAATTGATATTACCTCTTTGTAGAACTTGGCGAGGCGTTTCACGTCGGTTGACTCCCTCGCTATGTGGTTGAAGCAAACGCCCTCTGCGGCCGCCATTGTTGTGTCCAGCTCGTTCGTGATTTGTTTTACAGTAGCTGTTTGGAGTTTTTATGCTTAGTCCAAACACTTCGAATCAAAATTATAAAATTAGATAACTTGATTCGAATCTTTTGTCATCTTGTCAAATCCATGTGCCTCCTCGTCAGATTGATATGATTGGTTTCCTGTCAAATTTGTCAATTCATTTTCTCATACAGGATTGCTGGCAATCTCTCATACAGGATTTCTGTCCGTCACTCCTTTCCAATTTCATTGGTTTATTTATAGCATTTAGGTCATGGTTCATCTCGAATCCGCGGTTTCAGATTTCTGGAACTGAATCCGAAACTTCTTTAAACATTTTTAAAGAAGGTAAGAAGTTCGACAACACAAAATATATTTGTTGTACCGAAAAGTCAAAAAAGGCAAACGGACAAATAATCTTGCAAACAAGTAAAACAAACGGGAGAAAGCAAAAAAAAAAACACAAGAAAAATACTGAGAAGGTTAACAAGAACCAGAAAAGTCGGAACAAACAAACCACGAGAGAAGACAAGGAACTCTCGAGAATGGCAAAAACATGGAGAGGCACGGATAACTGAACTAGCGCGGTGACTCGCTGCCAAGAAGTAGAAACCTTTTCACGGGGGAAGACATGCCTCCTGCGGCAATGTGGATCATGACGTTCCTCACCTAGATGGAGGATTTTCGGATACTTAGAACACCACCACGATCAAACACGATCAACATAAGCATGTGACTACAACATCTTCCGGAACATTCGTTGAGGACAAACTCGAGAAACGACATCAAAAGGAAAGTCATCCCATCATATCAAAGTTAAAGACAACATTTCTCAAATTTCCGAAACCGACTTCAAAAGAATTTCAGAAACAATTTTTTCTTCGACATATTTAACAACTTGATTTTTGCCTTTGTTTTTCAATTTTCTTTTATCTTCTTTTTGTATAGAAAAGAAAGGTGGTTACTTACTTTGAACTTCCCAACTGAAAGATGCGCAGATAACATAGTCCAACGGTTGTTCAAACAAGATATATTTTCTTTTCTTTGCTTGTTCATATATTCAATGTCGGACCCTTCACGAGAGAGTAAGTGTTGGTCATTATTATTCTTTTTGTTAAGGGCATGTTTACTTGTAGTTTATTTCTGTTTTATTTAGTTTATAAACCCTGAGTTTAATTTTTGTGTGTGTTTACTTGAAGATTGGTTTAATTCTCTATGAGTTTATTCGGGTTTATAAACCACTCAAAAATAAACTTATCTGAGCAAGATTATTTTTGCTGGGATGAGTTTATTTTTGTTTAAAACCCGATTTTAGCCTTGTGCTTTTCCAAACCGATATTCTTTGTTCATCTCTATGTATTCCCCGTCGTTCTTCGATTTTTTAGGAGCATAAGTGTATTTTGAACAAAAATAAACCCAAAAAATAAACTACAAGTAAACAACCTTATATGATTTATATATATAAACCCATTGAGAAATAAACCCGAAAATAAACTATAAACCCGTATAAACTCATTTAGTTTATAAACCCGAAAATAAACCAATCTGCAAGTAAACAGGCCCTAAGTTGACAAAGGAGTTGTCAAAAACTCCAAGCACAAGAAAAGTTCTCCAATTTTAGATCTTCATAGTTCCATTCAAAACAATAGAAAATCACGAGTTACTAAAGATGTATTCTCATTTTTAGACGAGGGGGACCATATCAGAAAAGTAATGATGTTCTTTCACATACAAATGCATATGATTACAATCATGAGAAGGAGATTTACTAACTCGATAGGAAAGGAGTAAGGACTAGGCCGAGTTGTTTCATATCACTTGTTCTAGGTTGACAATGATTCTCAATGAGTATCAAACTCAAAGTTTTTGGTTAAGAGCATACATGCTTGTAGTACATGTTGTGGTTTTGATTAGTCCATGATTCATTCCGAGCTTCATGCATTGATAAATCAATACTTTAAATGATTCACACAACATGCTATACATACTTAACTCATTCACCACACAAGTTGTCAAGACACTGAGATAGGCAAAAACAGTGATAATGGTATCACAAGTTAAGAGTATAGAAGGATTAGTGTTGTTTTTCCATTGGAAGATATTCAGACAAGTGAATCAACCACCGGTTCAATTGGTTTCTATAGAGACCATAGTTTGACATTCTCGTACCAAAAGATTGCATCAAAAATCACAAAACACAAATTTATAGTTAGAGAACCAAAATCACCCAAAGTTCGGGAAAACCACAAGAAAAGAAAGCCTCACGAGACCTCCATCTTCCTCTAAATACCCTTTGCTACCACCGATCCGGAAGAAGACGACATGGACGACCTCTTGCTTTTTTAATCTCGTCATAATTTTGCTTCTTTGCTTCTTTCATCTATTCTGTCAATCGGCGCATCGACTAAAACGGAAAGATTCCAAAGGCAGAAAAGACTTCTGTTCCAAGAAATGAAACTTATGTTTAGTAATTGGGATTGCAAGTGTTGTTGGTTCAGATCTAGTTGGCCATATCAAATCCAAGAGAAAGAGGCCAAGACAGTTTTAGTGTTTTCAGGGTTTGAGGAAGGAGGCGGCAAAGGCTGGTTTTTAGGGTGTTTTTGGTGTTGAAGGACAGAGCAGAAGGGAAGAAGAGCGAATCCGGAACCTCTCTTTATGGGTTCGTTAGGTGATTCTGTATTATCGAAGATATGATGAATATGAAAGAGATATCACTTAAGGAGATGAATTAAAAAAAATTATTGTCTTTTAATATGAATGGAGATTATTACGAGTAAAATTATGAAATTGAATATGATTATAATTTTTATATATGCGCCTCATCGAAAATGCATAGGTAAAAGTAGCCTAAATTGCATTTATATATCACCAATAACCCCAATAATTGGCATCTAGATGGATGAAATTTCTCCCATATTTAATCTCCCATTTCATCCCTAAAATAATTTTTATCCCATTAATCTCTTTACACTAAACACCATATTGATGAGCCCACAAAAATAATCCCGAAATAATCTAATAATCCCTAATTCACCCCTGCCGAGGGACCCTATATACCATCCTTCTCTAACCGATAAAATAATTGAACAGTTAAAATCGATCAATGGTTTAAAATTATTTTTTATAACATCAAAGTAATTAGTGATAAATAAAATCTAAAAGTTATTTTTTTCTCACTCACAACTTTCCTATGGCTCATGATGCGGGGCTGTTTGATGACTAACGCTGAAAGAACGAGGCGATATCTAGCCCAAGATGATCGCTGCTCCATTTTCCACATAAACATTGCACATATTCAAAGATTGTGTAGCAACGGGCTAGTGGGGTAACTTCGTACTCAGAGGTCCCATGCACGTGTTTTCAAAGACAAGAGTTGCACTGCAACTAGAAGAGTCATTAGGGATGAATACGGTCAATGGGTGAGAGGCTTTAGCTTAAAGATGGGTCCATGCTCGGTGCCAATGGCGGAGTTATGGTGTTGACACCATCTTGAATTCTGAAGTTGATAACCAAACAACTATATAACATTCACCCTCTCTTTCCTTAGTAGATTTCGGCATATTTTACGAGAAGCAAATGTTGCGGCCTACTTCTTAGCTCCTTTGCACTTAATTTTCATTTAGGCATGCACATATTTATAGATCAACTCCGGATCTAGTGTCTTTGTTGAACCAAGATGTCCGAGGTGTGGTGAGTCAACGTTATATTAATTGTTAGTCTTTCTTCATTCCAACAACTACGGGTTGAACCCGTCTTTTCTACGAAAAAGTTACTATTTTCTCAAAACAAAAACAAGCACTCGACTATGCTTATACTCTCATTCGTGTTACTTCTAGTCGTTTTCCTTCACATAAGGCTTGGAATATTTTAACTCAATTCCTATTCTTCGTATAATGTCATTTACAATGTCCTTAGACTTGAAATTAGAGGAAACTTTCAACTTCTCCTCTATTATACTTGCTATCCTAATTCTCGTTGCTTCATATGCTGTCATGCTGAGATAATAGTTATGTGGTCGGCAGCCTCGGCCCATGAATTCTCCATGGACAACTTCTTACTTCCACTCTATGATCACACTATGAATATCATTATTCTTGTACGTGAATATAAATTGACATGCCGAGGTAATTGTTGAGTTTTAACTACTCAATAAATTGTCTAGTTAGATTTCATGTGATCTTTATCTTAGTAGAAGAGAGCGACGGCGACTGGCAAACTGCCATCACCTTTTTCTTTTCGCTTTCCCCCCGGCGTAGTTCGTGGGGCTAGGTCTTTTCCCACCGTTAGTGTGGTCGGTGCTCATACAATCTACAGAGGAGAGATACACAGTTTAAAGGTGGATAATGAATAAAGGGAAGACTCAAATTCATCTGACAGAGGCCGAGTGCGAAGTTCTTCATACTGAAGCAAATCAACAGGAGGCAAATGGAACAACGGCAAAAGTATTAGTTGGAAAGGTGTTGTCGAATAGACCTTTCAACTCGTATGCCTTGAAGGCGACCATGAAAGGAGCGTGGAGACTGAAGAATGGTTTCAATTTCAGAGAATTCCATAAGAATTTATTCTTGTTTGAGTTTGCAACAGTGGAAGATAAGACGCAAGTTCTGGATCGGGGACCATGGGCTTTCGACAAAGCACTTTTGATGCTTAGGGAACCAGGAGGTCTGCAACCGTCAAAGATTGATTTCACAACTGCACCTTTTTGGATCCGTGTGACAGACCTCCCTATTGGCCAAACTACAAAAAAATTGGTGAATGATATCGGCAGTATGATGGGAGGACTGTTAGCAATGGATGAGGAGAGCTTTACTTTAACAAGTGGTTTCATGAGAATCAGGGTCAATCTAGATGTTACAAAACCCTTGCGCCGGGGTATCATCCTGGTGGTTGAAGGCAAGAGAGTATGGTTGCCGATACAATACGAACGCCTCCCGAATTTTTTCTATGCTTGTGGAAGACTAGGACACATCGAGGGAGAGTGCACAGATGAGGAGGCGAAGGAGTACAAGAATGAATATGGGGATGATTTGAGGGCTGCTCCGTTAAGACTTTCAAGGGAACACAAGGAGATAAGAGAAGAGTGGACAAATAAAGCTGAAGAAGGCATAAAAGTAGAACAAAAGGAGGAGGAGTCAAGCGGTAAAAGGAGGATAGGAAGAGTTTTAACCGATTTTTTAGAAGAGGAAGAGGTTATGCCTGTCACGATATTATCTGAGGAGGAGGAAGGTGTATCAAGCAGTATACAGAGAGTGACTTTTGAACCGGTTTTACAAGTGAATAACGGAAATAAGACAATGGGAGAGAGCGCTGATCAATCCAGGCACGGAGGGGATGACACCTCGATTGGTCTGGGGTCGGGTAAGCCGGGGAAGAAGTGGAAACGCTTGGCCAGGGAGCCTATGCAGGTTCTGGAAGCCAATGATACAACAGTTAATAACAGTAAGAGATCGATGGATGGAATTATGGAGAATTCGGAGGCTATGGCGCAAACTAGTGGAAAACGTCACAAGATCGAAATGTCCAATGTTGGACCGGTAGGAGAGACAACAAGTCTTTCTTGCCGGACCAAATGAATATCCTAAGCTTCAACTGCCGGGGATTGGGCAAAGGCCCGACAGTGACGAAACTAGCTCAACTAGTCAGGGAGAAAGAGCCCGATTTGCTTTTCCTATGTGAAACGAAAAGCAACTCATGTTAAATGGAGAGTGTGCGTAGGAGACTTGCTTTTGATGGTTGTTTTGTGGTTGAAGGGGTGAAAACTGCTGGTGGCCTATGCCTTATGTGGAAAGAAAATGCTCAAGTTACCATACAATCGTATACCCAGCACCACATTGATGCCTTAGTGGGGGATTGTCGGTTTACTGGTTTTTACGGGTGGTCGAGGTCCCATGAGAAACCCCATACTTTTGAGCTCATTAAACGTGTGGGTGAGGAGGTTGCGGAACCATGGATTATTATGGGCGATTTTAATCAAATTCAATCTTCGACGGATAAACAAGGAGGGAGTTACCCTAATTTCAATCATATGAGGCTTTTCCGGGAGGCACTTAATCACTGCAAGCTTATGGAGATTAAGTTTGAAGGGAATAGATTCACTTGGGACAATGGTCAGATGGATGGAGGTCTCATCAGAGAGAGATTGGATATGGGTTTTGCCACGTTGGACTGGCACCAACGTTTTCCGACTGCAAAAATTCATCACTTGTCACGTTCCATGTCTGATCATGTCCCTATTTATCTAAACGTCAATGGACTGGACGAGTGTGGTGCGAATCATTGGGGAAGGCGGCCTTTCCGGTTTGAAGCACTGTGGACGTTGAATGATGAATGCGAGTCGGTGGTGAGTAATGCATGGAATAACCCATGAAGTAGGTCAGCAACGAGAGGGGTGCTCGGGAAGATTGAAAGATGTGGTCTTGATTTACTGGATTGGAGTAAACATTCTGTGGGGAATATTAGTGCTCAGCTAAAACAAATCAAAGGTGATTTGAAATTGATACAGGAGAGTGATTTGGACAGTGCAATTTTGTGCAAACGCAGAGAACTGGAAAAGAAAGAACAGTTGTTAATGCTCCAAGAGGAAGTTTTTTGGCATCAGAGAGCGAAAGCTAACGAATTTAAATGGGGTGACCGTAATACCACATTTTTTCATCAGAAGGCCTCTGGGAGAAAGAGGCGGAACAAAATTTCAAAGCTTATCGATGACAGCGGAATGACGTGGCGATCCTCTACTGGAAAAGAAAATGTTGCTACGAGTTATTTTAAAGAGTTGTTCAAGTCGGGTCTTTCGAGTGGGGGACCTCCTGAGCTGGAGGGGGTTAACCAGCTTTCAATGGAAGATAATACTGAGCTACTGAGGACGTGTACGGCTGATAAGTCAAGAAAGCAATTTTTGAGATGCACCCGTCAAAAGCGCCCGGCCCGGATGGCTTTCCTGCTCTTTTTTTCCACAAACACTGGAGTATTATTGGTGAAGATGTTACGAGGTTTGTCATTGGTCTTTTTAATGGTGATTCTTTTCCACCTTCCCTCAATCATACTTTCATCTCTTGATCGCGAAAGTCAATGATCCTTGTTTTATGAAAGATTTGCGACCTATTAGCTTATGTAATGTCATATATAAAGCTTTCTCAAAAGTGCTTGCTAACCGTTTAAAGTGTTGTTTGGGTAAGATTGTTGCCCTTAACCAAAGTGCTTTTGTCCCGGGAAGATTGATTACAGATAATGTTCTTGCGGCATTCGAAATTTTTCACTACATGAAGCAGTGAAAAGGAAAGCAGGGTTACATGGCCCTTAAACTGGATATGGCAAAGGCATATGACAAGGTGGAATGGAGGTATTTAGAAAAATGTATGCAGGCCATGGGGTTTGATGGAAAATGGATCGAGCTTATTGTGAGATGTGTAACAACGGTCACCTTTTTTGTGTTAGTTGAGGGACATCCAACTCCCATTATTGTTCCCTCACGTGGGTTAAGACAGGGCGATCCTTTATCCCCCTTTCTTTTTCTCATTTGTGCGGAAGGATTATCTTGTTTGATCCGTAGGAGTGAGGAATTGGGTATTTTGCAGGGAATCAGAATTGCACCTTCTGCTCCGCGTATTTCTCACCTTTTTTTTGCTGATGATAGTGTGATTTTTGCTAAGGCTTCCTGTCAACAGGGCAATGAAATTGTTGATATCCTCCAAATTTATGGAGAAGCTTCAGGACAACAGGTCAACCTTGCAAAATCTGAACTATCTTTTAGCAACAATGTGACAGAGATCTTAAGGAGGGATATTCAAGGTGTGCTGAATATCAGGGAGGTCAACAAGCATGAGAAATATCTGGGTCTTCTAACTATGGTGGGTAGATCAAAGAAGGTCATTTTTGACAACACTAGGGAAAGAGTTTGGAAGAAACTTAAAGGCTGGAAGGAGAGCGCCCTTAGTAGGGCGGGTAAGGAGGTCTTGCTCAAAGCTGTTGTCCAAGCCATTCATGCATATACAATGTCATGCTTAAAAATGCCTGATGGTACCTGCAATGATATTGAACAAATGATGTGTAAGTTTTGGTGGGGATCGTCTTTTGATAAGAGGAATATTCATTGGATCAATTGGTCCAAGATGTGTCAATCAAAGAAGTTCGGGGCCTTGGCTTCAAGAATATGAAAGCGTTTAATCTTTCCATGTTGGCAAAGCAAGGTTGGCGTTTGATGTCAGAACCGGATTCTCTCCTTGCACGTCTTCTTAAAGCAAGATATTACTCGAATGGGAACTTTATGGGGGCCTCGATTGGCTTTTGTCCTAGTTACACTTGGAGGAGCATCATTAAGGGTAGGGGAATTTTGGAGAAGGGCATTTGTTGGAGCATTGGAAGTGGGGATTCGATTTCAGTATGGAAAGACCCTTGGATTCCGAGACCGGCTACGTTTAAACCTATCATACGCCCTTCTAACTTGATTCCGGAGCTTCGTGTGATTGATTTGATTAATTGGAATGATGGCTGCTGGGATGTTGATGCTATTCGTCTTCATTTTGCTGACATTGATGGTGATGAGATCTTAAAAATACCTATTATTGATTGGAGGTACATGATGAACCTTATTGGTATTATTCAGGTAGTGGGAACTTTACTGTACGTTCAGCCTACCACTTGGCTTTGAATTGTCGATCTAATCGTGGGGGTTTGGATGGGTCTACGTCGGGTGATACTGTAATGCAGAACTGGGCACTGTTATGGAAGGTTAAAAATGATGCCTAAGATTGTGAATCTTTCTTGGAGAGCTTGCAAGAGAGTGATTCCCTGTAAGGCTAACTTAAGCTCCCGAGGGATGAATATTGAACCGTGGTGTTTTGTTTGTGGCTGTTTTGAATCCCAACTGCATATATTTCGGGACTGTAGGGGCCCAGCTAGTGTTTGGAAGTCCAAGCCGCTTCTTTGGAGATGCGGGAAGGGGTCAAACTCAGTTTTTGATTGGTTTATTAAGGTGCAGCGTCTTGGCTCCGCGGAAGACTGTCAGCTTTGGATGGTGTTGCTCTGGCTGTTGTGGCAACGAAGAAACAAGTTGGTCTTCGATGGGTCTAAGGTTAATCTGTACAGTTTATACGAGGAGGCTCAAGTTATTGTTTCTAGTTTCAATGAAGTTCAAGCAGCTAAGGAGGGACTCAGTTTGAGTATGCTTGCAGGCGGGAATACTTGGGTCCCGCCGGCTCCAGGATACATAAAATTAAACTGTGATGCTGTTGTGGATTGTAAGGGGAGATGCGGTATTGGCGTGGTGGCTAGAGATTGCGAGGGGAAGGTTTGTCTGGCTTCATCGAAAAGTCTTCAGGGTGCTGCGGGGGTCGAGTTTGCGGAAGGCGAGGCTATCAAATGGGCAATTCAACTAGCGAAGGCTAACGACTGGCGAAAAATTGTGTGTGAATCGGATTCACTGTCAGTTATTTCAAAGCTCAAAAATGGATGTTTATGTAAGGGACCGTTGGGGTATCTGGTTAATAACATCAGGAATTTGGCGGGGGAGCTATCTTCAGTCCAATGGTCTCATGTCCGGCGGCACGGAAATGGCGCGGCAAATTGGCTGGATGGGGTTAAACCAGAGATCATCATCCATTTTCATGTTTTTTTACTTTTACCTTTGGATCTCTGTAATGTCCTTGCTTCTGATCTTCCGGTTTGAATAGAGTGTTTTTCAAAAAAAAAAAATAGTATGGTAAACTATGAGGGCCCATGAGTTTGACTAACTTGTTGTCAGTTGTTTTGCTATAGATGACCATCGATGAAGATGAACTTGACATTGACGAGTCAAAATATAAGTAAGCATTTCGTTTTGTATGCCACTTTATTAACTTGCTAAGCACTAGTTGATTTTTTTGTGACTAATGGAGAACATAAGTATTGAAAATTATTAATGAATGATATATTTGAAAGATGATTATCTTTTGTTGTATATTAACATTTTCAAATTTGGCATTTTCTTTGGGGTAAAAAGAGGACCAGTGTTTTTGTATAATTATTTGGGGGAATCATATAGCTATCAATTTGTTGGTAATTTCTTGTAGGTATCTTGAATGATTAAAAAATCTCAAAAATTGCCCATTACTTTTGAATGTTATACTCAATGTTAAAGGTTAAAAAAGGGGGGAAAAAGTTTATTAAAATGATTAAACGAAGAGCACGTGGCTGATGCATGTCACAAATAATTGCATTTGGCGAAATTTGGTTTTACAAAACATCGCGGAAGGGAAGAATAAGCTAGAGATGATTTTTAGGACATAGTTACACCTATGTATGACAATCTCATTGATATAAGATGGTTATTCTGAACCAAACAAAAGGGGAAATACAGTCCAAAAAAATGCGTTAAAATTTAGGGTGACGATTGATTGGTGATGGTTTTGGGTGACGGTAATAAAAATTGTCATTCAACCACCACCCGATCCGAATTTCACCCGAAATATTATAAAAAAAATAAGTAAATATGTATATATATATATATAATCTTATTGACATTAAAGTTAATTTATCCACTAACATAAGCAACCTGAGTTTCAGTCATTTCAATTGCTCCATACTTCATAGTCTTTCAAGATTATGTTTCGATGATTTTTAAAAAGACAAAAACATGGTATTTTTTTTATGAGGAAGGATATTTGGTGGATAAAACTCCTTTCGATAGTGAACCTTTGAGAGTAATTATTATTTCTTATATGCATAACCAAATTTCAAGGTTTTAACTTCAATAAATAATTTATTTTTTGTGTTGGGTGTTTTCTATTTGCTCACACAGTTTAACCTAGTTTATCATGAATAAACACATGATAAACTATACTCTAGCATAATAGGCATCTAAACAATCATCACCATTAGTAGAATTACTTGTAAGTCTCATCCACAATGGCTGATCCATAAGCAATGTAAAATCATCCTTGAAAACTTATAATGTGCATAAGAGGAACAATCTAGATCATGATCTAGCATACAATATTCAAAATGGACTCAAACATTGATCCAACATGGCAAACGGATTAAGTCTCTCTTATATGCTCACTAAACATGGATTGATACCCATTTATTCCAATAGCACAACATCGATTCACAAGGACATAACTTAGATTTGGAGTTTTTACCCAGAATCCTAATATAAAACTACTCACTCATAATCGTAAATTTAAACATCATAATTCCATAAACAAATGCAATGATATGAAACTAGAGATGAAATAAGGAATGTAGGGAAAAAATCTACATAATTAGACTTACCAATCCAAAGTTATGATCAAAACAATATTTGAAATGGATTAAAATCATCTTTGGAATGAGTTTTCCCAAGAACAACTCAAGAACCCCTTGAACTCAGCTAACTACTAAAATGGAGAGGGAATTTGAATTATTTTGAAAATTCGATCACTCCTAATGTGTGATATCTATTACGAGGCAACCTTGCCACTTTATATAGGCCTAAAAATCGTGGTCCCCTCCTCCATGTGTCTTTTGGTCAATCGAGTGATTGAAGTAAAAAAAATACTTCCTTTGTCAAGTAAAAAGAAAATATTAATTGGTTGCATTTGAGCTCAAGTCTACTCCCCTAATCAAGTGGAAATTTCTTCTTCTCCCGGATGGAATGTCACTTGAACGTATTTGTCAAAATCCGGTTTGCATGGGAGAGTTTGGTACACTTGGGCCGAGTGATTGTTCTTCATCTTGCGAGTGAATACTTCTTCTTTGTCCGAGTGGATTTTCAATCAACCTAAGTGACTTGGCTTCTCCTTTGGTGAGGTTTCCATCTTCTTTGTTGGTGTCTAGCCTCTTTTTGATCCATGCTCCAAGGCATCTTGCTTGCTTGCTTCCTTCCTTCCTTGATGACTTGAGGACTCCTTAGACTTGATGAGTTTTGATCCTTTTAGCTCCAACTTGGACTAAAATCACCTAAGAAACAAAATACAAAGGGAGTAGACATTCTTTGATGTATTTAAACACTAACAAAAATATAAATGTTTTATCCATACAAAAACTAAGAAAACACACACAAAGACAACACTAAAAAGATAACATGAAAACATGTTATCAGCAGCGGAGGAATTTTTTTTTTTTTTTAATTGTCTGATTCCATAATCTATCAAAATCTTTATTTCCTAAATTTCTCAATTCTTATTTTCAAACTCATCAAATCTATTTTCAAACCGTAATATATTTTAAAAATCTTTAACTAAACGCTACAACATTTATGTGAGACTAGGGACGGATCCATGATTAAGAACTTGGGTATGCTAAATTTATTTTAAATAATAAATAAAATTTTCTAAAAATATATTTGAAACGAAAATATCTTTTTAAATAATATAGAAATCACATAATATATATATGAATGTCAAAATCACATTGTATATGTATACATTTATTTATTTATTAAATTTGATTAGATCTTGAAATGAAAAACAATTTCCCGTAATTTAAAAAACAAATAAAAACGTTAAAACAATATCAATTCTCAAATTTATACTTCAAAAATTACAAAAAAACTATGTGTGTCATAAAATGTGACAGATGATCATTTTACAAAAAAAGAAGAAGAAGAAAGATATATTTAAAAAATTGTGTAATTGCCACCGAGAGGATTTTGAAAGAAAAAAAAAAAGTTGTTTTGGTCCGGTTAAAAGAAAACAAATTTATCTCTAGCTGAAAGGTAAACCAATATACCACTCCAACCTCATTGTTCCATTTTGTTTCATATATTTGGAGTTGAAAAAGCGTGCAGGAAGATTGTGCCACCATAGCCATCACATGCTCCATTTCTATGGAGTCGTCCGTATCTATGGAGTCGTCCGTATCTAGCAAATTCCATTCCATTCCTTAACCTTAACCGATTCCATTCCGTTTTCATTCCGTCACCCAACCAAACGGACACTTAGTCATCCGTATCTATTTATATCAAATTCAACCTTATCCTTACCGATCTCAGATGAGGAGAGGCCTTATTTGACATATATTTGCGGTACTGGCTAAAACCCGATTTCAAACAATCTTAACATCAATACTAGTAAATAATATATCTAATCATAATTTCGGTGATTGGTACTATTCAGTTGTCTTTAGTTCATTAACATAAAAATTAGTGATTTTAAAATCATTTAACTATAACATTATTCAATAAACCATTATATTAGATGATATGAACCTCAAACATTGACGTATTTAATAATGTTATTTAGTTTAATACTCCATGATTAGTCAAACTTTAATTAAAACGATGCTTGTGAAGTAATTAACCTATTAAATGTAGCGTATAACGTAGAGATAAATGAGTGTAATTTTTGAACTACGACGCGAGTAGTTGTAGTCATGGTTGTGCCCAAGTATACTTGCATTTGCACGTGATTAACTGTCAATTGATAGCAGACCATGAACATGAATTTAGTAGTTATATATATACGTACGTACCTCGGTAGTATAACTCAATTTGCTGCAAGCTGTCTACTTTAAAAATGAATTTGCTGCAAGCTCATCTTTTGAAGTTCTGTACTTTGCAACTACTTTTGTTAGTTGTTGTAGCTAGTAATCCCCAACGCCTGAGTAAGTCAATTCATTGGAGACTCTTTATCAGACACTGGTAATGGAATAAGAGAAAGTCCAAACGCTATATGTACATCTTTCCCTTATGGAGAATCCTACTTCAAGTTCGCCACCGGTCGTTGCTCCGACGGGCTCATCATGGCCGACTATTACGGTAAGTATATCCTACACACATACATATACATACATTCGTGTTACAATGCCATGTACTTGCAGTAACGGCGTTCGGGCTTCGCTATCTGTATCCGTATCTGGACAGAGGTGCAAACTTCAGCAACGGAGTGGATTTCTCGGTCATCGGAGCCACTGCATTGTCTTGAATCAAAGAAGATTACAGTCAGCGGTGGAACTAACAGTTCACTTTCTGTACAACTCGGTTGGTTTCGGAACTATCTTACAACCATCTGCTCCTCCCCTTCTGGTAAGTGAATCACAAATTTAACACTTCACCTCATACTCAATTCATCATTCATTATACATATCTATGCAGACTGCAGAGAGAAACTCAAAAAGGAAGTATCATTTTCATGGAGGGAATAGGAGGGAATGACTACAACTTCGTCTTTGGAGACGATTTGTCCTTCCAAACTGCATACCAACTCGTTCCTGATGTCATTCGAGAAATCACCAATGCCATCAAAGTAATTAAGCCTCCCTCTATATAATGGGGATACTACAAACGCATACTCAATACGAGAAATCATGTTTTGCAGGAACTAATCCATCTAGGTGCTGTGAGAGTGGTAGTCCCAGGAATTGTACCAATCGGGTGTTTACCGAGTTTTCTGGCCGCATTCAACTCGACAGACCCAACCATGTACGATGAACTCGGATGCGTAAAAGATTGTAACAAACTATGCAAGTTCCACAACCACCACCTACTAAACGTTACGAAACAACTTCAGATAACATACCCTAATGTGACCCTTATCTTCGCTGACTACTAATATGCTGATAGAATGGTGCTAAAAAATGCTGCTTCATATGGTTAGTTCCCCCCCCCTTCTATTTATTTATCATTATTTCAATTAGTGTAATCTCAGGATCGAATATTGTGGTTGATTGGTCACTAGGGTTTGAGGAAGATAAGCTTTTGGTGGCATGTTGTGGTGGAGGGAAGAACCCCTACAACTTTGATTGGAGTGAGATCTGTGGAAAGAAAGGGGTTCCAGTATGTCCAAATCCAAAGAAAAGAATAATGTGGGATGGGCTTCACTTCACTCAACAGTTTTATAAGTATGTAACAGAGTGGATGCTCCAAAACACTATCATTCCCGGCTTAGCTCGTATGTCATATATGTGATAACATATTTCATGTGTTGTTTACTAGGCTTTTTTTTTTAAAAAAATTTTCAGTTACAATTTCATGTGTTGTTTCATGCTAGAGGCTTAGAAGTTAGCAGATGCTAATCACTTTTTTCTTATCAATAACATGTCCTCAGTAACTCAGTTTCACCCTTTACCAATAAATTTCATTTGTATGCAGCATCAACCAAAAGGGTGCACTAGAATTCTAATAACTAAGAGCAGAATAAATTACAGTTACTAATTTGTACAACACAGAGTAAAGTGCAATTTCAAGAACAATCAACTTTAATAGGCCGTTTAGTTGGAGGTAAGAATGGAAAGTGTTCGGAACAAGGAAATGATAGCATATTTTCATGTTTAAAAGGGTCTCTGACATTCCATCTTAGGGACTAACAAAACACACATTTTATTGCATTAGTATTATACCAATCCGTTTTAAAGGATAAGTTTTAACAAAACAAATGGACCCTAAAAGTGAAGTTTCATGGACTACAGTCAAGTTAAAGTGTATCATATGTAAAAGAATATTTAAAATGGATTCGCATAATATTTGAAGTGCATATACATATACATGTTTACCTGTAAGCTGCAGTAAGAAGGTGAGCTGCAGGGGTGCATATACTATAAGGTGTTCAACCTTTAAGATGCACGTTTAATGTTTTGATCTTGGTATCCTAACTGTCAGAGCTCTGGCAGCTCCAGGCAGCATAAATGTGCTCCAGGGCCTCCTCTATTGGACCAGATTCGCAGTGTCAATTGTCACCTCCTTAAATACTCGACCAGATTTTATCCTCCTCTCAACCAAATATCCTTTTCTTCCCAGCATGATATGCCACTATTCATAATTGTTGCTAGTTACTACTTACTACTAGAGGAGAAATTAGTGTTAGTCACACAGCAAGTATTACCTGATTGACCTTCAAAAAATCTCACAGGGTTACAGGAAGCAAGCATCTTCGCCTTCAATACTGCAAATTTCATCAAAGCTTAAACTGTGACCCGACTGAATCCAGCTCCTTTTCGTAGACCCACCTCATTCATCTCCACCCTAACGCCTGTAGCTTCTTCCCACCTACAATTTAAAGACAAGGGAAAAGAAAAGTAGGTGAGTAATTTCCATTCAGATACATACCTCATTACCTCTAAAGTTTGTTCAATCTCTGATTCCAAAACGAAACAAAGTACTTTCACGTTTGCACAAAAAGTGCCTATGAATGCCCCATTCATATCCAATTTCAAGATTCAAAATTTATAAGAAACGCCTCCACAATTGGTAATTATTCCCTTTTTACCAAGAACCGATCTTATTTTGTAACCAAAAGAGTATTTATTGTTTTCCTTGCCCTAAATAAAAGAACCTACAGAAAAATACAACACTAATAATAATGCCTGCAACCACTACTTTTTATGAGTTTGTGCAATCGCATAGGAAAAAAATGAACGAATGGAAGTGTACTTTTTGGCTATGATGCAGAAACAGATAAATCTTAGCAGTGTCTTGAAAAGAGAATTACAAAAAAGGGGTGGTCTTTTTCAGGGTATACAGAGGTAGTTCTTGAAATTTTACCTACAACTTTCATTCAAGTCTACACTATTTAGAAAAAAACTATCAGTATTTGGCAAAAGCAACAACAGAGGAATACTTGCATGCAAATAAAATTTACAAACTTATGTTCGTAATTCTAGATATGGATACCATACTGATATCTTTTTTATATCAAGATACCCTTTCTTATCAATTTGATATACCAATTATTAGGAGGTATCAAGATATCACAACTCCAACTCCTTCTCACTGCTCCTATCTCCCCATCCCACTTTGCTGTCAGATTTTTTTTAGCTACAATTTGGGGTTTGATGTCAGATGTCACATGTATTAATCTCATCCTAATATCAAGATATGGATACTAAACGACCCGGATTTGATTTCTTCTTGTTCGTTCCATTCATCTTAGAAATTAAACTGAATAAGCTCATGCAGAAACTTACCTTCCGTCAGCTGCAAAGGTATTTGATAGCAGGACATGGTTGCCTGAATCCTTAGGGTCAAGTTCAAACAACTTCTCCGCTGCCACCATTCCTAGTTCAGGCTTCCGATGAACTCTACAAGCCCCTAACAGAGCACCCCAGATTGAAATCGTAGGCGTCATTGGCATGTTCAATATAAAACTATAAGCTCTCTCCACCATTCCAGATCGTCCTAGCATATCAACGACACAAGCGTAATGCTCCACGCGTGGATCAAATCCAAACATTCTTATTGATTCAAGAATCTCCATCCCCGTCTCAACCAATCCACCCCTGCTGCACGCAGCTAATACACACACAAAGGTAACATGATTTGGTAAGATATTATAGTTACCAAACACAACTTCATTGTACAAATCAACAGCTTTCTCAGCTTGTCCTTGGTGTGCATAGCCGCCTAACATGGCATTCCAGGATACCAAATTCCAAAGTGGCATATCAAAGAAAGCTTGTTCAGCATCCTCTATGCTACCACATTTACTATACATGTCTACAAGTGCACCACCAACGCATATATTGTCCATCACACAAGCCTTCTCCGCACAGGCGTGGATTGACCTCCCGAGCTCAACTACTGCAAGCTCAGCACAAGCACTAAGCACACTCGAAAGAATAAAATCTGAGGGCTCGACACCTTGCTCTCTAGCTCTGAGGAATGCAATTAATGCCTTCTCCCACTCATCGTTCTGCTTATAAGCAGCAACCATTGATGACCAAGAAACGCTATTGAGTTCAAAAATCCCAAGAAATACCTTCTCCGAGCAGAGAACTTGACCACACTTTCCATAGAAATCAATAAGGCCGTTAGCTACAGATATATTCCTTTCGGCCCCACTGTGAATCACATAACCGTGCATTTGCTCCCCTAGTCTCAAACGTGACAAGTCAGAACATGCATTAAGGAAAGAGCAAATCGTTATATGATCAGGCCCTGCACTCACACCTGAATGTAAAAACTCAACAAACCCCCGAATGGCATCCCAGGGCCGTCCACTCAGAACTGAATTTGAAAGATAAGCGTTCCAAATCACACCATTTCTTTCGGGCATTTCGTCGAATATCTTAAAGGCGTCAGACCTCTGTCCAAATTTCATGTACATATCTAACAGCCCACAACCAACGTGGCAATCACGCAACTGACCGATCTTAATCGCCAGAGAATGGATACTGTGGCCGACATCCAGACACTGGAGAGATGACGCAGCTTTGAGGGCGCAGGGGAAGGTGTAATCATTGGGCAAGATGGAGAGGCATAGCATTTGGGAAAAGTGAAATAGAGCATTGGTGAAATGGCCGTTTTGAACGAGGCCGGAGATGAGGGAAGTCCATGCGACAACAGAGTAAGAAGAAGACAGGGATAGAACTTGATAAGCGGAGGCTGGGAGATCGAGCTTGGAGTACATGTTGATGAGGTAGTTTGAAAGTAGCGGCGGGGTGTGAGGAGAATAAGCTTTCATTATCTGGGCATGGGCGGCACGGCCGATTGATGGGGAACGGGTAGTAACGGCGGCGGAAAGTGCCGTAGCAAAAGCGGTGGTGGAGAGCGGCGGCATGACGACGGAAACGACAGGAGAAGTGCCTGCGTCGTGACGCGTGCATTGTACGCAAACGGCAAGGTCAGTTACTTGCAGGATAAATTTCATGTATGGTGTGAAAAGTAATTGCCGTTGGTCATATAGCCGCCAAAGTTTTCCAAATTAACTAAACGCCTAAATCTTTGCGGCACATAAGGCGCACAAAAAGCTCACATTCTACGGATTCAAACTCTGCTATTGTACAAAGTTGTTAAAGAAAATCAAATTTCCGATATTTAGAGTACGATAAAATTATTCTAGTGATATTGTCTATATTTTGTACTTGAATTTTACTAGAAATGATTAAAATTATTCTAGTTGGTTCCTACTTTATTTATATATATATATATATATATATATATAAAAGTGTTTATAATAATACTGACATTGTAATATTGTACATCGTTATCTTTAATTAGTATACGACCATTCACCAACCTCTCAGTTGTTGACCATAACCATTTTCAGTTTAAAAAACACCAAATGGATAAAAAAAAAACTTACAACTTAGGCGGGTTTTCTTACGATTCGTGTATGCTACGGGTCAGAGTAGAAATGAGTTAGCCGGCTCGGATCTGAAATTCTCTATTTTTACGATTTTTTTGATTGGAGTATCCGGAGTTCTGACCCAGGTAAGAGATTTTACAGCTCAACGTGTGTTGTGTTCAAACAATGAGCTGTATTTATTTGAATTTTAAAGAACTTGCGCCGGAAGCTTTTCCGGGTAATTTTTCGGTGGGCTCCGGCCAATTTCAACACCGGAAGACGGGAGCATTAGCTTCGCGGTTCCCAGTACTACAATTTGGTATACTCATACGTACAAATTGATGTCTAAATGAATGAGAAATTAATGCCCAAAGATGAGTGCTTGAAATGCATTTAGGGATAATTAATTGTGGAGGAACTTGTCCTACATCGACAATGTGGAGAGTAGTGAGGCACCATATATATGAGAACTATCCTAATATGGTTAACTAAGTTGATGGAGAGGTGATCTAGCAGTGGCTAGAACACATGCGCGTGCTGATCCAATCCAAGAATTAGTCAAAATTAGTTGGCTATAACGAGAGTGAATCTCTCAATCTACAACTCCTCCAAGACTACTATAAAAGGAGAGCCTAAAGTTTCTAATCTATTATGAGAGTACCCCACCGAAGGTTCTCGTAGGCTTCAAGATTTGGCAACGGCGCCAAAAACTTGTTCGCTGATTTTACACCCCTATAAACCTTTATCAATAATGATAAAGACCTATAAGTTAGTAAAACAAGGAAGAGATAGTTTTAAATTTATAACCTAAAAACAATGCCCTAAATAGCAACGAACCCACAGTGTATGAGTCAATCACAGTAAAGGTAAGTATTCCACGGTCGATCTCATGGACCAAGTGTCTGAATTGTAAATGTAATCGAAGATAGAGTAAATCAAAGTAAAAGAATGAGGTTGGAAAAGAAGGGAAGAAAGATCAAAAAGGTTTTTGTGGATTTTGTAGAGTTCGCAATCAAATATCGGATTTGATTGAAAACTAAGTAACACAAACAAACGAAAAATATATCAATAAGGGAGAACGCGGATTCCAAGGATTCAAGGTCATTATTTATACACACAGACTCAGGACATCTCTCAAATGATCTATGGTTAACAAGCTTCAGGGAAGAACGTTTCTAAGCTGACAATCTATTACCGGGTAAGTCTCAAGATTATCTAGTTCCAAACCAACCACCTATTACCGGGTAAGTCTCAAGGTGGAGAGGTAGGAAATTCTAAACAAACCAGATTCCAAACTAAGGGAAAGGTAAACCATTACCGGGTAAGTCTCAGGTATTACCTTACTTAGGAAGGAATCTAAGCACACTCAACCCAATAGAGGTTTTCACCTCTATTACCTTGGTCAGTCTCCAAGGTATCTAAGAAGGGGTTTCACCGGGTAAATCTCAACTCCAACTTAGGTTACTAGGTAGAAGGATTCTAACTAGGTTCAAGTCCTAACTAACCACTAGGATTTCAAATCTAATCAAACCAATCATAAAAACAATATTCCATCATAGTCCAGGTATAAATAAATCCCTATTCACCTTGGAACCACAATGGTGCTAGCCAACAATCAACATATCAAAAGCAATAATCAATTCAATTGAAGAATTCATAAAATGAGAACTAAAAGAGAGAATAAAGAAAGTACTCAGCTTTATTAAGATGAAACCAGCAAAATGACAAATTCCCAGTATCGCGACGCGTATCTGAATTGAATTAAATCTAAAAGCCTGAATCTTTCCTAAAAACTCAATGTAGTTCAACAATGGTGTAGAGCAAGGGAGAAGAAAAAGGAGAAAGCGGCACTCTCAATAGAAGCCTTAGAATAAAATGAAGCGGAACCCTTGAAATCATTTAGAGCCTCCCTTTTATACCCAACAATCTTCCACAGAACGGGCCGGACCAAAACTGATCCAAAAGGAGCGAAATAAATCGGCACACTGAAATCTCGGTCGTCTCGCCTCGCCTCTGCCACTCATTTCAAAGTTTGATTCGTACGATTGGGTTAGTTCTAAAATTCCCCTGTTTTCTCAATTACTGAGGTCCTACAATCTTAATTCTAAAATTCGGTTTAGAAACCGAATCGTACTAATCATATTATTGAGCGTGCATGTTATCGTTATAATATCTCCGTGGGGCGTGTTTAGGATTTTTCTAACGTGTTTCTGCAAGGACGAACGTCGGACAAAATCCGATTTTTTTTAATTCCGTTTTATTTTTTTTGAAAAAAATAATTCGGATTAAATTCGTTTTTTTTGATTTGAAATTTTATATCGGAAATTTAATTTCGTTATAAAATTTCCAAAGGTTTTATTTTATAAAAATAAAAATAATTTCGGATTTTTTTTCGGAAAATTCAAAAGTTTTCCGACAACCTTTTCGGAAGTGCTACTTTTGAGATTCAGGGTTTTGCGGAACCCTTATATTATAAGAAATATCATACTGGGTCTTTTACAAAGTTTTCCCCAGTGAATTAAATTTTGTATAAATCCCTACTGATCAAGGATTGCTTTGGTTTTTGGATCAGATTCTCGACTATGGGCGAAAATGATCACCCTGATGTCTCCGACAATTTTGTCGACCCTGTTGTGCCTACACCCGGAATTGTTTTCGGGACTGGTCTGCCAGTTGCACATCTGTCTGTTGGGACCACACGTGGGACCGGTTCAGGAGATATGGGGAAAAGCCGTGAGGCTACTCCTCCGCCTCCTCGTATGGAAATAGGGAGCGGGCCCAGTACTACTACCGTCCCCTCGCTTAACAAGCCGCTCATTCCTGGATCAATGCATGTTGCGTTGTTGCCAAATAAGTTTGAGGGTACGGACTTCAAAATCTGGCAGCAGAAAATGTTGTTCTTCTTGACGACATCAAGAGTTGCCAAGTATTTAAAGGAAGATCCACCACATCTCCCACCCGACAACACTTGTCCACGCATGCAGCCCACATATGATGCGTGGGTCCATGCGGATTTTATGTGTAAGGGATGAATCCTGAACTGTCTGAGTAATCCGTTGTATAGAATATACTGTGAGATCACAACTTCCAAGAGACTCTGGTTTGCTCTGGAGCACAAATACAAGACAGATGATGGGGGTACAAAGAAGTTTTCCGTGGCGAAGTTATACGACTTCAAAATGGAAGATTCTAAACCTATCATGGAACAAACTGAGGCGTGTCAGTTACTGATGTAACACCCCAAATCTGCGGGACTCGGGATGCTTCGGGCGAGACCTCACAATGGGTCCCGACCCTTAGCTTGACAACAATTTCACCGGACCTTTCGAATAAGGCACAAATAAAGGCGAAAACTCAAAACGTTTTATTGTATGAGAAAACCGAAATGTAAAGACTACAAAGTGGAAACTCAGCCGAGTCCTCAAAACAACACAACTCCGATAAGAAAACCAAACCGTACTACATAATCCACTATACAAAGACATATCCAAAAACGTACCCGTCCTATAATGTACGGAACCCCGATTGTCCACTCCTCCACCTCACTCGGCGGCTTCCCTAACCTACAAGTCATCTACAACCACGGTTTAAAACCGTTAGGTCATATTCGAAGCATTAGAAAAGAGGTGAAGGCACAAACACACGGATAACACATACATCACATACAAACTCCAAAACACACAAGTCCGGTTTATTATCTTTTTATTATTAAGTCGTATCTCATTCTAACTCAACTTAGGTTTGTGACACGAGACCACCGTGATCTCGCCTCGGTCCCTACTTACCGGCAAGGGGTGGCACGGATGCACCCGCCCGTATACCCGCCGGGCTAGTCGCCAAGATCCTCCTAGCCCTAGTCAAGGCTAGGCAGAAGATGTCACCGCCCCTTAACATACACTTGGGCCAACGTATATATAAGGTCGGTGGTCCTATTTATCGGTTTAGTTGTTTATAACAAGAACATAAACACACACCACCAAACACACATCAATTCTAATACATAAAATACGAGCTAAGTAAGTCCGAAGACTTACCTCGTCACCAAACCCAAGTCACGACACTCTTGCTTCCTTAAGGAGGAAGCCCACAACCTGCTCACAAGAGATATGCATATCAATACATACTCACTCTCAAGAAGTCTTAGACTTCACTCTTAGTGATCTATGCAAGATCACCTAACCCTCAAACTAGGAATGCATCCTAGGTCCCAAGTACTCATCACACACTCTCCACACATGAAACAACCCACAACAGTTCATAATTCCACAAGATATTAATCCTCAACCAAAGAGGCACAAGCTAGCCTAGAAGATCCATCATGCTCACATGCTCATATCCAACAATTACATCGAGCCTTAAGGGCTACTAGGTTCACAACCACTAAGTGGCATTCTCAAGCTACTCTAGGCCATCCTAAGCATGCTACTAACATGATTCAACAACAAATCTAAGGAAGGAACGAAGAGTGAAGGAGAGGAGAAGCCTACTGTTGCAGAAACCACAGCCGCGGAGTCAAGCTGGCGCCTCCTGCGGACACAGGAGCCGCCCCGTGGAACCAGGAGCCGCACCCGCGTGGACTGCGTCGAGTGCCAGGAGCCGCCCCCGCGGACGTGCCGAGCCGCACCCGTGGCCGTGCCGGGCCGCACCCGCGGCTGTGTTGTGCCGCCCCTGCGGATGGCCGCTCTCGCGGCTGTGCTGAGCCGCCCCCGCGGGTTCTGTGCAGAACGTCGTCTTCTTCGTCTTCGATCGTGGATCCTTGGCTCCAAAGTCCTTCTTCTCTTGCTGGATCTTCTCCAAACACCCACCACTGGTCTTAGGCACCTCTCCTTGACCTAAACGAGCTAAGAACCTATGCATGCAAAGAGTTGGGCAAAAACTCCTCAAGATCTTCCTCCATAGCCATGGATAAAGGAGGGAGGAAGAAGAAGGGAAAAACAACAAGGAAGAGAGGGAAGGGAGAGGAAGGAGCTTACCAACAACCTGGGATCTTCTTCTGCAGTCCACAACTTGGATCCTCAATCAACAAGGAAGAAGAGAGGAGAAGAGAGGGAGTGTGGAAGAGTGAAAGAGATGAGTAACGTGAAATTTGAGCAAAGGGAGGAGAGAGAGGGAGGGGACAAGGCTGCAATGTGGGGAGGGGAGCTGACCTCTTGTCACATCACCCGGGAACGAGGGGTCGGAAATGACCCCTTGTCACTTCGAATCGGAACGAAGGGTCGAAATGCGGGAAAAAGGGAAAAACGACGAGTCGGCTCGGGATTTTAGGAATAAATCCCGGCACTCGGCATCTCGGGCCTACTAGAAGTTCTACAAGACGCTCTAAGTCTGGAATAAAATTCCGGGCGTTACAATTGATGCATGAGATCCTAGCTGAGGGGATGAAAATATGTGAGACGTTTCAGGTAGCGTCTATTATCGAAAAACTTCCACCATCATGGAACGATTTTAAGAGCTATCTGAAACATAAGAGGAAGGCTATGAAAGTCGAGGACTTAATGGCAAGGCTAACGGTGGAATCTACCAACCGGAAGCCAATGACTGGGAACAGTCAAGGAGCTGAAAAGGCAAACATGGCTGAGCATGGTAAAGGGAAGAAGCGCAAGATTCAACCTCAAGGCTCAAAGAAGCAACCTCCTACAAAGTTCCGCGGGAAGTGTCACAAATGTGGCACAAAGCTGACGCATGTCGTAGCAAGATTGATCACCGCAAGACGAAGACTCAAGTCAATGTGCATGAGAGTGACCCCGCACAAAACGACTTCCGCGATGTGGTGACAGAAGTGAACATGGCAATAGACAATCCGATGGAATGGTGGTACGGCACAGGTGCTACCAAACATATCTGCGTTGACAGAGGATTGTTCTACCATTACCAGAAGAACACGCAGGAAGAACTGGTGTTCATGGGTAACGCTGCAACCTCCAAGGTTGAAGGTTATGGACGGGTTTGTCTAAAGATGACATCGGAGAAGAATCTTACTCTAACAGATGTTCTTCATGTACCCGACATAAGAAAGAACCTCATTTCTTGTTCCATACTTTGTAAGAAAGGTTTCATGGTGAAACTAGTTTCTGATACACTTGTAGTGTCCAAAGATGGGACTTATGTAGGCAAGGGCTACTTGAAAAATGGTATGTTCAAAATGTGTGTAATGACCGTCTCTCCGAAAGGTCAGTCAAATAATGTTGAACTGAATAAGAATGTTTCTTCAGTTTATACTGCTGTGTCTTTTAATGTTTGGCATGAAAGGTTAGGGCATGTAAATTACAAGTCAATTCAACGACTGATGAATTTGAACCTAATACCTAAATGCAAACTAAATAAGAACAAATGTGAAGTCTGCGTACAGGCAAAACTCACAAAAACGCCTTCACCACAAGTGGAGCGTACAACCGAACCTCTTGGTTTAATTCACACATAATTATGTGACTTGAGGTTTGTACAAACAAGAGGTGGTAAAAAGTACTTCGTAACTTTCATAGATGATTGTATGAAATATTGTCATGTATACTTGCTACGAAGCAAGGATGAAACTTTGGATAAGTTCAGAGAGTACAAGTTGGAAGTAGAAAATCAACTTGGAAAAAATGATAAAAAATTATCTGAAGTGATAGAGGAGGAGAGTATGATGAACCCTTTAATGCGTTCTGTAGAGAACATGGGATAATACATCAAACAACTGCTCCTTACTTGCCAGAATCCAATGGAGTTGCGGAACGAAAGAACCGAACTCTAAAGGAAATGCTAAATGCAATGTTGCAGGAATCTAGGTTAGCCCAATATTCGCTGTTTTAACACCCCTATAAACCTTTATCAATTATGATAAAGACCTATAAGTTAGTAAAACAAGGAAGGGATAGTTTTAAATTTATAACCTGTAATAATTCCCTAAATAACAACGAACCCACAGTGTTTGGGTCAATCACAGTAAAGGTAAGTATTCCAGGGTCGATCTCAGGGACTGGGAGGATTAATTTGCAGCAATGATTAAATATAAAATAGATCTCAATTAAAGACAAGAGGTTGGAAAAGATAAGGGAAAGAAGTCAAAAAGGTTTTGGAAAAGGTTTTAAGGACTCGCAATCAATTGTCACTATTGATTGAAAGTCAAAACAAACAAACAAAAAGGGAAAACAAAGATAATCAAGTTAAAGAAAAGAAAATGGCCGGATTCCAAGGGTTCAAGATCATTGTTTATACATATAGATTCAGGAAGACTCATAAAGATATATGGTAGAAAAGCTACATGGATGAACGTTTCTAGACTGACAGTCTATTACCGGGTAAGTCTCAAGACTATCTAGTACAAACCAACTACCTATTACCGGGTAAGTCTCAAGGTAGAGAGGTAGGAAATTCTAAACAAACCAGACTACAAACTAAGGGAAAGGTAAACCATCACCGGGTAAGTATCAGGTATTATCCTACTTAGCAAGGAATCTAAGCACATTCAACCAATAAAGGATAAACCTTTATTACCTAAAAACCTGAAAAGACAAAAGAAACAAAACGCGCAGAAACGCAAAAGCAAAAAGCAAAAACAAAAACAAAAGCAAGAAAGGGAAAAACTCATACATCGGGTTGCCTCCCGAGAAGCGCTTGATTTAAGGTCTTTAGCCGGACCTAATTCCATGGTTGTGTCAGCTCACATCAAAAACCTTGGACTGCTCATCCAGTCCTTGCAACCACTTTTCACAGGACTCATGAAATTTCTTCTTGAGAACTCTCTTCATGTCCTGAATGAAGATCTCCACTCTTCCCAGCATTGGAGGATGGTATGGGATAGTCTTGTGGGTTACACCATACTTGAACGATATGCTCTTTTGGTCAGGGAGAAGCTCAATCTAGCCTTGGGAGGTTCCTTTGGCACTGCCCTCCAGCTTTTAGGCGTAACTCGAGTAAGATGGAAGCCACAGGGACGATTTTTAACAAATCTCGGGCAGCCAATTAAGAAATATCGGCCGAGATTTGTAGGGATTAGGCCAAGATTTTCCTTCTGCACAGGAATCTTGGCCGAGATGGGTATGATCTCGGTCGAGATATCAAAAATCTCGGTCGAGATAGGAATGATCTCGGCCGAGATCGGGATAGGGTTGTCCGATCCGTCTTCCTCCTTTGTCAACTCTTCATCCTGATGCGCTCTTCCTTTGGATGAACCTCTTCCCTGGGAGTTACAAGGCTTTCAGATTTCTCCCTTGATCTCCGCAATTCGTTTAGCGTTCGAGGTTCATCCCTGCAAGACAATCTCCTCTCTAACCTGTCACACATCCTCATAAAATTTTCGTACATCAACTTGAACTGGTCTTTGGGAGATTGCTGCAGAGGTTGTATATGAGGTTGTTGGGGGTTTGAGTTTTTCTCCAAAAGGATTATAAACGTAACCCTCACAATACCTCCAAGAGCCAGACCCGTTATTCCAAGCCATCTTGTACCTGAAGAATACAAAGACAGAAAGAAAACGAGATCAAAAGAAACTAGAAAGATCTAAACTATAAATAATCAAAAACAACAAATTAAACTTTCTCAGTCCCCGGCAACGGCGCCAAAAACTTGTTCGCTGTTTTTACACCCCTATAAATCTTTATCAATAATGATAAAGACCTATAAGTTAGTAAAACAAGGAAGGGATAGTTTTAAATTTATAACCTGTAATAATTCCCTAAATAGCAACGAACCCACAATGTATGGGTCAATCACAGTAAAGGTAAGTATTTCAGGGTCGATAACAGGGACTGAGAGGATTAATTTGCAGCAATGATTAAATATAAAATAGATCTCAATTAAAGACAAGAGGTTGGAAAAGATAAGGGAAAGAAGTAAAAAAGGTTTTGGAAAAGGTTTTAAGGACTCGCAATCAATTGTCACTATTGATTGGAAGTCAAAACAAACAAACGAAAAGGGAAAACAAAGATAATCAAGTTAAAGGAAAGAAACTGAACACCAAGGTTTCGGCTACTGTGCACCAATGCCTTTCACTCAGGAAAAAGAAAAGAAAGAAAAGAAAGAAAAGAAAAGAAAAGGAAGAAAATCTGCAGATTATGAAAGGGTGGTGAATGTTGAGTTGAAAAGATCGATGAAGTGTGTTGTTTCTTCTTCCCGGATTAGCACCACATGACCTAAATAACATCCTACCCTTATCACGTTTCTTGGCCTTTATTTGCTAAGTCCTTTTGATCTATGTGTACATGTATTTGACTTGGCAGGCTTAGACTTGAATTTCTCATGAATATTAGATATAGTGATTTTGATGATGAATGTGAAATTCTTGTAAAGTATGATTATCCTTTTTATGCCTATTTCATTTGATCTTAATTGAAATCTATCTTTAGCTATGAAACTAGCACTATAGAGGGTGATCATAGTTAGAAGCACTTCGTTTTTTTTGTTTTTGTTTTGCATAGATAATTCATGTTATCCTATCTTAGATTTACTACTTGCTTGAGGACAAGCAAAGATAAGTATGGGGTATTTGTGGGATACCCGCAGTCTTTTAGCATGTTTCTTTTCTTGTCACACGATTCCTTTTAGCATGCATATAAAAAATAATAATAAATAAATTATGTACTTCTAGGAATGACATGATCCCTACGATGGTATTGTGCTTGTGAATTAGTCTTTGATTATTAATTTTGAGCTCAATTTGATTTATGGCATATATAGGATTTGAATACTTTGCTTGAATTTTATGTGAATTATGAAAATTACCTTGTCTAGTTGGATTGAGTTTAAATAGTTGAAGCTTCAGATAAGTTCTTATACATTGCATAGGGATGATTTAGGCAATTCGATTTCATTCTTCTTCTATTTTTATCATGCTTAGCTCCTCAAACATTGAATCTGTTGTCTCCTATCCGGGAATTAGGAATGTTTAGTTTGAAGGTGTGTGCTGAAAATGTTGTGTTGTGAATTGTTTGAAGAAGTTTGAAGGATGTGAAATGTGATGTGAAAAAGAAAAGCAAAGCTTATAAGGGATTGTTGGCTATGAAAGATGAGTAACTCGGTACCATTCACATAGCCGGGTGTTTGTGCCTTGCCAAAGTCTGATTAGTTTTAAAAACATTCCCTTAGAGTTGATTTGGTATGTGCATTTTGGTGTGAGGTACGTGAAGGAAACTGAACACCAAGGTTTCGGCTACTGTGCACCAATGCCTTTTACTCAGAAAGAAATAAAAGAAAAGAAAAGAAAATCTGCAGATTATGCAAGGGTGGTGAACGTTGAGTTGAAAAGATGAAGTGTGTTGTTTCTTCTTACTGGATTAGCACCACATGACCTAAAGAACATCCTACCCTTATCACGTTTCTTGGCCTTTATTTGCTAAGTCCTTTTGATCTATGTATACATGTATTTGACTTGGCAGGCTTAAACTTGAATTTCTAATGAAAATTAGATATTAGTAATTTTGATGATGAATGTGAAATTCTTGTAAAGTATGATTATCCTTTTTATGCCTATTTCATTTGGTCTTAATTGAAATATATCTTTAGCTCGATTCCTAGCGTCTTTAGCTCGATTCCTCGCCCTTCCCGTGCACGTAGCTCGCTCCAATGCGTCCACTTCGAGGCTTGATCCTCAAATACGTCGTTTTAGCTCCAAAATGTGCCAAATTACCTACAAAGCCACAAATAGTGTGTGTAGACATCTATTCTTGCAAAGTAGAACTAAACAAGCATAAATGGCACAAACTAAGGCCAAAACATGAATGAGGAAAGGGGAAATCTAACTAAATGCATGAGTGTAACAGGTCGATAAATCATGTTATCACTCAGTTCATGTGGGGGGAAGCTCTGCTTACCACCAATTACATCCTAACAAAATACCTCACAAGGTTACAGGAAAAATGCCTTATGAACTTTGGCATGGTAGAGTACCAACGTACGAATACCTCAAAGTGTGGGGGTGTCTGGCAAAAGTGGCAGTACCACCTCCGAAAAGGGTCATTTTTGGACCTAAAACTGTTGATTGTATATTTATCGGATATGCACAAAACAGTAGCGATTATCGATTTCTGGTACACAAATCAGAAATAGCATATATCCATGCTAATACAATCATGGAATCACGGAATTCGTCTTTCTTTGAAGACATCTTTCCATGTAAGGATAAAAACTATCCTAAACGTACTCGTGAAGAACGAGATGACGGAACGTCTGCACCCGATGCGGACATAGAGGATGAACCTCGACAGAGCAAAAGAACTCGACATGAGGTTGAACCTCGAAGGAGCAAAAGATCTCGAAAAGAGACAACTTTTGGTGATGAGTTCATAACGACTTTTCTTTTAGTGAAAGAACCAAGAACTTATACATAAGCTATGTCCACACCAAATGCACCTGCTTGGAAAGAAGCAATTAAAAGTGAGATCGACTCAATTATGCAAAATCATACATGGGAGTTAGTCGACTTACCGCAAGGGTGTAAAGCACATGGAAGCAAATGGATTTTCAAAACTAAGTTGAAAACCGATGGCTCCATTAACAAACACAAGGCTAGGCTTGTAGTACAAGGATTCCGGCAGAAAGAAGGCCTGGATTTCTTTGACACATATTCTCCGGTAACGAGAATAACGTCAATAAGAATGTTGATTGCCATAACAGCATTGAGAAACCTAGAGATACACCAAATGGATGTAAAAACCGCCTTTCTAAACGGAGATTTGGAAGAGGAAATTTACATGAAACAACCCGAGGGGTATGTTGTTCCTGGACAGGAACATAAGGTGTGTAGACTTTTCAAATCCTTATACGGACTTAAACAAGCACCAAAACAATGGCATGATAAATTTGATAGTGTAATGATGTCAAATGGATTCAGCATAAATGAATGCGATAAATGTATCTACTACAAAGACACATCCAATGGTTACATCATACTGTGTCTATATGTAGATGACATGCTGATAATAGGTAGCAACAAAGACATGATCAACAAAACTAAGAATATGCTTAGTGGGAAGTTTGACATGAAGGATTTAGGACTGGCAGATGCCATAATAGGGATGAAAATCACTAGACATGCTACAGGACTTATCCTATCTCAATCACATTATGCTGAGATAGTTCTTGCAAGATTCAAGAACTATTCTAGTGGGATTGCAAAGAGTCTCATAGACCCTAATATTCACCTGACTAAGAATTCAGGAGATGCAGTATCTCAATTGGAGTACGCAAGGGTGATTGGTAGTCTTATGTACTTGACTAACTGTACCAGACCCGATTTGGCACACGTAGTCAACGTACTTAGCCGCTACACGAGCAATCCAGAACATAAACACTGGAAAGGCATAACTCGAGTATTGAACTACTTACGTTATACTAAAGAGTTTGGGCTGCATTATGGCACATATCCAGCTGTATTAGAAGGATATAGTGATTCCAATTGGATTTCTGACTCAAGAAACTCCAAATCCACTAGTGGATATGTATTCACCCTAGGTGGAGCAGCGGTATCTTGGAAATCTTCCAAACAAATGCTCTTGGCTAGATCCACGATGGAATCTGAGTTCATTGCTTTAGATAAAGCAGCTGAAGAAGCATAGTGACTTCGGTATTTCTTGGAAGACATTCCGCTATGGAACAAACTTGTGTCGGCAGTATGTGTACACTGTGATAGTCAATCGGCTATAGCTCAGGCACAAAATTGTATGTATAATGGCAAATCTCGTCACATTAGACGGAGACATAAGACCATTAGACAACTGCTCTCGACTGGCGTGATTGTGATAGAGTATATCAAATCAGCTGACAACCTTGCGGATCCATTTACTAAGGGTTTGTCACGAGATCAAGTTGTAAAATCATCAAAAGGAATGGGATTACAGCCTATTACAAAAGATGATGCTTGATGGCCAACCCCACCTACATGACTGGAGATCCCACGATGTAGGTTCAAAGGGAAAACCAACTTGAGCAGAATCTAGGTGTACACTGGGAGACATATGTCTTTACCCAATTCCTCGATGATGCTAGTGCTGCCTGATAAGGCATTGAGGTTAAGCTTTCAGCTTTTAATGATTCCATATCCTTGAAATAGAGGTGAGGTATAAAAGATACTCTTTATGGTATATCACCTTATGAGTGTGACATGGGGCCGTGTCTAGGAGAATTTTGGAAGGCTGACTTTCTCTAAGTTCACTCATGAAAAACCAAGGTTGTTCAAGGCTAAAATGAACACAACAAAGAGAACATCGTTCTGTGGAGAAGATGAAACTGTGTGATAGTTATTGTCTAGGTTTACATCAAAGTCCGGATGGTTCAAGACATCATGTTCACCATCTCGTCGAGTAAATCCGATAGCTACTCACTATGGGAGGTTCAAGGCTGAAACATGCTACCGACCCATATACAGTGATTCTTCGACTGTACTCTCAAAAGTCTATTCCGTTTTTTATCAAAACAAAACATGTGTGAGATTTAAATCTATTCATGTGGGGATAGTTGGAATCAATTTTAAAGAACTTGCGCCGGAAGCTTTTCCGGAAAATTTTCCGGTGGGCTCCGGCCAATTTCAACACCGGAAGACGGGAGCATTAGCTTCGCGGTTCCGAGTACTACAATTTGGTATACTCATACGTACAAATTGATGTCCAAATGAATGAGAAATTAATGCCCAAAGATGAGTGCTTGAAATGCATCTAGGGATAATTAATTGTGGAGGAACTTGTCCTACATCGACAATGTGGAGACTAGTGAGACACCATATATATGGGAACTATCCTAATATGGTTAACTAAGTTGATGGAGAGGTGATCTAGCAGTGGCTAGAACACATGCGCGTGCACGCAGAGCTGAGCCGTGGCTCGTGGCTCGTGGGCTCGTGGGAGTGGCGTCAGGCTAAGGGCCTTATGGACCTGATGCTGGGCTGGCCACCTATCATTCGGTTTTTTGGGCTGGCCCAAAGACTTTCCCTAATCTGGTTTGTCTGAAAGTCAAACGCAAACCTATTGAAAACCGGCCCAATCCGGTGGCTGATCCAATCCAAGAATTAGTCAAAATTAGTTGGCTATAATTCTCCATTTTTAAAACTTTATTTTTATTCCTTTTGGAATGGGTGGATGAGAGTGAATCTCTCAATCCACAACTCCTCCAAGACTCCTATAAAAGGAGAGCCTAGGGAGCTCATTCAATATACCAACAACAAATAGTAGAATCCTCTACCGATCTCTTTTCTCTCCTCCTCTCAAAGTTCCTAATTTCCGAGTCTGAGAGTACCCCACCGAAGGTTCTCGTAGGCTTCAAGGTCTGGTTACGCCGTCTGAAGCAAAGGACAGTTGTATCATGGGATTCTTCATCGATGAAAACCCTTCGTAATAGGGGCGATTTTAGAATTAAGGAAAGAGCGTCTCGCCTCTGCCACTCATTTCAACGTTTGATTCGTACGATTGAGTTAGTTCTAAACTTTCCCTGTTTTCTCAATTACTAAGGTCCTACAAAATATTCATGGTAAAGGTAGGAAGCATGCTCATCTTCTACAAGTCCGGATTTCCTTTAATTTTTTTTGTTGAGTGGGCCGTGCGGATCGTTACTCTTAAATGGTAATAAAGTATATATTAAAGAGATTCTGAGCAACAATCGTAGAGTGAAGGGAGACATAATATTCATGGTAAAGGTTAATAAGGAATTGATGGACTTCCTCTTCTGCTTGAGCCTAAAATTGTCTTATTGCCATAAGAACATGCATATGTGCACATATTAAGGGATGATATTCATCCAAAATATTTTTGGGCGGTCAAAATAGGTGTTTCCTTGATCACCGTTCGTTGCAGGAGATCGGAGTGAAGTTGAAGAAGACGTTTACCGTTGTCAGCTACTAATCCAATAGGGATTATCATCAGATTGTGAATCGGGTTCCATAGCCTTGCAAAAAAAAAAGTCTAACTTGCTTTTTTGCAAAGAAAACATGAGTCATGAGAATATACAATTTAACATAATTCTCAGTGGGAGAAGTGTAATGCATATTTGTTTGACTAAGATGATCAGAAGGGTGCATGCAATAGGGAGAATAGGTTGTTAAAGGCGTCATCAGCGAAGGATAGGCCAGCGGCGGTAGTAGGCGGCATAACGGTGGTTCGGCGGTGACAATGACAACTTGTGTATGTTTTGTGTTTTAGGGTTTAGGGTTTTGTTTATACGAAAGCATGCATTAGAGAAAAATAAGGCTCTCATGAAGGAGATTGTAAACAAACAAAAAAACTTATTTTTTTATTGATTCGATAATTTATTTACTACATGTAAAAGCATTAATAAAACATCACATTATCTCTAACAATAGCTCATCTCAACGTCACAAACTCTCGGTCCTCGTGTGTCAAATTCTTATCCTAAGCCCTCGCTCTCCTCATTGTTGTATACCAACCCAATCCGAAAGATCCAAATCCATACTCAACAATCTCTAGTCCTTGATCTCATAAGTAAAAGATTCTAATCCATTGCGATAAATCAATCGGCGTATTTAAAAAAAAAAAAATCTTACACTTCTCAAATCAACCCAAACAACATTCTTATCATAAATTATCAAGATACAATTGCTTTTTCGATCAAGTATGCAAAACAATATGGATCCACCCAATTATTATCCTTAATTATGGCCATCTCTTATTTCTATATTTTACTAAATGCAGGATGAATTTAAGCCTTAATGAGTTCAATAATCGAGTTGCCGTCAACTGAACAAATGACGACACAACTAGAAAATCCAGAATGGAAAGCTAGGGCTTCTAACTCTTCTTTGGTCTTCTTCTTGGAGCCAAGAGCAACAAACAACGTAAGATCTTGTGCAAGGATTTCCTGCGAGTTATAATCATTTTCTGGAATCAACGGTATAAGCGACTCAACGACTATTACTTTCCCATTTTTCGGAAGAGCTTCCCAACATTTCTTCAGAATTTTCAAGCAGCATTCGTCGTCCCAATTATGCAATACCCACTGTAAAACAAAATAAAAGTTTTCTGGGTCAACTGTCATTATCCTTTTATAGCTTAAAATGAAATCACCTTTATGATGATGGCATCCCCACTTGGAACTCTTTCAAACATGTCTCCTCCAAATTGCTCTATTCCTACAGTACTCAACCATGCAAGACGATTAATTAAGCATTGAATCAACATTTTTTATGATCTAATTGTTGTAACAAAGATGAAATACCGGGATATTTTGGTGCTTCAACGACAACGTGAGGCTGATCGAAGTTAATACCCTTTATTTTAGGATATTTGGAAATGATGAGTTTAAGAGTGGTACCAACTCCACCACCCACGTCTACTAACACTTTTATTCCTTCAAACCCTTCATATGTGTCGACTATCTTCTTTACGGTCACGATTGCCTGATTTGACATCGCTTCATTGAATATTTTGCTTAACTTTGAATCCTTCTTCATGTACTCAAACGTCGTCATTCCATATGCCCTAACAAAAGGAGTACTTCCGCCTTCTAGTACAACCTCGTTTATGTTGTTCCTAAAAGATAACATAAACTAGTTAACTTTAAGGAAAAGGGATTATATTATAGAGAAATAATCTCAAATTTCAAGATGTTTAGATTATCGAGTTTTATATATAGAACTCTTAAGCTATGAAAACCCTAACAACATAAATACAGTTAATTGATAGGGTGCAGCATTGTTGTATAAATGAACTTTTTAAATAGATTTTTTTTTATCCTTCAAGTTTGAACTTTTTCTCTTAATATCTATAAATTTTTAAGTTTTCTCGTAATACCCTCATCGTTTAATTTGTTTTTCCTTTATATCCGTTTTTAATATGTTACATTTGATTTCATTATAAAATAACAAAAAAATAGAATTTCTTTTTCAAAAATAAATCGCTTTTTAAATTTTTTTTTATGAGTCTAGAAAGATAAAAAAAATATAGTAAAATTTATTTATTAATTAATTTAATTTTCTATATATTATTTTAATTCGAAAATAAAAAAAATATGTTTTAATTTAATTTTTTAAGTTTTAAATATACCTTTTCGTAAAACTAAAAAAACATTTTGAAGTATAAAAAAAATTTTAAACTTTTTTTGAATTAAAATAAAATATAAAAACTAAATTAAAAAATACAATAAATTATCTTTATATTTTTTTAAATATATTTCTAGGCTCTTAAATTTTTTTTAAAAAATGTTTATTTTTAAAATTTAATTCTTAATTGTTAAAATCAGATTTAAATAAATTTTCTTGATTTAAAAAAAACTTCTATTATAAAATTTATTAGTTTAAAACTTAATAAGGTTATAATTAATTTTAAATTTAATTTTTTTAATTTTTTATATGATTCTATACAAAATATTTAACATAATATATTTAGAATATGTATAAAGAGGAAATAAATTATAATCACACGTATATCAAGATAAAACTTGTGAATATCAAGACAAAAATTCAAATTTAAAGGACATTGTTGAGCGTGGGAAATGTGTCTCACATCGACAATATGAAACCCATAACCTAACATATAAGTACAAGGGCTACTCCTATTGTCAATTGGTTAAAAGATAAATTAACATGGTATCGGAGCGAGTCCGATCCGGGTCCATTATCTAATTGGCAATAGGAGTAGCCCTTATACTGTTAGGTTCATGAGTTTCATATTGTCGATGTGGGACACAATTTTCACACTTTTCACACGTCAACAGACATTACTTTTCACACGTCAACAGACATTGAGTGAAAAAATTCTTGTAAATATTATTAGACAATAACTAAACTAATGTTGAAAGAGAAATATTTACCAACTATCATGCGTGGTCTTATCATTCTGCAAGAGAAACCAAGCCCCAAAAGAGTTCTCTTGAGCACCCACTTTCTTTGTAAGAAAATACTTACAAAGTGGTGCAGCTCCGTACACCCTTTCAACTCCTTCTTCACCACTCTTAAGCTTGCACTTGAGTATGGAGAAGCTTGTCAAGAGGCATAGCATCCGATCAACAAGAGCCGGTGCATTCGGGTTCACACACCCATCAATCTTCGCAACAACCTCGGAAGATGATAGGTAGACACCGTCATCACTAGCATCGGAAATGATCTCGAGGATATTGAGCTCCATGGCGGATTTAAGTGTCATAGGAAATGCCATTCCTCTTGCGATTTCCTTAGCTTTTTTACATACTTCTTCTTCTTCAACTTTGTTGTTACGCTTGCCATTGGCTTGTTTTGAGAGTTGAGTTTGGTTGATTTCCATTTAGGCTAGAATAAAAACTCTTTTTTGAAAAATCTCTCTCGATCTTTTCTTTTTTTTTTTTGTTTTTTGACAAATTGGTGAATTAAAACTTGCAAGTGTCTAGTATATATATAGACGTTACCTACTTTTGAAATTCATCAAAATAAGACGAATTATCAATTTATTAATGAAATTTAATCTAAATTTTAACAGCAATAAAAATTAATACAAAATATTAAGTTTTAATTTAAAATAATACAATTTTTAAGGGGTAAAATTCCATAAAATCACCTTTATCTTTGAAATTATATAAAATATTTCTAGTTGGTAAATTTTTTTACAAAATCACAACTTATTTTAAAATAACATTAAATTTTCTTATTTTGTAAGGAACCAACTTTATTTCTATAATTACACAAACCACCCATTATTTTTGCAACTTTGCACAAGTCGCAGTTTATTTTTTAAATTTTGCAACATCGTCCATTAGTCATAAACTAGAATAATACCGGGATGACACAAAATTTAGTCATAAATTAAGAAAAAAGTATAATAACTATATAGGTAAGCCAAAAACCAAATATTATTTTATGACAAAAATACATAATTTTGTTATAAGAATATTTATATATTTTAATCATAATATATTACATTTGCTAAAATATTAATTTCATGATTTTCTTATAGAAATAAACGATAAAGTTTTTGCCTGATATACAAAGAGTTAGTCTATTGAAATATTTTATTTTGTATATCTTAATATGGTGTTGACATGTGACAAAATCCTAATTGCTTTAATGTGATTCTGACATGTGACAAAGTCCAGTGTGGCTTAATGTGACGATGACACGTGACTTTATATAATTTTGTTTTATTATTATGTGTTAAAATCTTGTAACGTGAAATAAAAATAATTTAAAGTCAACGGAATTTCTCAATCATTAGAAACAAATGACTCTAATAATTCTAATATAGAATTGATACTTGTAATCCATATACACTTCATGTTTTATACTTTTTAGTTGTGTAGTTATTTAAAAAAATATTAAAAATCCATATAAAGATTTAAAATTTGAATTAATATAATAAAATATAAACATATAGTAGGATTGGACAGTATAATTTATCTGTATATTATTTTATATAACAAAGTTCAAATCTTATATAGTTATTCAATTTGGTAGAAAATTTAAAAAAATTTCTACTATGTAAATTAATATTACTTTACATATTAATAATCTTAATTAAGTAAAAAAGGTTAAAATCATATTCCATAATATTAAGGTTACGTGTGGTAAAATGGTAGTTCTAAAATTTTTTTTATTAAAACCAATAATTCATATATAGTTTTAATTGGTATAAAAATAGCATAAGATCAATCTCTTTTTATAAATGACAACAACTTTATCATAATCTTTATAAATAAAATAAGTCAAAGAATGATGTGACACAACCTAGAGACGACACATGACGAAATATGATGTGGCTTAACGTGAGATGTCATGTGGCAAAATTCGAGGTGACTTAATGAGGGAACGACAACTGAACATAATTACTCATGTTTTAATATTATATAGTAGATTTTATGAATTCACCGTTCTTCCCAATTAACATATCATACTTTTATTTAACATGTTTCACATAGGCATAAGGAGATCTATAATTTACAATCTTAAAAACACTTAAAAAAGATACAGGTAAAGTATGGTATTTACAAATATTGAGTCGCTATATATAATATAAAAAATTCTGGACTATTTTGTGTAAAGAAGGGAACATAAATGAGTAGTTTGTATAATTTTACAAATAAGAGTTTTTTATAAATTGGACAAATGAAAAAAATAAAAAAATCAGATTTAGTTTTAAGTAAAGGTATTATATATTGATACGTTTATATAAATAATTGAACATCCAATACGGCATGGACTGCAATTACTAACCCATAATTCTAATATTACTGCAACTGATTGATTGCGACGAACCAAAGAAAAATCTTCCTATTCAATTACTTGATGAATTCATATGGATAAAGTTCAGCCACAAAAAAAGATATGACTCTAGCCTTGGGCGATATCTATGCCTCTCTGGATGAATATTTCCAAATTTCGTGCCGTTGAATCTTGAATGCACATTTTGATTGTTCCAATTTCAACGTTTTGGTGTGTTTTTCTTCTGATCTTTAATAATCTACGAAATCTGTATATATGGAAATTTGACCATAGTCAAATCATATTTTTACATTCTTCAATTTTTATTTTTTTTAATTAAAATATTGTATATATACATGAAATCTTTTTTTTTTTATAAATGGTAAATTTATATAAGTGAGAAAAAATAAAGCTTACCTAGGACCAGAATAGTCCTGGTTAAACCTACAACACACTTGTACATCATCAAAAAAAACACAAAGGGCTAAAATACAATGTCCAACTACTTCAGGTAATTATGCAAACCTCCTGAACGTACCATCTATCATGAACTGAATATGAATATAATAAATAAAACCCTCATGGCACTGTCTATAAGGCCCTTCCACCTTCGGCAAAGTCATCAGCAGAGATGGACACTCATATACCAGAAGTGTGCCTAGCCATCGGATCAAGGTATCATTCACCTTCGGCAAAGCAATCAGCAAATGAGTCCCTAGTCCGGAACATAAAGTCAAACCAATACAGTACAAACCAAGAGCGTAATACAACTCTGGTATAAAAACATGAAAAGACTAAATCTCAAACCTCTCACCAACCCTAGACGGGAAGGCCTTATGTAATAGTCTATAGACATGTCCTCTGATCTTCCGGACCAAGGTATCGATGGGAATCCTGTTCCGGTCAAACACCAGGGTATTTCTGTAGTATATCGTCACCGAGAAGGCATAGATATGTGTCTTACTCGTCCAACTCCTTCTTGGTGCAGTGCTAAGAAAGTAGGTCACGACGTCGGCTCTCGTGAACATCTCTATAGGCATCCAGAATCCCTGGCAAACTTGCCTCCAAACCTCCCTCGCGTAGGTACAACCAAAGAACAAGTGGTCATGTGACTTACTCTCTAGGCCGCACCAGTGACAAGTAGGGTCAGTCTCCAAGAAGTGTAGTAGTGTCTTTGGTAGAAAGGCGTCCAAGGATCGCCATCCAAAGAATGAAGCAGTACTTGGGCGTGTTGCCCGTGTCCCACACTATCCTGAACCAGTCAACCACCTCTCCATGCTCCCCTGATCATATCATATGCCTCGGTAACTCTAAACTTACCATCATGGCAACAACTCTCAAGGACCTCCTCCAGCGTCGTCTCCTCATCCACAAAGGTGGATGCCTCGTCTCTTGCTCCGATGATAGCCTTCACTAGAGGCAAGTCACGTCGATGGGCTACCTAGTGGTCTGGCTAAAACCACCTCTAGGTATCTGTGATGGATCTACCTTACTAGAGCTGTCAAAAGTTGGCCCGACCCGTGAACCCGACCTGGCCCCGAAAATTTTGAAAAAGAAAATCCCCGGAACCGACCCGCTTCAACCCGAAGGAATTTTTGACCCGAAGTAACCCGATTACCCGAATGACCCAACCCGAACAACCTGATAGCCCGAAGTAACCCGACCCGAATGAACCGATAGCCCAAAGTAACCCGACCCAAAGTAACCCGACCCATTATAACCTGACCCGCTATAACCCGACACGAAGTAACCCGACCCGAAAAATAACCCGACCCGAATGACCCAATAGCCCGAAGTAACCCGACCCAAAGTAAGATGTTTACAATTATAATGTATGTGGATATCCGATTATGCTTTTTGAAAGTATAATTTCTTCTGGTATCCGAATGTTTAAAATTATACTTTTTGAAAATTTAACTCCGTGCCGCGTAATAACTATAATTTTTAGGAATAGACATATTAAAGATAACTATAATATAAGTCTATTATTACATATTACATATTACATAATACATACAAAAAATTATCTTTAACTTATGGTTTAGAATCTTTAGATACCATATTTTCAAATATGGAACAAATAGATCGACCGAATTCCACGGATTATTTGTAACACCGCAAATCCGTAGGACTCGAGATGCTACTGGGCTAGGATCTCACAATGGATCCTGACCCTAGCTTGACAACAAGTTCACTAAATCTTACAACAAGGCACAGATAGATTAAAACAAAACATAAAACTGATGTATATATATATATATATACATATCAAAAGGTAATACAGAGTACTGCTGAGTACAAAGTCAAAACAAAAATCCGTACAACATAAATAACCCATATCACACGATATCGCCCAGTGTACGGAACCCTCAGCAGATCACCCCTCTGGATCACTCTGCAGCTCTCCCAACCTGCAAAGGATCTACAACACGGTATAAAACCGTTAGCTAACCATACACATATATAAGAAAATGCTAGAGCACATGCACACATCAGAAATTATAACATATCAACATGCTTTCACACATTTACCCGATTTATTATCTTTAATAAGTCCAATCACTCAATCGTATAAATAGATGTATATGAATATATGTGACACGAGGAATGTATATAACCCTCGCCTCTGCGTGCAATAGCTAGCTGGAGTGGTATCAGCGCACTTTCCCATATACCATATGGAGTGGTAGGTGCCCTTCCCGTATACCAGGTCTAACTAGCTTATAGAGAACTTCTCAGACTCCACTACGGGATGAAAGGTAAGTTGTCGCAGCCACTACAATGGGCGGTCAATATAACATAGGTCGGTAATGAACCATATCGCATGCTACAAAGCATATAACAAACACCACTCAAGCATACATCCAATATAAGGATATATAGTAGCTAAGTAAGTCCTATGGACTTACCTCAACCTCAGGAGTAACTCAACCACGATCCACTCTCAGACTGGTCCACTCCAAACTGGAAGACAACACGGCCTATACAAGACATACATATATATATCAAACTCCTATCACACGAAGGGGTCACACCTAGACCCAAGGGATCCATAAGGATCATATCCAACTCGTAAGCCTCAAATCCGTAACCGGCATATCTATATCATACTCATCAACATCCGATACCTAGCATGGTACTAAGTCCCTCATACTAAGAAAAGAAAGGAGCTACGCAACTATAGGTAGTCCCGGGACAAGACGCACCTGCGTGATCAAGGGACGCAGGGGCGGAATAGACAACCCGCAGGCGCGGCAGGAAGCAGCCGCAGGCGCGGTGACAAGGAACGCAGGCAACGCAAGCAAGGCGCGGGCGCTGCGGCACGGCTTCCGCAGGGGCGGCGACGATGCAGAAAGCGATCTCGCGGCTTCTCTTTGGCTCTTCACGTGATCAAATCACGTCTTCTCTCATCCAAATTCACACACATACATATACATACACATTCCAACATCACTCTATGATCAAACAACTAATCCTAAGCTAAGGAAGGAAGAATCAAAGAAAAAAGAAGAGGAACAAGGAGCAAGAAGCTTACCACAGCTGTGGTTAGCTAAGGAACTGATCATCAACAACCTTACTAGCTTCCAAGCACAACAACACACATCACTAGCATCATCATCATCAAAGCCACATCAATTCTCTTCCAAAACCAAGGAGAATCAACACAAGATCAAGATGGAGGAAGGAGAAGCAAGGAGGACGTGCAAGGGCTGGAGTGAAAATAAGAAATGAAGTGAAACCCTTGCTCAGCAAGGTAAGAAGTAAGGGAAAAGGGTAAAGCACGGGTCAAAGGGTCAACAAAAACGGCTGCAGCCGCATAAAACCGCAGGGGCGGTTCCCTGAGCCGTAGGGGCGGGAACCCGCAGGGGCGGCAGACATGCCCACGGGTGCGGCAAGGCCAATCTCGGCCAAAGCTAAACTCGGCTAAAGTCCAAACTCGGTCCAAAAGACTAAGGCTCTTACATTATTATCCGATTCGGAAAAAGATGATAGATTTTATTTTACATTTTATAACAAATAAAATAGGAAAAGCATATATGGATCAAATGGATTGATTAGTCGGTCAAATTAAATATTTTGATCAAACGGATCAGTCGGATATTCATATCCGGTTAAATTCATATTCAATCAAACAGATCGGGCTAAACCCATTCCGATCAATTGATTAAACATCTATGTGGATAATAACCCGATCCGACTAAAGTCGTTTTTAGATACCATATTTTAGAATATGGATCAAATAGATCAATCGTAATCCACAAATTATTATCCGATTCGGAAAAAGATGATAGATTTTATTTTACATTTTATAAAAAACAAAATAGGAAAAGCATATATGGATCAAATGGATTGATTAGTGGGTCACATTAGATATTTTGATCAAACGGATCAGTCGGATATCTATATCCAGTTAAATTCTTATGCAATCAAACAGATCAGGCTAAAACCATTCCGATCAACTGATTAAACATCTATGTGGATAATTACCCGATCCGACTAAAGTCGTTTTTAGATACCATATTTAGAATATGGATCAAATAGATCAACCGTATTCCACAAATTATTATCCGATTCGGCAAAAGATGATAGATTTTATTTTACATTTTATAACAAACAAAATAGGAAAAACATATATGGATCAAATGGATTGATTAGTCGGTCATGTTAGATATTTTGATCAAGTGGATCAGCCGGATATCCATATCCGGTTATATTCATATGCAATCAAACAGATCGGGCTAAAAACATTCCGATCAATTGATTAAACATCTATGTGGATAATTACCCAATCCGACTAAATTCGTTTTTAGGTACCATATTTTTGAATATGGATCAAATAGATCGACCGAATTCCACGGATTATCATCCGATTCAACAAAAGATGATAGATTTTATTTTACATTTAATAACAAACGAAATAGGAAAAGCATATATGGATCAAATGGATTGATTAGTCATTCAGGTTAGATATTTTGATCAAGCGGATCAATCGGATATCCATATCCGGTTATATTCATATGCAATCAAACAGATGGGGCTAAAAACATTCCGATCAATTGATTAAACATCTATGTGGATAATTACCCAATCCGATTAAAGTAGTTTTTAGGTACCATATTTATGAATATGGATCAAATAGATCGACCAAATTCCACGGATTATTATCCGATTCAACAAAAGATGATAGATTTTATTTTACATTTTATAGCAAACAAAATAGGAAAAGCATATATGGATCAAATGGATTGATTAGTCGATCAGGTTACATATTTTGATCAAGTGGATCAGTCGGACATCCATATCGGTTATATTCATATGCAATCAAACAGATCGGGCTAAAAACATTCCGATCAATTGATTAAACATCTATCTGGATAATTATCCAATCCGACTAAAGTAGTTTTTAGGTACCATATTTTTGAATATGGATCAAATAGATTGACCGAATTTCACGGATTATTTTCCGATTCAACAAAAGATGATAGATTTTATTTTACATTTTATAACAAACAAAATAGGAAAAGAATATACGGATCAAATGGATTGATTAGTCGGTCAGATTAGATATTTTGATCAAACAGATTAGTCGGATATCCATATCCGGTTATATTCATATGCAATCAAACAGATCGGGCTAAAACATTCCGATCAATTGATTAAACATCTATGTGGATAATTACCCAATCCGACTAAAGTAGTTTTTAGGTACCATATTTTTGAATATGGATCAAATAGATCGACCAAATTCCACGGATTAAGATCCGATTTAACAAAAGATGATAGATTTTATTTTACATTTTATAGAAAACAAAATAGGAAAAGCATATATGGATATAATGGATCAAATGGATTGAGTAGTCGGTCAGATTAGATATTTTGATCAAACGGATCAGTCGGATATCCATATCCGGTTAAATTCATATTCAATCAAACAGATCGGGTTAAAATCATTCAGATCAAACATTTATGTGGATAATTATCCGATCCTACTAAAGTTGTTTTTAGATACCATATTTTCGAATATGGATCAAATAGATCGACTGAATTCCACGGATTATTATCCGATTCGGAAAATCATTATTGTTATTATTATTTATTACACATGTCTTTGATTTACTATTACATTTTTGTAAATAAAATGCACACTAATACAACATCAAAACGATTCAAAGTCTAAAACAATTAAACAACACAGCTTTTATTTCATCTTTTATGAAATTAATATCTTCGTATAAATTTTAGAATAAATTACACAAACCCGAATATAAATTGACTTGAATCAAGATGTTAGGCAACCCGATCCGGTTTCGACCGAACCCGAACATAAATTGACCCGAATCAAGATGTTACGCAAACCGATCTGGTTTCGACCCAACCCAAACATAAAAATGACCAGACTCCAACCCGATTGACCCGTATTAACCCGAACAATTAATACCCGACCCAAACAGGCCCGACCCGAAACAAACCGATAAAAATGAGAGCTTGTTTTAACCCGACCAGTTTCAACCCGTGCCTGTTATGACCGACCCGATTTCGACCCGTCCCGTTATGACCCGGGAACCGATACTACCTGGTAACCCGTTTCAACCCGAACAAACGATACCCGACCCAAACCGACCCGAAACAACCCGATTAATAACAAAGCCTTTTTTAACCCGACCCGTTTCAACCCGGGCTTGTTAGGACCCAACCCAAACCCGACTCGTTGGCCCCGTTTGACACCTCTACACCTTACTCAAAGGATGTCCCTCTTAGCATGAATGTGCCAGTAGTACTTGCATATAAATGCCGAGTTCCAACACCTAAGGTTAAGGAGACCCAAACCACCTTCTCTCCGGGGCATGCATACCCGTGTCCAAGCTACTATGGGCCAATTCCATAGGAACTTTCTGCAAAGTCCTATCAATCTGTCAATCACCAAGGCGGGAACTGGCAATAGTGATAACCAAAAACTCTCTGTGCCCTGAAGTACAATCCTGATCAACTCCAGGTGACCTGCAAAGGAAAGATGCCTCTTGTTTTCCACGCACATATGTGCTTCCCAATCTTGTCTAGGAGAGGGGAGTAATTAGCTGCACGCAGGGCATGGGGTTCTATCGGAATTCCCAGATATCGGAAAGGGAAGATTCCCGTTGAGAATCCCGAAAGCATGGTTAGATCATTTGTCTATGTCTTAGTGACAGAGGCAAGGAAAATAGAAGATTTGGGGAGACTTACAGCCAAACCCGAAATCCTCTTAAAATTTTTGTAAGCATTTCAAGAGAATGCTTATAGATTGAACGTCTCCCCTCCAAAAAAGGAAAACATCGTCTGCGTACATCAGATGAGAGATCCTAAGCTCCTCACAATGCTGATGAAAACAAAACTCGGGTCTAGCCGTCTCATTGTGTATCATCCCGGAAAGGAACTCCATGCAGATGACAAACAACAAAGGAGACATAGGGTACCCTTGTCTCAGCTCACGCTTATCCTTGAAGAAACCATGCATAGTTTTGTTTACCCGGATGGAGTATGATGTCGTGGTGACACACTCCATCACCTAGTCAATGAACCTGGCCGGGAAACTCAACTCTGCCATGGCATAACGAAGGAATTGCCAGGAGATCGTATCATAGGCTTTAGCTAAGTCGATATTCATGAAACATCGGTTAGTAACCCTCCTGACATTGTACCTCTGCAAAAGCTCCTGGACGAGGAAAATGTTGTCAGACATCAACCTCACTGGGATGAAAGCAGATTGTGTCGGGTCAATAAGGTACCCAAGACACGGTCCCAATCTGTTCGCAATCAGTTTGGTTATAATTTTATAGACAACAATACAACAAGAGATAGGCCTGAACTGGTCCACACGAGTGGGGGAATCAACTTTGGTAATAAAAGAAACCGAAGTGTGGTTTATTTGCTAAGTAATTTCCCATTAGCAAAGAACTCCCGGACAGCAGCACAAACCTTACTACCAGTCGTCTCCCAAGTTTGTTTTAAAAACTTGGAAGAGAACCCGTCAGGACCAGGTGCTCTAAGGTCTCCAATCGACTAGAGTGCCTGCTTAATCTCATCATTGGATACCGGTCCAATAAGTCTCCTCTGATCATCATCCGCAACCCGCGGCCCCACCGCAAACCACTCCCTCGGAGCCTCATCCACTTGCCTTTCCACCCCAAAAAACCCCTGAAAATAGGTCACAAACTCATCAACCACTTCTTCCAGAGAAGTGGTGGTAGAGCCATCCACGAAATGAAGAGCATGAATAAAGTTCCTTTGTCCATTTGCCTTCGTACGACCATGAAAATAAGAGATATTCTTATCATTATTAAGAACATACCTCGATTTAGCCTGCTGCCCAAAGAAACTCCTCTTAGTAGAAGAAAGCCTCTTGGCTTTAATTCTGCAACCATCCAGCTGAGCCCGGAGGGCTTCAGAATTCGGATCTAACCTTAAACTTTCAAGGCAAGTGGTATACTCCTCATTGGCTATTTTAGCCTTCTCAAAGATATGTCCAAAACGTCTCTTATTAAGTCCACGAAGTGGGCCTTTCATACCTTGAAGAAGACTACAGAGACGGAATTGATAGGTTCCCCGTAGACGACAGCTCCAGTTGTCCTTCACAATCTCCTAGAACCGGTCATGAGAATTCCACATGTTAAAGAACTTGAAATTAGGCTTCATAGCCAGAGGACAGTGAATGAGGTGAGCTATAGCCGGCTTGTGGTGCCATTTGTTCGGAAAACTAGCCCAGCAATACATCTCCTGGTCAAGCCAGTCAGAATTGACAAAAATTCTGTCAATCCTGCTCCAGATAGTACCATTTGTCCAAGTGAATTTATTATCACTTGTGAATGGTACATCTGTAAGACCCAACTCTTGACAAGCATCCAACATACCCCGGCACTCGTACATCCGAACGGGTTCCCCATTGATCCTCTCATCTGGATGCATGCCGTTGTTGAAGTCACCCAAGACAAGCCAAGGTAGGGTGTAATCTCTAAACCAACGTCTAATGGGGTCCCACACTTTCCTTCTGTAGGCAATGCTGCCTTTCCCACAGACAAAACAAACCCCGTACTGAATCCTAGTTACTCTACATGTCACTAAGACAGTGATGAACTGTTCCCCAATCTCACCTACAACGAGGTCAAGACGAGTATCATCCCAGAGGACCAATATGCCACACCTTTCATCAACCTCAAAGTTAGTGATATACTTCTAGTTTGGAAAACTGGAAGCCATCACACGACGAATATCCAAAGTCCTGGACGCATACTTGGTCTCAAGCACTCCACACAAACACCCATCAAACTCCCTTAACAACTTAGTCAACCCTTTTTGTTTCCGGGGTTGGGTAAACCCCTGAACATTCCGGGAGATGACACTCATCGGAAAACCGTCTGTCTAGTGGTCCTCCCCTGAGCTCTAATCTCCCCTCTCATCTGAGAACTAGAGGCAAGTCTCGTAGACCTACGTTCTAGTATAACTACTACATCCTTTCTCTGTGCTTATGGATCCTAGGAGCTTTTGTGATGCCTTGGGTGTTCACTTTTTCATTACTATCTTTGGTCTTCTAGGTGCGGTGTGCACGCCTAATAGATCGCGATAGTACTCTCTGGAACCCTTCATCCCTGTCGGTGCCTTTTCCATTATCCGTCTCAGTTTCCAAAGCCTTGTAGGCATTGGAAGTTTTGATATTGGGGGTGGTGAAGGGCTTCCTCCTACTTTCAACACTCGCCTTTTCAACCTCCCTATCTTGATCAGAATCCTCCAGACTATCCTCAGAGTCCTCTTCTACCACCGTGGCCTCCTCATATCTATGGCCTTTAATGTCGGCCTCAGTCTCACTTCCCTCAGTGTAAGTGTAGTCCGTACTAGTCCCATCAGACAGAGGAAGATTTGGTTGTTACTTTTGGGGAGGGTACTTTAGCTCTTGCTTTAGTATCACCTTTGCGGTTGGTATCCTTTTGAACCCTTCCTCCCTAGAAGTACGTTCCCTTATGTGTCCGCTTCGGTCACCCTCTACCAAAGTGGCCTTTATAGCAGCCACCTGGCCGACCTACACATCCACCGTCTCGTCATTAGCCGCCTTCTTCGCCTCCCGGCGTCGACGACGTCTAATGGCAGACTTACTCATGGGCCTCTCGACGTCAGTTGTAGGCGTACTAATAGTTTTAATCTTATCAACTTCGGTCTCACCCTCCTTCTCAGGAAGTTTAGCCTCCCCAACCTTATCTTTTCCCTTTTTCGCTGTGGAATAACGTCTATTTCCTCTATTATTGTCTCCCTCATTTCCATAAGTCTTTATACCATTATTATCTTTTTCGGTCTCCCTCTTATCCTCATTATTAGTAATACCCTCAGTCCTGGTATTACCCTCTGGATTTTTTTTTGTGTCTCAACTCCGAGACACCCCTTTTCTCCTTAAATGAGCATTCCTCTTCATTATGACCAAAGGTAGAACACCCCTTCCAGTACTTTGATTCATTTTCAATAAGCACAATGCACACCACATTGACTCCATCATCAAATTCAAGTGTGACTTCTTTTTTAATCTCCTGAGCAAAGTTTATTTCTATAATCACTCTAGCATAAGAACCCCTTTTTCTTTCTCTAGTAACGGGGTCCATGTGTAGGTTTACCTATCGTCGAAGCCACCCGACCTAGGATTCCAAGGGACCAGAAATCATTCGGGATCCCATATATTCTAACCCAAAGAGGAATGGTAGCAACATCCCTTTTATTAAACGCAAATTTATCAGGGACATGTTTAAGAATCAAGGGTTGACCATGAATCTGGTACGCAACCCCCTCCCCCACGCGCGGAGAACTCTATCTCTATCCCGATCATTATCAAACATGAAGATTATCCACCCAACTTCCATCTTAAGTTTTGATTGCACTCCCTAAGTTTGTTGGAGATCCCTAATAACATAGTATCCCGGATAATACCCCACATATTGCCCAAGCAAGAAACTACCCCACACCTGTTCTTTGGGAAGAGCTTCGACACATTTGATCTTGACAGTATCACCCGTTGGAGGTGTATACTCAAGGCTTCCTCCTATACCCCTATTCATGAAAATCTTCGGTAGAGGTCTAGTCCAGGCGTTTTGCCTTGGAGGGACCTCACCGGAAGTAGCATTAGTGCCCGTTCTGGCAGTTAAGGGAAATCCTTATCAATAACACCTAACTTACTTTCCACCCCAACACTAGTCCCAGGTCTAGAAACTACCCTAGAGGTCATGGGTAAAAGAGAGGACCGATTAGCATGCGTAATTACACGAGGCCTAAACTGTCCCATATTACTAACATTATCAATAACAAGTCTAACCGTACTAGTAGCATGTGTAACCATATTAGTAGTAACATTCACATGTGAGTCATTTTCAGTAGCAACAACAATATCAATAGACGGAATATCATGCTTTCAGGGACCTCTATTCTAACAAGTTGATTATTATTACTAGCATCCAAATTTGAATTATTAATAACATGCAAATTTGTTTCACCCGCTATTAAAGCTAGAGCATGTAAAATCCTATTAGTCAACTCATCACCAGTCATACACTCATTATCTGATATGATGTCATTAGTTTCTTTAACCATTTCAAAGTCAATACCTGTGCGGCCCTCCTCTCAGAAGACCGACTCCGCAAGTATCATAGCTAAATGCTTGGATTTTCCAACACCCTCCTCAGCCGGGATGATTGCCGTCTCAGCTTCATTCGCTAGCCTTGCATCCGTGCCAGACATCAATAGCCCACTTCCGTCATCATCCATCTTATTAGTCGTGGTACCTTGCAAGAATATATTACCAACATTAGTCAATGGAGAGTGATCAATATCAACAGCCATACCTGAATCTGCAGCAGCCACAAGATGCTTGCTTCCCATCCTTGTAAGCAATGTCCTTGCAAGTGCCTTGACCAAGGCTCGGTCACCATCACCCGAAACTTGAACTTCTCTGCCTGGCCGTTCTGTTGACTCCAGTAGCCTCCTAACATGGGGTATAGTCGAGAGGATTTCAAGGACGTGGCCTGATTCCACTTGCATTACGTCTTTGGCTTCATTTTTACTCATTTGTTCAAACATATCCGCCTCAATTTGATTTTGTCCGCCTGGCCCAAATTCCGGCTGTTCCAGCACCCCAAGGGGTGGTATAGTTGGGCTAATTTCGATGCCGCGAGCAGATACCACCTCCTTGCCCTCCATGGCATCCCCTTGTCTCAAAATGGCCTCCATCTCCATCTCATTGGCCCTTTGTACGCTTGGGTAAGTTGTCTTCACTTCTAGCTAGGTTCCTAGTGTGTGGTATAGTCGGGGTAATTTCATCCACATATCAAGGCGGGCCCATCACACCATTCATAGCCTCATCTTCACATCCTTTGCCCTCCATTTCCGTCCCAATGTGAACCTGTCCGTCTTGGCTATTGGCCATCATGATTGGACTCCTAGCATGCAAGTTAGTTGGGTAGTTTTTAATATCACCATGAACTGACCTCGTCTTACGACCCTTGACAACACAAAAGCTATCTAGCTCGGCGGCGTGGGTTCCTCCTTGTCAGCGGCAGGTCTCTCCTTGTCAGCAGTGCACTCCTCCTTGCTTGTCAAGCCTCCTGGCCTATGCATCCCGCCAACGTTTAAATTTGTGCCACTACTCACCAAGAAAAGTGCATCTTTCCCGGCGCTAGTACTCAATGTCTCCTTAGCGGCGGAAGCATCCTTGCCGGCATCACCAGAGCCACTTCCAATTTCATGGCTCAGTTGGCCTTGCCTTCTCGCCTCTTGTAAAAGAAGATGAAGCTTAGATTCTAAAGTATTCAAGGTAGAATTACTACCTCCAGTATCCGTGTCGGCGTGATCTTGTCCCATGGCCAAAATGTCATCTTTATCCGCCTAGGAGTGGATCGTATTGGGACGCAAGGAAGTTGGCGGCCTTGGAATTTTAGACTCAAGAATCCTTGCCGACAGGATGCGTGGTGGGCGTCCGGCGACAGCAGCGGTGTGAACGCCATCCTCGGTGTGAACACCATCCTTTGAACTCCTTCCATGTGTGACAATATTCCTTCCAATAGTGCATGTCTCCATTTGGTAACCTTCCTTTCCAGCCACGGATATTCCTTCCTTATGCATGGACACATCATCTTTCCCTTCCTTATGCATGGACGTGCCTTTTTGGAATGTTTGAATATTGCGTCCAATCTTCGCACCTTCCCTTTTGGTCATGTATGCACCAAATTTGGAACGGACTTTCGGAGCCAGGACAAACCTAGCCGCCTCACGCGGTTGTCCACCTCCTTCCTCCAATAGCTCCGCTGCCACCTCTAGCTTTCCATGTGTGTTTCTTTTCATTTTTGAGGCGCCGCTTGAACAAGCCTCTACGCCTCCGCCCGGATCTACTTCCTCCACCCCAATGCCTTTGTTCTTCCGCCCCATTTGCTCTTCTGCCTTGACCGGCTCCAATGGTGAACGTCTTGACAAGAAAGACAACCTTAAACGATAAAATCTTAAGCAGAACCCGAATCAAACAACTTGTAACTCTTTAATCAACAAACAAAACTTAGATCTATGAAGAAGACAATAGATCTACGTGTCGAACTGACTTGAATGTGAATATGACAACCTCCCAAAAAAAAACTTAAGCGTGGGTGAAAATGGAGATGAAATGTATGATTAGAAACGTAAGAAAGAGGAGAGAATGAATTAGTGGACGGATTATGTGACAAGGTGATTGAAAGAGTGCTATGAGAGGAATAATTGATCGACAAGAGACCGCCAGCCACTCTTGGAATCGCCCAAGGATTTGCCTAGATAAAGAGAGCGTTTTTCATTTTTCAACCATATAGTCGCCTTTGAAATCTTTTTTTTTTTTTTTTTTTGGTAATGGTAAATTCGGAAACCACCCGGTTCGATCGGCTTTGCCGCTCTACGTGGATCGGGTAAAAAGTTGTGCCGATACACTTTCTTGATAACTAAACCGATTCTCTTAACAATTTATGTTTGAAGACCTAGAAGACACAACATTACCATGTAATACCCGTTGCACCCTCTTGAGAATCTCGACGGCACCGGGCGCAAGAAACCCAAACGTGTCAAAAGCGAATGAGAGAAACACACGTTGGTTTTCAATACAAGTCCTTTCAAGTTTAGCCACCTTCGTAGAGGCCGCGTTGAGTGCCGCTTTACCCACTACAAAAGAAAATTAATACAAGAATGTTTTCCACTGACCCATCCAAACACTAACACGTCCGCCAATCTCAAAGTAGATCTCCCTTCCTGCGGATCAGTTAAGAAGGTCACAAGCGCCTCCTTCTTAGCCGAAATTCCTGCTCTCCTAAATACGTGACATAAAACATCACGAACCATATCATGCCTTTATTTGAGGCCATGAAGTTCTTTACATTGAAATGCATGCTCCCAAAAACATCTAAATTCCTCCGACAATTAGACATAGGACAAGACACACCAACCGGAAACAAAGGAATCATAAGGCGAAGACGATACTTAAGGATCATGTGTTACTCAACTGGATACATACACTGTTCAAGCCCCTTAATAGGCATGGCATGAAGGAAGTCTTGGCTATGTTCTGAATGAAAACACTTAAAAACCGTTTTCTCTTTAGGAGTCAAACCAAAAGCCACTTCCATTGCCTGCAATGTTTTATTGAAAGAGCACTAACCAAAGCATGTTGGGCTTTAGGGGGACGGTTTTCTTAAGTAGCAATAGAAGCCTGAAGATTGTCGAACGATGCGAAAAACTCAAAGCCCACATCAGCTACTCCACTGTCCCGCAAGATGTGGTCTTGAAGGATCCAAGGTTGGGCCCTGGAGGCCACAAAAGCAAAAGAAGAAGTCTCTATAGTTGAGTATACACCAAGTCCTCCAAACCGAATAGGCAGTGAAGCAAGTCTCCCTTCAATATCCCCAAAAAAGGGCTGCCACAAACCACAATATCCTCGACCGATCTACGGAGTCCAAAATTAAAATAAGTTGTTGCACACTCTCCATGCTCCGGCAGACAAGTTCTGAAGCTAATATACATCTTAGAAACAACCATACAAAAACAAAGCAAGAGAAGCTCACTTTGCGGGTCCCTCGGCTGTGGAAGAAGGTGCATCAACTCAACCGCCTTAACCGCTCTCTTCATGACTAGCTCACTAACAAACCCATGATCTTTACTCAATGCCCCACATAACAACTTAACACCCAACTCCGGCCTCGCAATGCCATTAGGGAATAGACTATCTCTAAGCTTCAACCCATCACACAAAGGCCAAAAGAGTTTAGTCTTACCAATATTCAACTCGATACCAAAACGACGCATATATATGTCTACACATGCTTTGGTGGATTTTGTAGGTGATTTGACTTTTTTAGGACCTAAATGACGCACATGAGGATCAAGCCTCGCAGTGGAGCATGCTATGGGAGCCATGAACAAGCCCACATGTGGGAAGGAAAGGCAAGGAATCAAGCAAAGAAGAAAACAAGGGACTAAGGACAAATCTCTGCTTCACATACGTATCCGTCATCCGAGATTTGAATTAAGAAAAAATAGAAGCCGAGATGGGACATGCCGAAAGCAACCTCGGCCCGAGATCAAGACAAGGAAGGCCGAGATTTTCACAACATAGAGCAACCTCAGCCCTTACCTTGGCCCGAGGTGGAGACATAACAAGCCGATATTTTGAAGACGCTGAAGGACGTTCAAGGGAAGCCTGAAATCTTGGCCCCGATGTGTACTGACCTCTGGCCGAGATTTGACACATTTTGGCCGAGATTCCCTGTCTGAAATGTGTGAGCTCAGTTTTTCAAACACTTTTCGTCCGACCTTTGATTTTTGCAGAGGTTGAGTATAAAATGGACAAAGGCAAGTATTGTTCCAGGGGGGTTGGCTATTGGAAAAGCCTTAGATCTAATTTTAGATTTCCCTTTTGTACCTCTCAAACTTCGTTCTTCTCCCTCATTCTCTAGTAGATTTTAGTGGATTGTTAGAGCTGTTGTATTGGTTTTTCCTGGAATATTGAAGACTGAAACTATAGAGTTTGTTCCCTTCTTTCTCTTGCATTTCAATACAATGTTTCACATGTTTTCTTCTCTTATGTTTCTAGATTTTAGTATGATTATTGTTGGCTAGAATCCTAGTGATTCTAGGTGAATGGAGAGTTATTTGTGGCTTGGATTATGATGGACTAGTTGCATGTTAGTTTTAGGTATATAATTGTTGAAATCCTAAGTTTATTGGACTGAATCTAGGTTTGAATTCTTCTAAGCTAGCAAGCTAAGCTAGGAAATAGACTTTCTTATCCGTTAATTTCCTACCTTGGATATCGAAGATGATGAACTCTAGCTAGTAGAGGAGTAAAATCCTTGTATTGGATTGTGGTGTGTTGGGTTATTACCTAAGTTAGGTAATTTAAAGACTCACTCGGTAATGAATTGTTTGGTCCTTAGGTAGAAAATCCAATCCGCGCCGAATTTCCGTCTTAGTGCCCTTGAAACTTACCCGCTAATAGGAAATTAAGATTGGAACAAGACGATCTTGAGACCTCCTCCGTAACAGATTGACATTGAGGAAACACACGTCTTTGTAACATTCCTTACCTTATTCGATTGCAACTTTCTTGAGTTCGATGCCATGCATAACGATCTTGAAACCTTTTAATCTCTTTTCCGATAATTCATTAACATCTTGCTTTTGTACGTTTATTTGATTCGTTTGTTACTTAAGTTTGATACTTAATCGAACACAAATAAAAACCAATCAAAATCATGAAATCCCTTACCCTTCTTCTCTTCCCTTATTTCTTATCCTAGATCTTTACTATCTTTGATCAATTCTGCAAATCGAATCGCCATAGTTGATAAGATGAATTATCGACCTAGTTTAGTAGAGCATATAGGTAGTTTTCCCTTTTCCGCATGCATGTTTTAGCCTTAGTTTGTGTTCTTTATACTTGATTAGTACAACTTTTCGAGTATAGATGTCTACACAAGCCTTGGTGTCTTTGTAGGTATTTTGGCGTGTTTTGGAGCTAAAACGATGCATTTGAGGATCAAGCATCGGAATGGACGCTTTGGAGCGATCACGCAGGCACGGGAAAGGAGGAAAAGACGAGTCGTGAGCAAACAAGACGGAACGCACGAGATTAGAGCAATATCGCTCGAGATCCACATGATCTCGGCCGAGATCCGAGCCATCTCGGCCGAGATTCCCTATCTCGGTTGGGGTGAGAAGCTTTTGTCGCCATATCTCGGTCTCCATCTCGGTCTCAATCTCGGCCGAGATTTGTGCCATCTCGGGCCGAGATTTCCTTGCTCGACCGAGATGATCTGACCGAGATTTCTTCAACACTGGATCTCGAAGCAAATCTCGGCCCCGACGTTTGAAAATATCGGATGCCACCCGAGATTTCTTGCCCAAGATTCTGTGCGCCGAAATATTTCGTTCTCTTTGGTTCAGTTTTGGCTCGGCCCGTTCTGTGGAAGGCTGTTGGGTATAAAAGGGAAGCTTTAAATGATTTCCAGGGCTCCGCATTCCATTCTATTGAAGGTTTTAGAGAGAGAGTCTCCCTGACGGCTTCTTGGCTATTCTCCACTTTCACCATTGTTAGACCTTAGTGAGTTTTAGGAAAGATTCAGTCTTTTCCATTCTTTTAAGTTCAGATACGCTCCGCGATACTGGAAATTTGTCATTTTGTTGATTTGAGATTAATAAAGCTGAGTACTTTCTTTACTCCCTCTTTTATTTCTTATTTTATGCATTCTTCCATTGAAGTGATTATTGCTTTTGTTATGTTGATTGTTGGCTAGAACCATTGTGGTTCCAAGGTGAATAAGGATTTGTTTATACCTGGACTATGATAGAATAGTGTTTTATGCTTGGTTTGAATAACTTTGAAATCCTAGTGGTTAGTTAGGACTTGAACCTAGTTAGAATCCTTCTAACTAGTAACATAAGTTGGGAACCCGGTGAAACTTCTTCTTAGATACCTTAGAGACAGATCATAGGTAATAGAGGTGAAAACCTCTATTGGGTTGAGTGTGCTTAGACTCCTTTCTAAGTAGGGTAATACCTGAGACTTATCCGGTAATGGTTTACCTTTCCCTTAGTTTGTAGTATGGTTTGCTTAGAACTTCCTACCTCTCTACCTTGAGACTTACCCGTTAATAGGTGGTTGGTTTAGAACTAGATAGTCTTGAGACTTACCCGGTAATAGACTGTCAGCTTAGAAACGTTCTTCCCTGAAGCTTGTTAACCATAGATCCCTTGAGAGTTCTCCTGAGTCCGTGCGTATAAGTAATGACCTTGAATCCTTGAAATCCGCATTCTCTTTTTTTGATCAATCTTTAGTTCGTTTTTTTACTTGGTTTTCAATCAAATTCGACATTTGATTGCAAACTTTACAAAATCCTCCAAAACCTTTTTGATCTTTCTTCCCTTCTTTTCCAACCTCATTCTATTACTTGGATTTACTCTATTCTAGATCACAAGCACAATCCAAACACTTGGTCCCTGAGATCGACCTTGAAGTACTTATCCATATTGTGATTGACCAATACATTGTGGGTTCGCTACGAATTGGGTATTTATTACAAGTTTTATAAATTTAAAGCATATCGTGGCTTTTACTAACTTATAGGTCTTTATCATTATTGATAAAGGTTTATAGGGGTGTAAAAACAACGAACAATAGTCTTTGTGTTCGACCTCAGAATACTTACCGTACTAGGTAATGACACATAAATTGTGGGTTCGCTATTAGTTTCAGTATATATCACGAGATTTATAAATTTAAAACTAAGTATCTGGTATTTTGTGAGTGAACAAGTTTTTTTGCATTTTCGTTAAAGATTTGTGCGTTCTAAAATCAGCGAACATTGCTAAACGAATCTCGTATTGACGTGATGGAGGCTGAGGCAATGAAGGTGTTCGAGATTCCACTCTTCGACAAGAAGATAAATTTCACTTTGTGGCAGAGTACGATTCAAGACTTCTTGGTGCAGTAGGGTCTTGACTATGCTTTGGAGGAGGAGAAACCTAGATCGATGAGCGAGGATAAGTGGCAAAGCATCCAAAGGAAGGCGGTAACTGCAATTCGGTTGACGTTGGCTCCCGAGACCAACTACGGTGTGTTGAAGGAGACTACACCGAAGGCGTTGTGGGAGAAGTTCGAGAACATCTACGCATCGAAGTCGTTGACCAACCATTTTTGCTTAAATATGGATCTTTACTCGCTCAAGATGGAGAAAGAGGGTAAGCTTCGGGACCACATTAACTCGTATAATCAACTAGTATGCCAATTATTGAATGTAGATGACAAGATCGGAGAAGAGAAGCAAGCGTTGTTGTTGTTAGCATCATTACCGAAGTCATATACATCTTTTGTGCAGACGTTACTTGTGGGAAGGAAGTCTCTCACATTAGATTATGTGACCGTTACTTTGTTGGAAAGTGAGAGGATGATGAAGAATGATCTTAATGACAAAAGAAAAGATCACATACTAGTTGCAAAGAAGCGAGAACGTGGGAGGAGTCAATGGAGGAGGCATGATGACCAAAGGCAGAGATTAGGCTCACGACGAGATTTGAGTGAGGTCGAGTGCTTCTATTGTAGACAGAAGGGTCACATGCAAGCCCCATGTCCTTAGATGAGGGAGTACTTGAAGAAGCTGAGAGAGGTCGATCATTGGGAAAGAAGAGAGGGGACTCCCACACCAATGTGGTTAGTGAAGTCGGTACAGTTGGTTATGGTGACATTTACTTGGCGACAAGTGAGGAGACCGCCAAGTCAGAATGGGTGATGGATAGCACTACCTCGATGCATGTGCGTAGAGGCCAAGAATTGTTTGACACCTTGAAAATTGGTGGAGAGTTTAGTCGCTTCAATTCGGTGAGTGGTGAGAAGTTGAAGGTAGAAGGTATTGGAAGCGTGAGGATGAGGCTTCACAACGGTGCAAGCCACAATCTACACAATGTGAGGTATGTGACATTGGAGAACGTGAATGTCATCTCGTTGGGTGCGATGACGATGGAGAGATATAGGTTCGTTGGCATGAGGAGATGGTACAAGGTGTTTTCGGGGAGATGCTAATTGGTGATGCGAAGGAGGTAAAGATGAGAAGAATATTTGCTTCTTAGATAGAAGAGCTATGGTAACTGATTGTCCTTTTGATAACATCAACATTCATGATATTAAGCCATTTTTTCCCCTAAACTCTCTAAAGTTCCTTTTAAAGAGCCCTATCAACCCCTACTAGTTTTCAAAACTCTCAACTTCAACCATAACTAATTCTCATCATCAAATTAACGCCCATAAACAATTCTTGATTCTTGTTAAAACAACCTTTCTTGAATCTCGTTACAAGAAGCAAACCAACTTCATACGCTTCAAACCTTAACACCGAACAACCCTAATTAACGAAGAATTTCGAAATTTGTTCCAAACCCAACCCACCTTGTTGGACAAACTAGAGAAAACCGCCAGAAAAAGAAAAGAAGAAAACCGTTGCATTTTGTTAGTTAGTGTCATTTTTATTATAATCAAGAGTTTCAAAATTTTTGTAGAAATTGGTATATATGCAACTAAGAAAAAGAAGTCAAAAAATGGAGAAAAGAAAAGCATTGAAATATCATTTTATTCATCTTTTAGTGTGTTATTCGGGTTGTGTTTGTAAGAGCATATTATGATCATTTACCTTGCTTTCTTGCCCAACCTTTGTTATGACTTTATCCATTACCTGAAATACGTGTGAAATTTACGACAATACTCGAGAACAACCGATGATGTAACAATCCAACTATGAATAGTGTCGATCAAAATTTATTTAATAGGCTGACTCATTCAAAAACAATCGTAAAAATGAAACTTCTACAAAATTGATTAATAAAGGCATTCAAAATGTAAATTATCACAACAATACACGATAAAAACTCAATTTATTATCAATTATACACAAAGTTGTAGATGGTCATGCTACGAAGGGAACATTCCTACGTAACTCTCACATCTTGCAAGAAATTAAGGTATTAATTCACGTATTTCTCACATTGCAAACAAAAACCTTGTAGTACAAATAAAATCAAGAATCACTAGTACAAAAATGCTAATTCATACCGATTATTTTTTAACTCACATACTGGTTTTTCGATTGTTATTAAGTAGAATGTGTAAACTACACATATACCAATGTTTTGAAAACAGGAATGCCGAAAAAGTTGCATACCGTTTTTCAAAATACAACTGATATCAGACTCTTTTTTATTGAACTAAACATGTGTGTTACATACTAGATTTTATAACTAACACCAACAATATATTTTTTCAAAGACACAGGCATTGGTTTTTAATATCCAGAAGACAATCTAGTCACTTACTTGATACAAATGAGAAGCAAGTCAAGAATCTTGAAACAAATATAATTTTACTTGTTCTCTTTCAACAACTAGATAACACTATTTGTAAATATCAAATCCAGACCATTATTTTCCAGCATCACTAAATGATATGGTGATAGAGGTAGCAAATCTAATATGACATTTGAGTAGAATCTTTTAACACATGTACCAACATTTTCACTTCAATTTCAACATAATTATGAAATCAAAATATTATTTCAGCCAACGAATAGAAAACTAACCGAACAAATAAATGGTGTACCTTTTTTTTTTTTTTTATAGATCTTATGAATAGTATTGGTTCAAGTAACTAAACACATGAGTAATGTTCTATAAAAGTACATTATTTATGTTGTTCCAAATGATGCATCATGATACAACATACAAGTATACAATCAACCAAAACCACATAAACATGTTGTTTGCTAGTACTTGCATCTTGTAGTGTTGGTGCATTGCTACTAGGTTCACTAGAATTGTTGGGATCGACCCAATGCAACACTTGAACTAGATAATCGGCTAGACATCGTAGAAAAGAAATCACACAAAACATATAAACCATGTAAATCTTTGAACAAGCTTGATAGAAATATAAATCATTATCTTGAATATATCGAGCTACCAATATTTAAAAGCTCCTAATTAAGAGCTTTTATTATTATATAAATTTAGGATAATAATTACTCATAAATATATCATAATATACAAGTAACCGTATATTTCATCAAAATGCATATGGGAGAAGACGGTATATCAACTAATATGCCACAAGTACATACAAGATATATATTGTTGATGTAGTTAGAAGTTTTTAACAATAGAAAGACATACAAAGAGAAAAACACTATGAATTAATCAAGAATGAATGGCAAGCTAATAAGGAATGCAAGAAGACCAACATTATTGAGAATCTCAAAATGAGCTAGCAATTTGATAGTAAAATAAGTTTTTTCATATTTTATACATTAAGGGCTCAAGACCTAAGAGTTATTCCCGATATTGAAATAATTTCGTATCAATAAGAAGTTATGCTTGTTTATAAGTCTTTTAAAATATGAAATTAATCTAATAATTTTCATTCCACCGCTCTAACCAAATGATACTAAATATATTTACAATCTTTATTTTGCACTTTTAACAATTCTTTGTTGTCAAGTATAACTCTGATTATGTTATTCATACAACTGGTCGCAAAAGGCATCCCACATCTAAGATTCAAGTGACACTCATCTTCATTAGAATGTGAGGTGCGTGCATACTCATTCAATACGGAGGCAAAATTATTCATAGCCTCACTACTAGAAAAACGGGTCATCCACGACGTTTTTTTAACTCTTTCTCGGCAGTATATAACATCGAGAAAAAACTTCTCGACCCTTTGTGAAAGCCTAGTCATTCGCGCCGATGAGAATGACACATGCTTTTAGTTGTTGATCTTCTCGACACATAATGTTGTCGGTTTTAAAATCACGACGCTGTTTTTTCGAACTTTTTAAGAAGACTTCAAAGATAGTGGACGCAAAAAAGCATCAAGATATGATAACTTTTTACCATATATTTTCCACGGTCAAACGTGTCGAGATTTTTCCCCGCCAAGTGCCCGCCAATATGTTTTGACATTTATCGACACTACAAAGCGTTGATAAAGTTTCGGGCCCATTAATTTTAAATATTTTTGGACACTGAAAAGCGTCGAGAAACGAGTAATGGGTAAGTAATGTTTAGCGTACATACCTTATACGGGTTGTCGTTAAACATTATTGACACTTTTATGCACCATTATAAACACCTTGCTAAAAAAAATTCATTACAAAAGCGTTGACGATACACATCGCACATAAAAACTAGTCTCCTTAAATCAAACAAACATTATATACGAAATATGATATTGAGATTGTATATAATATTAACTAATTTACATTGAAAGATGCTCGTCCAAGAAAAATATTCAATCGACAGATGCCATAAATATTCTTACAACGGGCACCAATTTCTAGTCACGGCCTTCAAACTTCATCCGTTCTCAAAGCATAAGTCAGTGTACACAATAAATAGAATGCATAAGCTTACACAACGGATTTGTCATCTGCCAAGAAACACAACTAGCTTAAAATGTGAAGGTATATGCTTTCTAAAAGGAAAATGAGTTAGAAAGTGCATTTGTTTTATTCCAGGCATCCATTCAGACAATAAAGCATGTGTCAAGCTAAATAGACTAAAATTCCTTTTAAGTATTTCTTAGAAATTCATTTCAACCATAACCCAAGTGTACAATGAAGCAACATACCATGGTAGTCTCTTACTAGACCCTGAATTTCTAGAAATTAAATATTGCAACTTCAGCGAAAACTCGGGTTGTCTGTACCTCGTCTTCAACTGCTTATGCCTCCCTTGTAGCCTTCTCAACCTTTGCAATGGCAACCTTTCCCTCTGCAACAGCTCGAGTTGCAGCTTCAGCTGCCTCATGTGCTGTCATACTTCTCATCTTCGATCTCTAGCTCTGCATCCATAACAAACAATCTAAAACAAACAATCTTAGTAGTGAAATCAAATTAATATTTGAAGGCAAGTAAAACATTGATAAAAAAAGTAGAAAGAAACAACAAAAACGAATCTAATGATAATGAACATATTATAATCAAATCAAAATCATATAAGAACATACGGTATTGTACTAGGATAATGACAGGAACGATGATTGTGTCTGGGGGTAAAATTTTTATGAATTTTCATAATTCATTATTTTATGTAAATTACTCTAAATTTAATTAAATGTTATACATGTGATTAATTTCTCCAAAGTTGGCATAAAGGTAATTTATTTATATTTTAAAAATTTTGGGATTTCTAAAATATAATCATCATGTTAGTTAACATGATTTTTATTTAGGCTCAAATCTAATAAATATTAGACAAAATCAATTTTAATAGGGCCTCAACCTTTAAGTCCAAATACTAATTAAGTACATGAATTAGCTAAAAAAATTAAATTTATAGATTAAGAATATGATAAAGGGGTACAAGATTTTAAAAGGGAAGAGCAGTTTAACTTTACATCTGTAGCAACGTTAAACTTCCTTTCCTTTTATTTATTTATTTTCTTTCTTAAGAAAAAAAAGATAACTAATGCTAAATGAGTGTCAGTGGGTGGTTACTACGTAAAACCTCTTTCAACTTCTCAATTTGCTTTTATACAAAAAGCACGACTCCTCCTTCACAAAAACTGGGTTAACAACACTGCAAACATTGGTGACCTGCAAATGAAAACACACAATAAAAGATCCAAGTTTCAAGAAGATCAAATTCAAAATGTGTCCGGCCAATGTTTATAATCGCTGGATTATGCCTAGTTAAGGGCTTGTAGTTGGTTACGAGCGGATCCTTCCTCAACTTTGAAGATGCGGTGTTCTGGAAGTAAATACTTTCGATCGCTGTATACAAAAACCGTAGTTGATATGGAAGTAATTTCTTCCGATCGCTACACTAGGCCATGGTCGGTCAAAATTCGTTTCCTTTGCTGCTATATAAAGACCTTTGTATGGTAAAAAAACGTTTGGTTGCAAGCATATCTTTCCTCAACTTTGAAGATGCGGTAGTCGATCACCATGTACAAAACTCGTAGTTGATCCGGAAGTAATCACTTCTGACTACTACATTGGGCCATGGTTGGCTGAAAGTCATCAACTTAGTGTTGTTTCCAAACCGCTATATGATACCATGCCAACAGATAAAAATGGCAAACACAGAAGGTATTATAATGATCGACTTTCTCGCCTATGGATTTCAAGAGGATGCTTTTGGCCAAGCTAAATTTAAAAGGAATTTAAATCTCAAAGTTTTTTTTTCTATAGATTCACGCGAATTTCTCATGGCTATTCTTCATAATCATAAAAGGTACTTTTGATCTTAATTCATACCCATGAATTATTATACATAAAAGTTCATATGAGATGATAAAGCCAATCTGATCTCTACTATGCAGCAATGCAACAGGGATTACATGGGTTACCTGTTGCTATCTTTCCTGCACAAAATCAAACAGAAAGATTAAAGTGTAGAGGTTTTCCATACAAAAAAATAAATAAAAAGGAAGCATATAATTTAAAGATTGAGAAATGTGTCAAATGAGAAGATGGGAAATAAGAAGGGGTATAATGTAATTTTAATTTGAACCATGTTTTGATCGAAGTAGGATTGCTTGAAAGTAAATACTTTCACCTATCCCCTTTACAACTAAATTGTGGACGGTTTAGTGTCAAATCACATGTTCTCATCGAGACATTGGTTCAATTTTAATATGATATTCAAACTAAGAATGGATAAGTATTCATGAAGTATGATCCGGATTTTGTCCATAAAGAAAACAAAAGTCGATTTCGATCACAAATTTCCTTTCAAATCTATCTTGAACAGATCACAAGCATGCATATTCAATGACGAAATTCGGACTCGTGAAGGACATTAAGAAGTACGAAATTGAAGGCCAAACGTACATACGCTTCTTCGGTTCTTGCTCCAACATTGTTGATCGATCTATAATCGAGCCTGGCATGTATATTCCCGGCTTCATCTCTCAAAAGCTTTTACTCCTCCCGGTTAACCATGTTCTCGACCTTGATCTCCTTTCTTTCTTAACTAAAGATCATCTCACATTGCATTTCTATTATTTTCATCAGTGCCAGATTCAAAGTTTCCTATTCTCTCAGATGTTCATCTTTTTGGCCTTCCTCTGTGAAAGGTAGAGAAAAGAGATGGGTTTGACATTAAATTTTCTTTTTGTTTTAAAAGGAAGAAAATAAAATTGAGGTGCTCATCAATGGATTAAGTCACGTGGATGCTACTGCATAAAAGAGGACAAGTTTCAAATTTGAGTTTATTTATAAAACAGACTCATTTAAGTATATTTTACAAAAGTGACCCTATTAAGACAAAGTCTTACCAATATGGTCATAAATTTACGGTTAAAATTCGTAAATAAAAATAAATATTGGTGTTATTATTTTTCACCAATACACTAAGTTCGTATGTGGTCCGAAAGTAAATACTTTTAGATCACTACATCGAGCCCGTGGTTGAACCGAAAGTAAATACTTTTGGTCACTACATCAACTGTTCAAATTAAATAGTTCTATTTAGAACTACGGGTGATTTGATGTCTTCAAATAAGACTACGTAGGAAACTCGATTTTTAAATTGTCGATTTCAATCACACATTTAAAATTGGCTTATAAACTAAACAAAGTCAATATTAAATCAAATAAAATAGTTCTTTTTATGAACTACGAGTGATTTGATGTCTAAAAAAAGACTACGTAGGAAACTCGGCTTATAAACTATCGAGTCCAATCACACAAATTAAATTGACTTTTAAAACATAAAGTCGAACAAATACCCAAATCAAAATTTGAAACTCTTTTCAAATAAATGAACTTGTCTCATAAATTATCGAGCTCGTGGTTGAACCGAAAGTATATACTTTTGGTCACTGCATCAACGGCTCTAATTTTCCTAAAGAACTACGTAAGATTTGATTCCGTTAAAACGGATACGTAGGAAATTTAATACAAAGCAAATATGTATTAAATTCAATCACAAATATATTTTGACTTTCAAATAAAATTAAAGTATAAAGTCAGAATATGAAATTTCCGCTAAAGAACTACGTTATGACTTGATGCTCTTTCCGAGCTACGTAGGAAATCTGATTTTAATCGGATTCAGTCGTCCCGTCCAAGAAAAATATCATTTAAGTCAAACTTGGACATAAAATCAATATTTCCGAACTCGATATAAAGCATCCGCTCGTCGAGTTTAACCACAAAAAATCCAATCACTTTAGAACTACGTACAACTTGATTCCTAAAAAGGGATACGTAGGAAATTTGGTACGAATAATTTAGCGATCAAATTCAGTCACAAAAATAAAATAAAAATAAATTAATAAAATAAAACGACCTAACACTATTCTTGATCATGTGTGTGATAGCGGGATAAATTAAGCAACCCTTCCTAGAAGGTGGGTTTAATTTAATCCTTTGATGCATGGTCGAGATATAAGCCATGCAAATGATAGTTGGATCATCGTCTAGGCAACCCTTCCTAGAAGGTGGGTTTGAAATTTGATTCTCTGATGCATGAAAACACCGCACTGAACTACGTAAGGCTTGATCCTCTTTAAAGAGGTACGTAGGCAACCCGTCAAAAAACCGGGTGCAGCCCAAATCACCAAAATCAACCAAATATCGGTATTTGTATAACTTAGAATTAAAAGGTCAAAAAGAGAGGGTCAAACTCAAATAATAAATAAAAAAAATGTGTTTTGTGAATTTGTGCTCAATAAAATAAAAATAAATACTTTTACAAATTTGTGTACATTTTTACTCAAAAGATTGTCATCTAGCTAAGCATGGTGTTCAAAAATTAAACTAACCATGACGAATGAAAATTAAATAATAAGAACACTAGTATTGTTTACAAGAACGCGGTCGGTAATACAATAAAATGATCATATAGAACCTACATTGAAATGTAGGTTGACAACATTTAAAGTAAAAGTGTGCAGAATAAAACATCTCATGAAGCCAAGTATAGGGTCATCATTTCTACTACCTGCCAGCTTGTTTGGCTTTGTTTTCTTATTGCCTCCCTCGACATCCATCTCACGAAGCATATGTGTCTTCATTGTGATAATTAGGTTGTCATTCACATTGCAACAATCCGGTCTTTCTTGAACATGTTCGCTATTTTCACGCCCCTATAAACTTTTATCAATAATGATAAAAGCTCACAGGTTAGTAAAAACACAGTATGTTTTAAATTTATAAACAAGAAATAAACACCCAATTTGTAGCGAACCTACAATGTATGGGTCAATTACAATTAGGGTAAGTATTCCAAGGTCGAACTTAGGGACTAAATGTTTGGAATGCAAATGTGATCACAGATAGCGTAAATCAAAATAAAGAACGAGGTTGGAAAAGAAGGGAAGAAAGATCAAAGGAGTTTTGAAGGGTTTTCTGTAGAGTTCGCAATCAAATAACAGATTTGATCGAAAACCAAGTAAAACAGACAAACGAAAGTATATCAATAAAGAAAATGCGGATTCCAAGGATTCAAGGTCATTGTTTATACGCACGGACTTAGGAAATCTCTCAAAAGATTTATGGTTACAAACTTCAGGGAAGAACGTTTCTAAACTGATAGTCTATTACCGGGTAAGTCTCTAGACTATTTAGTTCCAAACTAACTACCTATTACCGGATAAGTCTCAAGGTAGAGAGGTAGGAAATTCTAAACAAACCAAATTCCAAACTAAGGGAAAGGTAAACTATTACCGGGTAAGTCTCAGGTATTACCCTACTTAGGACAGAATTTAGGCACACTCAACCCAATAGAGGTTTTTACCTCTATTACCTATGTTCGAACACTCAAGTATCTAAGCGGAACATTACCGGGTAGGTCTCAATTCCGGTCTAGGTTACTAGCTAGATGAATTCTAACTAGGTTCAAGAACAAGCCAACCATTAGGATTTCAAAGCTATTCAAAACCAAGCAATAAGCACAATTCCATTATAGTCCGGGTATAAACAAATCCCAATTCACCTTGGATCCACAAGAGTTTTACCCAACAATAGACATTTCAAACGCAATCATCAATCCACTCAATTCAATGGAAGAAACAATCATCAATCCAAGCAATTCAATGGAAGAAGCAATTATCAATCCAATCAATTCAATCAATTCAAGAGGGAATGCATAAACAAGAACTAAAATAGAGATTAAAGAAGAAACTTAGCTTTATTGATAGAAGATTAGGAAAACGTCAAAATCCTAAATATTCGCGAAGTTCCTTCAAGCTCAATCAAGTTCAACAATGGTCAACAATGGTGTAGGGCAAAGGGAGAAGAAAAGGAGAAAAATCTCTCTCCAAAGGAGCTCGAAATTAGAATGAAACGGGAACCCCCGGAAATCATTTAGGGCTTTCCTTTTATATCCCGCAACGGGCTGCCCTAAAACAGATCCCAAAATTAAGAAGTAAATCGGCGAACAGCGATCTCGGTCGGAAATCTCGGTCGGTGACCGAGATTTTTGAACGTCGGGGCCGAGATTTGCTTCGTGATCCAGCGTTGATGAAATCTCGGTCGGAAATCTCGGTCAAATGTGAAAAATCTCGGCCGAGATGGAACAAATCTCGGCCGAGATCGGGACCGAGATTCTTTGACAGAAACTTCTGATATGGGATCTCGGTTGAGCTGGCTCGAATCTCGGCCGAGATGGCTCGGATCTCGGCCGAGATTTCTCGGATCTCGGCTGAGATGGCTCGGATCTCGACCGAGATTGCTCCAATCTCGTGCGTTTTGTCTTGTCTCGTCTTTTCCTCCTTTCCCGTGCCTGCGTGATCGCTCCTAAGCGTCCATCCCGAGGCCTGATCCTCAAATGCATCATTTTAGCTCCAAAACACGCCAAAATACCTACAAAGACACCAAAAGTGTGTGTAGACATCTATACTCGCAAAGTTGCATTAAACAAGTATAAAGAACACAACTTAAGGCTAAAACATGCATGCGGGAAAAGGGAAAACTAACTATATGCTCTACTAAACTAGGTCGATAATTCATGTTATCAAAATACCCCATACTTATCTTTGCTTGTCCCCAAGCAAATAATAAATTCAAGGCAAGATAGCATGAATCATCTAAGCTAAACAAAAACAAAAACTCTTTTTGGTAGTGCTTCTATTCATGATCACTTTCAGAGTGTAGTCACAAGGCTAAAGACATATTTCGATTAAGGTCAAGTAAGATAGGCAAAATATAGGATAATCACACCTTGCAAGGAATCCAAAATCATCATTTAAACTACCAATGTTTAAAATTCATGAAAAATCCAAGTTTAGGCCATGAAGTCAATTACATGTATGCAAAGATCAAAATGACTTAACAAATAAAGGCCAAGAAACGTGATAAAGGTAGGATGTGTATAGGTAATGTTGTGGAATCCGGGAAAGAGTACAACACAACATTTTTCTTTTCTTTCTTCTTTCTCGACATACATCCTTTCTTTTCTTGCATATTTTTCTTTTCTTTTTTTTTTTGAGTGAAAGGCATAGGTGCACAATAGCCGAAACATTGGTGTTCAGTTTCCTTCACGTACCTTACACCAAAGTGCACATACCAAATCAACTCTAGGTAATGTTTTTAAAACTAATCCGACTTTGGCAAGACACAAACACCCGATTATGTGAATGGTGCCGAGTTACTCATCTTCATAGCCAACAAAACCCATAGAAAGCTTCAATTCACATATCACAAATCAAACAACTTCTTCACATATTGCACATAATTCACTTTTCACAATTAAACATACACCTTCAAACTTCACTTTCCTAATTCCCGGATGGGTCATGAGGGGCAAATAAATTCAATGTTTGAGGTGCTGAAAATGGTAAAGAAGAGAAGAAGAAGAATTTGAATTGCCTAAATCATTTCTGTGCAATGTAAAAGAACTCATCATATAGCTTCAACCTTTCAAGATCAATCCGATTAAACAAGGTAATCCAAATAAATCATATAGATTACAAACAAGGCATTTAAATCCCATAATTGCCATTAATTCAATTAAAGCTCAAAATAAACATCGATAGCCAAATAAACATACACAATTTCCTCATTAAGGTCACATCAATCCTAGAAGCACAAAATTTTTTTGAAATTTTCTGATTTTTTGGATTTTCATATAAAATGCAGTACAAATAAAAGAAACATGCTAAAAGGTATTGCAAGCATCCTACCCCATAAACTTTTATCAATAATGATAAAAGCTCATAGGTTAGTAAAAACACTGTATGTTTTCAATTTATAAACAAGAAATAAACACCCAATTTGTAGCGAACCCACAGTGTATGGGTCAATTACAGTTAGGGTAAGTATTCCGAGGTCGATCTCATGGACTAAATATTTGGAATGCAAATGTGATCAAAGATAGCATAAATAAAAATAAAGAACGAGGTTGGAAAAGAATGGAAGAAAGATCAAAGGAGTTTTGAAGGGTTTTCTATAGAGTTCGCAATCAAATAACATATTTGATCGAAAACCAAGTAAAACAGACAAACGAAAGTATATCAATAAAGAAAATGCGGATTCCAAGGATTCAAGGTCATTGTTTATACGCACGGACTCAGGAAATCTCTCAAAAGATCTATGGTTACAAACTTCAGGGAAGAACGTTTCTAAAATGATAGTCTATTACCGGGTAAGTCTCTAGACTATCTAGTTCCAAACTAACTATCTATTACCGGGTAAGTCTCAAGGTAGAGAGGTAGAAAATTCTAAACAAACCAAATTCCAAACTAAGGGAAAGGTAAACCATTACCGGGTAAGTCTCAGGTATTACCCTACTTAGGACAGAATCTAGGCACACTCAACCCAATAGAGGTTTTCACCTCTATTACCTATGGTCGAACACTCAAGTATCTAAGCGGAACATTACCGGGTAGGTCTCAACTCCGGTCTAGGTTACTAGCTAGATGAATTCTAACTAGGTTCAAGAACAAGCCAACCATTAGGATTTCAAAGCTATTCAAACCAAGCAATAAGCACAATTCCATCATAGTCCGGGTATAAACAAATCCCAATTCACCTTAGATCCACAAGAGTTTTAGCCAACAATCAACATTTCAAACGCAATCATTAATCCACTCAATTCAATGGAAGAAACAATCATCAACCCAAGCAATTCAGTGGAAGAAGAAATTATCAATCCAATCAATTCAATCAATTCAAGAGAGAATGCATAAACAAGAACTAAAATAGAGATTAAAGAAGAAACTTAACTTTATTGATAGAAGATTAGCGAAACGTCAAAATCCCAAATATTCGCGAAGTTCCTCCAAGCTCAATCAAGTTCAAAAATGGCCAACAATGGTGTAGGACAAAGGGAGAAGAAAAGGAGAAAAATCTCTCTCCAAAGGAGCTCGAAATTAGAATGAAATGGGAACCCCCGGAAATCATTTAGGGCTTTTCCTTTTATATCCCGCAACTGGCTGCCCTAAAACAGATCCGAAAACTAAGAAGTAAATCGGCGAACAGCGATCTCGGTCGGTGACCGAGATTTTTGACATCGGGGCCGAGATTTGCTTCGTGATCCAGCGTTGACGAAATCTCGGTCGGAAATCTCGGTCAAATGTGAAAAATCTCGGCCGAGATAGAACAAATCTCGGCTGAGATCGGGACCGAGATGGGGACCGAGATTCTTTGACATAAACTTCTGATAGGGGATCTCGGTCGAGCTGGCTCAAATCTCGGCCGAGATGGCTCGGATCTCGGCCGAGATGGCTCGGATCTCGGCCAAGATCATGTGGATCTCGACCGAGATTGCTCCAATCTCGTGCGTTTTGTCTTGGCTCGTCTTTTCCTCCTTTCCCATGCCTGCGTGATCGCTCCTAAGCGTCCATCCCGAGGCCTGATCCTCAAATGCATCGTTTTAGCTCCAAAACACGCCAAAATACCTACAAAGACACCAAAAGTGTGTGTAGACATCTATACTCGCAAAGGTGCATTAAACAAGTATAAAGAATACAACTTAAGGCTAAAACATGCATGCGAGAAAAAGAAAAACTAACTATATGTTCTACTAAACTAGGTCGATAATTCATGTTATCAGAACACACAAAGCACATTGGATTAACTATTGCACCATCCGTGATCAAATTGAAAAGGGACCGTTTTCACATTTTTTACTCCCGATACAAATTAATTAGCAAAAATTATGACCAAAGCCCTTGGCACATCTTGATTTGCATTTCTATTGTCCAAACTCGAAGTTATTTCTTTTCCGCCTCCCGCTGAAAGGAGTATTAAGTATATATTTTAGGTTAGATTAAAGTTTATTACCATTTTATCCTTAGGCTTATATTATATAAACATTACGTGGTCAATAAAAATACCAATTAAGCTTTTTGGTTACCATTTTCTACAAAAATGACTTAAGAAGATCAACTCGAGTTTGACCAATTATTGGCCCTTCATCGCCAACATTACATAATGAGTGTGTTTTGTTGTTCTGTATCCATTATTTCATCTCATATCTTCCTACACAGTTGTAGTAATATACAAACGTGATCCCAACTTAGAACCCAATCATTATCAATCGAACTAATCAAATCATCTACTTTGAAACCCAACATCGATTATCTTCTCTTCAATTCGTGGATAGGTAGCACATTTTCCAATATCACAATCTTGATTAGAAGAGGTAGAAGTTTTGCTAGAGGGATTCACTTCAAATTCATAAGTTTGGTCTAAGTAATCAAAGGGGTTAGGAGGCAAAGGTACATCCATTTCCCCCTCAAGCATCTTCACCACGACACTCATCTCAGGTCTTGCTCCCGGAGCGTATTGCACACACCACAACGCAACTTTTAACACCCTCTCAACATCATGTTGCTCTCCCTGCACGCCGCACTCCCCCAAGATCTCGGCCATATCTCCATCCTTGATCTTCCGGTAAGTCCACCTTGGCAACCACTCTTTGGTTGTCCCACTCAGCTCCCTCATATGGTTTCTTCTTCTTCCTACGATCTCGAATAACATCATTCCAAAGCTATACACATCACATTTGTGTGTCACGTACGAGGTCCAAACCTCTGGTGCCGCGTACCCTGGTGTGCCCTTGAATCCTGGTAATAGTTTATAATAATAGTTGTAAGATTGAAACTGGGTGAAAATGAAAATCAATATTGATGAGTTAGATGTTACTGACGTTAGCAATGACAAAAAAAAAAAAAAAAAAAAAAAAAAAAAACTAGATCAAATTTTTACAAAGTTCAAATGATTGGTACAAAGACCAAGCTAGGGTTCGATGCCTTTGTGGTAGAATCATGTTAAACCAAAGAGCAAATACTCCTTGAATCCATCTAAATCCATTTGTAGGATATAAGACAGTGACGACCTTACATATAAAGAATTCTCGAAGATAAAGTTAACAATTTTAAAGCTTTAAAGAGAAGATTATATTTGTATATCCAATCTAATTATAGTTTTAATTTCAAGACAAAAATACTTTTTATAATACATATTTTTAAATAAAATTAATCACATTTTAAACTTTGTTATGATCGAAGCTAACTTTTAAAATTATTTGAAGAATTGAATTACCTACACTATTTTTATGTCACACCTTCCATCATATTCACTTGAAAACCTTAATTATACTTTTTATTTAATAGATTTGAAATAATAATATTTTTTTGAAAATGAATTAAACATTTAACTATAATAATAGTATATGGTTAAGATGATGTAATGTAATACATATTTTGAAAGTGGTAGAAAATAATATAGGTGGTTAATCTGACGAAATTGGGTTTTTATTGTCTATGATCAAAGAAAAAAATAGTGTAAAGGTTTAAGCTTTGGGCTGAGTTGAGTAAGAGCAGCATCGTCACACATAGAGGAAGTGGTTGTTCTAATTGTGTCTCCTAGGCCTTGGTAACAACTAAACATGGAGTTGACATACCTGAAATGATAACGTGCGTGCTATCCCTATTACTGAGTCGGGCCAATCCGAAATCTGCAACCTTCGGTTTCATACCCGAATCCAACAACACATTACCCGGTTTGATATCATGATGTGTAATCTTCTGCTCGCACTCTTCATGTAAGTAAGCAATCCCTTTGGCAATTCCGACAGCTATACTTTGTCGCTTATCCCATTCAAGCGTTTGTTGTGCCCCACCAAAAAGAAGCGTGTCAAGGGAGCCATTCGGCATGAACTCGTAAACCAAGGCCTTAACCTTAGGATCAAAACAATATCCATAAAGCTTGACAAGGTTAAGATGATAAGTCCGTCCAATTGAGTTAACTTCGGCCATAAACTGCTCCTCCACTTGCTTTGTAAGAGTATTATTGAGCACCTTGACCGCGATGGGGACTCCTTCGGGAAGGAGTCCCCTATAAACCACCCCAAACCCTCCGGAGCCCAACTTATGAAAATAGTTCCGGGTGTAGTATGATAGTTGTTCAGACGTGTAACGATGGGGCTTTTCCTTGGCCATGTTTTGGAGAAACCGGTCCACAGTTGCGTCTACTAGGACCGGATCGGGAAGTAGGTCTTGGATATTGAAGTTTTGGGCAGCCTTCGCGGCCTTGAAATAACATATTGTAATCGCGATTATTAGTCCTATTACGAACAAGACCGTACCTGTGAGTCAACATAAAACTAATACGTTACAGTTTTGAACACACGCACGTTCGCGAGCGCGCACACACATATGATTCAGATCATATAGAAAGGACCCGAGGTCAACAGTGAGAAAGACTGACAATCTTTGGACCAAAATAATGAAGGGTTGTGATTTGTCTAAATTAATTAACACTTGTCATATTTGAACAAAAATGTAGTAGAATAAATTAACATATAAATTAACACTTAAACAATTAGTTATATATTAGAAGAATTTCGAACATACTTCAACAATCGATGATATAATTTATCAATTTTGAATACAGTCATACGGTTAACATATTTGAACAACTACGAGTATAATTGAACAATTTTTAATTGAACTAGCAGGGGTTATATTTGAACAATGGATAGGGAGAAAGATTTAGGTATACCAATAGCCGGGGCTGCTGAACTGGAACCACCTCCACTTGATGCAACACCAGAACCTGAGGTCAGCTGAGGTATGTTCACCTCAAAAGGATAATCAAAACTAGGGGAAGGTGAAGGAGCAGTCATTTTGGAGAAAGATTATTGTATTCGACTAGAGTTGGTTTTTATATATATATATATATATATATATATATATATATTTGAATGAAATATGACTTAATCAACTGAACGCGTTTACGCTGTTGCTTTAAGTTTTATTTGACGAAGGAGTTTGGAATCTATGAAGTAAACGGGTAAAGTCAACAAGTGAAGCAGTTGGTGTTTCATTGTCTACTATCAGCTTTTATTATGTTTTGTCTTGTACCTATGTGATAGTATGCTAGTTGGAATTTTAGGTGTATAACACAATAATACAACTTGACTTTTGTTCTAAGTTTACAGAAGCTCATTAACTGATTGCTGATTATATCTTAGTTGGAATTTTGTCGCTCAAAATTCAAATACTCATACCACACCACATATTCATACTGTTTTAATTTCCACCGCATATTAATGTTGTTTTATATACCTCTGGCTAATATCTATCTTAATCGTTACGGGAAGAGGCAATGGACCAGTGATGTGCACTATTGATCTAATTCAGATGATGAGAGCGGAAGCAAAAGATACACAACTTGTATTATGCTAAGAGAGAGTATTGTTACATCAACAAGCCTGTGTATATATATATATATATATATATAGCAAAGATACTTTCAAAGTATGCGAACGTACTGATTATCGGTCTGTTATATGACAAACTGATTCCTTATTGTTAATGCTGATCTTGAGGTTATCCATATTTGGCTCAACATTTGTACTACATAGCATTTGGTAGGTATGGTTATGGTAGGGTAGATTAATTTTCCCATCAATATTCTATTAGCACAATCATCAACCACCATTTATGATTCTTCCAAGGAAATATCTCAAATCACCCCAATCTTCTATTTGAATGTTCTAATGTAGATGTGTCTTCAGATTGTTGATTTCCTTTGGATCGTCACCTGCAACAATAGAGAATAATCTACCATTGACTGCATGTATCCTGCATCTTTTAAAACTTGTGAGAATTTTGGAAACCATTGCCTTGGTGCCTTTTTCAAGCCATACAAGGTATTGGTGACTCAATTGTTGAGAAACACTTCGATATTTTATAGGTGCAATAGACAGGAGAGTTCAAACATAAATCATCTTTTCCACATGAGCAAATGTCTTACTGTACCTATCCAAGGTGTCATCAACTTTGACCTTTATCTAAAGGTCTAGCATGTATCTCCCTCCTATGTATGTTATTTTCAAGGCATGCAATTCAGTTAACATAGCCTCTTTCCAATGGATTTGGTTGATAATTTATGAGACATTATTAGGCTCAATGAAGGAGGCAACATTACTTTGAGTTGCAATATTAGAAAATTGTTAGTGCTGACATGAGAGATATCATGACCGATGATGACACTCTTCCCAGGTCTGACCTCTTCCCTGCTGATGGCCATGTCGAAGGTGGGGATGTCTTAACTTGATGGAGCTACTCGTGCTTGGCTCTCTTGGTTCCCATCTGCTGATGGCTTTGCCGAAGGTGGATGGGCCTTTTGAGTATGATCTAGCAGATTATGAGTGTATGATTAATATGTATCATTTTTTTACGGGTACTTGGGTCTACTTGGGGACTTGCATGTCCGCCCTGAGATCCTGAATTTTGAGATTTCTTTGTTTTACGCCTTAGACTTCATGTCTGGGCACCGTGTACACTGACTCGTTACCCGTATTCATAAACCAAATTGGTTTATAAATACTTATTTTTTCTATGAGTTTACCTTTACCCGCAATACTAGAAAATGAAGAAGTTGTATAGACATAGTCTTTCAAATAATGAGAAGGTTCACAAATTCTTGTGGATTGTCGAAAGGGTGAAGGTCGGGAAGAATTGGTATTTGAAGGTTCATGTTAGAGATTAGGCCTAATATATGAAGAGATTTGTCAACTAAAGTTGTTTATTTCATTAATCATATACTCCATCCGGTTCTCAATCGATGTCATTAGAGAAAAAATCACACATATTAAGAAAATTAAAAGTAGAAGGTATAATATTTATAGATGCACTACAATTTATAATTTTGTATGAAAACAATGGTAAAATGTAGGGAATTATATGAGAATAGAGGAGATAATGTTTTGAAAATACAAATAATAAATGAAAAGGCAGATATAATTATATATTTTTGTAAAGTTAATATTAATAACACTTGTAATGTCAAATATTATGAACCAAAAATTTAAAGCTCTAATGACAAGTATTGAGCACCATAGGGAGTATTGTTTATATAGACAAATATAAAGGTATGAAACTATAAACTAACAAATTAATAGAGGATAATCCCAATATACGGCCTAGGTCCAATTCATTTTAAGATGAATGAATGACATGAAAGGAGGTTGGAGCAAGAGAAGATGAATAGGGGGCTAATGATTCATATGAGTTTTCAAGATTGAGTGATATCAATTGTGAAGGTACATCACTTGACTGAAAAACAAGAATGAAAGCATGCATCAATAAAGGTAGGTGTTGTATCTTTTGTTCTAGTGGGATAAATTGTTTCAAGAGATGAAAAATGAAAAATACGTTCATGAAAAGAGACATCTTGACTGATATGGGATTTGTTGGACTGAATATTATATACCTAGCTTATAGACTTTAAATCCATAAGAATATCCAAGAAAGACGCAAGGTTCTTATCTGAGGTAAAAAAAACTTTTCCTAGGATTTGTGGCAATAGAAATAAAGCAAAGACAACCGAATATTCAAATTTTAGAATATTTAGATGCTCTATAAGGTATATAATATTCAGTCCAACATGAAGTGGACGAAGGGAGTAAAGTGAACGAGGCTAAGGAAGCAAACGATTATAACGGACAATTTACTAGGCTTCTCTTTTCTTTAAAAAAAAATTGTTGGATTTTTTTAGAGTAAATTACACAAAACCATCTATCTACGTCTTTTGTTGTGTTTCCCATAAGTGTTTGTTGTGTTGTGAGATGCTCAATGTGTGTTTCGCTCTACTTTTCAATTATATTGAGGGGTAGTAGTACATGAACTATGATGTACTTGCTTTTAGTTTGAGTAAGACGAGGATTTCAAAATCTAAGAATTTAGTGTCTTGGTCACATTTGAAAATTTTTACAAAACTTTAAAGCCCGTTTGGTTGTAACTCCCGAAACGAAAACGGAATGGAAATGAATCTAGTCCACATTGGTGCCTTGTTCATGAAAACATTCCATGTGGTTTCATGCAAAATGCATTTGCTTCCTCCCATTTTCTTATCCTATAGGGTATCAAAACTAATCAATTTCTACTACAATTACTTGAAACCACAAGGAATAATTCCCAAAAACTTTATGAACATGGGTATACGTATGGACTAAATACGTTTTCATTCCGTTTCCGGAGTTCAAACCAAACGGGCCCTAAATGTATTTTAGTATATGATAGAAACTAAGGTTGTATCCACATAGACTTTAGTTGTTTGGTTGACAATTAATTTCCTGAAAGTCTAAGCAAAGAGGAAAACAAATAAAGTAGACAAACACGAGAAGTGAACCAAATGGAAATAAATGAAAAGAGTGAAGTGAAAGATATAAAAGATAAAAGGTAAGGCTCTAGGATTAAGAGATAACTCCCTAATCTAGATTGAATATTTATTCAATGAAAGCAATATTCAATCATGCAAGATGATATATAAGAATATTTAGGTGGTCTCATCTTTAGAATTCCACACATATGTTGAATATGTGGAATGACTCAAATCAACATACATATGAACTTTCGTGATTAATGCAATTAACATGAACTTAAACACTAAATGAATAATCATATGAATGAAATGTGGCTTTCTCTTGCATTGAACATCTCACAACACAAAAAATTATGGATGAAATTAAACACATTAGGAATTAATAATGCTCTCAGCTTTAACTATTCGTAACTCGATCTCTAGCATCTTAACATTGCATCTCAGTTAAACTTTTACCTCTCGGTTAAGGTTTAGAATAGATACCTAGCTAGGAATTCCACCAACTAAATCAAGGTTCAAAACTAAGATGATAATGCTTGTCATTCAACACAATAAACAAAGAAGTCCAAACTCAACCTAATATTCTAACCCTAAGTTCATCATCTTTAAAGAAAGACTTACTTCAAGCATACCTCCATCAAGCATTCATGAACACAATCAAATCATCACACTTCAACCATAAATTGAGCTCTCATGGTGTTTATACCAACCATTCGTTCATGAACGACAAGACAAGTAAAAAAAAAAAGGCTATAAAAAAGATATAAGATTGGTGACAAGCTAGACAAACCGACATATGGTATTTAACTAACTCATATGACCAATTCAATCATACTAAACATCGAATAATGCTTCTTATATGGTTTTACCAAATGGTTTTTCACACACCTTTTGAATGTGTAGAATGGTTCAAGTCAATAATTATATGCATTCTCATGGTCAATGCAAATCAAAATGAACCTAGGCACTAAATGTTTGATCATGACTTTCAAAATACTTCTTGTTCTCACATTAGACATAAATCATCAAAATCAAAACATTCATGGGTGAAATTCATCACATTAGGAGAATAAATATTGCTTTTGCCTTGGACAACTCCATATTCATATTCTAGTTCTTTAGCAGTGGCATTCATCAAGGTTTTTACCTCTCAGTTGAAGCCTAAATGATGAACTTAGAAATAAGAGCACACGTTCAATCATTAAGCATTCCTGAGATGAAATAATCAGGGAAATCTCAATACAAATCAACACATGTGAAAACTCAAGAATGTAAGCTAAAATCTGTAAGAGTCTTAGTCTTTTGGAGTTGAGCTGGACATCGCCGCCCCTGCGAGTTTATGGAGCCGCCCCTGCGGCTAAGCCCGTGATCCGCCCCTGCGGCCAAGGAACCCGCCCCTGCGGTTTCCTGCGGCTGCAGCCGACTTTGTTGACTCTTGACCCGTGCTTTACTCTTTCTTTTTCCTTAAGCTTCGTCCTTGGCTTCTGATCAAGGGTTTCTTCACTTCATTCCAGCTTTCTCACGTCCTTCTTTCCCTCCTTTCCTCTCCTTGATCTTGCTCTTGAATTCTTCTTGGTTTGGAAGAGTTGTTGTGTGGCTTTGGTGGTTGTTGGTGTTGTGTGTTGTTGCTGAGCTTGGGAGCCAGCTGAGGTAGTGGTTCTGGATCATCTCCTTGGTTAGATAACATTAGTAGGTAAGCTCCTTGCTTCTTCTTCTTTCTTTCTTCCTTTGTTTCCTCTTCCTTAGCTTAGGATTAGATGTGCTAGGATGCATATTGATGTTTGTATATGTATATATATGTATGTGTTTGGCTATGGAATGATGAAGACGTGAATTGATCATGTGAAGAGTCGAAGAGAAGTTGGGGAAGCCCGTTCTGCATTGTCGCCGCCTCCGCGCCTGGGAGCCGCCGCCCCTGCGGGACCTTATCACCGCACCCGCGCCTGGAAGCCGCCGCCCCTGCGGCCACGGTCACTGCGCCTGCGCCAGTGTGTCGCCGCGCCTACGCTTGCCTGCGGCCACGGTCACCGCGCTTGCGCCAGTGTGCGCCTGCGGTTGCCTTGCTCGCCCCTACGTCCCTCTTGTCACGCAGGTGCGTCTTGTCTCGGATCTACCTAGAGTAGTGTAGATCCTTTGCTTTCCTAGTATGAGCGGGTTAGTAGCATGCTAGGTATGGGTATGAGGATAGGATTTCAATGAGTATGATATCGATAGGTGCCGGTTATGGCTTCGAGGTTTATAAGTTGGATATGATCCTTATGGATCTCTTGGGTCTAGGTGTGACCCCTTTGATTGATAGGAGATTTGATATCTCGTTATGCCTTGTTATTAGGAAGTGTTGTCCTCCAGATTTGGAGTTGATCGTGTTTGAGACTACTTCGAGGTTGAGGTAAGTCCGTAGGACTTACTTAGCTACCATCCCTATATTGGATGTATTCATGAGTGGTGTTTGATATATGCTTGATAGCATGTGATGATTGATTATTACCGACCTATGGTTTAGTGACCGCCCATTGTAGGGTTGTGAAAACCTTGCCCTGTCATCCCGCTGGGAGACGGGGAGGTTCTCTACGGACAGGCCAAATCTAGAAGTGGGACGGGCACCTACCACTCCCATAGGGTAGACGGGAAAGTGTTACTAGATTACCACTACAACTGGCAACAACACCGAGAGGCGAGGATTATATATTCCTCGTGTCACATATATTCATATTCATATATATATGATTTGAGTGTTGGACGTTATAAAGATAATTAACCGAGTAAATGTGTGATAGCATGATTATGTGTTTATGACTCCCTGACTTGTGTTTGTGCTTATGTATTATCTTATATATGCATGGTTAGCTAACGGTTTTATACCGTGTTGTAAATCCTTTGCAGGTGAGAACTGCAAAGTGATTCAAATGGGGTGATCCGCTGAGGGCTCCATACACTGGGTTTATGCGAGGGTTATGGGGATTTTGTATGTACAAATACATGTTTTGATTGTACTCAGCTGTAAGAGCCTTAGTCTTTGGAGCTGTTTTGGTCTTAGCCGCCCCTGCGGGTTTAGGGAGCCGCCCCTGCGGCTGAGCCGTGATCCACCCCTGCGGCCAAGGAACCCGCCCCTGTGGTTTCCTGCGGCTGCAACCGGCTTTGTTGACCCTTTGACCGTGCTTTACTCTCTTTCCTTCCTTCCTTCTTAAGCTTCTTCCTTGGCTTCTAATCAAGGGTTTCTTCACTTTATTCCCGCCTTCTCACGTCCTTCTTGCTTCCTTTCCTCTCCTTGATCTTGTTCTTGGCTTCCTTTGAGTTTGGAAGAGTTTTGTGTGGCTTTGGTGGTTTGATGATGATGTGTGGATGTGTTGCTGAGCTTGGGAGCCAGTTGACAGTGTGTTGTTGATCATTCCTTGGATAGGCCACAACAATGGTGAGTTCTTCTCCTTCTCCTCCTTTCTTCTTCTTGGATTTCATTCCTCTTCCTTAGCTTAGGATAGTTCTCCTAGGTGTGTATTGATGTTGGAATGTGTATGTATATGTATATGTTTGGCTATGGAATGATGAAGACGTGAATTGATCACGTGAAGAGTCGAAGAGAAGTCGGGGAAGCCCGTTCTGCACTGTCGCCGCCCCCGCGCCTAGAAGCCGCCGCTCCTACGGGACCTTGTCACCGCACCCGCGCCCGGAAGCCGCCGCCCCCGCGGCCACGGTCACAGCGCCCGCGCCAGTGTGTCTTCGCGCCTGCGCCTGTTGCCTTTCCACCCCTGCGTCTTTCCGTTCCGCAGGTGCGTCTTGTACGGGATCTACTTAGAGTAGTATTGATCATTTCCTTTCCTAGTATGAGCGGGTTAGTAGCATGCTAGGTACATATATGAGGATAGAATGATGATGAGTATGATATCGATATATGCCGGTTATGGCTTTGAGGTTTAGTTGATTATCGAGGTTATAAGTTGGATATGATCCTTATGGATCCCTTGGGTCTAGGTGTGACCCCTTTGATTGATAGGAGATTTGATATCTCTTTATGCCTTGTTTAGGTAGTGTTGTTCTCCAGTTAGGAGCTGATCGAGGTTGATTATATTCCGAGGTTGAGGTAAGTCCATAAGACTTACTTAGCTACCATCCTTATATTGGATGTATGCATGAGTGATGTGTGATATATGCTTGATAGCATGCGGTGTTGTTTATTACCGATCTATGGTTTATTGACGCCATTTGTAGTGGCAGTGATAACCGGTCCTTTTCATCCCTTTGTGGAGTCAGGGGGGTTCTCTGTAGTCATGCCAGATCTGGTACACGGGATGGACCTTTCACCACTCCCATAGGGTACACGGGAAGGTGTGCCGACACCACTCCAACTGGCTATTGCACCAGAGGCGAGGATTATATATTCCTAGTGTCACATATATTCATATACATCTATATACGATTTGAGTGTTGGACTTGATAAAGATAATTAACCGGGTAAATGTGTGATAGCATGATGATGTGTTAATATTCTCTTACTTGTGTTTGTGCTTATGCATCTTCTATATATAGGTGTATGGTTAGCTAACGGTTTTATACCGTGTTGTAGATCCTTTGTAGGTTAGGAGAGTTGCAGAGTGATTCAGATGGGGTGATCCGCTGAGTGCACCGTACACTAGGTTCATGCGAGGGTTATGGGGATTTTGTATCACGGTTATATGTTTTCGTTTGTACTCAGCGGTTCTTCTGTAAACCTGTCATATATATGTAATCTTCTGCACATGAATAAACACAATACTTTCTTCTCTCAGCTCTTTCTTTCATGGTATCAGACGATATTCGATCCTCACAAAACCTACACAAGGCTCTCGATTTCTTCACAAATTTTTTTAGTCGATCATGCCTTCAAACACAATGGACACCACAAATCCTTTTTATCTTCATCCTTCCGATCATCCTGGCCTCTCTATATGCTCGGTGATTCTCGATGGAAACAATTATTCTGACTGGCAACGCAATATGCTCAATGCCTTCAAAGCCAAACGCAAGCAAGGTTTTATCGATGGCTCGATCACAGAACCTGAAGTCACTCATGCCGATCATGTGCATTGGTCCACTGTAAATTCTATGCTTATTGGATGGATTATGCAGACCATCGAAAAAGATCTCCGTCCGACTCTTAATATCGGCCGTCTCGCTAAGGATCTTTAGGATGATGTGAAGGCACGTTTTTTTGTTAGAAACGGACCTCGTATTCTCAAACTCATATCTGATCTCAGCCAATGTAGATAGAATGGTCAATCTATAGCAAACAATTATGGAAGATTGCGTCGTCTTTGGGACGATTTTGTTACATGCCTTCCATCTCACGGTGATCTCTGCACACCTTGCGCTCAAATCATTGCTGCTGAACGTGATGGTGAACGAATCCACCAATTCCTTTGTCAACCAGAACAACTTTGTCAACCCTCAACCAGTTGTATGCTCTCGCAATCCAGGAAGAATGCTCTCGCATATCAGTCATCTCTTATAACGCCGGTCCAGAAACCATGGCTCTAGCGGCTCGATCCAGCACGCCCAAAACTGATAAGTCTCACTTAATCTGTACACATTGTAACCGTCATGGTCATATCAAATCTTCTTGTTTCAAAATAGTAGGATATCTAGATTGGTGGAACAATGGGAAAGGAGTCGCCGATCCGACAACAGGAAGCCGTCCCAAGTCGTATTCTACACCCAGATCCAATGCCGGATCAAGTAATGCCGCAATGGTTAATTCCGTCACTACGGCTGGCTCAACAAATTTAACATCCTCTGATCGCGTTGAACTCGGTCCAGTCGTAACTGATGAGCAGTGGACGACTCTTTTCGAAAAATTAAAATCCTATCATCTAACTACTTCCGATAACAAATCAGGTAATATCTTACCCGATTGGATTATTGATACTGGTGCCTCATTCCATATGACTGGTAACAAGTCTTTATTATCAAATTTAAAACCAATATCGACTCACACAATTAAACTCCCTAATGGTATCTTATCTGCATCTGATCTCGCAGGAACAATCTCTATATCATCATTTATTATTAAACATATTTTGTTTGTTCCAGAATTAGAGTGCAACCTATTATCAACCTATTGTCTTACTAATGACTCTAATTACATATTGACCTTTACTAATAAAATATGCATACTACAAGACCGTTCTACACTGACGCTGATTGGAGCGGGTGAACCTCGTAATGGCGTTTATTGGCTCAAATGGATGGATCCTCCACCTCTTGCTCCTGTTCAAGCTATCACCAATTCCCCTACTCATCATCTACTATTTGGCATTTTCGTCTTGGTCATTCGGCCTACAACTCTATTTTATCTATTCCGCAATTTAAGTCTATTTCTTTCAATAAATTAAAACAAATGCCTTGTGATATATGTCAGAGAGCAAAACAATCTCGTATTTCCTTTTCATCTAGTGATTCTCATGCTATTTCATCTTTTGATTTAATTCATGCTGATATATGGGGTCCCTATCGAACACCATCAACAAATGGTGCATCTTATTTTTTAACCTTAGTAGATGATTTTTCCCGTATCTCTTGGGACTTTTTATTAAAACAAAATTCCGATATTTCAAAAATAATATATGATTTTTGTGCCATGAGCAAAACACAATTTAACAAATCAATCAAAAAATGTCGATCAGACAATGGTTCTGAATTCATTTCCTTACAACCTTTTTTCAAAAATCAAGGGATTTTATTTGAAACTTCTTGCGTCTACACACCTCAACAAAATGGTCGAGTAGAACGCAAACATCGTCACCTTTTACATGTGGCTCGCGCTTTACTTTTTCAATCTAATTTACCTATTAAATATTGGGGCAAATGCGTTCTAACTGCCTTTTACTTAATCAATCGGACTCCATCCGTCATTCTTCAAAACAAAACTCCTTTTGAATTATTTTTTAATAAACAACCTAATTATGATTTTTTACGTGTTTTCGGATGTCTATGCTACGCATCTAAACAACCTAAAAGCACAAACAAATTTGAATCCCGTAGTAGAAAATCGGTTTTCTTAGGATACTCTTCAAGTCAAACAGGATATCGTCTTTTGGATATGGATACTCTTCTTATTTTTGTATCCCGGGACGTTATTTTTTATGAACATATTTTTCCTTTTCAAAATGATAATTATTTAAAAAATTCTTCAAAACCGATTCTAGACTTTAATTCTAATCCGACTATTTTTGATCCTATTCCTAATCAAAATTCCGATTCATATTCTTTACCAAATATATCTAATGATCTACCTAATCTTCCTAATCAAATTTCACCTAATCCTAATACATCTAATTTAAGTCAACCAATTGCTGTAAATGACACTACTCCTACCTAACAATACCGCAGATTAGTAGGACGACTCGTCTACCTCACCATTACCCGACCAGAGTTGTCCTACGTGGTACATATCTTGGCTCAGTTTCTTCAAGCACCAACAACGCATCATTGGACAACTGCAATCCGTGTCCTTCGATACCTCAAAACTTCACCCGGACAAGGTATTTTCTTCTCACAATCCAGCAAACTCCAATTGAATGCTTATTGTGATTCGGACTATGCGACTTGCCCACTAACTCGCCGTTCCTTAACTGTTTTTTTTATCATGCTTGGCGAGTTCCCGATTTCATGGAAGACTAAAAAACAGACAACTGTATCTCGATCTTCTGCTGAGTCGGAGTATAGATCAATGACATCCACCACTTGCGAACTTATTTGGCTCAAGGCTTTACTCAAAGATCTTGGCTATGCACACAACAATCTTATGCGACTATGGTGTGACAACAAGGCTACGATACACATCGCCTCCAACCCCATCTTCCATGAAAGGACAAAGCACATAGAAGTAGATTGCCACATTATTCGGGATCAAGTGCAAAAAGGGAACATCATCACCGATCATATTAGTTCCACGGACCAGCTTTCGGATATATTCACAAAAGCTCTAGGGAACAACCCGTTTCAATACCTACCCCGCAAGTTGGGCATTCGCGATATCCATGCTCCAACTTGAGGGGGAGTATTACAAGATCAAATCCCATATTTCCCTCAATGTATATATTTATTGCTTTATTCTCTCCTAGAATCTTTCCTTAGTTTCAACCTACAAGGATAGTCTTTATTTTAGTTTCCTTCGTCAACTTTTTTGCCTCTCATATATATGTAATCTTCTGCACATGAATAAACACAAGAGTTTCTTCTCTCAGCTCTTTCTTTCAGTTTTAATCTATTTGTGTCTTCTTGTAAGATCCAGTGAACTTGTTGTCAGGCTAGGGTCAGGATCCATTGTGAGATCCTAGCCCAGTAGCTCCCTGAGTCCTACGGATTTGGAGTGTTACATCAGCGATACCTTGTATACCTTTTGATATGTATATATTTCAGTTTGATGTTTTGGTTTTAATCTATCTGTGCCTTGTTGTAAGATCCAGTGAACTTGTTGTTAGGCTAGGGTCAGGATCCATTGTGAGATCCTAGCCCAGTAGCGCCCCGAGTCCTACGGATTTGGGGTGTTACAAAATCCTATGTTGGAAATCAATAAAATAAGACAAAAATCATACACTTTTATGCTTAACATTCATGAACAAACACTGATCATAGTCAAACAATCATGGATTGGGGTTTACACCCAAAATTCTAGAAATGGGTTTAGTGATTGATGAGAGCTGAAGTGTGAGTCTCAGATTTCGCAAACAGATTACAAGAACCACAATAGTACAAAGAGTTGAGATCGAACACATGGAAGACAATGTAATGATTCAACACATTAATAATGAAACCAACATATAACAAGTCAAATCTCGAAGACAAAGGTGTCAGTATTCATCGATCTCAAACACCAGACTCGACAAACACAAAAACAAAAGCAACGAGGAGAGAACCGCATTGAGGTCAAGCGACCACCGAGGCGTCGGTCGACCGACCTCCTCAAAAGTCAACCTAGAAAGTAGTAGAGAGAGAGGGGAAATATTAAATTTGCGGAACCAAAGGCAGGAGGTTCGAGAACAATCTCGACAACAAGAAGTAACAATGATGATAAAGTAATTCCTAGGTCCAAATCACCACAACATGCATACAATAGATCTTAATTGACAATTCCACAATATTACCTATAAGCTAGATTTATGTAACAAAGTAAGAAACAACTTCATTGATTTCATGTGTGGTCAAGATCTATTACTCGGTATATCAATGTTGTCACCATCGATTGTCATGGTATCCAATACGTTGGAGAATCTTTACATCGAACTCATCTGGGAGGTTTAGGGACTATAATGTCACCAGAAGTCAGGTCACCCTCTATAGAACATATATTATAGAAGGATATAATACCACCATAACTCATAGACAAACAATCAATATATAAAATCAATTTAACATCATAGATCAATGTAGTTGGACTCACTAGACCATAGAGCAAAACACATATTCATGACATACCTGAAAACACATACTTTATTAATCAGAGAGGAAAAGGGATACAATTGACTGGGCAGGTCGCACGACTTGGTGCCGGTTGGCCGACTACTATGGTGGAGGTCGATTGACGGTGGTGCAAATCCCCGACGCTAACCCTAACCCTCAAAACTAGAAATAAAAACCTCGACGTGGGAAGTTATTTGTTGGACCGAGGTTTTGATGTTGGCCATTTGAGAAGGTCTTCCTAAAGGATTCCGTTCTCGATGCAAACCACAAAGATGTAGCCTTTCAAAATACCTTTTTATTAAGAATGTTGGATCTTCTAACACATTTTGAGATCTCTTATAGCTTTGTTTTACCACAAGAGCGCAAAAGTGTCCTCTAGGCCTTCTTGTGTCGAAGAAGTCTTCACTATTTGCTTTATGGCTCTTCTATGGAACTTCCCAACATTCTTACTTGACAAATTTAACTGTCATTTTAACATCTCTTCCATCTTTTATTCAAGATGTGCTCGTTTTAGCTAAAAAGTACTTCAAATTACCTACACTGCACATAAAAAACGAGTGTAGATATCCATCTTAGAATATTACTTAATTTAAGCTTAAAGATGTCAAACTCATGTACAACTAAGACTGACTAATTCTAAATACGTATAAATACTAATCATGAAAACATGTTATCGTATCCTCCTTACAAAGAGCACTCAAGAGGTACTATGTGGCTGGAAATTTGTTTTCAGCAACTTTCTAATCTTTTTCATCCCTTGCATTTCTTTCATTTTCCATGTCAACCTCTTCACCCGAAGTTCAATGACGTGCCAACATTGATAGTTCTTTGACTTGATGTGGTGCTCTATTTGCTTCTTCCACTAGTTTTACTTTTACTAGCAAGGTTTAATTAAGCAAAGGAGGTAAATTTGGAGGTTCCTCCTACTAGTTCAATTCTTCCGGAATCAGTCATCTTGTATAAATCTTTGCAAACAAAGCAATCTAGAGCAACCAAACTCTATTACCAATTGTTAGAATGTGTAGGTGGTTAGAAATACCGTAGGGACGTCCTAGTCCAAAGTCCCCGCAACGGAAACGATGCAAGTACTAAAGAGATTTAACACAAGGATCTATAGTGGAAATTTCATATTACCAAAAAGGTATTAAGATTAAAACTCTCTCTTCCTAGCTATGTTAGTTCGGACATCAAAAATATTTATTGATTACTTATCTAGATTACACAACAATACCTCGACTACATCCTCTAGTCAATCAAGATAACCTAACACAGTACAACTTCAATAAACCCATGCCACCTTGACTAGCTCCCGAAAAGTTTTTCTTATACTAAGACTCTTCTCCTTGAACAAACTCATTTTAGAGCTCTCGGTCAGTTCTTCTCTTCTCGGTTTTGGATATGTAAGTTGTGAATTAAAGTGTTAACTCTAATACAAAGATTGACCTAGTATATATATATATAGTTTTAAGATATGATATTATTCTAACCAAATCAGCTAGAATAATATTTTTTACATTTAAACTTAACAAATATATTAATAAGATCTCGTAAATATATAATATCTTAAAATAGGATAAAGATAACGCTTGAAGATTTTCTAAGTTAGCTAGACAACATGATCTTTTATTTGATATGTTTGGTTGCAACTTTCTATCTTATATATGAAACCTTAATTACATATTTACATATGTCATTAATAATTATGAAGTTTTTCCTCACGATTGAGTTGTGGAGTACTTGTTAAGTCTTCTCTCTTTCAATTCCTTCACTGATAATCTAGTGATCCTGAAACTCAAACAATCCTTTAATACGAGATTTGTTAATCATCAAAACCTAAGAATACTCAATTAAATATGTAGTCTTTAACTTTCAGCAATAGTTATTTCATGATTATTGATTTCTATTGTTTATACTATTTATAAAAAAAAATTAGTAGTGATTTTACTAGTACAAAATATGGGTCTAGATATGTGTTCTAACTCGTACTCAGTACTTACAGAAAATCTATGCATGGACAATAAAATATCACGCTTTATTTATTTTTGTTTCAAGCCGACAAATTACTTAAGAAAACAATAAAATTACATGATCATCATACACGAGTAGCATGCTCATGAATATCATACATGAGTAGCATATATATATATTGCTTGGTCTTTAACCTTTCTTCCTTAATGCAGGGTTCGAGTCTACCTACTTTATTGGCAGCTAATACAGCAAAGCATAATAATTAAGGGGAATAACTCATTACATTATGTTTAAATGGCGTCATTAGATCTTTTTAAGATCAGCATAATACTGATCAATCCATCCTTTAATGATCTGCACCTCTTTCTTCCTTTGGCTGACCAGCCATTCTGGATCCCTATCTGGGTAGGATTTAACTAAGTCCATGCAATGACTTCCTGTAAAAACAAATATGTATTTTAACGTAAAATATAATCTCAACTTGAGTACTCAAATACAAAATTACTGTACCATTTTCTGTTTTGAGAGCAACGATAGTGTCTGATATGTTCTCCAATACCCTATAAATAAAATGCGCAAAAACAAATCAAATAAAAGAATTATATAATGAAAATGAAAAATAATAATTATGTTATAATTAGAATGACTTACCCAGCACAACTGTAAGGATCCCATAAACCGTTGGAGAATATTATATTGCTACCAAACCTTTCAAGAACTAGTTTCATATCCTGTCAAATTGCCAAAAAAAAAAAAATTAAAAAATTAGGTTAAGGTTGTTTTGGGTAGATTATTTGAGAGATTATAGATAATTCTGATAATCTCCTTCTAGCAAAGGCATCGATAATCCCTGTTTGTATAGAAATGGAATACATACATGACCACCATAGTAGTCTAGAACCCAGTTTACACGAGGCACAACACCGTATTTTCTCTTACAGTATACTTTATGTTCATTCCAATCGAACGGCCTTGGTTGAAACATTGGGCTATTCGGACCCCTTCCGATGGGCATCACCATCTCCGTACATGTCTAATACAATTTCATCCACAAATCAATTAGCGAGAAATTTTATTTATTTATTATCGATTACGTAGTTTTGGAGCAACCGGGTTATCTTTATATATACCTGCCATTCCCAGCCAAGAGACTCAACAGTAAGTGGGGTATATCTGTAGGCATACAAATCATCGATATTGTAGCATTCTTTGGGGGTGCCGTAATACGCGACCAATCCTGCAAAGATACGGTCAAGAATGTCGGTGGTGTTCGCTCCGTCAATGGCGTTGCAAATGGCGACCGGCTTAGGCACAGGAGGCCATGCGTACTGAGTAGCGAGCGCGTATTTGAAGATCAAGAAAGTCTTCAATCTCGATGGGTAATCCAGCTTCCTGCATTACATTTTACATTGATATAAATCAAAGTAATATATTCCTACAAGTATATAAGGTCAAGTAATTAAGGAAAATATGTACGTGTACGAACGAGCAAAGCTTGAATTTGTTCGTAAGAATGGAAAGGCCATCGTGTTTGGAAGTGACGTTGTCGATTTCATCCCAAGAATCTCTTATCGTTTCATAGCAAGTCTCGCTGATACCCTGCACACATCAATCAACCCTTGAGTTATATATATATATATATATATATATATATATATAAAGAAAACGTGTATGTACGAGTGTACGAACCCTAAAAACTTTGGTGACAACGGCATAGTAACCGTCTTGGGGGATGATGTGGTCGAAATACAACATGGGAGCGGAAGAAGCGAGTGCTCCTATAGCCACATGAGGATACTTCAACCGGAAATATGCTGCTAGATCTGTGAAATTAAAACATTCCAAATTATTATGACATAGACTAATTTTACGTTCGTGAAGATTTTTCTTTAATAACGATCTAAAAATGATTACAGTTGAGATTTTATATTTATTTACCAGTTTTAATTATTACGTTTTTTAATAAAGTAAATTTTAGACATTAATTTTTCATAAGACACCTATACCTTCTTTTCTGTATCTCCACTCTCATTGGCTCATTGCCTTTCGAGCCATAACTTGATCGACTACAAATATTTGATGATTTACAACGACTATTTTGTTAATGGTAAATTGGGTCAATACGCTATTATATAAGAATTTTCTTATATTTAAAATTCATTTTAACATTTGTCTCCGATCGAGAAATTTTAAATAAGTATCTTTTCTTTTAAAATATGATATGTTAAGAATAATGATATTTATCCTCTATCATTTATATGTTAATAATAATTATATATTTATAATTTGTTAATCGTATATACAAATTATGATATGTTATCCTCTATCTTTTATTTGTTCATTACTAATCATCTATTTATAATTAGTTAATACTAATCGTATATTTATAATTTGTTAATCGTATATACAAATAATGATATGCTATCCTCTATCTTTTGTTTGTGAATACTAATCATATATCTTTGTTAATCGTATACAATGATACGTACGTTGTCATCTATCTTTTATTCGTTGAATAATAACAATATATTTATAATTTGGTAATCATGTATATAAATATGTTATCATCTATATTTGAGATATTTATTCAACCAAATATAGATGTATTTAAGTTTGTTAATAGTATATAATGAAATGTTATCATCTATTTTTTTATTCGTTAAATAAAAAATAATAAAATCCTACTTGTTTTTATTGCAAATAGATTATAACAAACAAAAATAAATCAAGTAATTGTGTCTAATTTTTCTAATTAAGTTTTTTTAATCCTTTATTAAATATTTATTCTCTTTTTACTCAGATAAGATAGAGAAATTAGAGAATAAAAGTTATTGAGAACAGGATAGAAACTCAATAATTTATATAGAAAATTAGAGGTACTAATACTTTTTATAGATTTGTGTAGTGTTTGTTCCTTCTAATATGTCGATACACCTATTAAATAATTACTTTAAAAAATGACTTTAGTATTAACCAAATTATATAAATACTCTCAAGAAATTAAGTAAGTTGTGAGGAGGTAAAATAGTCCAACTAATTCCAAAAACACTTTATATTAACTTTTTATAAAACGAAATATAAATAATTATAAACTTTTAGCATAAATAAGTGAACTCTTACCTCTAGAAAATTAAACCATTAGTGTAAAAATAATTTTAAAATAAATTTGTTTCTTAAAAAACAAACTTGTAGTGTATAAAAGTTATTTTAGAAACTGGTAGTGTAAGGTACAGACTGTACAGTTATAGAATTGATGAATTACAAGTGTAAAATCATAATCCAGAAAGATAATGCATCAAACAATAATTTTAATAAAAGTATGAAAATTACTTCCAGCATAAGATCCTCCAAAGACCACAACAGGAGAATATAATGCATCAAACTCCTTCTTTACGTGCAAAATAATCTCTGTGTAATCAGCCAGAGCTTGAGCCGAATTGAAGTAACCTCGCACACTTGAGCTATTACTCACCGCCATCTTTATACTCAGTCCGTTGGGGATTGAATCCCCATAGAATCAATGCTGAGATCCAACAACAATACAAAGCAAATCAACAATGAACTGATCGATTATTATGGTTCGAGTTTTGACATGTTATATATAAATATATATATATATATATATATATATATATATATATAGACAGAGGATCTCCTTGTAGAGAGGATGTGATAAAAATCGGAAAATATTTTTTTGTACTAAGTGTTCACTTTTTTTTTCACTAATTAGTTTTTTTAATTTTAAAAAGCGCTTATTTAAAAAAATGAACGCATATTTTTGTTCTATACGAAAAAAAATGAACAATGATATCAAAAAATAAAATTTACAACTATAATAAAAAAATATACACATATTACGAAAAAAGTTAACAAAAGTTTTCATCACTTCCTCTCTGCAAGGAGACTCCTCGCCCGAACCAGAATATATATATATATATATAAATAACTTTCTTTATTTTTCGTATTATTTAGTTCAATTTTTATTCACTAACCATTTATTTTTTTAAATAAATGCTTATCTTCTTGAACATCTATATTAAAAAATTAAATAAATGGCTAACTTTAAAAAATGAACTAGTGGTACAAAAAATGACAAAATTTCTCCTCGTATAGAGGAACCTCCTCACCCGAACCAAGAATATACATACCTCTATCATTAGAACGAGAGCATGAAACTCCTCTGCAATATCGCTAACAAGGTTATCGTATGGAGGGCTCAAGGCTGCTTCGGCCCCAAAGTAGACCAAGATCGGATCCACATGGCTTCCTCCGCGCCAATGCTTGGAACTTAACACATACTTTTGAGAGAACTTGCTATAGCTCTCTTGGTTGTAGTTGAAGTGATCAAGTGTTTGATTGTAGTAATGTGTCTTGAAGTGAACAGCATTTTTCAAGTGCCCCTCACTTACAACCTTGTGTTGCGATGAAGGAGGGCGTGCTGAGCATCGGCCAATGTTAGAGCATGTGAGAATTATTAATAGGGTGAGGAGAGGAGCAAATTTGAGTATTTTGTGTATAGGAGAATCCATTTTTCCCTTCATGCTCTCACTTATCTTGTGTTTTGTACAGTAGGGGTTATTGCTATTTATACACGAGAAAGGCTTACAGGGTTTGTTTGATGAGGATAATTGCCGTATTCCCGAATTTAATAAAGTTTTGATTCTTTGTAATAATGGAGATATAAAGTTGGGTGTGTACCACTTACTTTGCCCACATACATAAAATCAAGATTTTGCACGTTCTTGATGTGTATAGTTTCAAAAGTTATATGTTAAGAAAGATGTTAGTTTTCCCTTACATAAAACTATTGTCTATCTTGCACGGGTTAGAAATGACTTTGAATCACTTGTTTATATTATTATTGAGCAATTTATCGCTTTACAAAGATATTCTACGTCAACTCTTGTCCCCTACCATGTTCATCTATAATATCGTTCAATCTAATCAGAATTAAGCTTAATTAATCATGATTAGATAGGATTAAAAGTATTAACTTATATACTGAGATTATGGATTCTTCATCCACTTAATTAACTAGGTATTAATCTTCAAAACATTCCCTTAAGATGGATAGACCTTATGAGATAATTGTCCAAATCCTTTGTCGATCACTTCTAATCCACAGCGATCTAAGATTTATTGAGATCATAAACAACAATACCACAACGTTTCTCATTTTGACATCGTCAACAAAGAAAGAAACATTTTGACATTGTCAACAAAGAACATATAAGACACCAAGTTTCAATCTCGATAGAGCTAGCTTTATAGATTACCACTCTCCATCCTTAATTATTTTTAGGATTAGATGATTGAGGGGTTTAACACCTAAAACCTATATGTGCGGTGCTAATGGGTTTTGTTAACACATCGTAGGACATGATATCCACAAATTTTTCTAACCGGCCTCTTTTTGCGATGAATCGGTGAGTAACCTCTCCGTTCCAATTGAGGAGCATTTAAGGAGAGAAGATGCATTTCCATTATCATATCCTCATCCAAGAAGAATAGTTTACCGAATCGACAACAAAATCTTATCATAACTTATAATAAACCTTTTCAAAATCAAGCTTCAACAACATTTATTTTCTCCTATTTTTTCTACCTGGTTGAATGCACTACCCTTTAAGAGAACAACATTATCTTATATTAATCTGTTTGACGAATAAGAACACGTACGATTACTTTGATTGCTTTGTAAAGGACATCACACAAGGCTATAGGGCATATCAAAAGGCATACTCACTTACATATCTTTTAACGATCTTCTAGCACTTTTGATAAAATAAAAATGGACGAGAAAGAGTATAAGCATGCAAGTATGGATTATGCATCATGATTAATGGGCGATAGAAAATAAAAATTTGTCACATGTTGGATACTTCAATTATGCATGAGATCTCTGCATTATAGTTTATTGGTTTATTGGTGGAGCATCCTCAAATCTCTCAAATCTCCTAATATTCTATAATATATGCTAAACTAATATAGGTGTGAAAGTAAGCGTCCCTTTTAATTTTATTTCTATAAATTCAGTTATACCGTTATTAATTTTATAACCAACTTTTCAAAATGTCATACAATAATTTGTCCAGATTCATTGACCGTCTCAACTTGTGTTTTTTTGTTGTGTTAAATTGTATAAGTTTTTTTCCGTGTAAATTATGTAATTCTCTTTTCAATATATTTGTGTAACAAAGTTACTATTCGGACGGACGAAAGTTACTAACAAAACTACGGAAACGGATTCCGCATCCGCCTCGAGTTTAGGGCAGATGCAGAATCCGCCACAATATGTGTAAAACATGTGTAAAAGTAATTAATTTAAAGTGATAATTACTTTAGAGTGATAATTGTACACTTACCTCAACATGTGTGACAAGTTCTTCCGGATCACTATACTTGTCGATATCAAACGCATGGTTGTACTTTCACATTCGGATTCTACATCTTCTTCAAAATATGTCGACATTTTTTGCGGATTTCTTAAACGACGTGTTGTGGATGTGAATAGGGATTTGTTTTAATCGAAAATTTTTCACGTCCGGTAAAAACGGCTAAATTACTTACGACTTTGTTGGGTTATGTAGGTTATACGCATCCGCCCCAAGCTGAGGCGGATGCAGAATCTGCTTCCATAGTTCCGTTAGTAATTTTTTTCCGTCCGAATAACATTACTCTTGTGTAATTTATTTATACGGTGTTGCGTAATTTACACGCATATACTATCAACTACACAAAATACTTTGAAACTTGAAACCTATATTATATCCACAAATCGTCGACACGAAAATTTTCAATATTATGCATGTTTACACAAATCAAAGAGAACTTACATAATCTACGCAGACTAAGTATTCTCAACCCTACAATACATTTGAAAATACACATACACAATAATTTTTTCATAAAACTAAACCTGACAACATAAATGAAAACAAACAAACAAAAATTCAAACTACTTAAACTCAAATTGTTGAAACTACGTAAATTTGAAAAGGATACACGAAGTTGTGAGTTTTATTTAATAACATGTAATACCCTGAATTCTAGAATTCGGAACGTTACTGGTTAGGACCTCACAGAGGGTCCCGGTCTTAGGTTGACGTCAATAACGTCGGATCTTACAACAAGGCACAAATATTTTAAATACAAATCTTTTTAAAATACATAGTTAACTCGACAGACTCTGGACACGTACATCATCCAACTGTGAAATAAATGAACTCAACTGTAATAAAACTAAATAAAACATAATAAATAAACCCGACTACTAGTACGGATACCCGGCTAACCACTCAACTCCTGATTTTTCAGTTGAGATCTATCATGCAAAAACCTAACAACGCAGTATAAACTCTTAGCTACAATTCCAATAATAAGGTCACTAAAGTACACACACATAAAGAAGTATGCTAAATCAATCAGCATGCAACACATAATGTCCTGGTTTATTATATTTCATTAGGTGGATTTAGTCATTCTATTTTTCAACTTTTCCTTGTAACACAAGAATCTCCCGACTCTTGCCCCCGTCCCCGTAACCTGTACGACTGGTGTTTGTACCTCTTCCCGTATACACTATTAGACTGGTCGCGGGGAAATCATCCGGCACCATCGGCTCGGACCGACGGTTACGGCATGTTATCATACACTTGTGGCTCTCTTTAGAAATTTAAAGACAGTGATCTAGTTTGTTCATTTTATTTCACAAGAATAACACACTACCCTAGTGCACACTCGGTATTAAAAATAGCTAAGTGAGTCCTACGGACTCATCTTATCGGCATTGGTCTCAACGTCTCGCGATCTTGCCAGTCAGAGATCCGATTATCATGTTCCACATTTATCATTCCTTAGAAGGAGTTCAACCCTTAATATTATTCGACTTATCATTCTAAATAGTCAAGGTATGATATATAGCATCAATACCCTGACATTCTTTAGCAACTTTGGTTTCAGGACCTATACGTACATTCACATTTTCTTATTCATAGCATAGTCATTCCCTTAACGTATCACTATATTAGGAGTGCATACTTGGTCTACATTATCAAACTTCCAGACTATTCCGCATTCTCATTCCGGTATCATTGCTACCCACTCATTTTGGTTCCTCTAGCAAACATAGTCGTTTCATTAAAACTCGCTAGCTCGGCAATGCATAATCTATACTTAACATCATCAAACTACCTAACTGCTCAACATACTTATTCCAGTTCCGATAATATACTTTCTCCATTCCACTAAACCAACATTCAACTTTTCTAACTAGTTCTGCCCTATCAAACAATTCCACACTATTATGCTCTAATTAATAACTAAATTATCAAGCATTAATCTAAAATTATTAAATTATAATTTATTATTTAAATTATAATTTATTATTTAAATTATAAATTATTAATTAAATTATAATTTATTATTAAAACATTATAATTTATTATTTAAATTATTACGAAAATTAAAATTAACGGAAAATGTCGGTTTCGGATCTAACTGGTTCGGGTTTTAGTTGTACGATCAGCACACCAAGTGACACCAGTTGGCTAAAAGGTTTCCGGAGGTCATGAGTTCAAACCCTGCAGCCAACACAAGGTCATGGCTAAACAGTGAGGAGGGATGACTCTGTAACACCCCAAATCCGTAGGACTCGAGGTGCTACTAGGCTAGGATCTCACAATGAATCCTGACCCTAGCCTGACAACAAGTTCACTAGATCTTAGAACAAGGCACAGATAGATTAAAACAAAACATAAAACTGATATATAAATATATATATATATATATATATATATATATATATATATATATATATATATATATATATATATATATATATATATATCAAAAGGTGATACAGAAGAACCGCTGAGTACAACATAAACATGTATCTATAGATACAAAAACCCCATAACCCACGATAACGACCCCAGTGTACAAAGCCCTCAGCGGATCACCCCTCTGGATCACTCTACAGCTTATCCTAACTTGGAAAGGATCTACAACACGGTATAAAACCATTAGCTAACCATACACATATATATAGAAGATGCTAGAGCACAAACACACTTCAGGAAGGATAACATATAAACATGTTGTCACACATTTACCCGGTTAATTATCTTTAATAAGTCCAACACTCAAATAGTATATATATATATATATATATATATATATATATATATATATATATATATATATATATATATGCATATGAAAATATGTGATACGAGGAATGTATATAATCCTCGCCTCTGAGTGCAATAGCTAGCTGGAGTGGTATCAGCGCACCTTCCAGTATACCATAAGGAGTGGTCAGTGCCCTTCCCGTATACCAGATCTAACTAGCCTACAGAGAAGTTCTCACACTCCACTACGGGATGAAAGGCAAGTTGTCACAGCCACTACAATGGGCGGTCAATATATCATAGGTCGGTAATGAACCATATCGCATGCTATAAAGCATATAACAAACACCACTCATGCATACATCCAATATAAGGATGGTAGCTAAGTAAGTTCTATGGACTTACCTAGAACTCAGAAGTAATCTCAACCACGATAAACTCTCAACCTAGTCCACTCCAATCTGGAGGATAACACTGCCTAGTAACAAGGCATAACAATATATCGCACTCATATCTATCAAAGGGGTCACACCTAGACCTAGGGATCCATAAGGATCATATCCTAACTCATAAACCTCAAAGCCATAACCGGCATAAACGATATCATGATCATCCTTATTCTATCCTCATACACATACCTAGCATGCCACTAAACCGCTCATACTAGGAAAGGAAAGGATCTACCTTACTATAGGTAGAACCGGGATAAGACGCACCTGCGTGACAAGAGAGACGCAGGGGCGGAGTAAGGCAACCCGCAGGCGCGGTAAGGCTCAGCCGCAGGCGCGGTGACAAAGGCCGCAGGCAACGTAGGCACGGCGCAGGCGCTGTGACAGGCTTCCGCAGGGGCGGCGGCTTCCAGGCGCGGGGGCGGCGACGGTGCAGAAAGTGACCCCGCGATTCCTCTTCGGCTATTCACGTGATCAAATCACGTCTTCTCCATTCCAAAGTCATACACATACATATACATACACATTCCAACATTAATCTACATTCAATTCATCTAGTCCTAAGCTAAGGAAGGTGGAATCAAAGAAGAAAGAAAGAAGAGAAGAACCAAGACTTACCTACTGCTGTGATCAACCAAGGCAAGAACAGAATACACTCTCAATTGGCATCTGAAGCTCAGCAAACATGTACAACATCAAGCTCTACCAAATCCACACACAAACTCTAACAAACTCGAAGGAACCAAAGTCAATATCAAGAAGAAGAGAAGGGAGAAGCAAGAAGGACGTGAGAAGCTGGAAATAAAGTGAAGGCAACCCTTGCTCAGCAAGGAAAGGAATGTTTTAAGGAAGAGAAGAGTAAAGCACAAGTCAAACGGTCAACAAAACCGGCTGCAGCCGCAAGAAACCGCAGAGGCGGCTCCCTGAACCCGCGGGGGCAGCTAAGGCCAAAACTGGCTCCTAAAGACTAAGGCTCTTACACCTCACCCCCCTAAAAACAAGTTTCGTCCCGAAACTTATAAAATCCTCAAACCAGTCGGACTCACAAGCCGAGGTACAACTCTCTCTATAACCTCAAACATAAGCATGGAGGAAATCATCAACTCCAGCAACAAAACACTATCCAAGGCATAGAGGAAAACCATCTCTAGCCATATCATAAACACATCACAAGGCATAGAGAAATCACATCTCTAGCCGTATCATACTCATAACTAAAAGGCATGGAGGAAAAACATCTCCAGCAACACTATGTCCATCAAAATAGCATGGAAGAATAACCATCTCCAGCTGAATCCTAAACGTATCACAATAGCATGGAGGAAAGAGTCATATCCAGCTATAAACGATAATCATACTAGCACAACAAGATCTAATAAGATCATATATCACATCAAAGCTAGTATGAGAATAAACACATCATAGCATATAAGCATATAAACACATAATATCACCAAGATAGTAATAAGATCTACTCGGTGATCCTACTGGTACACCTATCTCGGCATAGAACTCTGGAGTCTGGATAGTTCCTCTGGATACTATCCTCAGTCTCCCATGTAGCCTCATCAGGTCCTCGTCCTGACCACTGTATCCTCAGCATAGGAATGTCCTTCGAACACAGGCGTCTCATACCTCGTTCTAGGACTGCAATAGGGTGCTCAACAAAGGTGTGGTCCGGCTCGACCACCAAATCATCATAACTCACGATGGGTCTCGGATCTGGTATGTACTCCCTCAGCTGAGACACGTGAAATACAGGGTGAACACCCTCTAATCTCGGAGGCAAGGCTAATCTGTATGTTGCACTCCCAACCCGATCCAGAATCTCGAACGGTCCAACATATCGGGGGCTCAACTTCCCCTTAATGCCAAAACGTCTAACACCTCGTGTCGGAGACACCCTCAACCACACATGGGCTCCCACTTTGAACTCTAGAGGTCTACGCCTCCTATCAACATATGACTTCTGACGGCTTTGTGCAGTCAGCATCCGCTCTCTAATCAGTGCTACTCGAGCCACATCATCCTGAATCTAATCAGGTGTCAAACCACTAACACTGCTCTGCTCATCCCAGCATAACGAAGTACGGCATCTATGTCCATACAGTGCCTCATATGGGGTCATCCCAATAGATGCATGACAGTTGTTGTTGTATGAGAACTCAACTAGGGGAAGATGATCCGTCCACACTTGTCCCCAATCCAACACACAAGCTCGCAACATATCCTCCAGTGTCTAAATGGTCCTCTCTGACTGACCATCTGTCTGAGGATGAAACGCAGTAGTAAAATGTAAACTCGTCCCAAGGCAGTCTGAATCTGCTGCCAAAACCTCGAGGTAAATCGTCCATCTCTGTCTGAGACGATCGTCCTCGGTACACCATGGAGTCTCACTATCTGCCTAGTGTACTCCTCTGATAATCTGCTCACCGGCCACGTTTCCCGAATAGGAATGAAACTTTCCGTGTTCGTCAATCTGTCCACTATAACCCAGATAGCATCAATACTCCGGCTCAGTCTCAGTCCAGTCACAAAGTCCATGGTGACGTCCTCCCACTTCCTCCGTGAAACAGGAAGTGGATGGAGCTCACCTCCAAGTCTGCTATGCTCTATCTTGACCTGCTGATAGGTTGCACACTGCGCTACAAATCTGGCCACATCGGGCTTCAGCCCTCCCCACCAATATAAACGTCTCAAGTCCTGGTACATCTTACTCTTACCTGGGTGTAATGAATAAGGCGTACAGTGAGCCTCCTGTAAAATCCTCTGACATAGATCCGCATCAGCGGGTACACAGACACGACCGCGACGCCTTAATACTTCATCTGCTCCTAGCAGGAACTGTGGTGCCTCATCTGGAGACATCTTATCTCGTATCCTCATTAGTGTCGGGCAGGTCTCCTGCTTCTCTTGGATCTCACCCAACAGATTAGGAAGAACCTCTAAAGTACGCAGCTGGGCATCCTCATCAGGAAACTAGACGTCCAACTCTAACCAGATCAGGTATCTCTGCAACTGATGCTGAACTGTCAGCCTCGCAATCGCCTGCTCTCGAGGCGTCTTCCTGCTCAGGGCGTCGGCGACAACGTTCGCCTTCCCTGGATGGTACAGAATCTCCAAATCAAAGTCCTTGATCAGCTCGAGCCATCTACGCTGGCGGTTATTCAATTCCCACTGCGTGAAAATATACTTCAGACTCTTATGGTCTGTGAAGATCTGACATGTACCACCATACAGGTAATGTCTCCAGATCTTCAGTGCATGAACTACCGCTGCCAACTCCATATCATGAGTCGGGTAGTTCTCCTCATAAAACTTCAGCTGTCTAGACGCATAAGCAATCACTCTGCCTCGCTGCATCAATACACATCCCAAGCCTAGCTTGGATGCATCACTGTAAACCACAAATTCCTCTGTACCCTCTAGCTGTGCCTAAATAGGAGCAGAAGTCAAACGTCTCTTCAGCTCCTCAAAACTCTGCATACACTGATCAGATCATACAATTCTGGTAGTCTTCCTCAGTAGACTCGTCAGTGGACAGGCAATCACAGAAAATCCCTCCACAAAGCGTCTGTAATAACCGGCTAGGCCAAGGAAGCTACGTACTTCCTTGACGTTCGTCGGTGTAGTCCAAGCTGCTACTACCTCAATCTTAACCGGATACACCTTGATCCCTTCACCTGAAACCACATGACCCAGGAATGCTACCTCTGGCATCCATAACTCTCACTTAGAGAACTTAGCATAAAGTTCTATATCCCGTAAAACCTGTAGCACAGTCCTCAGCTGCCTTGCATGCTCCTCTCTAATACGAGAGTACACTAGGATGTCATCTATGAAAACTACCACAAACTGATCCAGGAAGTCGATGAAGATGTTGTTCATCAACTCCATAAAAACTGTTGGGGCATTCGTAAGCCCAAATGACATCACTACAAACTCGTAGTGTCCATATCTGGTCCGGAATGCTGTCTTGTGCACATCCTGCTCTCTCACCCTCAGTTGGTGATACCTTGAACGCAGGTCAATCTTGGAGAATATTGTCGCTCCCTGAAGCTGATCCAACAAGTCATCAATACAAGGCAATGGATACTTGTTCTTGATGGTCACCTTGTTCAGCTCTCTGTAATCAATGCATAATCTCAGTGATCCGTCCTTCTTCCGTACGAAGAGGACAGGTGCTCCCCATGGGGACACGCTAGGAAGAATGAAGCCCTTCTCAGCCAGCTCCTCAAGTTGCTTCTTTAGCTCCAACATCTCGACAGGCGCCATCCGGTATGGGGCCTTCGAGATAGGTCTCGTACCAGGCTCTAAATCAATGCCAAAATTCACACTCCTCTGAGGCGGCAAACTGGACGGCTCAACAAATACATCTGCAAAATCACAGACAATTGGGATATCCTCTACTGCTGGACTCTCCCCCTCCTTCATGGCATAACACCAGAAGGCCTCACAACCCTGTGCAATCAGTCTAGCTGCCCGTATCGCACTGATAACCGTGTCTGTCTTTCCAAGGTCCCAACCTCGGAAAACCTCTATATGACCTAACTCGGTAGAGAGGGTAACAATCCTCCTACCTACATCTAAGACTGCAGAATGTCTATCCATCCAATCCATACCTAGAATGACTTCTTCATGCTCTAATGGCATGACAAAGAAGTCAACTAGTAACACACGAGTCCCTACAGAAATGGGACAACCATGAATCTCACGGGTACCTCTGACCCTACCACCATTGGGTAACCCTATAATAAAGGACATCCCTTCAACCGTATCTAAACTCAAACGCTCTACACAAGCATCAGATATAAAAGAATGCGTAGCACCAGTATCAAATAAGACTCTAACAGGTAAATTAACCATGAATCAGAATGATACTTGTAGCAGTCGGTGTAGTTGGCAACTCTGCACTCCTCAGCTCAAAAACTCGGCCATGTGGCCCTCGGGTGTCAGTGGTGCTCCCACCACGACCTCTGCCTCTACTCGGCCCAAGAGCAGATCCCTGAGTCGTAGGGCGATCTGGAACCATCTGCTGTCCTTGTGCCTGTTGTTGCTGAGGTGACCTCTGCCCACCTCCCGCTACACTGGCAGGGGAAGAACCCTACTGAGATGAAGTTCCGCCCTGTCGGTAGTAAACAGCTCTGTGACCCTGCCTACCACAGGTATAGCAAGTCACTAGTGGCCTCGTGCACTCGGGCCTCATACGTCCTGGATCACCACAGTTAAAACACCGACGTCCCTTATCTACAACCGGTGCAGATGAGGGGTGACTTTGGCGTCTCTGACCTCGCCAAACACTAGCAGCACCACCAGTACCACTGGTCTGCCCAGTACGCTGTCTCTTCTCAGACCCTCCGGTCTGAGAAGCTCTCCTCTGTCCAGCTCTCTCTCTCTCATAATCAGAAGCCCGGTCCTAATAATCAACCAAGGTCTCACAGTGAAACCCTACCATGTAAGTCCGGGTAGTATCCCTCAGTCGTCAGGAGAACAAATATACATGCTGATCTGTAGGAGGTGCAGCTGGACCCAGCAATGTCAGCTCCTCCTGGAACCTCCTGATAACCTCGGAGACTGGTACATCCTCAAACCCAGCCTCCACAAAATCCCGCTGATTCTCCCTCCTCAATGAGGCAGGGAAGAAACGCTCTCTGATCATAGTCCTCATATGCTCATAACTGGTAACCTGACCCCGTACTGATCTCCACCAGTGATGTGTTAAGTCCCGGAATAAAGTCTGTACCAACTCGATCTGTTTGTCCACTGGACATCTAATGGACTCCAGAGCTGAGTCCACATGTCCAATCCAGAGCTCAACCTCTAACCCCACCTTTCCAGTGAAAGGGAGTACACCCATATGGTGGAATGCCTTCAACCACGTATCTGGTCTAGGCCCTCTATACTCCTCCCGAACCTGAGAAATCTCACCAGCATGTTCCTGTACAACTAGCATCTGAGTCACTCCGTGGGATCTCTCATATGGTCCCTCCTGTGCCTGTAAATCTGAGGCACGTCTACCGGCTCTGGCAATCTCCTCATATGCTCATACGAGGAATGTATATAATCCTCGCCTCTTAGTGCAATAGCTAGCTGGAGTGGTATAAGCGCACCTTTCCGTATACCATAAGGAGTGGTCAGTGCCCTTCTCGTATATCAGATCTAACTAGACTACAGAGAACTTCCCAGACTCCACTACGGGATGAAAGGCAAGTTGTCACAGCCACTACAATGGGCGGTCAATATATGATAGGTCGGTAATGAACCATATCGCATGCTATAAAGCATATAACAAACACCACTCATGCATACATCCAATATAAGGATGGTAGCTAAGTAAGTCCTATGGCCTTACCTAGAACTCAGAAGTAATCTCAACCACAATAAACTCTCAACCTGGTCCACTCCAATCTGGAGGATAACACTGCCTAGTAACAAGGCATAACAATATATCGCACTCATATCTATCAAAGGGGTCACACCTAGACCCAAGGATCCATAAGGATCATATCCTAACTCATAAACCTCAAAGCCATAACCGGCATAAACGATATCATGATCATCCTTATTCTATCCTCATACACATACCTAGCATGCCACTAAACCACTCATACTAGGAAAGGAAATGATCTACCTTACTATAGGTAGAACCGGGATAAGACGCACCTGCGTGACAAGAGAGACGCAGGGGCGGAGTAAGGCAACCCGTAGGCGCGGCAAGGCTCAGCCGCAGACGCGGTGACAAAGGCCGCAGGCAACGCAGGCACGGCGCAGGCGTTGTGACACGGCTTCCGCAGGGGCGGCGGCTTCCAGGCGCGGGGGCGGCGACGGTGCAGAAAGTGACCCCGTGATTCCTCTTCGGCTATTCACGTGATCAAATCACGTATTCTTTATTCCAAAGTCATACACATACATATACATACACATTCCAACATTAATATAAATTCAATTCATCTAATCCTAAGTGAAGGAAGGTGGAATCAAAGAAAAAAGAAGAGAAGAGAAGAACCAAAACTTACCTACTGCTGTGATGAACCAAGGCAAGAACAGAACACACTCTCAGCTGGCATCTGAAGCTCAGCAAACATGTACAACATCAAGTAGGTGAAATAATTATCATTTACCTTTAATTAAAAGTATAAATCTATTTAGAGATAAAATATTATCATTTACCTTTTTTTCTTACATAAAAACGATAAATATTTACACAAAGAGTAATTAAGTATTTACATGAGTCGAAAAGGAATAAAATTTATTTTACTAGATGAAATTAAAAAAAAAAGAAAGAAAGAGAAAAAAAAAAACCTATTTCCTCTAATTTTTTCTAGTGCATTAGTGCCCACTTTTGTTTATTTGGTCACGTGCTTCTCTTAAAGCATTTTTGAAGGAATAGTGTGCATCTTGATTCTTAATTAGTATCTTGCTTTTTTAGAACAAAAAATTTTAGGAGTAATGAATAGGGTCAATATTGCTACTTTTCTTTTACGATATTTTTTTGCTTTCTATTAAAGAGATTGTATCTTGCTTTACAAGTGGTCTAAGTCCGTCTTACACGTGAATCAGTTATATATTTTTTAAAGTAGGTGAAATAATTTTATGCGTTGAAACTATTTGTTGAATTTATCATAACCGTTCTACAACGAAGTTTTATGATAGTGATTATTTTTGTATTTCTTGATCACCATTGTCAATTTTAATACATATTGATTCAGTAATTACCCGGTGATTACTATTGCGTGTCTTTTACAAAACAAAACATAACATCTCACCACCGTAATTAAAAAACTCATATTCATTTTATATAAAACTAACTCCGACACTAAGATACTAATCTATTAAAAACGATGAGAAATCGTATAAAAATGACAATTCTACAAATAATAATAATAATAATAATAATAATAATATAATAATAATAATAATAAATTTGAAAGTACGTGTCTTGCAAAATTGTATCAATTATGATTTGAACTCATTATTGATCAAGATCTTATTAAAGATAATTTAACTTGTATCACAAATTAAAAGTGACTTATAAACAACTTATCAATAAACTAAAAAAATGACCTAAAAATAAAATTAACCTGAGCACTTCTCCATGGTTCAAAAGTTGTAGTTGAGTTTGGACGGATGAATACTTCGACGCCAAATCCTCCTCTTTTATATTATCTTTTGTAATTCACTGGCTTGGAAATGAAGGTTTTTTATTTTTAATATTTCATTTTTTTTATGGAAACAAATTCAAACAATGATTTTTTATAGGTGAGAGTATCGCGATCAAAAGGACATAGTTTTAGCATGGTTTTTGAGTTATTATACTTGTATATGGTGTTATCTTTGTAAATTCAGCCAAGGGAGTAATCATTGAAAAACCAAAGGATTTAACATAAGATCAAGTAAAAGAAGTGAAGGACCCGAAAGAAAAAATCAAGGAAGAACACTTTTTGTCGCACACCGCACCCGTGGCTTGCCCACGCTGCACTCGCAGCCTCAGTTCAGACGCTTGTAACACCTCGTCTCCCCGCACCCGCGCACAAACCAAGACGCACCGGCGGTTTGCCATCAGCCGAAGACGAAACGTCGCAACCGTTTTGAGATGCTTGGATTTTCTGCACCCGTGGCCAGCTCCTCTTGCACATGTGGCCCTTTGAAGTTGAAGCGTTTTCGTGCTTTTTATGACCCCGCACCCACGGATAGTGTTTTTGAATAAGTCAAGACGGTTCCAAACTTGGGATTTAAGACTTATTATTGTGGTTGTTTGTGACCTTTTGTTTTTCTCATTTTAATGCAATTAGTATTATAAATAGAGATGTTAGGTTATGTTAGAAACCACCTCACTCCATCCTATCATCTCTTATCTCTTATCATCTCTTTCCACCCTATTATATATCTCTCCCTTTTCTCTCATCCCTACACATATATAAACACTTTTCGTTTGTTTTGTTCTCTATGAAAAGCTAAGCATCTTTAGTTGTTCTTATATGGGAAGCTCTCAACATAATTAGGTTGTAAGTTTTCTAAATTGAAGTTTTATCACATAAGAGTGTGGTATTTCCTTGCGCTTAATTTATCAAATGTATATCACCTATGATGCACGGACACGGATACGGATACGGATACGGATACGGGAAACAATTACGGCGAGAAATTAACGAGGAAGCGGCAATACTCAAAAACATAGGATACGGGGACACGGCAATGAAAACATATAATATATCACTTTAAAGCTATTGAAATATAGATTCATATATCATAAAGAGAAACATATATTTGAAAAATCCAATGATATATGAGTAGATAAATATCTTGACATGACAACAAAATAACTTAAACAAAAGCTCAGAAGAAAACATTTTTAATCTTACAAAACACAGCAATAAACATATTTAGTCTTACAATCCCAAGTAAACATACTTAGTTTTAAAATTAAAGAACGAACCATCCATTTTACAAATCAACAACAACAAAACAACATAATCAACCAAGGAAAACAATTAAAAAATTATAAATCAGAAAACGTGAAAGAATTTATATAATACATTCAACAAAACAACAACATTCAACATTAGAACCGAAGAAGAAAAAAATAGGCATCTTGCTTCCAACAACCACAATCTCGCAGGTGACCATATGGGATTAGGTTTAGTCGGAAAAAATAGGAGAGAAAACGAACTATTACGGTATAAAAAAATTTCTCTTTTTTTTAAAATTTGTTTCTTTAGCCTTGAAAAATAGGGGCAACTTGTGTTGACCATGTAATGACCGGACATAATCCGTGTACTCGCCATGTCCTAGACGTGTCCTAACTCTGAAATGTGTCTTGACCATGGTGGACCATATTTGACAGTGTCCGAGCCGTGCCCTGTCATGTCCTCATGTCCGACACGGCAGGACACGGAACGCTCTGCCTTCTAGGTGTGTATGTGCATCATAGTATATCACCCTTCTATCTAGTTTGGCCATTTAGGTACTTGAGTCTTATCCAAAGTGCTAAGAATTGATGGTTTCGGGCCCGGGTTGCTTTTCTAGTAGAGAACACGTTTACATAAGCGGGTTGTGAGTGTATTTCGTGAGTAGGATTTAACAATATTTTTTTTAGTAACGGGTTGTTTCTAATACATGTGTCTTGTTAATCTCTTTTAAATGTTATTATTTCATTCGATTATGTAGGTTTACGAGTGGGATCCAATAATAATTAATGAGGCTGGTTGAACCGGTATTTACATATGACCGAGATGAGAAAAAATTATGGAATGATCGATCTTTTCTTTTGTTGAAGTATATAATTGTCAAGCGCAATATTTTTCCAATCTTTGTGCACACTCTTTTATTTGCTTTGTTTTATTGTCACTTTCTAACATCACCCCCGTTACTAGTAATTGTTAATTTTTATTTGCACATTAATTTGGATATTTTGTCTCTCTTGGATTCGACTCTTACTTATGCCCTACACTTGTTTTAGTGAATCGGTTAGGATAATTAATTTGATAGGCAAAATGATGAAAATTCCCTCGTCAAATTTGGCGCCATATTTTCACTTTATTGTGCTTTATTAGGTTATTTATTTTGGTGTGAACCATTGCATAGTTCACACTCATGCTACTAATAGTTCCCAAGTTTATTTTTTCATACAGAGATCGAGAGGACATTCCACCGACAATGAAGAACACTAGAGACACGAAGTTGAGATGGCAGAACATACCCTTAGGCAATTAACTCAACCAGACTTGACGCAACAACCTTTGACCGTGATCATCCCGGCTATAGGAGATGGCATCAACTTCGAATTGAAACCATGCTTGATCCACGTACCTACTACCATCATTCCATGGACTAGGTGGAGAAGATCCAATCAAGCAATTGAAGAAGTTCCGAATGGTGTTCATTAGCATGAAACATCCAATGTCACGGAGGAACAAATCAAGTGAGGGCATTCGGATTCACCCTCAAAGATACGGCCGACGAATGGTACTATCACTTACCCCCCGGAAGTAGCGATTCTTGGGAGAACTTGCGCAAAGCCTTCCGTGAAAGTACTTTCCGGCAAAGAAGGCAAATAGCTTGAAGAAGTCCATTAGAAACATCAAGCAAGGGGCGGACGAGACTCTATACAAGTACTATGAGAGATTTGTAAGGCTCCGCTCAAGCTGCCCATTCCATGGCTACTTAAACAAGGACTTAGTGTTGTACTTATACAACAGTTTGATCGACAACGAAAGGAGAATCATTGACGCTGCATGTGAAAGGTAATATTCTTAACACTACTCCTGAAAATGCTATGGACAAAATGAAGGAAATGGCAGAATACACTAGAAACTTTGGAAGAACCCTCGCCAAGAGAGGAATCCATGCGGTAAACCCGACACAACCAGAAGTCTCAAATGACATTGCGGAATTAAAGGAGATGGTGAATAGGCATACGCTATTGAGAACACCTCAATAATTGAAGGCTTGTGGAGTTTGCACCGATCCGGTCCACCCTACCGACGCATGCCCCCAAGTGAAAGAAGAGCCCGTTGCCGAAGTCAATGTTTTGGGATGACTTGGGCAACAAAGGTTTTTAAACAATCCCTACTCAAACAATTACAATCTAGGATGGCGAGACCACCCAAATTTCCGTTGGACGGATCAATTGAACCAACAACAATTCAACAAAGGTCAAGTAAGCACGAAATAATCGAGGATATGCTACAATTTTAAACTAAACGGTTTGCTACCCATGTCCATAAAACATATTCAAGCATCAAGAACTTGGAAAAGAAAATGGGACAAATGGCAGAAGCAATCATACAGATTGAGGCTCAGACCTCGGGGAACCTGTCATCCCAAATGGCAGTGAATCTGAGGAAAAACGCTAGTGCCTTGATGCTCAGAAACGGAAAACAACTTGAAGCATCTTCGGAGATCCAACAATACGAAGTTGAGAAGTCGTTAGACAAAGACGCCGCACCCACGGCAGAAGCTAGCCGCACCCACGTCAATAGCCCGTACCCTAAGCAAGGAGATCCCTCATCCGTGAACAAGGAAACATAGCCCTATGTGGATACTTATGTCCGTACATACTTCTCTCCTCTGTACTCCGAGAACCCACCATCTCCCTTCATGAAGCACTGAAGGACATAAGGGTTATGGGGATAAAGAACTCTTTGAGACGTTCTCCAAGTGCGAAGTAAACATCCCTCTTTTGAAATTTTTGAATAATATTCCTAGGCTTGCTCGTTTTGTTGAAGGAAATGTGCACAATCAAGAGGAAGCAGAAATTGAAGGGGACATAGAAGATAAAAGTGAGTGAGCATGTCTCCACGGTCCTACAAAAAAGAATGCCGAAAAAGTGCACGGATTCGGGTACGGTAAGCACTCCTTGTATAATAGGTAAAACCCAATTCGAAAAAGCCATGCTTGAATTAGGAGCATCCATTAATGTTGTACCTTACTCTTTGTGTGAATCAGTTGGTCTTGGTCCTTTGCATGAAACCGGAATAAGTGTACAACTAGCTGATGGGTATAATGTTCACCCTAAGGGTATAATTTAAGATGTTTTGGTTAAACTGTTGTACCTTACTCTTTGTGTGAATCAGTAGGTCTGGTGTTAATGCCTCCTCCAGCATACGCTACTAGACTGGTCGCGGGGAAATCTTCCGGCACCCTCGGCCCGGACAGAAAGCTACGGCACGTTATAATACACTTGTGCCTCTCTTTGGAAATTTAAAAGAAGTGATCTAGATCGTTCATTTTATTTCACAATCATAACACACTACCCTAGTGCACATTCAGTATTAAAAGGTAGCTAAGTGAGTCTAATGAACTCACCTTATCAGTACTAGTCTCGACGTCTCGCGATCTAGCTAGTTAGATATCCGATTATCCTAATCAACATTTATCAGCCTTTAGACTACTCGACTGATCATTCTAAATAATCAAGGTATGATATCTAGCATCGATACCTTGACTTTCTTTAACATTTAGGATCATGGAATTAGGTGTCCATTTCAAATTATCCTATCGTTAGCATATTCGTTCCCTTAAAGTATCACTATCTTAGAAGTGCATACTTAATGTACATTATTAAACCTCCAAACTATTCCGCATTCTCATTCCAGTTTCATTAATATCTACTTACTTCTGCTAGATCCGAGTTCCGATTTTTCCTATTTAATTCCGCATTATCAAACATGTCAACCTTACTATCAACTACATAAGGCTATTTATCATACAAAACTTAATTAATTATTTATTACTTCTTTATTAAATTTTAATGGAACAAGAAATAATTTAATTTCCCGAGAAAATTAAATCAACGGAAAGACATTGGGTCCGAGTCTAACCATAAAGAGCAGGTAGCAAGTCGACCGGGTTCGGGCGGTGTCAGATGGCGTCAGGGGGCAAGTAGTCTTGGGTTCGAGGTTGGTAGACAGCAAGCACACAACCACGGTCAGCTTATGGTATCCTCACGTCCTGGGTTCGAAACTTGGGATAAGCAGAGGCAACGTTTTAATTTCTCTCAATGTCCAATGGTCACGAGTTCGAAACCCTCCTACCCATTCTTTTGTGTATAATATATTGCAATCTAATCGTAATTAAGTTTAATTAATTAATCATGACTATATATGATTGAAGTTCCTATCTTTTATATTAAGATTACATATTCTCCATCCACTTAACTGGACATTAATCTTCTCAAGAAGATGGGAGAATGTGGATATTATAAACCTTCCTTTAAAGATGGACATTATGAGATAGGTGTCCAAATCCTTTGTTACCTCTAATCCACTTATCCTATGAAGATTGTTTCTAATTTTCATAAAAAACAAAGATCATATAAAATGATTCAATAATACCCACACCTTTCCTCATTGGATGACTCGATTCCTTAATAAAAAAAGGTAACCGTCAACAAAACAACGTGTGATACAACATGTTTCAGGTTTTATAGATCTTTATGGGCTTACACTCTCCATCCTCAATTGTTTTTAGGATTAGATGATTAAGACGTTCAACAACTAGAACAAGTATAGTTATTATGGTTTTATCTAATGGATGCCTATTTATGGGATTAATCGGTGAGCAACCTGTCCATTCCGGTTGAAGTGCATTTAGGAGAGGAGATACATTTCTCTTACCATATCAATCCATTTATCCAAAAAACATGTTTTCTTAAGAGAATCGACAACAAAATCTTATCTAAACTTGTTATAAGTCTTCCCAAAATTATAAGCTTCAACGACATCCATGTATGCCTTATTTTCTTATTCTTCGTTGAATGCTCTACCCTTGTGTGAGAATTTTTTATTTTTTATTTTAATTATCGTTGAATGCCCTACTCTTGTATGGGAACAATATTTTCTTATATTAGTCTATTAGAAATGAAGCTTTCTCGAGTAGATCTAATTATGTCCCCAACACTTCTTGCATGTGCTGAATAAGAACATGCACGATCACTTTCTAAAGGACATCACACGAGGCTATAGGACATATCAAAAGACCTATCCCCTTACATATCTGTTTTACAATATTCTAGCATTTTTTTTATGGGTCAATTTGTTATATAACATAAGCTCATAATAATGAGTTAGTCAATGTACTTCAATTATAAATAAATAAGTATATAACATATTTATTAATGTATGAATTAATTTGTCCTTATTTAATATATTTTATTTTTTAATATATTATAAGATTTTGTATTTAGTTTTTGTATATAAATTTTAGGTACAAGAAATAGTGTAATCATTTTGTGTACAAAAAAAAATAATCTAATAATATTTTTAGTTACTTGCATACGATAAAATAATTGTGTATAAGAAAATTAGTTACAATAAGTCGTGTACAAGAAAATTAGTCTATAAAAAAATATTCAAGTATCATAATAAATGTATATTAACTATTTTCAAAAAGAAGAACAAAGCGTGAGATTCAACTTATCTTTTTGGTATTAGGGTGTGAGGGACTATTGATCGATTATTCATGACTACATTCGTTCTTTATAAAAGATACGTTTATTTACAAGAATAATAAAGTTACAACATAAACGTTTCATTTACAAGAATAATAAAGTTACAAGAGAAACGTCTCAACTAGGATAAAATTTATTGTTTATTAAAACATTTTTACAAGAATAATAAAGTGATAAGAGAAAAGTCTCAATTAGTATAAAATTTATTGTAATAGATAAGGACAAATCGATTTTTATATATTTTATTATGATATTTATTAATTAAATTACAGGAGAAATCTTTACTAACTAATATTAATTATATTAGTGAAGCAAAATACTCTGTCTTCTATAAAATAAAAAAGGGGGATTATTAGACGTATCTGTGAAAATCACTATTTGTCACCGTAACTACGCACTTCGCGTGCGTAGTTCACGGGTTTCCAACTACGCATATGGCGTGCGTAGTTAGAGTCGGAAAAAAAATAAAAAAATTGAAAAAATTGAACTACACACTTGGATGCGTAGTTACGGTGTCAAATAGCAATTTCCACCGGTACGTTTAAAAACCACGATAAAGAAGTGGACGTTGCTATTGTTTTAGTATTGTTTGTATAGGAGAATCCATTTTTCCCTTCATGCAATTACTTAGCTTGTGTTTCGTTCATTAGGGGTCATTGCTAGCTATGTATACACAAGAAAGGCTTTAAGGTGTTGTTTGATGAGGATAAAGTAAATTCCTAGTATTTTTGCCATATTTGCGAATTTGATAAAGTTTTTTGTTTTGATCAAATGATAAAGTTTAATTCTAATAATGGAGATATAAAGTGGGGTGCGTACCACTTTGCCCACATACATATATCGAAAGATTTTACACGATTTTGATGTGTATATGTTCAAGAGTAAAATGTTACTCGTTAAATGTCCGTGAAAAAAAAAGATGTTAGTTTTGTTTTACGCCGGTTAGAAATGACTTTGAATCACTTATTTATACTATTGAATAGTGTATCGAATTACAAAGATATTATATGTGAACTCTTTAGTCTCCGATTATATAATTCAATCTAAATGCAATTATACTTATTAAATCTTATCTAGAAGATTGAAGATTGTGGCCACATTCTGAGATAGTTGTCCAAAGTTAATTTTGTCACCACTAATCCACTTATCCTATTCTTAGGAACATTGAGGATAACAAAGATCTTATATTTGTTGAGATCGTACAAAATAACTTAACAATACCCATAATTTTCCTTATTTGAAGACTAGATGCCCGAATACAAAGGGTGACATTGTCAAAGATCATATAGGTCAACATGTTACAATCTAGATAAAGTTTTATGAACTTCCACTTTCACCCCTCAATTATTTTTAGGATTAGATGATCGGGGTGCTCTAACACCTAGAACAATGCAAATATGTAATGTGAGAACGGGTCTTGCTAGCAGATGCCCCTTTTCGGGAGGAATCGATTAGAAACCTCTCCATTTCAATTGAGATGCATCTTAGGAGAGGAGATACATTTCTCTTATTATATCTATCCAATTATCATCGAAGCGGTTTTTTTATTGAGTGAGTCGATAACAAAACCTCATCTAAACTTATAATAAACCTTCTTAAAATCAAGCTTCAACATCGACCATTTATTATTTTCTTATTCCACGTTGAATGCACTACCCTCGTACAAACTACCCTCATGCATCAACAATATTATCTTCTTATTAGTCTATTAGGAATAAAAATTTCTCTACATTATAGTGCCCACTCCCACCAAAGAAAAAGTTTGCGTGCCACTTTTGTTTATTTAGTCACGTGCTTCTTTTAAAGCATTTTTGGAGGAATCGTGCGCATCTTAATTAGTATCTTACTTTACAAGTGAACTGTTCTATCGTACTATTTCCCACACATTCATGTTCATTGTATCAATGGCTGACCATGCAATACTTATCCGAATTGAAGCTTTGGTCTTGATCTGACCCGACATTTACAGTACTGTAAAACATGAAATATATATATCTATATATATAGATGGGATAAAAGTCTTACAAAATATATATACAGGCTGGATAAAAGTCTTACAAATCAAAACGAGAACAAATTGATCCAAGAATAGATTGAACATGTTTACTTGCGTTTATTTATTTACTAAGTTCGGATCAAAAGTCTTATGTTTCCGAGATTTCAATTAAGAAGGTCAAATTCACTATCGTTTCAAATACATAATCACCAACAAGATATTACAAGAGTAAACGTTTGAAAGAAATCCGACAAAAAAGTAAGAGTAAAACATGTAAAAGATACGAATCGCACGAGTCTAAAGATCCAAAGATCTTCTTCACTCCCACAATTTGTGATTAGAGTCAGTTGAAGGTTCGTCAAGAAAGCGCTCGATCTCACTATCGGAAGTGAAGAACTCTCAGAGAGAAGAGGAGAAGAAGAGATGAAGAGAGGAGCGGAAGAATGAGATTATAGGGCTTAGAGCTCCATGAGCCAACCTTTTAAATCTCACACCCAGATAAAAACATCATTGTCTCATTAAATAAATGCGGGTTCAAACAAACCAAACCAACTCGGATCTTTTTATCCTCCTTTAATCCCGGTTCAACCTATTCATCAAATTCAGACAATGGGCTCAATGGCCTTGTCGGACAAGGCTCAATGTGAAGGAATTTTCTTCCCTAGCAGGCCATCAACGAGCCCAACTACTCAGTCCTGGAATTGGACTTTACGGAGCTGGGGTAATTAAAAAATATCGTATTTTCATCATAGTTTAAGGATTACTCTACAATTCATCTTCCTAATTCTCGTGGGCTCTGTTTTGAAAACGTTTTATCTGGGATTGGAATTTTTTCATCAATGTCATTTTTTAAAAGTTGATCAAGTGATTTTCTTTGGATGGAGAAAATCCCTACAAAACACAAACTTATCAGTAGTGACAATTTTAGTTCCAAATTAATCTGCAAGATTTACCTCATCGTCAATTTTCTTCAAATACAATTCTTTCCTTTCTAGTTTTTGTCTAAGTTAATGATACTTGACCACCTCTTTTATAACCATGCAACTTCTTTTAAAGCTTCAGTAGTTGTTATATACTCAACTTCAGTGGAGGAATAACACAACAATAATGAACTATTGTTGTGACTTCTATGAAACATAGTTCTCACACCATATATATGAAGCATGTTGTTGATTTTTAGTGTCTTTATTACTGACATAATATGAATCAACATAGCCCAACAAATCCTTGGATTTATTGTGAACATGATACTCAAGAGAAAGGTTAGTTTTACCAACTACATACTTTAGTAGGAATTGCATAGCACACTAGTGTTTTTTCGGAAGGATTAGATATATATCTAGATTCAGAACGAGTTGCAACAGATACGAGTCGGGCCTACGTATATTAAAGGTTTTTTTTTGTGAAAAAATGAAATAATTTTTCTATCTGACTGACTCTTTTGACATCTTCCTGCTTTTATCCCCATGTCTTTTCATTCCTTCATTTCTCCATTCAAAAGTGAGAGAGGAAAAAAGAAGAAGAAGATGAAATTGCTCTTTCAGTTCATCAATGGTTGCTCGTATATCTTTTTCTAATTTTTACTTCCTTCAAAATTCCGCATCTTTGGTCAGTTCTTTTGTTTTGCTCCAAAATGAATAAATTACAAACTTCTCACACCAGCCTATCCATTATCGAGTCCCTGACCATATATGTCTCTTGTTCCCACACCATGCACATCTTTTCGTTTTAGCGTTAACTTAAGATTTACAATTGAACTCAACAATTATGAAATTAAGTTTCCTACATACCCTTTAGTATATAAATCATACGTAGTTCTACCGGTATCATCGACTTTTTGTCCTGGCGACCTACTACGGGTAGACAATAAAAGAACTCGTTTCTTTTGCTCATATTAATCCCATCTCTTATTTCCATTTTTTTGTTTGATATATATACCCTCATTTTACAAGTCAATTTTGAATCTAGCTAGAGAAACTTGTAGGGTTGTGCAAACAATCTCGACCTTTATGTACACCACTGTATCTTTCATTAGGTTGCATGAATCTTCTTCATATGTATAATGTTATTCAGTGATCCATAAAATAAGCTTCTTCCCTTTTAACTCTGGGAGACAACCAAGCTGATTTACTAATTTGGGTATTTTTATGACAACAAGTCTTGCTTTATCATTTGAGAGAACCGAATCACTTCTTACTACTTAACGCACTCGCGTAATTTAAACGGTTATTTTTAGCAAGCAATACCGAAAGTGAAAGTGATGAACAGAAGTGAGATATAGTATACAATTACTTTGAGGGTCCGTTCGGTTTAAGCTCCGAAAACGGAAACGAATAAAAACGAATCTAGTTCATACGTACACCCTTGTCATGAAGTTGTTGAAATCATTCCTTGTGGTTTGAACTAATTGTAGTAGAATTTGATTAGTTTTAATACCCTATAGAGTAACAAAGTAGGGGAAAGCAAGTGCATTTGTCATGAGATCAACCGAAATAATTCCATGAACTAGAATCGTTTTCATTCCGTTTCCGTTTCCGGAGTTACAACCAAACGGGGTGTGAGTGTTTTGACACGGAAACACAATTTGTGCCTGATGCAAGATTAAATAGTGAACCTAAAGCATCAAAACCAATAAAAATGATAAGCTTACATTAACGCCAACAATTTGAGCATCTTTTTTTTTGTCAAGCAGTAAAAGAGCCGTCATTTTTACAATCACACTAGTAGAAAATTTAACATGACAAACATTTTAAAATGCTTAAGCAGACACATCTCCATTTGGCAATTAACTGTACTGACAACGTAACACAGTATATTAAACGCATTATTGTTGAGCTTTATATATGCAAGGATTGCAAGTACATGATTTCGAGTGTAATTGAATAGATTTAGGCTTGTTTGGTATCGTTTAGGAATCATTTTCGGTAACGGAATGATTTCGAATTAATTAAAAAGTAGCGTAGTTTTCGTGTCAAGGCACGGATTTAATTAAATTTTAATGGATAAATAATTTTTATATGATTTTAATGAAAAAAATCGATGTTCCGCAAAGCTTTGATTAATTTACCCAAGGAGAAGTTGAAAATTTATTATTAAATTAATTATAATTTTAAATAAATAATAAAAATGATTAATTTAAATAATATTACCTATTCTAATTTTACACCTTTTATACAATACAAAAGTGTAAAAATAAGTTAGTAAATTATTTATAAAATAGTAGAGTGTAATAAAAATATATACATTTTATTTCATTCTATCATCTTGCTAACAAAAGAAGACAATATGATATACATTTTGTTAACAAAAGAAGACAGTTTGCAATTTCATTCTCATCCTTCCATAAATATTTTGCTAACAACTGGTTACTAGAGCTTACTTTGTCTATACCTAAGATAGGATCAAATTCACCACCTTTGTAGAGTGTCGATCAATTGTTGTTTGATAAAAACAATGGACAGAATAGTAATAGCGAGAAAAGCCTCATTGCCCATCTAAAGACCATTAGTGAAAACCTCTTAGTCGAGTATGGAACTTTCGACTCGAGTTGAGCACCGGAAAAATTCTAAGCTTGGCCCGTCTTCTCTACACATCATTGTCCAATACTTCTTTCTTAAGGTATTCCTTGCTTTTGGTTCTATGATTATGATCCTTTTAATTTGTGTTTTTTTATTATGTTTAGTATAGATGGATGGATTTTTGTATCATGCTTGAGCTGATATGGCTTTTATGTTAAAATGGAAGTTGTGCATCATATTTTTTATACTTGAAGTAATGCCGGCACTCAGCAGCAGTAACCAGTACTGCTGTAACAGTGCAGAAGGGAAAAAAAATTTCCGGGACCCGGCGGACGTCCCGGGTCCGGGATGGATGGATCCTAACTCACTTGCCGGCCTGGAGTCCGGACCCAGTCCGAGTCCGGCCCGCATAAACGGGCAAAATTCGAGCTAGGTTCCGGCCCGAGTCCGAAAATGTCAACTGTCAAGGTCTAAGTATAGACCAAATCCATTGGACTTATCGGGCTTATTATCTCTTTTTTTTTAATCTATGCAATGTCAAGGCGTATAAGGGTATAATAGAAGAGAATTTTATAGGATTTTTTTACCTACAAACCTTCTAATTTTTTCTATTTATACAATTTTTAAAATTATCATTGATAACAAATGTGGGATTCTAAAATCTATTGAGAATATGAACGAATATTTTCAAAAAAATTTGTTGAAAGAGATGAAAGGGTAGTATTTTGATTAACGGAAAAATGACCGATAGAATATGCTCGTCACGTGACCGTGAGTGGCATCCTAAATTATTTAACATCTTTTGGCTAGAATTTTTTTGTTGAAGAGGAGATTGATTAAGTTGAGGCCTAGAACTAAGCTCTTAATGCACTACTACTAAGTATCAAATTTTCATAATTAAGGTCTAGAAAAATCCAAGGCATGTTCATAAAAACGAGTTGCACCGGATACGAGTCGGGACTACGTAAACGTAATAAGGGTTGGTTTTCAGAAAAACTGAAATAAATTCTCCACCTTGCTGCTGACTCTTTTGACATCTTCCTGTTTTTATCCTCCTCTCTTTTCGTTCCTTCATTTCTCCATAAAAGAAGATGGGATTGCTCTTTCACATCATCAATGATGGCTCATATATCTTTTTCTAATTTTTTTGCTTCCTTCAAAATTCCGCATCTTCAGTTCACTCCTTCACTGCTCTGTAAAGCGATTTTTGTCAATTCTTTTGTTCTGCTCCATTCAAATGAATAAATTACAAGCTTCTCACACCAGCCTTGCCATTATCGAGTCCCTGACCATGCCTCTTGTTCGTAATTTAACATTCAATCTTGTTTTGTCAATTGAATTCTGCTCTTTATCTTGGATCAATTAATTGTGCACTTACATATTGTCATGTGGGCTGAAATTAGGTTCAGGAAGTTGTTCTATCTGCTGATGTAAGATGCAAAGAGTGCCAAAAGCGGATCACTCATGTTCTTTCTCGTATCAATGGTTAGTTCCTTTTTCAGAATTCTGGGTTAATTCTATCACATTGAACTCGAGATAAAATCCTTCAGATCTCATGATTTTCGGTGATTCAATTCTTGTCTGTACTAATTAGTTAATTTTTCCTTTTTGGGGCCATAGCCGAGACTGATTCAGTGGTGGTGGATGTGTTGAAAAAGAAGGTGACTGTTATTTGTAAATACCCAGCCGTTGAACCCAGAAAGCAAATTACAACCTCGTACAAGAACCCCCTATCGAAAATAGCCTTGTTGAAGATGATTTTCTTCTCGTCTTCCAGGCGCTGATATATATCGGATATCCGATTCCTGAAACCCGATTCACTTCACCATGTACATTTTATCCGATTTTGATCCTTTTCAAGTTGCTTTTGCGTGTGAGCAGATATCTCATTGCTTTTTCCCTTGATTTCTGTCTTGGGATATCTTGTATTAGGTAAGAACATGCTTTTGATCAAAGAATGTAACTTTGAAGCCAAGAAATGGATAGTTTAAACATGTGTTAATGCATATAATTGAGGGAAACCCAAAGAACTGGAAATAAGGCAAATAACATTCCAAAATCTTCCTTTTACACAGCAGATATTCAGATCCCATGGAAAGTTTAAAGCATAAACTCTTGGCTAATCACGAACTCGAAACTGCAATCTCCATGTCAGAGAACAAGGCAAGTCTAGCTTTCAGCTCCAATTTTCAACCTTTTTTAAAATTTATTTTATATCTTTTGTCCTAAAACTTCGATCTCTTAACTTGATCTCAGTACTGTTGTATGATGATGAGGATCTCTATTGATTGCAAAGGATGTCAAAGAAAGCTGAAAAGAATCCTCCTGAGCATGAAAGGTAATTAAACTCGTACTCATTTTCGGTTACGCGTAATATTGAAAGTTTATAAGCTTTCTCAATGGCTTTGAAGAGGTTGAGACACATGCCATAGAGAGACAATACAACAATGTGAGTGTCTGTGGGCGGTTTAGGCCAGCGGATGTCGCGGTTAAGATACAAAATCGCATGAACCGAAGGGTATGGATCCATGAAATTCAAGAGTTCGATGGATCGGGTGAGCAACCCATAGACCAATCTCATCCTCAAGGACCTCCACCGGTTTATTGCTAAGGCATAAACAAGTTTGATGTGCTCACTGGGGAGATATAAGCTATGTAGTTTGTACATTGTAGCCTTTTCAATTTCTTTTCTTCAGTATTGTCATTTCACTTCCATCTATATAAATTGTGATTCATTCTGCTTCACAAATCAGATATTTTGGCAAAAAGTCTTCTTTCTACCAAATAATTGGCCTATTGTAATATCCAAAATAAATTACAATAGACTTCAAAACCATACCGTTACAATAAATGTAGGGTAATGGTTTATTTAAACCAAATTTAAATATGTATTGTAAGAATACTAGAAATACGAATGAGACCCTTTACAAATTTGAGGCCCTGACTGGTGGCTCACCTCGCACATCCTCAGGGCCCTGAGCGGTGGCTCACCTCACACACCCTCAGGGCCAGCCCTGATCTTACGTGAACAAGCATCTGCCTCTCAAAAGGTCAAACAAGAGGTGTGAGATGTAAATGCAGTTGAAGGTGTATATACACCTAAAATTGTCGTCCATGATTGAGATAGAATGTATCACAAAAGGTGACTTACAAAGTTAGTATAAACATACCTTTTTCATGTCCATACATTCCTGTAAAAGATGTAGTGTCAACTTCCCATGAATTATTCAAGTATATACTCCCCTTTCTTGTGAAAGAACCGGTTTATATCCCTAACAAAAAAAGAGAAAAAAAAGAATTAGAGAAACAACATATAGAAATAGGGTGAGGAACACAAAGATGATGTCCGTGAAAACGAACGGATCATAAGAGGAGCAAACCCAAAGCTACTTAAAGCTGAATAGAAGCAACACAAAGATACAAATCATAAAGCTCTCACCTTTCCTGTGGTCGAGGAACCTTGACGTACAAATAAACACCATAGAATTATTATTGTGCTCATTGTCCCTAAGCTTTATTTATCTATCAGGTTAGAAAATTTTTATAGTTACAAGAAGGTACATAACTTACAGCATACTTACATACAAGAAGGTACATAACTTACAGCATACTTACATAAATTTGGAAAAATAAATTAAATTTGTGACTAATACACTTGTTTAGAACACCATAGGCCGCTCAAATCAGAGAAAAGTATTTCAAAGATGGTGTATCATGTTGGTTTTCGGTGTCCGGTATTAGACCAAAGGGCCGTAGTCTCACTTAAGTGAGTAGACGGTTGTCCCAATTGCCAATCAAATTAATATATATAATTATCTTGAAGTGAAATCAAATTATTAACAAGGGTTTGTAATCTCCACAAAGGAGTAGACAAAACCCAACCAAGAGTTTGTAGTCTCCGAAAGGAGTAGACGAAACTCTAATATAAATTAAGTTCAATTGCAAGTCTTATAAACCGAGTGTTATATGTTTAAAACATTGACTTGAATTATGTAATGAGTCATTCATAAAAGAATTTTCCTTCTAAGTGTATTTTCCCCTACACCGGGAATATCCAAATACCTTAGTGGGATAAAACGTTACACGTTACAAAGACTAAGTAAGTGACTTACTTGTCTTACTTTGTAAAGACAGGGTATTCCTAGGTTTCGTCAATACAAAACCAATCTAAGATGGATGTATATCCTTTGTCAATACAAAGGAACTATACTAGTTTTTCGAGTTTTGCAAACAAGCTATAAGAAGGCCTATTCAATGTCAATACAATGGAACTAAAAGCTTATTTGTTGCAAAAACGAATGGAGAATCAAGTGCAAATGGCTCTTCCTTATATAGGCATAGGGGCCAACGTTTTTGGGGAGTTATAACCACCAAAAAGCGGTTAAAAGTGGTTAGGGAAGTTACTCGAAAGTTATTTGGACAATGGGCCTTGAAACCCTAGAAAAGCCCGAAGCCCGAGGGCCGAACAAGGGGCCCAAAACCGCTCCCCGGAGCTAGCTTAGAGCTAGCTTATTTTTATCTGTCCAAACACTTCCAATGAACTTTATTCACTTTTACATAGCTAGGGTAAGCTCCAAGATCCGCAAATACTCAATATCTCAGCTCCAGCTAGTGTAATTTATTCATTTGAATGGAGTAGCACAAAAGAACTGACCAAAATCGCTTTACAGAGCAGAGAAGGAGTGAACTGAAGATGCGGAATTTTGAAGGAAGCAAAAAAATTTAGAAAAAGATATATGAGCCACCATTGATGAAGTGAAAGAGCAATCCCATCTTCTTTTATGGAGAAATGAAGGAACGCAAAGAGACGAGGATAAAAACTATGTATGTACAAGCTAGTCTCGATAATATCTTTTATCATGAGTGGATCTCGTTTTAATTAACAAATGTTCATAAAAATCTTTTAATATAAGTTGATCTCGTTTTAGTATATAAATATTTATAAATATAATTATGTCTTTGTTTACAAATTAATAACTTATGTATGTACAAATTAGTCTCGATAATATCTTTTATCATTAGTTGATCTCGTTTTAACGAACAAATGTTCATTAGAATCTTTTAATATAAGTTGATTTTGTTTTGATTATAGATCTTTATAAATATGATCATCTTTTTTAACCATTAATAACTTATATATGTACAAGTTAGTCTCGATTATATCTTTTATCATTAGTTGATCTCGTTTAAATGAACAAATGTTCATAAGAATCTTTTAATACAAGTTGATCTCGTTTTAATATATAGATATTTATAAATATGATTATGTCTTTGTTTACAACTTAATAACTTATGTATGTACAAGTTAGTATTAATAATATCTTTTACCATTAGTTGATCTGGTTTTATTATATAGATCTTTATAAATATGATTATGTCTTTGTTTACAACTTAATAACTTATGTATGTAAGTTATTATCGATAATATCTTTTATCATTAGTTGATCTCGTTTTAATATATAGATTTTTATAAATATAATTATGTCTTTGTTTATAACCTTATGTATGTACAAGTTAGTCTCGATAATATCTTTTATCATTAGTTGATCTTGTTTAAATTAACAAATATTCATAAGAATCTTTTAATATAAATTGATCTCGTTTTTATATATATAGATCTTTATAAATATGATTATGTCTTTGTTTACAACTTAATAACTTATGTATGTACAAGTTAGTCTGATAATATCTTTGATCATAAGTTGATCTTGTTTAAATGAGCAAATGTTCATAAAAAATCTTTTAATATAAGTTGATCTCGTTTTAATATATTGATATTTATAAATATGATTATGTCTTTGTATAATGTATGTACAATTTCGTCTCGAACATATCTTTTATCATTAGTGGATCTTGTTTGAATTAACAAATGTTCATACGAACCTTTTAATATAAGTTGATATCGTTTTAATATATATATATATATATATATATATATATATATATATTTATAAATATGATTATGCCTTTGTTTACAAATTTATAAGTTATAAGTTTTAAGAATAAGATATTCAAGTTTTTCAGATATAGTTTAATATAAGTTGATCTCGTATACATATCTTATATTTTAACAAATATGTGCAAACTTTTAAGATAAGAGTTTTAATAATAAAATGTACAACTTATACGTGTACAACTTTATAATATATAGTATATTAGATTTTAATGAATAAAAAAAAAATATAAAGATAACTTGGACTTTGGACTTTCACATTTGATGTTTGAACTACTACTCTACTAAGGTGCTTAATTTGCTTACTAATTAGTTATATAGACTTGTAACTTCGTTTGAATTTTCAACCGGATTATTCAGATCTGCCGGGTCATCCAAGTCAATCGGGTCAGGATACGGTCGTTCGCATCAGCCGAATAATGATCCGATCCGATCCAGCTAAACTAAATTCGAAAATTTTAAATAAAAATAAAAATAAATAAATAAAGGTAAATTGTCCCCCCAAAGGGCCAAGGCCAAAAACCGAGCGATCAACTTCCCGACTCATCTTCGACCTATCGTTCAAGTAGAGTCCCCGAGAGTTTTCCCCGTGTCCAATTCCCTCTGCTAACCCTAATTTAGACTCCAAACCCTAGTATGCATTCCTCCTCCATCATGGCCAACGATTATCTCGACTCCCGTCGCAAGCACCCTCATTCTCCCTCCGACGACGACTCTCAAGACCGTTCCAAGCGCCACAAGCACCGCCATCGCCATCATCACCACAGTCGTCACCGCCGCCACCGCCACAGCAAGAATAACGACGACGAAAGGAGAGGTATCGTTGACGCCGCTAATAATGGCGACGACAACGTTGGTGTTGTCCTCGAGCAGATCAAGAAAATTGCTGTTTCCGACAACACCAAGGCTGACTCGGATATGGAAGAAGGTGAGATTATCGAGGACGAGGCCATTAAGGAGGTATCGGATTCAGAATCGGGGGAAATTAGGGCTTTTGGTGCTCCGAGCGGTTCTAACACGGTCTGTTCCCATCAATTTTATCTTGCTTCATCGTTTTTGCGGATTATATCTATACGATAAATTAGAGAAGTATATCTTTCAAAAAGTTGAACTGAAATTTTATCTTGCTTAAGGATCTATTCGATGACTTTATTTTCTTTGTATGGTGGCAGAATGAAATATCCACTCTGCTAGTTTTTTTACTCATCTGACCAACTTGAGTGTCTTGTGTTTTAGAGTTTTCAATTTGATTGATGAGCCGTTGTACAGATGATGACTACATATAAAGAGCCTGCTTGCATTAATCTATATATTTCCGGAAGACAATGGATTGCAATGCGCATTAAGTTGTAAGAATTAGTTGAATGGAACTAGTATATTCTCCTATTCAATAGAGTTTTTTGGTTTTATTTTCTCACTTGTTATTCCAGTTTCTTGTCTTTCCTATAACATTGTGTATTTGGTGCTTATGTTTCATTGCGTTTTGTTGTAGAGAGTTGATGATGATGATCTATCATTAGTCGACGATAATGGGAAGCCTATTGGGGAATTGAAGTCCCTAGGGAACGGAGGTGTTTATGGTAATCTGTTACTCCACTCAAACTCATTGGCTGATTCGAACAATCCTGACTTTGAAACTGACAATAGTGAGTTACCTTCTGCAGAGAACAATGCCAGCGGAGAAATTGGCTATGAATTAAATAAAACTGACAAAGTTGAAGCTACATTTAATAGAAGATCCCACTCTCCTGTAAAAGGAAAGAATAAGGAGAAGGGGCTTAGTAGTGCTGACTTTGCTAGGTTGGACATATCCAATAGACTGTCACAGTCACCATCTCATGTAAGATATCAAGACGAAGGATCTCATAGGAGCCGGTCAAAGTCTCCCAGTTTTGCGAGAAGGAAATCTCATGAGAGTAAAGAGAAGTACAAAGACAGGAAAACGAGGAGAGAAACAAAAATCACAGATAGGGATCATGAGGAAGAACGACGACATCACGAGAGAGACCGAGAAAGTGGCAGAATCAGAGAAATTAAGAAGGAAATAGAAGATAATAGGAAGAGGGAGAAGCGTCAGGAGAGAAGCAGAGATGGTATCAATGATGGAGAATTTGAAGAACTTAAGTACAGGAGGAAAGAATACAGAAGCAGCAGGGCAAGGGATCTTTCACGGAGGGGATATAGCCCTCCTTCACATGTTGATAGGGATATGGAGAGAGAATTGGATGATAGGGATAGATTAAGGGATGTTAGTGAGAGGCATAGGGACAATGGAAATGACAGGCGCAGAGGTAAGGATAGGGATGTAAAGAGTGATAGTATTAACCGGCACTATGGACATGGTGATGAAGATAGATATGGTGATCATGGTAGATCTCATGACTCTAAACATCGTGTAAATGATAGCGAGGATTATCATAGGAACAGTAGAAGGATTCGTGACTCGGAAAAAGATTGCAGCTCTAGGGGTGATTTTTTAAAGCAAAGTGAGCTCAAAGTGTATAGGTATTTTTCTTCATCATTTCACTCTTCTCTGATTAAGCTATAATAGAATAGTTTGTGCTTCTGTGGGGAATTGTTTTTTTTTTTTTTTTCATTTCTATTTATCCTAATTTACTTCTTTGTCTCTCTTGTCTGAATCACAGGAATGGAGATAGTCAAGATGACTACCCTGAGAATATGGAATTGGAACTTGTGGATCAGGAGGAAGAGGATATTAACAGAATAAAGGAGGAGAGCAGAAAGCGAAGAGAAGCAATTCTTCAGAAATATAGAACTAAAGAGTTGCAAAAAAAGGTTGAGCCCCAGGTAGACACTGCTGGAAAAGGTATAAACTTTGTTTGTTGCTTTTGTTTCTTGGTCTTTGTTTCAGTCTAATTTCTTTATCATAGAAAGTTTGGTTAGTAGCGTTTTAGATCAACATACATAACCTATTCCATAATCAGTCAGCAGCCTTAGTAGTACAGAATGGATATCATTGAGATTCATATGTTATGTATTGCCTTGTTTGCATATTTTAGCTATTGACCTTACAACCGTCTATTTTGTACATTTAATTTTATATTTGGATATACTACAGAAAACCAATCTTAGTATATCTCTGTTTGCACGAAATCACCTTCTGTAGGCAAAGTTGGATTTAACCACCCATTATCAATACTTTAACAAGCAAGTTCACATGCATTCCTTATATGTATTTTTAAACTTTATAAAAAACGTGTTCTGTGATCCCCAATACCCCTCACACTAAATATGTCTGAATAAGTTGTATTTTGGTCAAATGAAAATTTTCTTATAAAGGGTGGTTTGTACAAAGTGATTTTATGGTGGTTTTCTGCAGTTCACCATAGTATTGTTCAATTAAGAACATTTTATTGGTTTCTTTGAGTTGATTATCAAAGAAATGCTGTTTCATTGTGTATGTAATTTAGCAACAAGATTTGGAGGTAGATTTATGCATGCTGTATCCTTTAATTTAGTCACGGGACAGGTTTCTGTCAGTTCATTTATAACTTCATATTCTAGTGATGCTAGTCTTTGTCCAAAGATTCAATTTATGCATTTTGCATGCAGGTGCTGTATTCTACATATCTAATTTCCAATTGTTTAATGAAACGTTTCTAGGACCTGATAAGGAAATTTCTGGAGAACCTTCTGGTGTGTTGCTTTCCCCACATTCTCTTCAAGGGAGCACTGCTGAGAAGGTTTCCCAAGCCTTTTCTATGGGAAAATCACCTTCTCAAAATGAAACCTCTACAGTTGAACAGAGCTCAGGTGCAGTAGCTCTGGGAGAGGGTACTCCAAAGGTTTGTACTTTGCCTTTTGAATATTGAACAAACCTGGATCTGATACTCTTACATTTAGATGATGGGACCTATATTACTGTGGCAGAATCATAAACTATCTATAATATTATGACAGTGCTTAGAAACACAAGACTGTGCAGTTATATAATCTTTACTTACATTTCATTTATCCGTAATATGAAACTCTGGTGCGTTTAATCAACTTTGTGCAGAGCGAAAGATCAAACGACATGTTTTGTGATGATATATTTGGGGATTCTCTGGATGGAGTTCGTAAAACGGTATGAACTAGTATATCTTACTCCTTATTCTGTCATTTATCCTCGGGGTTTGGCTTATACTGTTTGGTACATGAATTTGGTTCTGCAATACTGGGCTTTCCTCTGTTTTCTTCCTTTTCTCTTTCATGAATGAGCTTCCAATTATGTTAATTTGTTTTTATTCTTTTGTTAGGGAAGAAAATTAATGAATAATTCCGGTGGAATAGTCAATAAAAAAGGCAAAAGTTTACCTTTTTTCATTTGCTTTCTGGATAACTAACACACTGTCATGCTAAGTACTGTTTGAGCTGGGAAGGCTTTTCTCCTTTGAGGATGGGCTATCTACTTGTCTCTCTGACTTGCATTTAGGATTGTCCTTTTCAATGAAAGGATAAATGAGATGAGATCTTACTAGCTTCTGATGTATTTATCTTTTTGTTATTACCCAAAGCACACACTGAGGTCTATAACTTCTGTAGAGGTTATAGCTTGACCTTAATGTAGAATCTTCTAATCGAGTAATTGCTATGATATTGTCCCTTTGATAGGATAAAGGAGATGGCGTACTTGTTGAAAGAAGCGGTCTTCATGATAATTGGGATGATCCAGAGGGTTACTATGGTAAGTTTTGTGTCATTCTCCACATCACTATTTTCATGTGCTCATTTTTTCTGCATAATGGTGTATATATAGTAGGTGAATAACTTTTTTATTTTAATGTTCAGTGTGTATTTTATTGATATATGCTGTGTACCAGGGCAATTTTTGTGTTCATGTCAACCTATGGATTATTTCCCTTTTATACATTATTGTATGTTCTTAGGATAGATTGCTCATAGGATCATCATTTTGCTATTCTTTTTGAAACACAATATTTTAGCACTGCTTTTGGTTTTATGCTTGGATAAATTTGGTAAACATCAAAACAATGATTATCTACAGAATCATTTGGTTGGGCTTGACTCACTTGAGTAATATTTCTGATTAGAAAATTTTAGATTCTGCCCTTTCTGGAATAATTATGAGGCTAAGGCTATCAGTTGTAGAGAGCATCAAATCATTGCATCACTATGTCAATTGTGCTGTCCAAGTCCAATGATGGTGGGATCAGTTCAGATCATTTCTTTGTATCACCTGTATTTGCAGCAACATTCTGCTATTCATTGAGAAAAATTCGTTAGTAACATTAGTTCATGCTAAAGATGATTGACACTGCAGTAAATAAGTACTTTTCCATCATTTTTTATGTGTGTTTGCTTTTAGGTCCTGTATATGTTATTGCCTGCCAATTATATTAAAGTTAAGGACTTCCTTTTGTAGGTTATCGCCTTGGGGAGATACTGGATGGTCGTTATGAAATTACAGCTGCTCATGGAAAAGGTGTATTTTCGACAGTAGTTCGTGCTAAAGATCTTAAAGTTGGAAATGGTGACCCAGAAGAAGTGGCAATAAAGATAATACGCAGTAATGACACAATGTAAGTAATCTCCCCCTCACCCACCTCTTTCCCTCCATCTATTTTCCTCCCTCTACATAACTCCACTCTCCCCCAAGTATGAAGGGTGGGTTACCCCAGTTGATTTCGTCTAATGTTTCATACTACATCCGATCTAACATATATATAGTATTAGAATTTGAATTTGATCAAGTATAAGTGTCGTTTTAGGTTTTCTAGACAAATTATTTAGGGTGTGTGATGAGTTTTTTTTATCGAAAATTGTTTTCGTTGACTATTCCCACTCTTGGTTAAAAAGGCTGGTGTAAATTTCATACATGGTAATGTAGAAAAACTTTACAAGAAAAATGGCATTTATTTTAGATCAAAGGAAGTCTTTTATACATGGAGCGTGCTTCTAATCATTCCTGGGATATTTGTTTGGGGACTTACTGCCATTTTTAATTTTCTTCTATGCAGGTTAAAAGCAGGTATGGAGGAGTTGGTCATACTAAAGAAATTAGTTGGGGCAGATCCCGATGACAGGCGGCACTGCGTTCGCTATATTTCAAGCTTCAAGTACCGTAATCATCTTTGTTTAGTTTTTGAATCCCTGAATATGAATTTAAGAGAGGTTCTAAAGAAGTTTGGTCGTAATATTGGCCTTAAGCTAACTGCTGTGAGGGCATATTCAAAGCAACTATTCATCGCACTGAAGCATCTCAGGAACTGTGGTGTCCTTCACTGTGACATAAAGCCAGACAATATGCTGGTAATATATGCGCTTCTGCTTTTCACCGAGCGGCATCTTTCTAATTTGATTACTTAACAAAATTCTCACTTATTTCTAATTGTTTTATGAAAACAGGTGAATGACGCGAAAAATGTGCTGAAGCTTTGTGATTTTGGGAATGCAATGTTTGCTGGTAAAAATGAAGTGACACCATATCTTGTGAGTCGATTCTACCGTGCCCCGGAAATTGGTATGTTATTCTATGGTTTCACAAATACTCTGTCTGGCTGTTTATTATTTCTTTTGTTCTTCTGCAAGCTCAATCATTCTGTTTTATCTTTGCAGTCCTCGGTTTGACTTATGATCATCCTTTAGATATGTGGTCAGTAGGTTGCTGTCTGTATGAATTTTATTCTGGGAAAGTCCTTTTTCCTGGTCCCACTAACAATGACATGCTTCGTCTTCATATGGAACTCAAGGGCCCTTTCCCAAAGAAGATGCTTCGTAAGGTTAGATTTGCATTTCCTCAAGCATTTTTGTGGGGTTTGGTGACTTGATTACATACATTAGCAATCAGGTATGGTATGGTTTTTCAACTAAAAATATCTCCTATTCCTCTGATTTTGCAGGGAGCTTTTTGTGATCAGCATTTTGACCAGGATTTGAATTTTCTTTCCATTGAAGAGGATGTTGTGACTAAGAAAGTAAGTGTTGCTATATCTTTATTTAATATCTACACTTTGTTGTATCTTCAATTTAAATTGTTTCAATTTTCTCTCCAACTGATTATTCCATGCATTTCTATTTTTACAGATTGTGAGGAGGCTAATTGTCAATATCAAGCCAAAAGACATTGGCACAATCATTAAAGGTTCTCCTGGGGAGGATCCAAAAATGTTGGCCAACTTTAAAGATCTTCTTGATAAAATCTTTGTTTTGGATCCTGATAAGAGGCTGACAGTTTCACAAGCACTGAATCATCCATTCATCACTGGCAAGTGAATGTAATGATGATTGATCGACTCACTTGAAAAAACGCTACACACTTGAATTGCTGCTTAAATATAGACCAATCTCTTATCAGTGGAATTACATTACTTTATCATCTGGTGCTTAAAGAAGCTTTGGAGTGTATGCTCAACACTGACGATTATTGAACTCCAAAGGAGTAGTCCTTGGTGTCAAACGCCACTTGCAGGTCTGATGACGAGTGTGTTTCTATTTTCTTCTGTTGTAAAGTGTAAACATTCTCGATGATGACAATAAGTTTCAGTTCCCGAAATTCTTTACATTTGTACAAATGCCAAATGTTTTCTGCTCTTGTGTTGATTTATAAATTGGAGTAGTGTAAAATGGAGGATGTTAGTTATTTAAATTATGGCATCTCTTTTGTCTGCATTTGCCTATACCAAGTCCTATTTATTCTTGAACCAGGATCTTAAGAAGCCATCTAGCTCTTGGTATACTTTATCTATGTAGTTCTAGTCATTCTTTCACCACTTTATTTCTTGCATTATTTTATGTTTTGCTATAATGTCGCTTTTTCATTCAGGAAAATTTCAGTTTTGAGGTCATCTTCCGGTTCTTATATGCGTAGCAGGCACCCAAAGAAAAGAATGATCTCAAGGCTAGAATTTCATATTTTCAATGATAAGAGATTCTATTGTTGTCTTGTCACTTATTGACATAATAAAACTGCTTGCCGAGTGATCTCAAGGCTGCAAAAAGAGAAGCATGAAGCCATATCGTTATTGGTTGAACCGAAAGAAAATAATGGATCACCAGCAAAGACAAGGTCCTGTGTATCAATGAAGCCATATCGTTATTGGTTGAACCCAAAGAAAAGAATGGATCACCAGCAAAGACAAGGTCCTGTGTATCAACAAGTTTTTGAAATGATTCTTATGTAGCTATCAATTTATATCTCTTACTACTACTAATTGGTTCCTTTTGCTATTCGTTACTCTAAGGTACATGATTTGGCCTTGTGCTTAAATAAATTCTTTTTGAACTAAAACCAAATACATCTATATATCTTCTACAAATATTACTAAAACAACTCTCATTTTGCTCACGTGTTAACTTTTAAGATTTACATATTTATCATTGATTACTTTATAATTTTTTTTTTATTAGAATTAGTAAACCTTTATCATACCACGTCACTTTTGTTTAAAAAAATCTACTTATCCACCAATCAAAATTAACTAATTGATATACTATAATTTAATTTTTTTGAAAAAATCTCAGGCAAATCTTCTAACCAAAATTTGAACATTTTTTAAACTTAAAATTAAATCAGTAAATGATACCATTGATAATCAAAGTTCACTCTCATCATTTTCATTTCTTTCAATAAAAATAATAATATATTAATACTCTAATAACATTTTGTTTCCATAGATTTTAATTATGTCATTTCATTTGTTAAAAAATTATACTTTAATCCTCATAGATGTTAGTCATATTAGTTAATAAAAATGACTAAGTTTAGATAAAATATAAAATACATGATGAATAAAACTAAAAATTTAATATTTTATAGATTAATATCCATTACATGATGCATAAAAGTAAACAAAAATTATTTAGTCAAAACTCTCACATGGTGTTGGCACTAAACTAGTATTATTATAAAAGCAAATCAAACGTTTAGTTCATAATACATAAAAAAAAAATCAATTATACCATTTGATTTTTTTTATCATAGATAAGATAAAGACGGTATTCAACAAAAATAGCATCAAAATCAAAATATGGACATTAAAATTGTAAATCTGAAAAATAACAAAACATGAAAATCAACATCCATGTATGTACACAGCGCGTTGCATTGTCCTAAATGTCAACATAGCCATTAAGGGCGTGTTTGTTAGTAGATTAGTCAAGGTTATTTTAGATTATAATTTGGGGATTAATTTTATTGACATGTTTGATTGAAGATGTAAATTTTAAGAGAGATTATAGAGGAGATTATTATGGATTAAAAATGGCTAAAAAATATCCTCCCTCCAGCAAGGTTAAAGGAGATTAATTTCTTTTAATTATTATAGATTCCACATATACCCTCACATAAACAAAACCCGACACAAAAGAAAAACGAAAAGGAGCGCTTGTCAATCATAGCCGTCTACCCCAAGGGTCCTCTCCGATCGCCTCACTGGTTTATCAAGTCATTAGTTTGTTCCATTAATCGCCGATTATTGGCTTGATCTCGATTTCATATGTGTGAAGATCTTGAGGGTGAAACTGTAAATTTCTATTAATTAAGCCCATTAAAAAGCTCTTACCAAACCGTCCATCTAAATTATCTTAAATTAATTAATCCCTAATAAATCCTATGTAAAATTTTAATCTCTTTTAATTTCCATCTAAAATAATCTTCAAAATAATCCTAATCTACTAACAAACACACCCTAAATTGAGCCTTTTTATTTTGAATGATTCCTCGAAGCAATGAAATTCGTTTATTGAGTCTAGATCCGTTTGTTATGTGGAATTACTGAGAAAGAACAAAATTCAACAAAAAAAGAAAGACAACACACAAGTTTATAGTGGTTCACCCAATAAAGGTTACATTCACTTTCTAAAGAGAGATTTTATTAAAGAGTTTCAAAATACATATAAACAAATGATAACTAGGTTATCCGGGTTAATCGGATTAGTTTGAAGGCAGAGGGAACCCTACAATATAGAGTAAAAAAAAACTTTATACTTGGACACCAAGTATAAGACTGAGCGAAACAGAAAAACCAAAACAAAAGATAATCCCAATTCAATGCATATCAACAAATCTTCACCTTGACTTGAATCCTCACACACATACCAAATGCATTCCAAACCAACTCCTCTCTCTATCTAGACGTGTCCCTTGGACACTCAACAACTTATGACATTTAGCAAGTTCAATCAATGTTGGAACTTGTTGTGAGGTACCGACTTGGTAAACAATCAGTAGGATTATCAATACTCCTTATTTTCTTCACCCTAATCCTCTTCTCACTTCTCCATAAATAATAGTTGAAGTCAATATGTTTAGTCCTCTCATGATGAACCTGATCTTTGGCCAAACAAATTACACTCATATTGTCACAGTATAAAACTGATAGAATGTTTTTATGCTATCTTTTTAGTATAGTTTTGTGTGTTTTTCTCAGTTTTTACATGGGATATAACATCTACTTTGTTGCGAGTACTTAAATGCATCAAAGAATGTCTACTCCCCCTTTGTCTTTTGTTCTTAGGTGCTTTTAGGTCCAAAATGGAGTTTCAAGGAGAAAAATCCATCAAGAGGAGGAACACACATCAACATGCAAGAAAGAGAAGGAAATAAAGGACGGAACCTCATGGTAAACAATGAAAAAGGCCAAGATCAAGAATTGAAGTGAAGACTCGTCCATAAGGAGATGCAAGTTCACTTGGATCAAGTAAAGTCCCTCACTCGATGACCCAGACAAAGAAGAAGGAGTACTTGAACCAAGGAACTTAGGCTCTCCCAGCAAACTGGAATCAGCTTGAGCCAAAATCCACCCGGACAAAGAAGAAGAGCCACTCGATCGACCACTCGATCGATGTGGAACACACCTAGCTCAAGACAAGTAACCTCAATCGAGTTCTCTTTTCACTCGATCAAAGAAGACTTGACACTCAACTGACTTAGAATCAACATGAATCGAGTGAAATGAAAAACCTGAAAGAAGTGGTGGTGGGCAAGAATTTCCATTCTACTCGATCGAATGACACTTCAACATAGATCGAGAGGTTTATTCATTGTCATGGCAAGGCATCTTAGAAATGTATGAAAAATACTTGCCTCATTTACATAAAAACAAAATAAAAATAAAAACAGCGATCGATGATAAATATTACAAAATAAAAAGAAAAACATTCATGCTTCTATTTTCTTCTGTTGTAAAGTGTTAACATTCTCGATGATGACAATAATTTTCAGTTCCATAAATTCTTTACATTTGTACAAATGCCAAATGTTTTCTGCTGATGTGTTGATTTATAAATTGGATTAGTGTAAATGGAGGATGTTAGTTATTTAAACTATGGCATCTCTTTTGTCTGCATTTGCCTATGTCAAGTCCTATTCATTATTGAATCAGGATCTTAAGAAGCCATCTAGCTCTTGTTATACTTTATTTATGTAGTTCTAGTAATTCTTTCACCACTTTATTTCTTGCATTATTTTATGTTTTGCTATAATTTTGCTTTTTCATTCAGGAAAATTTCAGTTTTGAGGTCATCTTCCGGTTCTTATATGCGCAGGCACCCCTGTACAAGGTATTTTGACCACCATATTATCTTGAGAATTTTGACCACCACATTAAATGCCCAAACTTTGGAGTGGATGTATGAATATTAATAAAGCTAGGAACTTAGGAACATATTCTCTGGTTGACCCCATCATATTCTTCATACGATAAGTCATCTATATTAGGTTGTGGACTATACTCAGAGCTTAGCGAGACGAGCTTTGACATGTTCATGTTCAACTTATTTAGAAACAATTTTAATGTTCAACTTGTTTAGAAACTAACCAATCATAATTTTTAACTGTGCTTAAAATGTCCTCATATTCACCTTGTTTTAAATGTGAATGAGTATGTGAGTTTTTTCCGAGTTAAACTCGAGTAACTTGACCCATATAACATTGTTATTAGTGCATGATCACAAACACGAAGATTATTGAAATTGAAGCTTGATGTAGTATTTTCAAAGTATCTAATCTCAGCATCCTGTTATGCTAATTTCAGAGAGCATTAAAGATTCGGTAAAAATTCTCCCCCAGCATCCTGTTATGCTAATTTCATAAAATAGATTCAACATAGCTTGTGGAAAGCAGGAAAACAAATTCTAACATTAAAGATTGCCAATGTTATACAAAAATAAAACAGATTCAACATAGCTTTTGAAAAACAGATTATAACATTAAAGATTGCCAATGTTATACAAAAATAAAACTTATATGGATTGATGCTTCATCCAACTGTTTTTCTCAAAATGAGTAAAACAAAGTACTCAAATGATTCATATTTCAGGATTTGTATGAGAGTTTACCGCGGTATATGTGCTGAAATGACGATGTGTTATCATGTAAATCTCGAACAATTAGCTCTTGTAATGGAGCTTGCATTGAGTAATCCTAACATGATTTAATTACAAAGATGGTTATTCGACCAAGCTAGCCAAAGAGTTGAGATTAAAACCTAATATACTAATATAGCATTATCAAACACGCACGTATGACGTATCCTCCTTCACCCTCCTTGATCGTTACTATACAACTCAACAATTTTCTTATTATTTCCATCACTAACTTCTCGAAGAATGACAATGCTAAATATTGCATGATAAATCGTCAATCTTACAAAACCCATTTGCACGGTACGTGTCATCTTACACGAATCGTTTATAGGTCTGTGGCTTGTGAAAGCGCTGAACGAGAGACCATACTATATGGAGTGGAGCATCTGTGTTCGAGCCACGATCGAGCAGCACCTAAGAGATGCAGGGTCAACGAGAGACAATATGTATCTACACAGCTGCACTGTCTGAACTCTGAAATGCCAACATAACCATTAAATTGGTCTTTTAGTCTAACCAATAGAAAAGGTCATTTACATGAGAAAACTCAATGACTGAACCTGAACATCCGATAATAGATTATCCGGTGCTTTGATGGGTGTTTTATTATAATATTCAAAGTAGAGTGCTTAAATAAAGTTTGGGAAATTTAGGATGGTATCCTGTGGTTTGGGATTTCGGATTTTGCCCAAGAGTTTTTTTGAGTTCGAACAGTACCCTTAAATTGTATACTTTTTTGGATTTTGGCAAAATTTAGTTAAGAAGTCAAACAGTCCTTATGTTTTTTATAAAAAAAAAAAAGAAATTAAAAAAAAACAAAATAAAGAAAATAAGGATAGTAAAATTAGTCAGAGATTAATCTCCTCTGTTCGACGTTTTTTTACTCAGTTCTTCGCTCCATTGCCTCGCTCGTCAGCTAGGGCACCAGGGCTCTCTCCATCGTAGTCTCGCTCCATCGTCGGCGTGGTCTCCTCCGCCAAGACTAGGGTTGTCCAGGCTCTCTCCATCGTCAGCGTGTCTCCGTCGGCGTGGTTTGCGTGTGATTTCTCACCTCCGCCGCTCCTTCACCACCCGACTGTCCTTCACACCTCCGCTGCTTAGGCTAGGGCTAGGTTCTCCTCCGCCGCTCAGGCTCCTTCACCCCGCCGCTCCTTCTCCACCGATTCTCCTCTTTCGCTCTTCCCTCTATTGCAGGCTCGTTTCTCCTCCATTTATTATCCAGGTATGAAAAATTTAGACCTATTCCTTTGTAGATTTATGAAAGATTCGGATCTTCTATGTTTCCAAGTCTGAAATTTGGATTGTAATTTGAACATTTATGAGAATTATGACTTCTGATTTTTTTTGCTCTCTCATTTCGTGTTTCGGGTATAAATTGGAACAACAATTGGAAGATAATCGTAAGTCTGAAATTGGAACCGTTTCGGGGTATAAATTGGAACCATAAGTCTGAAATTTGGACCTATTCCTTTGTGCTCTCTGATTTTTTGTGCTCTTTGAACATTTATGAGAATTATCCAGGTATGAAAAAGTTAAAATTGTATTCATCTTATTGTTTATGTTCATCTCGTTTGAAATTGTATTCATCTTGCTGAATTTTGGAAAGAGCCCGGACAACCCTAGTCTTGGGCGGAGGAGACCACGCCGACGATGGAGCAAGACTACGATGGAGAGAGCCCTGCTGGCCTAGCCGACGAGCGAGGATGGAGCGAAGAACTGAGTAAAAAAACGTTGAACAGAGGAGATTAATCTATGACTAATTTTACTATCCTTATTTTCTTTATTTTGTTTCTTTAATCTTTTTGTTATAAAAAACATAAGGACTGTTTGACATGAGTGAATTTGGGTAAAATACGAAAAAGTATATAACTTAAGGGTACCGTTCGGACTTAAAAAATTCTTGGGCAAAATTCGAAATATACCAAACCACAGGGGTATCATCCAAAATTTTCCGTAAAGTTTGTGCTCATGGGTGAATTCGTGAGCTGGAAAAGTTGACACTCCAACTTCTCTCTTTGGTAAAGTACTGATCCGATCTTGAGTGGGTAAATTACGTCATTGGTCCCTAAACTTTGAAACGTTTTTCTTACTAGTCCCTAAAGTTTAAACTTCGCTTACTAAGTCCCTAAATTTTAAAACATTTTTCTTATTAGTCCTTAAAGTTTAAACTTCACATACTAACTCCCTAAACTCTTAAACATCTTTCTTATTAGTCCTTTAAGTTTAAACTTCTCTTACTAAGTCCCTAAACTAATGAATATTTTACGATCATGACCCTTCCGTTACTCTAAATTGACGTGACATATAACATGTGAAAATCATTTAACGATTTGACATTATTTATATTTCTCTCTCTTTTTTTTGATAAAAAAACTTCTATATTGATCAACATCATGGTTTAAGAGAATAAAAAGAAGGTTTAAGTTAATAATATATTGTGATTGAATGTTTGATGTTAACTACTTTAGGACTCGTGATGTGCATGAGTACTTTAATACACAAAAACGGTGAAAATAAATCCCGCAAATCCCGATCGTATCCTGGTCTAGATCTCGTCTCAATCTCGACGGAATTTTATTAAAAAAGCAATTCCGTCCCGTCAATAAATATATTTAATATCAAAATATTATAAATAATTTTAATCATTATAAACTTAAAGCACGTCAATTGCAAAATAACAACTAAAAATTAAATAATTGAAATTGTTAGTAAATATTTATACCCTTAAAAATAAATAAAATTTAAAAGTGAAAATTTTAAATTTGAAAATCACCAAATTTGATATATATATATATATATGACTTATAAACATCAAAAATTTAAAATTCGAATATAAAACAAAACAGCCATATTGTATAAAAAATGAAAATTGTTAGTGAGTATTCATACCCTTAATTAAGACTGAAAATCACAAAATTTGATGGATTTTGTTGATATTGTTAGTAAAAATAAAAATAGGCGTAAAACAAACATTTTTAGAGGAGTGACATTTTAGTAATATATGACTATTTGGCTTAAATTCTTGATTCTTAGCGTGTCACATCAGCAATCCATACGCAACTTTGGTGTATATATAAATATATTGTTACAAATTAGGGTTTAAGATATATAAACCTATTGCTATTTGATGATGTTAAGCTTTTATTTTGTTTTTCTAGCAGACTAGTGTTATTTGATGTTACACGTTATAAATATATAAGAAATTTATAAATTTATAACGATTAACATCAAATAACAATAGATTTCACGATTAACATCACACATTCAATCGCAATAGATTATTACCTTAAATCCTACTTTATTCTTATCCTCTTACACCTTAATGTTTATCAATATAAATGTGTTTTTTTATTTTATAAAAAAGAAATATAAATAATTCCAAATTATTAAATGGTTTTTTACATGTCATTCATCATGTCAATTTGGAGTGACGGAAGGGTCATGAACGCAAAACATTCATTAGTTTAGGGACTTAGTAAGAGAAGTTTAAACTTTAAGGACTAGTAAGAAAAACGTTTTAAAGTTTAGGGACTTAGTAAGCGAAGTTTAAACTTTAGGGACTAGCAAGAAAAACGTTTCAAAGTTTAGGGACCAATGAAGTAACTTACCCGATCTTGAGTACTGCCATTCACACAAAACCTATCTGTGAATGTACTGATTTTCCAAAAAAAAAATGGCAGCTGAAACTGCAATTCTTGTAACCGTAGCTACATCTTTGGCATCAGGCCTGCTCAAGGAGCTTTCCAAGAAAGCCATTCACACGGTGTCTAAATCCTCCACAGTTGCAGTCCTAAAATCTGCATTCTTCAAGCGTTTGGAGCCTCAACTTCGTCTCCTTCAAAAGGAACTCACCAAGTTGGATTCTGTGTTAATGAGAGTCCAATGCATCGATCTCACAAAGTGCGACCAGAACGATCGGGTGCTTCTCTGGCTGAAAAGCGTCAAGGACGCTGCTTTCTTTGCAGACAACCTGTTGGGTGAAATGATCTTTGAGAAAACCCGGAAACAAGCGTTGGGCAGACAAAGTCGTCTGAGAAGGCTTGTTGCATCCATACGCTTGTTTCAATTTCGTCAGCGGGTTGCTTGTCAGGTTAACAAGTTCATGTCTATGACTGCTGAGATTTATAAGGAAGCTGAAAACACGCTTAATCTCGCTCAACTTGCGGGAAATGCTCCGATCTACCAGCCAACTCCTACTATCTCTGCGGATCTGAGAGAGTTAAGAGAGAATCCGGATACCTCATTTGTTCTAGGAAGACAAGCGGATGAGGATCTGATCGTCAACAAGCTCTGTGGTCCGACCAATGATAATCAGTTACCTGTCATTGCCATAGTTGGAAGATCAGGTAATCTATTCTAGTATGTTTTATTATTGAAAAAAAAAAAAGAATTGTCCTTTTGTTAAGATACATATATGCATGAGAAGATCGATTATGAGAAAATGGTATTTGTTTACAGGTCTGGGGAAGACAACTCTAGCAAGGAGGATTTACAACAATAAAACCGTGGAAGAGCATTTCGGCAAGAAAACATGGATTTTCGTTTCTGATCACTTTAATCTGGAAAGGTTCTTGAATGAGATGCTTGAGTCTGTAACTGGAAAGAATCACAAGCTAACCAACAAAAACGCAATGGAAGAGAAGCTACAACAATGTCTGCAAGAGGAGAAAATGGGGTATTTGCTTGTTCTGGATGATGTATGGAACACAGACAAGCAATTGTGGAAATCCGTGGAAAATTCGTTGCTCAGAGTCATTAGTTGCACAAAAAGTAGGGTGTTGGCTACAACTCAGAGTTCTGATGTTGCATCTTGTATGTGCGCTTATCTAGCTCATGGGTTGAAGGACCTGAGTGATGCTGATGCTTGGGAGTTATTCAAGAAAACTGCATTTGCTAACAAGACTGGCGAGCAGTTAACCGATCTGGAGGATGTTGGAAGAAGAATTCTGAGCAAGTGCAAGGGTCTTCCTCTAGCGGTTAGAGTAATGGGGTCTATGTTGGGATCTATGAATAAGAAAAGCGAGTGGGAATCAGTGGAAAGAAGTGAAATATGGGGTTTATCTGTAGGCCAGTCCAAAATCATGCCTTGGTTACTATTAAGCTTCCATCATCTACCCGATGCATCAATAAAACAATGTTTTGTTCATTGCTCCATTATTATAGAGAAAGGGACTTTTGTTCATGAATCAGAATTGATCCGAAGTTGGATGGCTCAGGGGTTGATTGATTAAACAGAGGAAAGTGGATTGAGCATGAAGGATGTCGGAGAAGCTTATGTAAGAGCTTTGTCATCCAATGGTCTTTTACAAATGGACATTCGTCCAGATGGTTGTTACTTGTGGATGCATGATCTTGTACATGATCTAGCCTGCTTTATTTCAAAGGATACTAGCCTGATTGTAAAGAAGGCTTGTGATCTGCACAATGCTTTTGAAGTCGAACATCTGCGGATACTCGGTTCAGGTAGCCGGCTGACTTATTACAACCTCCCAAAAGGCAAGATGTACAGTAAGCTACGCACTCTGATCTGTACGCATGCCACCTTGTCTGTAGACTTTGCCGCTCAGGCGATATTTTTGCGTGATTTAAGGTTGATAGAATGTGGCATGACGGAGGTTCCAAGTTCAATTGGAAGGTTGAAACATCTGAAATACCTAAGCCTTCGTGGCAATGGGTTTGGTCACTTGCCTGAATCCATTGGGACATTGTTCAGCCTACAAACGATAGATCTTCGAGATTGTAGCTCCCTTGTTGAATTGCCCCAAGCAATTACATTATTATTTAGTTTAAGGCATATTATGTATTTTCAGAGGTTGTCTATTGTAATGCCAGAGGGAATGGAACAATTAACTTGTCTTAGGACAATTTCTGGAATTCAGTTACAAGGAAATGTTGGATTTCAAATACAAGAATTGAAAAATCTGCCACTGCTGTGTGGGGATATAGTCATTGATGGACTTCAACATGTGAGTTGCAAAGAAGATGCTTTGGAAGCAAGTCTGATAACAAAAGCTGGAATTTCATACATAGGCTTACAATGGGCCATGTTACGACAAGAAAACGATCGAGTTAGTAATGATGAAGAGATAATGGATGGACTTCGACCCCACTCTAACTTGGAAGGGATTCATGTGAGATTTTTTAAAGGTAAAAGATTCTCATCCTGGATACCTGATATGAAGAATTTAAAGGAAGTGAGTTTGTACTATTGTACACGATGTGAGAAACTTCCAACGCTTGGACAACTTGGGTATCTTGAAACGATTGATATAAGGAGAATGGATAGTATTGAAGTCATTGGAATTGAATTTTACTACAATGATGATGGTGAAAGAAGGGATAATGATGAGATGAGCAAGATGATCCTGTTTCCCCAACTCAAGCGTCTCCATTTATCATTTATGTGTAAATTGAGAGATTGACTTAAGCCGTTAGGGCCAATGTATGAGCTATTCCCATGCCTTGAGACTATTACACTAACTGGGTGTTCTAGTCTGACATCGTTTCCAAGCATTGAAGGACTCTCGTCGTTGCGTTCTTTGTCAATCAAAAAGTGTACAAGTCTAAGTACAATACCAGCCGGCCTCGAGAGTTGTATGTCTTTGGAGACATTAATCTTGGTGAAAATTGCAAAGTTGGGTTTAATTCCAGATTTGAGAAACCTGACCCGTCTAACAACGTTAAGACTAATTGGTTTCTCACGGCAAATGACGATACCTGAATGGCTAAGTGGACTATCTTGTCTTAGGGTGTTGGAGATAGGAGCATTAAGTAAGGAGCTTGAAGAATTTGGTGAAATTAAACACCTTCCTAAGTGTTTGAAAGTCTTGTATTTAGTTGGATGGCCAAAGCTAAAGTCTCTACCAACTAATCTTCGATTGCTCAATCACCTTGAGAAGTTGGCCATCAAAAATTTCGGAGAATTGGAGACACTACCGGGATGGTTGGGGGAACTCTCATGTCTACAACATTTATATGCTCAGTCTTGCCGAAAATTGACGTATCTGCCGTCACAGGATGCAATGGGACGCCTCACCAAATTAAGGATGTTCTATAGTCATTGTTGTCCTCTTCTTCAAGGAGGATGTAAAAGGAATGTAGGTGAAAGAGTGGCCTAAGATTTCTCACCTCACTTTTGATATTTTGTAGTGTTAACAATCCAGAATTATATATTTATGCAGTCTTTTTTTAGTCGGTGTTGTTAGTTGTCATGATTTATGTATTGTTTTCATAAATTTCACTATTTCAAGTAACAAAATTCACACTTCAGAAATATATATATATTTTTTTATCTCAATTTAAGTTTTTAAAAAAATTACGAAAATATTTGTTTTATCGGTTCTGAAAATTGATTTGATTTGAATTTACTAACTGCACATATCCAATTTACTTTTTAATATTTTCATAATTTTTATAACCATACACCTATTTTTTGTTAATTATTTTTCTACACGTCATCAAATTATTTTTTTGAGATCATACTCTTCCAACTTTCAGTTAATTTCAAACTTTGTTAATTTTATCAGCTTTTAGAACAATTCACATGAATCCATTTTAAATGAGTTACTCTGTATCCTTTAGAAGATTGTGTTCGAAAAATTGCTATAAATACTTAATCCCGTTTACTCAAATAGTAGTCGCATTTCATCGCTTTGGCAGTTCAAGTATTATTTCTTAGATTCGAGATTCCACACAGAGCATAAAGGTCTTTGAATAATTCATTTTCACTCGGTTTTTTTTATTAAGGGATGTTTAGAAGGCTTTTAAAGAGATTTTATAAATACTTGAAAAGGTTGAAAATTTTCAATTTAAAGATACTTTCCAAGCATCCCATAGCATCTCAAAAAGGAGATGTTCGTGGTTAAAATAAGATACTTCCCAAACATCACATGCCTCGAGTCTTATAAAACATGGGCATTTTTGTTGTAACAAGAAAGTACAGACCGAAACAATGAAATTAATGGAGTTGCAACAATACTTAGATTAACAATTTTTTAAAAAAAACCTGAGGTGCTATGTGCTGCATAGCCCACTCTGGACCAAATTCCTCTGCAAGACGTTTTAAGTTATGGGCAGCAGCATCACGGATAGAGTAAACCTGAATTAACAATTGCTTAGTATTTAAAAAGAGGTTCAAAAGAATTAGAAGAGCATGCACTGCATACAAAGGGCACCAAGAAATGCTAGTAGGAGCAAATCCATCAAGAAGAGCACTGTACTACATAAGATATGACTTTCTAACTACAAAGGACCATATATACCTTATCCTGCAACCACTGCATACAAAGGGCACCAAGTTTGTCATCAAAAAGCCCAACACCTAGCTGGCTTGCCAACAATGGTATGTACTCTATTATTGCAAGGCGTACTCTCCAGTGTCTATCCTCTGCAAGCTCGACAATAGCTGGCAACAGAGATTGAGAAAGCAAATCGATTCCAATAACCTGCAAAAATGGCAATTCAGATTGATGTCACATTTCAATTACTCTCCCCACTTGATATACAACAGGGAACAAAAACCCTTTCAGATAAAAAAGAAAGGGAAGAGATCTTTAAATTGATAGTCATGAAACTTGAAAAGTATAATGTTGAGGTGAATATCATATCTGGAACAATATTGATCACATGTTCTTATTCTGTGCACTATTCTTTCGCCTTCAGATTTAAAATTTCCATCAAAAGTTTGAAAGGAGAAACTTCCCGTAGTTGTTTGCTTTACTATGCTATAAACAAAAGTGATTGGCAATCATTGAATGGTAATTTTCAAACATCAGGTACGCATGGTTAAATGATAAATGTAAATAATTTAAGAGGAAAGAAAGATAAACAAAGTAGCTTAAACACTTTCTTTATTGTGTAAGAGAGACCTGATACTTATCTCCTTTTCACAACCCATATATATATAGTGTTTTTATAAGCATAACAACATAAAAAATTTAATTGTTTTTAATCTCAAAAACTTCTAACTTTAAACCTATGAATTAAAGTAAGTAAAAACTCTTCAAAAATAAATTATTTTTAATACTATTTTAAAAACGGATGAATTTAGACTAGTAACATTAAATCTCAATTCAACACTCCTCCTTGAGATTTCTCTTGCACACACCAAACTTCATCCTCAACTCTTCAAATCTGGTTTGAACAAAAGCCTTCGTCAGAATATCCGCAAGTTGATCACGAGAAGAGCAATGTTGCAAGTTGATGTCTCCAAAACTTTCAGCATCTCGAATTTATGGACTGCACTTGAATCTTCTCCTAGAATAAGCATATCATCAACATATAAGGAGATAATAAGAAGTACCTCTAGTCCAACCTTCTTCACGTACAAAGTTGCCTCATTCTTACTCCTCTGAAAGCCTTGTTGAAGCAAATAAGCATCAATTCTGCTATACCAAGCTCTTGGAGCTTGTTTTAGGCCATACAAAGCTTTTGTCAGCTTATACATCTTATCTTCACTTCCTTGAACTTCAAATCCCTCCGGTTGTTAAACATAAATACCTTCATGAAGTAAGCCATTTAGAAAAGCCGACTTCACATCAAGATGATAAATCTTCCACCCATACTTAGCTGCTAGCGCCACTAACAATCTGATTGTGTCATGTCGAGCAACAAGAGCAAATGTCTCCGTATAGTCAACACCTTTCCGTTGTGAGAAGCCCTTCACAACGAGTCTTGCCTTCAGCTTGTTTATAGAACCATCAGGATTGAACTTGGTCCTATAAACCCATTTGACCCCTATCACCTTCTGATTCTTTGGACAATCAACAAGCTTCCAGGTTGAGTTTTTTTTCAATCATCTTAATCTCCTCCTGCATCGCAATTCTCCAACCTTTGTCCCTCGTTGCATCAACGAAACAACTAGGTTCAGATGCAAAACTGCATCTCTCATGAATATCTTCTAATGTTCTTGTACCTCGGACAGAAACATCATCGTCACTATCATCATCGCCACTCTCACCTGTATTAGAGTTAGTAACAATAATGTCATTGTTTATAGACTGATTAATAATCTCAATCCCATCCTTCTCCCAATTCCACTCAGAACCTTCATCAAACTTGATGTCTCTGCTCACTATCACTTTTCCAGTTTTTAAACTGTAAATGCGATAGCATTTGGTGATTTGGCTATATCCGATGAAGATCCCAACATCGGCCTTCTTGTCCATCTTGTCTCGATGCACATCTGTTATATGAGTGTAACACAAACACCCAAAAACTCTCAAGTGTGCAACTGAAGCTTTGTTTCCATGCCACACTTCATATGGAGTTCTCCCTTTCAAAGCACTTGTTGGTAACAAATTCAACAAGTACACCGATGTGTTCACCGCCTCGGCCCAAAACTTCTTGGGAAGGTTCTTTTCATGTAACAAGCATCTTGACATTTCTATCACGGTCTTGTTCTTCCTTTCACTTGTCCCGTTTTGTTGAGGTGTATAAGGAACTGTAAAGTGGTGTTGGATTCCGGCATTATCACAAAACATCTTGAAATTTGTTGAGGCGTACTCTCCACCATTGTCAGATCTTAACTTCTTTTTCTGACAACCTGTTTGCTTCTCCACCAAGGTCTTAAAGTTTTGAAAGCAACTCAAAACTTCGGACTTCTTTTGTAGAAATTAATCCCAACACATTCTAGAGAAATCGTCAATAAACAACAAAAAATATTTGTTACCATTAAGAGACTCGACACTCATAGGTCCACATACATCCGAGTGTATGAGCTCCAATTTCTCACTTGCCCTCCATGTGCTATCCGCAAAAGGCAATCTGGTCTGCTTTCCGAACTGGCAAGTTTCACATACTTCGTGCGTTTCATGCACCATGTCAGGCATCTTTGGTAGATCCTCCACAAGTACCTGATCGGCCATTTGCTTCATTGTTGAGAAGTTGAAATGACCTAACCGCTTGTGCCAAATGTTGGAAGTATCCATCGTGGTTGTATAAGCATGCAAACCACTTTGCTTCCACTCAACCGGAAAAATCTTTTCCTTCATCTTTACCTCAAACACTTGAGCTCCACTTGAATCATAAATAATACAAGACATATCTTTGAACTGTATCCTATAACCCTTCTCCAGCATTTGCCCAACACTAAGCAAATTCTGGTCCAGTTTAGGCACAAACAACACATCATGTATGTGTTTAACACCCGATGATGTGTCAACCGCGACGACTCCTCTTCCCTTCACTTCTAGGTAGTCTCCATTCCCGACCTTCACCCTAAAATGATACGTTTCATCTAGTTTCACAAAGATGTCTGCATCATGTGTCATGTGGCTTGTACAACCACTGTCAACAAGCCATGACCCCTTCTTGTTTATTGAACACGTTGCAACAAACAACTTCTCCTCCATCCGATCTTCAATTTCAGCAACTCGAGCTTGCTGATTATTGTTGCTTTTGCAATTTCGCTCCACATGACCGACTTCATTGCATTTCCAACATCTTATTGTTGGTTTCGACCAACAATCCTTTTTCATGTGCCCTTGTTTCTTACACCGAAAACAAGTCACATCCTTCAAGTCTCTCTTTCCGCTACTTCCTTCACCTTCTCTTTTCTCTGTCGTCTTCTTTTCTCCCCATTTCTTTTGACTTCCTTGAAAATCCGCCTTTTGCTTTGCATAGAGAGCAACCTCAGTACTTTCTTCACGTCTTTGGGCCATTCGTTGCTCAACTGCTTGCAAAGAGTTTGCAAGTTCGGTTACGGTCATCTTCGAGATATCACGAGTATCTTCCAAGGAAGAAATTTTTGCCTCAAATTTCTCCGGTAAGGTCACCATCACCTTCTCTACTACCCTTTTTTCAGGAAATTCTTCGCCCAACAATCGAATCTGATTCACCGCTTTCATCGTCCTGTAAATATATTCTTTGACAGATTCAGATTCCTTCATCCTCAATAATTCAAACTCTTTTTGGAGATTGAATAATTGCATTTGATTGGTCCTCTCATTTCCTTCAAATTCCTCCTTTAGCTTGTCCCAAATCTCCCTCGCCGTTTCACAAGCCATTATTCTTGTGAAAATGGACTCACTTAGAGAAGAGTGCAAGACACTCATAGCTCTAAATTTTCGAGACACTTGGTTTTCATGCCTCTTTATCTTAGTCATTGTGGGATTTTCACCTAATGGAGGAATTTCGCCATCCGCTTCGATTGTATCCCAAAGTAGTTGACCTTTGAGATATGCCCTCATTTTCACAGCCCAAACGTGGTAGTTTACTACGGAAAATGACGGAGCGGAACTGGCATTTGTGTGGTTGTTAGAATCCATAAACAAAGGTAGGGTTTTTTTTTGTGGTGCTTCTTACTTGTTTTCTCTCACGCTCACAGATCCGGAAAGATCAATAGAGCTCTGATACCATGTAAATAATTTAAGAGGAAAGAAAAGATGAACAAAGTAGCTTAAACACTTTTTTTATTGTGTATTGTGTATGAGAGACTTGATATTTATCTCCTTTTTACAACCCATATATATAGTGTTTTTACAAGCATAACAACATAAAAAATTTAATTGCTTTTAATCTCAAAAACTTCTAACTTTAAACCTATGAATTAAAGTAAGTAAAAACTCTTCAAAAATAAATCACTTTTAATACTATTTTTAAAACAGATGAATTTAGACTAGTAACATTAAATCTCAATTCAACAGAACTTCCCATTCAATGATAAACGTTCTAAATACTCAAAGTCTCAAACACTACAAAGTTTTAAGAAAAGGGGAACGTTAGATGAATTTATATAAAATATTTAAAAAAATATCTAATTATATAATTTGGATTTATACCCCGAAACTCGTACCCGAAACAAAAACACAACTAAAGAAAGTGTATCAGTTCGACCATGTTAGCCAAAGACTAGAGATTAATTTAAACCTAATAAGGTATTACTAAACATGCACACATCCTCCTCGTTACCATCCAAAGGAACATCAACCTCATATAACTTCCTTATTATTTCCAGTACTAATCTAAGAATGACGGTTGATCGAAAGTTAATTCTTCAACCTATTATCTCCTCCAACAATGCTAAATATTGCATGAGATGCAACTCATCGTCAATCTTATCAAGCCTTTGAATACAAATCGTGTCAAATAAACCTGATACGAATATAAGTTGTTGTACACTACCAACACCACCCAACCCATTGCATGGTGCAATCTTACATAAATCATTTGTAGGCGTGTGGCTCGTTAAAGTGCTGAACAAGGGACCATACTATATGGAGTGGACATGTAAATGTAAATTTGACTGAGATGGATATTCTCTTGGTTCATACTTCATCAAGCTACAAATTTGACTGAGATAGAATAATAGGACATGTAAATGTAAATTTGACTGATAACAAAACAGCAAAATTAAAAGAATATGGAACTCGAGTTCATCAAAATTATCAGGTGCTTTAATGGGTATTTCATTATAATATTCCAAGTATGAGTGGTTAAGTTAAAATAATGAGTAGATAAGGGGGTGGTTGAATAAAGTTTGCACTTTTTCATCTATAGGTGAATTAGTGAGCTGGAAAGGTCGAATAACAAGTCATTTGCAGAGTCCATACTCCCGCTACTCTCTTTGCTAAAGTTGCGATCAACCCAAAATCTGTATATCGATTGAAAATTGATTTTCCACAAAAATGGTGGCTGAAACTGCAATTCTTGTAACCATAGTCACGTCCTTGGCATCGGGCATTCTCAAGGATCTTTCTAAGAAAGTTATTCATGCAGTGGCTGAATCATCCACAATTACCGATATCAGATCTGCATTCTTCAAGGCTTTGGAGCCTCAACTTCGTCTCCTTCAAAAGGAACTCGACAAGTTGGATTCTGTGTTATGAAAAGCACAGTATATTGATCCCACAAAGTGTGACCAGAACAATTTGGTGCTTCTCTGGCTGAAAAAAGTCAAGGAGGCTGCTTTTGTTGCAGACAACCTGGTCGATGAAATAGCCTATGAAAAAACCCGTAAACAAGTGTCGCCCAAGCAAAGTCGTATGAGTAGGCTTGTTCCATTCAAACACTTGTTTGATTTTCGTATGAAGGTTGTTCGTAAGGTCAACAAGTTCATGCCTATGACTGCTGAGATTTATGAGGAAGCTGAAAACACACTTAAACTCTCCCAACTTGTGGGAAAAGCTCTGGTCTACAATCCTACTCCAACTGTCTCTGCGGATCTGAGAGAGGTGAGAGAGAACCCGGATACCTCAATTGTGCTAGGAAGACAAGAGGATGCAGATGAGATCGTAAGCAAGCTTTGTGATCCGACCAATGGTCATCGGTTATCCGTCATTGCCATTGTTGGAAGATCAGGTAATGTGTTCTTGTATGTTTTAGAAAAGAAAGGAAATAGATTTGTCTTTATCTTAACATACATATGTATGTATGAGATGATAGATCATGTGCAAATGGTACTTGCTTACAGGTCTGGGAAAGACAACTCTAGCAAGGATGGTTTACGACAATCAAATTGTGGAAGAGCATTTCGGTACAAGAACATGGATTTTCGTTTCTGATCATTTTAATCTGAATAGGTTCTTGGATGAAATGCTTCAGTCTGTAACTGGACAGAGTCACAATCTATCCAACATTAGCGCAATGGAAGACAAGCTCCAAAAATGTCTGCAAGAAGAGAAAAAGGGGTATTTGCTTGTTCTCGATGATGTATGGAATACAGACGAGCAACTCTGGAAATCCGTGGAAAGTTCATTGCTCAGAGTCACTCGTTGCACAAAAAGTAGGGTGTTGGCTACTACTCAGAGTTTTGATGTTGCATCACGTATGTGCGCTTCTCCGGTTCATCAATTACAGGACCTGAGTTATGCCGATGCTTGGGAATTATTTGAGAAAACTGCATTTGCTAACAAGACCCAAGAGCAGGTAACCGATCTGGAGGATATTGGAAGAAGAATTATGAGCAAGTGCAAGGGTCTTCCTTTAGCGATTAGAACAACGGGGTCTATGTTGGGGTCTATGAATAAAAAATCCGAGTGGGAATCGGTGGAAAGAAGTGAAATATGGGGTTTATCTATAGGACAATCCAAAATTATGCCTTGGCTACTCTTAAGCTTCTATCATCTACCTGGTGCAACAACAAAGCAATGTTTTGTTCATTGCTCCATTATTATAGAGAAAGGCACTATTGTTCGTCAATCAGAATTGATCCAAGGTTGGATGGCTCAAGGGTTGATTGATTCAACAAATGAAAGTGGAATGAGCATTGAGGATGTCGGAGAAGCTTGTGTAAGAGTTTTTTTGACCAATGGTCTTTTACAAATGAATATTCGTCGTGATGGTTGTTACTTGTGGATGCATGATCTTGTACATGATCTGGCCTGCTTTATTTCAAAGTATACTAGCCTGATTTTAAAGGAGGCTTGTGATCTGCACAATGCTTTTGAAGTCGAACATCTACGGATAATCGGTTCAGGTAGTCGGACGTCTGAATACAATCTCCCCAAAGGCAAGACACTGAGTAAGTTGCGCACTTTGATCTGTACCCAAGCCACCTTGTTTGTAGACTTTGCGGCTCAAGCGATGTTCTTGCGTGATCTACGTTTAATAGATTGTGGCATGAAGGAGGTTCCTAGTTCGATTGGGAAGTTGAAACATCTCAAATACATAAACCTTCGTGGAAATTTGTTTAGTTGCCTGCCTGAATCCATTGGCACATTGTTCAACCTACAAACGATAGATCTTCGAGAATGTTGCAAACTCTTTGTATTGCCCCGAGCAATTACATTATTAGTTAATTTAAGGCATATTGTGTATAGTCGTGGTAAAGAGGTGATACGTAGTTTTCAGTTGTCACAAGACTCAGAACCTATTGAAATGCCACAGGGAAGGGAACAATTAATTTGTCTTAGGACAATGCCTGAAATTCAGTTGAAAGAAAATGTTGGATTTCAAGTAAAAGAACTGAGAAGTTTACCTCTGCTCTGTGGGGAGATAAGTATTGTTGGGCTTGAACACGTAAGCTGCAAAGAAGATGCTATGGAAGCATGTTTGATAAGGAAAGCTGGAATCACACACATGCGGTTACAATGGGCGGGTGTGCGACAAGAATCTTGTCGTGTTAGTGACGATGAAGAGATACTGGACGGACTGAAACCCCACTCTAACTTGGAAGGGCTTCGTATGGACGGCTTTGGCGCTAAAAGATTCTCATCTTGGATATCTGATATGAAAAATCTAAAGAAAGTGGTTATGTACCGTTGTTGGCGATGTGAGAAACTTCCGACACTTGGTCAACTTGGTTGTCTTGAGGAGATTGATATCTCGGGAATGCATAGTATTGAAGTGATTGGAATGGAATTTTATTACAATGATGCTGAAAGAAGGGATAATGAAGAGATGAGCAAGAAGATGATCGTATTTCATAGACTCAAGACTCTCCGTTTATCAACTATGGATAAATTGAGAGATTGGGTTGAGCCGTCAGGTTCAGTATATGAGATATTCCCATGCCTTGAATTTTTGGAAGTAAACAACTGTCCTTTGTTGAGCCGTGCACCGACTTGCTTTCCATCTCTAACAGACTTGTTGATTAGGAAAATTCAAACAGACGAAGCCGTTATGATGATTTTAACCAACAGCATCAATCTCACCAGTCTTGATAGTGGATATGTTGAACAACTAACTTCTCTCACTCAACCGTTGTCGAAATGCACTCGTCTTGAAACACTCATCATATCATCTTGCAAGGAGTTGAGGGAATTGTGTCCTACTCTACAGCATCTCTCTTCCCTGAAGACTATTAGAGTAAATCATTGTGGTAGTCTAAAATCATTTCCTGACATTCAAGGACTCTCGTCGTTGCGTGATTTGTCAATTCATGAGTGTGGAAATCTAAGTACAATACCAGCCGGCCTCGAAAGTTGCGTGTCTCTGGAGACATTGTGGTTGGAGAAAAATAAAAAGTTTGAATTGATTCCAGAACTGAGAAACTTGACCAGTCTAACAAAATTAATACTAAGTGATTTCTCACAGCAAATGTTGATACCTGGATGGCTAAGTGGACTGCCTAGGCTCAGGATGCTGACGATAGGAGCATTGCACGAGGAGCTTCAGGAATTTTGTGATATTAAATGTTGGATTTTAGGTGTCCGGTTTTAGACCAAAGGGCCGTAGTCTCACTTGAGTGAGTAGACGGTTCTTCCAATTGCCAATCAAATTAATATATATATATATAATTATCTTGAAGTGAAATCAAATTATTAACAAGGGTTCGTAATCTCCACAAAGGAGTAGACAAAACCCAACTAAGAGTTTGTAATCTCCGAAAGGAGTACACGAAACTCTAATATAAATTAAATTCAATTGCAAATCTTATAAACCGATTGTTATATGTTTAAACATTGACTTGGATTATGTAATGAGTCATTCATAAAAGAATTTTCCTTCTAAGTGTATTTTCCCCTACACTGGGAATATCCAAATACCTTAGTGGGATAAAACGTTACACGTTACAAAGACTAAGTAAGTGACTTACTTGTCTTACTTTGTAAAGAAAGGGTATTCCTAGGTTTCGTCAATACAAAACCAATCTAAGATGGATGCCTATCCAATGTCAATACAATGTAACTATACTGGTCTTCGAGTTTTGCAAACAAGCTATAAGAAGGCCTATCCAATGTCAATACAATGGAACTAAAAGCTTATTTGTTGCAAAAACAAATGAAGAATCAAGTGCAAATGGCTCTCCCTTACATAGGCATAGGGGCCAACGTTTTTGGGAAGTTATAACCACCAAAAAGCGGTTAAAAGCGGTTAGGGAAGTTACATGGAAGTTGCTTGGATGATGGGCCTTGAAACCCTAGAAAGGCCCGAGGCCCGAGGCCCAAACATGGAGCCCAAAACCGCTCCCCGGAGCTAGCTTAGAGCTAGCTTATTTTTCTTGGTCCAAACACTTCCAATGAGCTTTATTCACTTTCACATAGCTAGGGTAAGCTCCAAGATCCGCAAATACTCAATATCTTAGCTCAAGTTAGTGTAGCTCATAAAGAAGCTCACTAGCTGCTTCATCGACATTCACTAAGCATTTGAGCTTGGATTGCTCCCAAATTTTAACCACATGTTCTTTAGCCAATAGAAGGCCTAAGAACCAAAGGTGTGCCGAGAAACCGTGGCTAAAAAGCCCCAAGTATCGGCCTTGTAAAATCTGGCACGGGTTAATCTTGTCGTAGATCACCTTGCTTCGATTCGACTCCCCTTACAATACTAGTTGCTCTTAGTGCCGGTCACTTGGCTTGCCTCCCGCAACCCAGACCATAGTGACACACATGTGAACAACTCATTGCACCTTGTCTCGAGACAAGCTGAATGGTTACAATGAAGACTTAGCTCAAATCTCCAACATTAGACACCTTCCAAAGTGTTTGAAATGGCTGATTTTAGTTGGATGGTCAAACCTAAAGTCTCTACCAAGAGATCTTCAATTGTTCAATCACCTTGAAGTTTTATGCATATGTAAATTTGGGGAATTAGAGACACTTCCAGAATGGCTTGGGGAAATCTCATGGCTACAAGAATTACATGTTATGGGTTGTAAAAAGTTGGCGTATCTTCCGTCGCATGATGCAATGAGACGCCTTACCAAATTAAGGACTTTCTTGATACTTGGTTCTCCGCTTCTTCGAGAGAGATGTAGAGAGGATGAAGGTGAAGAGTGGCCTAAGATTTCTCACCTACAAGATTTTTATATTTCTAAGTAACAATCCAGAACTTTTTTTCCAATTTTTATTACTCAACATAATTGTTTTTGTTCTTTTTTTTTCATTTTGAATGTTACTTAGAAGGAATAAAATTCAAATAAGTCTAGATCTACTATTGTGCATAACCAGTGAGAAAAAACAGAATTCAACAATTAAGAAAGACAACAAACATAATTATATTGGTTCACCCAATAAAGGCTACATCCACTTTCCAGAGAGATTTTATTGAGGAGTTTCATATTACAGATGAGAGGATAAACAAATGATAACTAGGTTATCCTAATTTTCCAGATGAACAGATTTTAAAATTGAACAGATGATAAGATGATAGGAGACTATGAGAATCGTACAATATATATAGGAATAACCCTACGTTTATACTTGAACAAGTTTATATTTGGAAGCCAAATATAAGACTGGGCCAAATACAAAAGATCAAAACAAAAATAAACTTAATTCAAGGCATATTTAACAAATCTCCATCTTGACTTGAATTCTCACAAACGTACCAAATTGCATTAGTCAATGCCCGAATCCTCACAGACATACCCGATGCATTAATCAATGCCCATATCAGATGCGTTAGTTAATGCCCAGACCAGATGCATTAATCAATGTCCATACTAAATGCATTAATTAATGCTCAGACCAACTCTTTTCTCTATCCAAAGGTGTCCCTTGGACACTCAACAACTTCTAACATTTAGCAAGTCCAAACAATGTTAGAACTTGTTGCGAGGTACCGGCTTGGTGAACATATTAGCAGGATCATCAACAATCCATACTTTCTTCACCCCAATCTTCTTCTCACTTCTCAAGAAATGATACTTGACGTCAATATGTTAAGTCCTCTCATGATGAACCTAATCCTTGACCAAACAAATTGCACTCAAATTGTCACAATATATAATAGCTTGATCAGGATGTATACCTAGATCACTAAACAATCCCTTCAACCAAATTCCCTCTTTAGTTGCTTTCATCAATACCGTGAACTTTGCCTCTACAGTAGACAAAGTAATTGTGGGTTGTAAGATTGCCCCAACTCACAAAAGAACCCCCATTTGTGAAAATGTAACCGGTCATAGATCTTTTGGTATCGACATCTTCTGCATAATCAAAATCAAAGTATATTGTGACCAAACATTGTGTATCATTCCCAAAAACGAGCCCCAATGTCAAATGTACCTCTAAGGTACCGAAATATCCTCTTAATAGCTTGCCAGTGTTCTTTTCCTTGTTACCACATGAACCTGCTAACAACATTAATAGCTTGAGCAAGATCTGGTCTTTTGTAGACCATGGAATACATCAAACTCCCTACTGCAATTGCATAAGGAACTTGTGACATATACTCCTTCTCCTCATCCGACTAAGGTGAATACAAAGTTGTAAGATGGATATTAGCAACACTAGGTGTATCAATAGGCTTGGCCGATGACATTCCAAACCTTGACAACACCTTTTCAATGTAACCTTTCTATGATAAGAAAAGCTTCTTATGAACCCTATCTCTAAGAATCTCCATTCCTAAAAATTTTCAAGCTGCTTTCAGATTCTTCAACTCAAACTCAACACTTAGAAGACCCTTCGGTTTCTGAATGTCATACTTGTTATTTGCAGCTATTAACATATCAACTACATACAGGACCAAATAAAGGAGAGAATCATCCTTCAACTTAGAAGACCCTTTGTAGTAGACAAAGTAACTGTGGGCGGTGTTTCCTGGTGATTGATGAGTTAGTGATAAAACGAAGGGGAGGAAGGACAACGGAATTGAGAAGAGAAGAAATCGAAAGTAACCATCAACCCAACGAAGCGACAAAAATGTCTAATGGTGGGTCCATTGAAAGGTAGGGGTAAAACATCGAAGAAGAAACAGAGTACTACTGCTTGGTTTCCAAACGGAAGGTAACGTGGCAAGCAGGTGTAAATTTTGGCTCAATGGTAATTTGAGAAGATTAGATATGGTTGAATGGAAAATATTCTATTCCTTGGAGCAACCCTCCCTTTATATATATACACTAGGTGGGATTGCGCGTGTGATGCACGCGCGTTATTGAATCAAGTAACTCATAGAAGGTTTGTGAAAAAGTAGTACATCGATCAAAATGGTTAACTGAAAAATAGTACTTCAAAATGAATCGGGTCCTTGTTAAAGTCAAATGTATAGGTACAATACAATAGTTTCGGATGTTTTTACTGTGAAAAATGTTTTATTGCCTGCTATTGTGTGGTTGAACTTATTTTACTCTAAATTAAGCATATCAATTTTGTGGAGATTGTTATCCCACATTGTCCATTTTAAAGTTAATTAACATCCACAAAATCAAACAAATTGGAGTTTTCGATTGAATTGTATAATTAGTTGAAAGATAGCAGTTTTAGAACAACCACGTTAAATAATATAAATTCATAATCAAGTTACATAAACAATTCAAGAGCTAAGGTCCCAAGAAATTCACATGAACCTTTTTAAAGAGGATGCTAGCAAAAAAAGAAGAAGAAAAATGATGTTGATAGCAGTTTTGTTAACAACGTAGTAGAAAATCTCTTATTTTGTCTCTCTTTAGCCTTATGAGTTGGGAACCAATAAAACATTCATTTTCTTCAATCTTACCGAATTTCCGATGTGTTGCCGAGATACTTTGAATCTAATAATAGTAGGAGATGAAAGCTGCGATCTGGAGAAAAAAAAAAAGTTGAAAAAAAAAAAGCAAATAATGTTATTTATCAAAAGGTACCTAAATTTCAAGGTAGACAATTTAGGCAAGCATCTCTCAACATACTTGTGAAGAGTAAAAAGAGCAAATAATAGTCTATTTATCTACTTATAAAAGTCCTGCAAAAACAAAGACCAAAATATAAGAATTTCAGCAGGAACAACTATGAAAGATTTGGAAAAAAAATTTCCAACTTACCTCATCAGGGTCATGTACCCACCGTGGTTAAACCTGAGAAACAACCATTGTAAGCTTCCCTAGGCCCAAACAATTGAGAGTTCATAACCAATAAATACTATTATGGACCTAAACAAGTGCTTATTTTAGCTCAATTTTTTTTTATAAGATTCACTAAGTCATACATCAACCAATAGAATTCATAAGTGTTCAACTAAATTCATCAATCATATACATTTTATGCACTAATCAATTAACATGCTTCTAGTATTTTCAAGCCTATATAACTTATAATCAAATAAGTCTTCAAATTATTGTCATGGTTTTGAACAATGTCTCATTATTATGATCATTTCCAATGTTATAAGAAACACACAAAAAATTCCAACTTTTCCGATCTTCGTAAAATTTATCAACTTTTTCAAATGTTTTTGGATCTTTCTAAAAATTTTCAACTAACACAAAAATTGTAAAATGAACTACGGAACAAAGATGCTAAAAATTTAACATGCAAATTATTTGTGAGACATACATACCCCATACTTAAATTTTGCATTTTCCTCAATTGCAAAAATAAAAGATAGAGATAAAGAATGACTCACAAAATGCAAGGTCTCTTCTATGGGGCTTAGGTGAGGCCTAGAACATGGGAGAGTCACCATCATCATTCCCCCACTTTTCCCACTTATTCCTTAGCTCTTCAAACTCATCATGGATGTTCTCTTGTTCGCTTTTTAGCTCCTTAATATGCTTGGAAGTCTTCTTCTTCTTCTTCCATTTTTGGTCCTTCTCTCTCCATGATTGTTGGATTTTCTTCTCCTCCTCCATGTAGGTGGATTGCCTTTGCATATGAGAAAATATTTACCCCATATAGTTCCTATCACGAGGGATGGACTTAGAACGGAGGCAGGAGCTTGAGCTTGTAGATCACCTCCATCATCCTTCTCTTCTTCTTCAATCTCCTCCTCTTCATCATCATCATCACCCTCATCATTATTTTCATCCACCACATACCAGAGTTGTCCAAGAAATGTCTTCCAATATCGAGCACTATTATCTTCATCAAAGGCCGATATACTTGGATCCCAAGGCACCATTTTGCCATCCTAAGGCCGATATACTTCCGATCTTAAGAAATCTATTAAATTTGAACAAACTCAAGCCTACCTCTTTAATTTTGATAAGTGGAGCTAGATCGAATTGACAAAGATCGAACCCAAAGTGACCGGCAATCATGGTTATGAAGCCACTCATGCAAATCACTCCGACACTCTTCGTCATAACCCTCTCTAATAACTTCACAATCATAAGAGGTATGTTGGGCACCTCTCCCCGAAATACACATAACGTTATGTACACTTCATCGAGTGTAGGTGTAGCAATGCTATCGACTCGGCTGAATAAGATTTCTTCTAGAATCCGAAAGAACACCCACAAGGTCGGGTGGTATATGGTTTTGCTCTTGCTTTTTCGGCCTTAAACATCTCCCAAAAATTTTGGTCTAGGCGCCTTTAGTGGCTCTTGTACTTGGGCATCCCAAGTATCATCTTGATCTCCTCAAACTACAACTTGATCTTTGTATTGACTAGCTTGAATATGAGATATGGGTGGTCGGGCTTATCTTCGGGATAGGTCACAGTCAATGTGGACAAGAATCCACGGTGAGATCCTCGTATGTCGCCACATTCCTTGTGACAAACTCTCCAAGACCCACACTTATGAGTATGACCATCAACTCATCCTCAATGCCTATGTACTTCAAGTCTTCATGATTAACATATGTTGTAGGTCAAATAGGCAGCTTCTTCAACCTTAAGTAATTCTCCTTAAATTTTCTTGCCATGGTAATTTTCATTCTTTCAACAACCAACTCTTCCATGGACACATCTTAGGAAATTTCTTATTCTTCCACCATTGGTTCCTTGCCCTTTAGACTTTTGACCAACTCAACTAGTACTTTAGCTCTTGGTGCCATTTGAATGAATTTCGGTACCTATGATGAAAAGAAGAATATTAGTTCATGGAATACAAAGGAAATTCATATATGGAAAATTTCTACATATCCAAAGATAAGTTATGTTGACAATTAAAGCATAATCAAGTCCATTAAAAAAGCACACAAAGATAGTCAACAATGCATAACCACAATTATCCATCACATGCTTAATCATCCAACACACTTTCATATCCCAAAACCTCAAAGATCAACTTTTGACAATTAACAAGTATCATAGCATGCATCAATATCCTCAAACAACATCCAAAATATCATGTTATTCAACAGATCAATTCTTCAAAAACCATCACTCAACTTCTACATGCATGAGGAAAGTTGAATGAACAAACTCGGCCATGTTCAATACACACAATCGGTTCATGCAACCAAGTCATCTACTCGACTAACTCATGATACTACCCTAAACTGATTTTAATTCTGAAACAATCATCCATCATCAACAACATCAACAATTTATCCATAATCCCAAGCTTCTACCTTAAGAGGTTCAATAATAGCTTATAATTGGAAAACTCAAGATGAGAAACAAGAGAATTACCTTATTGTCGACTTTAGAAGACTTCTAAAAACCTTGAAAAACTCTTAAAGCGCAAGACTTTCACAATTTATATCAAGATATGAAGAAAGGAGAGAAACTGAGAGCAATTGTAGAGAAGAGAGTTAAAGAGAGTACTTTTGACCTTAGAATGGGTATTTATAGGTAGAGAAGAATATAAGGGTCAAATCTGATTAAATATGACCGTTGGGGTCATTAATGAGGGAATAAAATCTTACCAAATCCAAAAAACTAGCCGTTAAAGTGAAAACAACCGCTCGGCAAGCTCCAAGTGTCATGACTCAATCGAGCCAGTTTAGGTCGATCAAGTCAGTGACCTTCTTGTCGTCTGAGTTCCAACATCAAAACTTTTCTTGATCGACTGAATCGCTTCACTTTTAAACCGGCTCGACTAAAGTACAAATTCTTGGCTCGATTAAACCTCTCATCTTCTACTCTAGCTTGGCTTTTTTTTTTCTTGATTTTTCCTTGCATATTTCTTCAAAATCTCCTCTAGGTTCTTCTATCACCTGCCCTTAACTCACAATGCAATACTCTAATTTTATATAAACAAAAACAAGACAAAAAGAAAAAGAAAACACATCAATGAGTTGCCTCTCATCAAGCGCCCTTGTTTAAGGTCGTAGGCTCGACCTCGACCAAACCTCTTCTCAACCGGGATCTAGGCACATTATACTCCATATTGATCCGTGATGAATATAACTCATCCTCTTAGTGACCCATTTTCTCAATCTTTCTCATGGCTTCACTAGAGGTCTTCTCTTCTTGACTTTCAAATTCAGCCTTCTCTTTCCCTTCTTAGGAGGCTCTTCCTCCTTAAATATATCCACAACATATAAATCCTCAAATTCTTCATCGCTCGAACTATCAACATCCATAACTTTTGCATTCAACTTTGGCAATGAATACTAAAACAAATACCTCACTTGTTCTCCTTCAATGTTGAAAAATGAGGGAACCACACTTCACTCAAAACATCCTCTATATATAATATGAAACTTGACATGATATTATTGAATGTTGAAATTTTTAAAGAAATGTTTTCATAAAGTAGATAAATAATACGGATGTTTGAGTGAGTTGACGAGAGAAAATAAAAAAAAAAGTGTTCAATAACATAAAATATGAATGCTTTAATAAACATGGGCTTAAGCACCATTTCTCAGAATTAGCTAAATTGCGGTAGTTTTATTCGGTGAATTGAAGACGGAGTTGACATCTTGCATTTTACATGGCAGTACTCATCTTCTGATAATGTTTGTAACTGTGTATGAATTTTTGAGCTTATTTGAATTTTAATTACTCAAGTCTACTACACAAGTGTGAAACTTTGATTCAAATGTGCAGTTGTATATAAAAAAAATCAAGTTCGTCAAACTTTGATTCAAATGTGCAGTCTTATATAAAAAAAATCAAGGTCGACGCTGTGAAACTTTGATTCAAATGTGCAGTCGTATATAAAAAAATCAAGTTCGTCAAACTTTGATTCAAATGTGCAGTCTTATATAAAAAAAATCAAGTTCGTCGACGGAGATGTAATCTCTTATACTCACCTATAAATGCACGTAATCTCTTATACTCACCTACTCACCTATAAATGCACGTAATCACCTATAAATGCACGTTCCTCATGTACGATGACGCGCCTAATATATATGTGTAAGAGAGAACTAAAAATGGTCCAAAGACTAAACCGTAATATTACAGCCCAAGACTGGACCAGAATCAGGTCTTACTGACTTTTTTACAATCCAGATTGTGGTCCAGATGTGCCCGATATCAATACTAGTAACCCCAAAGTTTATAAGACTTTGTTCACCATTTACCGCACTACTTATGAGGATTTGATTTCAAAATTCAACTTTTCAGCTTCAAACTAAACATATTTCACAGCAAAACCCTTCTTCTCCTTTCTATTTCATTTCAACGAGTCTGAAATTTCCAAAATTACGAAGACAATATACTAACCATAACCAACAAATGGGCTTCAAGACATTACTGGCAATCAAAACGCATTACTCACATTAAACAACACCCCACATTAGACACTCACGAGTCACCAAATTAGTTAAGCTGTCTAAGACATCATTACGTGGTCAATTGACTGAAGAGCTTGGTTGGCGAAGAAACGGACATCAACATCAGGATCCTCGTTCAACTCAACCAAGCAAGGGCGGATTGTTTTCTCCACAACCTGCATCGTCACCACAAAACAACATATAAAAAATAACGAAACTAAAATATGCGTCGAAAGAAAACCGGTTCTTCATTTGTTGCTCTAAGAAAACTTCAGATGGATTACTTACAGATTGATCAACAATTTGAATAAGAGACTGCAAAACCTTTGCAACATTGAACTTGATGTTTGGGACTCTGCACAGCAGTACATTTACACAATCAAGCTCATTATACAATAAAAGTTGCTCATTGAACCCAGGAGAACTAGACATACCTGTCCTTTGACGCATTAATTACCACTGGAAGCAGGTTTGAACATGTAATTTCTGAACCCAAGACAGGTGCAAGAAGAGATATTGCTTGTAAAACTGTCATTCGATACAGATAATGTGGATTGTTCATCATCTCCAAAACCTGACAATGCGATGAAACTCCAAATAAATAATTTGGAAAATCTTCTCCAATTTTTTTTAGTCTTATAAAACACGGGCATTTTTGTTGTAACAAGAAAGTACAGACCGAAACAATAAATTGATGGAGTTGCAATAATACTTGGATTAACAATAAATAAAATACCTGAGGTACTATGTGCTGCATAGCCCACTCTGGACCAAATTCCTCTGCAAGACGTTTTAAGTTATGGGCAGCAGCATCACGGATAGAGTAAACCTGAATTAACAATTGCTTAGTATTTAACAAGGGGTTCAAAAGAATTAGAAGAGCATACACTGCATACAAAGGGGACCAAGAAATGCTAGGAGCAAATACATCAAGAAGAGCACTGTACTATATAAGACATGACTTTCTAACTACAAAGGACCATATATACCTTATCTTGCAACCACTGCATACAAAGGGCACCAAGTTTGTCATCAAAAAACCCAACACCTAGCTGGCTTGCCAACAATGGTATGTACTCTATTATTGCAAGGCGTACTCTCCAGTGTCTATCCTCCGCAAGCTCAACAATAGCTGGCAACAGAGATTGAGAAAGTAAATCGATTCCAATAACCTGCAAAAATGTCGATTCAGATTGATGTCATATCATGTCAATTACTCTCCCCTCTTGATACAACAGGGAACAAAAAGCCTTTCAATTAAAAAAGAAAGGGAAGAGATCTTTAGGTTGTTTGGTCACTACTCACTACCTAGCGAACCTAATTTAGCTAAGGACTGTCTAAGACACTTGCATTTTGCTATAGTGTAGGTTAGCCAAGGTTGGGAAAGAAACTACAGTAACACCCAAATTGGATAAGAGCATGTGAGACACTTCTTCCTTTTCGTTACTTGCTAGTCGTCAAGGAGAGAAAAGAAAGCTACAACCTAGTTTGGTCAGGAACACCTGAGACACTTTTTTTGTTTGTTTAATTGTGCTGCAAAAATTTTGCACCTTTTGGACCTTGATTCACATACACTAGGTGTATGTTTAACTTATACACCCCCAATAAAGTTGGACACCTACGTAAGTTAAGAATTTATTTTTTTAAAAAGGTATCCTAAAAGTAATGGAGAAATCCTAAAACTAAAATTAAAACTACACACAAGGCAGTTTTTTTATTCGCAGTGGAGATACACCAAGTGCATGGTACATTTATCCGCAACTTTTGAATATCAATTAACTTACAAAATTACTTTTATATGGAGCTAGAGCTGAAGAGATGCCTTCATCAAATCCTGTGGGTCGAGGAGACAACTCAAAAGCATTTATTAATCAATTCTTTTTTCAACAAAAGTCTGTGCAGTGTTATAACAAGTAGATTCAGCAACAAATGAACTGAACCTACTAGCAAACTGACACGAAAAACATTTCTCAAGTCACAAATGTGGGAGAATGCAAACCATAAGTGCAACAGTTATACAACCCAAGACATGTACAGAACTTGTTACTGCAAAGCTGGTGAATAAATCCTACGATTCACAAAACAGAACAAACTACAGGGGCCTGAAGCCAGGATGTGCATCTATTTTAATATATTTACTGATACAACTTCAGTTTTAGTCCTAAGACATTATACTTGATATAACAGAAACAAGAAAAAACAGTCTAATCCTGCTGAGTATTTGTAAGATGGATCTTTTCAACACAGTTTATGCTTTTCCACGTATGAACCTAATGATTCTAATCTAAGATTTCACACATGAGACTAGGAATATTAGGGAATTACTAACATATCATCTGACGTGTTATAAAAATGGAAGTTTCTTCAATAGACCAACCTGATTCACTTGATCAAGTTTGCTGATAATATTAAGGCGTACATCAGGAAATTCATCCTTCAGGAGAGAAAGAAAAATTGGCAGAAGTTGCTCAATAGTCGCATCCTGCATATAAAAGCACACTTTTTAAAAACAAAATTAATTAAGTAACAATACAATCAGCCTACAATGACAGGACCACATCAGCATTTCTTCAAATAATATAGAAATGGATCATGTTGACTTCTAAACCATTAGATAGAAAAAGATTTGTGAAGCAGCCTAACTAATTAAACCTTACAGACTTTAATGAATGAGACTTGTGACATGCAAATTGCATCTTTTCAATTTATTGATATTGATTAAAAAACTCAACTCATTTTCAACAAGACAACAACACATGCTGAATTTTAATCTGGAAAACAAAGGACACCTTTTAGCGAGGTTGTTTGGAAAAAAGACAGTTACCAAGGATCGTTATGATGGTATCACATTGTAGAAAAAAATTTCATCTTTATGCACTGTCAGAAGTTTTTACCTTCCCCAAAACAGGAGCCATTCCCATGATAACCGATGCCAATGCAGAGCGCACATGCTGAGAAGAATCAGATGACAGATCCTGCAAAATTCAGATAAGACATGTGAACTAGGACAACATACAGAAACATTACAGTGGAATCATCGAGAAAAGCCAGAGACGGGTGCAAACCTTCACACATGGTAGAATGTGCTGAATTGCCAGCTCCGGATTCAATATTCGGCAAAACTTTGTCACTTTACCAGCAGCTGCTATACGTACTTCAGCCTCATTATCACGAAGTAAGCGCACGTATGCAGGCACTAAATCAGTCCTAAAAGTAAAGACAGACCTAATCAGAATAGAGATTTCATATAAGGAAAAGATAAGAAGGCAAACATTAGAGGTCCAAATCAGAATTGATCCCAGGAGGTATTTCACACATAAAGGAGAGAAAGATCTTCAGAAAGGTAAATACTCTGTGTAAATTGCATTCCTTTACTACCTTTGCACATTATAGACAAACTCAAAGAGTTGGAAGAGACATTGGACCAAAAATTACCTGGTGGGCTCCGGCCCAACAGCCTCACAAAGCTCATACAACTGATTTGCAACCATATAACGGACACGCCAAGACTTGTCCTGCTCAAGAAAAGCAGGAAAACACATCAGATCCGGAACAGATGGAGAACTAATCTGGAACATAATGTTATCCAGAGTAATCATTATAAGAATAGCCAGACACAACCCATCCATAGTGCATTCACCACCACTGTACCCTTATTGTTCATTTGGCAGAACTTACTTTGTTTATAAATTCAATAAATTATAACTTACATTAACTTTATAAAGACCTTACAATTAAAAACTAAAATGTAGGTTCTACTAATTTTAAATTGCTATTGTGGACATCAGTACATCTCATGCAATTGGCATCACCAATTACATGTTAGACGTTTATCATAGCAATTAATATGCAGCCTAACAAAGTGCACATTAACACTACTACCTGAGAGAAGTTGACGATGACAGGAAGTATATGTGCAACACAATCTTGGGGCTCCAGTAATTTTCCAAGCGCAGCACAACCCTCGACTGCTAATAAGCGCACAGAATCCTGATCTAAAATGAAGAAAAAATGTACATAAGATACTGGACACATCACAAAGAGAATATGTATCAACTGCAAGGATCTAGCAATAACAAAACAAAAAATAGAAATCATATCAACAAACTAAAGAGAAGACACTCAGTATTATAAAGATGACAAAGCTAAGTGTGGGATTAGTTACCATCCTGTGTAAGCTCATCAAACAATGTCATAACATCAGTCTTCAAATGAGTAGGTTCGATTGTAGCAGCAAACTTTCCAAGATTTGTGGCAGCAGATCTCCTCACCATAGGCATGTCATCTTGGCACAATTGGGAGTAAATTGACCTCAGCTCTGTCTTCAGGGCCTCTGGGGCGCTTGGGTAAGCTATATGAAACAGGCCACAAGCAGATACTCGAGCAGTAAACCATTCACCAGCTGCCAGTCTCTAGAGAGGGAAAAGCTTACAAAACATAAGAAATTGGAGTAGCATCTAAATGCCTTACTAGCATGACAAAGTTTTATAGATCAACTGTAAATCGTAAAATAAAAGGACACCATCACCCTGCCATGATATCGTCATCTTCAGGAATAACTGAGAATAACAATTCCAATCTGACTCAACCAATGAACTTTAGGACTTCCTCTAGGGAATGGAAAATCCAACCATCATAACAAATAACCGGAAAAATCCAGTGAAATTGTCTGAACAATACAGGAACCCCCTCCAAACAACAGCCTTTAACTGCATTGACTCAATTATTTCCTTCAGCTTCCGACAAACAGATATCTATAGTCTCTAGGGACTAAGGGCCTATTCGATATAGTTATTGTATGGATTCTGGTGGAGCTTTGCATATTTTGAAAGCATTGTGATATTTGACGTAATAAGGTTTTTTACATGTTTAGATTTTTGGGAAGGTTTTGAGAAGCTTTTTGATGAATTTTAAGAAAAGCTAATGGTAATACCTTTTTGGTAAATTATCTCTAAAATCTACCCAAAAATCTTCTCTTACCAAACATCAATTAGATTTTTCATTAGATTTTCAAATTTCACAAAACACATCGATAAACTACTCAAACAACTACCCAAACAGCTTATACTATAAAAAAATATTCAGCTAATGAAAAAACTTGAGGTACCAAACACACCCTAACAACAACAACAACAACAATAACGTGATACCAATATTCAACAGATGCTGGTATTAAGAAGATTAGGTGAAGGCAAACTGACCTTAACAAGGGGAATGAAGTGCTCAACTAAGTCACTTTCTCTCATCTGAGATCCAATTCTACATAACGACTCGACAGCTTTGTCCCTCACACAGGTTTCCTCAACTGTGCAGAGGGTTTCCAATGGTGGAAGCAAAACATGAGCATATTCCACTCCTCCCACATATGGTATAAAAACTCCCAGTTCCTCGGCCATTGCAAGGAGAACTTCATCATCATCATCATTATTCTCGCTCAGAAAAGGGATCAATTCTTTCCTGGTCCTTTCTTCTCCAAGCGCACGAGCAATAGTGGAAAGCTTACGAATAGAGTTCAAACGTAATTGAATGTCATCATTTTTCAACTCATCGATGAGAACAGCAATTGGATACAGTGGCTCGTCAATCATAGACATTTTATCTCAATTGTTCAGTGACACTGTAAGCAGCCAGGTAAAGAAATTTTCGTTAGTGACACTGATTTACATCATTAAGTGATAACAGTATAAAAACAAGGCATAATTAGTATTTACTAAAGTAAGCAGCTGAAGAATCTGCCACACATAAAGAAGAATAAAATTGGGGTATAGATTGAGCCCTATAAAGATGAACACAGCGGAAAACAAATTTCTCAAATCTCTTAGAATCTACCTGTTTTCTCAACAGCAAAAAAAAGTTGCCTAATACACTTTCCTGCGACTTCATCTCCAACAGAGGACAGAATGAGCAGCCAAAACATTGCCTTACATCATTGTCAAAATATACTAGACCTGAAAATTACCTACTAATCATCTAAGTTCAGCGATGGCGTATCATGGCAAATACATACATGTAATGCCATGAGTTTCTCAATAAATATAATGACAGCAGTGCTTTATGCAAATATCAATATAATATAATCATGATGGCTTTGAATACTAGCAGCAACCACGTTACCACCCTACCTGTACAGTACAAGAAAAATAACTTATTATATGCCATTATAAAATTACGTCTCCTTACAAGAGACCAAGTTTGGTTCTTCACACAGAAATGAAAAGGAAAAAGAAATTGAATCCAGCACAATGTGTGGAAATTATTCATTCACCTTAATTTTAATCTCAGCTCATACGCCCTCAGTTTCCAATACAATTTTTTTTTTATTCCTTCTATTCATTTCCACATGTTAGGCATACATTTCAAAATAAGGGAATTGTTCCATCCCACCCTCTACGCACATATATTTTGCTTCTAACCAAACGGACAATAAATGTATCCATTCCCGCTTCACAGTCAGAATCATAGCTTTTACCTCGAGCCCAAGAAAAACATACACACGCTATGGCCTGAATTCAACATGTATCCTAACATTCACGAGAAACTACATACATTATTAAATGGCTATATATCAAGACAGGCTTGTTGCGTAAATAATAAGCATATATTTATTGCACCCTGAATAAAATTCAACACAAGCTATAGATCAAACTACCTGAGGAAAAAAGAATAAATTTACTTTGTTTCTGCCAAATTATATCCGATGCGAACAACATACAGAAAAGGGAAATTAATTGATCAAGAATAGGCAAACTTACTTGAAACTAAATCATCATGCAAAACTGAAATTTTTAAAAGAATAGATGAGGGATCTAACTAAATGATCCATCAAAAGAAACGGTGCAACTCAGAGGAATAATTCTTTCGACGATTAAACTAGCGATTCGAAATTATTAGGAGCTACGGGTGAAGAAAATTATTGCGCGAGCGGCAATTGGAAGAAAATGCGGATAAAGAGAAAAGGTGTGTTCATACAGGAATGAAAGGATTTTTCACCGGTTGCTAGGTCGCCGGATCGGAGTGCGTCGTTGATTTGTTCCACGTTCAGTTTAGATCGAAGGAGAGAGAAAGGTGGAGTGATGGCAATATGGTATGAGCATATTCATTTGTATGTTGTGTTGTGTGTTTCTAGAATACAGGAGATGTTTCGCATTTGGACTCTGGATATCTGATACTTACATATTAGCCTTTATTTATTGGACTGGCCCAATTAAGAAGGCAGGGCTTGACACTTCTTCATGCCCCTTCATTTTTTCAATTTGTTTGAAAATAAATTTTTATTTCTTTCTTTATGGGGCTATATGTTAAGTTGTCAAGAACAAGAACACCGTACTAATGTATTCAATCGGATCAATCCGATTAGAGAGCGTGGACATCCGATTCGATAATTTTGTAAAAGTTTGATCCGAATTTGATGCAAAAGCTTGTATATTCGGGAGTCCAAATCAATCCGATTCAGATTCGGATCATCAATTAACATATGTTTTAGATTTAATGATCGTATCTTTACGTTAGTGGATTGAATCCGAAATGGATGTTTTTGCTCATCCACACCGCACCATACGGCATACACCCACCGATGTGAATAATCATGTCAGTTGTAAGTTGATCATATAAAGCTTATTTGGTTAATGAGGTTTTATACTCTTTGTGCTTCTGTTGTATAGTATTAATATTACAAAAGGATTAAGTAGTAATCAAGGGGATAATTCGACCCTAACATCATGTTGCAAAATTTTTATAACACCTTCGGCTGGTAATCGATGAAAAACAAGAAGATCGAGCAAACATGAGGGACAAGTCTTATTTAAAGGGTTGAGACTAATCTTACTAATCTATCTTTAAAGGAAAAATAAATCTAATAAGTCTAGTCATATCTTCAACTTAACATTATCTATAAGAGAAGATACGAGGAAGGGATAAAAAGATAAATCTTCCAAAGTTTTCGGGTACATAGTGGTAGTCGATTCGATCAACGTTGTGCATCGGCTCGACTTAGTGCAAATCGCAACGCTTGAAGATGAGGTCATGTTCTCGTAACAGATGTCAGTCGACTTGACCGGGTGTGGCGATCGACTCGACCGATGGTAGAACATCGAGCGCTTCTTCAATTATTCAACTCTCGACTCTTAATCAACTCAGTCTTAACCTGAACTTCCTTGACCGTAGGGAAAACCTCAGTTTGTTGTACACGTTCCCCTGATTATAGCTCAATTTTAGCTTTGGAATGACTAGAATACTTGTAATATCATGAAAACACGAGTAGATCTTTCAAACAACAAAGTAAAGGGACTTTATTGTTCTAATAATGAAAATATAACTTATATTCTCAAGAGATGGATGAAAATGATGGTGAAAAAATACGCTAAAATGGTTTGATATAGATACCTTTGTTTTTTGTTGTTCATGGATAGCGAGAAAGCCTAGAAAAGTTCTCTTAGTCAGGGGAAATCCTAGTCTAGAAGAGAGTTTTCTATAAGAATGTGGTAATATCCTTTTTTCTGAATCTATGATCTTTATTCCTAAAAGCCTTACTAGCTCACTCATAAATCAAGTTCTAAGATTGTAATTGATTGCTTGAATCATAGGCCCCGGGGACAATAGGACAAATGCTTATCAATGAAGTAGTCTGAATAGTAAGCCTTCGGGCAATAGATGATGATTGAACTACCCTAACAAGTATCCTAGAGAACCCGAACTTCATAACTTAAAAATAAAGTGCAAGGAAGTATTTAGATCCACATAATCATAATACGGTGATGTTATTAGTGGGTAAGCAATGTATTCAGATTAGTGTTAAAACGTAAGTTAAGCTAGCTAGGTGGTCAACGATGTTATTCACCTCACGAAACACGTGACAAAACTAGATAAGTCAACCTCTTTTAAGAAAATATTGACATTGGTGTAACATGCTCAATAGTGAGTAACGCCAAGAGTGAGTAACGTCGCAACAAAAGTTGGCTAAAGAATTTATCTACCAATTGGGAATATATTCTAGGACAACCAACAAGTAGTCATGTAGTGTTTCCTTAAGCTCCACCTTCAAGACCGTGGACATACCTAAATTAGCCACAAATCCATGTTATCACTCACTAGTATGGTCATTGCTTCTCGCCGCACCATCAGAGTTAATCTTCATCGGTCCATCATATTAGTGCCCACCAGTGGTCCAGTTGGGTTCAACTCTTCATTTTATCTCTCTTTGCCTCTCCTTGCTTTTTTTTTTTTTAATTTATTTATTTATATCTTGTACTCATTTTTACGAAAAAGTTCACTTTAACCATTGTGAATGCTACTGCCATTAAAATTGACCGAAATCAAAGGGTTATACATAGTTTCGATTTGAACCGAAATCAACGGGTTCGGTTCTATAAATTGGACCGAAAATGCTCAAAACTAAGTATTCGGTCGGGACTTCTAAAACTAACTAATACAAATTTATGCGGCCCATATGGGTTTAAAGCCCGGTCCAGTACGTTGTATTTAATTTACCACCCTGCTCCAACTTCCAAGTTCCAAGTTCCAAAAACAATTGGTCAAATTTGTGAGGAAGGAATGACTGTTTAGAATGTACTGTAGAATGCTTAGTACAACCGCTATTGTAGTTGTAGACTTGTGACTTGTGAGCAAGCAAGGGTTTACTGTTCAACTTCTCTGACGTTCTGAATCTCAAGGCATACACTTTTACTGTTTTTTGACCAAAAAATATTTCATATCTTACGCCAATTTAAAATCTTCAAAAATCAAACTTTGGACAAAATGTATTTGTCTTCTGTCATAAAAGCAAAACACCCACGAAGTTAAAACCCGAAACAGTAATAAAAGTTAGCAGACTCAGACGTGAACCAAATTTGATAAACTCCCCACGCGCGCATATATATATATATATATATATATATATATATATATATATATATATATATATATATATATATATATATATATATATATTGTTTGTCGTCTTTCTCAAATCCTTGCAACAAAATGAACATTAGATCCTTGTATAAAGATCAAATTATCCTCCACCGGTGGTGTTTTATTAAAGTTTGAGGTTTAACGTGCAATTATTTGGCAACTTTAAGTGAATGATTATGGTACTTAAAACTAATTGCAAAGTTTTTACTTGTAAAGTATTGCAATCAGTATGTGACAGCAAAGGCTCAAGTGCTAATGTATTGCAAGCAAGTACCACCAAGAAACACAAGAAGCTCCAAATCAATATGTAGTCAGAGTCAACAAACCAAGTGATCTAATCCTTCTCTACAAGAGAACTATGATGTCAGTTCTTCGGACGAGCGAACCAAAGGGAGCTGAGAGCTCGAAGCCGACTGGTGTAGTCATGGATAACAAGGAGAGCTCGAGCTGCTTGGCGAGTCGTCAAGATCCGCTGCAGCTGTTGAAGCGTCTGCTGCCTTAATAAATCAGCCTAACAAGGAACCATGAAACAAAAAAAATTTGAAATTTTTTACACAAACAACAATGAAATGCAGCGTTAGATATCCTTTAAGAGCAGTGAAGGCAGTGGCTGTTCTGACACAGTGATCTTCAATTGCTTGACTTTATTATGTTGCAGTGAATGGTAAATGGTATTTATTGAACAAACTGCAGTGAGTCAGTAGTGTACTATTTTACTCATCAAGAGTCCAAGGCTTGTTTTAGTTTGAAAATTACAATGTTCTTATAACATATTTGGTAAGTAGTTTAGCTACTATCTAGTAGAATTTGTTTTATAAAGTATGATACCTGATGAACAAAGTTTTCTAGGGTGGCAACCTTGGTCATGGCCACAGCCATTCGACCCATGTAGTCATCCACAATTCCGGACCCTTCAGGGTCTGAACTTGTCGTAGACAACGTCTCCACCAAAGACTGTTGCAATGCTTCCATCCCTTGTGACAAAGCATCTTCCGCCTGCTGAGACGACTGCTGCAGGTTGCAAAACCCCATCAGTTGCTGGTCCGTTAGTGGCTCCAGATGGCTCACCAGAATCTATAACAAAATCAACATTAAACCAATGAAAAAACACAAAGTAACATAAATTATTGTCACTTGTGTGAAACCTTGAGCAATTCTGAGGAGCGGAATCCGCCTAACCACATGAAGAATCTTTCAGCTGGAGTTATCCACATCCCCGAGAGCATGTGAAAAATGTCCGACTTTGATCCCATGCCCTTCAATCTAAAGAACTCAGTGTAATGCAACATTACACCGTCTACAAGGACACGAAGATCTTCATCAGGAAGATGTGTGTTTATTGCTGATCTCAACTCATTGGTCAGCGTCTGGTGTTCGTCTAGCCACCTTGCATACTCCAAATCAAATGCTACTGCTCCTAAAAGAATTCCAAGTTTCAAAAACACAAAAATCTTCTTAAAATTCAAAATGAGTTATTGCTACCGCCATTAAATTGACCTTGGTCTCCGGCAAAACCATTGGCTGCGAATACACCCTCGAGTAAAGAAAAATGTAATTAGTATAACATCACAAAAATTAGTAATTTAATTTTCTTAAAACTATGTAAACCTGCTGGCGTGCTTTCTCCAGCTCTTGTTCAAGCTGCGCAAGCTTAATCCGACTAGTTTCCAGTTGTTGAACGTATGCCTACCCAAAACCAAACCGAAAATTTTACTCAAAATATGTCCAAACTCTGTGATAACATCAGAGAATTCAGGCCAAGAAACTTACCTTCTTCCTTATCCTGCTCTTGCGTGCGGCTTCTCGATTCTGAGCTAGCCGCTTATGAGTCTGTAAGAATAGTTTTGGCAAAGTTGATTAAATTAAATCACCAATTAACTAATTTGAACATGAAAAAGACGAGAATTTAGCTAGTGAAACCAGATACGTGACGCTCTGATCTTCAAACTTTCTTTTGGATTGTTCTGTGGGTTTATTAAGCATAACAGCTACTGCTACATTCTGAACCCCACCACACTAAAGGGGCAAAAAACACAAAGGAACAAAATTTCTCAGCAAGAAGAATTTTAGTACAAGGTGAACAAAATTACTAAACTTCTAGAAGTGTAAAAGACAAGATTAAAGGCTTGCTAAACTTGGAACCCTAAGCCAAAAAATAAGAACAAAATTGGAAAGGAAGAATACCCATCTCTAATTCCATGAATTCTGCATGCAATTAGGTAAATCAGCATCATTCTAGGGGATAATCTCACCATTATTAATAGGTCAAAGGTAGATGGACAACTGAGGTTTTCTTGTATTAATAGAAACAATGATCATTGCATGCAATTGATCTTCAAAACAGCCATTAAAACAGGAAAAGAAAAGAAATGGACCTGATTTCTGTGATCAGTATGAACATCGGCAGATTTATCAGTTTGTTGAGTTGTGTCTGCCATGGCAGGATCTCTCCAATTTTCAACACTAGCAAGCACTGTTGCCGGTGCCGTCGCCGGAGCTGGACTTTTATCGGTCGGAACTTCCCCTGTAAACAACAAGTTCTACATACCAAAACTCATCAACAAAAAACAGAGATACAACTCACAAAGATAAAAGTGGGAATAGATAATCGAAAGGGGAATTTGTACCTGATTCAAGGGGCCAAAATGTAGACTTGAAATGTTTGGTGTGTTGAGAGAAGAACCTACTGCAAACAAAAGAAGAACAATGGGGAATTTGTACAGGGAAAAACCAGAGTTGAAGAGCTTACAGAAGAAGATTTTACTTCTGGTTAAATCAACTGTGTCATTTTGGTGGAAAACAATGGGGAATTGATCAAGCTCCCCAAGTTCGCCAAATCTGCCGCTGTTAATTCGGTTGGCTTCCTCTGCTTCTCCTCCCCTGTTTTTTTTGTTCATCATTCAAAAATGAGAGAAATCAGTGAAAAAGTTAAAGAAGAAAGCAAGAGTTTAAGGTACAAATACACACTAATAAAGAGCGAGTTTGACGAATGATGTTTACCTGGGGAAGAAAGAGGAGTTGTAGTACATGTGAGAGGTGTGATGGTGAGTGGTGTTATTAGTTACTGCCTTGAATCCCTGCATTATTCTCTCTGTTTAGGTGACTTAATTCTGGTTTTCTGATCACTTACTTCATTTTCAGGTTCTGAAAAAGGGTGGGGAAAGCCCTCGAGGAGGAGGAAGAAGGAGGTGGTAATGCTTTGAAACAGAAGCGGAGAGAATCTAATGAGAGTTTTGTAGTACTGAGTCTAGATGCTGCAGAGAGAGAAAAGGTAGTGTATATGATCAGCATAGGGATATTAAATATGGATTTGGGGAGATCTGAATCTTCTGAGATGATGTCGTGTACAATTTAGCCTCCCAATGATCCCCCAGAAGCTCTGTTCTACGCTCTCTTCCCCTCCGATACTATGTGAGTACGTCGCCAATATTCGCACTTGTTCACACTTCAACCACTATAAGCCTATTAGCTATAAAACACGGTCGGAGATGGGTGAACAAGTCACAATCCGTCATTAACCATTACCCGCACTCATCAACTCATCATCCGTGTAAGGTATTGAAAGTGTAATACCCGCACATTGTGCGGGATTTTAAATAATATTGAATTAGATGTATTTATTTGTTAATTTTAAAGGAAATAACTTTAAACTCTAATTAATGTTAATGATTTATAATTTTTCTATTTGTACGAAACTTAATTAATAGGACTTTTGTTAACGTAAAAGATTTATTAATTTTTCTATTTTTTAAACTTAATTAATATGAATTTTATTATTAACGTAAAATATTAAATTTTTTTTGGCTGCGTGATTCTGCCGTTGGCATGTGGCAATAAGGGTCTCTCCTTTAATAGTTATATATATAAGATATAAGATAAGATAGGAAACACATACGTATTGTTAGGGTTTATAACTAACAAATAATATATATATATATATATTATATATATTAATAATAAATAATTTTTATTAACAACGACCGATTATGTAAACCTATTTTTTAATAATCTAGATAAATAAAATTTTAAAAAGATTTTGTTGTGTTTTGATGATAATTTATATTAACAACTTAAAATAATTAATTTTTTAAAATATTTTGTAGGTTGCGTTAAATCTTGTGCTGACACATGACAAAGAAGGGCTCTCCTTTAATACTTATAAGATAATATTCATGTGTGATTAATCTACATGCAGATTAAAAGGTGACTTCTGGATTTTTGGGCGAAATTTTTGGCGTTGATAAAACAATCAAGTTATTGATAGTCTGGGCATATTGGTTTGATTAGGGCCAACAAACTAAGGAGTCCCCCTTCTTATTTTATATCTTATCCTAATCAGAATAGGGTTTAAAACATTATTACGTTTTGAGATACCGGTATGAGTTGAACAGCGACGCTTCACTTTACCGAATGACGTCACTTCACTTTTAGCGAGGGTTTTCTTAATCCTCGGCTTTGTTCCATTTACGCCATATCTCCTCTTCTCTTCTCCTCTATGTTCTTCTAAGAGCTTTTTTTCGGGAGATGCTTCTTTTTCTTCTCCTCTAAGAGATTTTTAATTTGAAAGAGAGATTGAGTGTTGTGATCTTCAACGATCAATTGCTTGAGTGTTAGCGAGGGTTTTCATAATCCAAGCCAAGGTTGATAAGACGGAGTTTGCTACTACAAGAGTTCAACTTGAAGATTATAGATAAAAAGGGTGTGGAGAATATAGTGGCGGATCATGTCTAGGTTACCCAAGGAGTATATCACACCAACCCCTCTACCTATTGATGAAAGCTTTCCGGATAACAATTTATTGTTGATTGAGGAGTGTTGTTGTCCGGTCTCAACTTAGTCAATACACATGAATGACATATTATCCACTTAGATGAAGACTATATATCGTCGGAAGTCACCGTCGAAAGGTACGCACATTCCCTCTCCCGCCCTATGTATGTTTCATGCATGTAGATGAAGAAAGAGCTAAGAATTCACTTGTTTCTTTGTTGTTCGAAGCGGGATTCGAACCCAGGATGTCGGCTTCGATCTCCCTTGTTCCATCTTTGTGCCCCGTAAGACTCGAACACAAGACTCCCACGCTACCGACATAATTCATCCATGCACTCCCAAGGAGTGTCGAATACGCACGGGTCCTCACGCTCCCCATCGCCCAAACTTGCTTGTTTTCGCTACCCCGGGGGATCGAACCTGCGTTTCCAGCGTCATTTTACTTGCCGTCTGGTCTAGCCAAGAGGACTCGAACCGGCGACCTCGTGCTACCCTTGTCTCGCCATTTGATGTCATCTGGTGCCGCCCGGTACATCCGTTGTGCTTATAGCCGACAATCAGCGCCACTAGGAAGGTTCGAGGCCCCGACCTAGTTTTCATAATTATTTAAATTCCAGAAATTATTTATAATTATTTTGTATGGTTAGATGTGGAATAAAATAGTGGATGTTTGTTTAGAGAACTAGATCGAACTAGAACTTAAGTTTGGAATGAAAAACTTAGTGATAAGTTAAAGGACGAGATATTGCGGGAATTGAATGATAAGCGGAATGACCAGATCATACGGAATTGGGGATTGTAGGAAATAATGAGAATGAGGTTGGAATATGTATGAAATGATGAAATGATATGGATATATGGAATGGACTTCTAGGTCTGCGGAACCTAGAACTTAGGGAATGATAAGAGTAGTGATGCTAGAGATCGTACTCTAATAATGATGGAATTCTAGAACGAGATGTACTAAGATGTTGTCACATCTTAAGCAGGATTTGTGAGATCGTCATTGGACGGATCGAGAGTTGCATAATAGAGTATCGTACTGGATAAGGCGAGTTCATCGGACTCACTTAGCTTCGGTAATAATATTAAGTGTGTGAAAGGATAGTATGTGTATTGCGTGTTAATAATTAAAACTTGACTAGACCACCCGCACCTTTAATATTGGAGAGGGCCAAGTGTATGATCACGGGCCGTGACATCACTGTTCAGTGTTGAAGGCGACTGGAAGGCTCCCCGCGACCAATCAAACAATGTATACGGGGGGAAATGCATTGAAATTAAATCTGTTGGTTTATGGGGACGGGGGCGAGGGTTGAAGGATCTTCGTGCCACTCTAAAAAGTTGAACAAACTAGAATGAAATCACCAAATGAAAAGATAATAATCCGGACATTGATATGTGCATGTTGTTAGGTTTACCGTTTTTCTTATATGTGTTTGTGCTTTAGTTCCTCTTATTATTAAAACTGTTAGCTAACGTTTTATACCGTGTTGATAGAATTTAAAGGTTAGGTTTCTGCCTAGTAGTCGGGGGTGGAGTGACTAGCCGGTTTTCCGTACTAGGGATAAGTATTTGGGAGTATTTTCTTTAAGTAATAAGATTAGCCGGATTGCATATTTCCTTTTCGTTTCGTATGGCTTCCGAATACTTTTATTTAGTATTGTTATCGAACACATGTACTCTTAAAAGATATTTGCATTTAATATTTGTGTATTGTTGTAATGTATGTGTCTCATTGATGTTAAACTAAGGGCGGGAACCACTGTGAGGTAGTAGCCAGTGACATCCCGAGTTCGTAGAATTCGGGGTGTTACATCCGACTTGACATACTTGATGTTACTTACCCGATTTACATACCCGATTTTACATATATGATTTTATATACCCATTCTAATTACCCAATTTCAATAACCTGATCCCACTTACCCAATTTTAGTTATCTAATGTTAATTACTCGATTTTACTTACCCAATTTTATATACTCAATTTTACATACCCGATTTTAGTTACCCAATGTTAGTTACATGATTTTACATACTCAATGTTACTTACCCGATTTTACATAACTGATGTTAGTTACCCGATGTTGCAGACCCGATTTTACATACCCGATTTTACTTACCCAATTACATACTCAATGTTACTTACCCGATTTTCAATATATATATACTATTTAACTAAGTAAACTAAAAATGTCAATTTCTCTTGGAAATGTTGAAAGAGGTAGCAAGTGCGATATGATAGACAAGGATTAACCCCAAAAAAACGGATCTGAAATTTCCAACAAGACCATTCAATCTATATACTATTGTTAAAGACAAAGCAAATTTTCATACGCGTTAGTTTATTATTAACTTCATGCCACATGTCATGTCTCATGCATCCTCATTTTAAAATTTTACTAATTAACTAACACATACAAATCATTAATATAGGCAATATATCTATATTTTTTTCTTTATAATTTTACCACAATCTTCTACTTATTTAAGTTATATATCATTATCAAATATTATTTGAAATATATTTTCATCTTTATTTACAAGATCATTAGATTATATCATACTCTAACTTTAACATATAAATATATAATGTTTATATTATTTCGTAAGTACTCACCAATTAACAAATGTATAAAATATTACAATAAAAATGTTACATCTTCTTTGTTCTTTAAGGATGACATTTAAAATTACATAAGATAATTTTTAAATTAAACTTGTTATAACTTCTATTTTTTAACATTTATATTCCAATTTTAAAAGTAAAAGTTATTTTCCTTTATAAATTATTTATTTTATTTTACATTCGTAATAGTTATCAATATTAACTTTACATTATATGATTATTGAAAAATTATAAGAGTTAAATTGGAAAGTAGGCCCTTTTTGTATAAATGAGCACTAAATAAGCTCCTTTTTATATCAATAGACAAATTAGGCCTCATTTACTTATCTTTAAAGATTAAATAAAAGGGCAAATTAGGAATATGAAATTACTTAAGTCAAGCCCAATTGGTTTAATGAAAGCCCAAATCCAATTGGTTTAATGAAAGCCCAAACCCAATTGTTTTAATGAAAGCCCAAATGTTTTAATAAAAGTTCAAGTCCAATTGGTTTAATGAAGGCCCTAATGTTTTAATAAAAGCTCAATTGTTTTAATAAAGATTACGTCCGATACACAAGCTTCGAACATGGCCCGATACACAAGCTTCGGACAGGGCCCGATACACAAGCTTCGGACAGGGCCCGATACACAAGCTTCGGACAGGGCCCGATACACAAGCTTCGGACAGGGCCCGATACACAAGCTTCGGACAGGGCCCGATACACAAGCATCGGACAGGGCCCGATACACAAGCATCGGACAGGGCCCGATACACAAGCTTCGGACAGGGCCCGATACACAAGCTTCGGACAGGGCCCGATACACAAGCATCGGACAGGGCCCGATACACAAGCATCGGACAGGGCCTGATACACAAGCTTCGGACAGGGCCCGATACACAAGCATCGGACAGGGCCCAATACACAAGCTTCGGACAGGGCCCCATACACAAGCATCGGACAGGGCCCAATACACAAGCTTCGGACAAGGCCCAATACACCCTTATACCAATTGGACTAGTTGAACTTGTGTATTCCATTATTGTTTTTTGTAATGTTATACTTAAAACCAAAAGTTAATACACAATATTGATACACAATTTCAAATAGAAAACACTTCCTTCGTTTACAAAAGTATGTCGTTTACACAAGTCTAAGCTTCAAATACACACTTCCTTCGTTTACAAATACACTACAAAATTTTAATGTACAATTTCAATTACAAAAGGTTTGTCATTTAAAAAAGATCGAGTTACAAAATCCAAGTTCAATCGAGTTACATAAGTCCAAGTCCATCAAGTACATAAGTCCAAGGCCAATCAAGAACACAAGTCCAAGTCCATCAAGTACATAAGTCCAAGCCCAATCAAGAACATAAGTCCAAGTCCAATCTAGTTTCACAAGGCCAAGTTAGCCGGGTAATGCAATCCAAGATAAGGTTCAAGGTCATCTCTACGCACTCTGCAATAATTTCACCGTCGTTTACACAAGGTCAAATTACACAAGTCTAAGCTCAATCGAGTTTCACAATGTTAATACACTACACAATTTTAATGCACAATTTCAATGACAAAAAGTTCGTCATTTAAACAAGATCAAGTTACACAAGTCCAAGCTCAATCGGGTTACACAAATCCAAGCTCAATCGAATTACACAAGTCCAAGTCCAAGTCCAATCGAGTACACAAGTCCAAGTCCAATCGAGTTACACAAGGCCGAGTTAGGCACTTAGATCATATTATGTAGTTATAATACACAAGCCTAGGACATGGACAAGGCCGCTTGGCTTGTCCTCAACCGCCTTCGGACCCCGCATCTAGATCCGGACCATGTTCGTTTTTTATTTTCCCATATTCATTCCTTCTTTTCTCGTTCCCTTCTCGATCAAATTTTGATTTGCCGATAATTGAACTACCTGATAATCACACATGATAATCCAAACTAATTTTCATAATAGTTGTTCATCTATACACATCTCGTCAAGAAGCTTTTTCATTTCCTATTTGAATAAGTCAATATGTTATATGTCTAATACTAGTAGAGAGATGTACTTATAAAACATGCAAGCTTGGCAAAGCACTCAGATAAGATGGTATAATACCATTGAGTAGGTGTATGGAAAAGCGATAATCTATATACCTATACTAAAAGAGCCGTCACTTAAGCTGACGTGGCGATCTCACAATTTTTTGGGAGATTAAAATTATTTTTACTAAATAACTAATTAAGCCAATAAATCCTATTTTACTAAGCCAAATTTTAAATATAATTTTTTAAACATTCTCCCAAAAGCTCAACGTGAAATCGATCAAATCAATCTTTATAAAGATCCTATTTTACGTTTTTTCCTGCAATTTTCTTTTTGCTAAATTCATTATTAAGCCATCCAATCTTTTTTACCAAATTATAATTAAAATCTCTTATTTCTGTTTTGGAAATTTATCTCACGGTAATATTTGTTATTAACTAATTTGTGAAGAAAATTTAAAATATTTCCGGATACGATTAGATTTAAATTTATATAATTTTTTAATTAAAGTCACACAAAATCTTAACGAAATCATAGATTCTTAATTAATCAATTTAAACAAAATCTTTTTTCTTCAATCTCAATCTCTATTAATTTTTTTATCGGTTTTTTTACGTTCTGATTTTTTAACAACAATATTTTTCCGATTTAAATTACTTAACTATTTTTAACAAATTTGTTAGGTGATTAATTTGCAAAAAATATCAGGAGTAAATCTTTTCAGTTTTGTTAGTATTTGTTAGTTCAATTTACATATTTGATTTTTTTAAAAAAGTGCATTTGTCTTATACATACTCCATGTGCACTAGGTTATTGGAAAAAACAAAATTCCACCTTTCGATTAAATGGAGGTTTCTGGTTCTTCCTCTTGCCTACTACAATTTGAGTTCAATTTGAAGTTGAGTTTATCATATTAACTTGTGTTTGATCTAACAATGATTCATGATTCTATTTTGTGTTTGCATCCCTTGATCACAAGGACCATATATACATATCAATTGAATTCTACGAAGGTAAGATTCAACTCCCTTGTACTTCTCTTTTTGATCACAACCCTTGATTAATGCTGCTGATTACATGACTGTGATCAAATGCATGGCTGCTTTGGAAGAGAAAGTCACGGCTATGACCATGAAGCCTGATATCTTTGCTGAGAAAGAAGAGGTAATTAAAACTGCTACGTCGCGTTGAGCTTCTTGCATCTAAGAAGGTAAATATATATTCACTCATAAGCTTGTAATTACACTGCCATTACGAAAAAGTTGTTGATGTTTTATTTGTGGTTTTGTAGGTAAATATATATTCACTCATAAATTTGTTCATCCACGAATGATCAAGATCATTGTGAAAGACAAGAAGGAAACAACTCGACGTGGTTAAGCCTCTTTCCTAATCCCTTCCTTTCCACTCGTCAGGCTCCACAGTTCAATGCCGCTCCGCCGTCTGCACATCATCAAATAATTATATTGCAGAGTAATACCTTTTTTAAGGGTTAATTTTAGATTTTTTTATTTATAACTTAATCTACGATGATCTGTAGTACATTCCATTATCAAGATCATTGTGATCGTTATAATATATATACATATTAGTAGATGCTTTAGATTGTTGTTTTACTTGTATGATTACGTCAATGATCAACCTTAATCTTTATTAATCTTGATATGTTTGTATTTGCTTAATTATATTAAGTATCTCATTAATGACTTACTCTATTAGTAAAAACCTAAACTAAAGCCTCATTAATGACATAATCTGTAACACCCCAAATCCGCGGGACTCGGGGTGCTACGGGCGAGACCGCACAGTGGGTCCCGACCCTTAGCCTGACAACAATTCCACTGGACCTTTCAACAACGGCACATAATAAAGGCGGAAAACTCGAAAACATGTTTAATGTATGCGGAAAGCGAAATGTAAAAGTACAACTGGGAAACTCAGCCGAGTCCTCAAAACCACATAATACGATACAAAGTTACAGTGCGTCAACATCCAATAAACAACAAGGTGAAAACGACTCAAAATATTCCCCGTCCTATAATGTACGGGGACCCCGGCTGTCTACTCCTCCGCCTTACTCGGCGGCGTCCCTAACCTGCAAGTCAACTACATAAACGGTTTAAAACCGTTAGCTAGCATTCTAAGCATTAGAATAATGGGAAAGGCACAAACACACATAAGAATCACAAAACATAAATCACGCAAGTCCGGTTTATTATCTTTAATTTCCTTAACTCGTATCCCGTTCTAATTCAACTTCGGTTGTGACACGAGACCCAAATGGTCTCGCCCCGGTCCCTATTTCCGGCAAGGCACGGTAAGGATGTATCCTTCCGTCTCACCCGCACGGCTAGTCGCCGAGAACCTCCCACTCTCGCAAGAGTTGGGCAGATGATGTCACCGCCCGTTATCATACACTTGGGCCAACATTACTTATAAAAGTCGGTGGTCCTATTTTACCGGTTTAATGATTATGACAAATACGTAAACACACACCACCAAACACGCATCATGCTAATACATAGAATACGCGCTAAGTAAGTCCGGAGACTTACCTCGTCCCAACGCTAACTCTTAAGACACTCCTGCTTCCCTCGGGAAGAAACAAAACTTGCTCATCGCAAGATACATATATCAAAACTTGCTCACTCGAGAAGTCTAGGACTTCTACCCAAATGATCTATACAAGATCATTCGATTCCTATTCTAGAATCACATCCTAGAATCTATCATGCTCATAAACCAACACTTATAAAAGTCCACGGGGTCTAGCCCGTCTATTACGTTTTCCTAAAGTCCGAAAATCTAACTTTTAAGGAATTTACGGTTTTGACCCCGAATTTCTTTAAAATCCTAAAATGGTCAAACGGGCCTCTAAACTTCCGGAAACATTTTTAACTACATTTATTATCAATTAAACGACTCTAGTCGGTTACTAAATATTTTCGAACTTCCGGTTCGAGAAGAAAATCCTTAAGAAGGTATTAAGCGTCACCTAGATTTCTCGATACTTTGTCCTCCATTTAACCACGTCAAACATTCTTCAACAATTCCGAAATAGTTCCTACGCATACTAGGCCATGACTACAACATACGGGAAGCATCAGTACTTCCCAAATCCACAACAACTAAACCGCACAAAATCATCAAGGTCTCAATCCTAACATGCGAGTTCTAGGAAACCGATTTTCTTCTAACTTTCCAAGGTCATAACTATTGATCCAACCGTTGGATCGTCCTAGAATTTTAACATGTTATAAACTGCTATGCCATCTGCAATATATCCGAAAATCAGCAGTTGAATGTGATTAAAACGTACCGAAACGAGGTCCGAAGTCGGGGATTCGCACACGAGGAAAACTCGAGATCCGGGCTCGATCTCAAACAGCCATACGGATGTTCCAGTCCTCGGCGGCAATGGCAGGGAGGCACAGACGCGGGGCGGCAGGGCAAGACCTCCGGCGTGTGTTGGGGCAGCTAGGCCGGCAGTGGCGTGGTGGCTCCGGCGGTGGTGAGGCAGCAGCGTGGCAAGCAGCCTCGGCGTGAGTCTGCGCAAGGGTGCAGGAGCTGGCTGTAGTGTTGCCCCCGTGGTGGTGCTGCGCTTGGTGGCCGGCGAGACTGCAGTGGCTAGCGGCTTCAGGCGAGGGCGGCCGGCTTCTCCGGCTCGCTGGGTTGGTGGTGGCTGCCCTTGGTGGTTCTCCGTGGTGGCGCGGGGCTGTAGAGAGTGAAACGAGAGAGAGGAGTGAGGAGGTGCAGTGAGGGAGACGACTGAAGTGAGGGAGAGATGGGGGTGGGAGTGAGGCTGCGTGAGTGAAGCAAGGGAAAGGAGAGCCGCGAGAACGAGGGGCCGGGCTGCAGGCTAGCTTGTAGCTGGGCGGGCGCAGGATTGGCGTGTAGTAGGAGGGAAGAAGAAGACCGAGGAGTCGGCCAGCTTGGCAGGTGGGGCCCGTTGCTCACGTGGAAAAGAAGGAGAGGGGGAAAGAAAAGAAAGAAATAAGGATCGGGATCGGACTCGTAAAATATATTCTGTAACGGACGTTACGGTCGAAATAAATTCTCGGACCTTTCCGTAATAATAATTTACGGAATTAATTACCGAACATCTCCGTGGCATAGTGTACGGAAAGAGAATAAACGCTAATTATTTCTAAAATTCTCGATCATTGTTATATTTTTATTTTAAAATTTTCCGGACTTTACATAATCGTGCACTAATAACCTAAAATAAAGCCCTCGGTTAGCTACTTGCTTAACTGTGGGAAAACAAAATTCTCGGTATACAAATACCGTTGGATTCAAAACAAATCCATTTTTTGTAAATACCAAAAAAATGAAAATCTTAATCTTAATTTAAACAATCAATTTGAAACAAATATCAAAAAATTAAAAAGAAGATCCAAAATCTAGATCATACTTTAGAAGGCTGACTCAAAACAAATCATAAAACTAAATTTTCTTTTCCAATAGTCGATTTAAACAAAGTAAATTTTCAAAATCTTTTTCTAAATAACCATTTAAAACAAAGGCATTTAGAGAAATTTTTTGGAAGGTGTTTGTTTAGAGATTTGGTATCAAACAAAAATCTCTAATTTATCTAGAGATTTGTTTTAAACAAAGGTGGGATCAAATAAGATTTATCATATTGTTGTTATCCTATCTTATAGATTTGATTAGTTTTCATTTTCTTATTATTTTTTTTTAAAAAAAATATATTGTTAATTGGTAATGTTGTTTCTTTAAAATAAATTTTCAAAAGACATATCCAATGCATCCTCCTCTTCCCTACTCTCTTTCTCTACTCTCTTTAACGTTGTCGATATACTTAATAATTTTGCTTAATTTTGCAGATTTTGTAATTGAAAAAGGTTGTTATTTTACGGATGAATTAGATATATATTTTATTATTTGATAGTGTTGTTTTGGGTTGTGATTTAGATATATATTTTGTTATTTGATAGTGTTGTTTTGGGTTGTGATTGTTGATTAACATTTGAGGTTTTTTGAATTGGGTGGGAACAAAGAGATAAAGAAGTATAGAGGAAACTTATATTTGAGTGTTTTTTTTATATATTGGAATTGGCTTCCAGCAACAAGATTTTACAATTAGAACTGTGAAAGTGATTATTAAAAGTTGAATTGAGGCATTCAATGTGTGAAGAAGAAAATCCAATAATAAAAATATATCGTAATTGAGACCTTTTAATATGACTTTTTCTTGAAAAAAAAAATCTATTTTGTCACAAAAAGTCTTATTAATTTGTGGATTTTTTTTATCGATAGCAAAATTGTTGGAGAAGCTCTAACTTAGCCTAAAATTTTACTTTAAAACTAAAAAAAATTCTTTGTGGATAAATTATTTTGTAACGTAAAACTTGTGAGAGAAGTTTTATTGTAACCTAAATTTTCATTAAAAAAAAAGTAAAACTTGTGAAATAATTACAAAAATAAAACTTATTTGATAAGATAATTTTATAGCGTAAAGCTTGCGAGAGAAGCTCTACTGTAACCCTTCAATCTCTCACGATCTTAAAATCATGAAGCTTTTTCGTTATTTTCATGTAAACATTCAATCGCTTTATTTTGGAAAAACCATTTGTTTCATTGTTGTGTTTCCATAATGTTAACTCATAATATTTCAATTTTAAAGGATTCAACAAAATCAAGTATCAGTGATATATCCGTAGTTTTATGTTATCGGTTTATTAAGTCACATAAATTTTTACTTATATCGAACCAATTATATATGTTAATGGTATTCTTTGGTTTATATCATTAATATACTCAAATTTCAAATCATTTATTAACAAATACCCGTGCAAGACACGGGATATGAACTAGTGAAGTCTTAAAGTTCACGAAAAATGGCTTTTGATGCAAATAATTAACAAGATAAACAATGCATAATTCTCTCTACTATCTTGCAATTATGTCGGCTGGACATGAATCTAACGAGTAAGATATCATGAATATTTAGCGGGTATACCTTCTCATAGTGATAGCAAATGGCTGGACTTAACACAAATATTATTTCCCTTTTAACATCATATAATTTCTAAACTCATCATTAGATTCAAACCAATTTCTGCAGCAGAAAAATATAAGAACACAAGACAGTAAGAGCACCCACATCAGTGATCTTAACTTTAATCTTAAGCTGTCATGTAGGAGTGAGAATAAAATTATTGTTGGAACCAATAAATACCAATCTTGCAGAAGATTAGTACGGACCATGATCTCAACATATTTGATATATATTAATTAGTGAGCATTTATTTCTTTAGTCCAATAAGTGAATTTAATCTCATATATGACTTTAAAAATATAAAATGATATATTTATAGTTTATAAAATAATTTTACTTATTCATAGACATCCATTTTGTATGGATTTTTACATTTTAAAATTAACTAAAATACATTATTATATATTAAGAACACAATAATGTATTTTTATTGATATGGGTAAAAGATAGATTGTGTTCTTGAGGTGAGGTGGAAGGAAAAAATTATTATAATATATGTTAAGATGAATCTTAATTGTGTATGGATGTGGATGCTCTAAGGAGAGAATACTCAGCTTAGTTAACAACTTCACTTTTAACAAAATCAATTTCTGCACAAGGGAAGAACACAGTAGGGTTGAAGAAGAAAAGTCATAAATCAGAAAAGACGGCCACTCGTTGGGGGTCATTGAACTTGAAACTAATCACAGAGTTGTAAGCAAAAAAGTGTAAATTACAATATGTTTTTCTTCTGTACATTTATAGGAATGATTGATTGACCCAATTTCAAGTGAAATGTTTAATTTTATAAGAACAACTAGAATACTAACCTGCGAAATCCACAGCACAAACAATGAATTAAACCATGTAAGAATCAACCAATCGAATATTTCTACATTTTTGCACAAGGCTGACAAGATTTTAGTAATTTTAGAGTTTAACACCAAACCCCCAATTCTAATGAGATTGAAGAGATGAAAACGCAAATTAAAGCAACTAGCACGGAAAATGATGAGATCGCCTTTGTCATCGTACGCTTTCCCATCTGCACATTGCTTATCGTCATCTTCTTCCTCCGCATCCTCCTGGTGAAGTAGCCACTGGATTGTCTCACCGTCGGTCTTGTGGTCGAGCTCGCGAGTGAGTTGGAAGACTCTAGCGGCGCACAACGTCGGAATCCGTATCCTCCTACTCCCGTAACTGATCTCCGGCACCATCGAAGTTCATCGTGTCTGGGTTGGAGGTGGCCGGTGAAGACGGTGAAGACGGATACTAGAAACCCTAAATCCCTTTTTCTTTTCTATAATAATTTCCGTTTATACCCTTCATACTAACTGTTTTTAGAATTAAAAATTTAAAACAAATTAGGAAAGGTCCAATTAGTATTAGAAGAACCAAATATGCTTTACAAGCTCATTCTTCTCAAATTATAATATATAATATACTTAATTAAACTATTTTTAATATTTATCTATAATATAATTAATATATCAATGCCATACAAAATTAATTTTAACTGCTCTTCAGTTAACTTATTTTAAATTACAATACATCAAAACACATTTTAAAAATTAAAAAATACCTATTAAAATTTAAGATTACACTCAAGTCTTATAAGGAGAACTAAACTAGTCTATAATCATCTTAAAAACACTTCTCTGAAAGCTAACAAAAACAAGGCAAAATTGGCATACTAATAAGGATTGCCCAAAATTGTAGTCGACAAACGTTGGATCCTAGTTAGTGTTTGTTGCCACAAATCCATTTACCCTCATACGATCGAAAAGAACAGGGAGTGGTAAGCTTGTACTTGGAGGCTTCAACAAGTATTTGTCATACGTGACTTTGGTCACGTACCACCATGTTGTTTACCTCCTCCTTTTGCTTTCCTTTGCTCCACTTCTGTACAAACATATTCTAATCTCCATTAAAAGACCAACATTTGAAGAAAAAAAATTCCCGCCAAATAATCTACATTCTAATGCACAAACCATAGAAAGAGAAATAGAGTACGAGACTGACCTTCTTCTTTTGCTTGCCACCCCCGGATTTAGCAGGCTTCGAGAATGGAGGTGGAGGCTTTTCCTTCTCCGGAGCCATCTTGAGAAGAGAAAGCCGGAGATGCAGACGAGTACAGTAAACTTCGAGCCTTGAAACCACGAGAATGGGAATTGGCCATCGATTATTACTATTTTTCTAACAATTAAACTATATTTAGCCTACTAATTAAAATCAGAGTTCTGGTATCCAAGTTAAAAAAAAAAGTGCATTATTGCCTAAATTATTTCTAAAATATTGCGATTTTAAACAAGAAAAAAAAATCAAAACATTGTTAAATTTTTTTTAAAATCTAAGAAAAAATCATTAAAAGACAGATTATTATGTTAACCAACGGCTTCATAAGAAGATCAAATAAGTAATAAAAACACATTATTAAAGACAAACGATTTGAAGTCTATAAACACAATTGGTGTAAAAGAATGTTCATAAAAGATTGTGTTTTCAAATGAGAAAAAAAATCCAAAAAATTATTAAAAATATCTATAAAATCTATAAAAAAAAATGTAAAAGATTGACTATGCATGGTTTTAACAAACGATTTCACAAGAAGATCAAATAAGTAATTATAAAATTATCAAAAGAAACTCCCATAATCATAAATGATTATTGTGTACGGTTTTTAAAGACGAACAATTTGAATTATATAAAAGACAATTGGTTTAAAAGATTGTTTGTAAAATCTATAGTCTATAAAGACAATTGTTTGTAAAAAAAATTATTCGTAAACAAAATAATAAACTTTATTTGCGGAATCCTAAATACATTTCATTGAACTTGGTTCAAATGAGAGGAAAAACAATTGTTCTAAATCTATAAAGACTAACGATTTGAAGAACAACAATCAAATAATTAAAAAAAAACAAATTTGTAGAATCCTAAAAACATTTCATTAAGCGGAAAATATTGCGGTTTTAAATGATAAAAAACACAATCCAAAAAATTGATCGTAAAAGCCTATACAGACAAACGATTTGAAGATGAACAATGAAATAATTAAAAAAAAAACATAATCCTAAATCCATCAATTTGTATGATTTATGACGAAGAAAATAAACATCGGAAGTAAAACAATGCAGAATCCTAAATCCATCAATAGTAAAACATTGGAAGAATAATTTTTTTTAGGAAGACAACCAAAAACAAATTCGGTATGTAAAATCATCAATATCTATCTATATACTAGTCCGTAAACTTATAAATTATTTAAAATATTTAATTTATAAATTTATTTTAAATACTTTACTAATTAATTTTTATATTAGATTCTCATATTATTAATTGATATTTAATTATTTATAATTTAAAAGTAAAAATAGTTAAGATTAACAATCTAATTTTATAAATCTTAATATTTTATTACTTATATTTTATAATTTTTAATTAAACTTTATACTTTTAAAATTTTATAATATTTTAAATTAATTTAATTTTTTTAGTTATAATTTTCAAACGTTGATTTTTTATACTTATAACTTTATTTTTTATTTAAACTTTTAAAGATCTTAATATTTTTTTATTTATATTTATAATTTTTAATTGAACTTTTTTTTCTGAAATTTATAAACTTTATTTTTTTCTAAAATAAATTTTTTTAAAAAGTTTTTTTTTCGTTTAAATTTTTTTTGAAAAGTATTTCATATATTTTTAAATGATTTTGTATATAAACTCATAAATTTCATATTAAAAACATATGGAAATGATGAAAAAAAAAATCCCAAAAAATTAAGTTTGAATATTTTAAAAAGAAATATTGACTTTATAAAAATAAATTAAATATTTTTAATAAAAAGTTTTTGTCATTTACACAAAATTAGAAAAAAAAACTCCGGAAAAAAAATCATGAATCCTTCGATTTTTTTTATAAAAATTAAAAATATTTTAATTATTTTTTTAATTTTAACATATTATTTTATTTTAAAAAACCACATTACACTCATAATCCTAAAAAATTTTATGTCATGTAAGAAATCAGTTGTCCAATCATCACCGGATTTAGATTTTTTTTCCGGAAATTAAGTTATATTATTTTTTATAAATACGTTGATAGTATGTATCCTTTTCAATAATTTTCAAAGTTGGTATTATTTTGAGTTTAATTGATAGTTGTTATTGTTTTGACTTTTTTTTATAAAGAAAATTCTTTTTAGAAATATTTATTATTTTAATAACTTAGCATATGCTATTAGTCTTATTAATTGTTAGGTAATGAACTATTTAAGGTTGTAATTTTTGACTTAGACATGCTACATATATTATATAAATCTCTTTCATTTACATTTTAATATATTATTATTTAATATTGTTGATTTAAATTTTATGATTTGTTTTACACTTCTTTTTTTTGTTAGTATATGTTTTACACTTCTTTTTTTTTTTGTTAGTATATGTTTTACACATGACTTATTATCTATCTTATATAATAAAACAACCCGTGAACTGATACTTAGCGTAATTCCGTGCGGTCACTTTATCAATTTTATAGTGTCGTCTATTCGTTAACCCCAATCACGTACTCTAACATTTAATTTAATAAAGCATAATTCTTTTTAGGATTGATACTAACTTTGACATTTGAGTATCTCAAAGGATATTGTTCAAGAATACTCTTTCCCGATTGTTATTACAGGATTTTATTTATTGCTTGATTTTCATTCATAATGTGAAAAATACAACCTTACAACAAGTATCACATAACAACTAAGACAATTCTCAACATAATGAATTATCAAAAAATATTTTGACACACAATAATCGTCTAACCCGTGCAGGGCACGGGTTAGACGATAATTGTAAGAGCCTTAGTCTTTCGGACCGAGATTGGACCTTAGCCGAGATTGGCTTTGGCCAAGTTTAGCCTTTCCGCACCCGCGGGCTTGACTGCCGCTCCTGCGGGCTTGACTGCCGCTCCTGCGGGTTTCCGCCCCTGCGGCTCAGGGAACCGCCCCTGCGGTTTCCGGCGGTTGCAGCCGGTTTTGTTGACTCCTTTGATCCGTGCTTTACCCTTTCCCTTACTTCTTACCTTGCTGAGTAAGGGTTTCACTTCACTTCTTATTCCACTTCAGCCCTTCCTACGTCCTTCTTGCTTCTTTATCCCTTCCCTTGATCTTGCTTGAGAATCTCTTGGAGTTTGCTAGAGTTTGGTGTGGCTTAGTGTTGCTGGAGGTTGTGTGTATGTTTGCTGAGCTTCAGAGGCCAGCTGAGAGTATGCTCTATACTTCCTTGGATGATCACAATTGTGGAGGTGAGCTCCTTGCTCCTCCTTCCTTTCTTTCTTTCTTGTTCTTCCTTCCTTAGCTTAGGATTAGTTGTATTGATCATAGAGTGATGTTGGAATGTGTATGTTATTGCTTGTGTGTGATTTTGGAATGGAATAGACGTGATTTGATCACGAGAAGAGCCGAACAGGAATCGCGGGTTCACGTTCTGCACAAACGCCGCCCCCGCGCCTAGAAGCCGCCGCCCCTACGGAAGCCGTGCCGCAGCGCCCGCGCCTTGCCTGCGTTGCCTGCGTCCCTTATCACCGCGCCTGCGGGTTGTCTATTCCACCCCTGCGTCCCTTGATCACGCAGGTGCATCTTGTCCCGGGACTACCTATACTTGGGTAGCTCCTTTCCTTTGCTAGTATGAGGGACTTAGTACCATGCTAGGTATCGGATGTTGATGAGTTCGATATAGATATGCCGGTTACGGCTTTGAGGTTTATGAGTTGGACATGATCCTTATGGATCCCTTGGGTCTAGGTGTGACCCCTTTGTGTGATAGGAGTTTGATATATATATATATATATATATATATATATATATATATATATATATATATATATATATATATATATATATATATATATATGTGTGTGTGTGTGTGTGTGTGTATGCTTTGTATAGGCCGTGTTGTCCTCCAGTTTGGAGTGGACCTGAGTGAGAGCTGATCGTAGTGATACGACTTCTGAGGTTGAGGTAAGTCTATAGGACTTACTTAGCTACCGTCCTTATATTGGATGTATGCTTGAGTGGTGTTTGTTATATGCTTTATAGCATGCGATATGGTTCATTACCGACCTTTGTTATATTGACCGCCCATTGTAGTGTCTGTGACAACTTACCTTTCATCCCGTAGTGGAGTTTGGAAGTTCTCTGTAAGCTAGTTAGTTCAGGTATACGGGAAGGGCACTGACCACTCCTCATGGTATACGGGAAGGTGCACTGATACCACTCTAGCTAGCTATTGCACGCAGAGGCGAGGATTATATTCATACCTCGTGTCACATATTTTCATATATCGATTTATATACTCTTGAGTGCATAACGTTATAAAGATAATAAACCGGGTCAATGTGTGATATCATGATGAGGTGTTAATATTATTGATATGTGTTCGTGCTGTAGCATCTTCTTATATATGTGTATGGTTAGCTAACGGTTTTATACCGTGTTGTAGATCCTTTGCAGGTTAGGAGAGCTGCAGAGTGATCCAGAGGGGTGATCTACTGAGGGTTCCGTACACTGGGCGATATCAATTTTATGTTTTGTTTTAATCTATTGGTGCCTTGTTGTAAGATTCAGTGAACTTGTTGTCGGGCTAGGGTCAGGATCCATTGTGAGATCCTAACCCCGTAGCACCTCGAGTCCTACGGATTTGGGGTGTTACAAAGTTGGTATTAGAGCCCAGGTTGACAACAATGGCACTAGTAATCTACAATAAAGTTCGAATAGATAAATAAACAGATACCGAAAGGGGTCTGACTTTTCAAAAGGTTTTGGTTTTGAAATGAGTACAAATGTTTTGGGATATCGTGTACGTGAGCCATCGCCCCTCTGAAGATCTCGACAGTATAGGTATATATATATATATATATATATATATATATATATATATATATATATATATATATATATATATATATATATATAGATACTATCTGATGTGATGTGTGATATATATATTTATACATATGGCATATATATAGCCTTCTAAGCTAGGGTTATGTCCTCTGCAGATGGTTCATACCAGAGCCTTACTTGCAGCTGGACGAGGTAGAGGGAGACCCCCTCTAGGTAGAGGACGAGGTAGAGTTCCTGCTGTCGATCTATGCGCAGCAGAGGAGATACACGAGGATGTTGCTGAGAGCGTCGTTCCTGAGACTAAGAACGGGGCAGCTAGGAGACATGGCCCACAGAGAGTCCAGTTAGCAGACTCAGGTCGTGTTTCCATGGGAGAGTCAGAGTTTCGTGCTTACATTAGACGGGTTGAGGAGGCTGCGAGAGCCGGTAGACGTGCCCCAGATTTACCGGCACAAGAGGGACCATCTGAGAGGTCCCACACTATTACTCAGGTGCCAGCTATACCGGTACCTGCTGCTAAGATTGCCAGAGCACCAGAGGAGCACAGAGGGCCTCGACCAGACAGTTGGTTGAACACATTTCATCAGATGGGAGTACCCCCTTTCTCTGGGAAGGTGGGATTGGAGGTGGAGCTCTGGATAGGGCATGTAGACTCAGCTCTGGAGTCTATTCGATGTCTAGCTGATAGACAGATCGAGTTGGTACATACTTTATTTAGAGAGTTGACACAATATTGGTGGAGGTCTGTACGGGGTCAGGTCACCAGCTATGACCAGATGAGGACCATGATTCGAGAGCGTTTTTGCCCTACCTCGTTGAGGAGGGAGAAACTGCGTGACTTTATGGAGGCTGGCTTCGAGGATGTCCCAGTCTCCGAGGCTATTAGGAGGTTCCAGGAGGAGCTGGCTTTACTGGGACTAGTTGCACCTTCTGCTGATCAGCATGTATACCTTTTCTCCCAACGACTGAGGGATGCTACCAGGGCCTATATGGCAGGGTTTCATTGTGAGCCCATGATGGACTACAAGGATAGAGCTTCCGACTACGAGCGGGAGAGAGCTGGGCAGAGGAGAGCTTCTCAGGACGGAGGGTCTGAGAAGCGACAACGTATTGGGCAGACCAGTGGTACTGCTGGAGCTGCTAGTGTTGGGCGTGGTCAGAGACGTCAGGGTTGTTATGTATCTGCACAAGCTACAGAGAAGGGACGACAGTGTTATAACTGTGTTGATCCAGGACATATGAGGCCCGAGTGCACGAGGCCACTAGTGACTTGCTACACCTGTGGTAGGCAAGGTCACATAGCTGTTTCTTGCCGCCAGGACGGAGCTTCATCTCAGCAGGGTTCTTCCCCTGCCAGTGTAGCGGGAGGTGGGCATAGGCCACCTCAGCAGCAGTAGACACAGGGACAATAGAGAGTCCCAGATCGCCCTACGACTCAGGGATCTGCTCCTTGGCCGAGTAGAGGCAGAGGTCGTGGTGGGAGCACCACTGATACCAGAGGCCCGCAGGGTCGTGTTTTTGAGTTGAGGAGGGCAGAGATCCAGCTGCACCTACTGCTACAGGTACCATTCTGATTCATGGTTTACGTGTTAGAGTTTTATTTGATACTGGTGCTACGCACTCTTTTATTTCTGATGCTTGTGTAGAGCGTCTTGGTTTAGGTATAGTTGAGGGGATGCCCTTTATTATAGGGTTACCCGATGGTGGTAGGTTCAGAGGTACCCGTGAGATTCACGGTTGTCCCATTTCTGTAGGGACCCGTGTGTTACTAGTTGACTTCTTTGTCATGCCATTAGAGCATGAAGAAGTCATTCTAGGTATGGACTGGATGGATAGACACTCTGCAGTTTTAGATGTAGGTAGGAGGACTGTTACCCTCTCTACCGAGTTAGGCCAGATAGAGGTTTTCCGAGGTTGGGACCTTGGAAAGACAGGCACAATTATCAACGCTATACGGGCAACTAGATTGATTGCACAGGGTTGTGATGCCTTCTGGTGTTATGCCATGAAGGAGGGGGAGAGTCCAGCTGTAGAGGACATCCCAGTTGTTTGTGAGTTCATAGATGTTTTTGCTGAGCCGTCCAGTTTGCCGCCTCAGAGGAGTGTGGATTTTGGGATTGAGTTAGAGCCTGGTACGAGACCGATCTCGAAGGCCCCATACAAGATGGCGCCTGTCGAGATGTTGGAGCTGAAGAAGCAACTTGAGGAGCTGGCTGAGAAGGGCTTCATTCGCCCTAGCGTGTCCCCATGGGGAGCACCTGTCCTCTTCGTACGGAAGAAGGACGGATCACTGAGGTTATATATAGATTACAAAGAGCTGAACAAGGTGACCATCAAGAACAAGTATCCACTGCCTCGTATTGATGATCTGTTAGATCAGCTACAAGGAGCGACTGTGTTCTCCAGGATTGATCTGCGTTCAGGATATCACCAGCTAAAGGTGAGAGAGCAGGATGTGCACAGGACAACATTCTGGACCAGATATGGCCACTACGAGTTTGTAGTGATGCCATTTGGGCTTAGGAATGTCCCAGCCGTCTTTATGGAGTTGATGAACAATATCTTCATCGACTTCCTGGATCAGTTTGTGGTGGTTTTTATTGATGATATTTTGGTATACTCTCGCAGTGGAGAGGAGCATGCAGGACATCTGAGGACTGTATTGCAGGTGTTGCGGGATAGAGAACTTTATGCTAAGTTCTCTAAGTGTGAGTTCTGGATGCTAGAGGTAGCATTCCTGGGTCATGTGGTTTCAGCTAAGGAGAACAAGGTTGATCCGCGAAGATTGAGGCAGTAGCAGCATGGACTACACCGACGAACGTCAAGGAAGTACATAGTTTCCTTGTCCTAGCCGATTATTACAGACGCTTTGTGGAGGGATTTTTTGTGATTGCCCGTCCACTGACGAGTTTGCTGAGGAAGACTACCAGGTTTGTGTAGTCTGATCAGTGTATGCAGAGTTTTGAGGAGTTGAAGAGGCAATTGCCTTCTGCTTCTGTTTTGGCACAACCAGAGGGTACTGAAGATTTTGTGGTTTACAGTGATGCATCTAAGCTAGGCTAGGGATGTGTTTTGATGCAGAGAGGCAGGGTGATTGCTTATGCGTCTCGACAACTGAAGACGTATGAGGAGAACTACCCGACTCATGATCTGGAGTTGGCAACGGTAGTTCATGCACTGAAGATCTGGAGACATTACCTGTATGGTGGTACATGTCAGATCTTCACAGACCATAAGAGTCTGAAGTATATTTCCATGCAGCGGGAATTGAATAACCGCCAGCGTAGGTGGCTCGAGCTGATCAAGGACTTTGATTTAGAGATTCTGTATCATCCAGGGAAGGCGAACGTTGTAGTTGATGCCCTGAGCAGGAAGACGCCTCGAGAGCAGGCGATTGCGAGGCTGACAGTTCAGCATCAGCTACAAAGAGACTTGATCTGGTTAGAGTTGGACATCTAGTTTCCTGATGAGGATGCCCAGCTACGTACATTAGAGGTTCTTCCTGATCTGTTGGATGAGATCCAACAGAAGCAGGAGACCTGCCCGACACTGCTGAGGATACGAGATAGGATGTCTCGGGATGAGGCACCACAGTTCCTGCTATGAGCAGATGGAGTTTTGAGACGCCGCGGTCGCGTCTGTGTACCTGCTGATACAGAGCTGAGACAGATGATTTTACAAGAGGCTCACTGTACACCTTACCCTGTACATCCAGGTACGAGTAAGATGTATTAGGATTTGAGACGTCTATATTGGTGGGGAGGGCTGAAGCCCGATGTGGCCAGATTTGTGGCACAGTGTGCGACCTGTCAACAGGTCAAGATCGAGCATTTCAGACCTGGAGGTGAGCTCCATCCACTTCCTGTTCCACAGAGGAAGTGGGAGGACGTCACCATGGATTTTGTGACTGGACTGAGGCTGAGCCGGAGTTTTGATGCTATTTGGGTTATTGTGGACAGAACGGCACGTTTCATTCCTATTAAAAAGACGTGGCCGGTGAGCAAATTAGCTGAGGAGTACACTAGGCAGATAGTGAGACTCCATGGTATACCGAGGACGATCGTCTCAGACAGAGATGGACGATTTACCTCGAGGTTTTGGCAGCAGATTCAGACTGCCCTGGGGACGGTTTGCACTTCACGACTGCGTTCCATCCTTAGACAGATGGTCAGTCAGAGAGGACCATTCAGACCCTGAAGGATATGCTGCGAGCTTGTGTGTTGGATTTGGGGCAAGTGTGGACGGATCATCTCCCACTTGTTGAGTTCTCATACAACAACAGCTGGCACGCATCTATTGGGATGGCCCCATATGAGGCACTGTATGGACAGAGATGTCGTACCCCGTTATGATGGGATGAGCAGAGCAGTGTTAGTGGTTTAGCACCTGATCAGATTCAGGATGATATGGCTCGAGTAGCACTGATTCGAGAGCGGATGCTGACTGCGCAGAGCCGTCAGAAGTCTTATGCTGATAGGAGGCGTAGACCTCTAGAGTTCAGAGTTGGAGCCCATGTGTGGATGAGAGTTTTCCCGACACGAGGTGTTAGGCGTTTTGGCATTAAGGGGAAGTTGAGCCCCCGATATGTCGGACCGTTCGATATTCTTCATCGGGTTGGGAGCGCAACTTACATTTTAGCCTTGCCTCCGAGATTAGAGGGTGTTCACCCTGTATTTCATGTGTCTCAGCTGAGGGAGTACATACCAGATCCGAGACACATCGTGAGTTATGATGATTTAGTGGTTGAGCCGGACCACACCTTTGTTGAGCACCCTATTGCAGTCCTAAAACCTGAGACGCCTGCGTTCGAAGGACATTCCTATGCTGAGGATACAGTGGTCGAGACGAGGACCTGATGAGGCTACATGGGAGACTGAGGATAGTATCCAGAGGAACTATCCAGAGTTCTATGCTGAGTTAGATACACCGAGTAGATCTTAGTACTATCTTGGTGAGTGTTATGTGCTTATATGCTTATATGCTATGATGTGTTTATTTTCATAATAGCTTTGATGTGATATATGATCTTATTAGATCTTGTTGTGCTAGTATGATTCTTGTTTATAGTTGGAGATGGCTCTTTCCTCCATGCTATTGTGATACGTTTAGGATTCAGTTGGAGAGGTTATTCCTCCATGCTATTTTGATGGACATAGTGTTGTTGGAGATGTTTTTCCTCCATGCCTTTCTGTTATGAGTATGATACGGCTAGAGATGTGATTCTTCTATGCCTTGTGATATGTTTATGGTTTGGCTAGAGATGGTTTTCCTCTATGCCCTGGATAGTGTTTTGTTGTTGGAGTTGATGAGTTCCTCCATGCCTATGTTTGAGGTTATAGAGAGTTTTACCTCGGCTTTTGAGTCCGAGTGGTGTCAGGACTTTACAAGTTTCGGGACGAAACTTGTTTTTAGGGGGGTGAGGTGTAAGAGCCTTAGTCTTTCGGACCGAGATCGGACTTTAGCCGAGTTTGGCTTTGGCCGAGTTTAGCCTTTCCGCGCCCGCGGGCATGACTGCCGCCCCTGCGGGTTTCCGCCCCTGCGGCTCAGGGAACCGCCCCTGCGGCTCAAGGAACCGCCCCTGCGGTTTCCGGCGGCTGCAGCCGGTTTTGTTGACTCCTTTGACCCGTGCTTTACCCTTTGCTTTACTTCTTTCGTTTCCTTGTTGAGCAAGGGTTATCTTCTTCACTTCCCCATTCCAGACCTACGTCCTCCTTGCTTCTCCTTCATCCTTCATCCTTCTTGATCTTGTTCTTGATCTCTCTTGAGTTTGGTAGTGTTTCGGTGTGTGTTGTTGATGTTGGTTGATGATGTGCTTAGCTGCTGAGTTTGTGATGCCAGCTGAGATAGTGCTTGTGCTCTTGTTTTGCCTAGACCTTCAGTAGTGGTGAGTTCTTTGCTTCTTCTCCTTCTCTTCTTCTTTGATTCCATCTCTTTAGCTTAGGATTAGATGTATTGATCATAGATTAATGTTGGAATGTGTATGTATATGTATGTGTGTGAATTTGGATGAGAGAAGACGTGATTTGATCACGTGAAGAGCCGAAGAGAAGCCGCGGGATCACGTTCTGCACAGACGCCGCCCCCGCGCCTAGAAGCCGCCGCCCCTACGGAAGCCGTGCCACAGCGCCCGCGTCTTGCCTGCGTCCCTTGTCACCGCGCATGCGGCTGCTCCCTGCCGCGCCTGCGGGTTACCTGTTCCGCTCCTGCGTCCCTTGATCACGCAGGTGCGTCTTGTCCCGGGACTACCTATAGTTGGGTAGCTCCTTTCCTTTCCTATTATGAGGGACTTAGTACCATGCTAGGTATCGGATGTTGATGAGTATGATATAGATATGCCGGTTACGGCTTTGAGGTTTACGAGTTGGACATGATCCTTATGGATCCCTTGGGTCTAGGTGTGACCCCTTTTGTGTGATAGGAGTTTGATATATATATATATATATATATATATATATATATATATATATATGTATGTATGCCTTGTATAGGCCGTGTTGTCCTCCAGTTTGGAGTGGACCTGAGTGAGAGCTGATCGTAGTGATACTACTTCTGAGATTGAGGTAAGTCCATGAGACTTACTTAGCTGCTATCCTTATATTGGATGTATGCTTGAGTGGTGTTTGTTATATGCTTTATAGCATGCGATATGGTTCATTACCGACCTATGTTATATTGACCGCCCATTGTAGTGGTTGTGACAACTTACCTTTCATCCCGTAGTAGAGTCTGGGAAGTTCTCTATAAGCTAGTTAGTTCTGGTATACGGGAAGGGCACCTACCACTCCATATGGTATACGGGAAAGTGCGCCGATACCACTCTAGCTAGCTATTGCACGCAGAGGCAAGGGTTATATACATTCCTCGTGTCACGTATATTCATATATACCGATTTATATACTCTTGAGTGCTTAACGTTATAAAGATAATAAACCGGGTAAATGTGTGATATCATGATGAGGTGTTAATGTTATTGATATGTGTTTGTGCTTTAACATCTTCTTATATATGTGTATGGTTAGCTAACGGTTTTATACCGTGTTGTAGATCCTTTGCAGGTTAGGAGAGCTGCAGAGTGATCCAAAGGGGTGATCTGCTGAGGGTTCCGTACACTGGGCGATATCGTGGGATGGGTTATTTATGTTGTACGGATTTTTGTTTGACTTTGTACTCAACAGTACTCTGTATCATCCTTTTGATATATATATATATATATATATATATATATATATATATATATTAGTTTTATGTTTTGTTTTAATCTATTGGTGCCTTGTTGTAAGATTCAGTGAACTTGTTGTCAAGCTAGGGTCAGGATCCATTGTGAGATCCTAACTAGTAGCACCTCGAGTCCTACGGATTTGGGGCGTTACAAGAATGGTGTTTCGGAGAGGATGAATCGGTCCATTCCAGAAAAAGCGCAATGTCTTAGATTGAATGCGGGGCTTCCAAAGCAATTCTGGGCAGAGGCAGTGAGCATGACGGTCTATTTGATAAATAGATCACCCCGGACTTCTCTTGACGGGAAGGTTTCAGAGGAGGTATGGACTGGTTCTGATTTAGACTTATCAAATTTGAATATTTTTTGCACTCCAGCATATGTGTTGATTCCAGGTGATGAGCGAACAAAGCTGGATGCAAAGTCTAAAAAGTGCATTTTTCTGGGTTATGAGAAAGGTGTGAAGGGTTTCAAGTTTTGGGATCCTGCTGCAAAGAAACGGATGATCAGTCGAGATGCTGTATTTGATGACCAGGCAATGCTTCTACATGCCAAGGAAGTTGAGAAACCTGCATTTACAAAGACTGAATCCAGATCAGCAGTGGAGGTGGAGCTTTCAGATTCTAGCACACCTACACCAGCAGGTGGTGAGCATGATGTAGATCAACAACAGGTTGAGAGTCTTGTTTCTGGCAGAAGCAGACGCATCACAAGGGCCCCTATAAGATATGGTTTTGAGGAGATGGTTAATTATGCTCTAGTCATTGGCACAGATGATCCATCCAACTTTCGAGAGGCTATTCATAGTCAGGAGAAAGAAGGATGGGTAGGTGCTATGGTTGAGGAGATGGAATCTCTCCATAACAACAGGACGTGGGAGTTGGTTCCTCTTCCAGCAGGTAAGAGGGCAATAGGATGCAAATAGGTTTTCAAGAAGAAAAAAGGCATCTCAGATAAAGAAGGCATAAGGTACAAGGCACGGCTAGAAGCTTCTGGTGAGATCATCCTGGAGAAGGTACACACTTCTCAGAATGCAGCTGATATGAAGACCAAACCAGTTACCGCACACAAATTCAAGCATTGCTTGGATTTGGTTCATGTCACTCGTTGTTAGATGAGTAAGAAAGCCCCCTGTCAAGAGAAACAAGGAGGATCTGGCGACAAGATCTTGGAGTTGTATATGTGTTTCTAAATTTTTGTATTAGATTATGTTGTCTAGGTGGAGATTGTTATAATAAGACAATAAATCTAGGTATACTGATACAATGGGCCAAGGGGATAAACATATTTTGGGCTCATGGATTAATGGGTCCGGAGTGACAGGGGGTGCGGGGTGGTATCAGGCGGAGCCCCCCGTGGTACAAATTTTATCTATTTATAGAATTCTATCTTTTCATAGGACTCTATCTATTTATGCAGGATTCTATCTATTTATGGTTATAAATAGATAGGTTTAGGGTTGTATTCATTATCCACCAAAATATATTGAAAACCCTAGCTGCAAGGTTTGTGCAGCAAAACCACAAAACGTCATGTCTTCTTCTCTCTATTTCTGAAGTAACTCGTTGAAAGATCACAACACAAATGTAGAGGAAGATTTATAAGGGCGATTTCCGCTACCCGAAGTGGATGTCCTTGGACCTCAAGCAGTTTATATCGAGGCTTCTCGACACCAACCTAAGACAAGTATGACCTTTGACGATATCACAAGGATCGTGGTTATGCAAAGGAGTGGACTCTAAGTCGAGCTCTCAATGTCACTGGTTCGATAACTACGACTTCTTGAAGAGCAAGAAACCGAGTTACGAGCACAAGTCGATGAACGCCTTCGATATTATCTCCTTCTCGTCCGGCTTGGCTCTGTCGGGGTTGTTCCAAGAGTCGAGGTTTGTGTCGGAGGCTGATATAGTAGAGAGAATAGAGGGCAGCAGAGTTGAAGTAGGTAAGAAGAAGGAGACCAAGGAGGTTGGGATGGAGTTGGAGGACCAAAACGGGTGCTTCGTGCCCAAGCATTGACACTAAATGTATCGAAATTTAATTAGTCCTGTGGATATTTTTTCAACTTTTTTCATCATACCTGTTGTTATTTTATTTTGAGGAAAAGTACTTCAATCTTTATAAAAATTGGTCATAACCAAACTACAAAGTTCCGAAGGATTTACCGAATCAAATAAAAGAGAATTTCTGGCTTGGACAAGCCAATTTCTGGATAGCTAATGTAAGGACAAGTGGGTTATTTGCACTTTTTCTTTTTATTGTTAGTCAAATTAACCCTTTTTTTTTTTTTTTGTATTTCTTCCAGTCAAATTTTGAACCTAATGACTTACAGGGTACTTTTGAAACACTGTAATTATGTTTTAGCTTAACAAAATTAAACATATTGGAGTGGACCATCATCAAACCGCGAAAGCACACTGGGTTGCTCTTGCCAAAGATAAAACTCAGATGAGATCGTCGATTCCGTTTATTTCGTCAAGCTATTAGCATGGGTTTCGTCTAGCTATTATAAACTCAGTTGATGCGTGCATTTTTCATTAACTTGATTATTTGATTATTTAATTTATATATATATATATATATATATATATATATATTATATATATATATATATATATATATATATATATATTCTAAATATGTGTGGTGTTAATCCTATTCTTAGCATAACAGATTTATTTGAGTTAAAATAAAACAATTCGGTAAGATATGATTCTAGGTTGGTTATAGATATTTAAAAGTAGGATTTAAACCTTTTTGGTAGAATTTAAACAAGTGTTATATATATTTTACGCCTTTTGAATTTGCTTTAACTGATTACTAGGAATTAGCAATATTTTTATTCCTTTTTTTAATTTTAAACTTCTCTGGTACTCTTTAAAAAAAATCATGTAGATTTTTCTTAATTAGTTATGATTTATGTTTAGACTTTAGAACAAATTGTGTCACTATATATACATAAAAAAAAACTATCTAATTTTTGTGTGATTAGATTTGATTTACGGTTAGACCAAATCGCACTTTGAGTTTGTAGCTAAAAAAAGCTTAACACTTCTCATTTGAAATGATGTGGACTCAACGAAGAGAATGTGAACATCTTATCAAACAAACATGGAGAACACAATATCAAGGGACCCATATGTACAATTTTATTAAAAAAATCAGTCTGCTGAAGACTAAGTTAAAAATCTGGAGTAAAGCAAAATTTGGAAACATAAATAGACAAGTAAACGAGGTGGACACGGAAATTGAAAAGTTGCAAGTCCTTGTATACACGAACTTCACGACACAAAATAACGCAAAACTCAACAGACTAAATAGTAAAAAGAGAGTGCCTAGTGGAATGCCAACAAAAGTATTGGATGTAGAGAGCCAAGTCAAACTCCCTCCGTCTGGGCGATAAGAATACAAAGTTCCACCACCGTAGAGCAACGGACAAAAGAAATCACAAGAGCATATCAGCAATTGTAAAAAATAACGGAACAATACTAACCTCAGAAGAAGACATTTGCAATGAATTTATTACGGACTATGAAGCTAAATTTAAAGCTACTACCATAAATTCTTCCGAGCTTTGCAAGCAGCTTGAGATCATGCAACATGAGATCTCAGAAATAGAAAACAATGAACTCACTAGACCCTTTACAAATGAAGATATCAAATGTGCAATCTTTGATATTGGAAGTGACAAATCTCCGGGTCCGGATGGAATGCCGGCCGATTTCTTTCAAAATATTGGCACATAATAGGCTCATCAGTAACTCGTGCAATAAAGAGTTTCTATAGAACTGGAAGAATACTAAAACAGATTAATCATACATTTATTGCTTTAATCCCAAAAATTGATAACCCATCTACAACAACCCATTATAGACCTATTAGTCTATGCTCAACAATATACAAAATTATTTCTAAAATATTAAAAAACAGACTAAAAAGATCCTTTCAAAACTCATACACCCTTTACAAGGTGCTTTCACTGAAAACAGATCAATCCATAACAACATCTTGATAGCCCGTGAAATTTTTCACGGTTTCAAATCGAAAAAGGGGAAAGAAGGATACGTGGCATTTAAGCTTGACATGGAAAAAGCATATGATAGGGTGGAATGGCCCTTTATCATGGTTGTATTGAGAAAATTTGGATTTTCAGACAAATTCACAAGATGGATTGAGAAATGTATTTCTACAACCTCACACTCCATCTTGATTAACGACAACCCGACTAGGATTTTCCGTCCAGAACGTTATCTTCGTCAAAGGGACCCATTTTCTTTGCTATTATTCAATTTAGTAGTTGAGATCTTGGCCAGAAACATCCAGAAAGCTAACAATGAAAACAAGAAAAGCATCGGTTTTCCAATCTCAAGAGCTGGTACAATCATACCATTTTTTGCCTTTGCAGATGACATAATAATATTTGCAAAAGCAACAACTACATCGTCCAATCAAGTCCTTGAAGTTCTATCAAAATATTGCCAGATATCAGACAAAAAGTAAACTACCACAAATCAGCATTCCAAACTTTGGGATACGTAGACAACTCGACCAAAAGGATGCTTCAACAAAATACGGGTATCTCCCCGAGCACTTGCCTGGAAAAATACCTAGGATGCCCAATCATTAATGGTCAGGTGAGCAAATCCGTGTTTGGAGATGTTATTGCTAGATCTAGACAACAATTAACCAAATGGAAAGCAGCGTCCCTCTCTCAGGAAGGAAGAACGGTTTTGATCAAGGCAAATCTCAATGCAAAACCCAATTATACAATGCAAAGTTTTATGCTCCCAGCAGCCATAAATAAAGAATTAGACCAAATCAATAGGCAATTTTTTTGGAACAAAGGACCAAATTTCCACCCGTTAATAAGTTGGGATAAGATTTGCAAACCAAGGGAAGCAAGGGGGTTAGAATAAGGAAAGTAGAGGACATGAATAAGGCACTCCAAATGAAACTCCTTTAGAAAATTATGGTGGAACCAGACAATATATGGGTAAGGATTATTGAGGAAAAATACTTAAAAGGAAACCGCCTATGGTGCTACAAAATTGGAAAAAATACATCATGGCAATGGAGGAGACTAATGAACCTACGACCCGAATTTGAAAAGGGGATCAAATGGAATGTAGGAGATGGGTAAACAATTAAACTATGGAAAGATCCTTGGATTGATGATCATCCACTAGAAAAATATGTAACAAACATGGATCTCATAACAAATATAGAAGAAACGGTAAGCACACTAATTACGAATAACAAATGGGATAATTGAAAATTTATGAGCCTAATTGAACCATTGACTTCACAAACAATTGCCAACAGAGTCCTAAATCACCCACTACCAACCTGCAACATTCAAGATAGATTGTATTGGGCCCCTAGCAAAGATGGTTGATACTCCACGAAAACAGCACTACAACTCTTACACAAATCGGAAGGAGCTACCCAACATGACAACAGATGGATTTGGAAGCTGAATATCATGCCTAAAATTAAAAATTTTGTATGGAAATTATCTATAGATGGACTACCTACAAAAGAAAACCTTGAAAAACAAAAGGTGCCAGTACCCATGTGTAACACCCCGAATCCACAAGACTCGAGGCGCTACTGGGCTAGGATCTCACAATGGATCCTGACCCTAGCCTGACAACAAGTTCACTGGATCTTACAACAAGACACGGATAGATTAAAACCAAATATCAAACTTTAATATATACATATCAAAAGGTTTACAAAATACCGTTGAGTACAAACCAAAACCTATATCCATACATCATAAAATCACCCACATCCCTCGTATACAATCCTAGTGTACGGAGCCCTCAGCGGATCATCTCCTCTAGATCACTCTGTAGTTCTCTTAACCTGCAAAGTATCTACAACACGGTATAAAACCGTTAGCTAACCATTCATATATAAGATAATACATAAGCACAAACACACTTCAGGAAATCATAAACATATAATCATGTTGTCACACATTTACCCGGTTAATTATCTTTATAAGGTCCAACACTCAAATCGTATAAATATATGTATATGAACATATGTGACACGAGTATATATATAATCCTCACCTCTGAGTGCTATAACCAGCTGGAGTGGATCCGGAACACCCTCCCGTATACCATAAAGGAGTGGGGAGTGGCCATCCCGTATACCAGATCTGGTCTGACTACAGAGAACCTCCCAAACTCCTCAATGGGATGAAAGGGAAGAATGTCACAACCACTACAATGGGCGGTCACTAAATCATAGGTCGGTAATAAATAACATCGCATGCTTATCAAGCATATAACACACACCACTCATGCATACATCCAATATAAGGATGGTAGCTAAGTAAGTCCTACGGACTTACCTCAATCTCGGAATAACCTCAACCACGAAGTACTCTCAAACACGATCCACTCCAATATGGAGGACAACACTACCTAATATTAAGGCATAAAGAGATATTAAATCTCCTATCAATCAAAGGGGTCACACCTAGACCCAAGGGATCCCTAAGGATCATATCCAACTTATAACCTCGATAAACAACTAAACCTCAAAGCCATAACCGGCATATATCGATATCATACTCATCATCATTCTATCCTCATATACGTACCTAGCATGCTACTAACCCGCTCATACTAGGAAAGGAAAGGTTCAATACTACTCTAAGTAGATCCTGTACAAGACACACCTGCGGAATGGAAAGACGCAGGGGCGGAAAGACAGCAGGCGCGGAGGCACGCTGGCGCAGGCGCTGTGACCGTGGCCGCGGGGCGGCGGCACTGAGGCGCGGGTGCGATGACAGGTTTCCGCAGGGGCGGCGGCTCACAGGCGCGGGGGCGGCGACAGTGCATAACGCAATCTCCCGGCTTCTCTTCCACTCTTCACGTGATCAAATCACGTCTTCATCATTCCACTGTCACATTCATACACATACATATATACATACAACATCAATATGGGCCTAGCACATCTAATCCTAAGCTAAGGAAGAGGAAAAGGAGTCAAAGGAAGAAGAAGAGAAGAAAGGAGCTTACCTACTGCAATGGCCTAAGCAAGGAAATTATCACAAAACACCACCAGTTGCCTCCCAAGCTCAACAATACACACATCATGCTCATCATCATCAACCACACAATTTCTCTTCAAATCAAGGAGAAAACAAGAACAAGATCAAGGAGAAGAAAGGAAGCAAGAAGGACGTGAGAAAGCTGGAAATGAAGTGAAGAACCCTTGATCACGAGCCCAAGAAGATGCTTAAGGAGGAAGAGAAGAAAGGGTAAAGCACGGTCCACTTGGTCAACAAAGCCGGTTGCAGCCGCAGGAAACCGCAGGGGCGGGTATCCTGAGCCGCAGGGGCGGAAAACAGAGCCAGCCGCAGGGGCGGCTACCTGGCTCAGCTCCAAAGACTAAGGCTCTTACACCATGAATTGTATCCTGTGCCAGAACCCGTACGAAAGTGCGAAGCACGTATTCCTCAAATGTCCATACACTATCAACAATATAAATGATATTGGAACACGAAATTACCTAAAAAGCATAGATATACCTAATAGAAAAATACTGGAAATTTTGTCTCTTATACGGGGGAACTTGATGGAATGTCTGGTACATGAGAAACAAAAAATATCTTTAGTAACAAATCGCAAATTAACGTCACTCAAATGGTGACCAACCAAATCCAAGAATGGAACAACTCTAACTCCAAAGTACATACCAATAGAACAATCACGGCACAAAAGAGGAAAATTAGGAGAATGCACTGGTCCCCACCAATAGATGGAAGCGTTAAACTTAATTTTGATGGATCAAAAAGAAGCGACAATAGTTGTGCTTTTGAGTACATCATAAGAAACCACAACGATACAGCAATAGCATATGATTATGGACAATGTGGACAAACATCCGTCTTACATGCGGAAGCGTATGCCTTGAGACATGGCCTCCTAAAAGAAAAAGAATTAGGATTAAAAAATATTGAAATTGAAGGAGATAATCTAACAATTATTAACTCAATCAAAAAGATTTAGAAACCTCAATGGGAAATGGATCTTTTTATTACTGACATTTCTTTTATTCTATCTAGTTTCATGCAGTTTCAAGTCAATCACATTTTCAGGGAAGTCAACGGCGTTGCTGATAGACTCGCAACACTAGGCCATGATATCCTGCAGCTGGAGAGTAATCTCGAAGGAAGTAGAAGTCCTCATCCGCAAGGATGCCATAGGATGGTCAACCAATAGATGGTGACCATGCCTAATTTTTTACCCTTGTAGTTAAAAAAAAGGCTTTTCACGAAAATACTGGTAGCGTGGGATCGAAGTTCATTGAGATCTCGATCTTAGACCAAAAATAAGTCTTGGGTAACACTATAACTATATTATTTACGTAATTAATGAAGAAATCCACTTTCCAGTTTCATTGTTAATTGATATACATATTAACTAATTAATAATTATGTTAAAAATATTGAAATTTAACAATTATATTAAATATTTAGGTATTATCACATATTTATTTGACAGCCATATTATATATTCAACACTTATGTTGTATTAAAAAAAATGTAATTATCAAAAAATGTAATTATTAATCTTAAAAAATTGGCTTTTTTGGAACCACTTAACTCTCTCTTCTTTTTTCCTTTTTTTTAGATCAAGTTATTTATTTACTTTATTAGGTATTATATTAATATGATAGTTCCACTAAGTTTTGAGATTAAAAAAACTAAACTATTTAACCAAAATATTTTATCTCCATAATCTTCTTACCCACATATGGTAGTGAACCTTTTCTCTAAAAGTGACAACTTATATTCTCATGGAATCTCTCTAATAGTTGTAGCATCCTTGCTTCCTCATTTGCGTCTTTTTTTTTTCGCTATATCCTGTACCGGCTAATAAGGTAGCATATTATGTTGCACAGTTTTGTAAAAGTAACTGCATAAGCAGATTTCAATTAATGAATCGATCTTTCTTTATTAAAAAAAAATAGTTTATATATTTTTTTTTCTAATAAAACCTGAATTTTTACTTTTTTTATTATTTCTATTTAGCTTTGTGGCATTTGTTTTTTTAATCTTCATAAATTTCTATTTTTTCAATTTATAGTTACTTGTGGCTTGTCACTTTTTTTTATTCATTAGTTAATGGATGAAACTTGTGACCTTTATTGTAAATAAAGCCGCTGAGGGAACAAACTATATTGAGAATAAGGCCACGTTTGGATAGTGTTGGGACAATATACCATTGATAAAAAAAATATTAATACTTTTTTTGTATTTTTCTATGTCGTGATAGATATTAATTGTGATTAGATGTTGATAATATCACGAAAACAAAAATATTAGAAAGTTAGTTTTCTATGTAATAAAAAATAATTTTAGTTTTAAAATCTAATGTCAAATTGTTATTAAGTAGTAAGATAAAACTAAAATAAAAAACATAACGCATAAATAGAATAAAAACTTAAAAAGAAGTTAATCAATGAAATTTTAATTTTACAATCGTTTAATCATACGGAGGAGTTAGTTATTTTATAGTTCATTTAAATTTAAATCGGCATTTTATTTTTTATGAAAATCTCTTAAAAAATGTAAGAGCGTGTATAAACTTACTTGGTTATATCTTATCTGTAGTCATAGTTACATGACGAACTAAGTCAAAATGCGCTACTTTTTAAAATAAATATAGTTTACCTTCAACATATTTTAATTAACAATATACAATATAATAGTTTACTCATAATATATATATATATATATATATATATATATATATATATATTATAAATATCCGTGCAAGGCAAGAATACTAAACCAGTAAGATTAATAAGTTTCTTTTGAAATGAATAAAATGAATAAGTTTAATGTTTAAATAAAACACCTAAATTGGTAATGACGTCATATCTAAATGAATAGTATTTTTTGATAAAATATCAATTCACCCTTTTTATTTTTTTCATTAATAACAAATTAACTGAGAAATATAAGACAAAATAATCAATGCAAATTACTATGTGAATAATTAATGTTGTGTTTAATTGCTTTTTGTATTAGGTCTTTTTAAATTTGGAGTGGTCCCATTATTTAGTAACTCAATTTAGTTTGAACTTTTTATTTTACATTATTATTTTAACATATCTAAATATTTAGATTTTACAAGTTTTTTTTATTCTTGTATAGTTTCTTCATCCTCCTTCAGGAAGATCTCATGTTTCTTCTCATGTCTTCTTCTTCATCTCTTTTGTTGTTTTTTCTCCTCTTTCTTCTTCACCCCTCTTCTTCTCTTTTTTTTTTTTTTTCCTGTCCAAATGAACATGGAGAACCTGTGCATAATTCGAGAGGATCTCAATTGACTTGGATAAAAGAGTGATTGAAACAATAATCTCCATCTAAGAGATGAATTGATCGACATGGTTGAAACCAGAATCTCCATTGAAGAGATATATTGATCGACATGGTTAAAACCATAATCTCCATTGAAGAGATAAATTGGTTGACAGGGTTGAAACCAGAATTTCCATTGAAGAGATAAATTGATAGGCAAGATTCTAAACCAAAATCATAAATTGATAGACAGGGTTGAAACCAAAATCTCCATTGAAGAGATAAATTGATCGAAAAAGTTGAAATCAGAATCTCCTTTGAAGAGATAAATTGATTGACATGGTTAAAACCAGAATCTCCATGAAAAAAAATTGATAGACATGGTTAAAACCAAAATCTTCATTGAAGAGAAGAGATAAATTGATAGACAAGGTTGAAACTAGAATTTTTATTGAAGAGATAAATTAATCGACAAGGTTGAAACCAAACAGAGATAAATTGATCTGTTGAAAAACTGTGTTGCTAATTCTTTATTTATTTATTTTTTTTAGAAAACATTTAACTAAATGATGAAGATAGTCCCTTGTGTTTGCCTACAAATAAGGAAATACGATCTTTCTTTCCTCATTCAATCAGCGACAGAAGCAAAATCACTCGAACTGGCAAACAGTAGGAGACAACACTCTTATTCTACTTTCTTTGTAAACTTCGTCCCTTGTAATCAGCCATAGCAACTTCCTTTTACAACCGTCAATTCCGTCTCCAAAGCGGCACGAACAACGCCATCCGGCAAACCGACTCACTGAGTCGCAAGATCAACCTCACCCGTAACTACTCCTCCAGCGACGAAGAAAACGAGCCGTTGGATTGGACCGACGCCATCAAACGGGCCAACATCGAATTGGAGCCGTCCATCCGCGATGCAGGAACTGCCGATGAATGGATCGAGCGAAACCCTTGCTTGATTCATTTAACGGGAAGGCACCCGTTTAACTCGGAACCACCTCTCACCCGTTTGATGCAATCCGGGTTCATCACGCCCCCTTCCATCCACTTCGTCCGGAACCACGGCGTTGTCCCACGTGGCAGTTGGGAGGATTAGAGCTTCGAAGTAACGGGCTTAGTCCACCACCAGCCCAAAAGATTCACCATGGATGAACTGGTCTCAGAGTTCACCTCAGACGAGTTCCCGGTCACGCTTGTCTGCGCCGGCAACCGCAGGAAGGAACAAAACATGACGAAGCAGACAATAGGATTCCACTGGGGCCCGGGGGTTGTCTCCACGTCCGTGTGGCGCGGTGTTCCCCTCTGTGACTTCCTCTTGCGGTGCGGGATAATGAGCCGACGGAGCGCCGGCACATCCATGAACGTTTGCTTTGAGGGCACCGAGGATCTTCCCGGAGGAGGCGGTGGATCCAAATACGGCACCAGCGTTAGAGCGGAGATCGCGATGGACCCAGCGATGGATATCATTCTCGCGTACATGCAGAACGGCGAAAGGTTATCGCCGGATCACGGTTTTCCGGTGAGAATGATTATACCTGGGTTCATCGGTGGACGGATGGTCAGGTGGTTGAAGAGGATCGTGGTTAGCACAAAAGAGTCAGACAGTAACGTACTACCATTATAAAGACAATCGCGTTCTTCCATCCCACGTCGACGCCGAACTTGCCGACGCTCAAGGTAATATTTTATTCCATATAGTTTAATTTAATTTAATTAATGAAATATCAAGTCTTATAAACGTTTTTTATTTGTACAGCATGGTGGTATAAACCGGAATACATGATAAACGAGTTGAACGTAAACTCGGTGATAACTCGTCCATCCCACCAGGAAATTTTGATGATACTACCCAGAGGCCCTACACCTTGGGCGGATATAGGCATGGGCTCGGTTTGGTTCAAACCTCCGAACCGGCGATTTTCAAACCGGCCCAAACCGCCGGTTTGGCAAACCGGCGATTTAGGTTTGGTCGGTTTAGGTTTGGGCTGGTTCAAGGTTTAGGTTTAGGTTTATGAAAATAAAAAAACTAAATCGCCGGTTTGAACCGGTCCAAACCGTCGGTTCAAACCGATGGTTTACCGACGATTCGATGGTAAATAGGTTTTATTTTTTATAAAAAAATTTTAAAACCGACGGTTTGGTTGGTTAAACCGTCGGTTTCTGTTTTTTGATTTTTTTTTTAATTTATCCCGACGCTTCACCACAAGTTTAAACCGACGGTTTAAGCTTCAGGCCGGTTTTTCAATTTAATTTTTTTTTTTTTAATAAAACCGTCTCTAAACTGACAGTTAAGGTTAAACCTAAACCGCCGATTTTGGACTTTCCGGTTTAGGTTTACCTTGAGCCAAACTTAAACCGCCGGTTTATAAACCTAAACCGACGGTTTAGGTTTACTGTCCAAGCCTACGCGGATATGCCTATTCTGGTGAATAGTTCTCTGATATTTTGTTAATTTCACTTCATATTTGCTGCATGAACTGATAGCCATTAAGTATTTCGGCTTTCAACGTATCTCGTGATATAGCCGTATAGGTATCGATGCAAACTACTTTAATTCTGATCTATGTATACATATATAACTAGCTTAATATCTGTATATTCATTAATCTAGTTTTAACAATTTATTTTATTTTCAACTTTTTATGACGATAAAAATAATCTATTTATTTACATAGATAATAATTTAATTTTTTCAAAAAGAATAAAATAATATATATATATATATATATGAAATTAAATACAAATTGTAATTAAATTAGAAGTAGGATCCATTACAAATAAACATAATATAATTTAAATACAAGGTTTAATTATGATGGAAGAAAAATCTGTTTTGAATAGAAGTTGTTTAAATATTTGAAGATTAGAATAAAAAATATATTTAGAAAATTATTTAATTTTTATTTACATATTAGCTAACATAAAGAGTTAATAAATTAGCCTAATCTAAATTCAAGTTGGGTAACTTGATTTACAAATATCTGATGATAAGTATGTATGGAAAAAAACTATTAGTTTTATAAAAATTGTAATTATAAAAGAGATAAAGTGTAATTTAAATAGAAATTATTTGGATTAATTTTGAAAAAATAAAAAAAAAAGGTGACTACCTTCTTCTTTTTTTGCAGGAGGGGGAAGGAAAGTGACACGTGTAGAGGTAACTTTAGATGAGGGAGAGACATGGGCGGTGGCTGAGCTGGACTGCCAAGAGAAGCCGAGCAAGTATGGAAAGTACTGGTGTTGGTGCTTCTGGTCCTTAGATGTGGAGGTCCTCGATCTCCTTGCAGCTAGCAAACATTGCTGTGAGAGCATGGGAAGAGAGTCTTAACACGCAACCGGAAAAGCTCATTTGGAATGTTATGGTAAATTCTTTTTTTCATTGATTTAAAGAAAATGAAATTGAATTAATTAATATATGAATGAATGGGACAGGGGATGATGAACAATTGTTGGTTCAAAGTGAAGACTAATGTATGCAAGGCGCCGGAGAAAGGTGAAATCGGGATCGTGTTCGAGCACCCAACTCAGCCCGGGAATAACGCCGGCGGGTGGATGGACAAGGACCGCCACTCATCGGAGGTGGCCCCCAACATGAACACTGCCGCCAGCAAGTACCCGCTTTCTGAGGTGAAGAACCACAACACTACCGACTCATGTTGGATCGTCGTCCACGGAAACGTCTACGACTGCACCCGCTTCCTTAATGATCACCCTGGCGGCTCCGAATCCATCCTCATCAATGCCGGAAGCGATTGAACCGATGAGTTTGAGGCCATTCACTCCGATAAAGCCAAGAAGCTTATGCAGGAATATTGTATTGGTGAGCTGCTGGACACCACTGAGTCTGTTGATGCGTTCAAGAAAATCCCGTGTAGGCTCATCGAGAAGGTGACGGCCACACATGACGTTAGGAAGTTAAGGTTTGCGCTTCCATCAATGGATCGATCATTGGGACTCCTTGTTGGGAAACACATCTTAGTGTGCGATACCATAGATGGGAAGTTATGCATGAGAGCCTACACACCAACCACCACCGATGAAGATGTTCGCTACTTTGATTTGTTGATCAAGGTCTACTTTAAAGACCAACACCGTAATTTCCCCAATGGAGGTCTCATGTCACAACATCTTGACTCACTCCCGATGGGGTCCACTGTCGAGGTCAAGGGCCCACTCGGCCACATCGAGTACTCGGGCAATGGCCGCTTCTCGGCTCACGGAAAACATCCCACCGCCTCCAAGCTCGCCATGATCACGGGTGGGACCGGAATCACTCCTATCTACCAGGTTATGTAGTCCGTTCTGACGGACCCGGGTGACCGGACCGTAATGTATCTGGTTTACGCAAACCGGACGGAGGACGACATCCTTCTGCGGGACGAGCTTGACGGGTGGGCCCGGGATCATCTCGACCAAGTCAAGGTTTGGTACGTCGTCCAAGAGTCTATCAGGGATGGTTGGAAGTACGACACCGGGCTGATCACCGAGTCTATCCTTAGAGACCACGTGCCTGCTCGGGCCCGCGACACTTTGGCTCTGGCTTGTGGGCCGCCGGCGATGATCCAATTTGCCGTCAGGCCTAACCTCGAGAAGATGGGCTATGATATCAACAACGATCTTTTGGTGTTTTAAAGTAACTTCCTTTTATTGCTCCAAGACCCTTTCTACTAAACTATGTCATGTGTGGTTTACTTTGTATTTCCTAAGCTAGCCTTGTCTACTTGTGCGTCCTAAACTAGCTTAGTCTGTTTAATAGGGTTTTGTAGTTCACTCTTGTTAAATACAAATGAAAGATCCCTTTATAAATGTTGTAAGAGAAAGGTAACAATGTAACATAGTTGTTCAAGAATAAAAGAATGTTACCTTGCATTTTGTGTGTTTCGAAAGCGGCTCTGAAACCTTGATATGGAATTCAAATAATGACTATAATTCAACTAGCTTTGGGATTTATTTTTTATTTTACTTATTTGGAGATCAAATAGTTTTTTTTTTAATTATTTTAAAATATATTTTGGCCCTTCATAATTTTTTTTTTTTTGAGCTACATAGACACTATATTAGATATATTTATGCATAAAATCTAACATATGTTGTCATTACGAATAAACATAGATATGTTATAATCATTTGTCCATAAAAGTTGTTATGTAATTTTTTTTAATTATTGTGTATGTACTAGATTATTAAATATGATTGAGGTACTGAAGACAAAATTAAAACAAAAGTTTCAATGATTTAAGTCTTGTTCAAAAAATTTAATAATCAATGATTTAGGTATATATACTGGGCCATAAATACTCTAGGTTAAAGGAAACAAAATTCACATATTCCTATTCCTGTCCACCAATCTATATATGTATATATAACTAAAACAAGTCTCAGTTAGCCCACATGTCAAATTTTAAGGCCATCCACCTGAGCTTTTTTTTCAATTTATTTATAACAATATCACTCATTAATTACATATTTGTCATTCCTTAAAATTTGGTTATACTTAACTTATTCATAAGAAGTTCATGTTATAATAACCGGAAAATTTTAAAATAATTTTAGTTAATTATTTATTTAGTTCTATAATTTTATTTATTTAACTCGAGAAACCGAAACGGAAACAACGAAATAAATAAAACGGATCTAAACCCGATCGCTAACTAAACCGAACCGAACTCCTTTCATTCGTTATTAGACCGGCCGGTGGCAGCCAATATTCTCCTTACTACGCCTTTTAGTTGGGCCAGCGTGACAAGAGACCACGAGGTAGCCCAATACCTTCTCAATTACAGTCCAACTTCCTTCTAGGCAAGCGGCCCACTTCATCTCTTCTCTTGGCCCAAAAGCAGAGGCCTGCTTCCACAATATGACACTCTTCGTCTTCATCCCTGCCGATTAACCTGCCCTGCTTCACGATGGTTACAATTGAAGAAATTAAAGGAAATCAATGGAATTGAAGGAGTAATTGATCACACTCTTAATTACCAATTGAATGACAGACGAGTAACCCGAACCCTTAGATTGCTCCCTCGCTTACCTTCTCCCTCATTTCTCTGCACCAGTTAGCGACAACCCCACCCCGATATCTCCTCCTCTTTCTCGTAACCTTGCTGAAACGAGCCGCCTCTGCACCTCCACGCCAGAGATCCCCTCCTCGTTATACTACCTCCCGGCATTCTTACGCTCACTTACTGTCACGTAAACCACGCTCACCTCTCATTCCCTTTCTGCAACCCAGACAAGCTCTCCGAGCGTTGCGCAATCGACCTCGTCTTCACGCCTCGGCGAACCGGCAACACCCTCAACTGCCACTCTCGACCCTAACCCGTTCACCACTCTCTGTACCTCGACCTCGGTTCTGCACTCAGCCTCGCTCGACCTTGACGGACTGCCCTCTGCGTGGACACCGGCGAGCTCTGCCTTCTCTCTTTCCTAGACACCACCGCCCTTCGGCTTCCCTTCTACTCCAGTGACTCCTGCAAATAATTCTCTGCACTTGGCCAATCTACCCTTCCACCGGCCTGCTATGTCCCTCCGTCTCCTGCAAATAAATTTATATTGTTTTTCCTTTTACCGTGAGTGGAGGTACAGTTAAAATTACAGGATTACGGGATAAATTGCAGAGGATCTAGATTGTTGTGTGTTAGGCAGTGGGCGAGATTCGAACTGACAACGTGGAAGGGTTGATATGCGATAACTGATAATTTTTGATTCCGCAGAAGAATCCGGACCAGAAGTAAGCGAGATATAATCCCATACATTTCCTTGCTCGCTTTTGCTCCGATGAAGGCGTTGGAAGTACTGTTGATTGTGTTCCTCGAAGAAAGAAGGATAAGAATGATTGGAAATCCTGTATTTTTCATATCCATACGATGGAGTCCTTGGGTTTCTGAAATAGTGTAGTGTAAAAATAAGTTCTTAGAACCCATTGATTGAGGGGGGCCTCGGCCCGGGAAGGGGAGAGTGGCCGAGTGGTCAAAAGCGACAGACTGTAAATCTGTTGAAGTTTTTCTACGTAGGTTCGAATCCTGCCTCTCCCACTTGTTTGTTGTAGACTTCAGAGAAAGAATGCATTCGTCAGCGGAGGAAGGCCAACCTGAAGCTTTGAGTAACTCTTTTTCTTTTACATTTGATATCATAGACATCAATCAGGTCAAACGTAGTTCTATCACGAGTTAGGGGAGCGGCAAGCCCAACCATTCGATTTGTTGTGGATTGGATGATGGAAAAACCAGCAAGCTACAGTTGAAAAGCTTAGTAAGCGTGAAAGCCACTTAGGCCTATTTCTTAGGCGTAAGGGCGCAGGGAACTGTAATTGTGAAAGCGTGCAACCGTGAGTCTCGATCCCGGGATGTACAGGTTATTTCCACTGTGTGTTAATATGTGTTTTACCACTCACAAGTTTCGAATCCAGGATCTTCGGGTCACTAACTAAAATAATTTTAAACCTGTTTATGCCGCAACCAAGGTTCGAACCCGGAACTTCATGACCGGCCGCCTTGCCACACAGTGCCATTTGACTTGCTACCTACCCGATCCGGTTAGACCCGAACCCGAGTAAAATTCCATTAACTTAAATTTGGTTTCCCAATAATATTTAATCGTGAGTAATAATTATCTAACTATTTTATGCGAGATAGTGTAGTTACTAATTAGTGGGTAATATTTAGTTAAGTATAAAATACTTAAATGAATGATAATGGTGGAACTAGCTGGAATAATTTGGTAGTGGATGGAATAATTTGATAGTGGAATTTAACAGATTTAAGGCATATGGTATTAGAGCTGAACCGTTTCAGCCTCGTTAATTTAATTCTGCTAAACTAAAGTTAGATGATAAATAAATAATTAAGTAACCGTTAATTATTTTAGTGCTTTATATTAAGTTGAGTAACGAAATGTCGAGATAAAGGATAAATGCGAGACTAGTCGAAAGGACAAAATATTGGAATTAGATTTGAAAAGTTTGATGTTGGTGAAATCGGAATGAGAATGCGGACTAGTGCGGGAGTTGGATAACGTAGATCAAGTATGTACTTCTAAGATAGCGATACTTTAAGGGAATAATTATACTATGAATAAGAAAACGTGAATGGACGTATAGGTCCCGAAACAAAAGTTGTTAAAGAATGTCAAGGTATTGATGCTAGATATCATACCCTGACTATTTAGAATGATAAGTCGAATGATATTAATGGATGAACTCGTTCTAAGAATGGGTAAATTATGGAACAGGATAATCGGATCTTTAGCTGGCAAGATCACGAGACTTTGAGACCAGTAACGATAAGGTGAGTTCGTAGGACTCACTTAGTTACCGTTTTATACTGAGTGTGCATTTGAGTGGTGTGTGCTATATTATGAGAAATAAAATGAATGGATTAGATCACGGTACTTTGTTGTTAAGTAAGGCACAAGTGTATGATAACGTGCCGTAACCGTCGGTTCGGGCCGATGGTGCCGGAGGATTGCCTCGCGACCAGTCCAGTAGGTATACGGGAAGAGGTACATACACCAGCCCTACTGGTTTACGGGGACGGGGGCAGGAGTCGGGAGACTCTTGTGTTACAAGATAAGATGGAAAATAGAATGGATCAAGTCACGTAATAAAAAGATAATAAACCGGCTATGTGCGTGCATGTTGAGTGATTTATAGTATATGCCCTTGTGTGTGTTTGTGCTCTAGTGACACTTTAGTATTAGAATTGTAGCTAACGGTTTTTACCGTGTTGTTAGATAATGCAGGTTAGATCTCTACCGAGAGGTCGAGAATGAAGTGGTCAGCCGGGTTTCCGTACTAGGATCGGGTGTTCGGTTATTTATTTCAGTTATTTATTTCTGTAGTTGATTTTTACTGTTAGACTTACTCGTCCTAGAGATTGGCTGTGTTATGTTGGTCACGTCTTTATACTTTGAGTACTTATTTAAAAGATTTATTGTTTTGATATTTGTGCCTTGCAAGGTCCGTTGTGAAATTGTTGTCAAATTAAGGCCGGGACCCACTGTGAGGTCCTTGCTAGTAACGCTCTGGATTCCCAGAATTCGGGGTGTTACACATGTCATCCACATTTGCATAGTCAGATTACACATCAGCATATTCAAATTACACATGAGTATATTCATATGCCACATCATCAAACCTAAACTTCGTATCATCAACTTAATTAAATTTACTCAAATTTCCCATTAGGATATTAATTATATACTTGTAAGAGCTTTTTCAATTTATCCGGTAAGAAAATATCGACTAACCTTCATATCAGTTGAAAAATATGAAATGATGCAAATATCGACTATTTTTCAGTCTATTAATTTCATCTATAATCTGGTACATAACATCATTAAAGCTCCTTCACAGCTACAAAAAAAACAAGATCTTGATAAAAAAAAAAAGGCTATTCATTACGAAGTACAAAACATAATTAAATACATTTCAATTGCAATTTTTCTCCATATTCCAAAATAATAACATTATTGTTTTTTTTAATAAAAATCCTTTATATATTTATTATATTACAACATGTATTTATTCTATAATAATTTTTTTCAATCAACCCGTGCAAGGCACGGGCAATATTTTTTATACACGTTCAAACAACGATTGAAGAAGAAAATATTACCCGGAAAAATTCGATATGTAACGATCAAATAAGAAGAAATAAAAAATCGAAAAAGTTACAATACGATTGGGGAGGAAAACCAAAACAAAAATACGTTTATCGGAAGATTGAAGATTACCTCGACTAAAAAAATGTTTCCTAGGTTAGAACACCTTGTGAGATCGATGAATATATCATCTTTAGGTGTTCGATATATACAGTGAAACTAGTGTATTACTCGTGCCTTGCACGGGATTTGTTTAGAAATATACTTTAAATATATTGAATTTAATACTTTGTAGGTAAAATTTTCCATTAAGGAACATAATAATAAAAATTAATTTTACAACACATATTGTGATATGTTGAATATAAGGTTAGAAATAAAGATGCTTCTACATCGTATTTTAAAATTTTGGTTTAACAATTCTCTCCCTAGTCAAAAATTTCTCGCTTCTAATTTTTTATTGCATAAAAAATTAGCATGTCGATCAACAAATAAATAAAGATGCATCTACGTCATAGTTAATATTTAATAATTAAATCTACTTATTAATATTGGAAATATTAACAGATTTGAATTATCTTATCATAACAACTTAGTAAATTTATATAAAATGACTTTTGACTTTTGAGTGAACGGTTTTTATTAGAAAAATGATTATAGATGGACACTATAATTAATTATATTTTATATGCTAAATCTACCTAATTTATGAAAAAATGCTTTAAATATAAAATATATTGACCGAAATGGATAATCAATTCCTAAAAAAATGCTTTAAATATAAAAAAAAGATCTGACAATAAATAAAGGAAACACATGCTTTAAAAAAAAAAAAAAAACCCAAAATAGTACCAACTATCAACATTGAACCAAAAATAATATTAACTTTGAAAATTACTAGGAGCGATACAAACTATCAATGTATTTACCAAAAAAATACATCATACTTTTCCGGCAAAAATTCTAGCTCCGGCGATAACGTGACAGCCGAAATGTTACATGTCATCAAATAAATGGATTAAATATGTGATTTGGATTTTATTTTATAAAAAATCAATTTAAGAATAAATAAAATATTAAAAAATAAAAAATTATTATTTTTAATATTTTAAATAATATTTTTAAAAAAAAATTTGTCTAAAAAATTTTTTAAAAATCTTTTTTGTAAAAATTTTTTAAAATAAAGTTTGCACATTTTTTTAAATATGCTTGTAAAAAAATGTAAAAATATTTGTTTTTATTGAAATTTTTTTTATAAAAAAATTTGTTGTCAATTTTTTTTTCAAAAAATAATTCGTTTTCTTGTGAATTTTTTAAAAAATGTTTTTGGGATTTTTTTAATTCTATATTTTAACTAATTTTTAATAAAATATTTTTTTGAAATTATTGAGATCTCTGCTGCTCTGAATTCTCCATTGATGGTTAATCTCCCTTGTAAAGTTGAATTGACTCCAACTCTACAACTAATTCTTAAATATTCATTTCTTAGTCTTTTTCAATCACATTTCCTTAATTACTTTGATCGATCATCATAATAATTTCGTCATATATAAGTGGATTAAGTGCCCCCATCATCCTCTTAGTCTTCTTCGTATATCATATCTCAAAGAATCTTGTTCAAGAACTGTCAAACAATTTCATCATATGCTTCCATCATCGCTTCGTATATGAGAGACCCCAAGATTCTGGTTCAAGAACTATTAAACTCCAACAATTTAGCGATCATCCTTAGTCTTCCTCGTATATCATATCTCAAAGAATCTTGTTAAAAAACTGTCCAACAAATTCGTCATATGCTTCCATCATCGCTCTTCGTATATGAGAGATCTCAAGATTCTGGTTCAAGAACTATTAAACTCCAAACAATTTAACGATCGTCGTATATAAGTTCCTTCCTCCTTTTTCGCAAACAATTTAACGATCGTCATATATAAGTTACTTCCTCCTTTTTCGCAAATAATTTAACGATCGTCATATATAAGTTCCTTCCTCCCTTTTCAAGAAGTGTTCCCATCTTTTTTCAATATTAACGATTGTCTTTTTTTCACAGGTAAACAATGTTACAACAAGTTGCGGGGGTGGAAGTACCTCCGAAGGATGAAAAACCTATCGAACTTGTGCTTCCAGAGGAGCAACCGGAAGCTGAAGTTACTGTTGAAGTTGATACCATTGCGGGACAATCAGTTATAGCCCAACAGGTTTTCCGTATGAGATCAGGTCCCCGATGGACCGTTCTTCCAAGGAGCCGAGTTAGGCAAATATCTAATGACTTTGGCGACAACCATGTTTGTGGCACTCTTGGGTTCCACAACGAGTCCACCATGGCCCCTCGTTCGTTCGTGGGGACCATGATGACGCTATTAGCTGTAGCATTAAATATTTTCAAGGTTAAATATTTTCAAGGTTTTGCTATCCCACATCGATTATTCAATAAGTATGATAGTTTGAAATTTTGTATAAATAGAGGGAGGGTTTGAATCTATATACTCCACTAAAGCAATATACATTAACGTTGACGTGACGCGATTATTCAATAAGTATGATAGTTTGAAATTTATTAGACTTTTGACACATATATAATTTTTTTTTTTAAATCTGCTTAATATCCATTTTGTGGGTAGTTGACCTATTATTTTTGGGTTGTTGATCTTCTATTTTAACGTACATATAGATTCAACAAAAAAGAAAAATAAATATACACATATAACAAATTACTCTCGTATTAAAATCTTATTGAATACAACCACAAGACCGGTGATGTCAGTCACCGCCGTAACAACAACGCCGACAATGACAGCCAACTTCGCGAGCCGCGGGCGACTGTGCTGAAAAAAGTGTCCGCCAAATAAAAAAAAGAGTGCTAAAACTAATAGCGTCATCATGGGCCCCACGAACGAACGAGGGGCCATGGTGGACTCATTGTGCAACCCCAAGAGTGCCACAAACATGATTGTCGCCAAAGTCGTTAGATATTTGCCTAACTCGGCTCCCTGGAAGAACGGGTCGGGTATCTGATCTCATACGGAACATGTTGGGCTATAACTGATTGTCCCGCAATGGTATCAGCTCTATCAACTTCAACAGTAACTTCAGCTTCCGGTTGTTCCACTGGATTGAGAACTTGCACAGGTTCGATAGGTTTTTCATCCTTCGGATGTACTTCCACCTACTTCCACCTACTTCCACCACTTCCACCAGTTGTGGTACCATTGCTTCCTGCGAAAAAAAGACGATAAATATTGAATGCAAAAAGACTGTAGTTTTCTTGAACAGGTTTGAACAAGAATTCTAGAACAACTTTGAACAGATTTCTTGAACAAGAATTATTGAGATCTCTAACGATGAAGCCTCGAGGCACTTATATACGAAGAAGACTAGTATAGATCCGTTTGCACAGTTAAATTTTATGGGTGAATTACTTGTTATAAAATATATTGGATGCATTCTATCAAATTTAATACACTAAGTATTAAAAAAAACCAATTTTTAAAAATCATTTACTCATAATTTATTATTAAAATATTTTTTATTTTTAATAAAATAAAAATATATTAATAAAAAGTGTATATTTATAAATAAAAATGTTTGATTCTACGAAGTCATACAATCATATTATATATATAATATTTTATTTATATGAATGTAAAAATAGAATAATATCAATTAATTATGAGGTTGTAGACGTATTAGTTATCTACTTTATTTACCACCACAACTACGTACTCGAAGTGCGTATTTGAGTGGAAACTCAACTACGTATATGGAGTAACTTTCTCAATGGGTATAGTCAAATGATGAGAAATGCTATTCGACGAAGAGCAACTTTCTCAATGGGTATATCCAAATGATGAGCTCATTTTTATTGGGTATCTTGAGATTAAGGTATGTATTTGATCTAATATAGGAGACATTGTCTTATAATCATTTTTTACTATATATGTGCTTATTATTACCCGCCGAACGGTGAGGATTAGTTATGCCGAATTTTGTGGTTACTGAAACTAACTTATTTCTCGTACATGTGTGAATTAAAAATGTAACATGAGATTTGTGTTCAGATATTAGACAATTTTCTCAATGTTTTTTAATACTATAAATTTAAAATAAATTATAATTCTGTAAAGCATGATAAAACTTGGAACATATTAATTCTCGAATTAACATTTATTCTATTAGATTGATACTAATAATAGTTACAATCAAACCCATATCCTAAAAACTACATCAGCCCAATTGTATATGTGAGGATCTAATTTTGAGCCAGTTTTTTTTAGCCCATTTACAAATGGATACGATATCAAATATTCTAAAAGAAAGGTATATTGGACTAAATACAACAGCAATTATAAATTTATTGATAGTATAAATTTAGTTCCCTGAATATATAAAGGATATCAAGTTAATATTTTTACTATTGAAAAGTAGATGCATATAACAAATTTATTGAATAGTAATACTAATAAAGAGTTACGATAAATAAAACTTACATTCTCGTCAATATACACCATCTCTTTTCCAATAATAACCGGTATTTTCAATGAAAGGTAAAAAACATTCCATATACACATAAGTCGAACATGAATCTTCATACTCAAATCGTTGCTTAAGAGAGGTTGAATGTTGTTCTTCGTTCTTACATCTTCACATATATCTCCTTTTGTCCTCTTACATCTGACCAAGTTACAAACTTGCAATGGATTATTATAAAGTCTTGCCTTTAGTAGCGACTTAGTTGAAGAGGATTAAAGCCTCCTATCAAGTATTAACGCCAAAGATTGTGCCCTCAATCTCTGCAAAGTTGCAACGGTGGATTACAAACATGACCCTACATCATCACTACTGCATCAAACATGACCCCTACATCATCACTACCGCTTTAACCATAAATAATGACATTTCATGAAGCCAAGTCTCTTCTATCTGGATGAAGCCCTATTGAGGTTGTTGAGGTAGGTTGTGCCAATGTCATCGTCTTTTGTGCAACTGGTGATCGGAGTTAGAGAAGATAAAGAATGACATACCTAATATATCTATTTTTTTTAAAAATATTAAATTAAATAATTAAAAAATTGATTTTTTCAAAAAATAATTTTTGAAATTTTTTTTATCAAACTTATTTTTGGATTTTGTATAAAATGAAATTATTATTTCTAAATTTTTAAAAAGAAAATAAAATTTGTTAAAAAAAATTCATTTTTTAACGTAATCCCTAAAGAATTTTTTCTCAATTTTGTTCAAAAACATATTTTATTAAAAATTAGTTAAAACACATAATAAAAAAACCCCAAAAAACATTTTTTAAAAAACTCACAAGAAAATGAATTATTTTTTGAAAAAAAAAATTTGACAACAAATTTTTTTTATAAAAAAAATTTCAATAAAAACAAATATTTTTACATTTTATTACAAGCATATTTAAAAAAAAAAGTTTAAAATTTTTTTTTTTCCAAAAAAGATTTTTTAAAAAAAATATTTGGACAAAAAATTTTTAAAAAAATATTATTTAAAATATTAAAAATAATAATTTTTTTATTTTTTAATATTTTAAATATTCATAAATTGATTTTTTTTAAATAAAATCCACATCACACGTTTAATCCATTTATTTGATGACATGTAACATTCCGGCTGCCATGTCATCGCCGGAGCTAGAGTTTTGCCGGAAAAGTATTACGTATTTTTTTTGGTAAATACATTAATAGTTTGTATCGCTCATAGTAATTTTCAAAGTTAGTATTATTTTTGGTACAATGTTAATAGTTGGTATTATTTTGGGTTATTTTTCTTAAAAAAAAAATTAAAAAGGAAAAATATACCATATATTGATTTCTAGCTGTGACACATTTTAAGTTTTGTTATTATCTTTGGTAAATATTCAAACTAATTAACTTTTAATCAATTTACTTTTAAAAATATTTTGGTGTACTTCTTGATTTATGACTGTGACACGTGGCACTCAATTTCTCAGCTTTAATAGTTATAAGAAAGATTGAAGATATTAACTTAGGCTTGTTGGAAAAGAATTATTAGGAAGTTTACACGAGAAGCTTTGTTAGAAAAAGTAATTTAGATTTTGTTTGATTTTTTTTTCAAACCAAATCTTTATAATTTCAATTTGAAATAAGTTAAACGATTGTAAATTGGAAAAATAATGGCTGAATTTTACAAGTATGAACTTTTTTTTTTAAAATAGGAGTACAAAATATGCAATTTCAATTTCAATATGTTAATGAATGTTTTCTTTAAATAATTCTAAGAAGAAGGAAAAAAATACAATATCTAACTTTCAATACCCAACTTCGATTATCCAATATTATTTACCCGATTTTAATATTCAATGTTACATATTCAACTTCAATTTTGTTACTCAATATTAGTTACTCGATTTTAATATCCAACGTTACATATTCAACTTCAATTCGGTTACCTAACTTCGTTTATCCAGTATTAGTTATCCGATTTCAATACCCAACGTTATATACCCAACTTCACTTTGGTTACACAACTTCAGTTATCCAATATTAGTTTACCCGATTTCAATACTCAACGTTACATATTCAATTTCACTTCGGTTACCCAATATTTGTAATAACCGGGAATTTTTATTTTTATTTTTATTCATTTCGGGAACCCAAATTGAGTAATGTTTGATCTGTCGTTACAAAGGCTTGAAGATAGTCGTTACGGAACCATCTTTTGCAAGCCAAGGCGCCTTGAAGACGGGAGTCACACCAGCCTTGAAGACGGAAGTTACACCAACCTTAAAGAAGAGAGTTACAACGGCATTAAAGTGTGATGACCGGTCACCCAAATAAGGCTAGAACGTCCAACCGAAACACTACTTCACTTCATCCTATCGGCCGAATCTCCCTAGCCTCACCAACCTGCTTTGTTTAAGCCGCCTAGAGAGCTCGAACCAACGACGTCTGTATCACAACAATCCTCGTAACCAATCAACCACAATTTGTTAGGATTTTGCATAAATCTTGTACCTAGATGATTATGTATTTTGTTCATTCTAGCTAAGAGTGAACATGACATAGTAGGTGTCGGAATTTTCTTGGAATTTTTGGGATTTAGTAGAAGGTACATATTCTAGACCAAAGTAGGGCATTTGGCTTGTTCCTTAAGAAGCTTCATTAGGATTTTAGCTTAGGGTATAAGTTCGAGTAAACTGTTAAACTCGTTATGGCTCTTTTAATGTTTTAATGTGTTATTGGGCTATAGTGAAAGGCTTGGAATTTCTTTGGAGATTTTTTTTCCGGAGTTTTAGGAAGTTAGGGGTATTTTGGTTATTTCTTTCAAAGTTAGGGTTTTTTTTACTTCTTTATGAGAACTTCCTTGCTAAGTCTAGTAACCTTCTAGAAGTTTCCGAGATGATATAATATGTTTGTAACACCCCAAATTCGTAAGACTCGAGGTGCTACTGGGCTAGGATCTCACAAGGATCCTAACCCTAGCCTAACAACAATTTCACTGAATCTTACAACAAGGCACATATAGATTAAAACATAACATAAAACTGATATATATACATATCAAAAAGGTAATACAGAGTAACTGCTGAGTACAAAGTCAAAATATAAATCCGTATAACATAAATATCCCATATCTCACGATATCGCCCCACTGTACGGAGCCCTCAGTAGATCACCCCTCTGGATCACTCTGCAGCTCTCCTAACCTGCAAAGGATCTACAACACGATATAAAACCGTTAGCTAACCATACACATATATAAGAAGATGCTAGATCACAAACACACATAAGGAATTATAACACATCAACTTGTTTTCACACATTTACCCGGTTTATTATCTTTATAACGTCAATCACTCAAATAGTATATAGATCTGCATATGAAAATATGTGACACGAGGAATGTATATAATCCTCGCCTCTGCGTGCAATAGCTAGCTGGAGTGGTATCAGCGCACCTTCCCGTATACCATAAGGAGTGGTCAATGCCCTTCCCGTATACCAGATCTAACTACCTTACAGAGAACTTCCCATACTCCACTACGGGATGAAAGGTAAGTTGTTACAGCCACTATAATGGGCGGTCAATATAACATAGGTTGGTAATAAACCATATCGCATGCTATAAAGCATATAACAAACACTACTCATGCATACATCCAATATAAGGATGGTAGCTAAGTAAGTCCTATGGACTTACCTCAACCTTTGAAGTAGTCTCAACCACGATCAACCCTCAACACGGTCCACTCCAAACTGGAGGACAACACTGTCTAATAACAAGGCATAACAATATATCACACTCATATCCATAAAAGGGTCACACCTAGACCCAAGGGATCCATAAGGATCATATCCTAACTCATAAACCTCAAAGTCATAACTGGCATAAACTATAACATACTCATCATCATTCTAACCTCATACACGTACCTAGCATGCTACTAACCCGCTCATACTAGGAAAGAAACGGATCTACCTAACTCTAGGTAGACCCGGGACAAGACGCACCTGCGTGACGGAAAGACGCAGGGGCGGAACAGGCAATCCGCAGGCGCGGCAAGGCTCGGCCGCAGGCGCGGTGACAAAGGCCGCAGGCAACGCAGGCACGGCGCGGGCGCTACGGCACGTCTTCCGCAGGGGCGGCTTCCAGGCGCGGGGGCGGCGACGGTGTAGAACGTGACCCCGCGATTCCTCTTCGGCTCTTCTCGTGATCAAATCATGTCTTCTCTCATCCAAAACCAAGTACATACATATACATACACATTCCAACATCAATCTATGATCCATTCATCTACTCCTAAGCTAAGGAAGGAAGAACAAGAAAGAAAGAGAGAAAGAAAGAAGAAACAAGGCTCACCTCTATTGTTGGACTAGGCAAGGACAAGCTCCACAACCACAACTCAACTGGCTTCCAAGCTCAGCAACCACATCTACCATCATCAACATCAACAAGAACACACAACTCTTTCAACTCTAAGGAAGAACAAGATCAAGCTCAAGATGGAGAGAAGGAGAAGCAAGAAGGACGTGAATTGGTTGAGAAAGGAAATGAAATGGAATCCTTGCTTAGCAAGGTAAGACGAAAGAAGTAAGGAAGAGAGTAAAGCACGAGTCAACCGGTCAACAAAACCGGCTGCAGCTGCAGGAAACCGCGGGGCGGTTCCTTGGGCCGCGGGAGCGGGAACCCGCTAGGGCGGCATACAAGCCCGTGGGGGCATGGAGGAAAACCATCTCCAGCTGAATCCTAATCGTATCACAATAGCTTGGAGGAAAGAGCCATCTCCAGCTATAAACAAGAATCATACTAGCACAACAAGATCTAATAAGATCATATATCACATCAAAGCTAGTATGAAAATTAACACATCATAACATATAAGCATATAAGCATATAACACTCACCAAGATATTACTAAGATCTACTCGGTGATCCTACTGGTGCATCTAACTCAGCATAGAACTCTGGATAGTTCATCTGGATACTATCCTCAGTCTCCCATGTAGCCTCATCAGGTCCTCGTCTCGACCACTGTATCCTCAACATAGGAATGTCCTTCAAACGCAGGCGTCTCATACCTTGTTCTAGGACTGCAATAGGGTGCTCAACAAAGGTGTGGTCCGGCTCAACCACTAAATCATCATAACTCACGATGTGTCTCGGATCTGGTATGTACTCCCTCAGCTGAGACACGTGAAATACAGGGTGAACACCCTCTAATCTCGGAGGCAAAGCTAATTTGTATGTTGCTCTCCCAACCCGATCCAGAATCTCGAACGGTCCGACATATCGGGGGCTCAACTTCCCCTTAATGCCAAAACGTCTAACACCTCGTGTCGAGGACACTCTCAGCCACACATGGGCTCCAACTCTGAACTCTAGAGGTCTACGCCTCCTATCAGCATATGACTTCTGACGGCTCTGTGCAGTCAGCATCCGCTCTCTAATCAGTGCTACTCGAGCCACATCATCCTGAATCTGATCAGGTGTCAATCCACTAATACTGCTCTGCCCATCCCAACATAACGGAGTACGGCATCTCTGTCCATACAGTGCCTCATATGGGGCCATCCCAATAGATGCATGCCAGTTGTTGTTGTAGGAGAACTCAACAAGTGGGAGATGATCCGTCCACCCTTGCCCCCAATCCAACACACAAGCTCGCAGTATATCCTCCAAGGTTTGAATGGTCCTCTCTGACTGACCATCTGCTGAGGATGGAACGCAGTAGTGAAGTGCAAACTCGTCCCCAGGGCAGTCTGAATCTGCTTCCAGAATCTCGAGGTAAATCGTCCATCTCTATCTGAGACGATCGTCCTCGGTACACCATGTAGTCTCACTATAACCCAGATGGCATTAAAGCTCCTACTCGGTCTCAGGCCAGTAACAAAATCCATGGTAACGTCCTTCCACTTCCTCTGTGGAACAGGAAGTGGATGGAGCTCACCTCCAGGTCTGCAATGCTCTATCTTGACCTGCTGGCAGGTCGCACACTGTGCCACAAATCTGGCCACATCGGGCTTCAGCCCTCCCCACCAATATAAACGTCTCAAATCCTGATACATCTTACTCGTACCTGGATGTACAAAGTAAGGTGTACAGTGAGCCTCCTGTAAAATCCTCTGTCTCAGCTCGGTATCAATAGGTACACAGATGCGACCGCGGCGTCTCAAAACTCCATCTGCTCCTAGCAAGAACTGTGGTGCCTCATCCCTGGACATCCTCTCTCGGATCCTCATCAGTGTCGGGCAGGTCTCCTGCTTCTGTTGGATCTCACCCAACAGATCAGGAAGAACGTCTAAAGTACGCAGCTGGGCATCCTCATCAGGAAACTGGATGTCCAACTCTAACCATATCAGGTCTCTCTACAACTGATGTTTAACTATCAGCCTCGCAATCGCCTACTCTCGAGGCGTCTTCCTGCTCAGGGCGTCGGCGACAACGTTCGCCTTCCCTGGATGGTACAGAATCTCCAGATCAAAATCCTTGATCAGTTCGAGCCACCTACGCTGGCGGTTATTCAATTTCCGCTGCGTGAAAATGTACTTCAGACTCTTATGGTCTGTGAAGATCTGACATGTAGCACCATACACGTAATGTCTCCAGATCTTCAAGGCATGAACTACCGCTGCTAACTCCAGATCATGAGTCGGGTAGTTCTCCTCATACGTCTTCAACTGTCGAGACGCATAAGCAATCACTCTGCCTCGCTGCATCAATACACATCCCAAGCCTAGCTTGGATGCATCACTATAAACCACAAAATCCTCTGGCTGTGCCAAAATAGGAGCAGAAGTCAGACATCTCTTCAGCTCCTCAAAACTCTGCATACACTGATCAGACCATACAAATCTAGTAGACTTCCTCAATAGACTCGTCAGTGGACAGGCAATCACAGAAAATCCCTCCACAAAGTGTCTGTAATAACCGGCTAGGCCAAGGAAACTACGTACTTCCTTGACGTTCGTCGGTGTTGTCCAAGATGCTACTGCCTCAATCTTGGCCGGATCCACCTTAATCCCTTCAGTTGTAACCACATGACCCAGGAATGCTACCTCTGGCATCCAGAATTCGCACTTAGAGAACTTAGCATAAAGTTCTCTATCCCGTAAAACCTGCAATACAGTCCTCAGTTGTCCTGCATGCTCCTCTCTGCTGCGAGAGTACACCAAAATGTTATCTATGAAGACCACCACAAACTGATCCAGGAAGTCGATGAAGATAATGTTCATCAACTCCATAAAAACTGTTGGGGCATTCGTAAGCCCAAATGGCATCACTACAAACTCGTAGTGGCCATATCTGGTATGGAATGCTGTCCTGTGCACAACCTGCTCTCTCACCCTCAGCTGGTGATATCCTGAGCATAGGTCAATCCTGGAGAATACTGTCGCTCCCTGAAGCTGATCCAACAAGTCATCAATATGAGACAATGGATACTTGTTCTTAATGGTCACCTTGTTCAGCTCTCTGTAATCAATGCATAATCTCAGTGATCCATCCTTCTTCCGTACGAAGAGGACAGGTGCTCCTCATGGGGACACGCTAGGGCGAATGAAGCCCTTCTCAACCAGCTCCTCAAGTTGCTTCTTTAGCTCCAGCATCTCGACAGGCGCCATCCGGTATGGGGTCTTCGAGATCGGTCTCGTACCAGGCTCTAACTCAATACTGAAATCCACACTCCTCTGAGGCGGCAAACTGGACGGCTCGGCAAATACATCTGCAAAATTACAGACAACTGGGATATCCTCTAATGCTGGACTCTCCCCCTTCTTCATGGCATAACACCAGAAGGCATCACAACCCTATGCAATCAGTCTCGCAACCCGTATCGCACTGATAACCATGCCAGATTTTCCAAGGTCCCAACCTCAAAAAACCTCTATCTGTCCTAACTCGGTAGAGAGGGTAACAATCCTCCTACCTACATCCAAGACTGCAGAATGTCTATACATCCAATCCATACCTAAAATTACTTCCTCATGCACTAATGGCATGACAAAGAAGTCTACAAGTAATACACAGGTCCCTACAGAAATCGGACAGTCACGAATCTCACGGGTACCTCTGACCCTACCACCATAGGGTAACCCTATAATAAAGGGCATCCCCTCAACCGTATCTAGACTCAGACGCTCTACACAGGCATCAAAAATAAAAGAATGCGTAGCACTAGTATCAAATAAGACTCTAACAGGTAAACCATGAATCAGAATGGTACTTGTAGCAGTCGGTGCAGCTGGCTCCTCTGAACTCCTCAGCTCAAATACTCGACCCTGTGGTCCTCTGGTATCAGTGGTGCTCCCACCACGACCTCTGCCTCTACTCGACCCAGGAACAGATCCTTGAGTCGTAGGGCGATCTGGGACCCTCTGTTGTCCCAGTATCTGCTGCTGCTGAGGTGGCCTCTGCCCACCTCCCGCTACACTGGCAGGGGAAGAACCCTGCTGAGATGAAGCTCCGCCTTGTCGGCAGTAAACAGCTCTGTGACCCTGCCTACCACAGGTGTAGCAAGTCACTAGTGGTCTCGTGCACTCGGGCTTCATATGTCCTGGATCACCACAGTTAAAACACCGACGTCCCTTATCTGCAACCGGTGCAGATGAGGGGTGACTCTGGCGTCTCTGACCTCGCCAAACACTAGCAGCACCACCAGTACCACTGGTCTGTCCAGTACGCTGTCTCTTCTCAGACCCTCCGGTCTGAGAAGCTCTCCTCTATCCAGCTTGTTCCCTCTCATAGTCGGAAGCTCTATCCTGATAATCTATCAGAGACTCACAGTGGAAACCCGCCATATAGGTCCGGGCAGTATCCCTCAGTCGTCGGGAAAAGAGATAAGACATGCTGATCTGCAAAAGGTGCAGCTGGTCCCAGTAATGCCAGCTCCTTCTGAAACCTCCGGATAGCCTCGGAGACTGGTACATCCTCATACCCAACCTCAACAAAATCTTGTAGTTTCTCCCTCCTCAGTGAGGCAGGGCATAAATGCTCTCTGATCAGGGTCCTCATCTGATCATAACTACTAACCTGACCCCGTACAGACCTCCACCAATGTTGTGCCAAATCCTGAAATAAAGTTTGCACCAACTCAATCTGTCTGTCCACTGGACATCTAATGGACTCCAGAGCTGAGTCCACATGTCCAATCCAAAGCTCAACCTCTAACCCCACCTTCCTAGTGAACGGGGGTACACCCATCTGGTGGAATGCCTTCAACCAGGTATCTGGTCTAGGCCCTCGATGCTCCTCTCGAACCTGAGGAATCTCAACAGCATGTGCCTATACAGCTGACACCTAAGTCACTCCGTCGGATCTCTCAGATGGTCCCTCCTGTGCTTGTAAATCTGGGGCACGTCTACCGGCTCTGACAGCCTCCTCTACTTGTCTGATATAAGCACGGAACTCTGATCCCCCATAGAGACACGATCAGACTCACCAGACTGGGCACTCTGTGACCCCTGTCTCTCAGCTACACCGTTCCCAGTCTCAGGAACGACACTCTCAACAACCTCCTCATGTATCTCTCCCGTTGCCTGTGAACCACCAACAGGAGTCCTACCTCGTCCTCTACCTAGAGGGGGTCTACCTCTACCTCGTCTAGCTGCAGGTATGGCTCTAGTCTGAACCATCTGCAGAAGACGTAAACCTAACTTAGAAGGCTATATATATGCCATATGTATAGATATATATCAAATCAATCACAACAGAATATCTATATATATATATATATCTATACTACCGAGATCTTCAAAGGGGCGATGGCTCACGTACACTGTATCCCAAAACATTTGTACTCACTTCAAAACCAAAACCTTTTGAAAAGTCAGACCCTTTTTCGGGTTCTGTTTATTTATCTATTCGACCTTTATCGCAGATTACTAGTGCCATTGTTGTCAACTTGGCTCTTATACCAACTTTGTAACACCCCAAATCCGTAGGACTCGAGGTGCTACTGGGTTAGGATCTCACAATGGATCCTGACCCTAGCCTGACAACAAGTTCACTGAATCTTACAACAAGGCACATATAGATTAAAACAAAACATAAAACTGATATATATATATATATATATATATATATATATATATATATATATATATATATATATATATACATATCAAAAAGGTAATACAGAGTACCTGCTGAGTACAAAGTCAAAATATAAATCCGTACAACAAAAATATCCCATATCTCACGATATCGCCCCAATGTACGGAGCCCTCAGCAGATCACCCCTCTGGATCACTCTACAGTTCTCCTAACCTGCAAAGGATCTACAACACGGTATAAAACCATTAGCTAACCATGCTTTCACACATTTACCCGGTTTATTATCTTTATAACGTCAATCACTCAAATAGTATATAGATCTGCATATGAAAATATGTGACACGAGGAATGTATATAATCCTCGCCTCTACGTGCAATAGCTAGCTGAAGTGGTATCAGCGCACCTTCCTGTATACCATAAGGAGTGGTCAATGCCCTTCCCGTATACCAGATCTAACTACCTTACAGAGAACTTCCCATACTCCACTACGGGATGAAAGGTAAGTTGTCACATCCACTACAATGGGCGGTCAATATAAGATAGGTCGGTAATAAACCATATCACATGCTATAAAGCATATAACAAACACTACTCATGCATACATCCAATATAAGGATGGTAGCTAAGTAAGTCTTATGGACTTACCTCAACCTCTGAAGTAGTCTCAACCACGATCAACCCTCAACACGGTCCACTCCAAACTGGAGGACAACACTGCCTAATAACAAAGCATAATAATATATCACACTCATATCCATCAAAGGGTCACACCTAGACCCAAGGGATCTATAAGGATCATATCCTAACTCATAAACTATATCATACTCATCATCATTCTAACCTCATACACGTACCTAGCATGATACTAACCCGCTCATACTAGGAAAGGAAAGGATCTACCTAACTTTAGGGACAAGACGCACCTTCGTGACGGAAAGACGCAGGGGCGGAACAGGCAATCCGCAGGCGTGGCAAGGCTCAGCCGCAGGCGCGGTGACAAAGGCCGCATGCAACGCAGGCACGGCGCATGCACGGAGCGAGCGCTACTGCACGGCTTCCGTAGGGGCGGCGGCTTCCAGGCGCGGGGGCGGCGACGGTGCAGAACGTGACCCCGCGATTCCTCTTCGGCTCTTCTCGTGATCAAATCACGTCTTCTCTCATCCAAAACCAAGTACATACATATACATACACATTCCAACATCAATCTATGATCCATTCATCTTCTCCTAAGCTAAGGAAGGAAGAACAAGAAAGAAAGAGAGAAAGAAAGAAGAAACAAGGCTCACCTCTACTGTTGGACTAGGCAAGGACAAGCTCCACAACCACAACTCAACTGGCTTCCAAGCTCAGCAACCACATCTACCATCATCAACATCAACACGAACACACAACTCTTTCAACTCTAAGGAAGAACAAGATCAAGCTCAAGATGGAGAGAAGGAGAAGCAAGAAGGACGTGAATTGGCTGGGAAAGGAAATGAAATGGAACCCTTGCTCAGCAAGGTAAGACGAAAGAAGTAAGGAAGAGAGTAAAGCACGAGTCAACCGGTCAACAAAACCGGCTGCAGCCGCAGGAAACTGCGGGGGTGGTTCCCTGGGCCGCGGGAGCGGGAACCCGCTGGGGCGGCATACAAGCCTGCGGGGGCGGCTAAGTTAATCTCGGCCAAAGCCAAATCTCGGCTAAGGCAAACTCGGTCCAAAAGACTAAGGCTCTTACAATGTTGGCAAGATGTTTTTCCGTTGTTCAGGTATTTGATTATGTATGCACGTATAGACGATAGTGGGTAATGTCCGATCGTCGATCAATTTAGGTAAGTTCCATGGACTTACTTAACTCGCTTTCGTAGTATGGATGTGTATTATTCAATGGTGTGTGTTTGGTGGTTTGTAATTACAACTTGAGTATGATGACCTTATATTTATTAGTCACCCAAGTATATGCATAATGGATCTTGATATCACTGCTAATACAGTTCTGCAGAAGCCTAAAATAAACTATTGGTATGTCAATTACTGATGTGTTTATTGTAACACCCCGAATTCTGGGAACTCGGAGCGTTACTGGCTAGGACCTCACAATGGGTCCCGACCTTAGGTTGACGTCAATAACGTCGGATCTTGCAACAAGGCACAAATATTTAAATACAAATCTTTTCGAAATTATATATAAACTCAACAACTCTGAACTCGTACTTCAACCAACTGGAAACTAACTCAACCCTACTGTAATAATAAATAAATAAGCATCAATATATACACCCAACACCTAAACTCCTAGTACGGAAACCCGCCTGGCCACTCGATCCACTCCCGATTTCTCGGTAGGAGATCTATCCTGCAAAACCTAACAATACGGTAAATCCGTTAGCTACAATTATAATACTAAGGTCACTAAAGCACACACATACACACATAAATAAGTACTGTAAATCAATCAGCATGCAACACACAATGTCCCAGTTTATTATCTTTCATTACGTGAATCGAGTCATTCTATTTTCCAACTTTTGCTTGTAACACAAGAGTCTCCCGACTCTTTACCCCCGTCCCCTTTTACCAGTGGGACTGGTTTTGATGCATCTCTCCCGTATACACTACTAGACTGGTCGCGGGGCAATCCTCCGGCGCCATCGGCCAAGACCGACGGTTACAGCACATTATCATACACTTGTGCCTCTCTTAAAATTAAAATACAATGATCTAGTTCATTTATTTTATTTCACAAGAATAACACACACAACTCTAATGCACACTCAGTATTAAACGGTAGCTAAGTGAGTCCTACGAACTCACCTTATCGGTATTGGTCTCAACGTCTCGCGATCTTGCCAGTCAGAGATCTTATTATCCTGATCAATAATTCATCCACTCTTAGATCTATTTCAATCTTTAATACTACTCGACTTATCATTCTAATAATTAGGTATGACATCTAATATCAATATTCTGACATTCTTTAACACTTTGGTTCGGGGACCCAAACGTCAATTTCCAATTCTCTTTTAACAACACATTCATCTCTCTAAAAGTCGCTATCTTAAATTTCTCGCATTCTTTATGTCTTTATCCGTTGTCTTAACTCTTTGAAATTCTTTTCTAAATTTCCAATTCTACTAAAATAACATTTTCCAACTTAATTCCATTTCAACACTCCGGCCATTCGTCTAAATTCCGAACTATCATTCATCTCACGTTTTCTTATCTATCATCCGTTAATTTATCTAATTTATCACTACAAAAAAAAAATAGTTTGGCGTCGGCATTCTACCGACGCAAAGACTGATTCCCGTCGCAATTAGCCTTTTGCGTTGGCATTGCGACGGCAATGACGCCGACACGATCGTCCTTGACGCAAAAGGTATTTTGCGACGGAAGTTGCCGTCGTATAATCATTTGTGTCGGCTCCGCGACGGCATACCCCCGACGTAAAAAACATTCCCAACGACGCCAATTACACCGTTTGTGACGGCTCTCTTCCGTCGCCAACGCTAATATTTGCGTCACAAAGTAATCTCATCCTTTGTGACAGCTGTTTTACGACGGGGATGTACCATCGCCAACGCTAATATTTGCGACGGTGTTTGCCGTCGGATAGGTCTGTTCCGTTTTTAACAAAAGAAGACTTTATAGCACGTATATAATAAGTCCGGGTTATAAAGTGTGTATTTTTCCCCAAAAAGAAATTAAAATACAGCTATTGAATGTAATTTTTCTCCTTCTTCCAATAGTCCCTGCTCAATCTTCCTTATTCATAAAGATTCAGGTCATTGCTTCATATGACTTTGGATTTGCTATAGAAAGACTAGTTTTTACATTATGTAAAATAAATCAATATGATTCGCTATGCCTATATCAATAGTCCGAGGCTTTGTAGCAACAATACCCCTCTGAGGTGGCAGATAAACTTTGTCAGCTTTGGTTGATCCCAAGTTCTTGGCTTCTTTTATGGAGATAGAAAGCTTCAAGTGTTTCATGTTTGAGTTTCAACGACGTTTGCCTCGTGCGAGAGCGAGAAAGATCAATAGGCTTCTCAAGTTTTGGTTCTTCAACCAATGTGATTGGAGTTTGCTCGTCTTGCTCTTTATTTCCTCCCTTCTTCTGAAATGTTGGAACCTTGTTTGGAATCAACTCAATGATCATCTTCCAATAGGTCTGATTAATTTCTATTTGGAACTTTTCCCGACTCTCTGATGAAAAAACTGAAACCCAAAGAGATAAAACAACAAATAATTAAAGGACATACTTTAACATGTAAAACACAAAGATGACACACATCTAACACGTCCCCTTCCCAATTAGGTAACTCATCTCTAGTCTATAAGTTCTAAATATACCTTATAAACTATATAAAAATATACACATGGCAGAAAAGTGTGCCTTATTTGCAACACATATTCATGACATTGTAATTTTATAATATATACCAGCTATACATGAAGATGGAACCATTTATTTAATAAAACAAATGAGTATTATCCTAACTGCAAATTAGAGAAGGTATACACTCAAGGCAGAAAATTGTGCACAAAGTTTGTCAAATCATGTATATTCCAGCACCCTAACAATAAATGCTTACTTTAGAGATGACTTGGCAGTCAAAGCTTACACTCCAGAAAATTCCAGGATTATAATTTTGTCAAATCATGTGTATTTCTTGACACTTTTACTTCTATACCAAATAAAACAAAAGACATAAATATTACAAGTTTCCTCTTAGCATATGCGATTAGGATCCGAACCACTCCCTTTGCAAAATGTAAGGGCAATCTAAGTCATACATCAATGCTCTAGCCATAAATTTAGTGAAACCTAGCAATTTAGTAGCTACATACAATTGTTTATTGAACCATCTGGTTTAGGCACTACTTCACGAAACCCTGAACCCCGTACCAAAAGGCCTTTTACTACCTTAAAAAATTATGATAAGCCTTTTGTCTCAGAAAATACATACAATATGAGAAAGGAGGAAGAGAATTGATACAACAAGATCAAAGGCAATAACAAATTATTAGACGCTGAATGATGATTATGAGCACAATATAAGGGTCACTTATATCATATAATGCAAATAAATTTATGACAATTGCCTAAGGAAAGAGAGACACGAAAGAGAGACACTAAGACAATTTCTAAGTAACACATTTCTCCAAAATGGACACTTCAAACTAAAATGACTAAGAGAAAGGAATTAATTCAGGCATATATGCAAACTAAAATGGACACTTCTAAGTGAAGCTTCAACTTCAGCATTACTAATTACTACCCATTGTCCATGTTAAGTTTTCTTTAAAAGGTAGCTTGATTGCGAACCTAGCCACGATATATGCACTCAAACATTTTGAATGATGTAGTCTAAATTAATTTATTGGTTTTACTATAGTCTAAAACTGATGCCATGTTTTTGTCAATTGAGATAAATATATTTAAGATGAAAAGAAAGATTTTTAACTTAATTTGAGTGCATAATGAGACGAAAAGATGAACATTGTTATTAATAAACATAGTAGAGCAAATAATACTTACATGTCTTCATTTTATGAGTGCAATCCCTACGATAAAATAACACCAAAACTATAGCTAAACAATGGAAGAGTTAAGAATTTTACAGCTCCCGAGGTTGAAATGAAATTAACAAGATGGTTCCACCTAAAAATACTATGTAAGTCAATAAAAAAAAATGCATATGGAAAAACATATATGCTCTTGTTATATATAACTTACATTTTATCATTAACTTTCTCCGAGATGTTCATCAACTTCTTCGCCAATTTCTGGCAACGATATTCTGGCGCAACAGTCATTGTTGTAACATGGTCATGCCTTGCTATGACTCAAGACTATTCCCATAACTGAAGTAAAACATAACATATTAGAACATCTATCCTTCAATTGTATGAAATTTGAAAGGTAGTTTCTTGCAATGAAAATAGAGGATACACACAAATATGTAGTAATAAACAAAATAAAAAATGCTCACACTAATATAACTTTAGTGACCAACTTGCAAGTTGCACGTTAAAATACAAAAGTTTGACAGGGTTAGTACATTGAAAAGCTTAAGCTAAATATCCAATTGCTCTAACATGGTCATGCCCTGCTATGTCCTTTTGTTAAATTACCTACAAGTCTTTTTGTTAAATTCCAATCTCATAAATATGGTTGATGTTATTTGTAAACTTACATTCCAAGAGACCAAATTCTCACAAATACGAAGTATGTGAATAAGTAAACTTTAGGAATCTACTAAGGTTCATATCCGGCCACTGAACTAGGAGAAAAAAATTCTCATGAACCATAGTCTAAATAAGCTCATACACATAACAAGAAAGAAGCTTATACATGGAAAAATCTCCACTGAACATGAGCAACCGAGAAAAAAGCTCATAAACCATAGTCTAAATAAGCTCGTACACATAATGAGAAAGAAGCTAATACATGGAAAAATCACCACTGAACATGAGCAACCGAGAAAGAAGTTCATAAATCATAGTCTAAATAAGCTCATACACATATCCACTTACCATAATTCTGAAGCCTTGAACTTGAAGGAGTGGGAGTTGGGAAGGGAGAAGACTAGATCAACCGAGACTATAAAGTCACCGAACCTGGAGAAGAATAGATCAACCGAGAATCCGAAGCCGCCGAACCGGGAGAAGAATGACCAACGACTGAGCGGGAGCCCGGAGAAGACCGAGAGACGCCGAATCGGAAGAAGACTGACCAACGGCTGAGCGATTGAGCGGGGCCCGGAGAAGACCGAGCGACGCCGAATCGGGAGAAGACTGACCAACGGCTGAGCAACTGAGCGGAGGCCCGGAGAAGACTGAGTGACACCGGAGGGTGGGAAGACGGGGTGGCAAGTTCTCATGTGAAACGAGAAGGGTTTCCTCAAGTTTCCTGTGCGCCGAGCAATTGTCGAGTGTCGAATAAGAAAGTGAGAAGCAGATGTTCAATTGTTCACCACATTAAACCCTAGCAAAATGAATTTTATTTTTAAATAATTTTATTTTTACTTTTCCTTTTTTATATTCATGCAGTTGTACAAATTATTAAAATCTAATATTTTAAACACTTGTACACATTTATTAAAATCGAATATATTGTATCTTATTAATTTGTACATTATAAATTGTACATCATATTATTAAGATTTATATCTTAAGAAATTCTACATATTTATTAAAATATAATATATTATACTTAAAAGCTAATGAAAAAACTTTAACTTTTACAAATTTTATGAACATTTTTTCATTTAAACGAGATCAACTTCTAACAAAAGATTATTATCGAGATCAACTTATAAACATATTTATAAAAATCTATATCTTAATATGAGATCAGTTTATATTAATTGATTATTGGGAACATTTGTTCATTTAAATGAGATCAACTTATGATAAAAGATATTATCAAGACTAATTTGTACATTTTTAAGTTATTAATTTGTAAACAAACACATAATCATTTTATAAAAAAATCTATATCTTAAAACGAGATCAACTTATATTAAAAGATTCTTATGAACCTTCGTTCATTTAAACGAGATCAACTTATGATAAAGGATATTGTCGAGACTAACTTGTACATGTATAAGTTAATAATTTGTAAACAAAGACATAATCATGTTTATAAAGATCTATATCTTAAATTGAGATCAACTTATATTAAAATATTACTATGAACATTTTTTCATTTAAACAAGATCAACTTATGATAAAAGATATTATCGAAAATAACTTGTACATGTTTAAGTTATTACTTTGTAAACAAAAACATAATCATATTTAAAAAGATCTATAAAAACTTTTTTAAGTATAAATTTATTATTTATTTAATTAAATATTTTCAAATAGGAACATTAGTACAAAATTACTATATAGTATTAGGATATAAATATACAAATACTTTTATACTATATGATTTATTAAAATTTTTTTAACTGGATATTCCCAGATATCCGACAATCCGCGATTATCTGACGATCTAAATATCCGTGGATATCAAAAAATATCTTTATATTCACGGATATTCGTATTTTTATCCGGATATCTGCTGATATCTAAGTGACTAAAATTCTTATCCGATCCGGTGATTTGTGAAAATTTATCAGATCGGATTTGGACTGGATCAAAACGGATAGAAAGTTACTACTTTTTATTTCAAGACTATGTGTTTCCACCATGTTTCCTACCATTTTACCCCATTTTCACCCATAACCGGATAGAAAGTTACTACTTTGTATTTTAAGACCCAAATACACGCAACCATGATAATCTTACGGTGATAAAACGTTACTTTTGTACTAGTGACTTGCCAAAAGAATCAATTTCCGTCGGTGGGCCGTTGCACAAACCCCTAGCCTTTTTGCGACGGAAGCAACTGCCGTCATAGGGCCGTTGCAAAAACTCAAACATTTTGCGACGGTAGCAGTTGTCGTCGTAAGACCGTCGCAAAAAACTCAATCTTTTGCGATGGCACAAATTGTCATCGTAAAGCCGTCGCAAAGACCCCAACCTTTTGTGACGGCACCAATTTCTGTCGTAGGCCGTCGCAAAAACCCCAACCTTTTGCGACGGCACCAATTGCTGTCGTAGGGCCGTCGCAAAAACCCTAACCTTTTGTGACGGCACCAATTGTCGTCGTACGGCAGTCGCAAAAACCCTAACCTTTTGCGACGGCACCAATTGCCGTCGTAGGCGGTCGCAAAACCCCTAACCTTTTGTGACGAAATCAATTGCCGACGTTGGACCGTCGCAAAACCCAATCTATTTGCGACGACAATAATAGCCGTCGAAAGGCCGTCGCAAAAGGTTAGGTTTTGCGACGGAAATTGCTTGCCGACGCAAAGTGTGGTCGCTAATCTTTTTTTTTTTGGTAGTGTATCATGAATCAATTAATTAGATAGATTATAAATTATGATTAAATTGTCTCAAAAATATTAATTTATCGGGAATTAAAATTAACGGAATAAAACGGTTCGGAGTTAACCGGAAATAAATTGGATCAGACAGAGGTTAACCACTGCCAAGGGTTATAACAGGTTTCGGATTCGATTCTTGTTGGCTACACGGCTAGCTGGTTTTGTTTTTGGCAATTCCTTGTTTGGTGTTCAATCCCTGGCAGTCGAATAAAAATGAACGGTCAAAAGAGATTAATCTGAGACATGTAGGTTCTCAGTTTTAAACGCAGGGACGCATGAGAAATATCACACGGCTACTTACGCCGATCACTCGTGTCTCAGGTTTGAATCGCATCGCCGTCTACACTTGGACATCACCTTCCATTGCTTCTTCATCCTCTGTGAACGTTCACACCGTAGAGGGATCGTCGGCCAAGCTTCCCTTCCGGAAATTCTTCTTCCTCTCGGTTGACGGTGAGTAGTATAAACAGGAGGTAACTGAAGGGGAAGGAGAGGGAGGAATGCATGGAGTTGCAGAGGAAGTGTGGAAAAGCGGGGAGAGGTTGATAGACGATGGAAGGGAGAAGACGGAGGTGCAGGGAGGTGAAGGTCGAGTTTAGGCGACAAAACCACCAGGGAGAGCGAGCTCGTGCACAGGGGAGCAAGAGACAGGGATAACGGGAAGAAGCAGAAGAAGAGAAGTCACAGAGGGGAAGTCGTCGGTAATCATTGCAGAGGGAGAGGGTATAGCGGCGGCAGTTCAAACACTAGGGATGAGGACATCGGAGGCCAAAGTAATTGGCGAAGTGTAGAAGCTCGGGATTTCTCGGTGAGGAATTCTAGTGCGGCAATCAGAGGGAAGAGATGAAATAGAGGAAGGCGAGGTAATCATCCTCTTCAATGCTCCGGTCGGCTGAATTATTAATGCCACCGTTACGGTGTGTTGACTGCTCTCGGCCGTTACGCTGCCCAGCTTGGCGTTGGAGAAGAAGGTGAGCGAGGAAGGAGAACGTGGGAGCGGAAGGTTGCCCGTTCGCTTGACCGGCCCAAGAAAAAACACATGAGTGGCCGGCCCAATATAAAGAAGGGAGTCTGAAAGGGTATTGGGCCAGTGGGGTAAGCAAGAAGAGGTCATGGGCCGAGATCCAAGGAATTGAGGTGGGATTGGCTTGGCCTTCCACTGGCAAATTCAGGGATATTAATATAAGAGTTTTGGTTTTAACTAAACTATTTGATCGGGTTTAGACTCGTTTGAATTATTTATGCGTGTTCGGTCCAATTTTCGGTTTAGGTACTTAAAATAAAATAAAATTTTATAATAACCCAAAAAAAATTTAAAATTTTTTTCCGGTTATTACATCAGTCACCCCTTAAAATAAGTTTCGTCCCGAAACTTAGGGTGGTGTACGGTTAATCCGAATATCGGCTTTCCGAGTCATAAATACTATTATTATTAGGAGAACTTTTCCCCGTTATTTCAACCCGGACAAACTGGTATCACACACATCCCGAGGCAGTCATCAATATATATATCATCACTCAAGTCAAACTGCGAAGTATATTACAACACATAGCACATAAGCGAGCTTTAGACTAACTCGTCGACTTACGGTTGCCACTAACGCGGCATGTTGCTCCGGTAATGAGCTCCTAGTACTATCCATTGTTCCCCAAGTGAACTCATCGATTCCCGTTGGGACCACTGAATCTTAACATCGGAAATTCCTTCACTCGTAGTCGTCTAACACTTATCTCCAATATAGTTACCGGGCGCTCGGTAAAGTGTAGTCCATTTCATCGGTCAATCCTCATGGTTGACCACCTACCGCGGTCTAGTATATATTCTCTAAGTTGCGCTACAGGGAATCCGGGTATATACCCTCTAAGGCAGTGAGAGTCTAATCGGTATGTCAACTCTTTGACTCACTCCAACACCTTAATTTCGAAATGCCTGACACCTCGAGTCGGCGATAATCTCAACCATACTTATGAACCGACTCGAAACTTTAGAGGTCTGCGCCTCTTATACGCATAAGACCTTTGGCGACTCTGAACTGCTAGTATACGCTCTCGTATCAAAGTTACCCGTAACATGTCGTCCGGTAGTTGCTCCTCAAAATCTCAAATTGAACCGTCCATCTTTGTCAAAGACGCCAGCCCTTGGCATGCCATGTAGTCTCATTATCCACCATGTGAACTCCTTTACTAACCGACTCACCGCCCCCGTTTCCTTGGGATTTAAATGGCCGGTCTGGATGACTCTACCCACCACGACCCAATTACTGTCAAATCTCCTGCTAGAGGTCAACCATGTGACAACATCCATAACTATGTCTTCCCACTTTCACTGCGGACCCGACAGTGGTTATAACTCTTCTTCGGTCGGGGTGCTCAATCTTGACGTGCAGACAAATCACACATTGTGCCACAAATCTGATCACCTCTACTTCATACCACTCCGCCTACAGGAGCATCTAACGTGTCTATACATCTCCCTAGTACCTGAGTGTACCGAGTAGGGAGTAGAATGAATCTCATGCAGTATCTTCTATCTTAAATCCTCATCCAGAGGAACATCCGCACGTCCTTGCATCCCATCACTTCATCCGTACCTATCACAACTATGGTGCACCAACCCGGGGTTTTCTCTCCCAAATCCTGGATATGGTAAGGCATGTACCCTGCTCTTGTCGAATCTCATCTAACAAGTCCGGTATCAGTTCTAATGCACCTAAGTGCCGATCGGCATTTGGGTATTGAATCTCGACCTCTGGGCACGATTCCTCTGTGGTCCGGGCTGAGTCGTCAAACGAGTTATGGCCTTCACCCGAGACGTCTTCATGATCAAAGCGTCAGCAACTACATTCGCCTTCCCTGGGTGATACAGAGCTTCTAGGTCGAAGTCCTTAATCAACACAAGCCATCTCCTTTGTCGATTATTCAACTCCCGCGGAGTGAATATAAACTTCACACTCTTATGGTCTGTGAAGATCTGACAAGTAGTCCTGTACAAGTAGGGACGTCAAATCTTACGGGCGTGCACCACTGCTGTTAACTCCAGATCATGTGTGGGTAGTTCTTCTCGTATGTCTTCAACTAGCGGAACGCATATGCTATAACCTTACCCCTTTGCATCAATACACACCCCAAGCCTAGCTTGAATGCATCGTTGTACACAACGAAGTCCTCTGTGCCCTCAAGATGGGCTAAGATTGGAGCAGAAGTCAACCTCCTCTTCAGTTCCTCATAAATCCTCTGGTAGGGCTCAGACCACACAAAGCGGGTTGTCTTCCTCACTAGACCGGTGAGTGGTCGGACAATGACTGAGAACTCTTCCACAAACCATCTATAATACCCAACTAGTCCCAGAAACTGCGCACCTCCTTAACGTTCCTTGAAGGTTGCCATAACGAAACAGACTCAATCTTGGCCGGGTCAATTTTGATCCCCTCGATCATAACCACATGACCCCTAAAGGTTACCTCTGACATCCAGGACTCACACTTGGACAACTAAGCATAGAGTTGGTTGTCCATTAGTACCTGTAATACCGTCCTCAGTGAACTACATGCTCATCTCTGTTCCGAGAGTACACCAAGATATCATCAATAAAGACTACCATAAACTGATCCATGTAGTCGATGAATATTCCACTCTTGAGCTCCATGAACACAACCGGCGCGTTGGTGAGCCCGAATGGTATCACCATAACTCAGAGTGACCGTATCTGGTCTAGAAAACTGTCTTATGGATATCATGATCCCTCACCCCCAGCTGGTGATATCCTGACCTCAAGTCGATCTTGGAGAAGACTGAGGCCCCCTGCAACTAGCCTAGGAGGTCGTTGATATGGGGTAACGGATACTTGTTCTTGACCGTTACCTGCTTAAACTCTCTGTAATCTAAGCAAAGTCTCATGGATCTATTCTTCTTCCTCAAAAAAGTATCGAGGCACCTCAAGGAGAAACACTAGGTCAGATGAACCCTTTCGCTGCCAACTCCTCTAACTGTTTTTTTAACTCTACCCTCTTAATAGGTGTCATCCAGTAGGGAGCCTTTGAGATGGGTCTCGTGTCAGGCTCCAACTCAATGCTGAAATCTACATTCCACTATGGAGGTAGGCCGGGGAAGTCATCCTGGAACACCTCTGTGCCCTCACTATTGGTACGTCCTCTAGCCTTGGACCATTATCTTTAACTCTTCAAGCACTCTTGATCTAGTCCAGATCACACAAGGTAGTTAGTCTTACTCCGAAGACAAGAGGGCGGTCCATTTTCGTTCCTTCTCTAGCTGGTCTTTTTGGTTATCGAATTGTTTTCTCGGATCATACTTCAACGTCGCTCTTAACTCACCTATGATGATGTCGCTCAAATATTCATTGTTCCTTCCGTTGAGTGATGTCTCTCCACCTTCTCATTTATTGGGTTAACCTCACATCTATAAGCCCAACCTTGTTCCAAGTCTCATTGCAAGCCTTCTCACTCCGTGTGACATCTCACCTTCTGACTTAATTAACTTGTGCTTTAATTACTATCGGGTAAACCCTAAGCGCATTACAGTCATTTGGTTGGAGCGTCTTTACCTGTGTACGTTCACTATTCTCTAGTTTCTCTCTGCATGGTATTGTTCTTCATGATCGTCCCGTTCTACGGGTTGCCTTATCGGTCTCATCCTTGCTATTTCCCGGTGATACTGCGTCTCGTGTCATTTGTATTCTTAACTTATCATTTTCATACATGTAGTGGCTATCGAGCGTCAACACTACTCTTAGACATCTTTACTCTTTAATTGTGCATTCTCCGTCATTTGGGTATTTTCCTCTCTTGTCCACTTGTCTCCGTGGGGTTTCTCACTTGATCTCAGAGAATGCAACTAAGGGGGATGTGTAGGCGTGATCATGACATTTCATACTCTTAGTGAATTCGATACTAAGGAATGATTTTCTATTCATGTCATTCCCTTTTTCTCCCTACCTTGGGTCTTCTTAGATCAACTGCATTCTTCAATCATTATCCTCCGACTAATTAGTCGTCTCTTGGCAATGGTGACCTCTTGACCGCTTCACATGTACTGATGTTCTTTCCTTGTGGCCTTTGTATCATCATTCATGCCTACTAGTTCCTTTACTATATTTGGTTATGATACTCTACCGTTCATCAGGAAGCACGTCACTATTCTTACTTCCTTTCTCTTAACTCGATATGTCGGTGTAGATATCCCTTTCTTTGGTTTCTTAGATTATGTTTCCTACTTCCTTCTTCGTACTCTTACCGGTGTTGTTCGCTTACTCGTGTCTGCTTGACTTCCTACGCAAGCGATCCCCAATCTAATCTTCTTTTCGCCGTCCAACCGACATGATTGTACTTCGTGACACCATGTGATGACTTATTATCGCGTTCCTCTAAACATTGTGATGCTCTCCTCTTCTATCTCCCGTTTCTTGGGAATATCTCTTGACGTTGACGTCTCTAGTCCTTGTCTCAAGGACGCCTTTATTGGCTCTCACGCCTTTTCTGCATCGTTTCACTTGATCTTCTTCTTATGTACACTTGATGTTTCTTCTTATGTACACTTGATGTAATTGCAGTTATTGCGGTTTCATTCGTTGTTCTTGTATCCTTGTAAAATCACGACAATTATATCTCTGGAGTCCGGAATCATTATGCAAACTTTGGCTCCCTTCGAGGCGTAACCTGATTGGTTGGTCGTATCTTCGAATTCCTACTACCGTCGGGTCATACTTTCAACAGTCTCACGCTTCATCCTCTCGTCTTTGGAAGACTTATATCTCACCACTCGCTTACTTGATTTGTAGCACCATATAAATTCTACTATGTGCGGGAAGGTAGAAAGGTATTAAACTTTACCTCAATTACGGTTACTATCCTGGTGTGCGCAATCTTTACGAGACAGACAACTACAACTAGTGTTATTATTTCTAAGTACAAATCACACTAACTTACTACTACCGAGATCTGCAGAGTGGAGCGTGGTTTCCGTACTACTACCCAACCCGACTAACAAGACATAAGCTTTGAAATTCATTTTGGAAAACCATATCCCTTGTCGGGTACTGTTTATACTTGGCCTTTTGAGAAGATTGCGAGTGTCATTGTTGCCAACCTAGAGCTCTGATATCATGTTGTATCACCCCGAATTCTGGGAACTCGGAGCGTAACTGGCTAGGACCTCACAATGGGTCCTGGCCTTAGGTTGACATCAATAACGTCGGATCTTGCAACAAGGCACAAATTTTTAAATACAAATCTTTTTTCGAAATTATATATAAACTCAACAACTCTGAACTCCTACTTCAACCAACTGGAAAATAACTCAACCCTACTGTAACAATAAATAAATAAGCATCAATATATACACCCAACACCTAAACTCCTAGTACGGAAACCCGGCTGGCCACTCCACTCTCGATTTCTCGGTAGAGATCTATCTTGCAAAACCTAACAACACAGTAAAACCGTTAGCTACAATTATAATACTAAGGTCACTAAAGCACACACACACACATAAATAAGTACTGTAAATCAATCAGCATGCAACACACAATGTCCCAGTTTATTATCTTTCATTACGTGAATCGAGTCATTCTATTTTCCAACTTTTGCTTGTAACACAAGAGTCTCCCGACTCTTACTCCCATCCCCTTTTACCAGTGGGACTGGTTTTGATGCATCTCTCCCGTATACACTACTAGACTGGTCGCGGGGCAATCCTCCAGCACCATCGACCAAGACCGACGGTTACAACACGTTATCATACACTTGTGCCTCTCTTAAAATTAAAATACAATGATCTAGTTCATTTATTTTATTTCACAAGAATAACACACACAACTCTAATGCACACTCAGTATTAAACGGTAGCTAAGTGAGTCCTACGAACTCACCTTATCGGTATTGGTCTCAACGTCTCGCGATCTTGCCAGTCAGAGATCTTATTATCCTGATCAATAATTCATCCACTCTTAGATCTATTTCAATCTTTAATACTACTCGACTTATCATTCTAATAATTAGGTATGACATCTAACATCAATATCCTGACATTCTTTAACACTTTGGTTCGGGGACCCAAACGTCAATTTCCAATTCTCTTTTAACAACACATTCATCTCTCTAAAAGTCGCTATCTTAAATTTCTCGCATTCTTTATGTCTTTATTCGTTGTCTTAACTCTTTGAAATTCTTTTCTAAATTTTCAATTCTACTAAAATAACATTTCCCAACTTAATTCCATTTCAACACTCCGGCCATTCGTCTAAATTCCAAACTATCATTCATCTCACGTTTTCTTAACTATCATCCGTTAATTTATCTAATTTATCATGCATCAATTAATTAGATAGATTATAAATTATGATTAAATTTTCTCGAAAATATTAATTTATCGGGAATTAAAATTAACGGAATAAAACGGTTCGGAGCTAACCGGAAATAAATTGGATCAGACAGAGGTTAACCGGTGCCAAGGGTTACAACAGGTTCCGGATTCGATTTTTGGTTGCTACACGGCTGGCTGGTTTTGTTTTTGGCAATTCCACGTCTAGTGTTCAATCCCTGGCAGTGGAATAAAAATGAACGGTCAAAAGAGATTAATCTCAGACATGTAGGTTCTCAGTTTTAAACGCAGGGACGCATGAGCAATATCACACGGCTACTTACGCCGATCACTCGTGTCTCACGTTTGAATCGCGTCGCCGTCTACACTTGGACATCACCTTCCATTGCTTCTTCATCCTCTGTGAACGTTCACACCGTAGAGGGATTGCCGGCCAAGCTTCCCTTCCGGAAATTCTTCTTCCTCTCGGTTGACGGTGAGTAGTATAAACAGGAGGTAACTGAAGGGGAAGGTGAGGGAGGAAGGCATGGAGTTGCAGAGGAAGTGTAGAAAAGCGGGGAGAGGTTGGCAGACGATGGAAGGGAGAAGGCGGAGGTGCAGGGAGGTGAATGTCGATTTTAGGCGACAAAACAACCAGGGAGAGGGAGCTCATGCAAAGGGGAGCAAGAGACGGGGATAACAGGAAGAAGCAGAAGAAGAGGAGTCACAGAGGGGAAGTCGTCGGTAATCATTGTAGAGGGAGAGGGTATAGCGGCGGCAGTTCCAACACTAGAGATGAGGACATCGAAGGCCAAAGTAATTGGCGAAGTGTAGAAGCTCGGGATTTCTCGGTGAGGAGTTCTAGTGGGGCATTCAGAGGGAAGAGATGAAAATGAGGAAGGCAAGGTAAACGTCATCTTCAATGCTCTGGTCAGCTGAATTATTAATGCCACCGTTACGGTATGTTGACTGCTCTCGGCCGTTACGCTGCCTAGTTTGGCGTTGGAGAAGAAGGTGAGCGAGGAAGGAGAACGTGGGAGCGGAAGGTTTCCCGTTCTCTTGACCGGCCTAAGAGAAAACACATGAGCGGCCGACCCAAGACTAAGAAGGGAGTTTGAAAGGGTATTGGGTTAGGGGGTAAGCGAGAGGAGGTAATGGGACGAGATCAAAGGAATTGAGGTGGGCTTGGCTTGGACTTCCACTAGCCAATTCAGGGGATATTAATATAAGAGTTTTGGTTTTAACTAAACTATTTGATCGGGTTTAGAATCGTTTGAAATCTATATGTGCGTTCGGTCCGGTTTTCGGTTTAGGTACTTAAAATAAAATAAAATTTAATAATAACCCAAATTTTTTTTAAAAAATTTTCCGGTTATTACATTTATTTAGTTATTTAATTTAGTCAGTTAGTGTGTCAAGTAGTGGGACATGTAGTGGCTCAATTAGTTATTTATATATTCTTTATAAGATGGTCTAAAGTCAGATTGTGAGGAGACCAAAATATTGATTTGAATACAAAACTGAGGATTCCTCAAATTTATTTGTGCTAGAGATTCTTTAGCACAAATCTTACGTTTTGCGAGATTCTTGTTACGCAATCCTATGAGTGATATTCTTACTTCTAGTGGATTCTATCATTTGGTATCAAAGTCGTCGATCCGACATGGTGACTGCCACCTATCCTTCGTTCCACCACCACCACCACAACTATCCCCCTTACCGCCCTGCCACCACCCGGTCTAACACCTATTTTGATGTTAGGTCTCGACAACTAGCATCAATTATCCCTCATTTGCAGAAGCTTGTGGATGTGCTAGACCTTTTGGAGAATTACACTCAATTACAATAATTTGATTCGCCTTCGTAATCTTCTCCTAATTCTCAATCCAAGGAAGAAAATACACCTCCTCCATTGTTGTTGCACACTAGTAATTGTGAGCAGATAAGTGACGAGCCCCAACAGATTTGTGTCTCAGAAACCAAGAGAAAACCCTAGCAGATCAGTAAACCGCAAGAAGAGCAAACACCAGCAACAGCAACGTCCTTCAACCACATTGGTTTGTCCCTTGGCGGTTGAATGTTATCGGGTCATAACAATGAAGCTACTTCGCTACAAGTTGGTCTTTGCCATGGTTGCGGGTGATTCTATCCTCAACTTTAGCTTCAATTTCCTTACGCCTTGAGGACAAGGCGAGTTTTCAACGGGGGTGTATTGATACGGTTCTGTAAAAGCCTAAAATAAACTATTAATTTGTCAATTACTGATGTGTTTATTTAGTTATTTAATTTAGTCAGTTAGTGTGTCAAGTAGTGTGTCAAGTAGTGGGACATTGAGTGGCTCAATTAGTTATTTATATTTTCTTTATAAGACGGTCTAAAGTCATATTGTGAGGAGACCAGAATATTGATTTGAATAAAAAACTGAGGATTCCTCAAATTTATCTGTGCTAGAGATTCTTTAGCACAAATCCTGCGTTTTGCGAGATTCTTGTTATGTAGTCCTAGGAGTGAGATTCTTACTTCTAGTGGATTTTATCAACTGCCCAGCTCTGTCACGAGACTGGAAGGTTCTCCGCTACTAGTACACTCAGGTATACGGCCAGATGCATTAGTGTCACACCTGCTGGTTAAAGGGGACGAAGGCGAGGGCCAGGAGACCCTCATGTCACACAATAAAATGGATATAGTGTGAATCGCCGAATAAAAAGATAATAATGGAGTTACGTGTGAAATCATGTTGTTGTGTTGAATTCCGCCTTGATGTGTGTTTGTGCTAGAATAGTGTTATCTAATACTTAGAATTGCTATCTAACGGTTGTCACCGTCATGTTGTTAGAGATCTTGCAGGGTAAAAAAGTTGTTGAGTAATTCGGAGCGGATGGTCAGCCGGGTCCACGTACTCATATAGTATGGGTGGCCTTTCCTTTGTTGCATTCATATGTTAGGGCTTTTGTTTCAAAATATTAGTAGTTGTCGCGTACAAGGTTGCCTCATGATTTATGCACGACATTATTTGTACCGAAAAATCCCTGAACTTTTATTTATTTAATTAATTTAATATTGTTAATTTATTCCAAGATCCGAGTCGGGTACTAGTATTTATTTCATTTCCTTGAACCGAATATAAGACCAATCGAAGGATTTATCAACCAGACCAAACCGTTTCTAGGACCCGTTCCTATTTCCTTCGGGTTCAAACATTGATCCAGGTCAGCCCACAAAGGAGTCATCCCAATTGGGCCTCTTCTGTGTGAATTCCCCTCCCCTGTTGTGGGCCTGTTTTGACGGTCCAAGATATGGGACACCATCTTCGTCTTCTCCACGGTGACCCGACGAATGTGTTAACGGATGAACAAAGGCGAGAAAGTAACGGCCGATGTGAATGCAGCTGAAGACCCTTGAATGTCGAAGACCAGTCTCACATCCCTCTCGATTCATACCGTCACGTATCCAAGTCCTCCGTAACATCCTTCTTTCCTCTGTACTCGAGCACAGCCGCCTTCCTCGACCTGACTTGCCATTCTCTGCAGACTAACTACCCTGCACCATCACCACGCCTGGCCGACCCCCCTCGCAGCTGCTACTCCACAAACATAGACCGACCGCCTTTCTCTCCTCTGCACTCATACCTTCAGTCATCGACCGTGAACCGAACCACAATCTTTCCTTCAACCTCTCGGTGTAGGCCGCTTCTCTCCACCGCAGTTTCCCCTCCTCGACATTGGTGACAAAGGAGATCGACTCTCGTTTTTGCTTGCCTCTCTGTTGAGCCAAAACGCAACCAAAGGAGCGAACACCGTCCTCCACGTTGGTAAGTTTCTCCCCGTCGGTCAATCGGCGGATTTGAACTCTTGACCCAAACTAACCTAAGCCTGTCGTCTTTTGTTTCCCAGTCTCATACTTGTGAAGCCTGCACCTTGAGTTTTCGGGACGCACTCTCTGTTCTTGTCCCTGCTAGTGAGGTTAGAACCTTCCATCAATTGGCCTTTGTTTGCCTTTATTTCTCCTTTTGCTGACCGTGGGTTTCGAACCTGGTGCTCCATCCTACCCACTTAAATTATATTTTGTGTTTTGTCACAACCAAGAGTCAAACTCGAGACCTTGCGGAACCAGTCACCGACACCAACCGGGCCTTTGGAAATCGTTGCTTGCTACCTAACAAGTCCGGTTAGAACCGATCCCGAGCTTTACAAATAAATTATTCCGTAAGAATTTTACAAGAAATTCTAATATACTATCTATTCAGACATGTTATTAGAGGCGTAGTTAATTAGTGGAAATGTTGGAATAAGGAGTATATATATAAGTAGACCCGAAGCCGAGTTAATTCGATAAAGTACTTACGTCAAGTTTAATAAGAAAGTATTACAGTTTAGTGGTTAAATACATGTATCGGAAATCGTATATATACTAAGAAAAATGGTGGAATAATGATTGATATGTATCTAAGCAGAAACCGGAATCTTAGGTTAGTGTAAACGAAGAAATATGTTAGTGAGACCAGAAAGATAACAGAGAAAATTTGTACTATTGTTAAACTTTAGATTTGTGATGCCTTCCGAGTTAGATATAATTCAAGGGAATAATTATATTGTGAGGAGGAGAGCGTGAATGGACGTGTAGGTCCCTGAATCGAAAAGTTAAGGAAGGTCAAGGTATTAACGCTAGACGTCATACCCGAATGTGAGAATAATAAGTTGAACAGAATTTAAGACTGGAACGGTGCTAAGATTGGATAATTTTTAAAGCAGGATAATCGGATCTTTAGCTGGCAAGATCTCGAGACTTTGAGAGCAGTATCGATAAGGTGAGTTCGTAGGACTCACTTAGTTACCGTTTTATACTGAGTGTGCATTAGAGTGGTGTGTGTTATATTCTGGTGAAATAAAAATGAACGAATTAGATCAGTGTACTGTATTTTGTTAAGTAAGTCACAAGTGTTTGATAACGTGCCGTAACCGTCGGTCCAGGCCGATGGTGTCGGAGGATTGCACCGCGACCAATCCAGTAGGTATACGAGAAGAAGTACATACACCATCCCTACTGGTTTACGGGGACGGGGCAAGAGTTGGGAGACTCTTGTGTTACAAGATAAGATGGAAAATAGAATGGATCAAGTCACGTAATGAAAAGATAATATATTGGGATCTGTGTGTGCATGTTGAATGATTTATTGTATATTCTCTTGTGTGTGTTTGTGCTCTAGTGATACTGTAGTATTAGAATTGTAGCTAACGGTTTTTACCGTGTTGTTAGGTTTTTGCAAGATAGATCTCTACCGAGAGATTGGGAGTAGAGTGGTCATCCGGGTTCCCGTACTAGGAGTTTGGGTGTTAGGTTGTTATATATTCTGTTTATGCCTTTTATTTCAGTAGAGTTATTTAGCCACCAGTTGGATGATGTACGGGTCAGAGTTTGTCTGAGTTAAATACTTATTTGTGAAAGGATTTAATTCAAAATATTTGTGTCTTGTTGCAAGATCTGACGTTCTTGACGTCAACCTAAGGTCGGGACCCACTGTGAGGTCCTAGCCAGTAGCGTTCCGAGTTCTCAGAACTCGGGGTGTTACATTATTTTTGTAATACGTTCTTTTATTTGTTGTAATTACATTTGTGCCTTGTTGTAAGATTTAGTGAAAATTGTTATCAAGCTAGGGTCATGACCCACTATAAGGTCCTAGCCCATGACATCCCTAGTTCCTAGAATTGGGGATGTTACACAATATGTGAACGGTATCATCCTACAACCATCTTTGGCTTGCACACAAAGTATTAATCACAAAAAAATGCAGAGGGAACACAAACACAAATTTGTTTTTAGTCAAGACAAAGGATGGTAAAAAGAATCGGTGCAAGCGATCAAGAGTGAAGAGCGGTTGGGAGACGGAAGATAGTGATACCCTAGTAAACAAAAACAATGAATTTAACGATGAAATCAAAACAAAAAAAATCAAATTTTGAGCAAATCGGGAGAGATAGTGATACCCATTTGTGTCTTGTTGTAAGATTTCTTCAAGTCACACGGTAAAGAATATGAAAAAATAATGAATTCAAAACGAATTTAATTCCTCTTTCCTGATTCGCTTTTCTCTTCTTCGCCGTTATAGGAGTGGATATATGAATATTGAGCAAACACAACCTAATAAGTTTCAAATTCAAGCGGTCAAATTTTGATTGGGACTTTAATTCCGATTAGAGTGATTTTAATTATGTAAATTGTTCGAAAGAGGTGTCCATGATCTTATCCTAGAAAATTATTTTCATTAATTAATTACGTATAGAAAAATTAATTACAGTTGAATAACTAATTAAAAAGTAACAATTTAACAATGTTGAAATTCTTTTAGCTGTTTTAGAAAAGAATAAGATATAAATTAAAATTATTAAAAAATAGAAGTTATCGTAACTAAATCCGGTTAACATAAATCGTCGGTGGCTAATTTTAAATAGGAAAAAATGGGCCGTTAGGCTAATAATGCAAACTTGTGTACCAATTAGGCTACTTATATAAAGAATTAAGAAAGTATGCTCCTAATCATGCAGATTAAAAAATAAAAGCGGGAAAATAAAAAAGATTCTGACGAAAATATCCTTCATCTATCCTAATTAAAAAATACTACAAATTTCCCCATATAAAACTGAATCCGTTAAATTAGGATACAAGATCTGCGAAGAACATCTCTCTCCTTCTTCTCTGAAAAACATCGGCAATAGCGGAAGAACATATATGTCAATTTGAAGAAAATCGGCCAACGACTGGAGAAATTAAGCCATAGATTTCAACAGAAACAGAGATATAATCACACAACTGCTTTGCAATCGTCTTTAAGGTATTCGAATTTATCCATACTTCATCCTTATCAATTTTATTAGATTCCATATCTGAAATGAACTCTGTACATTTGATTCTCCATAAACGATACCTGTTTAGGTTTCGTTTAACGAAATGTATGTCAATTTCATTCGTCGATATTGATTATGTGTAATTCTTGTGCATATATTGTTTAGTCTCTGTACATATATTGCTTCCATTGTTCTTCAATCGTGTGCTTGATAATAATAGATATGTGAAAGGAGTCGGAATTCATCGTTCGTGAATATCGAAATGTTGTAGTTATGCAGATCCGAAAAGAACACTATAAATTTGAACGGTTCTACATAAACAATAACTGTTTTAGGTTTTTTTTAAGGAGATGTAAATGAACGTCAGCTGTGTGCTTAATAATGTGTAATTCTTGTATGAACCTGGTGTAAGACGTAGTTTGTGTAGGTACTACATATTGTGTAATAGGTTATGTAATTATTTTGTATGTATTAATAATTGTGTAATAGGTTATGTAATTGATTAGTAACTTTTAACGACGTAGTTTGTGTAGGTAGTACATATTGTATACGTAGTATATAATGTGTAAAGCGTTATGTAATTGATGTGTAAATATGACGACGTAGTTTGTGTACGTTGCAGATATTGTGTACATTTATGTGTAGTATCATATGAATTTGTTAGTCTCTGTAAATAATCATTTTATACATTGTGTATTGTAGATCAACTATTGTAGTGTTGTTACTAATTATTTATTAGTTTGTGTAAATCATCATTTTTATATTAAATATGTCAACAGAGATGAAAGCAGTGTACATAACAACTTATTTTGGTGGTATCTGGAATAACGAGGATGGTGAATGGAACTATCATGGAAACTTGACAAGTAAGCCTATAGTTGTAGACGTTAAATCCACATATGATGATCTGATTAAATTGATTGCTTCGAGGTTTGATTTGTGTATAAAAGAGGTTGATGTAAGGCCATTTGATATTAATACCACGAATGATTTAGAAACATTTGTTGAAATAAATGAGTTGAAACAATGCCATTGGAGTGTCCCCTTATGTGTGAACACTGTTCCAACATCAAATGATCAAACATTGGGTTTGATGGATCTACATAATAATGAGGAAGGCTCGAGGAATGAAGTAAATACAGACGGGGGAGATAAGATGATACGTGTACAACATTGTGTTGAGCAGACATCTACACATAATGTTGAATGTTGTACAAATATGTTGGACAATGAAGCGTTTTATGAGACAAGGTGTAACAACCTGTCTATTGTACCTCACGAGAGCAATTGTGTACCGCCTACAACACAATTTGGCCTGATGATTGGGAAGACATATGGTAACAAAACAGATTTGAAGAATGCACTCTGTGTAAACGCCGTATCAAATTGTTCACAATATAAGATTGTGAAGTCAAAGACAAGGGCTGTAACATCGAAATGTATTGACAAAGATTGTAAGTGGAGGGTTCATTTCTCTATGTTGGGTAAGTCAAATTATTTTACAAAACAAAGTATGAATCTTCCCACACATGTTCTTACCACATGAGGAGATCAATGAAAAAAGGAGCTTCGTACCAAGTAATTACTAAAAAGGTTAAATCAATGTAAGTGATATAAATACATTTTATAATTTGTTTCTGTTTTGTATAGTATGTACAAAATAAACTTGAATCTCAGTAATTGTCTTACATAATGTAGGTATGGTAGTTCAAAGCAGTTATCGTCTGTCCACTAGATAATCACGATAATGAAAAGTTTACATCATATTGATGCTAGTTATTGGAAGTGTTGGATGGCACAAGAAACCGTGAAAGACATGATTAGAGGGACACCGGAGGACAACTACTGTACAATACCTTCGTATCTGTATATGTTACAGGTTGTCAACCGAGGTACAATTGTTGCTCTTGAGTTAGACGAGAACAAGCGTTTCAAATATGTATTTGTTGCATATGGACAATCCGTTAGAGGGTATCAGTCACTGAGAAGGGTGAGTACAAGACATTCTTACGTATTTGTTAAGAAATCTTTGTGTATCAACACACATCTAACATCATGTGTAACGTAGGTTGTCACAGTAGATGACACGCACTTGAAGGGGAAATATGGAGGAGTGTTACTCGTTGCAACTGCACAAGATACTAACCAACAAATCTACCCCCATTGCATTTGCAATAGTTGATAGTGAAAATGATGCATCGTGGGATTTCTTCTTCAAGAGCCTAAAGACTTTTGTTCAGGACAACAATGATTTGGTTTTTATATCAGATAGACACAATTCCATCAAAAAAGGTGTATCCACAAATTATGAAGTTGCATCGCACGGATATTGTATATGACATCTTAAATGCAATCTACATAAGAGAACGCGATCGAACAAAATCCTTGAAAAATTCATGGAAGGAGCCCGCAGTTACAAGAGAAATGAATGCATTCAGATTCTTGGACAAATTACAGGGGTACATATGCAGGAAGTTTATGAAAATACAACTATAATCAAACATTTGTTATTGTGTACTAATTGTACTTTGTTAAATGAATGTAAGAGAAGCCAAAGGTTGGAGAGTTACTCGCTGATATTGGAATTGCAACGTGGGCACGTTCTTTCTGTCCTGCCAAAAGCTACAACATCATGACTAGTAACAATGCTGAGTGTGTGAATGGAATTATGAAAGAAGGAAGAGAGTATCCAGTTATATCCTTACTTGATGAGATCAGACAACTTTTGAGTCGGTGGTTTGCTGAAAGACGGGCTCGAGCAAAAGCTTGTGTAGAATTTGCTCCTCCTAAGATCGAAGCAATCATCCAAAGAAGGTTTGAAGAAAGTGGGGGATACTTTATATACGTCCTAGATGCAGAAAGGTTGGAGTTTGAAGTTCAAAAAGATGATGATAAAGTGATTGTATGTTTGCTAATGAGAAGTTGTGCATGCAATAAGTTTGATATAGAAGAAATACCATGTATACACGCCGTCGCAGCTGCCAAGCATGTGGGTATGAATCCTTCCTTTCTACTAAGTAGATATTATACTTGTGAATCTTGGAGACTCGGGTATGCAAAAACAATATATCCAGTGCCAAGCAAATCAGAATGGAATATTCCTTCAAATGTAACAGCCATGACATGTGAGCCTCCAAAGAAGCGTAAAAGGACATGAAGATTGCCTAAATGTAGGATTCAATCGTCATGGGAACCAAAAATAAAGAAGAAATGTAGTTGTTGTGGCATATTTGGTCACAATAAGAAGACATGTCTTAATCAACCAAAATAGAGGGCATACATATTGCCGACATAGGTTGACTTATCTATTGTGTATTACTCAACAACAGATGGTATGAGGAATCACAATTGTCATACACAAACTCTCGTGTACTTTGTTTGGTAATACAAATTGGATAGGATTTATTTTGAGTCACATACTGGAACTTACATCAGAAATAAAATACAAAATATGTACCATGTCGTAAAGGTTTGTTTTGTGTAGGTACATTTTGTAGATGTATTGTAAGAGATGATGATAAAGTCATAGTAGTTCTACATATTGTATACACAGTATGTTCGATACAGTAAATGTGGTATTTTTTTTGTGTAGGTACATATTTAAGCTTATTGAATAAATGACCTACACAATATGTTACTACACAAAGTACATACGTACCCAAAAGTGAAGATTTGTTGTTATTGAAAACCTTTTACAAAACATGATCAGTTGATTAACAACAACAATAAAACGAGTTCACCATAGATAATAGTGCAAAACACATTTGGCCATCAGATTGCCATCAAAATACAACACCAACACAAACCAGCGGAAAATCATCCAATTGTACAACATACATCACATTCAACCGATCTTCCTATCCTGAAACCAAGTAGGCCAATCCCTATAGTACACAGCATATGCCAATTGTTCTCTGTAAGACTGCAGCACATCGTCGGTAATCTCCGATAAATCCTTAGATTGTGCAGAAACCAGATATTGCACATACTTCACGGTATATATACCACAGCTACCACTTCAAGATGAAAGTATAAATATAATCAATACAACATGAGCTTAACCATGTAATTAACAAATTGAAGAAGTAAAACGTACCCATCATCATTGTTAACCAAACCCGTCTTCCTGACGACCTTCATTGGAATGTCCAATTTATCACTCAACCTTGTGGGTTTGCCATGGCACTTAAGTACAAATGGAAACATGGTAGCAAGAGGTTCAAGCAGGTATTGTAGCTTATCATCTTTGATGTATGCAGTTTGTGGATCATACTCATAAATGCACCATTCGATGAGATTCATTTCCATTGCAACCCAGTGAGATTGTTCGAGATTGAGTGGAGAGTATATGAAGTCAACATCATACAGAGGCTTCCGAAAAAATAATGGTGAATCACATGTGAGAACCTGTAGCATATTGGGCTGAATTTGATATTTCTCCTTTCCAGATGCAATGAAGTTATCAAATGTTGACCGATTATAAGCTGTAGACCACGTACATCCCCAGATAGTAATACGATTGAACAAATCGGCATACTCGATGACTGATTTGCGCATTATCATAACCAATTCGTCAATTGCCTGAAAATACATAAGATTAATCTTAACAAGAGAATAACATAAGTCAAAATAGAAACCTTAAAAATTACCTCATCTTTAATCCATCCACCAGGGTTTAATATCTCCTGAATCGAATCCCTTGACAAATTTTTTAAATATCCCCTAATCAGACCATCTCCGTCCTTGTTCTTAACTCAGTTGAATAGTTGCTGCCGTTCATTTTTTTTCAACAAATTCTCATGTGGTTGTTTGGGCAGTTTAGCAGGCTTCCTGTAAGGAGTCTTCTTTCACTTACTATCTTTGCGTTCTCTTAAACCCTTCCTACATGGAACATTGAGTTCTACATCTTCCTGAATAGCAATAACAACATATGTATCAAATTAAAACACATACTAATAAATGTAAAATACAAAAAACATTGAGTTTATTACCTCATTAATTTATTGACATATTTCTTGTATCATTGCATCATCTACAACGTCTTTATTTTCTGCTTCCCTAACCTTTTCAGAAGTCTCCCCAACTTCATGTGCAACAAGATTGGATGTAGATTTCACAAATTCAATAACCAACTCTTTCACTCTTTTTTCCATTCTTTTGCTTGAAAGATATATAGTAGAGTCTAACTTCTCATACAATATACCCATATCCCTGGAGTACGTCATCAACTCGTCGATCATCATTGCCTGATCCTCTACCTTCTCAGACAATTTGTTTTGTTCAATCTATATATCTTCAAGCTTGTAAAAAATTTGGGACACCCAAACAGGCTGATCTGTACCGGTCCTGAAAATACATCAACATTAATGATGGAAGAAGTACATTATATGCATTATTAATATCTGAATACATGATTTGAACAATAAAACACACATACACAAAAATAAAAACAAAATAACTAACTTTTTTTCTGCAAGAATATTGGCTTGAACAACTTTGTCCACAAGAGCATTAACATCAACACTCGCTGCTTCAAAATCAGGTACATCAGTTTGCTCAGGTGATTGGGGGAGAAATGGCTCTTTTCCCTTCAATGACAGTGTAGGGTTCCTACACACAACAATATGTATAGAAGTAGTTAAAGTACCACAACAGTTTAAACACACAGAAGGTACATAAATGTAAAGAACTAAATATGTAAACACAAAGAAGGTACATATATTTAAGTAAGTACAAAAATTATCACAATGTACAGGAAAAAAAATGTAAATCTCTGAAGGAAGGACATAGAATATGGACACAAGCACTACACAAAACATAACAATAAAACTAAAGATGTAAAGAACTTACTGTTTATCTTCAGACATTTTTACATTAACATCAATAACACTAGATTGTTCACAAACAGGTACATTAGTGTCCACTGTTGATGTAGGAATCAATGGTCGTCTCCCCTTCAAAGTCAATTTGTTGGACCTACACAATAACATATTAAAATGGTAAGAAAATGTAAAAGAAGGAAATCAATTGTGTAAAGAAGTACACATTTGCTCCACATGCACATCGCAGACAATGTATAACATTATACTCAATTATAGATAAGTACACAAAGTGCACACAACAGATAACAAAATAAGTAAAGAAGTACATAACTTATTGTTTGTGTGCATACCTCTTCACATGAACATCAACACTAGATTCTTTAGGAACAGGTGCATCAGTGTGCTCTGTTGATGTAGGAAGCACTAGTTCTTTGACCTTCAAAGTCACTTTAGGGTGCCTAAAAAAACATACACAATGGTAAGAACTTAAAGGAATTGTGTATATGTACAGAACCACAAAAGATAGCAAACAAAACTACACATGTAAATAGCTTACTGTTTTCCTCCAGAATTGTTGGATTTGGCAAGTTTCTTCTGTGTCATAGAAACATCAACACAAGTTTCTTCAACACCAGAGACAACAAGGGGGTCAATTGATTGAGGTACCAATGGTTCTTTCCCCTTAGAAGTCCTTGTAGAATACCTACACAATAATAATAAAATGAAGTTAGATAAATGAAACAATTGTGTAAACATAAATTTTATGTGTACATAATTTGAATTTGAATATTAAATGTTCAACCTTGATGGTGGTGATTGAGGAATAGTAGATTCAGACTTCCTCTTTCCCAATGAAATGGAGAAAGCAACCACAAGTTTATCAACATGAATCACACCACCTACAGCCTTTGGTGGATTCACAAAGTCATCATCATCATCATGACTTTTTTCCTCAACAACATGGTCAGACTTCTTAGCTTCTTTTCTAAAAAAAAGTAGAAATAAATCAAACTAATTGAAACTTAAATATATGAAGACAAAATACACAAGCAGATGTATATATACCTTGACAAGTCATCTTTATCTTCCTCATTGTTAGGCCGAGTAATAACAACCTGCACAGCAAAAAACCCAAGTTCAAACAAAAGATCCAACCTTGGATCTTCACCCTCAATTTCCCACCAATCTGTGTCATCATTCTCTTGATGACCATGAACCGTCTTGATATCATCTTTGGTAAGGTCTTTCACAAGTGTCTTTATGTCCCCATAACCAGGAAACTGTCTTCCCTTAATGGGCTTTGAAACAAACTTCACACATAAAGGCACCTCTTCTATGTCCTTGACTATGGCAAACGGGGTTGCAAGCTTAAGAATGCAATGGAAAACCAATATTTGTGAAAGTAAAACAAATTTATACACATTTATAAACAACATAAACAATTAAATGAACAAACAGTAAAAACAGTAACAAGCTGGAGGGCTAGTGGAAAGCCACCAATATTGTAGCCACCACTAGGCCTAACTTTCGCTGGCTCACAATTTTGCAAATACCTCTTAGTTTGTAAAAAGGCAAACCGACCCCATGGATATGCATCAAACAGGTCCAGGTTGCTTACTAAATTAATTGTGTGTTGAGTCACCATAGTTTTCTTATCTTTGGCCACTAAAACCCCTTCGACAAAGATAATGAGAGTCATCTTGTACTTATATGGAGAATCTTTAGGCTCTTTAAAAAACAACTCTTCCAGTCTTGCATTTGTTCACCTCTCCTGACCAACAACAGAATTCATATCCACAGGCTCCATATTATCCACATTAGTTTGCTGGTCATCACTACAAAGCAAATCAGTAATCTCTTGAAATTCTGTAAGACCAAACCTAATTAAGACCTCGTTAATTGCAAACCACATAGAGTATTTTCTCTTTGTCAGGATCTCCCTCTTGAGAAAGAAATGAATCATTTGGTTTGACATTTTTAGGTTTGTGCTCATTTCTATAATTGGAGCAAATATACCATGTTTTAGCTTGTAACTATCTTCAGAAGATAACTCTGCCAGAATCTGGGGAATGAGTTGCAACCTGCAAAAGCAGTTTATCCTGACATTTTCATTCCTCGAGTTCTCCTCATACTTATAAGTGAACTGCAAAATTACACATAAGGGGGTTATAACACACATATATGGGCAGTAAGACATTATGTATGTAGAAAGTACATACATACTAACCTTGACATGGTCATCAAAGTCTGCATACAGTTTCACAATATCTTGTGTGCATGAAGTTTGTACAGAAGGCTGTTTGAGTGGATAATATGCAATGAAAAAAGTGAAAATATTAGAAAATAATATATGTACACAACTTGAACATAAAAAATGCATGTGTACATATACAAAAGGAAAAAAAAAGATAATGAATGCGGCCAAACAGAGTACATATACACAAAACTATAAATAAAATATGAATATTATATGAAACACACACAAATATAACAACAACAACACACAAACACAGTAACAAAACAAACACACAAGTATTACACTTAAAACCACAAAAAGTATAGAGAAAATTGATACAAACAAGAAGACTACATACTTGTTGAGATGATCCAACCTTATTCTCTGCATCAGATGGTATCTTCTTTCGTCTTTTAGCCATGACTTTTGATCTGGCCATTCATTGTACAAGGAAAGAAACAATTTATTATATATAAATGAACATGCATACTATCTATATAATAGAAAATGCCATCTAGTGAGTTGTAGAACTTAGATATTGGTTGAATATCTACATAAAGCGTCTTTGAGACACATGATGACGAAATCAACAGTAAAAATAGCATAAATACCACAAAAGGCGATAACATTGAGAGTGAAGTGGATGTATTGAACTCATATTTTGAAGAATCAGAAACAAATCCACTAAAGAAACGACGAAATCAGAAGAAGGTTACGAAAAGCGTAAAAAATGTAAACAAAAAATTAAGTCGTAACTAAGAGAGGAAGATGATGATGAAAATGCAGTAAACACTATATGTAGATGAGAGTATTGATAATCGAAACAATACATTTTGTGACAGGAAAATCTTCAGTGGTGATAGAAGAATCGCCGGGAGTTTCGACGGTTAGGGTTTAAGGGAGGAAATCGAAACGACGGGAGAAGACTAGATGATGGAGAAATGAAAGGACGCGGGTATTGGGGATTGAAATGGTTGTAGAATCTTCGGCGCTGGGCAAAAATCAAATCAGGGGTAAAATACAGTTTCACCCATTAAGGCTCTATTATTAATCACAAAATTGCCATCGCCGGTTAATACATTAATTTAATTACAAAAATACCAATGGCCTACTTAGTACCAAGTTTATAAAAAAGGATGTAGGACCTCATTTTTCTCTTTTAAATAATTATAAATTTAATTTAGTAAAAAAGGTTTTTTTTTACTTAAATTATGATCTAAAAAAAATATATTGAGAAAAAACGTGAGTCCGTTACGTCAGCATTACGACGACTACTCACTAAAGTAATCAAAAGTCTTTAACTTTTATTTTTACTAAAATAATCAAAATTATGTATTTATAAAAGACAATCATTAAATCTATTAGAGCAAATTCACATGTTCGGTTTTAAGCGGTTGCCACATAGATAAAGTGTTGTGGCGACATCCAATGTTGAAAAAATGATTTTCACCCGTTTGTTTTAACCGGTTTTCATTTGACATTGGTAACCTTGAAAATTTCAAAGGCTAAAATCCTGACATTTGTTTTGACATTTCTTAACTGGTTAAAAGCAATATTATTATCACATATGGTCTCATTTCAATATATTTTCATTAAAACATCTCTTTTACCAAAAAAAATAACTATAAAAATATATATACTTTATCAATTTAATATGATTTCTTTTATCATTATGATTTCTTTTATCATTATTTTTAAAATATCTTTTTATGTTTTTGTTCTAGTAAAAAAATTAAAAAATTGTTTGTAGAACTATCTCATTTTAAGTTTTAATTTTTTTATATTATATTATATTTATTTATTTTTCATTTTTTATAGAAAGTAATTGGTGATTTTTTTAAAACACTTTCAAATTATATCAATAAAAATAATAAATAAATAAAACCACATTGAATTTAACTGATTAAGAAATAAAAACGGATAAAAACATACATTGACAATAAATAATATTTGACCCAATAACATCACGAATGAAATTGTTCTTAATAAAATAATCGTGTGAGACAACGGTTAAACTAATTTCAATTAAACATCAATTAAAGCCCATTTCAGGTAAATTTTATTCGTGGAAACTTCTCAAATATACGAACAAAGAGAACTTTTTGTTTAGAAGAACTCTGGAATCACGTGACCCTTTTTGCAGGTCACGTGATTCACGTGATCGAGAGTGGGAACTTAGCTGTGATTGGTTGACTGAGTGTGGTGCCGAGTCTTGCCGCGTTTGATATACCCGAGGGCTTCCATTTCCCCAACTGAATAAATTTCCCCCAAATTCAACATCAACCCTAACCCTACCCCCTTGATTCTCACAACCCCATTTGCCGGTATGATTTCCCTGCTTCTGCTTCTGCTTCTGCTTCTGCTTCCTCAATTTCATTAACGGTTCTTCTATCTTTTCATATTTATTTTTTTCAATTTTTTAAGTAGTGTGTTAAAAACTTAAAATGCTTCGTCGGTGAAAATTGATGTTTGATAAACTTAATCTCATCGAGACGAGACCCTGTTGGTAAATTAGTATTTGTAGATGTATGCACATGTTACTTTTATATAGAGTTAGGCATCCGTTTGAGATCTTTTTGGGGGCTGAAATCAGGGAAGTCAACTGATTTCCTTTGACAAGATTAAAACCTGACGTTTGATTTTATCTTGGATCTGGTAATGGGATGTTTGTTTGAAGTATTTGGTTTTATCACGGGAAGGGATTTCAACAAGTTGGTCCCAGCCTCATACAAGAATGTGTATTGGGTTGGTTACTAGGCTCCTAAGTTTTTGTTGTTTGGTTGAGTAGGGAAGACTTGCTATATACTAGATGTGTTGGAACGGCCAAGAACCAAGCTATCACAAGAATTTCGGACTTGTTTTGTTATATTTTACTCTCAGATCTTAATAAAAGAAACTGATTCACAATGTTGTGTTCATGGGCATGATCTAAACAGGATTTGTTTTAAGTTTTCGGTGAGGAAACATGGCTGCTGAGGGATCCAGGGAAGAGAATGTGTATCTTGCCAAATTGGCTGAGCAGGCAGAGAGGTATGAAGAGATGGTCGAGTTCATGGAAAAGGTAGCCAAGACGGTCGATATTGAGGAACTGACTGTGGAGGAAAGGAACCTTCTCTCGGTTGCTTACAAGAACGTAATAGGGGCAAGAAGGGCCGCCTGGAGAATCATCTCATCTATTGAGCAGAAGGAGGAGAGTCGTGGGAATGAGGACCATGTTTCCACCATCAAAGAGTACAGAGCCAAGATTGAGGCCGAACTTAGTAAGATCTGTGATGGGATACTGAAGCTTCTTGATACACACCTTGTTCCAGCAGCTGGAGCTGCTGAGTCAAAGGTGTTTTATCTGAAGATGAAAGGTGATTATCATCGGTATTTGGCTGAGTTCAAGACTGGTGCTGAGAGGAAGGAAGCTGCTGAGAGCACCTTGGTGGCTTACAAAGCTGCTCAGGTGGGTAATAGCCTAACAGGACTTCAGTCTTCTTTGTCAAAATAGTTTTTTTTATTTTGTTAACAATAATAATCTTGTTGTGTTTTGTCAGGACATTGCACTGGCTGATCTAGCTCCTACTCACCCGATAAGGCTGGGGCTTGCTCTTAATTTCTCTGTTTTCTATTACGAAATCTTGAACTCTCCTGATCGTGCCTGCAATCTTGCAAAGCAGGTTTGTACTTTGTTTGACAGCTTACTTTATATTTATATCCCTACAATATGTTAGTTTGCAAATCGTAATGTGCATGCTTTTTCTCTGGGGTTATTTTATTGTTCATGAACTTATTATTCTCGTATACTCATATTTGGTTCATTTGCTTTAGTGTTTAGACTTTCTGATAACAGATGCTTCTGACCAACTCATGTGTTTGAACACATTTCACTTAATATTTTTGCTCATGGATGTTTTATTAGACAAATATCTTAAATCTCGAGTAAAATTTCAAAGGGTTATGTATTTTGAATACTTGAGAGCCTTCTTCTAATGATGACCATCACATTTCAATGGCTTTATTTGCTCCTGAACTTGTTCTTGTCAGATATTCCTTTGAATTAGTTGTTGGACTTTCTGTTGACTGTTAGGTCTGACCAATAGGTGTTTATCAGATAAATATCTCAACAAGTTGTGCATTTTTAGTGCTTGGCTAGAGAATCTTCTGATGGCATCCAACACATTTTCAATCTTCTGTCTTGAGTCAACTGTTCTTTCCATGGTTTATTTGTTTCTATCTTTGCTTATTTATGCCTGACAATTCCTCTTGCCCGTAATTAGTGTTTTAAATATTTCTTAAATGTTGGTGGGACTCACTCCATTGAACATCATGGTGTCTGAACTGAATCCAATTGGTTTGATGTTATTCGAAGGACAAATTAATGTGGGTCTTGTATGCTTTATTGTTGGCTGATAGAATCAGCTTATAGATCTCAACATGGAAAATTGCCTATCTGAAAAAAGACTCTTAATATTTACAATATCTGTGGTGTATTGAATTGTGTAGGCTTTTGATGAGGCCATATCAGAGCTTGATACTTTGGGAGAGGAATCATACAAGGACAGCACACTGATCATGCAGCTCCTCAGGGACAACCTTACATTATGGACTTCTGATAACGCGGTACATCCTTGAAATTTTCTTAATGAATTGTAAAAAGAAGAGAATTTTTTTATGTTGATTGCTGAACTTTTCTTTTATTATTTTGTTTGCCCTTTTTTTTTGGACCAGGATGATGCAGGAGAAGAGATCAAGGAAGCTGCTCCGTGAAGGAGCTGATGGAAAATAGGAGTGTTTGAGCTTCAGAGATAGTTGAAGCCATGGATTCATATTAATATGTTTGTCGTATTATTCGCGTCTTTAGCTTATTTAGCATGGCGGGTATGTGACCTCTTTACATATTGTTTTTATTTTTCATGGATGCTATGGAATATGGGCCAGAACTAAGCAGTCATTCATTGATTGCTTCACTTCCCGAGTATTTTAGAGTCTAGGGCGGTTGGATCCACACCCGTTGCTTGCAAAAACGCTGAATTTGTTAACCATTGATCGGTCATCCATATGGACGCAGTGATAGCTCGGGTAGACCAATTGCCCTAATCTGTCATTTAGAGTTTTTATTCAATGATATTTATAGTTTACATCCTATGGACTAGGTTGGATATGTGAAGGTAAGAAAATAACTGAAGTACGGTTACTCAGTTACTGGATATGATGTTTATCTAACATCAAAATTAGTAGTTCAAAATGATAGAGATCTGAAAAATAGAAATGGTTATAGGATGGTTCAAATTTAGGTTTGTGACGGGAAAGCTCCTGTTGGATTGGGCCTCTTCAAATTTTGGTTCAGGTGCAGACTGGAAAACTCATGTTGGATCAGATCTGAACTGGATAATTAGGTCCGGACCAAATTTGTTAAATTTTTAAGGGTTTAAATTTAGGCAAGAAAAAGGCCAAATATATTTATAAAAAAACTTGGTCAAACTATCAACGTATTTACCGGATATTGTTTATTTTTCTGTCAAAAATCTTAACTTTGAAAATTTTAGCGTCTTTTTTACCCTTATTCTTATCCACCACTTGTGATGACACTTCATGGTAGTTTAGATTTTTCTATGCAAAATGTGAGAGGTGCACATGTAATCTCTCTTTATTACTATTTGATGTATTAATTGCAAAATGCGAGAGTCAAGTTGTTGGTGCTTTTTATATTCAACAAAATGTAAAAGGCTAACATAATTGTCTCCCTCGTAACATGAATTATATTATATTCGGATTGGTTATTATTGACTGAGAGTTGATATGATCGCCGTGATGAGTTTGATCCTAAAACTATTTTATTATCTTTGATACAAATGACCTTGGTTATTTGCGATATTACTAATTTTGGATCACGTAGTGAAAAATACTTTTGTCTCCTTAATTGCTACAAAATGTGTTTATGTTTTCCTTTGGCAGTCGGTTGACCGATTCCCTTTGATTGAGCGACTTGTGTGTTTCCTAATTCTTTGTAATTTATGGTCTTCACTTTCATATTCCTTTTGTTTATTCTTTGATCGGCCGACTCTCTTAGCTTTTCTTCTTTTTTGTTTTTGTGTTTCTATCATTATGTTTTTTATGATTAATCTGTCAAATCATCACTCTATTTTTCTAGCGTTCGATCCTAACTTTTTACTATAGTTGGGTAGTGTAATTATTCGTGATATCTAGTATTCACATTTCAGCCTTCATCAAAGATTGTGGTCTCAAGCATTATCAAAAAAGTATAGAGTCATAAAGCAATATCAAAATATCCAAGTAACTTAATAAGCATCCAAAACAGAATATGCACGGTAACAAAAAAGTAGTCAATCGAGACTATCTAAAGGAGGAGTATGGCCGATATCGATGCTAACAAAGATAGAAAGATGATAAAAACAGAAATAAACGTGAATGCAAGAGTGTTGTACTCGATCAAGCCGATCCATGGCACGGGTCGAGGGCAAAGGCTAAAACAAAGAGAGATTTTAGATACGTATATGTTTAATATAAAATGTAAGCACTCTATACTTAAATCATACATTATCCTCAATGTATCAAATAAGATAGAAGTAAGAGCTCACAAAAGTGGATTAGGTTTGGCTCCCTAGCACGGGGGGGTCGTGAGGCATTTGTTTTTTTGTTGGGCAACTTGTGTTTTGACCATTGCTCATATTCTGGTTACATCCTTCAATGGACAACTAATTTTGGAGATTTGGTCACGGTTTATTGGGCATGAGTTTGCGAAAAAGTTTGCTGCATTTTGTCTTGTAAGGAGGATTATTTTTTGGTGGTTGGGAGGTAACTATAATGGGTGGGTGTTCAACCTTGGCCATGTTGCTATATCTAAAATAGGGTGATATTTCCATCCAGGGTTATAGAATTAGAGTAAGGATCATATTTTTGTTTCATATTATTGTTGGGATCTTTATAGTGTTCTCTCATAAAGCTTACATCTTCCTCCATATGTCTTCTGAGGGAACTCTTGTTAAGATAGAAAAAAAGTTGGTATTCATGGTCAAGGATGCTACAAAGTTGGCATCATCCGCCTTGGTCTTGAATTATGTGGTTGCTACTACCCTAACAAATTTTATTGTACCGTCTCTGAGATCTGAAAATTTATTAGAGTGATCACTTAGTTATCAATCAAGTTACATGCCTCATCAATGAGCATAGTCATAACCTTTCAATTGTGTAAGTATCAATCATGCATCGATTTGAGTTGTTCACCCTTTATAGAAAGATTAGACTAAAACAATAGTGGATTGTCCATGGGTAAGACATTTACGCATAAGATTTTTAAACCTTTCCCGAGCCTCATAAATAATTTATCAAGTTTAACTCATGAATACAAATCGTGCAACCGATGAATGAATAATAATAGCGTACTTGAAACAATAGGATAACTCAATAATATTATTTTAAAAGTATTTAATTTCTAGCTAAGTAAGTCGATAATGAATTACTTGAAAGCGAAATGGGGCATATATGCTAAAAGGTAGACTTACCCTCTTTGGTGTACTTGTCAAGAAGACAAATATTTCTTAGTTGAACTCCAACGGGACATATATGCTAAAATGGGGCGGGCCGCATATATTATATATATATATATATAATATATATATATATTCCTTCCATCGTAATTTAAATAGTTTTCTAACGCTTTCAATAAGTTTAAATGGATCAATTCTCACTTTAACTAATTAATCTAATTATTGGTAGCATAACTTTTTGTTCGAAAACAATTTCAAACCAACTCGTTATCGGAATTCAATAAAGAAAAATAGAATATGATGATCAAAATACTTAAAGCAGCACAACGAAATTTCCATTTCAGCAAATCTAAAATTAAATCATGCAATCGTGAAATACAAAATACGAATAAAATAATAACTTGTTTGTTAATAACTAGTTAGCGATAAGGAGAACATTTTGGGATCACGATGGGATGTAAGATAGGCTCCTAGGAGGGAGGTGACCGGTGACGACACTGGTGGGAAGCGAGCGGCGAGTTGGTGGTGGACATAAGGTTCAATCGGTGGAGCGTCTGTTCGTGAAATCAAAAGTACATATCACATAGAGAATTCATTGAGGAATCCATATTCACTTCTTGCTTTAAGTTTGTGTTACAAACTGAGAATATATTTTGTTTTAAAGTTAGGAGGGAATCAAAGATTCTACAAAGAAATTACAAATGAGATGAAATTATAAAGAACTTTTGCTATTTATAGCTAAGTTGATGATTATTTATTGATGATTATTTATTAAGATAAAACTGAAATAAAAGAAATTAATTATATTATTGAGATAATTTATACACGTTATCCCATAAAATATATAATTTTTAATATGTCTTTCTTAGTTTTTTGATAACCCACTAACAACTCTTTTTTTTTTTTCTTTCCGCTTTATATTAATATATAACATTATTGTCGTATGCTGATCAATATTCTCATCGCGTCACTTAACTTTAATATTCTCATTTATCCCAAATAATACCACTATTTCTCATTTATCACTTATTTTTGATCCTTTTTAAATATCTCAAATAATACCAAGAAAAAGTATCCATAAAAAAAAGTCAAAACTTCTCATTTAGCCCAAAATATCATTTGGAATACAAAATTTTAAATTATGTTCCATTTGTTGATGTGCCCTCAAAGGCCATCTAGGATCATTCTTCTTCCAAAGTTAACACTTAACACTCAAACATAAGAAGAGATATTTCTCAAAAGATGCAAAATGTTGACCGAAGACGTCAACGTTTACTCTAGTCTAAGAAGACAAAATCTTACACCTTCAAGTCTTCAACCGTGTGCCCCAAAAGCAATGGCCCAACTCGTACTCCAGCCTACCATCTACCATGCACATTGTCAATGAGCCAAGATGTCTCCAGGGCTGATCATAGGTCCAAAACCGAACTGAACCGCAATAAATCGAACCGAATCTAAAACCGATTTTCATGAAACCTTGGACCGAAAACCGAACCTAAAAAATTATGTTCGGTTTCGGTTTGGATCTAAAATCGAAATTGTGAAATATTAGAACCTAAAACCTAACTTATTAGGTCGGTTTCGGTTCGGTTTAGGTTTTGGACCTAAACGGACCTAAAAAGTAAGCACTACAAGTATCGATAGATGAATATAAGAAATAGGAATCATTCAAATCCAACAACGTAAAATTCGTATTCGCAAATACAATAAAACGAGAAAGTTTAATCTCTAATAATTGTAAAGCCTAGAAAAATAATAATCTCATTTAAGCATCAAGTAAGCAAATTTACCAATCCACCGCGTTATTCGACGTCGACGCTTCACATTTAATGATCCACGTGATAAGAAAATTATAGAAACAAATTAGATAATGTAAACTCATTTACTGATTTATAATACTTATCACTAATTTAACATACACATATAGTTTATGACTAAACTCATTCATATTCTCCTAGTTTAAAAAATATAGGTTTTCGGTTTTAATGTCGGTTTTTTTTGGTTTTTAACCGAACCGAAACCAAAACCGATTTCATAAAAAACACGGACCGAAGACCGAATCTAAATTGTCGGTTTTGGGTTCGGTCCGGACCGACATTGTCGGTTCGGTAAAGTTCGGTCCGAACTGAACCTGCTCAACCCTAGATGTCTCCTCTCGTGCCTATCCTGCTATACGCCTAGATGAAGCTCAAGATCTCGCCAACTCCATTCTCCAAATCATGTGGGCGTACTCCTCGCCATCCAGCTATATTGTCCAACAAGTTCAATTCAACCAGCATGCCAACACTTAGTGCTACACGAAAAGGGCTAGTAGTTGTGAGTTCTTCTTGTTCAATTCATTACTAATGTGTTATTATGGTTGTTTGCTTAAGCCGTCTTTCTCTAAGAATTTTTACTACTTTAGTTTAATAAATCCTAATTATAATACACAATGAATTCACCCAAGTCGTATATATACAATTAATTATGTAACACCCCAAATCTGTAGGACTCGAGGTGCTACTGGGCTAGGATCTCACAATAGATCCTGACCCTCGCCTGACAACAAGTTCACTTAATCTTACAACAAGACACCAATAGATTAAATACAAAACATCAAACTGTTATAAAAGTATAAAAAGATTTATACAAGTACTGCTGAGTACAACAAAAAATAATATATACATGCTCAAAAGATCCCATCCCACGATATCGCCCAGTGTACGGAACCCTCAGCAGATCACCCCTCCGGATCATTCTGCAGCTCTCCTAACCTGCAAAGGATCTACAACACGTTATAAAAACCGTTAGCTAACTATACACATATATAAGAAGATGCTAGAGCACAACCACACATTTATATTATAACATAACAACATGCTTTCACCCATTTACCCGGTTTATTATCTTTAATAAGTCGAATCACTCAATCGTATAAATAGATGTATATAAAGATATGTGACACGAGGAATATAATCCTCGCCTCTGGGTGCTATAGCCAGCTGGAGTAGTATCGACACACCTCCCGTGTACCCTATGGGAGTGGTGAGGGTCCTTCCCGTATACCAGATCTGGCATGACTACAGAGAACCTCCCAGACTCCACTACGGGATGAAAGGGAAAGGTTATCACGGCCACTACAATGGGCGGTCAATATAATATAAGTCGGTAATGAACCATATCGCATGCTACCAAGCATAAATAAACACCACTCAAGCATACATCCAATATAAGGATAGTAGCTAAGTAAGTCCTATGGACTTACCTCAATCTCGGAAGTAATCCCAACTATGATCAACTCTCAGATACGACCACTCCAATCTTGAGGACAACACGGCCTATACAAGGCATACATATATTCATATCAATCTACTATCACACAAAGGGGTCACACAAAGGGGTCACACCTAGACCTAAGGGATCCATAGGGATCATATCTAACTCGTAAACCTCAAAGCCGTAACCGGCATATCTATATCATACTCATCATAAACCGATATCTAGCATGATACTAGTTCCCTCATACTTAGGAAAGGAAAGGAACTACCCCACTATGGGTACTCCCGGGACAAGACGCACCTGCGTAATCAAGGGACGCAAGAGCGGAGTAGACAACCCGCAGGCGCGGCGGGGATCAGCCGCAGGCGCGGTGACACGGGACGCAGGCAAGGCGCTGGCGCTGCGGCACGGCTTCCGCAGGGGCGACGGCTTCTCGGCGCGCGGCGGCGTCTGTGCAGAACGTGAACCCCGGCTTCTCTTTGACTCTTCACGTGATCAAATCACGTCTTCTCTCATCCAAATTCACACACATACATATACATACACATTCCAACGTTAATCTATGATCAACACATCTAATCCTAAGCTAAGGAAGGAAGAATCAAGGAAAGAAAGAAGGAGAAGCAAGAACACTTACCACCTTTGTGGTCCTAGCTGCAGGGAGAGATCACACCCTCAGTAGCTGGCTTCCAAGCTCAGCATACACATTAGCTCATCAACCAACATCAACCACACACACCAAAACTCTTCCAAACTCAAGAGAGATCAAGAACAAGATCAAGAAGGGTGAAGGAGAAGCAAGGAGGACGTGAGCACTGAGGAAGAGAAGTGAAGATGGAACCCCTTGATCAGCCAAGAGAAAGGAAGAAGTAAGAAAAAGGGTAAAGAACGGGTCAAAGGAGTCACAAAAACCGACTGCAGCCGCCGGAAACCGCAAGGGCGGTTCCCTGAGCCGCAGGGCGGAAACCCGCAGGGGCGGCAGTCATGCCCGCGGGTGCGGAAAGACCAATCTTGGCCAAAGCCAATCTCGGCTAAGGTCCAAATCTCGATCCGAAAGACTAAGGCTCTTACAAATTATCTGTTTTATTATATCAAAATTTTTGCAATACCTTAGCTTACCACCCAATTTCAATATATCCAATTTCGTGATTCGCAATCTTAGTGCTCAATTTTTATAATACTCAATCTCAACACTCAATTCTCGTGATATTCAATTTTAATGACGCAAATATTTATACTATGGAAGTAACACTTTGTTCATAAATTACGACGACGACACTCCCGGCGAGAAACTAGCGGCGGCGAGAAACTAGCCGGCGGCGAGAAGTAGTTGTTATGGAAAGGAGAAAGTCTGCGAGGGAGAAAGACGCGAAGTGTATCTGAAAAAGTAGAAGGAAGAAACGGAAGAAGAAGACATGAAACTATGACATGGAACATTAAATTAGGGATTCGAGTTGTTAAATAAGTCTTTCTCTCCAATTTATTTTAACCAATTAAAAATATTTTAATCGATGAAGGGTCTAGTTTGTATCATTGATACAAACATGCCTTTCTTTATCCTTATCTTGTTCTTGATTCTAAATCTTAGTTACTTGTATATTTGATAAATGCTATGTGGTTTATTGGGCTAAGAAACATATATTAATTATTACTCTTTCAATTCGAAATATTGTACCATCGTCATTAAAGGTTGATAACATTAATCACGTTATAAATTCCATTATAAAGTCGAAGGTCTTATGTACACTCTTAATTTCTAATTACAAAAGAAAGTCATAGGCCCATAACTCAATAAATAACGTTGAAATTAAAGAGAATATTAAAACATACAAGATATCCTAAATGAAAAGGGAGTTGTTAAGGTGTGGAGGAGGCACCAGCATTACGGAGTAATCTAGGTTATGGATTCACTTATCAAATGTCCTACAATCATTCACATTATAAATAATTTAGGGAGGGAAAGGTGTGGTGACAATTTCACAATTTTTAGAAGGTTACGCCATGATCTGAAGAAATAACATAGATGATGCAATGACTCTTTCTTAAACCAGAACCAGAGGTTAGAGAAAAAAGGAATCAAAATGTCCCATCAATTGAGGGCTTTACGGACCCAATAAGAGATTGAAAATATGAGAGTAGTAGATGGCTTTAAACTTTCAAAGTGATTATCGGGTTATAATTCTTTCGGGAAATTAAGACTAGTGTGATGCCGAGTATTGACACTCTTGTGCCATCTTAAAAAACTCGGAGGCTTCCACATTCCATCCAAAATGATGGATTGGATTCGAATCTAACATAAAATTCTTTTCCATCCTGACCCAATAAGAGATTGAAAATATGTTTTTAAAAAGGTGACGCGATGACATTTTGTAATTTTAATGAGAAAATTGTAACACTTATTATGTCAATTCATAATTTTAGTTCAATTCGTCAAAAAAATATACACTATCATCAGTTATGATATATTCTACAGTTAGTTCACGTATTAATTTGTTAATTTCGTATTTATGTTATTTATGTACTTCGTAGTTGTACATGTATGAACTAATAAAAAAAACAAATTTTGAACTAACACTACACAATATTCAAATGTATGATACCCAAATTTTGATTAAAATTATAAAAGTTAATAATTTTAGTTCAATTCGTTCAAAATTATACACTATTAGTTTTGATATTTTTCTAGTTAGCTGATGTACTATTTTGTTAATTTAGTTATGTTTTTATGCACTTTGTTACACGTTTGAACTAATAAAACACAATGTTTGAACAAATATTACACAATATTCATAATGTTTGAACAAATATTACACAATATTCATATTAATGATACCCAAAATTTGAACTAATATTGTACAAAGTTCATAATTTTAGTTCAATTCGTTCAAAGTATATACTATTAGTCCTGATATTTTCTATAGTTACTTCACGTATTATTTTATTAATTTATTAATTATTTTTTCATGCACTTTTTTTCTTGAACACCTAAAAACACAATATTTGAACTATAATGCACAATGTTCTAACTATTAACTAATGTTATTCAAATTTTTTGAACTTATATTATAAAATTTCATTTTTTTAATAGTTATGACTAATAAAATTGAGTGTTCTATTATTTCAAATTATCAACAAAAATTATTCTATTATTTCAAACATTTTATATTATTTGTTCATGTATTATTTTGAAATTATCAACAAAAATTATAAAAATATATGAATTATTAGTACAATATAATATGAACAAACAAAACATATAGTTTGAACAAAGTCTACAAAATCTTGAACAAAAAAAGTGCTAGTTAGAAAAAGAAGAATAAAAGGAAAAATGGAATAAAAAAAAGTTAAATTTTTTTATATTATTAATTAGAATTATTTTTTTGAGGGCAAAGGCTTCAACTTTTTAACCGAATTAAAAATAATTTTTGCGCCGAGGCTAACAACATCACTATTGTGATTCCGGATTACATATCCAATAGATGTTATTCCAAAATCGAGTTTTGAACCATCAAAATTAAGTTGAAAGAAGCTGGGTTTTGAATTGGTTTATCCCATTTAATATCGTGTTTTTGTTTTATGTTTGAGTTATAATTCTTTAATTGTTGTTTTATATTGTAATCGTCCTTATCAATTATGTTTGTTTTTCAGTCCAGACTTTGATTTTTAGTGAAAGTAATTATTTTATTATCAGGGCCTATAAATTCATTATTAAAGATAATTTTGTTAATAAAAAACTAGATAATTCACCATACAGTTGCGAGACATGCAAATTTATTTGTTTCTATTTTGTTTTTAATATCAACATTTATATTGTCTATTAATTACATTACATATATTAAATATATAATATTTTTGAAATAACTATTATTTTAAAAAATCTAAATAAAACTTTCTAAAGAAAGCTATCGTGTCGGATACCTGGTCGGAACGGGCTTGGACCGAGTACAGGTCCAACAGTAGGGTTTACCCCGGTTCAGGATATAGATAGGTCTACGATCTTGTTCTTAAAAAAGTTATCCATTTAAAAATTTTAATGGTGATTTTATGTAATTTTACTAAATATTAAGGGGCAGGTATGTACGTAATTTACAAAAATTCAAAATCTAGAGAAGTGCAGATTGTAGTGTGAACTGTGAAGGCAAGGAAAAGACATGAAAGAAGGTTTAGCGCAATGAAAGAAGGAAGACGACGTCGTATCGAAAGCGGTTTCATTTCGTCATGTCCCAGTTGAGAAAACAAAAACCGAAACCCACTATCCAGATTTAGATTTGATCGTCGATATATCGTTCAATTATATTCATCACTCTTTCACTTCTGGTTATAGAAAGAGAGTGTAGCGTGACGTTGAAGAGCAAAGAGGCCAATAGAGTCCCAACCACGTCCATAAAACTCCATTGAATTATCTTCAGAGCTTTTACAACACCTGTACGTCCATTGTTTCCTCTTTCTCTTTCTCTCTCCTCTCCATTGGCCTCATTTCCACACCCATCACCGCTTCATCTGAATCTCCATTTTCAATTATTGCCCTTCAAAACTAAAGCTAAATTAATTTTTAAATTAAAATACTAGTAGTCGGATACAGCATTTCGCCATTACTTTCGTGAGCTTGGGAAATATCACCAAAAAAAAAGGGAAATAAAAAAGTCTGAATGAATTGACGATGAACAAATGTCCTTCATCCCCGATTCTTCATCCAACTTTCCTTTTTGTGTGTGTGTTTCTGGGGTTAATCTCAAAGCTACATTTTTAGTCCCCCAACCAACTCCCCTTCCAAAAAAAAGAGAAATTAAAAGGGGGGGAGAAATTCAGTGAGTGGGAGTGCATGCATGTTCTCATAGACCAGACTCTCACAAACGCATTTTGCTCAGGGTTTTAGAATAGAGTGATGGAAGAGTGGCGTTATTGGACGACGTGGGAGATCTCCCCAAAACACCAAACTCATGCCCAAACCCTAATGATGGAGGAGAGAGAAACCAATATCAAAACCGAGGCGACTGCTACTTTTCTGGCAAGTGGTTTCAGTTCAGTGCACCATCGTCCTATTCCTATCCATACTACAACCAAACCCCAGCTCAAACCGGATCTTCTCGCTGCTGTTTCGGGTACGGGTTCTGGTTTCGGGTTTGGTGTTCCAAGGAGAAAGCGAATGGCCGCCACCGACGCACTGTCTTCTCCGTTCTCTCTGCTACTCCCATTTCTTCATCTGGATCCTCTTCTTCTTCATCTTCCTCCTCCAGTCACCTGCCTCTCACGTGCCTTCCACCTCCTGTCTCTACTGTGAGCTTCTTTTTTTCCTCCTCCGATCAGTTCTAATTTCTTTTCTTTTTTCCTTTTTATTTTGTATAAAAATGGTGTCTTTAGGTTGGATTTTTCTGATGTGGATTTCACTGTTTAGTGTACGAGATGTCTGAATTTGTAGGTCCAAGACGACCATCTTTTTGGCGGCGGTGTCTCGATTTTTTCTAAATTGTTTTTTTCGTACTGTACGTGTTCAATTTTTAATTTCGTGATGTCTGCTTAAACTATTTGGGGAAATTGAAGCTAGGGCAAACACCAACTTTTACTCGTTCTTTTATAGGATTTTTGCAGATTGAGTTTGGGGATGAAAATTAAATTTGGATGCTCAATTGATCAGATGACTTGATTAAATATGTCAAAACTCTTGGAATTGCAAGCAATTAACCGGTGATTATGAATTCATTTTGGTCAAGGATTTTGTATCACACAATTATTATGAATATTTTAATTTACCTTTTTTTCATTCACTTGTTGTTGGGAATAAACACTTTGAAGATTTACTTTTGTTAGAAAATGGTGCCAAATTTACTTGATTTACAATCTCAAGAGCTTGTTTTCCAATCTCAAGAGCTCATTTCCCATGGTCCACTATTTCACCTTTTTCTCATATATATCCGTATGATTTTTATTTTTTTAAGATGATTAATATGAATTTGTACAAAAATTTATGTTAATAAATAGCATTTGGGTCTGTTCATGTGATATGGCCTTTTTTCTTGTTCAGATTTTGATTTGTCTAGTTGTACGTTTAGTGATCTACCTTTATGTTTATGCCTCAAGAACAACTTTTATATCTCATACCAATATTTATACTCATATTTGGTATCTTTTTATATTGATACAAAACGTGTCCGAAATGACGTTATGTATCTAGTATTGATCCCCTATATCAATCATGTATGGAATTGGTTTTCATACCTGACATTTCTTAAACAAATGGAAACAAAATGAGTCCTAAATGACATTATGTATATGGAGTATACTCTCAGAAGGTTAATTTCTCTCTCACTGGTTTTAATCAGCTCGTTCTAATAATTTGAGCTCGACATACCTAACCCGGAACGAAGAGTCTCCAATTAAGTTACTATCTCATGCTATAATTGACTATCTGTCTAAAAATGGCTTTTATATGTATATATATATATATATATATATATATATATATATATGAGAGATGACATTTTTTTTAAAACAAATTTTTTACTATTGTAATTTGTATAACAGACTTCTCAGGCAATTGATCCAAGAAGGCTGAAGTTTCTTTTCAAGAAGCAGCTCCAAAATAGCGATGTGGGTTCTCTCCGAAGGATGGTCTTACAAAGGTAACCATCTCTTATGATAAAAAAAAAAAAAAAGGAATGTCACAACTTGGCCGAACAATTTGTTTATAGGTAGAAACAGCGCTGGTAATGTGATTGAATTGGCGGTTAATGATTGATTGTGCAAATTTAATCAGAAAGCAGCCGAGGCTCATCTTCCTCCACTCGAGATTAAAGAAGGATTATGATCACAATGGAGGATATTGATGGTTGCCACATCTGGAGCTTCAAGTATAGGTTGGCAAGTCTTAATTCCAACTATGCCGCGTTTGCATTTATGCAAAATTTCAGTGGTTTACATTCATTTTTCTAGATTATATATAGTAACTTGATAAATTAAGGCTGTTTTTTCTTCTTTTTTTCTTTTCCGCTATGATGTGAGTATATGACAAGCATTTGAAGTAATGTGTTGTCATTTATAGCTGACAATTGAGCTACTCATAATATGCAATACTTTGGATGATTTTGATCATTTAGGTTCTGGCCAAACAATAACAGCCGAATGTATGTACTCGAAAATACTGGTATGTACTCGCTGTCGATCTTGCTTTTCATTTTCTTTCCAACCAGGGAATTGAAGTACTCTATATATTGATTATATCACTTGATACAGGTGACTTTGTGAACATTCATCAGTTGGAGCCCGGAGACTACATATTGGTTTATCAAGATTCCGTTAACCTCAATTATGTAAGTCTTGCTTTCACCGGATATATCTATTAGTTAATCTGTAAAGTATCATTCCATCCAATCTCGTCAAAATGAAACACATTCGAAACTCCGTGTTGAAAGAAATAGATAATATGTTTGCTTTCTACGTATATATATCCACTTGGTGAACCCGAAAAAGTTTGATAATTGGGCTGATTATGATGTTAAAACAATCTTAAACAGGTAATTCAGGCTAAGAAGGCATCAGAGCAAGACGAATACACGGAGATAACGGACAATAATGCTGCAAACTACGATTTTTCAAGGGTATACCGTGAACGAATCCAACGAACTCAGCTGGAACGATCCTCTGCCGAATGAAAATTCCTCAATGACTTTTGTTTACGACACCAGCTTCTTCGAGGATGACTCTCCCTCGACTTCTTGGGCGTACCAATTACTATTCGAAGAACTCGCGCGCCTGGAAACTTTGGATTCGTGGACAGCTTGTCGCTCGACGAGTTCCCTTGGAGCCGCTGAAACTATGCTAAACTTGTACTACACAAGAAGTGTATCAGCAAATCCACCTAACCATGTTAATTAATCCTGTTCTCTTTTGTAAACCCTCCTTAAGGAAAGAAGTGCATGCTGCTTTTGGTGCAAAAACTTGATACCTCTGATGAGGAAAAAAAAACCAAAGGTGTTGTGTTTTGTTGGTTTATATTTTTTTTGGTTGACTCACTAAAGGGAAATAATGCATCTGAAGCGGTTTATGCTCAGCTGGTTAAAAGTACTGCTTCAAAATAGTCTTAATTACTATGAGCTTGTTCAACATTGTTTTGAATTTTAGATTTGGTTTGAAATGGTATGTAGTTTTCTTGAAAATGACTATAAATTGTACAAGCTTCACTGAGTGATGTTTGGTTGTACAAGACTATATATTGCAACTAACTAGACCTGTATACAATCGGGTTGTCTGATCCGAAAATCATGGGTACACACTACACACTACCATTGCACAGTGGAACTCAAACGAAAATCATGGGTACACACTACCACTGGAACAGTGGAACTCAAACGGTCCGGATTTTGCGTTTGGATGTTATGGCAAGGACAACCGGTTAGACTCAAATGGGTCGGGACTTGAATTATTATTTTAGCCTATTTTATTTATGGAACGGGACTTGAATTATTATTTTTAGCCGACGGACTATTTTATTTATTGAACATGACTTGAATTATTATTTTAGCGGCCAGGCTAACTTGATCCGATCAAAATGTAATTAACATTATGTTATAAAAGTTGTAGTCTAAATTTTCAACTTAAATGCCTAATGTAGAAATATTATAATGTTATTATTGTAGCACTTGATTTCCTAGTTTTTTTTATTTGCTTTTATATGTTAAACAAGAAAGAGTATTACTAATGCAATATATTGTGTTTTATTTTAGAGAAGATTGTTGCAATATGACCATTTTTGCATCATGGATACAAATTAACCCCTATAATTAATCTAATTTTACATTAATTATCTTAATTAATTACAAAATATTCGGAAGATGTCTTTCCAATTAATCTAATTTTACATTAATTAACTTAATTTATTACAAAATCATCTGAAGATCTCTTTCTTATTAATCTAATTTTTAAAATTAATTGTTTCATTTTTGGTGAGTTTAAAGTTAATTGTTATTAGAACGGATTATGTATATTGAGCATTTATTTCGATAATTACGATGGAATATTATGAAGAAGGCATTGAGAGAGTAATTACATACTATTATTCAGCTATGTTTAGAGGGAGAGGATCTTGGATTTGGAGGAAGTTGTTAGTGTCATTCAAAGGAAGGTCATACACAATATGAATGCGGGTTTGTTGGCACGGCCAGAAGCGGACGAAATATGGAGTATTGTGAAGGACATGAAACCTCGTAAGGCGCCCACCCAAATGAGATTCACGTTGTTTTCTTCCAACATTTTTGGCACGTGGTGGGTCCGGAGGTTTAACTTTGTTCAAGGACGGTGGAATAGAGATCTTTCTTTGAATGAATTGAACAAGACTGTTGTGGCACTGATTCCTAAGGTACATAATCCGACATGTGTTGTTGAATTTCGTCCCATCAGTTTATGCAATGTATTTTACAAAATTATTGCTAAGATTTTGGCGAATCGTAGGAAAGGTATCCTCCCCGCCACTGTGTCATAAGAACAAAGTGCGTTTGTAAAAGGGACGCTTATTAATGATAAGGCAATTGTTGCTCTAGAAGTTTTCCATAGAATGAAATTGAAGAGAAAAGGTTGCGGTGAACTTGCTCTTAAGCTGGACATGTGTAAATCGTATGATCGGGTTGAGTGGCCTTTCTTAGAAGCCGCCCTTGAGAGATTTGGCTTTGATTCGGCATGGATTGCTATGGTCATGGAATGTGTTTCTTCGGTGGAGTATTCTTTTAACATTAACGGCAATGTCGTTGGAAGGGTCTTTCCTTCTTGAGGGATACGACAGGGAGACCCAATGTCTCCTTCTCTCTTTGTTTTGTGTGCAGATGTTTTGTCGGAGCTTATTTCAAAGGGCGTCTAGGGACGGGAGGTATGAAGGGATTCAAATCGGAAGAGTTGGGCCAAAACTTACGCATTTGTTCTTTGCGGATGACCATTTGCTTTTTGCTAAGGCAAACATCTCAAATTGTGGTGTCATTATGGAGCTACTGAATACTTTTAAAAAGGTCTCATGTCAAAGAGTTAATTTGGACAAATCTGATGTTAGAGATTTGGCGCCAAGTCTCCCTATGTTTTGAGTTAGTTGTCGAGACCAAGTGCATGTCGATGCTCACATGTGTGTCATGATGGCTAGGGTTGTGGGAGGCAAGGCCAAGTGACTGACACGATAGAGCGTCGAGACAATTGAGAATGAAATAGAATTGGAAGGAAGCAAATGTAGAGCCAAATGACTAGGCTATTCATGTGTGGCTTGACTTGGGCTTACTCTCACGAAGCTCAACACAGCTTGTGTGAGCTCACTCGAGTCCCGAACATCGTGACTTAACCTTACCCAAGTTTGCCGCAACTTATGCTAACTTCGCTTGAGCTTAGAGTAGCTCATTGCAGTTGGGCCTTGAGTGTTTGAGGTTGGCTTTGCTCGGAACAACTTAGGCAAAGCCTTGGGATGTTTCGGCACAACTTGCGTCAGCTCCCGATAGCTCGGAAAAGCTTGTCGTAGCTCATGCATAGTGCGATTAAGGTTGTATTTTGTGAACGACGAACGAGTGGTTTTCTAATCTCGATTTTCGAAGTTCAAGCTTCCAATGAGCTTAGAATTAGCTCAATATATTATGTTAAAGTTTGAGAAGAATCCAAGCACAAATGTCCATAAGCTACAATAAGCTAACAAGTGAGCTACTTGGTTAGTTAAGCTAGTTTGAGTTGAGCTCATGCGTATTTCCGGACCTTGAAACTTCACCTAGCTATAATGAGTTAATTAAAGCTCATTGGAGAAGAAAAAGTCGGGCCAAAAAACTAGCTTCTTTTTGGACTTCTTGATGGTCCAATGGCGTTGGGCTTGGACATTGGGCTTGGGTCACAAAGCGGTTAAGAAACCCTAACCTTTCTCAACCGCCTGTAACCACTCTCAACCGCTTGTAACTTAACGCTTTGGTGTCGGTTATGCTCCCCAGAAACATGGCCCCCCTTTCCTATAAAAGGGAGTCACTTGAACTTGTTATTCAACCCATTTCCAAGCCATTGAGCCTATAGTTCCATTGTATTGACATTGGATAGGATTAAAGGCCGAGTCTTGTGAACTTGGAAGAACTTAGAAGTTCTCTTGTATTGACGAGAGAATAGGTAACTTCCCTTGGAGTCTTGTTTGATCAAGATTCTTCTCAAAAGACTCATCCATACGTAAGGAAGTAAGTTCTATACTTGACTTCCTTTGTAACGTCATTGTCTTATCCCACTAAGATGTTCGTGGTAACCCTATACGGGACGAATATACTTAGTAGGAAAATTTAATTGTGAATGATTCAATCGATAATCCAAGTCATGTTAAAACTTAAAATGTACGCCTCCGTATGTTATTCGGTTGTTGCAATTGAACTTGTTTAAATATGAGGGCAAACGTCTACTCTATTCGGAGATTACTTTCCTTGGTTAAATAATCTTTTTGAGTAAGATTACTTTATTATTTTGTTTATTAAGGCTACGTCTACTCATTGATCGAGACTACGAGCCATGACACAGATAATAATCTCGTCACCTAAATAACCAAGACTTTGTCTACTCACCATCGTGAGATTACGAGCTATAAGTAATTGAATCGTTGTAAGCATGTTTATTTTTCTCTTGCATGTTAATCCACACACCGAAAATCCAACATCTGAAGCTCTATTCAGTCGCAATGTTCAGGGGTTTGAAAGGATGATGTTGGCTAAAGCTCTTAGTGTGAAGTTGGTCGACTAATAACATAATTTATCGACCTAGTTTAGTCATGTGTTTCGGTAGATTTTCCCTTTCCGCATTCATGTTTTGGCCTTAGTTTGTGCCATTTATGCTTGTTTTGCTCTACTTTGCAAGAATAGATGTTTACACACACTATTTATCGCTTTGTAGGTGATTTGGCACATTTTGGAGCTAAAACCAGTGATTTGAGGATCAAGCCTCGAAGTGGATGCATTGGAGTGAGCATACGTGCACGAGAAATGGCTAGGAATCAAGCTAAGGGCATGAAGGAACAACCACAAAAATATCTCGGGCGAGATCACGGCCGGCCAAAAGATCCATCTCGGCCCGTGATCCAGGCTACTGTTGTGCAATCTCGGTCAGCCCATCTCGGCCGAGATCCACACAGTACAGACCGAGATTTCCCACACGCTGAAAAAATTGAAGTCAAATCCAAAATCTTGGGCCAACAAGACCAATCTCGGCCGATATCAAGGGGGTACAAACCGAGATCAGTGTAAATCTTGTCTGAGATCAGTGAAATCTTGGCCGAGATCACTGCACTTTAGACCGAGATTCTTCCTTGAACGTCATATTTCGTTTATGGGCTTTTTCCTTTTCAGCCGAACGTCTTTTAGCTAGGTTTTGTGTATATAAGGAAACCTTGGATTCATTCCAAAGTGTGTTCGGAGAGCCCCGGAATTGCCAGAGTTTACCCTAGAAGGGAGGAGTCGTCTCCTACCCTGTCGTTCTTCTTCAACCATTGTTCTTCATAGTTCCTAGATTAGTTTAGATTAAAGTTTGAGGCTTTTGCATTCAGATTTGTTTGGAGACATTGTTGGATTCAAGATTTAATACAATTGCAGGTTTCTATTCATTAGAGTTGAGTAGTTTCTTTTCTTCCTTTTGTTATTTAGTTGTAGATTTTGATATGATTGTTATTGACTAGAACTTTGTGGTTCCAAGGTAGATAGAGATTTGTTTATGCCTTCGACTTGATGGAATAGATTGCGCTTGAATTGGTTTTGAATTGCTTGAAATCCTAATGGTTGATTTTGGACGATAATCTAGGTTAGAACCTTCTAAACTAGTAACCTGAGTTGGAATTGAGACATACCCGTAAAATTCCTCTTGGATACATAAGTAGATTAATCATAGGTAATAAGGGTGGAACCTTTATTGGATTGAATGTGCTTGATTGCTCTCTAAGTTAGGTAATTTCCGAGGCTTACCTGGTAAAGGGTTACTTGATCCTTAGTTAGATAATTTGGTTTGTAGTAAATTCACTTCCTTTTTACCTTGAGACTTACCTAGTAATAGGTAGTTAGGATTGAGACTAGATGATCTTGAGACTTACCCGGTAATAGACCATTAGTTTAGAAATGTTCATCCCTATTGCTTTTCTACCATATATCTTTATGAGTTATCCCGAGTCCATATGTCATAAACAATGATCTTGAACCTTTGGAATCCATTTTCTTCCCTTTAATTTGATTATCTTTTATTTTCCTTGTTTTATAAAACCGTTCTTGATCGAAGGTGACGTTCGATTGCAAACAACACAAAAACCAAAATATTTGATTCTCTCTCCCTTATCTTTTCCAACCTTTTTCTTACTCTAGATCTATCCTATCTATAATCACTATTGTAGATTTAACCTCCTAGTTTTTGTGTTCAACCCTAGAATACTTGTCCTACTTCGTACGATTCATACATTGTGGGTTCGTTGCTATTTAGGGGAAATATTTACAGGTTATAAATTTAAAACTATCCCTCTCTTGTTTTGTCAACCTTTGAAGTTTTGTCACTATTGACACGGATTCTTAGTGGTGCAAAACCAGCGAACATCGACCATTTCCAAAAGTACCTCGAAATTGCTATGGTGAAGGAAAGATCTAAGAAGAGAATGTTTGAAGGCATTGTTGATAGAGTTAAGATGAAATTGCAAGGATGGAAGGATAGACTTCTGTCACAAGAAGGAAAGGAAGTCCTCATCAAATATGTGATATAAAGCATTCCATCCTATGTTATGTTTCATCATCCCATTCAAAATAGGTGCACTTGTGACATGTAGCATACAGGGCAACCAAAAAATATTCTACCATAGTGGTCAACAGTACGTGGAGTTACAAATCCAACTTTCAAATCATGTTTACATACTCTACGGCGTGTAAAGGAAGATGTGCAATTAGAGCTTGACATGTTCTTAGCCTAAACAACACAAACATAAATTAGATATTCAACTCAAGAAGTGTTTAACTTGCTTCAATATATATCCCACTGTCTAACCAATCTTTGCATAATTCATAAACTAGAAAAATGAGCTTCAACTTATCAAATCAAAATTTGAAGGAACCCTAATACAAGGAACCCTAATACAACAACTTATTAAACCCAAAAAGTTATATTCAACTTACATCTTCGTGACTGGGCTGAATTAGGGCTACATCTCTTCTTTTCTTCGAATTAGGGCTTTGATTCTTCGAATTAGGGCTTTGAACCTTGAAATAGGGTTTTGTGACTAGCTTGAATTGGGATTTTGTTCGAACCTTGAAACTCTGTTTCTTCAAATTACAAATTAAATAACATTGATTTACCTTCGATTTTGTTTTAAATGAAAAAAAAACCCCGGTTCGGTTCAACGTAATAAACACTTAACAAAATAATTTTGGTTTTCCTTAAGATATTAGTATAAAAATCAAGATGTGGGGCCCGTAATGGAAAAACAGACGACCCTTGGATGTTGGTGGTTTTTTGTTGACGTAATGATTTTTTGGGTGTCTCTAGGCAATTAAGTGTTTAACGGATAGTTTTGTAAAATTGAGCCTATTTAATGAATTGTTTTTTCTGCGATAACCCATATTTTAAATATTTAAGTTGGAGTGATTTATATCAGATATCATGTCGAAAGTAATTTAAGGCTAACATTTTCATCACTTATTAATTCCAACAAAATCTCTTTTTTGAAGCTATTTTAGTCCAAATTAAATATCATATAATTTTCACAATTATTAATTTTCACAAAACCTCATTTAAATGAAATCATATCTTAATTATATTGTGATTTTGTTTAATTTAAAATTTTTACTTTAACTAATTTATGGGATTATATGATTATATCTTTTTATTTTCACTGTTAAGTGTATATTTTTTAAAAATATTCTAAAACTCAACATTTTTGAAACTACTTTAACAATTTTGATTTATTTCCTACAATTAATTCTAATAGTTATGTGACCCACATATTTATAACTACAAATCAAATCATTACATCAATTCATCCATCATTCACCTTTAATTAAAAAAATATTCTCATATCAAGTGTTTTCTCGATTGACATTATGGGTCGTATTAATATCATTAATTATTTGATTAATAATTTCGAAGTATTAACTTCGAAACCTAGAGGAGTTTGTGGAATGTATTCAAGAACACTTAGAATGAAGTTGGAAGAGAGAGGAGAACAAGAAGGGTAGATTTCTAACTTGCTCTTGGTGCATCTTGTTACAATGAGAATGACCTCTATTTATAGGCCAAAACTTGGAGGAGTTACTAATAAAATAAACTAGGATGTAAGAAGGTGAATAATTCACCTTGTACAATTTACTTCACTTCTTGACCAATCTTCACTAGAAGACATGCATGTGATATATGTGTACAAAACATCATGTACAAATGCCTTGTACATATTTTCCATAACTCCCCCTTGAATATTCACCTTCTTCTATTATCAAAATTGAGCGTTTGTTGATGACTCCAAAGTTGTTTATACGATTGGGTGATGTTGCCTCATTAAAAACCTTGTCAGGAAAAACCCAGAGGGATAAAACCTGATCGAAGGGAAAAAGAGTGCTACGCGTATAATACTCCCCCTGATTTCAACATATGTCTCGGAGTTTATACATTCCAATCTTGCGCACAAGCTGTTCAAACTTCTTCGGGTTCAATGATTTTGTGAACAAGTCAGCAAGATTGTCATTGGAGCGGATTTGTTGAATATTAGCTTCCCGGTTTCCTCTAGCTCACTGGTGGAGAAGAACTTTGGTAATATGTGCTTTGTACGATCTCCCTTGATATGCCCTTTCTTCATCTGAGCAATGCATGTTGAATTGTCTTTGTACAAGATGGTAGGATTTTCAATGATGGGTTTCATCCCGCACTCCTTTTGTATGAAGTTGATCATTGACCGTAGGGACACACATTCTCTTCCGGCCTCAAACAGAGCGATCAACAACTCTGCGTGATTTGAAGAAGTGGTTGTAATTGTTTGTTTTGTTGACCTCCATGAAATTGTCGTGCCTCCATATGTGAACACATATCCATTTTGGGATTTGGCCCTGTGTGGGTTAGATAAATATCCTGCATCTGCATATCCAACCAAAGTGGCATCTACTTTGTTTTGATAAAACAAACCAAGATCATGTGTACCTCGAAGGTAACGAAATATGTGTTTGATGTCATTACAATGTCTTCTTGTGGGTGCACAACTGTACCTCTAGTCTTGTATTGTTAGTCAAATACATTAAGACACCATTTGCACTTAAATATGGCACTTCTGGGCCAAGGATTTCATCACCCTCTTTGCGAGGACGGAACTCATAATTTTCCACATTAAGGGATCAAACAACCATGGGTGAGAGTAAAGGGTGTGATTTGTCCATGTAGAATCTCTTTAGTATTTTTTCTGTGTAATTAGATTGATGAATAAAGATTTCATCTCTTAAATGCTCAATTTGTAGGCCAAGACAAAGCTTGGTCTTTCCGAGATCTTTCATCAAATACTTTGCAGTTTCTTCAAGCTCGTTAGAAGTTCTAACGATATTCAAATCGTCGACATATATTGCGATTATAGCAAATCCACTTTGAGATCGCTTGATGAAAACACATGGACATATAATGTTGTACTTATATCCTTCTTTGAGAAGATATTCACTAAGGCGGTTTTACCACATTCGTCCTGATTGTTTTAATCCATACAAGGATCTTCTTAATTTTATGGAAAATATTTCTCGTGGCTTTGAGGAATTGGCCTTTGGCAATTTTACTCCTTGTGAGACTTTCATGTAGATGTCGGTATCAAGTGACCCGTATAAGTATGCAGTCACGACATCTATAAGGCGCATCTGTAGTTTTTCAAAGCCAGTCAAGCCGATTAGGAATCTAAATGTAGTTGCATCAATCACTGGAGAGTATGTTTCATCATAATCGATTCCTGGAATTTGGGAAAAAACCTTGGCTACAAGCCTTGCCTTATATCTCACAATTTCATTTTTCTCATTTCGTTTTCTCACGAAAACCCATTTATAGCCGAGTGGTTTAACACCCTTTGGTGTATGAACTACATGCCCAAAAACTTTACGTTTTTCAAGTGATTTTAATTCTGCCTGAATTGTCTCTTTCCATTTTGGCCAATCTTTTCTACGACGACATTCATCAACTGTTTTTGGCTCAATGTCGTCATCTTTAGTTGTGATGTCATTAGCCACAGAGTAGGCGAATATATCATCAATAATGATATCCTTTCTATTCCATTGTATCCTTGTGTCGACATAATTTATAGCAATTTCATAATTGTCGATTCTTTCATAATCAAGAATATTATCTTCTTTTGGGATGTTCTCATACTCATTTTCTCTGTCTTTCTCATGTTCTCATTTGATTCGGTCACTAAAGCTTCTACTATATCCTTTTGATTCCTTGTTTTTCTCGTTTCAAGTCTTTTGAACCGAGCTAGTGGTCTACCACGTTTTCGACGAGTCATAGACTCATTTGCAATGGCCACATTTGGTTGTCTAATGGGTACATCAATTCTTGCAGGAGCATTTTGTAACACCCAAATCCGTAGGACTCGAACTGGGCTAATAATCTCACAATTGATCCTGACCCTATCCTGACAACAAGTTCACTAAATCTTACAACAAGGCACAAATAGATTAAAACAAAACATAAAACTGATGTATATATATATATATACATATCAAAAGGTAATACAGAGTACTGCTGAGTAAACAGTTAAAACATAAATCCGTACAACATAAATAACCCATATCCCACGACATCGCCCCAGTGTACGGAACCCTCAGCAGATCACCCATCTGGATCACTCTGCAGCTCTCCTAACCTGCAAAGGATCTACAACACGTTATAAACCGTTAGCTAACCATACACATATATAAGAAGATGCTAGAGCACAAACACACATCAGAAATTATAACATATCAACATGCTTTCACACATTTACTCGGTTTATTATCTTTAATAAGTCCAATCACTCAATCATATAAATAGATGTATATGAAAATATGTGACACGAGGAATGTATATAACCCTCGCCTCTGCGTGCAATAGCTAGCTGGAGTGGTATCAGCGCACTTTCCCGTATACCATATGGAGTGGTAGGTGCCCTTCCCGTATACCAGATTTAACTAGCTTACAAAGAACTTCCCAGATTCCACTACGGGTGAAAGGTAAGTTGTCACGGCCACTACAATGGGTGGTCAATATAACATAGGTCGGTAATGAACAATATCGCGTGCTACAAAGCATATAACAAACACCACTCAAGCATACATCCAATATAAGGATAGTAGCTAAGTAAGTCTTATGGACTTACCTCAACCTCAAGAGTAAACTCAACCACGATCAACTCTCAGATACGTCCACTCCAATCCGGAGGAAAACATTGCCTAATATCAAGGCATATAACATAAATCAAACTCATTTCCATCATAGGGGTCACACCTAGACCCAAGGGATCCATAAGGATCATATCCTAACTCATAAACCTCAAAGCCATAACGGCATAAACGATAACGTACTCATCATCGTTCTAACTTCATACATATGCCTAGCATGCTACTAACCCGATCATACTAGGAAAGGAAAGGATCTACCTAAATCTAGGTAGACCCGAGACAAAACGCACTTGCGTGACACAAGAGACGTAGGGGCGGAACAAGCAACCCACAGGCGCGGCAGAACTCATTCGCGGCGCGGGTGACAAAGGCCGCAGGCAACGCAGGCACGGCGCAAACACGGCGCGGGCGTTGTGGCACGGATTCCGCAGGGGCGGCGACTTCCATGCGTGGGGCGGCGACGGTGCAGAACGTGACCCCGCGATTCCTCTTCGGCTCTTCTCGTGATCAAATCACGTCTTCTCTCATCCAAAACCAAGTACATACATATACATACACATTCCAATATTAATCTATGATCCATTCATCTACTCCTAAGCTAAGGAAGAAGAACAAGAAAGAAAGAAGAAACAAGTCTTACCTACTACTGGTCTAGGCAAGAGGATGCACCAAACTACACTTCAACTAGCTTCCAAGCACAACCATAACAACCACTAGCATCAACCTCAACAAGGCCCACACAAAACCTCTTGCAACCAAGGAAAAACCAAGATCAAGATCAAGGGAGGAAAGGGAAGGAGAAGCACGTAGGTTTAGCTGGGAAAGGAACACTTGCTCATGAGGCCAGAGAAGAAGCCTAAGGAAGAAGAAACAAAAAGGGTAAAGCACGGGTCAATAGGTCAACAAAGTCGGCTTGCAGCCGCAGGAAACCGCGGGGGCAGTTCACTGGGCCCGGACGAGCGGGAACCCGCTAGGGCGGCTACGTCAATCTCGGTCAAAGCCGAATCTCACCCCCTAAAGTGCCTCATATGGGATCATCCCAATAGATGCATGCCACCTGTTGTTGTATGAGAACTCAACAAGTGGGAGATGATCCGTCCACACTTGTCCCCAATCCAACACACAAGCTCGCAGCATATCCTCCAGGGTCTGAATGCGTCCTCTCTGACTAACCATTTGTCTGAGGATGGAACGCAGTCGTAAAGTGCAAACTCGTCCCTAGGGTAGTCTGAATCTGCTTCCAAAATCTCGAGGTAAATCGTCCATCTATGTCTGAGACGATCGTCCTCGGTACACCATGGAGTCTCACTATCTGCCTAGTGTACTCCTCAGATAATCTGCTCACCGACCACGTCTCCCGAATAGGAATGAAACGTGCCGTGTTCGTCAATCTGTCCACTATGAACCAGATGGCATCAAAACTCTGTCTCAGTCTAGTCACAAAATCCATGGTGACGTCCTCCCACTTCCTCTGTGGAACAGGAAGTGGATGGAGCTCACCTCCAGGTCTGTAATGCTCGATCTTGACCTGCTGGCAGGTCGCACACTGTGCCAACAATCTGGCCACATCGGGCTTCAGCCTTCCCCACCAATGTAGACGTCTCAAATCCTGATACATCTTACTCGTACCTGGATGTACGAGTAAGGTGTACAGTGAGCCTCCTGTAAAATCCTCTGTCTCAGCTCTGTATCAGCAGGTACACAGACTTGACCGCGGCGCCTCAATACTCCATATGCTCCTAGCAAGAACTGTGGTGCCTCATCCCGAGACATCCTATCTCGTATCCTCATCAGTGTCGGGCAGGTCTCCTACTTCTATTGGATTTCACCCAACAGATTAGGAAGAACTTCTAAAGTACGCAGCTGGGCATACTAATCAGGAAACTGGATGTCCAACTCTAACCAGATCAGGTCTCTTTGTAACTGATGTTGAACTGCCAATCTCGCAATCGCCTGCTCTCGAGGCGTCTTCCTGCTCAGGGCATCGGCGACAACGTTCGCTTTCCCTGGATGATATAAAATCTCTAAATCAAAATCCTTAATCAACTCGAGCCACCTACGCTGGCGGTTATTCAATTCCCGCTGCGTGAAAATGTACTTCAGACTCTTATGGTCTGTGAAGATATGACATGTAACACCATATAAGTAATGTCTCCAGATCTTCAATGCATGAACTACCGCTGCCAACTCCAGATCATGAGTCGGGTAGTTCTCCTCATACGTCTTTAGTTGTCGAGACGCATATGCAATCACTCGGCCTCGCTGCATCAATACACATCCCAACCCTAGCTTGGATGCATCACTGTAAACCACGAAATCCCTTGTACCCTTTGGTTGTGCAAAAATAGGAGCAGAAGTCAGACGTCTCTTCAGCTCATCAAAACTCTGCAAACACTGATCAGACCATACAAATCTGGTAGTCTTCCTCAATAGACTCGTCAGTGGACGGGCAATCACAGAAAATCCCTCCACAAAGCGTCTGTAATAACCGGCTAGGCCAAGGAAGCTACGTACTTCCTTGACGTTCGTCGGTGTCGTCCAAGCTGCTACAACCTCTATCTTTGCTGGATCCACCTTGATCCCTTCAGGTGAAACCACATGACCCAGGAATGCTACCTCTGGCATCCAGAACTCACACTTAGAGAACTTAGCATAAATTTCTCTATCCTGTAAAACCTGCAATACAGTCCTCAGATGTCGTGCATGCTTCTCTCCACTACGAGAGTATACCAGAATGTCATCTATAAAGACCACCACAAACTGATCCATGAAGTCGATGAAGATATTGTTCATCAACTCCATAAAAACTGTTGGGGCATTCGTAAGCCCAAATGGCATCACTACAAACTCGTAGTGGCCATATCTGGTCCGGAATGCTGTCTTGTGCACATCCTGCTCTCTCACCCTCAGCTGGTGATATCCTGAACGCAAATCAATCCTAGAGAACACAGTCGCTCCCTATAGCTGATCTAACAAATCATCAATACGAGGCAGTGGATACTTGTTCTTGATGGTCACCTTGTTCAGCTCTCTGTAATCAATGCATAGCCTCAGTGATCCGTCCTTCTTCCGTACGAAGAGGACGGGTGCTCCCCATGGGGACACGCTAGGGCGAATAAATCCCTTCTCAGCCAGCTCCTCAAGTTGCTTCTTCAGATCCAGCATCTCGACAGGCATCATCCTGTATGGGGCCTTCGAGATAGGTCTCGTACCAGACTCTAACTCAATACTGAAATCCACAGTCCCTTGAGGCGGCAAACTGGACGGCTCAACAAATACATCTGCAAAATCACAAACAATTGGGATATCCTCTAATGTTGGACTCTCCCCCTGCTTCATGGCATAACACCAGAAGGCCTCACAACCATGTGCAATCAGTCTAGATGCCCGTATCGCACTGATAATTGTGCCTGTCTTTCCAAGGTCCCAACCTCGGAAAACCTCTATATGACCTAATTCGGTAGAGAGGGTAACAATCCTCCTACCTACATCTAAGACTGCAAAGTGTCTATCCATCCAATCCATACCTAGAATGACTTCTTTATGCTCTAATGGCATGACAAAGAAGTCAACTAGTAACACACGAGTCCCTACAGAAATGGAACACCATGAATCTCACGGGTACCTCTGACCCTACCACCATCGGATAACCCTATAATAAAGGGCATCCCCTCAACCGTATCTAGACTCAGACACTCTACACAGGCATCAGAAATCAAAGAATGCGTAGCACTAGTATCAAATAACACTCTAACAGGAAACATGAATCAGAATGGTACCTGTAGCAGTCGAGCAACAGGCTCCTCTGCACTCCTCAGCTCAAATACACGACCCTGTGGTCCTCTAGTATCAGTGGTGCTCCTACCACGAACTCTACCTCTACTCGGCCAGGAGCAGATCCCTGAGTTGTAGGGCGATCTGGGACTCTCTGCTGTCCTTGTGTGTCTGCTGTTGCTGAGGTGGCCCCTTCCCACCTCCCGCTACAATGGCAGGGGAAGAACCCTACTGAGATGAAGCTCCGCTCTGGCGGCAGTAAATAGCTATGTGACCCCTGCCTACCACAGGTGTAGTAAGTCACAAGTGGCCTCGTGCACTCGGCCTCATATGTCCTGGATCACCACAGTTAAAACACTGACGTCCCTTATCTGCAACTGGTGCAGATGAGGGGTGACTCTGGCGTCTCTGACCACGCCAACCACTAGTTACCACCAGTACCACTGGTTTGCCCCCGTTGTCTCTTCTCAGACCCTCCGGTCTGAGATGTTGTCCTTTGACCAGCTCGCTCCCTCTCATAATCAGAAGCTCGGTCCCTGATAATCCACCAAGGTCTCACAGTGAAACCCTTCCATGTAAGTCCGGGTAGTGTCCCTCAATCGTCGAGAAAATAGATAGACATGCTGATCTGCAGGAGGTACAGCTGGACCCAACAATGTCAGCTCCTCCTGGAACCTCATGATGGCCTCTGAGACTGGTACATCCTCAAATCCAGCCTCCACAAAATCGCGCAGTTTCTCCCTCCTCAGTGAGGCAGGGCAGAAACGCTCTCTGATCATAGTCCTCATATGCTCATAACTGGTAACCTGGCCCTGTACTAATCTCCACTAGTGTTGTGCCAAGTCCCGGAATAAAGTCTGAACCAACTCGATCTGTCTGTCCACTGGACATCTAATGGACTCTAGAGCTGAATCCACATGCCCAATCCAGAGCTCAACCTCTAACCCTACCTTCCCAGTGAAAGGAGGTACACTCATCTGATGAAAAAGCCTTCAATCAAGTGTCTGGTCTAGGCCCTCTATGCTCCTCTCGAACCTGAGGAATCTCAGCAGCATGTGCCTGTACAGCTGGCACCTGTGTAACCCCGTGGGATCTCTCGGATGGTCCCTCCTGTGCCTGTAAATCTGGGGCACGTCTACCGGCTCTGGCAGCCTCCTCTACTCGTCTAATGTAAGCACGGAACTCAGACCCCCCATGGAGACACAATCAGAATCACTAGACTGGGCTCTTTTGTGCCCCCTGTCTCTCAGTTGCACCGTTCCCAGTCTCAGGAACGACGCTCTCAGCAACCTCCTCATGTATCTCTCCCGCTGCTTGTGAACCACCAGTAGGTGTCCTACCTCGTCCTCTACCTAGAGGGGGTCTACCTCTACCTCGTCTAGTTGCAGGTTAGGCTCTAGTCTGAACCATCTACAGAAGACGTAAACCTAACTTAGAAGGCTATATATATGCCGTATGTATAGATATATATCAAATCAATCACCACGGAATATCTATATATATCTATACTGTCAAATCTTCAGAGGGGCGATGACTCACGTACACGGTATCCCAAAACCTTTTTTTACTCATTTCAAAACCACAACCTTTTGAAAAGGCAGACCCCTTTCGGGTTCTGTTTATTTATCTATTCGACCTTTATCGCAGATTACAAGTTCCATTGTTGTCAACCTCGCTCTAATACCAACTTTGTAACACCCCAAATCCGTAGGACTCGAGGTGCTACTGGGCTAGGATCTCACAATGGATACTGACCCTAGCCTAACAACAAGTTCACTGAATCTTACAACAAGGCACAGATAGATTAAAACAAAACATAAAATTGATGTATATATATATACATATCAAAAGGTAATACAGAGTACTGTTGAGTACAAAGTTAAAACATAAATCCGTACAACATAAATAACCCATATCCCACGATATCGCCCCAGTGTACGGAAACCTCAGCAGATCACCCATCTGGATCACTCTGCAGCTCTCCTAACCTGCAAAACATCTACAACACGGTATAAAACCGTTAGCTAACCATACACATATATATAGAAGATGCTAGATCACAAACACACATCAGAAATTATAACATATCAACATGCTTTCACACATTTACCCGGTTTATTATCTTTAATAAGTCCAATCATTCAATCGTATAAATAGATGTATATGAAAATATGTGACACGAGGAATGTATATAAACCTTGCCTCTACGTGCAATAGCTAGCTGGAGTGGTATCAACGCACTTTCCCGTATACCATATGGAGTGGTAGGTGCCCCTTCCGTATACCAGATTAACTAGCTTACAAGAACTTCTCAGACTCCACTACGGGTGAAAGGTAAGTTGGCACAACCACTACAATGGGCGGTCAATATAACATAGGTCGGTAATGAACCATATCGCATGCTACAAAGCATATAACAAACACCACTCAAGCATATATCCAATATAAGGATAGTAGCTAAGTAAGTCTTATGGACTTACCTCAACCTCAAGAGTAAACTCAACCACGATCAACTCTCAGATACGTCCACTCCAATCTGGAGGACAACACTGCCTAATATCAAGGCATATAACATAAATCAAACTCATATCTATCATAGGGTCACACCTAGACCCAAGGGATCCATAAGGATCATATCCTAACTCATAAACCTCAAAGTCATAACCGCATAAATGATACATACTCATCATCGTTCTAACTTCATACATATGCCTAGCATGCTACTAACCCCGCTCATACTAGGAAAGGAAAGGATCTACCTAAATCTAGGTAGACCCGAGACAAGACGCACCTGCGTGACACAAGAGACGCAGGGGCGGAAAGCAACCTGCAGGAGCGGCAGAACTCAACTGCGGGCGCGGTGACAAAGCCGCAGGCAACACAGGCACGCGCCGGCGCGCTGTGGCACGGATTCCGCAGGGGCAGCGGCTTCCAGGCGCGGGCGGCGACGGTGCAAAACGTGACCCCCGCGATTCCTCTTCGGCTCTTCTCTGATCAAATCACGTCTTCTCTCATCAAAACCAAGTACATATAATACATACACATTCCAATATCAATCTATGATTCATTCATCTACTCCTAAGCTAAGAAGAAGAACAAGAAAGAAAGAGAGAAAGAAAGAAGAAACAAGTCTTACCTACTACTGGTCTAGGCAAGAGGATGTACCAAACTACACTTCAACTGGCTTCCAAGCACAACCACAACAACCACTAGCATAAACCTCAACAAGGCCACACAAAACCTCTTGCAACCAAGGGAAAACCAAGATCAAGATCAAGGGAGGAAAGGGAAGAAGAAGCACGCAGGTTTAGTTGGGAAAGGAAATGGGCTCATAATGGAAACACTTGCTCATGAGGCCAGAGAAGAAGCCTAAGGAAGAAGAAACAAAAGGGTAAAGCACGGTCAATAGGTCAACAAAGTTGGCTGCAGCTGCAGGAAACCGCGGGGGCGTTCACTGGGCCGCGGGAGCGGGAACCCGCTGGGCGGCATACAAACCTGCGGGGGCGGCTACGTCAATCTCGGTCAAAGCCGAATCTCGGCTAAGGCAAACTCGGTCTAAACGACTAAGGCTCTTACACATTTGTTGCAGGAACATGTTTCTTTACCTTCTTAGTGTCTGTAAATGTATCTGGTAATTGTTTGCAACACTTTGTAAATGAATGATTCGTTGAACTTCTTGTTCACACATTTTTGTTCTTGGATCAAGGTGTGATAATAGTGTTGCATTCCATGTAATTTCTTTCGTACTTGGGTCCACTTTCTTCTTTTCTCCCCTAAGATTGGGAATGTATTTTCATCAAAATGACAATCAACAAATCTTGCTGGAAATAAATCACCCGTTGTTGGCTCAAGATATCTAATGATCGAGTGGGATTCAAAAACCAACATATATTCTTAATCTTCTTTGTGGACCCATCTTTGTACGTTGTGGTGGAGCAAGAGGAACATAAACTGCACATCCAAATATTTTTAGATGTGATATATTAGGCTCCTTTCCAAACACTAATTACAATGGGGATTGTTCATGATTTGCACTTGGTCTTAACCGAATCAAGGCTGCAACATGCAATATCGCATGTCCCCAAGCAGATGGTGGTAATTTTGATTTCATTAATAATGGTCTAGCGATTAATTGTAATCTCTTTATTAATGATTCAACAAGACCATTTTTGTGTGTGAACATGAGCTACTGGGTGCTCCACATCAATCCCAATTGACATGCAAAAGTCATTGAATGTTTGGGATGTGAATTCTCCTGCATTGTCAAGACGAATTTTCTATATTGTATAATCCGGGAATTGAGCTCTCAAACGGATTATTTGTGCAAGGAGTTTAGCAAAATGCCGCATTTCTAGTCGATAATAGACTTACATGTGACCATCTTGTAGATGCGTCAAATTAATACCATAAAATATCGAAACGGGCCACACGGTGGAGCAATTGGTCCACATATGTTTCCTTGTATCATTTCCAAAAATGCAGGAGTCTCACTCGTAACCTTACTTTTAGAAGGTCTAGTTATAAGCTTTCCGAGTGAGCAAGACGCACAATTAATATGACTTGGCCGGCAAAATTGAACCCTTTATAATTTTGTGCATCATCATTGATCCCGGGTGACCCAATCGGTCATGCCATAGTGCGAATTCAACTCGGTCATCCGACCGTTTGTTAGAAATCATCACATTAGCCTCAACCGGATGAATATATGTTTCATATAATCCGGAGGTTTGTCTTTGCATTTTTTCAAGGATCTTTTTCTTATCACATTCATGTGTTGTGATGCACAAAATATTCTCTCCCATTTTCATTCATGGTTTCCATATGAAACCCGTTTTGACGCACATCCTTAAAGCTCAATAAATTTCTTTGAGATTTACTCGAATATAATGCGTCATTTATACTATTTTTGTTCCCTTTGGGAGTAGAACAAGAGCTCTTCCCGGGCCTTCGATGAGTCTAGCCACACCAGATATTGTATTCACATTTCCCTTAAAGGGTTTCAAATGTGTGAAATACTCTTTATTTCTCAAGATGGTATGTGTGGTGGCACTGTCTACAAGACATTGCTACTTCTCGTCGAGTCTTTCCTTAGAAAATTCCATTTTTCTCTTAGTAGAGAGCTCATTTGTAACTTAGAATCCAAGTGATGATAACGTGTTATAAAATTATTGCTTTGGACTCTTGATTACTTAGATTTTTGTGGAATGTGTTCAAGAACAGTTAAAATAAAGTTGGAAGAGAGGAGAGAACAAGAAGAGTAATTTCTAACTTGCTCTTGGTGCATCTTTGTTACAATGAGAATGACCTCTATTTATAGGCCAAAACTTGGATGAGTTACTAATAAAATAAACTAGGATGTAAAAAGGTGAATAATTCACCTTGTACAATTTACTTCACTTCTTGATCAATCTTCACTAGAAGACATGCATGTAATATATGTGTACAAACATCATGTACAAATGTCTTGTACATATTTTCCATAACAGTTTCGGCCTTTTAGGGCCTTTTTTTTGTTTCATCGATTTTTTAATAACTTTAATCGAGGAAAAAGAAATGAATGATTTGATACTTAAAACTATAATTAAGGCGTGGGTCGACCATTTTGTACAAGAAGGTCCCGGAACACCTCAATTCAAGTTGCATACTCGTATCCATTATGTCCCCATAACTATAAAATAAGAGCATAACCAAATAACCACAAAATAAGAAACATGAAAAATTATTGTTAACAACATAGTAATAAATTCAAAAAAAATATAACATAACAATAAATTAATCAAATCGAAATTTGTAAGATAACGAAAATAATAAAATGAAATAAACTGGAAAAAATAATAAAAGAAATAAATAATAAAAATAATAAAAATTTAGCAATAACATTTAACGTCAAACTAATATCACCAATAATAATAATAATAATATAATAAGATAATAATATTAAAAAAAATTCTAAAAAATTTACACCTGTATTACGGTGTACTTGTAGGATGGATATTTTTTGTTGGGAATGAGAGTTATGGCCTCCGACGCATCTAGTCGCGTTTATTATATATTGATAAAAAGGTCTAGTATAGTCGTCAAGCAGGGATAGTCCGTTCAACATCAGCATTTAAATTTATAACACCCTCAGAAGGGTAAAAAAATACATAAAAACCAATAATAAAAGTCAAAAAGCAAAGTTTGTTAGAAAGTCCGCAACGCAATTTAGATACTTTGAACTTGGGTACTCTAAAATCTATGCATGAAGCCTTGGATACTTTAAATATTTACGCATGAGGATGGATATACGAACCGCCATAAATAATAATTGAGTGTAATATATATAAGACCTTTATATAAAATGGCCTGAAGTCATGTATCGCACTGTAGTCTATACCTAATACGTGACTGAAAAGCCAAACAAAACACAATATAAGAAAATACTTAAATAGTTAAATGATTAGGTAAGTGATTACGTCGACAGATGTAAGTGTTTACGTTAACAGATAGCCATACATGTACCTTGTACAGTTGACAACATATAAAAAAAAACCGTATCTTTGAAGAAACAAATCAACTGACGACTGTTTGGTCAAAATTGGTGAGCCTGCTCGGGCAGTTTAATCTCTCACAATAAATAAGGTACTTCGGTAGAATCGTTACAGCAAAGAGCAAGGAGAGTTTTTTGATAATATTAAGCATCAAGTGAAAAGAGCAAGCTACATAATGGGTGAGAGAAGGTGAAGTTGCACGCTGCATGGGAAGTCCATTTAGCAACAGAGTAGAGATTGCCCTAAAACTGAAGGGCGTGGAGTACGAGCTCATCAATGAAGATCTCACTAACAAGAGCCCGGAACTCATACGGTATAACCCGGTTCATAAGAAGATCCCTGTGTGGTTCATGGATCCCATGTCATTTGTGAAATCGCAAGTGATCCTCGAGTACATTGACGAGACGTGGGATTCAGCCACTCCCATCCTCCCCCGACACCCCTACCAAAGAGCCTTGGCTCGCTTTTTGGGCTAGATTCATTGACGACAAGGTTAATCATTTTTCCTTTTTATTCATTAAAGTCCTATATACTTTGGATTGACCTTACTCGTGTATATATCATCTGCGTTAGAACCAATTTAACACATAAGTTGTTGAGATGTGTTGGTTGTGCCACAACGACTATATATACACTCAAGAATATGAGTCTAACATATCAGTATATGAGTTACTCGATCCATTGTCAGTTTATTTTAAGATGGAAATCTCGTTGACTTGTGTGTAGGCTCACTTTGTGTACATATACTCTCCACGTATTAGACCCGAGTAGTCGACCCAACTAAAATTTGATTTGAGAACAAATAAAATACTAGGTCATACAAGTTTAAAGTATCTTAAAACATGAAAAATAATAACATTATCATAGCATTTTCTTTTTCTTTAACTGTTTTTGTTTCATACAACAAAGTGATGCTAAAAGTCTAACATTTATCGTATTTTATTTCAGTGTTTGAATGACCAACTTTTTCAAACCTATACCAACTACCCATTTTATTTTTTTTATTTTTTTTCTGTTACGGTTGACTTATTAACTAATTCAAAGGGATATTGTTGTAATTTGTGTTTGAATGTTCAGTTGTTTCCTATCAGTCTACAAAGCATTCATTTATGGAGAAGAAGAAGCAATGGAAGAATCAATTGAGAACATGAAAACCCTCGAAAAGGAGCTGGAGGAAAGAGGTTTTTCGGAGGTGAAAACATAGGTTTCGTTGACATTGTGCTAATGTAGTAGCATACTGGGTAAGTGTTTTTGAAGAAGCCTCCGACAAGGTGTTGTTAACCACAGAAGCTTTTCCATTACTGTGCAGATGGCGAGATGAGTTTCTCAATTGCCAAGTTCTCAAGAAACTCTCCCTGATCCAAAGGCCAAACTCACTGCCTTCTTCAAAATCGCATTGACACTATAAAGGGCCAAACATCGTAGTGGTAATCCCACTATGAAGATATAATGAGATGATCTTGTCACTTTGACAGGTTGTTTGGGATTTTATTGTGTCTAGCAACGTTAAATTTGATCGTTTGTGTGAAAAGTACGATCACTTATACACATGCATTGTAAAATGTGATCCTAAGTTTGTACGTGTTTGCTTGAATTTATTGAGATAGTGTTGTATAACTATTAACTTAAACCTTGTTCCATGTGAATCTAGATTACAGACCCTAAAGTTGCTTGGTATGGACTCGGAGATTTGATTCATGTCAATGATTGTAGAATAGGAAAAAAGGTAAATTTTGCTATATTTAGTTGAGGAACTGATTAATATATACAAGAAAAAAATCGAAAAATAAAGATATGGATGACCTAATAAAGCAATATGGTATTTGTTATAAGCGTGAAGATGTAAAATGTCCAGCTTGAAAGTATATGATGACAAGGACGTAGTCCAAGAGGCTAAGTAAAGATGTTCGCCAATTATTTGTGTGTTCGTGGTATGTCAAAGTCCGATACAGACGGACCGGATAGAGCGGGGGTCGTGTGCGTCCGAGCGCACATGCACGTTAGGCCCAAGCCCAACACATAAACCCGATGAGATTCCATCCTAAAACCAATTGACAATAGGAAGAGTAGCCCACCGACCTTATATACTAGGTTGGATAGTCTCAATCTTTCAATGTGGGAACTGATTATCTTCAACATGGTATAACGGGTTGGATGCCAAATCAATTCACAAGTTGTGAATTGATTTGGCATCACAACTTTGTTGTCACGCCCTAAGTGAATTGTATGAGAGAGGATATCGCCGAAGGACTTGAGAAGGATCGAAGCCAAATCAATTCACAAGTTGTGATCGTCATTGCACATTATTCCGATTCGGAAGGTGATATGGAGACGGTTCCTTGCTCGTTTGTTATCTATGAGATAGGTGAGATACCTAACATAACAAAGAGACCGGTTAAAAAAAAATTTAGTCAGAGGAATCAACATCACAATAAACATTTAGATGAACATAAGTATAAGAATATAGAAATACTTCATGTGCAGGCGATGATTTAAGATAATTGAGAACTCGTAAAACAGTCAGCCATTGATTAGTTGTAGGAGCTTTGACGAATTGAGAAAGCAAATGAACTGCAGAACATCAACCTAGATAGTGAGATATATCAGTTTTCCAACTAAACGTTTGTATTGATCCGGATGTTTGAAGATGGGATTGGAATCGAGAGCCAACTAGTTGTTTTGTTCAATCGGAAAAGGCATAGGCTTGGATCCCAAAAGTCCATATTCAGTTAACAAATCAAGCACATAATTTACATTGTGATAAGTAAATGCCATATTTGATTCGGGTTATTTCAATACCTAATGTTTAAAACGAGATGCGGAAAATGAGTCATTATTGGATTTTATCAAGTCATTAACATATTTTAGAAAATGCACATACATTTCAGATTTTATGTAGGAAAATAAATATAGGCTATATAGGATCGGATAGAGCCAAAAATGACGAAGAGTAGAAGTAATTTTTGAAAACCAGTTATGAGGTGTACGTGAAGTCCATAAAGAGACTTCTTTAACGAAAAAGTTGTGATGAATTGGTAGTTTGGAACACTCGGAGGAAGAGATATTCACACTTCTTCGTAAATATCACCACGAAGAAAAGCATTATGCACGTTCATATGACGTAGATATCACTATACCAGTTACTGATGATCATGAGTATAGAAATCTACATAATGAGTTTAGTTAGGGACACATGTATCATAATAATCAATATCTTCAACTTGATATTGTCGTTCGATTTGTGTTTAACACGAAAGATTCATTTGCACATGATAGGCTTTTTTTTAATTAGATGGTAGTGTGGTAACTTCCGAAGTTCGCAAGAGAGAAGAGTTCATCATTCACTGCATTTCGCCAATGAGAGTCAGCAAGATCCAATGGTGTAGCCAAAAAAGTTTTGAGGGGGACCAAAAAAAATTTGTATAAAACATTTCGCTTATTAAGTTAAAAGTTAAACACTAAAAATCTATAAATTAAATTAAAAAAATATACAAAAGTTTTTGTACTATAAATTAGAGTTTTCGTTGTATATGTCTTATATTTAGATGATAATACACTTAATTAATTTTGTATATATAGTTTGTTTTTAAAATAAATTGTCAAATAAATTAGATAATAGTTGATGAACTATTGTATTTGAAATTATATTGTATTGATTACATTTGTTTAACTAAAAGTAAATTTTAATAATAAACTTCACTTAGTATCCATCTAAGTATATGTATATTTTCTTAAAATAAAAATATACAACAAAAATGTTTGTTTTGTACATTAATTTTTAAAGTTGTGTTTTATAAATAAATTGTCAAATAAAATTAATTGATGGTTGATAAATAGTATATTAAAAATTATATTGAGTTAATTGTATTAATTAAGAGTTAATGCAATATTAAAAAAAAAAGGACTCTTTTTCCTACTCACATAACTAGAACCACGCACTCTAAGTACCTCCTTCCCTCAATCAACCATATGAGCTATAGCAGAACAATATGAAAAAAAAACCGCCTAAGAAGAATAATCTCGTTGGAAGCATGGACACAATCCCCCGTTATCCCCCTTGCATCCACCCCTGGCAAGAGAATCTCGTACACCGGGGAATAGAAGACGTATGAACTACATTTAACTAGTGTAGGTGGGAAGAAAACAAAAATTTTATAACTAGGATATTCCATCGAGAGGATAAGATTGATGAGAGCTGAAGTGTGAGCCCCATATAGGGTTGTAATATGAGACAAAATACTCAAGCTCGGATCGCGTTTGGCTCATAAAAAGCTTGGGTTGAGCTCATTCATTTACTAAACGAGTTGAATATGAATTTTTATGTAAGGCTAGTATAAAATTTAGGCGTGGTTCGATCTCGGCACGTTCCGGTTTATCTTGGCTCGTTCGGCAAAAATAATGCTTCAACACTATAGGAGCATTATTTCAGGCGAGCTACTCATGCTCGAATCGGGATTGGCTCGTTAAAAGCTCGACTTGAGTTCATTCATTTTCTAAACGAGCCGAATATTAACACATTTTAAAAACCTCGTATAAATTTAGTCTCGGATCGGGCTTTACTCGTTTATAATCGAGCAGAGCCTGAGCATGCCAATGCTCGGCTCTTTCGGCTCGTATTACACCCCTAGCCTCATATCTCACAAATAATTTACACTGTAGTACAAGGAGTCAGGATCGAAATATAAGAAAGGTTGTGTCTCGCTTTTGCAATTTAAATTAAGAAAGTGAAACAAATAAACTACATATTTACAAGAAGTAAATGACATAAATTGAAACTATAAATCAAAAGCAAAACAATCTGGTCGACTGACCACGGTCTGATCATGTTATAACATGAATTTGAACCACAAAGAAATAGATAAATAACAAAAAACAATGTTGGAGCAAAATGCGTGAACAACCTCAACCTAGTCGACCGACTTTACCGAGGGTATGATCGACCAGCTCGTAAAATCACGTAGAGAGTGAGGGAGAAAGAAAGATGAAAGTTTGAACCTTTATTAGATTCGTAACCAAATAGTTTCAGAGAGAAAAACGGAGAATAAGTATCAACAGATAAAGCAATTCTAAAATCTAGATCACCACAACATGCATATATGATAGATCTCAGTTGGAAATTTCACAACATTGAATGTAAGTCATAGTTATGCGGGAGACAACTTCGTCTGATTGTCACGTGATTAAGACTTTTCTTGGCATACATCAATGTTGTCATCCATTAATAGTCATGTACCCTAAACAAGATCTTTTCTTCACATCGAACTCGTATGAAAGTATGAGGACTAGACTATCACCTTAGGGGGTTGAGCAAAATAACTCATCTAATCCTCTTTTAAACTTCTTTTAATCTCTGTTTTTTATGGATGAAACTAATGATCCCAATTGTGATCCTTATACAAACATTTTGGTTCACATAGAGATCCCTAGACAAGTGTGCATCTCATCTCCTTGTACGTTGGGATCCGTATACAAATATTTTTGGTTCATGGGAAACTTTGCTAGTAGATACATCAAAAATATAATTGAAAAAATAGGCAAACAACAAATAACATAAATTTAAGTATAAAAAGTACAAAGATAAAGTCAAATATGTTACAATCTTGTTTGTTAACACCTTATAACCGACACAATCAACATAATAATAATAAAAAAAGAACCTAGCTACACTCTAATCATCAAGCAGAAGACCCCTTTTTCTTCTTTCTCGAACCATAACTTAAGCCAGGGTAATCTTGTATCATTGCAAGGTAGTAGGGTAAACAGCGTACGTTGCGTTTCAGATTCTACCATAAAAAAATAAAGCAGAAAAGGGTGGAATCCTGGACAAGAAAACCCTTTCAACCATTCCCTTAATAATCTTCATTACTTATGTACACTCATGTTTAGGCCAGTTTGAAGCACCTTCGAGTCTGTCTCTGCCTCCACCATTGTCACCATACCCCGATTAGCCTGTAAAGAAGCAATATATTATCGTGATACAAAATAGAGCCAACACTTCGCTAGACATTTCGTTCTCCTCCTCCGTTGATGTGTTCTCAAACCTATCCCCCACACGTGCGAAAAGAGGGCAAAGATATAGGGAGCTCACATTCTTTGAACCACCATCAATTATGTCAATGCACATATGTCAACTATGGTGGCATCTCCAATGAACTCATCAACAAAATCAGTTTGAGGGTACGTGTTCATCCTCATTTGAAACTGATAGGCGTTGAATTATAGAGTCCGGTATAGGTGCACTCGGGTCCATAGAAGGGTAGCACAATGAGTTTTTGTTGCAATTGTGCCTTGAAAAAGAAGATCCATCATTGACTCGACTTTGGGATTGAATCCATTGCTCTTGAAAATTTGATAATCTTCATTCTCTTGCGTAGTTATAACAAAAACAAAAAAAAATCTAATAAGAGAAATGTAAATCAAAAGGTGGATCAACTAATGTTCCTTCATCTTTATTGTAATTTCCGTATCTACCAGTCTTCAGTTGCAACAACACATTGCTTTTCATAGTATCATCTCAAATCGATTTTCCATGCATAAGGTTCAACCTTAATTTTCAAACCCCTCTCAAATTAGTATACTTATTCTTCAACCTTTTTTTTCTTTTCTTTTTCATTTCATGTTTGTTTAATATTCAAACAACTCTATTAAGTGTATCCAACTATACTCAATCTTCATATCTTGTCTTTGATAATCCGTGATCACATCCAAAAGAACTCTAGTCAAAGCATCAATCTATACAAAACACTTTTCTTTTCCTGTACAAACATAATTAACAAAATAAGACAAAATGCCTAACATACAAGGAATCGATCAATAAGTAGATGAAAATTCTGTCATAACCATTGAAAAAAAGAATTCACATAACATTTATACCTTATATGAAAAATCAAACAAATGACAAACAAATCAAAGCAATATCACGAGACAATTACATCTATATAATGTACAAGAAATCATGAATCACGACATAATCAAGGAACCAAAACACACATTAGTTATACCTAATTCGAGAAAAATCGAACAAGTCAATCAATAAATCACCATGAGCAAAACATAGAATCAACAAAGATGAACCAAAAGAATAAAAAGATAAACTCATCGAACTATGTGAATCATATGTAATTGGGTAAGAAAAAAATTGAAATGCTCACCTGAAGAGAATTCGGGATGAGAATTGCATGGCGTAACAAGTTGTTTATTAGTTATGCACATATTTAGTGGTGTAAATGGGTACTTTGTGTTTGGTTTATTTCTTCTTTTTTTTATTAATGTGAAGGCAATTTGGTCATTTTATTATATTGGAATCAATTCTAAACGATTTAACTAAGCACACGCAACACAACTTTTACATAAATCACAAATCTAAAAAAAATCTTTTGACTACCATAAACCTAACAAAAACAAATCTAAATTACTAAACATGTTCATAATCTCCGGTGCTCCTCTAAACAAGAAGGATGTACATGCTTATACTTGTAAAACTCCGGGCTAGCATGTCCGCCCGCCCGTCCACCGAAGAAAACTTAGGGTATAAGCAAGTAGCTTGGCCTGATTGGGCCTGAGACGGCATGTCATGTTTTTTCATGGGATGGAATACGGTTAGTGTTTTAGCCCGGGGGCTAGTCTGACCTTGTCCGCATATGTATGTATACATGTATTCGAGAGATAGTGTGAGATAAAGTGGTAGTTGAGTATTTATAGGAAAGGTTGAATATACTTTTTAATTAAAAAAAGTCATTTAAAATAAATAAATTAAAAAAATCACTATGCAACGGCTGGTAGGGCCTAGAAAACGATTATTTTAAAATTTAAAATAGTCGTTGGCTAGGCCCTACTATGGTCCATATTAGAATTTTAAAAAAAAATTAAACCGTCGGTTTAAGTTTTTTTTTTTTTCTCCTAAACCTAAACCGGCGGAAACCTAAGCTGTCGTTACATCAGTTTGACGGTTTAGATTAAACCGGCCCCAACTCTAAGTATATGTATGTATAATAATAATATAAAAACCTTAATTTTTCGTCACACCCAAAACCTCCCTTGACTCCATTTGACTCGTTTGTAGTGTAGGGATAATTTCACTGTAATGTTACTTGTCGTTTTTCATATGTATAAATATCGATTTTCATGTAGTCTTTTTATACGTTGGACTTGATCATAATTCAACTATCATTGGATTGTAAATTTATGTGGAATTATTTGAGGTTGTTTAATCTTCGTATGATAAATCTATGAGTAAATTGGTAAAATTGCGGAATAAGGTATCCGGGTCTGTCCGAATTCAGATATGAGTGGACATGGCACATGGGTAACATTAACCGGACTGACCCGGACATTTCAGACACAAATTTTATTTTTAGTCCGGCCCGAACCCGTGTTTACAGGTCACATGCTCTAAAAGCACGGACGAATCTCGTATAAGTTACGCGGACGACAGTTGATTGGGCCGCAGTGAGTGAACCGGGTCTCCATATTTTCATGAATGATTCCCAGTTTGGGCTGAACGACTGTGATTGAGATTATTTAAGAGCAAAACCTCTCGCTTTCTCTCTCCTTTCCCCCAGCTGTCTCCTCTCCTCTCTACTCCAAGCTCGTCAGATCTCCTCCTATGGCGATCTACGAAAACCCTAGGCAGTCTCTGATGCCAAGCTTCCTCTACTCTTCAAAGAGTCTGCACCTAGGGCTCAGCCAACTTGCTCACAAAGAATCGAGCACTGGCATGTCGCTGCCTCTGCCCGAGAACGGGATTTCTAAAACGAGCAGCTTCGTTATCCCTGCGCCAAATGAGCCGAGTAAGAAGATCGCCATGTATTCCCCGGAATTCTACGCTGCCTGTACTGCTGGTGGGATCTTGAGTTGTGGTCTTACTCACATGGCCGTCACTCCTCTTGACCTGGTCAAATGTAATATGCAGGTTAGTCGATCTGTTGCTCTTTGTTTCTCAACCCCTATAGAATGTATAGATCTTGGCATTTTTATGCTCGTTGATGTGTAAACGATTGTTCCCGCTTGGATAACTTAGATCTGTGATTGATATGACCATTTTCTAGGTTTCTAGATCGAGCTCCTTGATTTGCAAATCCTTTGGATTGTAACGTAACTGTATGTTGTCAATCCCGTAATTCGGAGCTACAGTTTTGCTATGCTTTGATCTTCCGTTGACTTGCATTTTTGACATTGAAATACTTCGGCGTGTTTTCCGTGATTGTTGATTTTGTTGTTATTATTGCTGCTGCGAATCTCTGTTGCGAGTGAAACGCAACGCCTTATGTCAATTCTGCTCTGTGTGCATTGTGTAAGATCTCAAGGCTAGTTTGAAAAATATGATAGTATTAGAGTTGCTGCTGCATCCAGCAAACCATGTGATTATCATAAATCAATCCGTATGCATATTTACTAAAACTGATTTTTTTTTTTTTGCGTTCTTACCGAAAAAACATTATAGTTGTATTTGCATACGGTGTCAAGGTTCATGCCGATTGATATGCTATTCACAGTGAATATGTTTTGGCTCTCTTGTTGCTTGTGGTAACGGTTCCAATTTCTTTGTCTTATCTATACACACGGTGGAGCTAAACTTAAAGTTCTATAGCATGGTTTACTGACATGTAATGAATTTTTTTTTTGTTTTATATACTATAGATATGTATTTTTTGATAACTTGAGACATGTTTGTAAATTTGAGCATATTTGCCCATCAGAATTTCATTTTTGTAAGAGATGTGGAAGGTAGACGATCAAACTTGCTAATTTAACACTGAACTTGATGAATGTCAGATTGATCCTGCGAAGTACAAAAGCATCTCAACAGGATTTGGTGTCCTTCTTAAGGAGCAAGGAGCTAGAGGCTTCTTTAGGGGTTGGGTGCCAACACTTCTTGGATACAGTGCTCAAGGGGCCTGCAAATTTGGTTTCTATGAATTCTTCAAGAAGTATTACTCTGACCTTGCTGGACCTGAGAATGCAGCCAAGTACAAGACACTTGTCTACCTCGCAGGGTCAGCATCAGCTGAAATTATTGCAGATATTGCTCTTTGCCCCTTTGAGGCAGTGAAGGTCAGAGTCCAAACTCAACCTGGATTTGCTAGAGGTTTGTCTGATGGATTGCCCAAGTTTGTGAGGTCGGAAGGAGCTCTGGGGTATGAACATCATCTATCCTCTTTGATAACCTTTCTTGCATTTCATTCTGTAATGTATGTTTGCTTATGCTAAAATGTGCTCATTATTTGATCCAAATTTTGTTTTCTTCTGGTCTAATCTTGCAGGTTGTACAAGGGCCTGGTTCCTCTTTGGGGTCGTCAAATTCCTTGTAAGCTGACTTTCCTTCACATGTTCTCATTTTAGATTTTTTTTCAGTTTTCAACCTGATCTTAATCAGGGCAGTGGTATGTTTAGCAGTTATTTTCGACGTGTGACTTTTTTTAATTTTTGAGTAGGTATGATTTATATCATCATCTCATATATACATCTGAATGTATATGGAGCTTGATGGAAACCTAATTTTTAACTCTTTGCTATTGGAGCTTGATGGCAACTTATTATCTTAGAATTGATTTGCAAATTGTGTATCTCATTTTTCATCACTGTAAGCATACCTTCCCCTTGCATCAATATAATGAATGACCTGCGGATTTACATGCTAGGTTGTTTCTACCTATATTTTTTTTCCTTGTCTATTCCTTGTCCTAGTTTTCATCTTCCTAACATTCTTTTTGTGGTTTCTTCACTTTTTTTCAAAAATATTTATTTTTAAATTTGGGTTTAGCAACACTATGTAGACCATTTGTTTTCTAAATGCCATTCTTCTGTGGCCTGCTTCTAAAAAACCAGAAGAACATTCACCCTTCAAATTTTGGATGTTGGGGAAATGGAAAGTTGGATTAGTTGTGATGCTAATAGTTTTTTCAAGCAGTGGCTTGGGCTATCTTTTTTCTTTCTTTTTTTCTTTTTATATTAAAAAGGGTAAACTAGTGAAGTTATTTTTTCTTTTGGGTGTGTCATCTTTCTGTCATGGTATCTCATGAGTCATGTCTATCGAAGTTTAAATGAGGTATTTTGCTAAGAGCGGATTTTACTATAATTGGTAATGATGTAGGCCATCAGGCTTGATAAGGTACTTCATAACTCTCCGGGTTGGGTATGGGGTTTACATTGCCCCTAGGGACTCTAATTGTCCAAAGAATGTATAGTTTGGGACCATGTTTTGATATAATCCCAATCGCAGTTCACAATTAAATCGACATACGGTATACAATAATTTTTTATCTAATAAGGAAAACCTCTAAATTTGATTGTGAAGGCTAGTCCACAACTGGAAAGTAGCTTCGGTGGGTTGATGAAACTGAAGGGGTGTGTTAGAGGGACAATACCCGCTGAAATTTTCTATATTATGGACTAATGTATTTGTTCCTTGCATGAGGCATTTCGAAAAGACCGATTCAAGTGAACTTCTGTCGCTCATTTAAACAAGTTCCCTACATATTTTTTGTTATTTCTACTGAACCTTTTTTTCCCCCTCAAATCAGACTTTACTGTTTTTGGTTGAGATGCACTGATGTATATATTAGTCTTGGGGATCTATAATTGGCTCGATGTCAATTTTTTGCCTTTTATATTGTCTTTTGTTGAATAAAAACATTTGTCATTGTAGACACAATGATGAAGTTTGCATCATTTGAGACAATCGTAGAGTTGCTCTACAAGCATGCCATTCCAAAACCCAAGGACCAGTGTAGCAAAGAATTGCAGCTCGGTGTGAGCTTTGCTGGTGGATATATTGCTGGTGTGTTCTGTGCCATTGTCTCACATCCCGCCGACAATCTTGTGTCCTTCCTAAACAATGCAAAGGGAGCCACAGTTGGTGATGTAAGTAGAACTTTCTTTTGTACATCACTTTCAGATTTTGAATACTTGATTCCAAAAAATACATCTTTAATGACATGGCGGTGTATTTCTATATTCAGGCTGTGAAGAAGATAGGTTTGGTGGGTCTCTTCACACGGGGACTTCCTCTTCGTATTGTCATGATCGGTACTCTAACTGGAGCACAATGGGGTATCTATGATGCTTTCAAGGTTTTCGTTGGACTGTAAGTTCCTATTCTCACTGCGTATTATTGTTTTCTTTTAGAATTTTGGACTTCGCATTGACGGAATGTCCATTTTACATGTGTTTGAGAACCGAGTCTTTTGATATTTCAGGCCTACAACCGGTGGTCCTGCTCCTGCTGTGCCTGCCAAAGAGTAACTGGGATTTGCACTTGTAGCTTGAATTGTTCCTTTTGGTACCTGTTAATCAGGCATTAATAACTGGCCGTTGGGGTCGAGATCACTCACTGGAAGAAAGTGAGGATGACAATTTTTCTCAGAATTTTACTGTGGGTTCTTATGCCCAAAAGTCGAAAGTAGATTGTTTTCAGAGTTGTCTCATCTTTGTTTGCCGGGAGACTGATATTTTTACACAATACAATCGGTAGATATGATATACTTTCCCTTGATAGAGATTACCACTTGCGAGAGTGGAGTAATAACAGAGTCTGTTCTTTTTGGTTCTTTTGAAAACTCAAATCAGCAATCAGCTCAATGATTGGTAGTTGAAGGCATTGTTAACTTCCATTTCAAAGCTTTAAAAAAATGTGTGTATTCTTTTATTGTAGACAGATGGTTGCAATCATCAACAAACCATGCCTGTGTATGCGGTTCTCCATACTTTGTTGTTTTAGGCTCAAACACCATTTAGTTGGTAAGGAGAATACTCTTTTCAAGTGATCAAGAGATTGACATCATAGTCAAATTCGATTGTGCAATCAAATTTTCCAAACTATATCTTTTTATTTTTTATTTTTTTATATTTCCATCCATGTTCTCATTTGAAGATTGGAATGGATTGAGAATCACAATGTTTCACTTGTTTGGCATTGTGTCAGTCTGTCTGTCAGTTCATTTTTTTTAACACGGGCCAACATCCAATCACTATGTTGTTTCACTTGTTTGATGCGATTCCCTGCAAATGACTTTTTCAATAAAAATATTTTGAGTAGTTTTGTCCGGTATTCCTCATGTCTTACATATATTTCCATGAGGAAGAATATATGTAATGCATATGAATCGAATCAATGTTAGGGGTTACTAGATCATATATTTCCATGAGGAAGAATATATGTAATGCATATGAATCGAATCAATGTTAGGGGTTACTAGATCATATAGGGGTGGGCAAAACCAATTCGATCCATCGACCGGTCCGAAATACCCGTCGACCCAGTCCGAAAATACCCGCAAATTTATATATGTTTTGATTTGGTCCGAATTCGATCCGGGAGATTTTTTTCGGATCACCAGATCGGATCTGGATTGGTGATTTAGTAATTCGCATATCCGCGCAGATAAAAATGGATGTTCACGTATATCCGAATATTTTCGGATATCTGCGGATCGCCTGATATCCGTGGATATTCGGATATTCGCAGATCGTCGAATCACTGGATATCCGTGGATTGCCGGATATCCATGGATCAGTCGGATGTTCAATTTACAACTTATATGTATTATATTAGTATTTAATTAATTACTTATGTAGTATAAGACTATAAGTGATTAAGCGTATACCATAGACAAACTGAAAGAATAAAGGTATTTTATTATTTTGTTTAAAATAAATTAATATATTCTTTTGATAAAGTAACTATTTAATATTTATGATAATATTAGTCGATAATATCTTTTATCATAAGATGATCTAGTTTAAATTAACAAATGTTCATAAGAATATTTAAATATAAGTTGATCTCGGTTTAATATATATATATATATATATATATATATATATATATATATATATATATATTATATATATATATATATATATGTATATATATATATATGATTATGTCTTTTGTTTTACAACTTATTAACTTATGTATGTACAAGGTAGTCTCGATAATATTTTTTATCATCCGTTGATCTCGTTTAAATGAACAACATGTTTATAAGAATATTTTAATATAAGTTGACCTCGTTTTATAAATAAATCTTTATAAATATGTCTTTGTTTACAACTTAATAACTTATGTATGTACAAGTTAGTATCGATAATATCTTTATAATCAGTTGATCTCGTTTAAATGAAAAAAAGTTCATAAGAATCTTTTAATATAATTGATTTCGTTTTAATATATAGATCTTTATAAATATGAATATGTCATTGTTTACAACTTAATAACTTATACGTGTACAAGTTAGTCTCGATAATATCTTTTATCATAAGTTGATCTCGTTTAAATTAACAAATGTTCATAATAATCTTTCAATATAAGTTGATCTCATTTTAATATATAGATCTATATAAATATGATTATGTCTTTGTTTATAACTTAATATTTTATATATGCACAAGTTAGTCTCGATAATAACTTTTATCAGTATTTGATATCGTTTAAATTAACAAATGTTCATAAAAATCTTTTAATATAAGTTGATCTCGTTTTACTATATATAGATCTTTATAAATATGATTATGTCTTTGCTTACAATGTAATAACTTATAAAAGTTGATCTCATTTACATGTACAAGTTAGTCTCGATAATAAGATCTACAACTTATACATGTACAACTTTATAAGATATAAATTATAATAATAAGAGGTACAAATTTTTTAGATATATTTTAATATATATATTGATCTCGTTTGATATAAGTTGATCGAATTTAAGGTATAATATCTTATATTTTAATTAACATGTACAAGTTTTAAAGATATGGATTTTGATAATAAAATGTACAACTTATACATTTACAACTTTATAAGTTATAATATATTAGATTTTAATGAATAAAAAATTAAAGTATAAAGATAAATTACGTAAGTAAATCAAATTTGGATACCGATATTTAAATGTCGAATAAATCTGATCGGCCGGATATTCGTGGATAATTATCCGATCCGATCCGACAAAAACTCCTAGATATTCAGCCGGATCAGTCGGGTCAAGATGTATGCCTTCAGATCGAACGGATCACCCGGATATTGTTATGATCCAATCCAATTCGCCTAAATCATATTTGGATACCAATATTTAAATTTTTGGATCAATCGGATCGGCCGGATATCCGCAGATAATTATCCGATCCGGTAAAATTCCCGGATATCCGTCAGGATCCGGTTCGGATAGGATCGATCCGATGCCCACTCCAAGTTGGTACCTACATCAACTACAACAAAATTTACCAGCAATTCATTCTTGTCAATCTTTACAACAATGTTCTCTAGAATCGCCAACAGTTTAATAGTAGAATTGTCCTCTAAAGTAAGATTGAATTTCACGGACAGGTTCACCGAGCATAAAATCCTCGCACATCTTCAGTGAAATTGCGCTCACACTAGCTCCAAGGTCACAAAGGCAAGAGTGTTGTTCTCCTCCGAAGGTCAAAGGTATGCAAAAAGATCCTAGACCGTCCTTCTTGAGTGACATTTTCTCACTAAATAGGGCAATGAATTCCTTAGTGACATCGATTGAACCTTCAAATTTCTTAAGTTTCTTCTTTGATAACAAATCCTCATAAACTTGGAGTATTTTGACAATTATTTCAATGCCTCAACAAGTATGATCTCCAAGTATAACTTGTTCATCTTCTCAAGGAAACTTGGCAAAATCTTCATCAATCTTCTTCATTATGAGCGCGAGGAAAAGAAAGTGGAGGCTTATAGAGTTTAGGAGGTCTATGAGTAGTTACCTTTATTGACAGCTTCCTTCTCAACGATCCTTGTAGTGGTTGCAGTAGGGACAACAAAGACCAACAATTTATTTTCCACTTCTCAATATGATAGCACAAACTCTACCCGGAGGGGGTTTTTGTTGTTGCAAGGAGTTTATCTCGAGCTTTCTCAAATTGTTGGCTCAATTGAATAGTTTCAGTCTCCAAAATCTTATGATTCTTCCCAAGTATCTCAACGGTTGTTTCCACTTTGCTGGATTTCTCATTAATTCCCATTATCGAATTCCGGATATCACCGATAGAATTGAAGAGTGCTTGTTGTCCATTGACGATCATCTCCAATAGCCTATTATGAGTAGTGACAACGGGAACAACTTGTCCAGCAACGGGATCTTGATAAGGGATGACATCTTTGGGCGGGAAATTTCATCGAGCAAACTGCGGGAAGTTCTTTGAGGATAGGGAGGTCTTACGTAGGCATTTTGACTTCCAAGATACTTGATTTGTTCCAAAGCCTCATAGTACGTAATTCATTTGTTCATTGAAGGTGAAAAAGTCCTCTATCTCATGAACTATACCTTTGCAAAATTACAATTAGTATCAACACTAGCAATTGAGGGAGAAGCGTTACCTTCTATCTTTTTCATCAAAGCTTTTCACTTCCAACCAAGTTTATCATCTTTTTCGATTTCTTTGACAACATTGAATTATTTTGTGTTGGGGCTAGTTTTGGCATACTTTCCTGTATGTTTAACAGTTGTTTCGATGTAGTCCAATCATCATCATCTTCATTCATTCTTGTGAATCCATGGGAATTTGCGGTGTCCACCAAATTCTGGGTAGTGTCGTTCAATCCAGTGTAGAAATATTCAAGAAGTGCTCCCTTTTCGAATCCATTGTGAGGGCATGAATGCAACAATTCCTTAAACCTTTCCAATACAAAGTGGATGCTCTCTCCATCAATCATATCAAAATGTGATATCTTCTCCCCGATCTCACATAACTCTCAATCCAGCGGTTCGGCGAGTATTAGAAAGTCCATAAAGCTTTTTGAAATCCAGAAAAGACCAAGGAAAAAACTTTTTGGTTCTTTAGTTTTAAATAGGTACAATGACCAAAACTTTCTACGATGATTATGAATCCTCGAAGTCTTGATTAAAAGTTACTCTCAAAACCAAGATCTTTACAAAAATCCAACAAAATAAACCGTTTGACACTTCACTTTGTTTTTATCTAAATCAATTATAAACGTCACTTCGAAATACAAAGGTAATTAAAATGTAGGAAAAATATCAAAAACCTCAATTCATCAATATGTATGTAAACAATAAATCAAAACCATTATATGGATCATCCAATCCTTAGATCAAGGAAGGAGATTAGTCAGACTTAGGTATGACAATCTCATCCGCATATGATGGGTGTTTGAAAACCCGTCTTGAAAAAACGGGTGAAAATCCGTTAACATGCGGGTGAAACTCGGGTGACGGGTTGAACAAGTGATGGGGCGGGTTGGATACGGTGAGCATCTCATGACCTATCACCCGTACCCATCACCAATTCTATTATGTATATATATATATATATATATATATATATATATATATATATATATATATATATATATATATAAGATTTTATTACTATAATAATAATATATGTTTACATTAAAATTTCATGAACTTTTATAATTCATAATCTTTCTTAATTTTATTTGCCTATATGACCCTGTCGATACTACTAATTTCCACGTTCCATGAATTTTAAGGGTAAATTTATTTTGTAACATACAAAAATAATTTACTAAAGAAGTCGAGTCAAATAGAGTGTGTCAATTTGAGATTATGGTGAGTGTTGAAGACAATTATGCGTAAAGCTACTTGTTTTAACGATTTTGATTTTTTCATTTTGGGTTTTTTTTTTTGGTAAATGGTAAATTCATAGAAAGGATAAAGAGTACAGTTTAGTCAGGACCAAAAAGTCCTAGCCAAACCTACAGATCATAAGAGTACATCATCAAACACCAAGGCGTAATACAAAGCCCTAGTACTCCATGTAAGCATGCAAACCTCCTAAACGTACCATCTACATTTAACTGACTATAAAATATAATAATCGAAAACCTCTCGGCACTGTCTATAAGACCTTCCACCTTCGGCAAAGCCATCAGCAGAGAGGGACACTCATAAACCAAGAACGTGCCTCTCCATCAGATCAAGTTATCATTCACCTTCGCAAAGCCATCAACAAATGAGTCCCTAGTTCGGAACAAAGAATCAACACAAAACATAGCAAACCAAGAGCAGAATACAACTCTGGCATAACAAACAAGAAGTGACTAAATCTCGAACCTCTCTCCAACCCTAGACGGGAAGGCCTCATGTAGTAATGTGTAGATATGTCCTCTAATCATCCGGACCAGAATATATCAATGGGAATCCTGTTCTGGTCAAACATCAGGGCATTCCTGGAACGCCATAGGTAGTAAATCGTCGCTGAGAAAGCATAGATACGTGCCCTACTCTTTCCTGGTGCAGTGCTAAGGAGGTAAGTCATGATGTCGGCTCTCGAGATCTCTTGTAGGCATCCGGAATCCGTGGAAGACCTGCCTCCAAACCTCCCTCGCATATGTACAACCAAATAACAAGTGGTCATGTGACTCACTCTCTAGGCCACACCAGTGCAGGTAAGGTCAATGTCGATGAAGTGTAATCTGTCTGTGGTAGAAAGGCGTCCTAGAATCGCCAACCAAAGGATAAAGCATTGCTTGGGCGTGTTGCCCGCATCCCACACTATCCTGAACCAGTCCACCTCCTCTCCATGCTCCCTGATCATATCATAGGCCTCTATGACTCTTAACTTGTCACCATGACAACAACTCTCTAGGACCTCTTCCAGCGTCGTCTCCTCATCCACAAAGGTGGTTGCCTCGTCTCTGGCTCGATGATCGCCTTCACCAGAGGCGAGTCACGTCGATGTGCTACCCAATGGTCTGGCTCGACAACCTGCAGTATCTATGATGGATCCACCTATCCCAAAGGTTGTCCCTCTTAGCATGAATGTGCCAGTAGTACTTGCACATAAAGGCCGAGTTCCAACACCTAAGGTTAAGGAGACTCAAACCGCCCTCTTTGGGGCATGCATACTTGTGTCCAAGCTACTCTAGGCCAACTCCAAAAGGAATTGTCTGCAAAGTCCTATTAGCCTGTCCATCACTAATGCGGGAACCGCAGCAAAGACAACCAGAAACTCTCCGTGCCCTGTAGGACCGTCCTGATTAACTCGAGCCTACCTGCATAGGAAAGATGTCTCTGTTCCACACACAGATGTGCTTTCCAATCTTGTCAAGGAGAGGGGAGTAATCAGCTGCACGCAGGACATGAGGTGCTATTGGGATTCCCATATATCGGAAAGGAAAAATTCCCGTGGAGAAACCCGATAGCGATGTTAAAATTATTTGTCTCTGTCTCAGGGACGGAGGCTAGGAAAATAGAAGATTTCTGGAGGCTAACAGCCAAACCGGAAATCTTCTCAAATCTGCGTAAGCAGTCCATAAGGATGCTTACAGACTGAACATCTCCTCTACAAAAGAGGACAACATCGTCCGCGTATATCAGGTGAGAGATCCTAAGCTCCTCACAATACTGATGGAAACGAAACTCTGGTCTAGCCGTCTCATTGCGTATCATCCTGGACAGGAATTCCATGCAGATGACAAACAACAATGGAGACATAGGGCACCCTTGCCTCAACCCACGCTTACCCATGAAGAAACCATGCATAGTTTTATTTACCCGTATGGAGTAAGATGTCGTGGTGACACTCCATCACCCAGTCAATGAACCTGGTCGAAACTCAGTTCTGTCATGGCATAGCGGATAAATTTCTAGGAAATTGTAACACCCCCAAATCCGTAGGACTCGGAGTGCTACTGGGCTAGGATCTCACAATGGATCCTGACCCTAGCCTGACAACAACTTCACTGAATCTTACAACAAGACACCGATAGATTGAAACAAAACATAAAACTGATATATATATACATATCAAAAAGGTGATACACGGTACTGCTGAGTACAAAAGTCAAAACATAAACCCGTACAACATAAATATCCCAACCACGATATCGACCCTGTGTACGGAACCCTCAGCAGATCACCCCTCCGGATCACTCTGCAGCTCTCCTAACCTGCAAATGATCTACAACACGGTATAAAACCGTTAGCTAACTATACACATATATAAGAAGATGCTAGAGCACAATCACATATCAGAAATAATAAACACTTCAGCATGATATCAAACATTTACCCGGTTTATTATCTTTTAATAAGTCGAATCACTCAATCGTATAATAAATGTATATGAATATACGTGACACGAGGTATGTGTATATAACCCTCGCCTCTGCGTGCAATAGCTAGCTGGAGTGGTATCAGCGCACTTTCCCGTATACTGTATAGAGTGGTAAGCGCCCTTCCCGTATACCAAAACTAACTACTTACAGAGAACTTCCTAGACTCTACTACGGGATGAAAGGTAAGTTGTCACAACCACTACAATGGGCGGTCAATATAACATAGGTCGGTGACCATAATAACACATGCTATAAAGCACATAACACACACCACTCAAGCATACATCCAATATAAGGATAGTAGCTAAGTAAGTCCTATGGACTTACCTCGATCTCAGAAATATCTCGCTACAAACACTCTCAGAAACGTCCACTCCAACTGGAGGACAACACAGCCTATACAAGGCACACATACATATATATCACAATCCTATCACACAAAGGGGTCACACCTAGACCCAAGGGATCCATAAGGGATCATATCCAACTTGTAACCTCAAAGCCGTAACCGGCATATCTATAACATACTCATCATAAACCGATACCTAGCATGGTACTAGTTCCCTCATACTAGAAAGGAAAGGAACTACCTAACTATAGGTAGTCCCGGGACAAGACGCACCTGCGTGAACTAAGGACGCAGGGGGTGGAACGCAGGCAAACGCGGGCGCGGTGGCACTCAACCGCGGGGCGGTGACAAGGGTCGCTGGCAACGCAGGCACGGCGCTGCGGCACGTCTTCCCAGGGGCGGTGACTTCTGGCCGCGCGGGCGCGACAGTGCAGAATGAAAACCTCGCGGTTTCTCTTTAGCTCTTCACGTGATCAAATCACGTCTACTCTCTTCCAGATTCATACACATGCCCACAACATACACATACAAACATCAATCCTACATTCAATCATCTAATCCTAACTTAAGGAAGAAGAAGAACAAGAAAGGAAGAAGAGAAAGAAAGATCACTCACCACCACTGTGGTCCTAGGCTGCAGGAGATATCAACACACATCAAGGCTGGCTTCCAAGCACAGCAAACTCACAATCATCAACCACAAAATCCACCACACACAAAAACTCAAACCAAGAAGGACGTGGGAAGCTGAAGAAAGGAATGAAGATGGAAACCTTGCTCAGCAAGGTAAAACGAAGAGGTAAGGTAAAGGGTAAAGCATGGGTCAAGAGAGTCAACAAAAACCGGCTGCAGCCGCCGGAAACCGCAAGGGCAGTCCCATGAGCCGCAGGGCGGAGACCCGCAGGGGCGGCCAAAATGCCCGGGGTGCGGAACAGTCTCAACTCGGCCAAAGCCAATCTCGGCCCATGGTCCGATCTCGGTCCGGAAGAGTAGGGGTCTCACAGAAATCGTGTCATAAGCTTTAGCTAAGTCGATGTTCATGAAACAACGCTTAGTATCCCTTCTGACATTATATCTCCGCAAAAGCTCCTGGACCAGGAAAATGTTGTCAGATATCAACCTCCCTGATATGAAAGCAGATTGTGCCGAGTCAATAAGGTACCAAGACATGGTCCTAATCTGTTTCCAATCAGTTTAGTGATGATTTTATAAACAACATTACAACAAGAAATAGGTCTAAACTGGTCCACTCGAGTCGGGGAATCAACTTTGGCAATTAAAGAAACCAAAGTATGATTTATTTGCCTAAGCAGTTCCCATTGACAAAGAATTCCCGAATAGCAGCACAAACCTCACTCCTAGTCGTCTCCCAAGTTTGTTTGAAAAACTTAGAAGAAAAACCATCAGGACCAGGTGCTTTAAGGTCTCCAATCACTACAAAAAAAAAATTTGGCGTCTGCAGTGTGCCGACGCAAAAGATTGATTCCCCGTCGCAAATAACCTTTTGCGTCGGCACTGCGACGGCATTGACGCCAACGCAATCGTCCTTGACGCAAAAGGTAATTTGCGACGGTACTTGCCGTCGTAAATCGTTTGTGTCGGCTCCACGACGGCATACCGCCGACGCAAGCAACATTCTCCAACAACACCAATTACACCATTTGTGACGGCTCTTTTCGTCGCCATCTAATACTTGTGACGGGTGTCTACCGTCGCAAACACCGGCATCAACACCAACATTTGCGATGGCTTTCTTTTGACGTCAAAACCTTAGTATAACGGCATTTGACGTCGCCAATGAGTTGTCGCAAAGTTTTAGAACATGCTATTTTATAATTTAATACTAATATTACTGCATATATTTATAAGCTTATAAACAATGGGTAGCTTCACATCGAAGCTTAATTAAGTTTTTTTTCATAAGACAATATATATATATATATATATATATATATATATATATATATATATATATATATATATATATATATATATATAATTTGGGACTAACTTATAAAATTAAATGTGCAAACTTCTTAATGAACAAATTCTTCTATAATCATAAACGCACTCTTAATGAAAAAGTGGTCAAATGTAAGAATGTTCATACTTAGTGCCAAAAGTTCTATATCTACTAATAATAGAAACAACAACCTCTGCTTGACCTCCATCTTCAATGATCTTAATTCGATGAATACTTGTAGCCTAAAAGACATAACAATATAGAAACAAGTAAGATATTACTCTAAACAATTGCATACATATTTGAAAAAAATTATAACAAGATTGAACTAATTCCAGGAAATAAAAACCTAACATAACAAAATTAACAAGAATTTATGAAAAATAACATATAAAAAACAGATCTCGGTGTAGCTTTGACAAGAGAAATAATCATTACTAGAAGAAGTAATGAAGATAAATAATCTACCCATAATCTTGTAAACTTAATTCTAAACCAAAGTACCACACTATAGAAATCATCAAAATAGACATGAAGAAACTAGAATTCAAAGAATCACACTTTCGAACATTCCTAGGTTGAGTTGAACTATAACAAATCCTTATAGTACATGCCAAAATTTATCTGAAATCTAATCAATTTCATAACGGAAAGATCAGGTAGCATAGAGAATCATAATAGAGAAAGAAATGATGTAAGCCAATTAGAATGTTTAGAGGTAAGAAGGTTTAACCTTCTGAATATAACACCTTTAAAAAAAAAGCTCCAGCAACTAGAAAGGAACTCTAGTAGATTAATATATCAGATTTACAACAATGTGTGTTACAGTGCTTCTTATCCAAAATGAAATCTATTATAGAAATAGAACTATCTGAACAATTTTAATATTCATTAGGAAAATTACCTAGACTATCATAGTTTCACAAAACTTAATTGTTCATGTGAATATTCCATCATCAGAAAAGAAACGGAGATACCGGATACAAGATTACAAGGTGAATGCGAGCATACATTTACAATGACAAGATACATAGCCTCAGCATATGCTACTTTACAAGACATTCTCTAATAACAACAGCCAAATGACAATAGCTTGAAGATGGGAATTTAATATAGAGCATAAGCACCTTTTTTGAATCTCCAAAAAAAAATTGTTCGGTCATATAAATAAAAGTAAGCCAGAAGAAATAACAAACTCAAACATGCAAAGGAAATATGACCGAGGTGAAGCAAGAGTAAGATTGACTATTCAATAGGAAATAAGCAAGCAGTGTTTGAGGATAATAATTATGTGTTAGCAAGTTTACTCACTCAGATGGCTCTTAGCACCAATTTGTTGTCTATTAAAAAAAGACTTGCCCATGAGAAAATCCTGAAAAAAGTCTTATGTTGACACAAATATCATGAAATATCTAATTGAACATGACATAGTAACATTGGTGTAACCTTGAAATTTGAGATGTTATGATGCAAACGATCAGCTCAAGGATAAGTTGATTGTACACTTCCAGCTCTATTGAGTAATGCGTGAGTTGTAGCATCAAGGTCTGAGCCAATTGAGCACTTCTAATAAAACTACCCTATCTTCATCCTTCATTGCCTCATTCCTAACCGTGACCAAAAAGATCTCAAACACCTAAAATTAAATTTAGGCAATGAGATATCATGAAACTCAGGATTTAGTAGTTCAATCATGTCATACTTGACTACAGTAACAACAAGAAGTTGTGGTTTACTTTTAAGATGTATAAAGATATATTATCCCTTTCACTTTCTACTTATTCATACTTTTTTTTACCCTTCCAAGATATATTCAGTTGGAGAGTATGCCAATGATTAAAGTTATGAGGTTTATGACTTAACATACTAACTCAACTAATCAAGAAATACAATTCACTCAACAATTACATATAATCAAACAATGACTCATATAATTACATCTAACAATACAGAATAACACCCAATTTAATAAAAAGTCTCAAATCAAAAGAGTTAGGGTTTAACCCACTCTAATAAAATCTCACCCAACACACTAATCGGCAAGGGGGGAGGGTTGACGGTTGTTGGTGGTGCAGGGAAGGTTGTTGGCGTCGAACCGGTGGCAGTGGTGGCGGAAGAGAGATCCGGTGGCAGCAAGCGGCGACAAAAAAAGGACGCAGCGACGCGCGGCGAGCTCCTGGCGAAAAACGCACCTCCTTTGACGCCGGAACCGGTGGCCGAGTGCTCCTGGTGGCGAGGAGGATGTTGTCCGGTGGCGGTCCATCGTTGGAACGAAACTAGAAGAGTCGTCGTTGCTCTCTGAGCGAAGGAGTATTTGACGGCCATAAAGCAATTCAATGAGAGGGAAAGCTTGAGAAAGAGAATAAAAGAAAGTTGGTAAAGGAAAAAACCTAAAATTTAGCTAATGAATTAATAATTTAAACTATTTATATATATATATATATATATATATATATATATATATATATATATATTATATATATATATATATTATTATATATATATTTATTTATTTATTTATTAATGGTCAAAATTTAAAAAGTTAGATCAAAATAATTATTAGAAAAAATTGTATCCTAGCCTTTTCTTATTCACATAAAAAGAAAATTATAATAAAATTTAAGTTTTACCCTTAATTAAAACAAGAATGTCTATTATTAGTACAAATTAAGTCATACAAGATGAAACAATGTATATTTAAAGTTTTCTTTAAAAAAAGTGTATATTTAAAATTTATTCACACAATTTTTTCTTCATTTTCACTTATTGTGTGTCAGTTTGGTTAATTTAGTTTTTTTATAGTTTAATTTTGTAATGTTTTAAATTTTTGAATAGGACGCTAAAATTATTGTAAAATATAAAATTCTAACAATTTTTTTACTAGTGTTTATTGTATATGAATTTTATGATTAAATTTTATCAAAAATAATAAAATAAGCTTAGTTATAATTCAGAAGAACAGTTTATTTAAAGTTTTGTTATAGGGAACTAGCATTTGAATTTAAAGTTTTATGACGACAACAATTGCCGTCGTAGGGTCGTCGTAAAAATCCTAACCTTTTGTGACCAACACCGATTGTCGTCATACGGCCGTGCAAAAGCCAAGCTTTTTCTGACGACACCAATTGCCGTCGTTGGTTGTCGCAAAACCCCCAAGTTTTAGTGACGACACCAATTGCCGTCGTTGGCCGTCGCAAAAAACCCAACCTTTAGCGATGACACCAATTGCCGTCGCAGGGCCGTCGCAAAAAACCCCGCCTTTTTGTGACGGCACCAGTTGCCGTCGTGTGGCCGTCGCAAAAAACCGCAACCTTTTGTAACGGCACCAATTGCCGACGTTAGACCGTCGCAAAAACCCCAACCTTTTGTGACGACATAATCTGCCCTCGTAGGGCCGTCGCGCAAAACCCCAACCTTTTGCGATGGCACCAATTGCCGTCGTATGGGCGTCACAAAAAGGTTGGGTTATTGCGACGGCAACTGCTTGCCGACGCAAATTGTGGTCGCCAATCTATTTTATTTTTTGTAGTGAATTGACCAGAGAGCCTGTTTAATCTCATCATTAGAAACCGGACCAATAAGTCTCCCCTGGTCCTGATCCTTAACCCGCGGTCCCACCGCAAACCACTGCCTTGGGGCCTCCTCTACCTCTCTGTCCCAAAAAGCCCCCGATAATAAGTCACGAACTCTTCAGCCACTCCTTCCAAAGAAGTGCTGGTAGAGCCATCAGCCAACTGAAGGACAGGAATAAAATTCCTTTGTCCATTTGCCTTCATGAGACCATGGAAATACGAGGTAGTCCTATCACTGTTAAGAACATGCCTGGATTTAGCCTGTTGTTCAAAGAAACTTCTCTCGGCAGAGGAAAGCCTCTTGGCTCTAACTCTGCAACTCTCAAGCTGGGCCCGGAGGTCCTCAGAATTCGGGTCCACCCTAACACTCTCAAGACAATTGGCATAGTCCTCATTGACCATTTTAGCCTTTCAGAGATATGACCGAAATGTCTCTTATTAAGCCCACGAAGTGGACCTTTCATACCACGAAGCAGACTACAGAGACGGAGTTGGTAGATTCCCCGGAGATGGCCACTCCAGTTCTCCTTGACAATCTCGTGAAACTAGTCATGCAAAGTCCACATATTAAAGAACTTGAAATTAGACTTCCCAGCCCGAGGACGATGAGTAAGATGAGCTATAACCGGCTTGTGATCCGAGAGAACAACCATTTTCGGAAAACTAGCATGACAGTACATCTCCTGGTCCAACCAATCAGAATTGACTAAAATCCTATCAATCCTACTCCAAATAGTGTCATTCGTCCAAGTGTATTTATTATCACTTGTGAATGGCACATTTGTAAGCCCCAACTCCTGACACGCGTCCAACATACCCCTATACTCATACATCCGTACGGGTATCCCATTGATCCTCTCATCTGGGTACATGATGCTATTGAAGTCACCCAAGACAAGTCAGGGTAAGGAGTAGTCCCTAAACCAACGTCTAATGGGATCCCACACTTGCCTCTTGTAGGCAATGCTACCTTTCCCATAGACAAAACACACCTCATACTGCACCCTAGTCACTCTACACGTGATTAAGACAGCAATGAACTGCTCCCAATCTCCCTACTACAAGGTCGAGACGAGTATCATCCCAAAGGACCAGAATGCCACACCTATCATCCACTTCAAAGTTAGTGATATACTTCCAGTTTGGAAATCTGGAAGCCATCACACGATGAATATCCAGATGTCTGGACTCATACCTGGTCTCAAGCACACCACACAAACAACCATCGAACTCCCTCAACAGCTCGGTCAACCCTTTTTGTTTCCGGGGTTGGGTAAACCCTTGCACATTCCAGGAGATGACACTCATCGGGAAACCGTCTGTCTAGTGGTCCTCCCCTGAGCCTAATGTTTGCTCTCATATGGGAACTAGAGGAAAGTCTCGTGGATCTACGCTTAGGTATAGCAACAACATCCATCCTCTACTGCCTACGAATCCTAGGGGCTTTAGAAATGTCTTGGGTTTTAACTTTATCGCTGCTACCTCTGATATTTTGGGTGCGGTGTGCGTCTGTCAGATCTTGATAACACTCTCTGGAACCCCTCATCCTTGTCAGTCCTTTTACCATTATCAGTTTCAGTTTCAGTTTCCAAGGCCTTGTAGGCATTGAAGGTTTTAATATTAGGGGTGGATAAGGATTTCTCTTACTCTCAACACTCACCTACTCCATTTTCTATCCTGATCTGAATCACCCAAGCTATCCTCAAAGTCCTCTCCAACTTCCGTGGCCTCCTCATATTTATCTGCTTCAGTTTCACTCGTCTCAATATAGGTATAGTTTGCACTATCCCCATCTAAACCCACCTCAGTAATATCTAACTCCTCCTCAGAGTTGGTATCATATTCCTCTTCAACCACAACCTTCTTCTTACCAGATGAAGATTTAATATTCATTTTTTGGGGTAACATTTTCTTTCTAGCTTTCATATCTCCTTTGTGTGTGCCATCCTTATGAACCCTTCCTTCCCCAGAAGTACGTTCCTTTCTATGCCCGCTTCGGTCACCATCTACCAAAGTGGCCTTTATAGCAGCACCCGGCCGACCTCCACGTCCATTGTCTCGTCATTAACCGCCTTCTTCGCCTCTCGGCGTCGTCAACGTCTAATAACAGACTTACTCATGGGCCTCTCAACATCAGTTGTAGGTCTACTAAAATTTTAGCCCTAGCAACCTCAGTCTCACCTCCTTCTCAGGAAATTTAGGTTCCTCACCAATCTTGGCTTTTCCTTTTTCAACTATGGAGTAGCGTTTAGTCCCCCCATTGACCATTCTCTCATTAACCTGAGCTTTAGGAGCAACATTTTCCTTTCCTATTTCCTTCCTGCTATCCTTAATATTTCCATCCTTATTTATGATATTATCTTTCCAACTTTGGTTTTAGCCGTAACTCCCGGAACACCTCTTTTCTCCTTAAAGGAGCAGTCCTCCTCATTGTGGCCAAAAGTAAAGCAACCCTTCCAGTACTTTGGCTCATTCTCAATTAGCACCGTACAAACCACATCAACACCATCATCAAACTCAAGAGTTACTTCTCTTTAGATATCTTTGGCAAAGTTTATCTCTATCAACACTCACGCGCGTAGGATCCCCTTTTCCTTCCCCGTGACCGGATCCATGTGTAGGGGTTTACCTACTATGGAAGCGACCCGCCCAAAATACCCGGGACCAGAAGTCATTTGGAATGCCATATAACCTAACCTAGATGGGTATGGTTGCTACATCCCTTTTATTGAAGGCAAACTTATCTGGGACAAGTTTAAGAATTAGAGGTCTCCCATGTATATCATAAGGTCCTCCACGAAGCACCTTATCCCTATCTCCATCATTGTCAAACATAAAGATTAACCAACCAGCTTCCATCCTAAGTCTAGATTAAACCCCCCAAGTTTGTTGAAGGTCTTTTATAGCAAGGTAACCCGGATTATATCCCACATACTGACCTAAAAGGCAACTACCCCAAACCTGTTCTCTAGGAAGAGCTTCAATACATTTAATCTTGACCGTGTCACCAGTTGGGGGTGTATACTCAAGACTACCCCCTATACCCCGATTCATAAAAAATTTTGGTAAAGGTTTGGTCCAGGCGTTAGGCCTTGGAGGAACCTCACCAGCAACTGTATTAGTGCCCATGCGGGGCAAATCAGGAAACTCCTTGTTAGCAGGGTCAGTCTTACTACCCATTCCCACTACACTAGATCCAGGCCTAGCACCTACTCTAGCAGTCAAAGGCAGAATAGACGGGCTATTGACATGAGTAATAACACGGGGTATGAATTGATCAGTTTTATCTCCCTTTTCAATGTTAGGTCCAGTGCTAGTAGCATGCATAACCACATTAATATTATTATTAGCATGTATATCATTATCATTATCAACAATCATCTCAGTAGAGCGGATAGCAGTTTCATCATGCATATCTATCCTAACAAGTTGCATATTATTCTTATCCATGCCAACAACATTACTAGTTTCAACAAGTTCTACACTAGGATCATTTGAATCAAGCATACCATTATCTCCAGACATTAAAGCAAGAGCATGCAGAATACGATTAGTTAGTTCATTATCAATTACATGATGATGCTCAGACATTACATCATTAGTGTCAAAGACGGTTTCATCATCCATACCTGTGCGGTCTTCCTCGTGCAAGACCGACTCCGCTAATGTCAAGGCTAAATGCTTAGCCTCTATGTTACTCCCTTCCATCCCAGTCATGTCCATGCCAGGAGCCACAGGTTGTTTGCTTCCCGTCCTTATTATCAACTTCCTTGCTAGCGCCATGATCAATGCTCGGTCATTATCATCCAGAATTTGCATATTCCCGCCTGGCCTTTCCGCTGACTCCAACTGCCCCTAACCTGAGATATAGTCTGGTGAATTTCAAGGCCGGAGCTTGATTCTTCTTGCCTCTTGTCGTTGGCATCATTTCTTCTTATTTGGTCAAGTACATCCGCCTCCTTATGCTTATGTCCGCCTAGCCTTGTTTCCTGCATTTCCAGCATCCTAGGGGGTGGTATAGTCGGGCTAATTTCGATGGCACTAGAAAATGCCCCCTCCTTGCCCTCCATGACACCCCTTTGTCCCAATCTAGCCTCCATCTCCGGCTCATCAACTCTCTGTCCGTTTCACCAAGCTGCCTTCACTTTCATGCTCCCAGTATGTGGTATAGTCGAGCCAATTTCGACCTCATAGCCAGGCGGGCCCTACATACCCCTCATGGTCTCACCTTGACTCCTTTCAGCCTCCAACTCCGTCCCAACGTAAATATGTCCACCTTGGTTGTTGGCCTCCACAACTAGACTCCTGGCATGCATATTAGTTGAGCTAATTTCAATATCATTGGGTTTTAAGATCGTCTTACCGCCCTTTTCATTACAAACGTCTTTTGTCTCGGCGGCGGGCTCTTCCTTGTCAGCGGCGGCGAACATTTGTTTGGCATGTCGCCCAGGCTATTCATCCCGCCAGTGTTGAGCTCCGTGTCCCTTTTTGCAAGGCTAAGTACGTCAGTTCCCTTAGCAGCGCTCGTGCCCTTAGTTTCCTTAGCGGCGGGACCTTGTTGCCGGTATCAACATCACCTCCTTTACTCATTGTACCTTTCCTTCTAGCCTCCTGCACAAGATGATAGAGTGTAGATTCTAGCTTATTCAAGGTTAAAACCTTACCTTTAGTTTCAACATTGGCACAGTCTTGACCCCTAACCACACAACCATCATCATTACTCGGACATAGGGCACGCCTGAACCCATGGCGGCTGGCGGCTTCGGTATTTTTGAGTCCACAATCTTTTCCGGCAGGATTTGTGTCATCCGTCCGTCTGCCGTTGTAGTATGAACACCATCCTTGGTGTGAATGCCCTCCTTCAGGCCCTTTCCATGCCGGCTAATATCCTTTCCTCTTGTGCCAATCCCCTTGGTAACTTTCCTTGTTGGCCATATCATTATGGAAAATTTGTGTATTCTTTCCCATTTGTAGTTTCCCTTTTTGTCACGTATGCGCTAAATCTGGACGGGACTTCCACCGCCGGGTCAGCCCTAGCCTCACACACGATCGGCCGCCTCCTTCCATCAGTTTTCCAGCCGTTTTTCCATCTGTTTTGAACCTCCACTTGGGCAAACACCCACGCCTCCGCCCGGCTCTACTTCCTCCACCCCTATGCCCTTGTTCTTACGTTCCATTCAAACTTCAGACTTGGTCAGCGTCAACGTTGATTGTCTTGACACAGCTTGGACGTACTCACCACCTTTGAACTTTGAGACTGAGAACACAATCCCCAAAACACACGAGAGGATGGAAAGAATGCGATCGATTTTTTTTAAAATTTTGGTTCATTCTATGTTGGAGGTATGTAAGATACTTCAATTCATATTTTTATTTCATTATGTCAGTTGTTAAGGCTTAAGTCAGCTTAACCCCGATTGAATTTTATATTTAATTTTAGCTTGCACAATTTCACTTTGTTTCAAAATTAGGTTGAAACTAGCTTAAAAAACGGGTTAAATTTCACCCGAAAAAAAACCCGATCCACCCGTTCACTAGAAGGTACGGTTAGGGTGAAAAAAGCTACGGGTCGAGTGAAGATTTTAGATGACGGGTCGGGTGATGGAAGTAATACATCCACCCATCACCCGGTACCATCCCTAGTCATACTTGATGGAATAGAAAGAAACAACAATGTATTGAATCATGAAAGCCAAAAACTCACAAATGTTCGGTTTTCGTCGGGAAAACCTTCACAATAACTCTAATAACTACTTGGCGGCTACAAGAATAAGAAAGAGAAGAGAAGAACTTTGATATTTGATGCAATGGGATTGGATGTTGGATGCCTCAAACCATAAGCCTAACACGTGCTTATATAGGGGAGAAAATGAAATATAGGTTTTACACAAAAAGACCTCCCTTCTAAAGATAGAATTGGAAAGAATAGGCTTTGTGCCGTGGAGAGTTATGGCCTACTTTACGATCACCTTGCGACTATTTACTACTATGTTACGACCGTAACTTGGCCGTAAGGTTTGGATCTTCGTGATCTTTTGGTTGGGATGATGATTTTAACTTCATGGTCATGACGACATGAGTTACGGCCGTAACCATCCCGTCAGGAGCGTTTTATTCTCGTTTCGTTGCTCTAATTGTGAGAGCCCTAGTCTTTCGGACCGAGATTGGACCTTAGCTGAGATTGACTTTGGCCAAGATTGGCCTTTCCACACCCGCGGGCACGACTGCCGCCCCTGCGGGTTTCCACCCCTGCGGCTCAGGGAACCGCCCCCGCGGTTTCCGGCGGCTGCAGCCGGTTTTGTTGACTCCTTTGACTCGTGCTTTACCTTGCCTTACTTCTTCCGTTTTACCTTGCTGAGCAAGGGTTTCATCACATTTCCAATCCAGCCTTCACGTCCTTCTTGCTTCTTCATCCCTTCCTTTGATCTTGTTCTTGTTTTCCTTGGAGTTTTGCTTGAAAGTTGTGCTTTGTGGTTGATGATGATGCTAGTGATGTGTATGTTGAGCTTGGAAGCCAGCTACTGATGTGTGTGACCTCTCCCTCAGCCTAGGATCTTCAGTAGTGGTAAGTTCTTGCTTCTTCTCCTTCTCTTCTTCTTTGTTCCATCTCCTTAGCTTAGGATTAGATGTTTGGACATAGATGATGTTGGAATGTGTATGTTGTTGCATGTGTGTGACTTTGGTTGAGAGAAGACGTGAATTTGATCACGTGAAGAGTGAAAGAAGACTCGCGGGGCTACGTTCTGCACTGTCGCCGCCCGCGCCTGAAAGCCGCCGCCCCTGCGGAAGCCGTGCCGCAGCGCTGCGCCGTGCCTGCGTTTGCCTGCAGCCTTGTCACCCGCCCGCGCTGAGTTCCGCGCGCCTGCGGGTTGCTTGCTCCGCCCTGCGTCCCTTGTTTTACGCAGGTGCGTCTTGTCCCGGATCTACCTAGAGTTAGGTAGATCCTTTCCTTTCCTAGTATAGCGGTAGTAGCATGCTAGGTAGCGGATGTTGATGAGTATGATATAGATATGCCGGTTACGGCTTTGAGGTTTACGAGTTGGATATGATCCTTATGGATCCCTTGGGTCTAGGTGTGACCCTTTGTGTGATAGGAGTTTGATATATATGTATGCCTTGTATAGGCCGTGTTCCTCCAGTTTGGAGTGGACTGAGTTGAGGGTTGATCCAGTTGAGACGACTACGAGGTTGAGGTAAGTCCGTGGGACTTACTTAGTTGCCATTCCTTTATAGGATGTTGTGCATGAGTGGTGTTTGTTATATGCTTTATAGCATGCGTTATGATGGTCACCGACCTATGGTATATTGCTTGCCCATTGTAGGGCCGTGATAACTTGCCCTTTCATCCCGCCGGGAGTCTGGGAGGTTCTCTGTAGGCAGGCCAGACCTGGTAAACGGTTCGGGCACTCCCCATTCCCTTAGGGTACACGGGGAGTGTTCCAGGCACCATTCCAGCTGGCTATTGGACCCAGAGGCGAGGGTTATATTCCTCGTGTCACATATGTTTATATGGATATATATACGAGTTGATTGCTGGACTTTATAAAGATAATGAACCGGGTAAATGTGTGAAAGCATGATGATGTGTTAAGATTTCTGATGTGTGTTTGTGCTCTAGCATCTTCTATATATGTGTATGGTTAGCTAACGGTTTTATACCGTGTTGTAGATACTTTGCAGGATAGGAGAGCTGCAGAGTGATCCAGAGTGGGTGATCCGTGAGGGCTCCGTACACTGGGGCGTTATCGGGGATATGGGTTCTTTTGTTGTACAGTATGGTTTTTTTGTACTCAGCGGTATATTGTATTACCTTTTGATATATATATATATATATATATATATATATATATATATATATATATATATATATATATATATCAGTTTCATGTTTTGTTTTAATCTATCGGTGCCTTGTTGTAAGATCAGTGAAATTGTTGTCAGGCTAAGGATCCATTGTGAGATCCTAGCCCAGTAGCACTCCGAGTCCTACGGATTTGGGGTGTTACAAAGTTGGTATCAGAGCCCAGGTTGACAACAATGGCACTAGTAATCTGCGATAAAGGTCGAATAGATAACTAAACAGAACCGAAAAGGGGTCTGACTTTTCAAAAGGTTTTGGTTTTGAAATGAGTACAATGTTTTGGGATACCGTGTACGTGAGCCATCACCCCTCTGAAGACCTCGACAGTATAGATATATATAGATATTCTGTTGTGATTGATTTGATATATATCTATACATATGGCATATATATATAGCCTTCTAAGTTAGGTTTACGTCTTCTGCAGATGGTTCAGACTAGAGCCTTACCTGCAGCTAGACGAGGTAGAGGTAGACCCCCTCTAGGTAGAGGACGAGGTAGGACTCCTGCTGGTGGTTCACATGCAGCGGAAGAGATCCATGAGGAGGTTGCTGAGAGTGCCGTTCCTGAGACTGGGAACGGTGCAGCTGAGAGACAGGGGCCACAGAGAGCCCAGTCTGGGGAGTCTGATCGTGTCTCCATGGAGGGACCAGCCTTCCGCGAGTACATTCGACGTGTTGAGGAGGCTGCCAGGCAGGTAGGCGTGCCCTGATCTGCCAGCACAGGAGGGATCATCTGAGAGATCCCATGCAGTTACACAGGTGCCAGCTGCACCGGCACCTGCCGCTGAGATTGCTCGAGCTACAGAGGAGCATAGAGGGCCTCGACCAGACACTTGGTTGAAGGCTTTTCATCAGATGGGAGTACCCCCTTTCACTGGGAAAGTGGGGCTAGAGAGTGGAGCTCTGGATAGGACATGTAGACTCAGCTCTGGAGTCTATTAGATGTCAGTTGACAGGCAGATTGAGTTGGTGCAGACTTTGTTCAGAGATTTGGCACAACACTGGTGGAGGGTCTGTACGAGTACAAGGTTACTAGTTATGAGCAGATGAGGACTCTGATCCGAGAGCGTTTCTGCCCTGCCTCGTTGAGGAGGGAGAAACTGCGAGACTTTGTTGAGGCTGGGTTCGAGGATGTACCGGTCTCAAGAGGCCATCAGGAGATTCCAGGAGGAGCTGGCATTGTTGGGTCCAGCTGCACCTCTTGCAGATCAGCATGTGTATTTGTTTTCCCGACGTCTGAGGGATACTACCCGTACCTATATGGCGGGTTTTCACTGTGAGACCTTGGTCGATTATCAGGACCGGGCTTCTGATTACGAGAGGGAGAGAGCTAGCCAGAGGAGAGCTTCTCAGACCGGAGGGTCTGAGAAGAGACAGCGGACTGGGCAGACCAGTGGTACTGGTGGAGCTGCTGGTTCAGGGCGAGGCAGAGTCGCCAGAGTCGTCCTCATCTGCACCGGGTGCAGATAAGGGAGTGCAGTGCTTCAACTGCAGTGAGTATGGGCATGAGATCAGAGTGTACGAGGCAGCCGGTGACCTGCTTCACTTGTGGCAGACCTGGTCACAGAGCTACCTTCTGTAGACGAGGGAGAGCTTCATCACAAGGATTCTTCTCCTGCTAGTGCAGCAGGAGGTGGACAGAGGCCACCTCAGCAGCAGCAGCAGAGTCAGGGACAAAGAGGGTCCCAGATCGCCCTACGACTCAGGATCTGCTCCTGGGCCGAGTAGAGGCAGAGGACCGTGGGTGGGGGCACCACTGATACTAGAGGCCCACAGGGCCGACTTTTGAGCTGAGGAGTGCAGAGGAGCCAGCTGCACCTACTGCTACAGGTACCATTTGATTCATGGTTTACCTGTTAGAGTTTTATTTGATACGGGTGCTACGCACTCTTTTATTTCTGATGCCTGTGTAGAGCGTCTTGGTTTAGATACAGTTGAGGGGATGCCCTTTATTATAGGGTTACCCGATGGTGGTAGGGTCAGAGGTACCCGTGAGATTCACGGCTGTCCCATTTCTGTAGGGACCCGTGTGTTACTAGTTGACTTCTTTGTCATGCCGTTAGAGCATGAAGAAGTCATTCTAGGTATGGATTGGATGGATAGACATTCTGCAGTTTAGATGTAGGTAGGAGGACTGTTACCCTCTCTACCGAGTTAGGCAGATAGAGGTTTTCCGAGGTTGGGACCTTGGAAAGACAGCACAGTTATTAGTGCTATACGGGCAGCTAGATTGATTGCACAGGGTTGTGAGGCCTTCTGGTGTTATGCCATGAAGGAGGGGAGAGTCCAGCATTAGAGGATATTCCCTGTGGTATGTGTTTACTGATGTGTTTGCTGAGCCTTCCAGTTTGCCGCCTCAAAGGAGTGCGGATTTTGGCATCGAGTTAGAGCCTAGTACGAGAACCGATCTCGAAGGCCCATACGGATGGCGCCTGTCGAGATGCTGGAGCTGAAGAAGCAACTTGAGGAGTTGGCTGAGAAGGGCTTCATTCGCCTAGCGTGTTTCCAAGGGGAGCACCTGTCCTCTTCGTACGGAAGAAGGACGGATTGTTGAGACTGTGTATTGATTACAGAGAACTGAACAAGGTGACCATCAAGAACAAGTATCCTTACCGCGTATTGATGACTTGTTAGATCAGCTTAGGGAGCGACAGTGTTCTCCGGGATTGATCTTGCGTTCGGGTATCACCAGCTGAGGGTGAGAGAGCAGGATGTGCATAGGACAACATTCAGGATCAGATATGGACACTACGAGTTTGTAGTGATGCCATTTGGACTTACGAATGCCCCAGCAGTTTTTATGGAGTTGATGAACAATATCTTCATCGACTTCCTGGATCAGGTTGTGGTTCTGGTATACTCTCGCAGTGGAGAGGACATGCAGGACATCTGAGGACTGTATTGCAGGTTTTGGCGGATAGAGAACTTTATGTTGAGTTCTCTAAGTGTGAGTTCTGGATGCCAGAGGTAGCATTCCTGGGGTCACATTGTATCCGCCGAGGGGATCAAGGTTGATCCGGCGAAGATAGAGGCAGTAGCTGCATGGACTACACCGATGAACGTTAAGGAAGTACGTAGCTTCCTTGGCATAGCCGGTTATTACAGACGCTTTGTGGAGGGATTTTCTGTGATTGCCCGTCCACTCATTTGCTTGAGGAGACTACCAGATTTGTGTGGTCTGATCAGTGTATGCAGAGTTTTGAGGAGCTGAAGAGACGTCTGACTTCTGCTCCTGTTTTGGCACAGCCAGAGGGTACAGAGGATTTTGTAGTATATAGTGATGCATCCAAGCTAGGCTTGGGATGTGTGTTGATGCAGCGGGGTAGAGTGATTGCATATGCTTCTAGACAGGTGAAGACGTATGAGGAGAACTACCCGACTCATGATCTGAGTTGGCAGCGGTAGTTCATGCACTGAAGATCTGGAGACATTACCTGTATGGTGTTACATGTCAGATCTTCACAGACCATCAGAGTCTGAAGTACATTTTCACGCAGCGGGAATTGAATAACCGCCAGCGTAGGTGGCTTGATCTGATCAAGGATTTTGATTTGGAGATTCTGTATCATCCGGGGAAGGCGAACGTTGTCGCCGACACCCTGAGCAGGAAGACGCCTCGAGAGCAGGCGATTGCGAGGCTGACAGTTCATCATCAGTTGCAGAGGGAGTCTGATCTGGCTAGAGTTGGACATCCAGTTTCCTGATGAGGATGCCCGGCTGAGTACTTTAGAGGTTCTACTTGATCTGTTGGGGGAGATCCAACAGAAGCAGGAGACCTGCTCGACCTTGATGAGGATCAGAGAGCGGATGTCTCGAGATGAGGCACCACAGTTTCTTTTAGGAGCAGATGGAGTATTGAGATGTCGTGGTCACGTCTGTGTACCTGCTGATACAGAGCTGAGGCAGAGGATATTACAGGAGGCTCCCTGTACACCTTACTCGGTACATCCAGGTACGAGTAAGATGTATCAGGATCTGAGACGTTTTATATTGGTGGGGAGGGCTGAAGCCCGATGTGGCCAGATTTGTGGCACAGTGTGCGACCTGCCAGCAGGTCAAGATCGAGCATTTCAGACCTGGAGGTGAGCTCCATCCACTTCCTGTTCCACAGAGGAAGTGGAGGACGTCACCATGGACTTTGTGACTGGACTGAGGCTGAGCCGGAGTTTTGATGTCATCTGGTACATAGTTGACAGACTGACGAAGACGGCACGTTTCATTCCTATTCGGAAAACGTGGCCGGTGAGCAGATTAGTAGAGGAGTACACTAGGCAGATAGTGAGACTCCATGGGGTACCGAGGACGATCGTCTCAGATAGAGATGGGCGATTTACCTCGAGATTCTAGCAGCAGATTCAGACTGCCCTGGGAACGAGTTTGCACTTTACTACTGCGTTCCATCCTCAAACATATGGTCAGTCGGAGAGGACACATTAAGACCCTGGAGGATATGCTGCGAGCTTGTGTGTTGGATTGGGGGCAGGTGTGGACGGATCATCTCCCACTTGTTGAGTTCTCCTACAACAACAGCTGGCATGCATCGATTGGGATGGCCCCATATGAGGCACTGTATGGTCAGAGATGTCGTACACCGTTATGTTGGGATGAGCAGAGCAGTGTTAGTGGTTTGGCACCTGATCAGATTCAGGATGATATGGCTCGAGTAGCATTGATCAGAGAGCGTATGCTGACTGCGCAGAGCCGTCAGAAGTCTTATGTTGATTAGGAGGCGTAGACCTCTAGAGTTTAGAGTTGGGGGCCCATGTGTGGCTGAGAGGTGTCTCCGATACGAGGTGTTAGGCGTTTTTGGCATTAAGGGGAAGTTGAGCCCCCGATATGTTGGGACCGTTCGAGATTCTGGATCGGGTTGGGAGCGCAACTTACAGATTAGCCTTGCCTCCGAGATTAGAGGGTGTTCACCCTGTGTTTCACGTGTCTCAGCTGAGAGAGTATATACCAGATCCGAGACACATCGTGAGTTATGATGATTTAGTGGTTGAGCCGGACCACACTTTTGTTGAGCATTCGATTGCAGTCTAGAGCGAGGTATGAGACGCCTGCGTTCGAAGGACATTCCTATGTTGAGGATACAGTGATCGAGACGAGGACCCCAGGAGGCTACATGGGAAACTGAGGATAGTATCCAGAGGAACTATCCAGAGTTCTATGCCGAGATAGGTGCACCAGTAGGATCACCGAGTATATCTTAGTACTAGCTTGGTGAGTCTTATGTGGCTTACATGCTTATACGCTATGTTGTGTTTATTTCATACTAGCTTTGATGTGATTATGATCTTATTAGATCTTGTTGTGCTAGTATGATTCTTGTTTATAGTTGGAGATGGTTCTTTCCTCCATGCTATTGTGATATGTTATGGTTTGGCTAGAGATGGTTTTCCTCTAGGCCCTGGATAGTATAGTTTGTTGCTGGAGTGGATGAGTTCATCCATGCTTATGTTTGAGGTTATAGAGAGAGTTATACCTCGGCTTGTGAGTCCGAGTGGTTTGAAGATTTTTACAAGTTTCGGGACGAAACTTGTTTTTAGGGGGGTGAGATGTGAGAGCCCTAGTCTTTTGGACCGAGATTGGACCTTAGCCGAGATTGACTTTGGCCGAGATTGGCCTTTCCGCACCCGCAGGCACGATTGCCGCCCTTGCGGGGTTTCCCCCCCTGCGCGGCTCAGGGAACCGCCCCTGCGGTTTCCGGCTGCAGCCGGTTTTGTTGACTCCTTTGACTCGTGCTTTACCTTGCCTTACTTCTTCCGTTTTACCTTGCTGAGCAAGGGTTTCATCATATTTCCAATCCAGCCTTCACGTCCTTCTTGCTTCTTCATCCCTTCCTTTGATCTTGTTCATCTTTTCCTTGGAGTTTAGCTTGAAAGTTGTGCTTTGTGGTTGATGATGATGCTAGTGATGTGTATGCTGAGCTTGGAAGCCAGCTACTGATGTGAGTGACCTCTCCCTGCAGCCTAGGATCTTCAGTAGTGGTAAGTTCTTTGCTTCTTCTCCTTCTCTTCTTCTTTGTTTCCATCTCCTTAGTTTAGGATTAGATGTTTGGACATAGGATGATGTTGGAATGTGTATGTTGTTGCATGTGTGTGACTTTGGTTGAGAGAAGACGTGAAGATCACGTGAAGACGTGAAAGAAGACTCGCGGGGATACGTTCTGCACTGTCGCCGCCCCCGCGCCTGGAAGCCGCAGGCCCTACGGAAGACGTGCCGCAGTGCCTGCGCCGTGCCTGCGTTTGCCCGCAGCCTTGTCACCGCCCCGCGGCTGAGTTCCGCCGCGCCTGCGAGTTGCTTGCTCTGCCCCTACGTCCCTTGTTTTACGCAAGTGCGTCTTGTCCCGGATCTACCTAAAGTTAGAAAGATCCTTTCCTTTCCTAGTATGAGCGGTAGTAGCATGCTAGGTAGCGGATGTTGATGAGTATGATTTAGATATGCCGGTTACGGCTTTGAAGGTTTACGAGTTGGATATGATCCTTATGGATCCCTTGGGTCTAGGTGTGACCCTTTGTGTTATAGGAGTTTGATATATATATGTATGCCTTGTATAGGCCGTGTTGTCCTCCAGTTTGGAGTGGACTGAGTTGAGGGTTGATCCAGTTGAGACGACTACGAGGTTGAGGTAAGTCTGTGGGACTTACTTAGTTTCCATTCCTTTATAGGATGTTGTGCATGAGTGATGTTTGTTATATGCTTTATAGCATGCGTTATGATGGTCACCGACCTATGGTATATTGTTTGCCCATTGTAGGGCCGTGATAACTTGCCCTTTCATCCCGCCGGGAGTCTGGGAGGTTCTCTGTAGGAAGGCCAGACCTGGTAAACGGTTCGGGCACTCCCATTCCCTTAGGGTACATGGGGTAGTGTTCCAGGCACCATTCCAGCTGGCTATTGGACCCAGAGGCGAGGGTTATCTTCCTCGTGTCACATATGTTTATATATATATATATATACGAGTTGTTTGCTGGACTTTGTAAAGATAATGAACCGGGTAAATGTGTGAAAGCATGATGATGTGTTAAGATTTCTGATGTGTGTTTGTGCTCTAGCATCTTCCTATATATGTGTATGGTTAGCTAACGGTTTTATACTGTGTTATAGATACTTTGCAGGATAGGAGAGTTGCAGAGTGATCCAGAGTGGGTGATCCGCTGAGGGCTCCGTACACTGGGGCGTTATCGGGGATATGGGTTCTTTTGTTATATAGTATGGTTTTGTTTGTACTCAGCGGTATATTGTATTACATTTTTGATATATATATATCAGTTTCATGTTTTTGTTTAATCTATCGGTGCCTTGTTGTAAGATCAGTGAAATTGTTGTCATGCTAGGGTCAGGATCCATTGTGAGATCCTAGCCCAGTAGCACTCCGAGTCCTATGGATTTTGGGGTGTTACACTAATCTCGATTCACTTTTTTAAAGCTCATCGTGTGGACTTTGTGTTGTAGTTCCTCAGTAGTATGGATCATCTTTATTGCGCTGATGTCAGGGAGGATGCAATTCCAGGGTTCTTTTAGCACCTAAGCTACCTAAAAGATGGGAAATTCAAGGTAGATACCAAAATATAGAAACTGGAAGCTTTCCGTATCAAACGACATATATGGATGTAAAAGAGGGTATGAAATGCACGAAGACATAAGGTAAAAAGTTATAATTTGACAATCAATAAAATACCCCCATACTTAAACCTTGCTCGTCCTCGAGCGAGATCATGCAACATGTATGCTTTGTATAAGAACCAATGAGTGTCTCAAACAGGAGGGTAAAAAACAACTCAAGCCATGCCATAATAGTATCAATCATAGTCAAAGGATAGATTAGAAAATCATAACCCTCTCAAACTGCTCAAAGTTAAAGTGTATGCTCTCAATCTTACCATCTATTAGGGGTATAATAATACACTCTCAAACTCAACAAACATGAATATATCTTACCAAAGGCTTGTCAAGGCGTAACGGGGATATGTGACATGGAGACGTAATGTTAGTTGGCCAAAGAGTAGGTAAAAATGGAAAATAATATCTGGGGTACCAAATCCGGAACCGAGACTACTTCAAGACATCGTTACTTCACTATATTCTTCTTAAATGATACTTCTTCATTGACTCTTTAAACACTTTTAATGTGTAGCACTTGATATCTTCTTTAGGATAATGATATGCCCTCGGATAATGAGGCCATCCGTCTATCCGGCTAGAGGACCCCGCAAGCGGCATGTCTAGCCATGGTATGAAGCTTGTCATTTTGAGTATTTTCCTTAGTCACTTCCTTTATTAATTATGTAATAAAATAAGATATATTCTTGTGTAATGTTCCCTTTTGATCTTATCTTTAAGTTTTCCCTTTTTGGGATTTTCGTTATGGACTTGTTTTGGCTTGTTGGTCCATAGGTAGGCCAACACCCTCTATATAAGGATGTGTTGACCTTCTTTGTAAAGGATGTCTAATTTGAATCCCAAGAATAGTGAAGGGAAATCCTCCTCTTTAGGCATCACTCTTCTTCCCCCTCCTCAAATATCTATCTTAGATCTAGTCTTTGATCCAAGAACTCATACTCGATGATCCTTTTGAAGGATCAACTATCCCGCTCCCGGCCACTTCGTGGATGATCCGACCTATCTTGATCGGATCGACCGTATGCTTCCGCATCCATTTCTAAAGCCCAATCAACCAAGTTCTATTGTTTGATCCGCCTCGAACAACCAAGGAGTAGTTGAAGTTTCTCCTCGATCTAGATCGCCCCCGTTTGTATCATTTGGTATCAGAGGTCCGGGATCGAGGTTAAGTTCTTTACTTTTTTCTTGATCGTTCATCATCATTCTTCATTGTTCTTGAATGTTTTTGATTGTTCTTGAATTTCTTGAATGTTCTTGAGTTTTCTTTGAATTTTCTTGAATTTCTTTGAACTTTCTTGAGTTGTTCTTCATATGTCCTCTTCTTCGTCGTGCGTCATAAATCATCATGTTGCATGACGATGATGATCCGTTTGGTTTGTATGGAGAAAAACCAAACCCAACGGCATTTGAGCCAAGAGAAGTATGACTTAGCCAAGGCAGATAATGTTGCTTTAAAGCGTGAGCTAGGAATTTTGAAGGCACAACAAAAGTTTGATGCTTTGACCCGAGAAAATGCTTCCTTGAAGCAAGAATTATAAGCTCTTTATGACCCGAGGTCTTGCCCGCAAGATGGCCGCCCCTCCCAAGGATCACAAGCGGTGGCACAACCAAGGTGTGAGTTGGTTATCACATCTTTGTGTGCCTCGGATAGCAAGGCCATCCGTCTATCCCGGCTAAGAGGATCCCGCAAGCGGCATGTCTAGTAATGACATGAAACTTGTCATTTTGAGTATTTTCCTTAGTCATTTCCCTTTATTAATTATGTAATAAAAGAAGGAATATTCTTGTGGAATGTTCCCTTTTGATCTTATCTTTTTGGTTTTCCCTTTTGGGCTTTTCGTTATGAACTTGTTTTGGCCCGTTGGCCCATAGGTAGCAACACCTCTATATAAGGATGTGTTGGCCTTCTTTGTAAATGATGTATAATTTGAATCCAAGAACAGTGAAGGGAAATCCTCCTCTTGGTTTAGGCATCACTCTTCTTTCCCCCTCCTCAAATAATCTATCTTGGATCTAGTCTTTGATCAAAGAACTCATACTCGAGAATACTTTTGAAGGATCAACTATCCCGCTCCACTTCGTGGATGATCCGACCTATCTTGATCGGATCGACCGTATGCTTCCGCATCCATTTCTAAAGCCCATCAACCAAATTCTATTGTTTGATCCGCCTCAAACGACCAAGAAGGAGTAGTTGAAGTTTCTCCTCGATCTAGATCGCCCCCGTTTGTATCAGATAAGATTTTGCTTCACTTTAGAGCCAAGACATTATTATTTTGTTGTAACAAATTTGGCGGGAACTTTGCTTCATCTCCACCAAACATGAAAATAACTTCAATAATGGAAAATATGCATCCAAACTTATGCAAATATTTCTTGAATTAACTTTCACACTTTAAGGACACCCCATACTCGATTTCTTCATTTTTTTTCTTACAAATACAACCGGATAGTTTAAAAGAGGCTATACACGGCTACAAGGCTTTTTGAGGGGAACCAAAAAAGAAATAATAAAAGCAAGAAGTGACTAATAGAAATGACACATATGTAAAGGTAGAAAAGGTCACATAGGCTTATCAAAAAGGGTCTCAATCATTTAAATATCAATGCATATAGAATCAACTATATGTGCAATTTTAAAAGAGTGTCAATCACGAGTTCTAGAATAACCAAACATGTTGGAGATCACTCAAATAATAAGAAAGAATGAACACAAGAAAATGCATGTTCGAAGGCTAGATCACTCACAAGAGTTATGTTTGGGCAACCCTAATCATCAATAATCATCCAAAAACTCATGTATAAACTATAGGAAGATGTAGAATTTCAAAGCATCATTGACAATTCAAATGTTATAGCATGACATATTCCATATCTGGAAATAACAATGATGAGAGTCGACTTATTGTTAAGTGTAATATTTTTGTATTTTGTGTTTATGAATGCATGTGGAAAGGGAAAGACTCAATAAAAGGTTTAATAACAATATGAAACGTGTGACAAGAAAGGAAAACATGATATGCGAATGTGAGTAAAACCACCTCATACTTAAACTACAAATCATCCTCAATGTACAAAAAGAAGTAAATAGAAGAAGGTACTCACAAAGCAATGTAATGCGTATGGTGGCAAGAGAGGGAAGTTGGTAGAAAGGTGAAATTTGGTAGTGGAGGCTTTGTTAAAGTCCACAGTGTAAACTGGTGAATCCATAAAATTCCTGCATAAGACACATGTAGCAACCGTCATCTAGAAAAGGAAAAACAAACCGAAGTAATTGACAAAAAGGGAAAAACTACTCTAGCCCAACGCTTGTTTTTTTTATGTCATTATCTTGAACCATGTGGACTACTTCTTAGGTAAGAATCCTTCACTACCATGAATGGAGGTGTATGTCAAGTGGGTATTAGTAGTAATGACCTTGAATACCTAAAAAAAAACAAAGGTAGACACCAAAATACACAATAGGAAGGATTTATGCCCAACATGAACACAAACCAAACCAAATGAGGTATGATAATTCATGCAAAATATAACATAAAATACGTATGTTTTGGACTTATCATGCAACCTCTAGGTGTGAGAATGTATGCACTACATGCGAGGACGGATAAGTCATGATACCCACAAACTAGATGATTCCTTGAAGAGTGATGACCCAAATTCATGGTCAAACCCTTTTAAAGACGGAGAATTCCCATACATGGACGTAGTATCATACAAGAGGAAAGCTAAATAAAGGAATCTCACTCCAATGAGCAAGAGAGGTAAGAAGAGAACAAGCATTATCTTTAGGAGATAGAAATTATACAGGGGTTAAAATATCCAAATTTATGTTCAACTGAAGAAGTCATATGGGACGTTCAAGAGGCTTATGTGTGCATGCTAAGAAGGAAATTTTTCGAACATGGATACTTTTATCTTAACTCAAGAAACACTCTTTTAGACTATTTGATTATTTTTTATATTTTGGACGTTTTAATGTAATTTAAGTCTATTTAAGTTAGTTTATTTTCTTATATTCCAACCTTTAATTGGATTATAATAAGGTGTTAACAACGCCACCGACCAGACATCCAATACTGTTACAACAAAGATTTCCTATTTATTGCAGAGCACGCTAGTTGCGAAGGCAACTAAACACGAGGATGTGTGCTGGACTTAACCCAACACCTTACGGCACGAGTTGGCAACACACCACACAATTTTGGATTTTTGGCATGAAATTAATTGATTGTTTTGCTTTTTATTTTTTTATCCGTACATAATTAATGGAGAAGAGTGAGAAATAATATTGCTAGTATAAAGCTTGGTTTATTTTTGGATGCGTGTCATTTTATTGAGATTACGGTGTACAAACATTCACAAGTCTGCTCCTATTGATCTATGTTCTTAGTTCCTTGATTGTGTTAGGTTGTATAAGGGAGGGTTTGTTGACTTTCTTCACATGTTTTGATCAATAGTAATCAAGCTAGAAGTATGATAAATTTCAATAAAATCATTTCATATTTTGACATTGCTATATTTCATAAATATCAAGATATCACTTGAATACAATTGTTTATATCTTTTGTGTAATAAATTTATATATATTTATTAAAAATAACGAACAATCGAAAGTTTTATTTTTCCATTAATAGCTTTCGGTGGATTTCATGATTCCATCCATTTAATGCCTATTTTTTGACATTTATTGTTGGAACCTACATAAATTAACAAATCAAAGAAACCACAAGTTAGTTTATGATCATTACAAAACTATAGTATAAATAATTAGTCGATAAAAACACATAGTTGAAACGAAATATAGCATGCCTAGACGTTATATGATACGTATAGATAAGTATACCTGTAATGAAGAATATTAACACCCTTCGCAACCAGGCCCACCTATGACATAGCCGTTGGTACCTACATATATGCTCAAAATAATGATAAATCAAAAATGAAATTAACGATGATGGTAAAAATATTTCTGACTTGATTGAGCAATGTATGAAAACACGCATGAGACACAATATTTCACATGTACACAACTATAATATTTATCGGTAAACATATGTAATTTCGTAACACTTTTATAAATGTAAGGTATTATTAGATACATATTAAGACTCAACCTTAGTCGATGGAAATGACTATAATTAATTTTTAGGAGTTTGAAATTATTGATTTGATCTTTCGAGAAAAATATATTTTTGTTATAATATACATGCATGATATATTTGTGTGTGTGCATTTTGTATTATTCATTTATAGTATTATTAGAAAGTGATAAATTTAAAAAATATTGAGAAAATAATGTATTATATGTTATCAAGGTTAGATGGATCTATTGATTGATATAAGTACCTGCCGCGGACAAAATCAAGGAGGACGATGCCATCGTTGATGCATTTAGTAGTGCAAGTTGACTCACATGAATCTGTTACATATATCTTCAAGCACTTTTGTATGCATGTCACATAACATTCATCATAACCTGTTAATTAGTGTTAAGTTATATCATTACTTATGATACAATAAGTTTGTTATGAGAAAAGAATTATATGATCTATTTTTGTGGTATAAACTCTTTTTTTTTATATCTTGGAAATTGCATGATATAACAATTAAAAAAAATGTAGAGAATTATGGAGCTTATGATAGTGATTGCAATCCACTCCCTTATTTGAGGTTATTTTTTACACTTTAAATTTGAATAATTTTTAAAATTTAATCAACTAACATATAAATCGTAAATTGATGAATTTGATGAAAGAGAAGCGAAATAAACAAAAAAGAGAATAAGAAGTTTTATATGTACCACTAGAGGTGACCAAATGCACTGTCATAGTCATGACAACCAAGAAAACTAGAACCATCATGACTCGTGTATTTCCTTGCATTTTAGTTATGACTAAAAAGTTGAATTTGATTTTCACTTTTAATTTATTTGAGGTACGTTGTTTGGTGTTTTCTTGAAGATATGGATCTTTACTAGTATGCATTTATAACTAGATGTATGCTTGTATTATTTTTATGATCAAAATATTATCACTGTAATTGGTAAAATATATTTTGATTCAAATGTATTACGTTTTGAAAAATATATGTATTACATTAGGTTTATAGTTACACTAAATATGGACAAAAGTGATTTATTACATAATACATAAGATATGTTTAAATTTGATAATTAAAAATACGAATCACTTTTGTGTATTGGGTCTCTTTACATATTTATTTCTACTTTTGGGGATTTGAACTTTTATTGTTGGCAGGAATTTAATTTATCAAATGGTTGAATCTACTTTTGATTCTTTTTTATGATACCAATATTTTTAATGGGGTCATGTAGGTATGATTCAAATTCATTATCCCAAATTATAATATATAATAGGTCGAGTTATATTAGGTTCAAATGTAGCAAGTTACACAGATTTTGACAGGTTCTTGTTTAATAGAACATATTGAAGGAACCAACCTTGTCCCCCAAATTATTCGTTGTTTAGTAAATTGTTTTTCGTACACTTGTACTAATGATGTCCAAGATTTTATGTTGTATTGAATTTTTTTTTTTGGATATTTCTCATAATCAATTTTTTTTTCCCAAACTTTCACTCAAATTATATTAACGAATTCTGAATTTAATTTTTATCTGGTATATACATCGATAAGAGCTCTAGCGGTAGTGACGAAGTGATGTCCAACAATCACGGGGTTGTTGGTACCTACATCAACTACAACAAAATTTACTAGCAACTCATTCTTGTCAATCTTTACAACAATGTTCTCTAGAATCCCAACAAGTTTAATAGTAGAATTGTCCTTTAAAATAAGATTGAATTTCACGAGACAGGTTCACCGAGCTTAAAATCATTGCACATCTTCAGTGAAATTACGCTCACACTAGCTCCAAGGTCACAAAGGCAAGAGTGTTCTACGCCACGAAGGTCAAAGGGATGCTAAAGCATCTTGGATCGTCCTTATTGGTGACATCTTCTGGATAAATAGGCGATGTATTCCTTAGTGACATCGAATGAACCTTCAAAGTTCCCAAACTTCTTCTTTGATAACAAGTCCTTCATAAACTTGGAGTATTTTGGCATTTGTTTCATTGCCACAATAAGTAGGATCTCCAAGTATAACTTGTTCATCTTTTCAAGGAACTTGTCAAAATCTTCATCTATCTTCTTCCTCTTATGAGCCCGAGGAAAAGGAAGTGGAGGCTTATTGTAACACCCTAAAATTTACAAACCTGTAATGTCACGGGTTAAGAACTCACAATGGGTCCCGACTCTATCTTGACAACAATTTCATTGAATCTAACAACAAGGCACAAATGTAATTCAAAAACAATGGAAAACATATTACAATAATAATGTCATGAATGCAACAAGAGACAACCTTGTACACAACAACTACTAACGTCCTAAGACAAAAGCCCTAATATATGAATGCAACAAGTGAAAAGAAAACACCCAATCTATATATGTGTACGTAGACCCGGCTGACCATCCACTCCGATCACCCTGCAACTTTATTATCCTACAAGAAATCTAACAACATAACGGTATAAGCCGTTAGCTAACTATTCGAGGTATCAGATAGTATTCTATAGCACAAACACACATAAATGCAGATATTAAACAAAACAACATGCTCACACTAAAACCGTATTATTATCTTTATTTAGGTGATTCAATTCTATTTGTTCAACTTATTTTGTGGCACGAAGGCCTCCCGTGTAACGCCCCAAAAAGCGGGATAGGTGTCACAACGCCAAGAGCCCGAAAAAGGACTCCCTTAGACTATATAAAACAATAAAAGGATAATAATATTGCAACACACCACAAGAATAACATGCCAACAAGGAAGATCAAAAGAAACCAAAAGACATCACCACAAAGGTTCCAAACCCGCAATAACAAATGACCATGAATGGTCAAACTTGGGTAAACAATACTCAGAACTCAGAAGCGTGAACCAACCCCAAAAAATAATAAAACGGAAATTGGAATAAGTTCTTTAGATACTAACCACCCCAAGTTCAATAAACACGACTCTCACTAGGGTTCTAGACATCCATGCTTCTGAACCGATCTTTTACCAGATTATGTCCAAAAACATAATCAACCCACCGTAGTGGGGTTAGAATTCCACATAGACTAAGCCGATACATAAGTAGGATAATATATATGATCAAGATATATGAATAGAATACATGGCATGACATGATCTTAGAATTATAGAAGTAATTAAAATAACATCATGTAACTTAATCATCATCAATCTCAAAAGATCATATCAAATATTCATAAGTCATGTAAATGATTCATTCTTCATAATCCAAAACTCATAATCCAACTCAATATCTCATAAACTATGTCAAATGCTCATAATCCAACTCAACATCTCATAAACTATGTCAAACACTCATAATCCAACTCAATAACTCATAAACTATGTCAACTACTCATAATCCAACTCAATATCTCATAAACTGTGTCAAATACTCATAATTCATTCAATATCTCATAAACTATGTCAAATACGCATAATTCAACTCAATAACTCATAAACTATGTCAACTACTCATAATCCAACTCAACCGGTATAACATATCCAAAGGTCAATCGATCGAAATGGGGTAACAAGGTATATCTTTGCCTCTTCCTCCAATCATCATAAGAACAATCCAAATCACAATATCAAAACATGCTCGATCAATATTTATTTCAAAACTGTTTTCAAAAAACAATTGTAAAGTGCTAATTTAGCGAATGTTCAAACCTATTTCTTGAACACGAAGGTACCTCTTAAACCCCTACCACAGGATGAACATACTAAACACAGATCAAGTAAATCTTCGCTATCCACTAAGGTCGGGCACAACCATCGGCCCGCTCAAACCATGTAATCATGGTCCGCCCTAACCGAGGAGTGAATAAGAATAATGAAAACGATATCACCGACAACAATGTCGTCATGGTCATAGACCACATATATAACAAGGGCAATTGCACGCTATGATCATAGACCCCCCCCCACCCACCCACCCACACACACACACATGGTGGGTACTATAGGGGATATATATATATATAAAATGGCAAAAGCCGATTACGTCAAAGACCAAGTCATCTCAAATCCTCAATATCCTAACCGGTTCCTTGTCTAAAATATTTTGATAAAGACTTCTTTAACTAATTACAATCAATTATCATCTAATCACAAGGCTTCGTAAACCGACTCCTTTAAATCATACCATACCCATAACTCAAAAGTAATATCATGCATTCCTCATGGACTCCAAGATCATTCATCTCTAGCTAGCATATATAACATATATATTTATATGCTTATCATGCCAAAACATAATTTAAAACATCTCAGTTATACATGCAATATCATGAAAGCTTAAACTTAATCATGCTCATCATGCCAAATCATAATATTAAACATACCAATCATACATGCAATATCATGAAGGCTTAAACTTAATCATGCTCGTCATGAGAAATCATAATTTAGAAGATCCGAATCATACATGCAATATCATGAAGGCTTATACTTAATCATGCTCGATCATATACAAAAAGCTCACAAGTACTTGCCTCGAGAATCATGTAATGGATTTTAAGCCAAATCAACAACGTCAACCAATCCCGTCATACAACCTAAGCAAGTAAAAGATCACACAATCAACACACATCTATTTTCTATAAAATCACAACACCGTCTAATAGGTGTAGAAGTGACTTACGTAATTCCAACTCGAGTTCGGGTTCCACTTCTCCAGGGTTTTCCAAAACCCGTTATCCAAATCGAGTACGAAACCTAGAATATCCAACTAGGCATATTACGTTCCAAAAATTCCAACTCATACTTTAATATGCAATTATTCACTTCCAAGAGTTTCAAGAGCACTAACGTACCGTCAAAAGACGAAAGCCGATCGACGGTTGTTGAACTTCGACTTGCTAGACCTTTCCCAAAGCCGTTTTTGAACCTAGACCAACATAACTAAACAAGTTTAGCAAAGATAAATTTGTGTCTTAATTTGCAATATAAATAAGTATGGGTTGGATTTTGTAATTAAAATAAGGTTATAATTCATAAATATATTTTTGGGTACTTTGCAAAAACTGAAAACTTGGTCCATTTCTATAAAACAAAAACTTTGGGCCAATTTCTGCAATAAACTCAACAACGAGAAAAAAAATGCAAAAATATGAAATATGGGACTCAAACCGTAAATAGAAAGTTGGGCCAAAATTTGTAATTATTTAACCAAGGCATTATTGCAACAATTGAAAACATGGGCCATAAATGTAATTATAAAGTTGGAGGAAAGTTGTAATTATATCTAACAATCGAGGGTCCGATTGTAAATAGGGAAGAAGATTTCGGCGGGGCTTTTGGCGATCTTCCTGGCGACTCAGGCGGCGGCAAGGGGCGGTAATGGTGCTCCTCCACGGCCCAAGGCGAGGCGAGCCTGCTGGTTCCAAGTCTTCACTGTGGGATTAACACCACATGACCTAAAGAACATCCTACCCTTATCACGTTTCTTGGCCTTCTATTTTGCTAAGTCCTTTTGATCTATGTACACATGTGTTTGACGTAGTAGCTTAAACTTGAATTTCTCATGATTATTAGGCCATAGTAGTATTGATGATGAACCTGAAATTCTTGTAAAGTATGATTATCCTTTTTATGCCTATTTCATTTGACCTTAATTGAAATATATCTTTGGCTATGAAACTGCACTATTAAGGGTAATCATAATTAGAAGTACTACACGTTTTTGTCTTTGTTTTGCATCTATAAATCATGTTACATTTGTCCTAGATTTAATTATTGCTCCGCAACAAGCAAGGATAAGTATGGGTATTTTGATAACATGATTTATCGACCTATTTTAGTCATGCATTTAGGTAGATTTTCCCTTTCCGCATTATTGTTTTAGCCTTAGTTTGTGCCATTTATGCTTGTTTAGTTCTACTTTGCAAGAATAGATGTCTACACACACTATTTGTGGCTTTGTAGGTGATTTGGCACATTATGGAGCTAAAACGATGTATTTGAGGATCAAACCTCGAAGTGGATGCATTGGAGCGAGCATACGTGCACGGGAAATGGCTAGGAATAAAGCTAAAGACATGAAGAATGACTAAGGAAACATATCGGGCAAAATCCATAGATCTCGGACCGAGATTTGGCTACTGTTTTCTATCTCGATCGGTATCTCGGTCGAGATTTACACAGTTTAGACCGAGGTTTTCCCATACGCTGAAAAAACTGAATTCAGATCCAAAATCTCGGGCCCGACAGAGCCAATCTCGGCGAGATTTTGCATGTACTAGACCGATATTTGTGTATTTCGACCGATATTCTTCCCTGAGCGTCATATTTCGTTTACGGACTTTTTTCCTTTTTTGGCCCAATATCTTTTTAGTTAGGTTTTGTGTATAAAAGGAAGCTCTGGATTCATCCAGAGGTATGTTCAATTTGGCTGGGAGTCGCCCAGAAGTTACCTTAGAGGGGGGGAGCCGTCTCCTATCCCTCCATCTTCTTCAACCTTTGTTCTTCACAGTTTAGATTAGTTTAGATTAAAGATTTGCACTTTCACATTCAGATTTGTTTAGAAGACATTGTTGATTCGAGATTTGGCAAGATTGCAAGTTTTCATTCATTCAAAGTTTTGTTTTCTTTCGCTTTTTATGCGTTCATTGTTTTTTCTTGGTTGTAGATATTGATATGATTGTTATTGGCTAGAGAACTTTTTGGTTCCAAGGTAAATAGAGATATGTTTATGCCTTGGATGACGATGGATTAATTGTGCCCTATAATTGTTTTGAATTGCTTTAAATCCTGTGGAATGGTTTGGATTTAGTCAAGTTTATGAACTTTCAGAACTAGCAAACTATGTTGAAATTGATTCATAATTGTGATATTCCTTCTTAGATACATAAGAGAACTAATCCTAGGTAATAAAGGCTTAACCTTTATTGGATAGAATGTGTCATTATTCATTCCTTAAGGCAAGCAATACCCGAGACGTAATTGTAAAGAGTTATTTGATCCTTAATTAAGTAATAAAGTTTGTATACTATTTCCCCTCTTAACCTTGAAAGCAATACATAATTAGGATATGAAATTAGGTGTTCTTGAAACGTAACTATAATAGAACATCAGTTGAGAAACATTCATCCCGATATGCTTTTCAATCATAAATGCTTTGTAAGATTATTTTGAGTCCATGTGTATAAACAATGATCTTGAATCCTTGAAATCCATTTTCTTCCCTTTAATTTGATTCTCTTTTATTTGTTTTGCTTTTAGAAAATTGCTCTTGATTGAAGGAGAAATTCAATTGAGAGTAAACCAAAACCTTTTCCAAAATCTTCGACTTCTTTCCCTTATCTTTTCCAACCCCCTTTCTTATTCTAAATCTATACTATATTCAGTCATTGTTGCAGATTAATCCTCCCAGTCCCTGTGTTCGACCCTGGAATACTTGTCCTACTTCATACGATCCATACAATGTGGGTTCGTTGCTGTTTAGGGAAATTATTTACAGGTTATAAATTTAAAATTATCCCTTCCTTAATTTACTAACTTGTGAGTTTTCTATCATTATTGATAGGGATTTATAGGGGTGTAAAACCAGCGAACAATGTGTTTGTTTACTACGTAAGTTTATCAAAATTTTGAGACTTACCTAGTAAAGAATTGTTTAATCCTTAGGTAGAGAAGCCAATTTGTGCCGAATTTTCGTCCTTGTTGCCTTGAGACTTACCCGTTAATAGGTGGTTTGGATTGAAATTAGATGATCTTGAGACCTCCCTCGTAATAGATCATCATTGATGTAACATCCATCCTGTAAGAGCCTTAGTCTTTCGGACCGAGATTGGACCTTAGCCGAGATTGACTTTGGCTGAGTTTAGCCTTTCCGCACCCGCGGGCATGATTGCCGCCCCTGCGGCTCAGGGAACCGCCCTGCGGTTTCCGGCGGCTGCAGCCCGGTTTTGTTGACTCTCTTGACCCGTGCTATACATTTCCCTTACTTCTTTCCTTTCCTTGCTGAGCAAGGGCTACCTTTCTTCACTTCTCCTTTCCAGCCCCTACGTCCTCCTTGCTTCTCCTTCACCCTTCTTGATCTTGTTCTTGTTCTCTCTTGAGTTTGGTAGAGTTGTGTGGCTTGATGTTGATGTTGATGATGGATGTGTGTATGCTGAGCTTGGAGGCCGCTTTTGAGGTGTGTGATCTCCCCCTGCAGCCTAGGACCACAAGAGTGGTAAGTGTTCTTCCTTCTCCTTCTTTCTTTCCTTGATTCCATCCTCTTAGCTTAGGTTTAGATGTTTGGGATGTAGATTAGTATTAGAATGTGTATGTATATGTATGTGTGTGGTTTTTGGATGAGAGAAGACGTGGTTTGATCACGTGAAGAGCCGAAGAGAAGCTGCGGGATCACGTTCTGCACAGACGCCGCCCCCGCGCCTAGAAGTCGCCGCCCCTGCGGAAGTCGTACCGCAGCGCCAGCGTCAGTGCCTTGCCTGCGTCCTTTGTCACCGCGCCTGCGGGTTGACTGCTCCACCCCCGCGTCTCTTGTGTCACGCAGGTGCGTCTTGTTCCGGATCTACCTAGAGTTAGGTAGATCCTTTCCTTTCCTAGTATGAGCGGGTTAGTAGCATGTTAGGCCTGTGTGTGAGGATAGAATGATGAGGATGTGATATATTTGTATGCCGGTCATGGCTTTGAGGTTTATGAGTTAGGATACGATCCTTATGGATCCCTTGGGTCTAGGTGTGACCCCTATGTTAGATATGAGTTTGATATATGTTGTGATGCCTTGTTTAGGCAGTGTTGATCTCCAGAGTTGGAGCTGTTTGGATTTGAGACTTCGAGGTTGAGGTAAGTCCATAGGACTTACTTAGCTACCATCCTTATATTGGATGTGTGCATGAGTGGTGTATGTGTTATCTTCTTTATAGCATGAGATATGATGATTACCGACCTATGGTATAGTGATTGCCCATTGTAGGGCTTGACAGTTGTCCCTTTCATCCCTTTGGAGTCTGGGCGGTTCTCTGTGGTTGGGTCAGACTTGGTAAACGGTTGGCCACTCTTCATTCCCTCAGGGTCCACGGGTGAGTGTGACTAGGGACCACTCCAGCTGCTATGAGCACCCAGAGGCGAGGGTTATATTTCTCGTGTCACATATATATATATATACACGCTTGAGTAACTGGACGTTATTAAGATAATAAACCGGGTAAATGTGTGATAGCATGTTGATGTGTTTACTATTCATTGGTGTGTGATTGTGTTGATGCATCTTCTTATATATGTTTATGGTTAGCTAACGGTTTTATACCGTGTTGTAGCTCCTTTGTAGGTTAGGAGAGCTGCAGAGTGATCTGCTGAGGGTTCCGTACACTGGGCGTTATCGTGGGATTTTGGGTTATCATTATTGTACGGATTTCTGTTTGACTTTGTACTCAACAGTACTCTGTATCATCCTTTTGATATGTATATATATATATATATATATATATATATATATATATATATATATATCAGTTTTATGTTTTGTTTTAATCTATTGGTGCCTTGTTGTAAGATTCAGTGAATTTGTTGTCAGGCTAGGATCAGGATCCATTGTGAGATCCTAGCCCAGTAGCACTCCGAGTCCTACGGATTTGGGGTGTTACACATCCTTTTAACAATCTTTCCAACCCAATTGCAAGTTAACTTGAGTCCAATACCATAACCGATGATCATGAGACCTTGGAATCTATCTTTTTCCGATAATTTGATACAATCTTGTTGTTTGTGCTTGTTAGTTTACTGTTTTGATTTAAGTTGATCTTTGACCAATAACAAACAAAAACTCAACTAAAACATGGACTTTCTAACCCTTCTCCCTCCCTCTCTTTTCTTATCTTAGACTTACACTTTTCTCGATCAAATTGCAAATCGTTCACCATAGTCCTTGTGTTCGACCTCATAATACTTATCATACTACGTAATGACCCATACAATGTGGGTTCACTAGTAGTTTTTGATATTTATTACGAGGAATATGAATTTTAAAACTAAGCACTCATTTTGGAGCGAATAAGTTTTTGGCGTCGTTGTCGGGGATTTTCTTTAGTTTGATTTGCATATTGATTAATTATAGTCTAGGTCATTATTGTACTATTAATCTTGTTGTTACTAGACAAGATTAATAGAAATTTCTAACGGAACAAGGGACCTAATTACCACCCACTCATCAACTGGGACAAAGTCTGTAAACCAAGGTCTCTAGGAGGTACATGAATAAGGAGAGCTGAAGACATGAACAAAGTGTTGCTAATGAAGCTCTTATGAATGCTAATGACCGAACTAGAAAATATTTGGGTTAAAATAATAGAAGAAAAATATCTAAGATAGATGGGTTATTGATAAACCATTACAGAACCAAAGACCTAATTAACCCCACAATATAATTAGTGGCTTCCTACATCTATGTAAACAAATGGGACATGCATCAGATAGATCAACTATGCAACACCCTAGCTACAAAATGACATCGTCAACAAAATTAGAAATTACAACCTCCCCAAAAACGTCATAAGAGACAAAATATAATGGGTTGCAGACGATGATGGATGGTACTCCACAAAATCTGCGATGGAAATGATCCAAAAGCATAAAACTAGAAGAAAAACAATAGTCTTGTTTATAAATATCATGGATATGTGAGATAAACATCATGCCCAAAGTCAACAACTTTCTCTAGAAGATGATCATGGACGGTCTACCAACAAAGTAAAACCTCGATAAACAAAATCCCAATTGTAATGAATTGTGATTTCTATAACCAGGTCGCTGACCAAATCATTATGGATACCCTATGAATGCTAAAAGAGGAATTCTTTCCCAATAGAATTGAGATTGTTAGTAATGATATGGTGGAACATATGGTTAGCTAGAAACCAAATCATTTTCAACAAGAAAAAAGCACCGCCCAACATGAAACATATCGCTATAAAACAAATAAACGACTAGGAAGTGGCTAACACAAACATAACTAATTAGAAAACTAAGCAACCTAAAACTAGAAGAAAAACAACAAATATCAAATGACAACCCAAAGAAGGTTTTGCTAAACTAAACTTTGATGCCTCCATGAACTCACATAATCAATATGCCTATGAGTTCATAACTCGAAACAAAATGGATGCTCCTATGACTGTAGGCAAAGGGAGATGCAATGCTAACTCCGTTCTAAAGGCAAATGCTCTTGCACTTCGAGAGGGCCTTCAAAAGGCCATAAGTATAGTTGTTACTTCCATATAGATTGAATGAGATAACATGTTACTCATTAACTCGATCAATCAGATATGGAAGCCTCCATGGGAGCTGGATATGATTATCTCAGATATTTCGTCCTCCATCTCGAGATTCAACCAATTCAGTATCCGTCACATATATAGGGAAATCAACGTTGTCGCTGATAGTCTCGCAAGGCATGTACATCATTCACACACATGACACGGAGCCCTACCAGTCAATGTTGAAGACCTCATTCGCAAGGATGCTTTAGGACGGTTGATTTCAAGAAACTGACCCTCCTATATCCCTTACCTAATGTTACCTTGTATTAAAAAAAGAGATATTTGACAAACGGATGAAACGATATTGCCAATTAAAGTAAGTCTTGTTTATAAATAAAACGATATTACAAACTAATGTAAGTCTCATTTAATGTGATATATTTAACAAATGAACTAAACGATATTGCAAACTAAGATAAGTCTCGTTTATAAATGAAACGATATTGCAAACTAATATAAGTCTCGTTTATAAACGAAACGATATTACAAGCTAATATAAGTCTCGTTAAGTATGAGATATTTAACAAACAAATGAAGCAATATTACAAAGTAAATAAGTATCGTTTATAAATGAAACGATACTACAAACTAATATATGTCTTGTTCAATATGAGATATCATATTTAACAAATGATGAAACAATGTTGCAAAATAATGTAACTCACATTTATAAATCAAACGATATTTCAAACTAATACAAGTCTCTTTTAATATGAGATATTTAACAAACAAATGAAACGGTAGTGTAAACCAATGTAAGTCTCGTTTATAAATTAAACGATATTTTAAACTAATATGAGTCTCATTTATAAATGAAACGATATTGCAAACTAATGTAAGTCTCGTTTATTATGAGCCATTTATCAAACGAATGAAACGATATTGCAAACTAATATAATTCTCGTTTATAAATGAAACAATATTGCAAATTAATATGGAGTATAAGTCTCGTTTGTGATAAGGAGGAAAAACATACTTGTATTATCCAAATTAAACATATCTAGATCAAATGACTTAGTCGGATATCCAAATTAAACAGATCGGTCAATATACGGATCGACTTATAGTCAACTTCAATAAAAACGGATTTGGTTAAAATCATTCGGATCTCCAATCATATTCGTAGATAATTATCCGATCCGGATAAAAGTTGATTTGGAAACCTATGTCATGTTTTAGAATTCGGAATAAACGGATAATTAACCTTATATTTTATATACAAATGGATCCAGTAAAACCAAATTTACCGGACAAATTGTCGACCCAAAACCGGCTCGAATCAAGATGCTAAGCAATCAAACTGGTTTTGACCCAACCCGAACATAATTGGTCCGACTTAGAACCCGATTGACCCGCCTCAATTGGCATCGCTACCCGAATGGCCGAATCCATTAAAACCCAAAGTAAACTGGCCCAAAATGACCCGATAACCAAACTAAACCGATCCGTTATGAACCGAAAACCGAGGTTATCCGTTAACCCGTTTCATTCCGAACAATCGATATTCAGCTCAAATCGACCCAAAATAAACCGCTTAATAACCAAGTATATTTTTTTTACCTAACCCGATTCCAACTCGAGTCTGTTGTGACCCGACTCGAACCCACCGAGTATATGATTCACAGACATCGGACAAGGAACATTGTCTGAACTAGTGAGAAGAACTTTAATGTTTAATAGTAGTAGTATATAGATGAGTAGACAAACTTCATTTGGACGAGTTAAAAATGTGAACCTTAACAATAATTTGTTTCCGAAAGGCTTTTAAAGCATAAAATAAATCTACTAGTCGAATATATACGTCTCTTGGTAGAATTTTGCCTTGTTGTCCTAACCTTTCAAATCTTTTTATTTTTCGATGGAAACCTTCCGATTATAGTTGCATAAAGAATTGTAATATGCTTAATTATATTCTAGAATATTCGATTCTGTGACGTCATCGCTCCACCAGTAACAGGACAGAAGTGTAATAATCTCAAATTTGGAGGGTTTTTCTAATATAGAGGGCAACTCGTATAAATAACACAGACCACGCTCCAATTGGGCCACATTCCAAGTATTCGGGTCTCATTTGTTGTCGTCTGTGAGAGTAGGTTTCGAGAGCAAATCCTCTCGCCGTCCTTCTCTCCAGATCTGTAGCCTCCAATTTTCCGAGCTTTTTCCGTTCTCCTCCCATGGCAGTCTACGAAAACTCTAGGCAATCTTTGATCCCCAGCTTCCTCTACTCTTCGAAGAGTTTAAACCTAGGGCTCAACCAACTGGTCCATCATGAATCAAGCGCTACCATGTCGTTGACTGCTTCGGATACCGGGATCTCTAAGTCTAGCAGCTTCGTTATCCCCGCTCCTAAGGAGCCGAGCAAGAAGATCGCCATGTACTCTCCCGAGTTCTACGCTGCCTGTACGGCTGGTGGAATATTCAGTTGTGGTCTTACTCACATGGCTGTCACTCCTCTTGACCTCGTCAAATGTAATATGCAGGTTAGTTGATCTGCTGCCCATTTTATTATTCTATTTTTTAATAAAAAATCTGAAGATCTCGGTTCATTCGTTGCTCGTTGAAGTAGAGGCGGTTGATCGAGTTTTAATTTATTGGATCTGTGATTTTGCTAGTCCATTTCCAGGATCTATGTTATATAATGAGTTGTTTTCCTTTTGATCATGCAGACTCTGATTTTATACTGTGTACCATTATTTTCACGATTGATGAACTTTACCTACTGCGAGTTTTGCTTTGAATCGTTTGATCTTACCTTGAGATGTATTGACGTTAACATCGGCATAAGTTTGACTGGTTTTGTGTGATTTTCGTTTTCGCGGGTCTATTTTGTCAATTAAATTTCATGCTCCAATTATGGTTTCAGCTTGGTGTACACTCGTCACAGATTTTAACGTGATAGAAGAATAGTATGAGAATGGTTATGCTATAAATGTTTTTTGTTATTCAAGTTGAGCCGTGGATGCTCGGTGTTCTGAATTGAAACCATTGATCTGTGACTGGATCCGTTTCATGTCAGAATTGAAACGTTTGTTTGTGTTGGTTGAGTTCTTCGGATTTTTCACTCTATCTGCTCTTTAGTGCTGTTTTTGTTAGTTGTGAAATAATAGTACCTGAGGTCCTTGAACATGGAATTCATAGACTATAAATTGATTACAGATTGATCCTGCAAAATACAAAAGCATCTCCTCGGGTTTCGGTGTCCTTCTAAAGGAGCAAGGACCTAGAGGCTTTTTCAGGGGTTGGGTGCCAACGCTTCTCGGATACAGTGCTCAGGGTGCTTGCAAATTCGGATTCTATGAGTTCTTTAAGAAGTATTACTCTGATCTTGCTGGACCTGAGAATGCAGCAAAGTACAAGACTTTAATCTACCTCGCAGGGTCAGCATCAGCTGAAGTGATTGCCGATATTGCCCTTTGCCCCTTTGAGGCAGTTAAGGTCCGGGTCCAAACACAACCTGGCTTTGCCAGAGGTTTGTCTGATGGATTCCCCAAGTTTGTGAAGTCTGAAGGAGCTCTTGGGTATGCTTATCAATTTTCCTCTTTTATAGTTGTGTTTGCTTCTCAGCCATCATAGCTGTCTTTGCTTTGTTAAATGTGCTCTTGAGGTGACCTATCTCATTTAGATTTCTCTGTTTGGTTGTTTCTAATTTTTCAGGTTGTACAAGGGTCTAGTTCCTCTTTGGGGACGCCAGATTCCTTGTAAGTTGACTACTTCATCTACTCTTTTTCTATGGTAAACGCTCAGCTGGTTTGTTTTGGCAGAATAGTAGGTAGATGGCTATATTGATTTTTGGGCTTGGGATTTGTGAGTTTTTGCTACAAATGATTTGAGCCAAACCTAGACACTAGCCATCTTAAAGTTCCCCTTGGAGAAAATCAATCTTCGTGTGATGTTCTAAAACTCACGGGTGTGATTCGTGTGAATTGCATGCGGGGATGCACATGGGGTGCAATCAGGGATCACTTACTAGGTTGAGATAATAATACCTCCCAAAAGGTTAATCCCAGTCAAGTTTTACTGTCGACGTGAGAAACCTCATGTGATTGCCCCTTACTAGATGTTTTTATTTTCTGTTCAGTCTTCAACTATACACAAATTTATTTAGTACTCGTCACTTATGAACATGTATTGCGCTTCAGACACAATGATGAAGTTTGCATCATTTGAGATGATTGTGGAGTCAATCTACAAGCACGCTATCCCACAACCCAAGGACCAGTGTAGCAAACAATTGCAACTTGGTGTGAGTTTTGCTGGTGGATACATTGCCGGTGTGTTTTGTGCTATTGTATCACATCCTGCTGATAATCTCGTGTCCTTCCTCAACAATGCAAAGGGAGCCACAGTTGGTGACGTAAGTAGACACTTTCTGATATTGAATGTTTGATCGTAAAACAATACATCTTTAATGAGTAATGACATGGCATAATACTATATTCAGGCTGTGAAGAAGATTGGTTTGATGGGTCTATTTACTCGGGGTCTTCCTCTACGTATTGTCATGATCGGTACTCTAACCGGAGCACAATGGGGTATCTATGATGCATTCAAGGTTTTCGTGGGACTGTAAGTTCTTGTTCTCTCTACTTTGTCTTTGTGATGAGCTAAATGGCCGTATGCTTATGTAATTGAACGGCTTTGATTTGTTTTTCAGGCCGACAACAGGCGGTGTCACTCCGGCTCCAGATGCTGTGCCAGCCAAAGCGTAATTGCTTGAATTCAAAACGAACTAATTAGGCAAATAACAAACAAATGATCGATTGATCACCGGTAGGTGCGGATGTTTATTTTGAGTTTGATACTTAGAGAATATCATCATTGTTTCATCAAGAGAAATTCTTGAACCGTGTAAAACAGAGGGTTGCTCTGTTTCTTTTTGTTTGGCCAACTTGCGAGCAACATGATTTCACTATTGTGGGGGTTTTAATTAGACTTCTGTGGTGTGATTTGTCAATGAAATATTTTTTTATGGATGGCTCACATTTGGTAGTTCCAGTCTTAATTGATATCATTTGGTATAGGTATGGGCACGGTTCAAACCGAACCGCGGCGGTTTAGGTTTGGCCGGTTCGTCGGTTTAGATTTCGGTTTGTGTTTTCCGGAAACCTAAACTGGCGGTTCAAACTACCGGTTTGGGCCTCCGGCCTTTTTTTTTTAAGTATTTTTTTTTTTAAAAAAAAGCCCATCTTATCATAATAAAAATAACCCTATCCACAAGTTATCATAATTTCCTATAAATACCCATTCTTTCTTCTTCTAAAAATCACACAATCTACAACTCATCTTTTCTACTCTCCTAATCTCGAATTCTCGATTCCTCGTAATGGCAAACCCAAGTGATCAAATTCCCTCTTCTAAATACTTTCCTAGCACCTAAGAGAGCGAAACACAAATGCTCGACAATCCCGATGTTACCGAAGTTCCACGAAGAAGCCTCCCCCTCCGAAAAAGCTTACATCCAAAATATTTACGAAGCATTACACCAAGGGGGAGCCGGTGAACGAGTATTGTCAAGTGGCATGCAACTATTGCCCGAAGGTGTACAAGTGGAAGAGCGGCTACGGGACATTACAAACTCATGGCAAACGTCCATCCGGAGAAGCTCGGGATTTCACGGGAACAAACACAATTGTCCCACGGATTTTCATCTTCTACCTCTCATTCTCCTTTATTTACATATAATCATAGTGAATAAAGTTTAGGATTGGCCGATGTTATTTGTTCACATTCATTACCGTTTTCTTATGCCGAATATGAAGAAGTTAGGGAATATAACATTAGATATCTTCAACCTTCTTTTAAACCAACTTCTAGGAAAACCATTTCAAAATTAGTTATTAAATCTTACTTAAAAAAGAAAGAAATTTTTTTTATCGAATTTGACTAGTTTTGAACATCAAGTTTCAATTTGTAGTGATATTTGGAGTGCACAATCACAACAACATTTTTACATGGGCATTACTTTACATTTTATTGATAACGCTATGTTTTTGCATAAATATGTTATTGGATTTCGGCACTTTAATCAAAGACATAATGCACTAGGCATTGCAAGCATGATTAAAACGGTTTTACAAGAATATAATTTACAACATAAATTTTTTTCATATTCTTTTGATAATGCATCCGCAAATACCGCCGCCGTAAACCATTTGGTTGATGATGCGGGACAACATATAAAAACTCCTTATACTCATCAAAGATGTGCATGTCATATTTTAAACTTATGTGTTCAAGATGGACTTAAGGTTTTAGGAAATATGCTAACCCCAATCAAACTTGTTATTGATCATATTTGGCATGACTCCGATTTAAGAAAAAAATGGAGAAATTTATGTTTAAACAAAAATGTTCATCTTATTGCTTTTTCAAAAGATGTTGGAACTCGTTGGAACTCGACTTACAAACTACTTTGTGAAGCCGTACGTTATAAAGTTTTGTTATAAGAATTTGCTTCAATTCACGTACCTTGGTCAATTTTAGATGATGAAAATGTTTGGGAAACTTGTGCCCATATTTGTAATGTTTTAAAAACTTTTAATGATGCAACTATTACCATGAGTTGTGTTTACACTCCAACATCTCATAAATTTGTAGAAATTGCCGTTAACGTTGCCGAAGCTTTTGTAAAATGTTTTAACATACCTTGCCTCATGGATTGCATGTTTGATATGAAAGATAAATGGCTTAAATATTATCAAGACATTCCCATGATTTATCTTGTAACCGCCGTTTTTTATCCTAGACTTAAACTAGATGGTCTTTCCGATTTATTGACTTGTTATTATGATTGTTTGTGTGTAAACTTAACACAAGAAAACATTAATGTTCCTAACATTGTGCAACAAATTAATACCGAAATTGTAAAATTACTTAGTACATTTGAATCTAGTGTTAGCTCTTCTTCTACCGCACCTAGTCCATCTCCCTCTTCTACTAGTTCATCTTCTTCTCTTTCACTTGCACAACAAATTTTTGCTAGAAGAACAAAAACACATAGACATTCATCTTCAAATGCGGAATATCAAGATTATCTTAACACTTGTTTTAATTTTGATGATAATGTTGAATTTGATATTTTGGATTGGTGGAAGAGATTAGCTCCCAAATATCCAACCTTAGTTAAAATTGTACAACAAATCATGGTCGTGCCCGCATCAACGGTTGCGGTAGAGCAAGCATTTAGCCGAGGCGGGAACATTCTTGGTCACAACTGAACTCAATTGAAGCCCGAGAAGTTGGAGATGCAAGTTTGTATTCAAGATTGGATAAGGGCGGCTAAGCGGAAACAACGGAATGCACCGGTGTACGACTCCAAATCGGTTTCCAACTCCGAAGACGTCGGCACTACTTCCGAGCCCGACATCGAAAGTTAAGCGGGATTAAAAAAAACTCGGAAGTCCGAAAAAGGTAAGTCAAGGTAAGAGAACTACGTAGGCTTTGATTCCTCTTAATCCCGAGAGGATACGTAGGCAACCGGAAAACCGGTTCAAGCCCTTTAATTTTTCCGAGTTTTTTTTGTTAAATTGAATTTATGTTTCTTTATTTAATTAGTATAAATTTTAATTACTAGTTTTTATATACTAATTTTTTCTTATAGTAATTTTTTTATTTTTATATAATATATATATTTTTTTAAACATTATGACTTTGTATTTAATTTTTTTTTAATAAACCGTGCTAAATCAGCAAACCGGCGGTTTAGGCGGCTAACCTAAACCGCCGGTTTTAAGGGCGCCGGTTTCGGTTTAGGTTTGCACCCCAAGCCTAATTTGGTATAGCCGTAAAGGTATCGAGACATGAGCTTGCCCAATTAGCTTTTGAATCCTTATTTTGACATTGAGAAACGAATATATGCAGAGCATTTTTTATTTTTCTTTGATTTTTTATTCACAAAATGAATTTTCTTTGATCTTTTATTCACAAAATGAATTAAAGAACCTTCTCCTCCATTCTAGAATTTTATAAAATTTCTATAATTGTTTTTTACTTTGTAATTTCAGTCAACACGTCAACAATTCCTTAAATTTCTATTGGCAAAATAAAATAAAATAAATCTAAACTTGTCTTGATTTGTGTGTAGTGTCTTGATTTGTGCCTAGTAGTGTGTAGGAAATTGGCTGAATTTATTTCTTAATAGAAATTTTCTTCATATTCATAAATATTATATAGTGATAAGTAAGTCGTCAGTGAAAAGTATTTTTGTAATGAAAACGATTAAGAGGAAAGAAGTGTAATGAAAAATGGTTAAGAACTTATGGTACTTTCATGAAAACGATTTATAAGAAATGAATGTAATGAAAGATGGTCTCTAAAAGTGACAATCATTGACTTTTAATTGAACCGGTAATATTTCATGGAAATATTTCTTAGCAAGTTCAAAATGTGTCTAAAAATGACAATCAATGATTTTTTTTTATTCATTCGATAATATTTCGTTTAAGAAAATATTTCTCAGCAAGTTCAAAAATTGTACCTAAAAGTGACGAGCAATGATGGACAATAGTTCTAGAAGATTATTGACATTTTAATAAAATATATTTTATGTACAAAGTTAACAATAAAAATTCCTGTGTAATGTTGGCATGATACGAATTAATATTAGTATAAATTAATAATCCAAATTATACACTTAATAATTTAAATATGACGCAGAAAAAGTAAATACCATTTTTTTTGCCTAGACTTAACAGAGTGTACGCAAAAAAAATTTATGTTGTGGCTACACAATTTTTTTTTTTTGGCATTGGTTCAGGCAAGAAGTTCTTCACGTATGAATTGTGAGACTGATACGAGTTGTTTTTTTTAGATTAGTATTTTTAGCTCAATTTTTTTGTACTATAAATTACTTGTAGTAATGATTTATAAATTTTTACAAGAAAATTTTGTACTTGTTAACTTAAACTTTTTTTTATTCGTTCAAAATTTATATACTATCAATTCTAATATTTTTTTATTATTGACGAATCTTTTTTTCTTCTTCTATTTATTAGTTAAGCTCTTTTCTTCTTTTTTTACTTTTAAATGTATGAACTAATAAAACAAGAGGTTTAAACTAATGGAACACATTGTTTGAAATATTGGTACACAAATTTTAAACTAATATTATAAAATTTCAAAAATTCATAATATTATAAAGTTTAAAAACACATAACTACCAAATTTTTATAATTAAGTGAAGTGATTTCACGAAAAGCGACACGTGGGACTTAATTGACGTGGTTGCACAATTAGGTTGTTTCCATTTCTATATCTACTCCTGCAAAAGTTTAGGAGTGGTTATCCCACCTCCAAGAATATTTGGGCTGAATACAAATACTCACCCAAAAGGTGAGGATGGCGTTGGCCTAGGGGCGGTGGTCCGTGAAGCCTACGGCTTCGTGTTAGCGGTTTGGGTCCAACGATTGACCGTCCATTGATCACCTGTTATTGCAAAATATTATGCTCTCTTGTTTGGTTTGAATCTTTTATGTACTATGAGAGTCACTGATTTACAAGTGGAAATTGATGTAATAGTACATGAACTAACTACAAAAACTATTAGAACCGACAGGATAAATTTTTGGACGAACTAAACCAAAATTATTAACCGAAATAATAATTGTTACAATTTATCTCGTGAAAGTTACAAAAATTCCACCACATTCCCTTTTTAAAACATATTTTTAAAACGACAAAAATATTCTCATAACTTTTAAAAATTGTAAAATTGTCATCACATCTCTCATATATCATTAAATGACGCGACTGATTGTAATACTTTAGATCAAATGAATCAACTACCCCATATTATTCCGTAAGGCTACTTTAGATCAAATGAATCAACTGCCCCCATATTATTCCGTAAGGCTAAACTATAGCACATTAGCACGTCTCCTTATCCGAACTGTTCCCATATTATTTATTTAGTAATATTACATTATTAATGAAATCATGCGTTCAAACAAATCCCGCACTATTATCGATTGAACTTACATCCATCTCCTTGAGGTGAATGTAGACACCTTCTAAAGCCTTTATAATTATACAGATGATACTCTTCTCTTAAAACAACAAACAAAACAGTTATGAACAAAAACCACGTAGAGCATTTTTTTAATACAAGCAAGCATGTACAAGCACAAAGTTGGACATTTTCTCCCTTACAGATTGATATACTTACATATTGCCTCCTAGCGTCCTGCATCACAAATCATATTGATCTTATTGAACTCCAAGACAACACATTTACAAGCAACTACACTAAAAAGACTTTAACATTGTTTGAAGATAGATCACGAGCATGGCGGAAATTCTGCTTCAAACACAAATAAGATTAGACAGCATACACCCTTATGATTTGAGTAATCTTAGATCTGCAAATGGGACATCCCCACTTCTTGTCTTTGATTTCCTCCAAGCAAGACATGCAGCCAGCCATGTGACCACACGGCACACAAGCTCCCTCTACCGGAGCATCCAAGCACACCACACAACAAGATGAAGATTGCTCTTCTTCTTTCTTCTTCTCCGACTCCACTATCATAGATATCTCACCTTCTTCGCCAACTGGCTCAAAATCAATTGAAGGGTAATGAACTCTACCATCCTCCGGAGCTTGTGGATCGGAATCCATCGCCGGAGCCGGTGGTGCGGATGCCATCGGTGGATTTGAGAGTGGTAAAATAATTTCGCTCGTTGAAGATGAAGCTTTGTCATTTTGAGTGTCAATTTTCATTAAAGATGAAGTGTGGTCATTTTCAGGAAGAACAACACTAGAACTAGCGCCGTGTGACATTATAGCCCCGGAGGATGATGACTCGGCATGGCCAACAGGAATACCCTCTTCCACAGCAGACTGGAGTGAAGCACTTAAAGCCATTGCTAACTCTACATCCTCCTCGGATGTGGAAGTAGTTGCTGGAGCAAATTCAGCGGGAGCGTTGAAAGGAAAAGCTGTATGCATAACCTGAGATGTGAATAAAGAAAAATAGAATATTGAGGAGCACACTCATTGTTACCATCTAGTTTGAGGAGACCGATTCGTATGTTGCTAACTAAATGATATAACAAAGAAACTGTGGAGATTTATACCTGAGGTATTCCTTTACATGCATCACAGAATTGCTGGAAGTATTTTTTGTCCCTCTCATCTAGAGGTGCAAGTTTAATATATGCCTCTGCAGGGGTAAAAAAGGTAAGGACTTATAAAAGTCGACCAATATAAACTTCTTCAAGCAAATGAGAGGGAGAAAAAATGTTGCATCAATAATACACTAGATTCAGTTCATCATTACCATATCTAGCTGATTGTCTAATTAAGTTTACATGAGCCAAGGAACAGTTTGTTCAAGAGCAACACTAGCAACTTAGGGAGGTTATTCAAATTACAGGATAGAAAATCTATGAACAAGCAATAGTAGATCTAAAGAACAATTAGTCACAGTGCAACTCTCAAAAGACCCAGAAAGGATCTGTAGACTCTGCAATCTATGGGAGTATGTTATCAAAATTTCGAATCATGCAAATTATCTTACAAAGCATCCACAACAGTCTCAATTCCCAATCTCCCTAGCACAAATCATAAGGACTAGCATCAGTTCAATTGGAGCATACCAGTAACATGAAAAGGTTCACACCATCATAAGTGACTGCACGAGTTTATCAGTGCAAAGATTGCACATCCTACCCAACTGCTTGCTCATTTCATTATTTTCACCATCAATACATCCCACTAAAATCCACCTACACGGCTACACCTACCACTCAGTACAACGATAATTGATATGACAACACTTCTATGACATCAGTTTTTATTTTCAACACCCCAACAACTCAGTGCAATGATATATTATTATGAGAACACTCGGTACAATGGTGTATTGGTATGCGAACACTTCCATGACATTAGTTTTCATCACCGCGAAACTTTTAGATTATCCATCCAAGTAGTATGTATATCACGTTATTAACTGCATTAGTAAAGTTCATATTCCCAGAATGTCTTCCATCAAACCATCAAAAACCAAAAGATGGGGGAATAAGGAAGAAGACCGACTACTTGCATATCAAACCTGATCCTTCTAGTGTTAGCAAATGAGGTGCACAGTTTTATGCCGTTAACAAAGGGACAAATTATTACTTTATCTTCTTTTTTTTTCTTCCAAATAACCCCCACCCCACCCACCTATGTCTAAGACAAGGGAGGACATCGTGTCAATCAAGCAGAGAAGTTGGAAAGAATAACTAGCAGAAGTACGTTCTAAGTATTCTAAACTTCAATATTTATTTTTAACGAAATAGAAATCCTTCCTAAGTTACTTACGACTAATTTGTCGAGGTCTACACCTTCTCCGCCTCCTACGTCTGGGAACTAACAAATAATAGCAACAGCAATGCATCACGATGTGCACAATAAGAAAAATAAGCCAGTGCAGAAATCGTTAGCAGCTGATAATTCAAACGTACTGCCAGCTGGTTCCGAAATCACTACTGCAAGGTCAGATTGATTGAATGTTGGATCTTCCATTTTGGCTTTCCACAATGCAATAGTCATTCGAGGTTGAGCATCCTGTCCATTTGAAATAAAATGGATTAGAAAACCCAGGTCCTTGAAACAGAAAAATCCAATACAAGCTATTTTACTACCGAGTAGCTAAATTCACACAAGAAAGTAATCAATTATCTTTCAGAGTTCTTAAGAGAACAGTTTGACTTTAGATAAGCAGATATGAATGAGATGGAAATAATACCTGTAATCTGTCATATATGGCTAGCTCCAATCTGAAAGGTTTTTGAAGGTTACGAGAACCACTAGGCACAACAACGACCCATCTGCAACTCACATTGGTTTGAAAAGGATTAAGAATTACATTTTATATCACCAAGGAACAGAAAACAACCCTAAGCACTACCACATTCGCAAAAAGAATAATGAAAAAAAAAAGAGAAAAAATACACATTTCAAACAACTTGTTATATAATTCAAGTAAATTTAAAACATTACGTGCTTAATGTATAAAATGACATGTCGCCAAATTAATTGTGGGAATCACAAGTGGCTTAATTCAATTCTAATTTAGTATAATTTATAGATTAATAGTCTTATTAAACTTTTAAAGCTTACACTTTTCTAGTGAGGAATTGGGGAGCAAATAGTTCAAGGATGCTTGGTCCATATAGCTCCCTTAACCACCCAGCATACAAGCAAATATGACCCTGAAAAATCAATAGAACAGAAACTTGAGTGTAACCATCAAAGCTGACTTAGACAACATGCTCTACATCAGTAAAATCTTCAATTGTATAGGATAGAATATAAACAATGATGAGCTCAAAATTTGAGAAAGCCTATAAAGACATGAACTGATTTTCCATAGCAATACTACCTCAATCATACGAACAACTTTGGTGAAGCCTTTTGCTCGAGCAATCTGCAGCGGAGTTAGGTGATCCTCATTCAAAAGCAATGGATTTGCTGAAAATTGTATGAGAGAGCTTGTCAGGGTCAATTACGACAGATTGTAGGAAGAAACACTAGTTCCTGATGGATTGATAATCCTATTATTAATTTTTCGCAAGAATCAATTTCCAGCCAAGCCCTGGACCTGCATCCTAGAATAGATATATGCCTGCAGTTAATACATAAAACTTAAGATGAGGAATAAGTCAACAAAAAGTACCTCCATGTAAAAGAAGTAATTCAACAGTGTGTTCGAGGCCTCGCCTTGCAGCATGATGTAATGGTGTTCCACCTTGTCGACCTAATAGGCATTGAAACAATGAACATATCAGACGGTATAGCCTAGAGCTAAGCATTTATTTTAATCACTTCTCATGGCTCAAATTAAACAATAATAATTGTAAGCTGGACCCTAATGTATGTAAATAATGAGGCCAGATATGCATTGTCCAGGGATGGTAGAAAACTAAATCTTAATGCTACAAGGCTTTCCAGATTTAAGACCAATCTCAACACAATATAAAATACATCTGCGCCAATTTTTCTCACTAGAAATCAAACTACCAGCACAGAGGAGTGATCCGTGCTAGATTGCTTGGGAAACAATACCAGAGTTCAATTAATAAGATGGAAGTTATTCGGAAGTTGAATAGTAAATCCAGCGGAAACCTCATCTTTTCTTCCTGTATAACCTAGGGAATTACTTTGCATATTGTAAAACCTACTTAAGTGAAGGTTAACCATCAGCAAAACAATCAGCAGCAGCAAAAATTATGGAAAAGCACAAAACCAAAAGCCATACAGTAATTCATAAATCATAAATAACACCTTTTATACACGAATTCAAAAAAAAAAGTAGCAAATAGCATACCCGGACGGAAAGCATTGACATTTGCACCTAACTCAATTAGGGTTTTAGCAACACCGAAGAGTTCAGGACTCATAGAAGCTGCAATCAAAGGGGTCATTCCTTCACTATTAACCCACTGCAAAAACACACGCAACCATTAAAATTAACCCTAAAAACACATATTTCAACGCACGCACTTGTACTCCAACAATCAAGCATAAACCCAGAAGAAATTAAACAGTAAAGACGAAGGAGCATCGATAACCAAAGCAATTGAACGATATGGAGAAAATAGGTACCTCAAGGGAAGCGCCATCTCTGTGGAGATCTTTAATACCATTGATGTTGCGATTATAAACCTCCTGGAAAAGCAATTCTCCTTTCGATTGTTGTTGCCCCATCTCAAATTCCTAAAACACTTGACAGAAATCGAAGTGTGATATACAGCCTTCAAATTGCTTGTGGCCCACGAAGGCAAACGAAAGGGGGGTTTTCGATTGAGGAGGATTTTGTGCATATAAGCTCAAGGATTTACCCACAAAAAATGAAGTGGTCAATTAATATGGTATATATTGTAAATTCTTATACAACATGTTTCTTCTCACCTTAATCGCGAAGGAAATATCAAAACAAAGAGTATACAGTTGTACTGCTGTACACCCCGCGTAGCCGTGGGAGTTGGGACCCCTATTATTTATTATTATATTTTGGTTGATTTCACGAAGTGTCCCCAAGTCCTTACATATTTCATTTCCTGGACCAAACTTTCAATTTTTCACCTAGTTTACCAAAGTTTGTAGTACTTTCTCTATTATAATTTGTTACATGTCCACAACCTTTTAATAAAAACTAAAATTTTAAAATATTTCTTATGTTTCAAAACATAGTTCAGAAAAAAGAAAAAAGAAATTCAAATTATTCTTAACTTGCTATTTACATGAAAGCAATTTTTTTTGTGAAAGGACATAAATGAATCTATGATCTTATCAAAAGTAAGGGGTGATTTTATGTAAAATTTAATAAGTTAGAAAATATTGTGTTTTGTAAATAAAGAGTTATCGTGTAATATTGACTTTCTAATACTTTATTTTAGGTCAGATGTATTAATGTATATTATCTTCCTTTTTTTTTAGTTTTCATAACTTATGTCACTTTTAATCTATGATTCATTTACTGAGCAGGTGCAATATTTTATAAAAATATCGGTGTGATACGTGTCGAATTTTTTTAAAATCTCTTTTTTTATTTTTAACCGACACTTTTTCATTTAATTATTATATTATATTAGTTTAAATTATATTATGTTAATGGTTTATATATTTTTAAATTAATAGTATACAAAATTAGAGGCTTTTTTATCCCATTTTTTCTCTTTCTTCTTCTTTTTCGTTAAATTATTTTTAGATTTCGTTCAAATTATATGTTTTGTTAGTTCGAATTATATTGTATTGATAGTTCATACATTTTTTTTAAACAAATCATAAGTTTAAAATAATGCATGCACTAATAATATAAAATGTTTGAACTAATACATCACTCGATTTGAACTAATAGTAAGAAAAACTAACAAATATTTATAGTAAAATATTCTAATAACCATAACTATAAAATTTAAGTTTTATAATATTAGTTCAATATTGGTATTACAAGTTCGAACATTGTGTTTTATTATTTCAAACATTTTTTCTATTAATTTAAACATGTACACGTAACAAAGTACATAAAACATAACTCATAAATTAACAAAAGAATACATGAGCTAATTATTGAAATAAATATCAAAACTGAATGAATTGAACTAAAATTATAAACTGAGATAATAAATGTTATAATTTTCTCGTGAAAATTACGAAAATATCACCGCATACTCCTTTTTTTCAAAAGAATCATATTGTCCCTTAATCTATAAACTAATAATTTGTAATGCCACACCAATAATTTTTAAAAGGATAAAATTTTCAAAATAACAAATCATTAAATAATGTGAATAAACATATATCATTAATTTAAATAAATTAACAGTTCAAATTACTCCGTTAATATCGTATTATATCTAGGTACATAAACCAATCTATTAGTCTATAAACTAATAATTTGTATTATATATGGTAAGAAAATATTTGTAAAAAGCTGGAGTTTTGAATAATGAGCAATACTTGATATTATTTTTATAATGCTTCTTTAATAATTGATTTGTTTCGTGTGGGAGAAGCATGATTTGACATAGAGTAGGTTCCAAATGTTGATCAGCGGTTGAGTTTATGACGATAGGTAATCGAGTTATGAATAACGCGGTTTCCCCACTACTCTACCAGCCAACCATAAAAATTAATTAATGACGTACTCAAAAGTATTTTTTGTATAACAATTGCGTATTTGTAAAATAATTTCTATAAATAAATATCCTGTCTAGTCGAAAGTGTTATTAGCTTCCAAATGTTCGCTTTGTATAAATTCCATGTAACTACTGAGGTCTCCAAGTAAGATCCACTATTACAAAGGCGTGGCCCAATTGATAAGTTCAAGGTTTACAATTTTTTTTTTTCATTTGTGAAATAAACCGACTCTCAGATATGATGTATAAAATATAGAAACTGCTAAAGACAGGGCGATGATGGATTTACAAAACGTCAAGTTCAGGCGTATTTTGAATACGTCACGTATCCGGAAGCCGACTAGCGCGCATTCCGCAACACGCATGCACGACATATGTGTATTGCGGATGCGCATCAAATAAAAAACCATACAAACCGTGTATCCGCAATGAGCAGCCGCAATGAGCATCCTCCACAAGTGAAGCGAAGCGAAGCGAGAGCGAGTGAAATCAAATGCGAAAGCGAAACCGAGAGCGAGATTGAGGTCATACCGACAATGGATTAAGGTGGTGATGATGGACGAAGACCCTTCCACAAGCGAAAAACACATTGCGACAGAGGTAAACCAAGAATCCCGATTACTAGTTTTTATGGTTTGATTTTTTTTAGGTTAGATTATCTCCAAATTGATTTGATTATGTTTGGATTGAGTTTGTTTAGGTTAGATTTGGTTGGAATTGAGTATATTATGGTAGTTTATGATCAAAATTGGGTATTGTCAAAACACTGCAATGGAGGATATTTGGGGAAGATGAATAATGTATGAGGCGTGTTTCAGAATGCGCGTTAGTTACCGGCACGCATCCATAATTAAATATTGAATTATATCTATGAGAATATTTATATTAATTTATATTTAATTTAATTTAATTAAATCTATAAAATTAAATTAATTGTATTAAATTTAAGTAGTATATATGATTAAATTTAATTAAATGTATAAATTAATTATATTAAATTTAATTACGTAGAAATGAATCTTATGTAATATAAATCAAATATATTTATATTGGTGTCATATATTATCGACGATGTAGAGGCGGACGCGTCCTACGGCCTCGGCTCGTAGAGATCGTAAAAGGGGTCGAGGTAGTGCTTCTCAGAATGTAGACCCGACGCCCGGGTTGGTTCATCTTTAAACACTGTTTTAGTCTTCTCGGCTAGTTGGACCGTTATCTTCGGAGCCATCTCCAGTTGTACGAGTAGAGACGTTACCCGACCCGTTATATTGGACTGAGTTTGATGAGGGGGTTGAGGATCTCAATCATACTTCTACTAGACAATCAAATGTCCCACTTGACGATATTGCTCCCACCCCTCAACATGCAGAGATCCCAACTGGAGAATATGCTGAGATCTTAGGTGACGAGCATGCAAATATCCTAGCTGATGAGCATGCAAAGATCCCATGTAGTATATTTGATTAAATTTAAGACTCAAGTATCTAGCTCCCTCCTCAATGGAGACTCCCGGTGAGTGACAGTCCACTACTCCGGCTCAATGGTGTGTAGGTACATGTGGTGAATCGATCTGGCCTAGAGACTATCATGTTGGTCATGAATGTGCCATAATACTTGCATATAAATACTACATGCCAAGACCCGAGGTCCAATAGCCCTAGACATTCCTCCATCTTCGGCAAGCAGACTCTAGACCATGCAACACGTGGTAAGCTCCATAGGAACTGCTTGCAAAGGCTAGTAAGTTGTAAAGCACCAAAACTAGGACCGGAAGAAGCGATAGCTAGAAGCTCCCAGTACCTTGCAAAACTGTCGTGATCAGCTCTAAACGGCCAGCAAACGACAAGTGTCTCTCGTTCCACAAGGAAATGTGTCTCCCAATCTTGTCAATGAGAGAAAAATAATCCCTTGGTCAAAGAATATTAAGTGAAATGAGAACCCGCATGTAATTGAAGGAAAACTCTCATGTCGTAAATCTTGAGAACTAAGTTAACTCAAATGTCTCCTCCTCCGTCATAGATGCTAATAAGATAAAATACTTGGGTAGCCTAACAACCAATCCCGAAATCCTCTCAAACATATGTAGACACTCCAACAAAGTATCAATGAACGCTTTATCACCTCGGCAGAACAATACCATATCATCGGCGAACATTAGATGGGAAATCATGAGCTCCTCATAATGCTTATGTAACCGGAATCATCCTTGCCTCATTCCCCGACGACCCTAGAAGAACCCAAGTGAAGTCTTGTTAACCTAGATCGAGGAAGATGTCATAGTGACGCACTCCATCACCCGATCAATGAACCTGATCGGGAACCGCAACTTCAACATTGCAAACCGTTGAAGTCTTCACCCGAATTATAGTTTTTGATACTCCTTGGTAACCTGATATTGGATCATACAAGCAAAACCCTTGTCTTCTCCCTTACTACTACCAATCGAGCCGATTGATCTTTGTCGATCAACTTGATCTTTGTGTTTTCCTTATTTAATTGTGTTTAGTTATAACTCTACATCAAATCTCAATAAAGTCTATGATTGGTTCGAAGAACGTTTCGAGATTCAGGCGATTGCAGATGATATAACTAGTAAATATGTTCCTCCCCATGTCAACATATTTTATTGTCTAGGTGGGATTACCCTTACTTGTTTTTTAGTACAAGTAGCTACGGGGTTTGCTATGACTTTTTATTATCGTCGTACACTTCTTACGTACCTTGATCGAGTCGATCTCCATTCTTAATGGGCTCAATCCCTTGTATTTTGTTTCTATTTGTGTGCTTATTTTATGATTTTTACTTTTAATCATTCAAATCATCACACTTTTTCCTTGTGTTCAATCCTAACCATATACTACGATCGGTTCTTGTTTATATTTGCGATATTTGAGTCTCACATTTCACCCCTCATAAGATTGTTCATGTGAATCTCTTTTCCTTAAATAGTCTCATGATTCTTAAAACATGGATGTTATAGGAAAAACACATTTACCAAGAGAGATTGATAAGAGAAGAATGATGACAGGGGAACTACCGAGCTGCTAAAGAGAGTGTTATCGCCGATAACTTTTGATGATTGGACAAACCTTATGATTCTTGGTACCACAATACAATGAGAAGGAATTTCCCACAAGAAAGATAAGGGGGAAAATTTTCATGGGGATTTAAAAAAAGCTAAAGGATTCAGACGAATACAAAAATGATTGAAATTTAATAAGGTGGACAAGTTGATACTGAGATGGAAATTAGCTAAGAAAGCTGATATGAAAGTTATAAACCAAATAGTTCACAACAACCTCACTGAAAGGATAACGGATCATATGTAGTATATTCGGGTATTGAATTCACAAGAACCTCGTTTGTTTGTGTTGTGATCTTTCAACGGGTTACTTCAGAAATAAAGAGAAGAAGACAAAACGTTTTGTGGTTTTGTTGCACAAATCTTGCAGCTAGGGTTTTCAATATACTTTGGTGGATAATGAATACAACCATAAACCTATCTATTTATAACTATAAAAAGATAGAATTCTATAAATAGATAGAATCCTTACAGGGGGCGGAGCCCCCCGCACCCCCCTATCGCCCCGGGCCCATTAATTCATGGGCCCAAAATATGTTTCCCCTGACCCATTGTATCAGTATACTTAGATTTATTGTCTTATTATAACAATCTCCACCTAAACAACATAATCTAATACAAAATTTGGAAACACATATACAACTCCAAGATCTTGTCGCTAGATTCTCCTTGTTTCTCTTGACAAGGGGCTTTCTCACTCATCTAACAACGAGTGACATGAACCAAATCCAAGCAATGCTTGAATTTGTCTGCGGTAACTGGTGTGGTCTTCATATCAGATGCATTCTGAGAAGTGTGCACCCTAGAGATCTCACCAGAAGCTTCTAGCCGTGCCTTGTACCTTATGCCTTCTTTCTTTAAGATGCCTTGTTTCTTCTTGAACATCCTATTGCCCTCTTACATGCTGGAAGAGAAACCAGCTCCCACGTCCTGTTCTTATGAAGAGATTCCATCTCCTCAGCCATAGCACCTACCCATCCTTCTTTCTCCTGACTATGAATAGCCTCTCGAAAGTTGGATGGATCATCTGTGCCAATGACTAGAGCAAAATTAACCATATCTTATAGGGGCCCTTGTGATGCGTCTGCTTCTGCCAGAAACAAGACTCTCTACCTGTTGTTGATCTACATCATGCTCACCATCTGCTGGTGTAGGTGTGCTAGAATCTGAAAGCTCCACCTCCACTGCTGATCTGGATTCAGTCTTTGTAATTGCAGGTTTCTCAACTTCCTTGGCATGTAGAAGCATTGTCTGCTCATCAAATACAACATCTCGACTGATCATCCGTTTCTTTGCAACAGGATCCCAAAACTTAAAATCCTTCACACCTTTCTCATAACCTAGAAAAATGCACTTCTTAGACTTTGCATCCAGCTTTGTTCGCTCATCACTTGGAATCAACACATATGTTGGACTGCCAAAAATCTTCAAATTTGATAAGTCTAAATCAGAACCAGTCCATACCTCCTCTGAAACCTTCCCGTCAAGAGAAGTCCGGGGTGATCTATTTATCAAATAGACCACCATGCTCACTACCTCTGCCCAGAATTGCTTTGGAAGCCCTGCATTCAATCTAAGACACCGCGTTTTTTCTGCAATGGACCGATTCATCCTCTCAGAAACACCATTCTGCTGTGGTGTCTTCCGCACTGTATAATGTCTCTGAATGCCATGCTCACCACAAAAACTCTGAAACTGAGAATCCGTGTACTCTGTCCCATTATCAGATCTCATATAGTTCACCTTCCTCCTTGTCTGATTTTTCACTTCCGCCTTCCATAGCTTGAACTTGCTGAAGACCTCAAATTTATACTTTAGAAAATACACCAAGACCTTCCTTGAATAATCATCAATGAAAGTGACGTAATATCTAGATCCTCCTAGTGACGACACCTGAGTTGGTCCCCACACATCAGAATGCACATAATCAAGAATTCCACATGCGTTGTGTTGACCTGTCTTAAAAGACACCTTGGATTGTTTTCCCATCACGCAAAACTTGCAGAAGTCGATCTTACAACTCTTCACACCATCCAGGAGACCTCGCTTGTGAAGCTCAATCATCCCTCTTTCGCCAATGTGACCCAGGCGCATATGCAACAGAGTTGTGTAATCTGTCTCAAAAGCCACGACTACAACTCCACCTGCAACGGTACTCCCTACCAACCGGTATATATTACCCGATGTACTCTGCCCCTTCATAAATGTCATTGCCCCCTTGCTCACCTTTACACATTCTTTTTCTGTTTTGAAACAGAACCCTTTCACATGTAAAGACCCCAAGGAAATCAGATTTTTCTTTAGAGCTGGAATGTGACGCACGTCAGTCAATGTTCGAATCACTCCATTGTGTATCCTCACCTTTATTTGCCCAATGCCAACAACATCACAAGCCTTGTTGTCTCCTAATCGGACGGAGCCAAAAGTTCCAGACTTGTACGTCTCAAACCAATCTCTATTCGGAGTCATGTGAAACGAACATCCCGTATCCATGATCCATACATCTGAGTAGTTGCCTGACGTCACAGAGAGCATATCAGAATCTGCACCATCTGAGTCATCTTTCTGCACCACGTTTGCTGATCTTGAAGATTCCTCTGACTTCTTATCTTCGTACTTCTTCTTCCTGGCAGGACAATCACGTTTGAAGTGACCCTCCTCCTTGCAGAAGTAACAAGTTACTGACTTTTTACCCTTGGACTTAGACCTGGATTGCTTGTTGCTTCCTTCTTGCTTCTCTTTTGTCCTCCCTTTATCCTGGTTGCCTCTAACATACAACCCTTCGCTTTGAGAACTCTCACTGGTATGTTGTCGTTGTTCGGCTTGTGAAAGCAACGTTGTTGACACCGTATCAAGACTTATCTCGTCTTTTCCACACGTCAACGTCATCACCAGATTCTCATATGAAGAGGGTAGAGAACATAGCAAGATCATAGCTTTATCTTCATCTCCAAGTTTTACATCCACCCGAGCCAAATCCCCAATAATTTGATTGAAAATATTCACGTGTTTCACCAAGTAAGAACCTTCCGCCATTTTCAACCCATACAATCTTTGTTTGAGATACAATTTGCTAGACAAAGATTTTGACATATACCGTTTCTCCAATTGGGTCCAAATCTCTTGACAAGATTTGAGATCAATAACGTGGTATATTACCTCGTCTTCCAAACAGAGCCGAAGACAGACGCTGCTTTCTCTTGCATCTCCTCCCATTCGTCGTCTTTCAACGACTCCGGTTTTGTCTCCTTCAACGCCTTCAACATCCCCTGTTGCGTTAGCAGATCCTTAACTCGTCGCTGCGAAAGACCGAAGTTTCCAGTTCCGTTGAATCGCGGAACCTCAAATTTTGCAACGGAACTCATCGACAACCTTGATCTTGATACCAGTTGTTGTGATCTTTCAACGAGTTACTTCAGAAATAGAGAGAAGAAGACAAAACGTTTTGTGGTTTTGCTGCACAAACCTTGCAGCTAGGGTTTTCAATATACTTTGGTGGATAATGAATACAACCCTAAACCTATCTATTTATAACTATAAAAATATAGAATTCTATAAATAGATAGAATCCTTGCAAGGGGCGGAGCCCCCCGCACCCCCTGTCGCCCCGGGCCCATTAATCCATGAGCCCAAAATATGTTTCCCCTGGCCCATTGCATCAATATACCTAGATTTATTGTCTTATTATAACAGTTTGGATATAAATTACAGTAATTACACTAAGTAAAGAGAGAAGAGAAAGAGGAAAGGGAAGAGGAAAATATGTCTTCGAAAAGGTTAAGAAAACAAGAAAAAAATGATTGTTTGTTGATAAGAATAAGGAGGGAGACGATCTAAGGAAACATGAATCTCACTATAATGAATTAAAGTAAGATTACATATATAAAACTCGTGAACATTAATATATGAATATTGTAGGTAACCATCTAAAATAGCCATTGACATAGACAAACAAAAATCGTATTTTCCAACTCGCCTAGCTCCCAATCAAGTGGTTCGACAAGTATAGAAAAACCCATTATGAACTTAGAAATCCGGAAAAAACCAAGAGAAACTGTCGTTTGTGGCCCTTTGGTTAGAAAAGGTGCAACGACCGGAACTTTCTATGATAGTTAGAAATCCTCAAAGCAATGATAAAACTTTACTCTCAAAAACAAGTTCTTTTCAATAAATCCAATAAAACGCCCTTCGCTTTTGGCTCTTAGATTGTTTTATCTAAACCAGGCATAATTCACCACTTCCCTTGAAGGTAAATAAAAGGGAGAAATGAAGTACTTTGAAGAGAAGCAAATATCAATTCACAAACATATATGCAATAATAAATCATACAATTATATGGATCATTCAATCCTTATATCAAGAAGAGTCAGCCAAACATAATAAAATAAGAGAAGTTTTTCATAAATATCAAACCTAAAAAGTATAAAGCAAAGGAAAATCTAACTCTACGGTACCGCGGCATGGACATGGAACCTTGAAACCTTGGAAACTCGTTCACCCTACGGTGGCCGGTGAGATGCGGCAAATCTGACCTAGAAAGGTATATCTATTTATAATCTTTGGATCAAACCCTAAGAAGCCACCAAACGGCCTACATGCCGTTCGACATCAACTTTAACTTTTGACTGTTTTTTGACAGCTTAGTAAAACTGGTTATCTTATTGCTCTAGTTCGAACCACAAGACCCATGAGTACTACTTTCGACACTATTTCGAAGATCTACAACTTTATAGTGTACACATCTAAATCCAAAGGTAAGATGGTCTAAATTGGGAATCTCTCAAATGTCATCATAAAATGACATCCAACATCAATGATCTTTACATTGTTATTCAATTCTTCATTCATCAACATAAATCTACCTCAAAACTTTGATCCTCAGTCACTATAAATGTCTTATATGATATGCTTGACCTCAGGGAGAATAAGAACTCGTATTCTTGCATTCTTTCATCGTTCTTGCTTATTTCTAGCCTCAAACGCATAAAATACGAAATAAACAAGAGCACACACCAAAAATATCCAATAGGAAGGATTTATGCTCTATATGAACACAAACCAAACCAAATGGCATATGAAATGCATGCAACTGATGACTTAAAAGACGTATGTTTTAAACTTATCAAAAGCGCAAAACAAATTTTTACATGGATGTGATTAAAAAAAACTTCTCCAATTCAAAAAAGAAAAAATGTGATCAAGAGAGGTGTATGAAGGTGTCTACAACACAAGTAGTGGGTATGGGATCATACCAATCATGTCAATAACAAAGAAACTACTCGGATGAAACTGTGTGGGCTTGGACAATATCCCAATAGTGAATGAGCTCCGAGATTGGTCTCGGTGGCTCAACCCATCTGTGATCTTTGTTTTTGAAACAAAGATTAAAAAAAAGAAGAAGATGAAAACGTGATAGTGATAAGAAAATATGGCTTTAATAAAGGTGTTTGTGTTGATAGAAGATGATGATCATGAGAGTTGGCATGTGGTGGAGGGATATCGACGCATCATTGTAAACCTACTCATAGCACCATGTTATGATTGAGACTACATGCCAAATAGTGCAAAGTACATGGGAGTTGGTAGGAACTTATTGTTGGCCGGAGAGACAAGACAAGACAAAAACGTGGAATATAATACGTACTATTTGGGCATCATTTGATGTGTCAATGGTGTTCTTTAGGAATTTCATTGAAATATTATTTCAGCATGAAAAGGAATGAGGATTTGAAGAGATAATAAAAAAAAATGGATGCCTTTAGAGAGATAATTGACCATTGCGTGGGATATAGGATGGGAAGGGGTGAAGTACACATGACACACATGCAATGTGATTGAGTAGATGGAGTGATGGAAGAGGAAGGATCATGCAATGTAATTATGTAACTGAGTCAAAAGTTAGCATTTAAATGAATGATAGTTTGATAAAGGAACCACAAAGGGAAGATGTTTGACAAGTAGTGAAGCAAATGCACCCTCATAAAGTCCTGGGGTAGATGGATTTAATATAGTGTTCTACCACAAGTATTGGAAGTAGTTGGGTCTCAAGTTGTTGAGATATTACAAAGATGGTGGAGAGGGGAATTTAATGTAGTTGGGTGAACAAGACAATGATTGACCTTATACCAAAAGTATTCAATCCAACGACACCAACTGAGTTCGGATCGATTAGTCTATGTAATGTCCTATACAAGATACCCTCAAAGGTTCTCACCAATAGGCTAAAGGTAATGTTACCCCTGACTATTCCATAAGAACAAAGTGCTTTTGTAGAAGGAAAAATGACAACCAATAATGCACTAGTGAACGTGGAAGTTTTTCATCAAGTGAACGGCTTTCAAGTTAGACATAAGTAAGGCGTATGACATAACATGAAGCTTTTTGAGAGAAGTGTTGATAAGATTTTATTTTACATCACTATGGATCGACAAGGTGATGGACTCAACATTAACGGGCTTAATAAAGGAAGAGTTAGACCGACACGGGGGTTGCGATAAGGAAACCCAATCTCCACACCTTTTCATTTTGTGTGTTGATTTTTTTTCCGGGTCTTCTAAAGACAAATGTTGTTTACTTTAATAGAGTTTAGACCATATGAGGGGCACGGGCACCGATTATATCCCATTTGTTATTTGTTGATGATGGTTTACTTTTCTTTTATTTTATTTTTCTCGCGCTAACCTTCAAGAAAACTCCATAGTTGTTGTCATGATTAGCATATATGAGAGAGCTTACGAATAGAAAATTAATTACAAATAAGTAGTAGGTTTTGTTTAGTAAAAATGTTTCAAAAATCAGTAAAGCACAACTCGTAGGAATCCTTTGAGTGCACCTAGTGAATACGTATACAAAGTAGTGATACAAAGCTTACTCACGTGTACTATGTGTGTTATCAAATTCCAGATGGCATCATTGTGAAATCCATGATATGATAAAAAAATAGTCCAACTCAACTCATCCACATAAAGAATGCTTCCTTCTCTGTTCACATAATTTCTCAAGGAACAAAATTACAAGTTGATACAGGAAAAGAAAAATGTATCATTCTGTACAGAAAGAAGAACCCAGAATGTTCAAACAAACAACAGGGTAGGTAACAAGAGTAAGATCACGTAAATGAGCATCTATTTTCTATATGTGCTGGGTGATCCTCTTTCCACTAACAAAGAATGCAAGTACTTTGAAAAAAATACCCTACAATAATGTTGCAAGAGTTATGATTCATTGCTTCCGTCGATGGGTGGCAGTGGCAATGGATCTTCTGATGGAATGCTAGATGTTGTAGGTAAAGTAGTAGGATACCTCTTCAGCACCCGGTCTCTGTTTCCTCTCCACCATTCTTCCGCATGTTGCTCAGAGAACTTCCTTTTGCTGCAGATATGAAATAAATTTGAAATCTTTTTGGTGAAAATAATAGCATGAGGAAAAGAGGTGAAATAGTTTAAATTTAGAAGCTTAGAAGTATTTCGTGGCATAAATATGTCTCTTATTTATATTGATTACTTAAATTGATTTTCATGTATTACGGTTGAAGAATGGCATAAAGAACATAATTGAGACGATATTGGGTACTTCAGTATTACAAAACCACCCTAAATTTACTCCTACTTTGTACAAAACCATCCTTTCCTACAAAAAAATATAATTTGTTTTTAACCCCTCACTGTCTAATACTAATAAATATGATTTTGTATCCTAAGAAGAAAATTTATAAAAATGCTCATAAATGTTTACTGACCTGAACCTGACTCTCTTGAAGACCTTTGAACCATTAGAAAGTTGGGTGAACGTGATATAAACTCCAGATTCAAATTGTTCAGTAAGTTCTTTTTTCACCCTCGGAGACTGAATATGTCTCTCACCATTCTCACCACCTTGAAAAGGTGCAGATTCGTTGTTGTCGGTCGTGGGTGCTTCGCTGATATCTTGGCTTAAATTTTCAGCCCTTTGTGATGTGTCTCTTACTCTTGAAATAACTGAATTGTTAGCATTCCTATAATCTTGTTCTAAAGTAGCCTCAATGACCATAGGATCGTTGATCTCAGCATCTTGTTGCTTTGACTGCATCTCTTTCAGCATATAAGACTCATAACCATCTATTTCGGTTTTGCTTCCTTTAAGGAAACTCTTGACTTGGTTTTGAATAGCCTTGTAAATGTCACTCTTACATACATCACTTGGAAGCTTCTCAACAATTTCCTTCAGCTGAATTAATTATTATTAGTAACACTAAAGTCAAGTCTTCTATCTTCAATATCATTAATTGATAGAGCGTAAAACTGGGACTCAACACAAAACACACCAGCAGTAGATTAAACACACAGAATAACAATCTTAGGGAAACCAAAAAAGGAATTCAAGGGAGCAACTCCACAAGAGCCAATCTCAGAGGAGAAATCTCCTAAGAGCCAAAGGCTAAAGCCTAATACAAATGAAAATCTGGATAACTTTGCCTTATTTACAAATTCTAATGATAAGGTCACTGCAGGTGACCTTAGCTAATTCCCTCACAGCCCTAACAGCTGGCAACGACCCATAACTGTCAAATATTCCAGCCTCGCTATTCCTGTGCCTAACATTAATACTCTATAAAATAAAAAAAAACTATCCTTTGTTTTTGTCTCTATCTCTCTCTTCTTCAAGTTAAATACTTACATGAAGAGTTAAGTGAACAGTTCACAAAATCTTTAACATGTTCACAATCACTACAAATGACTATAAACAAATATTATGTCATGAAGGTTAACTAAATTTTCTTTATTTGTCTTACATGTTTACCTGAAAAGTAAGTGCGTCCACAACTTCTCTTGCTTCACTGCATGAATCCTGTGAAACCATTTCACGTCCTGCTTGACTAGCCTGCAACTTTTGAATTTCCTCCTCCTGGGCTTTGTTCTTTACCCTTAGATTTTTTATCTGTACAAATGAGCATAACTAAGTAAAGATATGGTTACTGTAAGAAGACTATAAAAAAAAAGTTTCAAGTGGTTATTACCTGGCTTTGCAGTTTTGTGACTTCCTGGCTCAAAACCCCATTTGACTTCTTGAGGCTGTCAACGATGCCCCTAGAAATCACAGGAGTAGTACTTGAAGGAGAGCTTGATCGCCTTGTTATTGGTGAAGATGGTCTTGAGGAGGTAGAGGTAGAGGCAGCAATTGGTGATGTAGTAATAGGCTTTAAAGCATTTAACGAACTTGAAAATGAAGATGGAACTTGTAAAGCATTGATCATTGGAACAGATTCATGTTTTGGCCCTGACTTATGATGTTGCTTACCCTCATGAGACCTTACTGGTTCGTGGCTAGGAGACAAAACCCGTGTGGACTTTATCACATCCTTGTCTGATCTGTCAACTGAACGGCGAGAGGCAGTCACTTTTTTAATAAGATTGGATCTATATCCAACTCCGGAAGATCTAAGTTTGTTGTAGCAAGCGTCACAGACACGGTGAGGTTTTCCAGGAGTAGGAGCAAGTGCTGCTCTTAAAGCCTTTTTAGAACTACAAGCATGGCAATGCACTACTCCACAGTTATAACAGTTATGCCTCTTCCTGGTAAATCCAAACGGCTGCCGACAACCAGAGCATACTGATTGGTCACTTCCAGAAGCCCATTTATGGATGCATATAGAGGAAGTGAAATTTGCACCACAAACAATGCTCTTTACAAGCTTGTCTTTTAATTCTTCAACCAAAGTTGGAGATTTTTGATCTTCAATATTCCCATGCCCTAATCTTCCATTGGCACCCTTACCCCATGTGAATACCTCGCCTCTTGATGTGAGGACTGCAACATGGTATGATCCACATGTGATTTCTTCAACAAACTCGCCGACTAACTTGTTTTGTACTAGACACGGATTTTTTCCATCAGCTTGTGGATTTCCAAGCTGACCATACGCATTACTACCCATTGTGAAGATATGACCTGATGTTGTAAGGGCAATAGTCATAGTATATCCACACGCAATCTGGTGGAAGTTATAATCAGTTAGAGTGGAGACGCATGTTGGAATCAAATACGTCTCCTTATTCCCATGACCTAAACAATATTTATCACCATCACCCCATGTGAACAACTTCCTAGATGGCATAGTTGCATATGGTCCTGTAGAGCTCATAACTTCTATAATGGCAGCAGTGTGCCATACTCCGCATGCAACCTTAATAGTCTTCATGCCACTCAGTTGCTGAACTTCCTTCGGACATAAAACATTTTCCCGGTCTCCATGACCTAGCACACCAAACTTCCCATCACCAAATGTAAGAAGCTTACCTGTCGAGGTTACTATTGCTGAATGCCAAGTTCCACAAGCAATTGATGTAACTTGAATTCCTTCTAAAGGACCATAAACCCTTTTTGGTATCCAATGACTTGCATCACTATCATGACCAAGAATCCCAGCATTAAGGCTGCCATCTCCCCAAGTGTACAAATCACCAAATGACGATATAGCACATGTATGATATTCTCCACATGCAATAAAATCTACATTAGTCAGTGCAAGAAATTCGACCAAATAAGGTTGATCGAAGTTTTTTTCAATTCCATGACCAAGTCGTCCACCAAACTCCTCTCCCCAAGTGAAAACCTCACCTTGCCTATTTACAAGAGCAACATGATGAGCACCGCAAGCAATCTGATGAACATCTAAAACTACATTAGTCTCCAAGGGCTTAGGAATCAGGAAATCAATCTTTGTAGACAATGGGCTTATAGAGTTATCAGCTGAACTTCCACTAGACCAGAGTTCACCCCATACATATATATCACCTGACGATTCTACGTCATCTTGTACGGAACCTGTGCTTGCACAACTTGGAGTAGTGCTTGAAACACTAAGTCGAAGACCATCTCCAGCACTTGGCTTTAGTTGCACAGTTGCATTCTCAGGCCCAACATCGGAGAATGAATTTGAATCTACAGATGGTCTACCTTGATCTAGCCATGTATGCTCGTGTAAGAGATCAGCACCCTCATTTAACTGAAAAAGGCGAGGAAAAAGAAAACCAACAATTTAACAGGATCATGGAAGCCAACGTTTAAGTGTACAAGGCAAAGTAAGTTCAGTTTAGTAGTTCTTATTTACTTAAAAGGCAAGGAAAGAGTATGAATAGCTAATAGTTGCATTTGATTTGTAACACAATTAATTTGAATTGTGTGGAAATTTCTGGTAAGGTGTGGTGTACTAATTTCAGTGCAACAATATCAAGACTTGAAAAGGTTATGACTGGTGAAGATGTGAAGATAAAATCTAATAGTTTACGTACACCCGGTGTTCACAAGATGGACAGTCTTCAGAAATGAATGAAAATCTTACATCATATGAATCACTCTTTGTGCGTCTAGTATGTTGCCCTCCTGGAATTAAAGACTTGAGACCTGTTAGCCAAACTTCTGTTTCCTCTTGGTCTTTGCAAATCTGTCCAGGATATAGAACGTGGGCATAATCATGAGACATCAAATAGCTATACAGATAAAAAAGTGATATGTCATATGGTACCCAAGTTTTTCCCTTTACATCTGATGCCCACCCAAGATTTCTCAAAAATCAAAGTCGTTCCCCTCTGTTTTCAAAAGTGTTTGCACTTTGCCCAACTTTTCGCTTAACTTCTCTTAGTTATAGGATCAGCAAAACAAAACTAAAATTACTTTACTAGAACTTATAATATTTTTCAGGTACCTCAAATTATCAAAAGTTAAAAAAATCCTAATTGGTGGTATTTGGATATTCTTACAGCTTGAAGTAGCCTAAAATAGTTAAGAAGGAGCACTTGTAATCCTAAATAAGGATAATACGAAGAAAAAAAATACAAGATGGACATTCTAAAGCACAGAACAATTAAATTTCTGAAAAAACTTAGGCACCCCATGGAGAAGGCAAAACCCGCAGTGACACCACCCTGAATTTCCAAGAAAAAATAAAGATGGTGTATGGTTGTGAGATGAAACTAACCAGGTCAAGAGATCTTTCACCATTATTATATATAAGTGAAAATGATAAATAATCCTTTTCAGGGCGTAAGTACCTACGGAAGACAGCCTGCATACATAGAACTTAATATTAATATATAATATTAACAGTTTAACTATACTGGTTTGTACAAAAATAAGCGTTCCGAATGCACAATCCTCTCATAGAGGGAAAGAATAGCTCTTAAGAGAAAGAAGGTTCATAATTGGCTTACAGTTCTCTGTCCAACAATAATTTTTGAGACCAAAGATAAATTCAGGTTCCTTTCTTGTCCACGAGAATACCAAATCAGATTTGCTTCATCCTGTGAAAAGAAAAGATCATTACATGTTCATAAAAATAATCCATTGGACATGCGATACATTCTTTTTCTATTGCCGTGTTTAAATGTAATACCAATCGAAGTGTAAGGTGTAGATACTTTCAATGAAGATGACATGCATTAGGCAATAGGCAGATGTGATTACCAGCCATGCTGAAATTACATTTGATACCAAAAACCAAGTATTAATAATTAGAACTGTTATATGAGCTGAGTTATGTTACATTCATAGAAATAGGACAACAAAAGACACGTGAAAACAACATTGATAAAAAGTGGTTTGGTGTAGATGGATAGATGAAAGTAGACTTGTCCTTGACAATCCTCCATTTAGGTCGTATAAAACCTGTTGGTTTAATGTAACCTCCTTTTGATAATAATTCTACTTATCTTCATAGAATAATAAAAGCCATATATATAAATAGGCTGGAACAAAAATAAACTCTTAGGAAGTAGTGCTAAAGCATCTTGGTTCGAACAATATCTAAATAAGAATTAAATGTAATTAATTAAGGGAACATAATTAAACTATATCCTAAAATATATTAAGCTTCACACTAGAATCTATAAATTATCCTAATTCTAATAGATATAATATCTTCATATATTGGAATATCATTTTTCCTTAATATCTGCATAAATCACAACTTTATGAAGCTACTCGGGCTCGGCTTGGAAAAATCTCAACTCAAGCTTGTTCACTTTCTAAACAAGTCGAAGATAAATACATTGTTAAGTTCAGCTAAAATTTAGGCTTAGACTCAGCTGGTTCGGCTAGAATAACACCGTAGAGTTGTTATATAATCTAAACTACTTAGACTTGAATAAAGCTCGACGCAAGCGCGTTCACTTTCTGAACGAGTTGAATCGGAACACATTTTAAATCCTGTATAAATTTAGGCACGGTTCGGGCTCGCCTCATATATAAACGAGTCAAGCTCGAACATACCAAAGTACGGCTTGAATAACAACAACTCTCAAAGCAACTTGGTTCTTTTTATCATACTACGACGGTATGGCCTTTCTGAGATGGAAAAGCTGAAAGCATTGTTTGTGTCCAAGAAAATGCAGAGCAAGGAGTTCTAATGGTCATAACTATCATATTGTACAAAGAAGAGACAAAGCTATGGTTAAAAATTGTTGGGCTACTTGTTTTCAACAATGTGGTATCATCAGGCTGTCATGATTTGGATAAAGATTCATGCGCAAATCAAGATTTACACCCAAGGAGAAATATGTTCATCGCCCAACAACTTAAATATTTTAAGAAGTCGATAAAAAGAAGAAAATTTCAAGAATCAACTAAAAAAAGAAAGAACTAGGGTAAAATCATAGAAGAAAATTTTCAATAGGAAAAAAAAAGCATGAGCTCACCGAAGAAACTCTGAAAAGGCAGAACTTGGGCTTTCCCTTCCTGCTATACTTGATTAGCTGAGTACCTTTCTTCAAATTAGTAAGGACCTTCAAGAGGTATGATCAGATACACAGGTCATGTCAGTTCGTCTAATGGAACCATTGAATTCAAAAGTTCAAAAGATCATAATTGTAATCACAAGCTTGTATTTTGCTTCTCCTCTCTCTTAGTGCACTATCATACTCTGAATCTCTCAAAAGCTTATGTAGATGTTACAAATGAAGAGGAATGACCTACACCTTCGTTTCTAAAACAGACCATCAATGCTATAAAATAACAGCCAAAACCCCGTAGAAGTAAAGGCTTAGGGTTCTAATCCTTGCAATCAATTCCTCTCTATTCCTGAATTCTCAGCATAACGTACCAATACGAATAATTAATGAAAAACAAGGAAGTAGATGAATCGAAGAAGTACATGATCGATGTTGTGGTCAGGAGGATCTGCCATTCCATCTGAAACAACTTGATAGAAGTAGAAACAAACTGAATCAGATGATTGTGTCTCGTCCTCATGCGTAGGCTGGTTGTCCTATATGAGGCTATCTGGCTATGCACAAACAATTTCTTGTTCCCAAAATTGAACCCTAATTTCCATCAATCGAACAAGCGAAGAAATATTGCTTAGAGGAGCGGACATTCAAATTTGACGGAGAATCTGCATTGAAATTGGCGATAAAGTAAGATTAATTTTGGTTTGAAACTAAAATTTGAATATTGTTGTGAAAACAAATCTGAGAGAGAAAGCAGTTAGAGAAAGAAGTGAAAACATGTTGGAGAATGGAGCCTGCTTTTGGCATCTCTTCCGATTTTGGCGCGCTTGCTTCATTTCGTGAATCGTGACTCTATACATGTCCACAACTCAAGGCTCCTCACTCGTACATATTCACTTACAAATTACAACATGAAATTCAGGCAAAAGAATACCATAGAAACTTATATAAAAAAAATTGGCAGTTGACAGACGCACATTCTAGTTGGCCCGCTTCAGATCACTTCCAACTACGCACGTCATAAGTGTAGTTTAAATTTGGAGGGGGTGAAATCGAACTATAATCACCCGAATTGCATAATGATGGTGACTAATAAAGGTTTTCGCCGATATGTCTACAAACCCTGAATAAATATTGGTAAGATACAATACTTACGTTCAGAATTCGACGAGATAGGTTGGAGATTTGAAAATCATGTCATATGAGGATCGGTGCTAGACTTTGCTAGAGAGCATGCCACTTCGCGGTATCGGGGTATTCTATGCATATCCGACATTGAGGAAGCATACATCCCCGGTCGCTTCCTACGGCAATTTGGATATGTCTAAACCATGCTACAACCCCGGATATGCACGTCATACGTGTAGTTTAAATCCGGAGGTGAAAAAACGAACTACACATCCGAATTGCGTAATGATGGTGACTAATAAAGGTTTTCGTCGGTACGTCTAGAAACCCTGAATAAATATTGATAAGATACAACACTTACGTTCACAATTCGACGAGATAAGGTTGAAGATGTGAAAATCATGTCATATGAGGATTGGGTGCTAGACTTTGCTAGAGAGCATGCCACTTCGCGGTATCGAGGTATTCTACGCATATCCGACATCGAGGAGGCATATATGTCCGATCGTTTCCTATGATAGTTTTGATAAGTCTAAACAATGCTACAACCCCGGATACCACCCATCCAGAGGGTCATTCAGTGGATGGACGCGTGTAGAAGCTACTCTTCCACAAATTTCATGATTTGTAGGGCGACCGCCACTTTGAGGTTACAATAGTTTCATTTGATGGGTTGGTTCCAATGTTGTCTATGTGGCTTGTCGAGGAGGCGTACATGTCATAGTTCACTACTCATGGACATCCATACATCTTGCTGACATCCATTGCACGGCCCCCTCCACTACTTTTTTCTACTCTTTAACTTTGTTTTTCAATTTTCAATTTTCAATTTTCAATTTTCTAATAACTTGTTCTCTTTATAACACGTATTCACATACTTATTGGACGCATAAGAGATATTTCCACCCGGGGTCTATTATTTTCAGTCGAGGAGTTATCCACCATCGTTGATGAGTCATCCGGACTTCATCCTCTAGTAGCTTCTACACAGGTCCGACCCTCACATGTTCATTCCTACTCAACATCATACCAAGAGTACCAAGGAGAAGACCCTCACATGAACCACCTCTTGCATATAACAACTGCAAAATGAGCAAATCAAGTCTAACTACAAACCCAAAAGAAGCGCTTATAGGGAAACAACCTAGATATGACCACCTTTTGAGTATTCTCTTTCTTTTTATCTTATTATTTTACATTGAGGACAATGAAAGATTTAAGTGTGGGTACGTATTTTATAGTTTTCACGTTTTCAAAATTTTCTCATCTTTTTCAAAAATTTATCTTCTTTTTCAAAAATTTCTCGTCTACTCACAAAATCTCCCCTCTATTTTAGCCACACCCAATCGACTGACCCTCACTAGTCGATCAACCTGAGCATAAAACTTATTTTCATTCATATACACTTTTTTGCATTCATCTCTCCTATACGTAAAAGGGGTAGTCGATCGATCAAAACATGTTGATCGATTGACTCACCCCTATTTTTGTCAACATTGCATGATTTGTTTTAATGTTATTTGATATCCGAGAAAAATATGATATTACTCTATTACTCTATTTCAGTTGATGAATCTTGAGATCTCGCCCATTAGACCTTGTCTATGTCATTGAGTTTTATGGATAATGATTAGTGATTTCATTTCATGACATGACCTTGAGAGGATTTTTTTAAGTGATGAGATTAAAGCTAATGCCGTTGCAAAAAGAGCATATTAGGCCGAAGACAATGCCAACTACTCCCGGTCAAAAATTGACCACGTGCCGAAGTAGGAAATACACACCATTTACACCAACCTCAAGTGCTTGGTGAAGCTTTTCTAAAGCTACTTGTGGTATAGCAGCTCCTAACACTGATTCGTACACAACGCACAGTTGTTTAGCCATGGTGTGTGTGTGGGTGTGGGGGGGGTTGTGTGTGGGTGTGTGTGTGAGTGGGGGGTGAGTATGTGGGGGGTGTGAGGGTAGGGAGGGGGGGGGGGTGCGGGGGTGATTTGGGGGTGTGGGTGTGGGTGTGGGTGTGTGTGTGTTCCCGTGAAAATAGGTTATAGAGTCAGAAATGAGAACATAAGACAACCGTTGATTATATCCAAATCTAATGGAGCACACAAGTCCAAATAAAGAACAAAAAAACATGCTCAAGTGAAAACCAAAAATATCTTTTATATGTCTTATCTCCTTCCGTCTCTCGTATATCTCATTGTTGTGGTTTACATGATCGTGGATATGAGGAAAGTTGGAAGATTGATGATTGATTGGGAGAGATTCACGAAGGCTTGCAAGGGAAGTTGAGAGTGAAGTGAAGAACATCGAGGAACGTGCAAAAGTTTTCAACAAGCACCATGATGCGTCCTTGGAATCGTTGAAGAACGAACGTCGGATCTAGACCAAGCTAGAGCTTCAACTACTCCTTGTTTATGTGCAATTGGAACTTTGAAAGAAGTTTGGTAAGGCGGAAGCGATTTGAAATGGATGCGGAAGCGAAGGTTTGATTCGATCTAGGGAGATCGAGCAAACGTTGTAGTGGATTTGAGAGTTTGATTCTTTAGAAGAATCCTCGAAGGTGAGTTCTTGGATCTAAGACTTGATCCAAGGAAGAACTTTGAGGGGATTGAAGAGGAAGTGATGCCCAAATCAAGAGAGAGGATTTTCCTTCAAATAACTTGATTAATATTAGACATGCTTTACAAGTGAGGTCAAGCATCCCTTTTATAGTGGATGAAGGCCAAACCATTAGCCGGAAATTAAATGACGGAAATAAAGGCGGGAAATAAAAGTGGGAAATAAAACCGGGGCTAACTCCCGAATTGAAAGGCCTAGACTATCAATGTCGGAAAGTAACTCCCGGAATTAAGTTCCGGAGTTACGGTTCCGAAAGTTAAAGTCTATTATTAAAATGAAAAATACATTAAAATAATAATACTATTTGCTAGCTTGATGACGTGGCGCCGGAAGTCTATGCCATGGTGGAGTGGTGACATGGCATGCCACTAACGGGTCCAAGTGATGCAATGGTGCGTCGGATGATTGAGCCGGCAGCTTGGGCAATGGCTTTAGCTCGGGAGCGAGTGAGCGGTCCATCGGAGCGAACCCACAAAGCATCGTCCTCCTCATCCACGGTCATGGTTGTCAAGGGCGCATCACACCAAAGTTGTACGACCTGCCTCTCCCACTTCCTACATTGGACCCAAAATGAACTCTTGTTGTTGCAACGGAGATCATGGAGTAGGTCTAGACCAATCCCTTAACTCTTGGCCTCTGGCATAGGAGGTCGAACGACGGCCTGGTTGTTGTGATGTCTTATTTTGTTTCCCTTTTAGCTGGGTTGGCATGTTGGCCCACTTGCTTTGCAATCTTATCTTTTTTAGCTCGACTCTATCTTATTAGAAGATAGGATCAGGTATATTCGGTCTTATCTTATTAGAATTTAAGATCAAAGGAGATCAACGGTTTTTGGGTCTATCCCGGACCCTTTAAAATGGTTTTTCAACCATTAGGTTAAAAATCTTCTTTTCAACATTATTTCGAAGTTTTTGCCGCTAACTCTCTTTGGAGGTCAAACGACCTACCCACTATCGGACGACTTGTATCCTTTCGATCATTGTTGTTTTTTTGTTATTTTGAGGTATGTGTTAGTAATCCCCCTCAATTCTAGGGTCTGGTGAGTCCGGCTTGCATTGATCTATGGTATTGGATTTATTATATGTTTGTGAATTATGGTAGCGTTAGATATACTATATGTTTTACAACGAATGACCTGACTTTCGGTGACTGCATAATCCTCACACCTTCATGCTTCGTTTGATGTGATGATTCGGCACCGTCTTGGGTATGTGACAATCGATGCTGACAACATTAACGTGTTGCAAGCAATATCTAACCACATATGAGGTGTGTAGTTGAGTTGTTTACAACTACGCATATGGGGTGTGTAGTTGGGGTGCATTAAAATAACTAATTATAGTAGAAGAGGAAAGTACACAAAAACACCCTTAATAATTACTTTTTTGCAAGGAACCACCTTTATAATTTTTTTTGCATAAATGCCCTTAACATTTATCGATGTGCAATAAATCACCCTTATAAATTTTTTTACATGAAACCACCCTTATTTTTAAATATTTGCAATTAACCACCCTATACTACTTAAACTTACATCAAATAATATAAAATTAAAGCATACACAAGGTAAATTTACTCTAAATTTTTCATTGCCGGATTAAAAAAATATAATTCAAGCTCAACTCCGACTAAAATAATATAAATTATTACCCATATAAAAAAAATAACTCAACCTCAATTCCAACTAAAATAATATAAATTATTACCCATATAAAAATAAACCAACCTCAATTCAAACTAAAATTTTCATTGCCGTATTTAATTTATGACAACCTTAATTTCGCCTACAAAATCAGTTTTTAAAAATTGTCACTTGTTTTTCAATTTTAAATTCATTTAAAAATGGGCTAAAACCATTCCCAAAATAGTAATAGAAAATTACAGTAAAAAGGTTTTTAACTATTAAACTAATTATGATATTAATATTAATTTAATATACTAATCATAATTTACCATATCTCTGCTTCAATTTTAAATTATTATAATTTTATACAATATAGGGTAGTTAGTTGCAAACCTTTAAAATTAAGGGTGATTTTATGTCAAAAAAATTATAAGGGATGATTTATTACAATCATATTAAAATTAAGGGTAGTTTTATGCTAAAAAAAATATAAAGTATGATTTCTTACTAAAGCTATAATAAAATAAAATTTACAATCTTACACATATCCGTCTTACGGTCACGGACTCACGTGTAACTATGATAAAATAAAATTTACTATCTTACACGTAACTGTCTTACTGTCTAACGGTCACATGTAAGTTAGACACGGATGTATAAAAGATAGAACATTTAGAAAGTAAACATCTTCAATTCTTCACGTTACCATGGAGTTTTTCAAAAATCCGTGTACGCATTACGTGATTAATGTCCCATTGCGCAAAATAAGACGATCACTGAAAGGGGTCACTTGCCCCTGCCATTCGAGATTATACAACGATATATGAACTTTAGATTATCATCCAAAAAGATTTTAAATCATCTATATAGAACTATCTCTTGCACAGTTGTACCGGATCCAATATAAGATCTTTCTTGTATACAAGAAAAAATAGAGCAAGAACGGAATTAAGACGAGACTATAGAGAAAAACAGTTGGGCACCCAAGATTTCAAACTCATTTCAAGGAGGGAGATATCAATGATATAACACAATGGCAAATCATATACATAAAATAAAATCAATCAATTGCAGGATCCTTATTCCTCTTGAAAATCTCTTCAATTTCCAACATCACTTCTGATGGCAATGGCCGTTCCGTTGTCACGAAAGCATCGATATCCTCTTTCAGTTGCTCCATTGAAGTTGCACCTATGATGGAGCTCGTGACGAAGGGTCTGTCTCGTACAAATCCGAGTGCCAACTGTACTGGTGAGAGGCTATGTTTCTTTGCCAGCTCAACATACTTGGCAGTTACTTCCTGGAATACATATTCAATGAACTTTACAAGTATGCTTAATCTAATACAAATGATCCAAAATAATGGTATGGATATTTCCCAGTACCATTGCTAATGACTCAGACCTGAAAGCAAGAATTTAAGAGTAGAGCTGAGCAGTAAAAATAAAACCATCAATAGTATGCTGTTCAAACGGATCGGTCCGGACATATTGAATTTTTTTATTTAAATAAATATATGTTTTGTGTTGATTAAAAATCGGTCCGGTCAGGGTTTGGATTGGACCAGACCATATGTTTTCCCTGTTAAAAATATTAAAAGTGTAAATTAACGGTCTGGACCAAAACATTACGGGTCAGGACCGGACCGTAATATCATGGGCTGGACCGGATTTTTACAGTTACGGTTTGAGACCAGATTGAAGCAAATCACATTTTTTGCAGATCCAAAGCAACTTGAAGAACCTAAAAGTATTTTGACTTTAAGATGATCAGCTAAACATTGACTATTTGCTGGGATAGAACTTACCCGGGCGTAGGACTTTAGATATCTTGCCATGTAGCCAGGGAAGAGATTAAGCCTTCCTTTCCTAGCAGCTTCAGTCTCAGGATCTAAATATTTGCCGCTTAAATTTCCTCCACCCAATGGTGAATAAGCAAGCAGCCCGATATTGCAGTTGTTTGGGTGGCAAGCTTCTACAAGATCAACTGAGAGATAAAAAATGGCTGAGTTATAATTTGGCAAGATAATCGTTTAATTGAAATGTTCAACCAAATTACTGATGAATGACGTTCATTTGGAACTCACTACGGTATCATCGATGTATAAGATAAAAATATTCAATCTGCAAAGTAGAACTAGAAATTTAAGTGAAGGCCCAGCTTGATATATAGGTTTTCAGTAGTTTGTTGGAGGCTTGAATAATTGAAACCTATCTAATAATGTGTTGGGCAAAAGTAGCCTTTAGGGTAGTAAATGAAATTTTGGATACTTTTTTTGTGTAAGTTTGCCCCAAAAAACTACCATAATGCCTTCAAATACCAAACACTTCACTAGGTTTTTAACTAGCTTTGGGAGTTTTTAAACAACTACAAAAAAAAAACTATGACCAGCCAAAAACTGTCTTATAGAATACACTAAATCTTAAGAACCCAAAATAGAAAGCAGTTAGACCAACTGCAAATAAGGTGCAAACAAGGATCATTACAGAACAAATGATAAAATGTACTCTCAAAGGCTGGTTTGTATGTAGCCATATTTTTTATGGACCAACTCAAATCTAACTATCATAATTTGTGCGACTTTACCGTAGCAGTATTCATCAATATTCCAAGGTTTTCTACTTTTGTTCCTAATCTCATTTTAGGGAAAGTGGCAAACCATTGAACTAGAGCCGACCATGATGCTGGTTTCGGGTATAATTACACTCCTACAAGATGGTGAGAAGATGAAAACTTGAGATAAACAACTGACCTTCAAATCGGCACCTAGTTAGCAGATTGTAGACATTCTGGATGCTAACAATCTTTGGCAGCCCTGCAACTTTTGCTGCATGGACAAACTCCATAACTCCATAAGAAGTCTCATTTGAAACACCTATGTACCTCACCTGGACATGTTCAAGGATACATCAATTTATAAAATGTGATCTGTATTCTAACAACACAGATTTAGAAGCTGCACTAGAATAGTAAAATCGTCTTAATAGATATCCATGCTCCCAACCAGCAATAGCACAAAAGATTAACAATCAGTGCAGCAACTAGTGCAGTGCAATTGCATTTTTCTATAATTTATTAGCATAAAAAAATGATTTTCCGGGTTGTCGGCATCCATAATAATCCTAGAAGGGAGAGAGGCGTCCGTGAAAGACCCAAACCCAAGGTTCTATACTCTTGTCACTTTCAAATTTAAGCTTCAGACTGCACAAAGTCAATGACGGATATTACTGAATTTGGAAGAGAGTTACTGGCTTATTGTAATGGCAGTTACGATTCAACTGATTTACACGTCAAATTTTCTAACAGGAAAATCACCACCTTAGTTTTGTCATCCAAGAAAAACAAAAGACCAAGTTCAAGTCACAAATGACATTTTTTAGATCAATGTTCACCTATCTACAATTATGTCAAAACTCATAGTACCTAAGTGAACGATCATTTTCTTGGCTCAGTGAAACTTTTGTGTCCAGAAAGCCAAATGTATCCACAGAATTTCATATTATACAAGTTAGAGATTGCGTTTCTTTCGGAAATTCGAAATCGTCAAATTCGAAATTAGATCTCTAACCATGCAGAAACCTGGCAATCTTTGTATGGGAGAGTGTACTCGTATAGGCAGAGTAAACATACCTTGCCTTCATCAATAAGGTCTTGGAAGCCTTTGAGTTGCTCGGGGAATGGAACACTGGATCTCCATTTTGTATAATCATAAGTAAACTCGCCAAACAATGGAACATACCGATCTGGCCTGATAATTCATACATATGACAGGAACATTTCATTTACAGGTTTGACATAATCTCAATGAGTGACTCAGATGTCAATATGTCTTACGGTTTAGTTTTTTCAATCGAGGGAGCTGAAGTTTGAGTCTTGTTCAATTCAGTGCCACATTCTTCACATGTGAACTTTACTTGAAAAAAAGTATCTTATACTGATAACATTCAAGTATCAAATTTATCAATATTTTTACACTTCCACTGTTCGCTGTATAGCTCATGTTGGTAAACTTTGTCATTTAAGTGAAATAAGAGTCGAATGTTAATTTTTTCAACACCTGCAAGCATTGTTTATTGGACACATAAACTAATTTTTTAGAAAAGCTACTTTTCACAAGCTTTTGAATATTTTAGTAGTTCTGTAGCATTAAGAAAGATATTTATATTTTTAATTATGTACACGCTGTCCTAATTTAATACTCCTACCATTAAAATATTCAATTATAAACTAGTCAGGCATCCGAAGTCCAAACACTGTTCACAGTTTTTGCTTTAACTTCAACTACTTTTTCAAAACCAACTGATTTCCAACTTCATCTGTTTTCTTTCACCATCTAGCAAATACACCCATTATATGAATCAACAAAGAGGAAGTAGGCCCTTACTTTATTCTATTTTTAATTTAAATTGTAGTTTGTGGGTTTCGAAGCCCGGTTGATAATCTCACCCTAATACCGGTTGGACTAATTAAATCTCGTGATTTTTTGTTCTTTCTTTTTATTACATATATCTCGATTACAATACCAAAACCTTATGCCGAATTTTAATAATTAAATTCTGATAATTGAAACGTAATATCCGAATTATAATACTTATAATTCAATACCCAAACCCTTGTAACCAAAATCTAATACCCGAAATTTAATACCCAAAACACATGCCCAAAATCTAGGGACGTACTTTATCAATTAGAATACAAAAAGGTCTACTTTGTCGCCCAATAATCATTAGAGGCCCACTCCCCCATTTCACCCAAGAAAAAAAGAATCTTACTCATAACTCAAATGTTAAAACTGGGATATTACCATTTCAAACTCACCAATGAATTTGAAGAAGGTCAATATAGTCAGTCTTGAGTCGCTTGAGGCTTTTCTCCACACTTTCTCGTATATTAGCAGCATCAACCCTCAAAACATCTGCATTGTCACGTACATGACTGAGCCGTTTCTCAGAATAACCACAAACTTTTGTTGCTACGATAACCTAAACCAGGTGAATAGAGTAGGTCAAAGGTAGCAAAGAGCAACACTCAAGTCCTTTCCTCATTCTTCCCAAATTGCATAGAACCCTCCTAGAATTAAAATTTGAAAACAATTTATAACCTTATCACGGGGCTGAGATTCCATCCAACTTCCTATGTATAAATCAGTTTTTCCCTGTGTCTCCTTCTTCATTGGGATAGGGTACTGCAAACAGAAGAGAATTATGATCAAATGATACACAATGAAAGTCACAAACTTATTACGAAATGAATTAGGTCTGTGTTTAGATTATTGTCAAGATTGAGGGAATTGTTTTTACAAAACAGGATAGTTTCTATTGTTGTATACACAAACAGATGGGGTAAAAAAAGCAGAAGAAAGCAATAAGCATGGAAAAGGAAAGTCTTACACCCTCTGCAGTGTCAAGTATATTGATTCCATAATCAAATGCATAACTAAGCATATCATGAGCCTCCTTCTCTGTATTTTGTTCTCCAAAGGTCATCTGAGAACATTTTCACCAACATTAAAACAAGTGACGTATAGAAAGTAATAAGCACAATATTAACGTGAAGAGTGCTTTTACCTACCCCATTCTTTTCTAAAGCATATAGATATATCAATTACCATAATCAAAATTCTCAAGATTTATTGAAAGATCAACAACCTTTAAATTTGGCCCGTTTTTGCAAATTGACCTTTAGACTACACGGCATTATCAGATCTTATGTTGACAATAGTGGTTAGAGTTCAAGTTTTCTAAAGTTGAACTGATGTTTTGGACCCTTCATCTCAGTATCTGTTTAACACAGGAATCTGAAATTCCAGAGGACTGAAAACGAAACCTGCAAGGAATCGGCAGTAACAAAAGTGCACAGGTAATCTTAAAACCCTAAACTACAGAAAAAAGTTAAAAACATTATATGTGCCCTGAATCCAATTACAACTTAACCAAACTGTGGAAATTGCAGTAGCATCAAGCCAGTGTAAATCCAAAATTACACATAACCAGGACCCCAGAAGTTTCAAGCCCTAAAACTTTCATTCATTTCCTAAATCACAACCATGTCAGAGCATAATAAGCAAGAACGTGGTAGCAAATGACATTATATGACGTGGCGAACTCGAGATCACGTTTGATTGGTTGACAATTATAATCGTCATAAAAAAACTGCTTAAAATTTACCGTTCCGAGGGTGATTTCGCTGACAATGAGATCGGAGTCTCCGAGTTTGTTGTACTGAAGAGCAGTTTGCTGACCAAGCTTGGCAGCGACGACAACGGGCTTCGAGCGACGCTGGGGAGATGGAGATAGCCATGGTCGTTGGCGATGGCAGGTAAAAGCGGGAAAGACGTGGGAGCAAGACACCGACGCCATAAAGGAGTGAAGCAGCTTAGCAGCGGATGGGAACCTACTTCTGCATAATTGCATATGCCCTTATCGTTCCAACTTCCAACCAGTCAGAGACGAAAAGTCACGAATTATCGTAAAATAAAATATGCTTAGAATGAAAGCGCCGTCCGTGGGGATCGAACCCACGACCACGTGGTTAAAAGCCACTCGCTCTACCACTGAGCAAGGACGGCTGAATCAATATCGCTGATTGAAAACATCAAATTTACATATTTAGTGAAATAGGCCAAAGTTTTTAGTATTTCTCTATCTGTAGACAATGATTTCTCTCAAAGCACCCATCTTTGAAGGCATATGGTATAAGAGTTACCAGTATAAATATAAGGATCATTTAGATACTAGGCAAGGCTAGTTTTTCTTTTCATATATAGGTTGTGTTTGGCAGATCTCAATCACTAGTGTTTGCGAGGGTTTGAGAGAGTTACGTTATTTAACGAGTGTTTGGCACACACATTTACACTAGTGATTTCTGTTTTTGAGTCCGTTTCTGAAACACTCAAATGAGGGACGGTTTGGGAGTGTTCGGAGTGTTTGATAAATCACATTTACACTATTGCCCCTTAAAATTTTCCAGTTATTACGTCATTTACCTAGTATATAAACGTGAGCTGAAAAACGGAAGCCATCTTCACCAGCCCGTCGACCCTAAAGGAAGAACACAACCATTTCGTTCAACTCGTGGAAGAACAGTTCGGAGTCAACAAAGAACATTCAAAGGCTTAATACCTGGTATATTTTAGGGTTTCGTTCTTGCAATATTCGTAGTCAATGGTGATAGGGTCTGCTCATGTCGATGGTGCTAGTCGAAATAGGGTTTCGAATTAGAGATCTTCTTGGCTAAGTTTGTGGATGTTAATTTTGGCTTTGAACAATTGCGTAGTTGCTAGGATGAATTATTTTTTCGGTTGTTAGTTGACAATGCTAGATTTTCATTAGATAGTTATGAGTTTCTGGATGTTATATAGATATTAGAAATTGAGATTAGGGTAGGTAACAATAAATTGTTCAGTTGTGATTCAGCAATTTGTAATTGTTAGACTGTTGGCTAATCTCAGATGGATACCCTTTTAATTGTTTCTTGCTGATTAGGGATTGCCTTGTTTTACCTTTCCTGGTTTCAGCTCCTTGAAATGTATGATTGTATGGCAGAAGTAAGAGTTATAAGCAACATCATTTTGGTTTTCAGTCATTAGATCACCATTTTTATTCCATATATATATATATATATATATATATATATATATATATATATATATATATATATATATATATATATATATATATATATATATATATATATATATATATATATATAGATGGCTACCTGAATTTCCACTGCTTGACAGCAAACCCTGTTCTCTAGGATAATGACAACATTCGGACTCTAAAGTACATGGAGTTGTGCACATAGTTGCTCGCATAGAATAATAAATCAGAAATTTCACACCTCAAATAGAATGCAACATATCAAAATGTGAATGAACAAATTGCAATGTTGTTTGTAGACATGAATTCGAAATTTTGTATTTGCATAACTGCATAAGTTTTATTTGTGCAGAGGACAAATAGATGGATAGTAAGAATCACATAATTTCTCACATGAGGGGTAATATTGGGGAAAAAAAATCAATTATCTCACATCATATGTATGATCTGGTAGAAAAAAAAAGGTTTGGTTTCATATTTTTTTCATCTGCCAGTCCTCCATCTGGACAAATAAAACCTGAATGAAACTGAAATTGCTTATCTCTCTGTTTTTTCACAACTCAAATATACCTCTCTGATTATTGCTTCTCTTTGTTTTTTCTGATTATTGTTTTTTCTGATTATTGTTGTTTTTGATTATTGCTTATCTCTCTGAGTAGAAGAAACCATCAACTATCTTGCTTTTGTTCAGAGTTGCTTTTCATTTTTATAACTCAATTTCTGATTTGTTTATTGTTTTTTTGTGGTTGTTCAAGTTTCCGTTTGTGGTTGTTCAAGTTTCTGATGGGCAATGTTTTTTCTGATTATTGGTTGTTGAATTGGTAGAGTTTCTGATATCATTGTAAATGTAGATGGAAGAGAATAATGTCTCACAAACTCGAACTAGGGGTCCAAATTTTGTATGGAATGATGAACTTGTCAGACTTCTAGTTACCATATTAATTGAATTCCAAAAAAAACGGGAGCAAACAACCCTACAATTGGAAGGATATTACTGCTACGTTTACTAGTAAAATTGGGAAGACTAGTGTCAAGGATTTCTGTAGAAATAAGTACGAGTCAATGAAAAAGGAATACAAGGCTTGGAAATTGCTTAGAGAATCAGAGACGGGTTTAGGTTGGGATGAAACAACTCGTACGATCACGGCTTCTAATGAATGGTGGGATAGGAAGATCAAGGTAATTTTCACATGTTTTGAATTTTGTTTTTCATTAACATTGTGTAAATAGATGTCTTTATAACTTGATTTTTTTTAAAATGTGTTATAGGAAGATGTTAACTGTAAGAAATTCAAGAACAAGGGAATGGACGTCGAGTATGAAGAGATGTTGACAACGCTCTTTGTTGGAAATGTAGCAACTGGTCGTCTTGCCCATGTCATCTGGGATGGTTCGTCAGGCAAGTCCGGAGCGTGTGTCGCTTGCAGACGATTTGGACTTAGGTGATCGAAGAGGATGGATACGATGGTGATTTTTTTCGTAACTTCGTTGGCACTGTCAATGAAGGTGGAGGATCTAGCTACTCAGGAGTACCACCAGACATGAATGACGATGCAATGCATACTACAGAACTTTCTCCGCCACCTGCAGTTACCAAGGCAAAGGGTCCGGTGAAGAGAAAAAGAAGACAATCAGTTGGTTCTTCCAAGTTGGAAGAATTTCTAGGACATTCGAAAGAGAACAGTGACCGGTTGGTAGCACTCTTCCAGGAAGAGGTTACATCTAGAGGAAAGGAGGAGGAACAAATTACTAAGAGAGGATTGGAAATTGTTGATCGGATGGTAAACAATAATTTGATCGAGGAAGGAAGTCCATTGTGGTGTTTTATAATTTCAAAGACCGACTCAAGGAAGGCTATGAATATAATGCTTAATTTGGTGGATGATGAGAAAAGGTCAAGTAGATGAAATGGGAGCACAAGCGTTCTTGAGTGATGAAAATTGTGTAGTTGGAAACAGCTCTGGTTGATGTTGCATTTTAAATCTCTTTGTACTGCCGTTTTTTTACGTTTGGATTGATGTTGCTAGTGATGACAGTGACAACGAATTGTACTCTCAGCAAATTGATGTTATGAAACTTATAGCAGCACATGAACATTTGCAAAGGAAAAATGCCGTTATGGCTGATCATTTCTACAAGCACATATGCAAGGAGCCTTGTTACACTGCGTATGATCGGGGACAACTATTCATGAAGGAGATCTTGAGCGGTCATCACATTCGGACAATCAACATGTTTATAATGGACGCCGAAGTTTTCTCATGTTTGTGCGATGAGTTAGAGTAGAATTACGGCCTCAAGGCGTCTACAAAAGTTTCAGTAATTGAGAAGGTAGGGATATTCCTATACACTCTTGCACAGGGGAGCTCGGTTCGTGTTGTTGCTGAGCACTTTCAAAGGTCTACGGAGACCATACACCGCACATTCCACAACGTACTGAATTCCATTACCGGTCATGGCCATGAAGGTCGTGGACTTGCATGTGATATTATCCATCCCCGGAATCCAAATTTTCCTAGAACACCAATGCACATTGCATCAGACCCAAGATATCAAGATTATTTTCAGGTGCATAACTTATTACAGTTTGGTATGAGTGCAAAATATTTAACACTAATATATTGTATGTCGTTATCATTCAGGATTGCATTGGTTGTCTTGACGGCACACATATTAGTGCATGCATCCCAGAATTATCACAAGTTCCTTTTGTCGGCCGGAAACATACGGTGACATTTAATGTCCTCGTCGTATGTGACTTGAATATGCTATTCACTTTTGTCATGTCCAGATGAAGGGTCTGCTCATGATGCCAAGGTTCTCGATAATGTCATTAGCAACCCCGACCTCCAATTCCCACTTCCACCACCAGAGAAGTATTACCTTTGTGACAAGGGTTACCCAGATAGACCGGGTTTCCTAGTTCCATATTCGAAGATCAGGTATCATTTGAATCAGTTTGATAATGAGCCACCAAGCAACAAAAAGGAGGCATTCAACCGGGCACACTCTTCTCTAAGAATTTGTATCGAACGTTGTTTTCAAATCTTAAAGAAGAGTGGAAGTTGTTGGCTACAATGTCATGTTACCCGGACTACATACAAGTTAACATTCATATTGCTTGTTTCGCTCTACACAACTTCATTCGGCTATACTCATGGTACGATGACTTGTCGGAAGATGAAGAGGAGATGCCAACGACAAACCAGGAGGAGGGAGAAGATGAAGAGGGGAGCAATGTCAATGGAAACGGAAGAGGAATGACAAATATTCGTGACCGTATCGCTTCGACAATATGGAATGCTAGTAGGAGGACATCAATAGTTTGGTAGATTGTCTTCTCTATGTTATAATGACTCTCGAACAATACGGTGTTAGTTTGCTTTATTATTTTCCAAGTACTTATCTATTCCTAGTTCTTAGTGCATATGATCATAAAACTCGTTACTACAAAAGTTAAAATGACATTGTGGTTGTTCAAGTTTGCTTTCTGGTCTTTAGTAGTCACTGAGAAACAACTGACATACGCAACAAGGACTGATACATGCGTAACAAGGCTACTAGTACATGAAATACGCAACAAGTGCTACCCCGATAACTAACCCCCATACAAAAGCATTAAAACATTCTCGAGATTGAATCTGCTTGTTTTTTCCTTTCTCTTCAGCAAGTTCCCGCCTTAGTGACTCAATAACATCTCTGTTTTCCATGCCCCGCATGCTTAGTTCTCGGACTTTATAGCCCAATGTTTTGTTAGACTCACGTAACCCTTCGGCATACTCTTCCAATACTTCATAGTTGGGGATATCAGCAAATGTGCACCTCAACATCTCATCTTTAGCTAGATTATCTTTTGGCATAGATAGCCCTCCATGTCTCCAATCAGCGTAGTTTGAATCTCCGTTGTCACAACTAGAGTCATCCGACATAATACCTATTGAAAAATACACCAAAAGTATACAAATCAAGAAATAACATAAAAAACATGAGATGAATTTAGGTATGAAGCAGATTGTAAAATAAGAATTGTGAATTAATACTGCAAACAAAGAAGTGTAAATTATAGAATCAAACAAACAACAACAACTTGAAATTTTTGGGTAGCCATAAAAAACAATGAATTGCAGAATAAAAAAAAACTATTTTTCCTCCAGATTGGGACAACTAGTTCAAAAAGGGGCTTGGATTATGGTGACTTGATTTTTATTATTTTAATAAAGAGAATATTGACATATTAACCCATAATTAGTAAATCATCACTTATAAACTAATTAAATTCGTTCATAATACAATCTAGTTACACTAGTTGGCTATTCAAATCACCAAACAAGGAAGTATAAATTACAGTTTATTTTTATGCAATCGATAATGGCCAACTAATCTACGCTCTTTTTCAAGTGAAATTTCTGGGAGCTTTTGCTTGCTTCTTTAGATGATGTACATGTAATTGAATGCAGCAAACAGCAATTCACGCAATCTCTAAATCACAATGTGTATTGCATCTTCAAAATTATCAGAATATACTAATCTCTAAATTCAACAGATCTACATTTTCCCATTTCTATGACACTAATTATCGTTTATTCATCTGGAGTGATGTAAGCATGTGAGATGTAAAACTCAATTGCTCTAATCCTCATTTACACAATCAAGTACTTACTTTATAGACATACGATTATTTGACAGTAGTTCACGCAATTCACGCAAGCAGCAATTCACACAATCCTCACTTGCACAATCAATTGCTCTAATCCTCATTTGCACAATCAAGTACTTACTTTAGAGACAGAAGATCTACATTTCCCCATTTCTATGTCACTAATCCTCATTTCCCCATTTCTATGTCCTTGATGTCATAATGTTGCTTAATAACTCACAACAATTCACACAAGCAACAAATCACAAGAAGCAAGTCACAAGCATGGAGACAGAAGCAAAATATACGGTTGGTAGAGACAGAAGATTATTTGACAACAATTCACAAGTATAGAAAAAGCAATTCCCAAGCTTAGAGACATAAACATTTATTTGACAGCAATTCACAAGTAAAATATACGGTTGGTAGAGATAGAAGAGTAATCCCACTCCAGCAGAGCAATTCACAAACAACAATCCCTTCGGCTTAATCGCAATGTCGCCCTAACTTCGCAATCCCGGCCCAACTCCCTCTCAACAAACCCTACAACTGCAGGTGAGAATACGATAGAGATAGAAGACTAACCGAAAGAGAGAAGAATCGGTCAATCTCACGCCTTGGAGTCCTTCTGCTCAATCGCAATGTCGCCCTTCGCCGATCGCCTCTTTGTCGCCCTTCGCCTTCTCTATCGCTCACAATCTCTTTCCGTCGAAAACTGCCAAACCCCGCAACTAATTGGACACGTGATAGGCACGTGAAAGAACATTTACACTAGTGTTTAGTACCTTGTCCACCAAACACTCGTGAGGCTTTTAAAACACTAAACGCAAGTGTTTAAAACACAACTCTCAACAAACCCTTTATTACACTTATCACTAGTGTTTTAATGGTTGGTGCCAAACACATGCATATTGGTAACTCTTATACCATATGCCTAGTATGTAAATCATACATGTTTCCTCCAAACTATTAATGTGAGACAATTTCCCCAAATTAATCCAAATATGTGCATTTCATGCAACCACATTTGGACCTCCATTTTTCATTCAAACGGAAACTACTTTTGACATATGAGTACACTACATGAATTTACTCGATCGAATAGACGAAGTCAACACTTCTTATTTCCGATTATGACATGCGTTGGAGCTATCGTAATGGTGTCCGAAAATTCATATGCGACACTCTTATTAAAATTGTGCTTCGATGATCCCCATAAGAATAGAAATGATTCTAAACATATGATTTTTGAAAAAAGCAAATATTTTTTTAAAGTACATTCAAAAAATCATTGCATTTGGGCTAGTAGCATGTTCCAATCTCCATTGATGTTGGTGCATTGCTTCTACTATTTCGTCTCGCTTTCCCTTTTTATGTCGTCTATCCCTCCTATTGATGAGATGAATACTTCAACTGAGAGATCAAGTCACAAGACGCTAATTTGAATAGTGACGATATTCTCCTTGACGGTAAGAGTTTTTTTTTTACAATGAAGGGAACAAAAAGATAGAATTTGAATTTCAACTTACTGTAGTTTGCTTTTTTCAGATGTTAAGAGTCATGATTTTGATGGTGTTGTGATCAAACATTGGAGAAATTGAACGAAGGGTTCACACAAGCTATTAAAGAATGGATTCTAGAATGTTACAATGAGCTCGAACGTAAAGAAGAAATGACACTCCAAAATTTGGATTAATGTGAGAAATTTTACAAATTTTATGCTCATCATGTTCGCTTTAGTGTGAGGAAATCATTTGCTACAAAGAATAAAACCACATGTGAGATCAAGTATAGATATTTTCTTTGTTTGAAGGAAGGCTTTAAAGAGGATACAAATAAACCAAATGGTAAAGCAAAACTATGAAAGTGGAATTTGACAAGAGAAGGGTGCAAGCCTTAGTGGGATTTAAAAGGATCATGGATGATAAATATGTACTGTACAAATTTCATGAATCTCACACGCATGCTCTTACGACTCCTACAAATCAACACATGTTTAAGATCAAATAGGGGAGTGACCAATGTTCATTGAACATTGATTTAGTCTTTGAGTTGTGTCAATATTGGACCTAGTAAGGCTCATCGCATTATCAAGGAGCAAGTAGGCGGTTTTCAAAATGTTGGATATAGCAAACAAGACTTGAAAAACTTCCAAAGAGATTTGAATACTTTTATTAAGGATTCCGATGCTCACATGTTTATTGATAACTTTAAAAAAAAAGATGTCAATCCTTAATTTTATTTTTTCTATGAAGTATACGATGATGACAGATTAATGCACATATTTTGGGTTGATGGCATGCCAAGAAAAAACTATGCATTATTTGGTGATTTTGTGTCACTTGATACAAATATGATATTAAAAGTTGCAAGATGATTTTTGTGTCTTTTACTGGAGTTGATAATCATATGCAATGTATTACTTTTGGGGTTGCATTCCTTGTTTTTGAAAAGACAGAGAGTATGTATGGTTGTTTCAGAAGTTTCTAGAAGGAATGGGGGGCCATAAGTATAGTTGTATAATTACTGATCAGGATTGTACAAAGAGAGTAGCAATACCATGTGTTTTTAATACTACTATTCATAGGTTTTGTATGTGACATATCATGAGAAAGGGCCCAGAAAATGTAGGGGCCTCAAAGTGGAGTGGTCCTGTTTTTAATTCCAATTTTAAAGAATGTTTATCAATTTGAAACCATCGAAGAGTTTGAGTTGGCATGAAACTCTATCATTGTTAAGTTTGTGCTGCAAAATAATGATTGGTTGATACAAGTTTATCAAATTAGGGACATGTGGATACCCGCATTCTATAAGAATTTGTTTTTTGGAGGTTTGTTAAAGACAACTTCGAGATCATAAAGTGAGAATAATTTATCAACAATCTTACTACTACAAAAATGACTTTATACCACCCTAAAATACCCGGGCATTCTAAATCAATGTATAAAACCCTTGCAAAAAATTTTAAAAAAAGAGTTGGGACTTTATATGTCGAATATTACAATATCCGGGTTAAAGGTAGATAAAAAAAACTAATAAGAAAGCAAACGGCGTATCTGCTAAAATTGTTAAGAGAATCGGTTTGTAATGTCCGGGGTATTCACTAGAACAAAAAGTGAAATACATAATTTTTTTTAATTTAGAAAAGGAAAATTTAAAACTCTATCTATCGGAGTATCGGTTCAACTCAACAATGTTACGAGAACTACGTACAAACTAAAACCCTATATCTTCTCTTCTCTCCTCTCCTCTTTGTTCTTCTTCCTCCCAAATTTCTTCTTCTCTATCTTTTGATGGCAACAATTAGAAGCAACTTGTCTGCAACCATCCATTCCTCTCGCTCTGTGCATACTACAGTTTCAAAACCCTAGGTCTTCCTCAATTTATCTATAACCATCCATTCGTACTTTCTACGACTTGCTGATCAGAGCACTAAGTTCCACCATGTCCGAACCCCGAGCGAAGGGCCCTAAAACGTTAGGGATAACATTTCTCAAGTTTGGTTACTGTTACTTTCCTCAACAATCTATCTCCCAAGTGTACTATTACGGCGAACATTTCTCAAGTTTGGTTACTGATTTTTTTCTTGTGTGAGTAATTTGTGCTATAGAGGGGAAGGTTATTATGTGCCTGGTCCGTGACTCAGCCTCGTAATTGGTCCCAATGATTCTGGTAAAAGTTCAATTGTTCGTCTCATCACCCTTTGTCTAGTTGGTGAACCTCATATTTGCTTTAACCTCGTTAATCTACTATTGTGTCGTGGTGATTCTAGTGTTACAAGACTATCTTTATATCTTATTTTTGTTGGTGGATATTTGCAAATTTTGGAAGGGCTACTAGTGTTGGAGCTTATGTAAAACGAGGAGAGGAAATCGGAATATATTAGGATCAATTTGAGAGGGTATACTAGGGATGAGCAACTAAACATCACATGGAAGATAGATACTAGTAACAAGTCCGAGTGGCTGTTAAATTGAAAATCCCCTACCAAAAAACCTTAGTTAGAAAAAGACTATCTCGTCATACGAAATAATTAAAAAGCTTTGTAATTTGAGCTACCAATGTTGTTACCATCCAACATAAGAACATATTAGCTATTGCGGGCGTCAATTTTTAGGTGATTGATTCTTATACAACATTCTACTTCTAATCCTTACCAAATAAAAAAAGATCTTTAAAAAACCAATGGTCATACTATATTCTTGATATTTATATTCACTAAGCTGAATATATGTCTAGGAAGCTAGGGTGTATCTGATTTTTATGTTTGTGTCTATTTGAGATTGATAAAATTAGATGTTTGCCCCCATAAAATATTAATTCTTGAGTTGGGTTCACTTTTACTAGTACTCCATGAATTGTTCTTAAGATTGTTTCCTTTTGGGTTAATGTGTTGATATGTTGATAGGTAGATGGATTCCAAATTGGTCTACACAACTTACTCTTCTATTTGGTTACCTTGCAACTGCATCACCGTTTGCACTAGCATTATCTTTTGTAGTTTGATGAGAAACAAGTTGTTTCCAATTCTTTTCTTTTATATTAGGAATATTTTTCTATAAGAAGCATATTAACTGGTTAATCTTTACGTTTTTTAGACGTTGAATTTGATTACCTATAGAAGGCTATTGAAAAATTAAATTATGGATCTTACTTCCTTTTTCAATTTAGTCTAAGTATATCTTTATTTTCATGTTGTATCAACACCCAATAACTTATTAGTGATGTAATCTTGCAAGGTCATGTGATTGTGGTTACATGTTGACATTGCTTATGCTCCACTTATCGAGAGGTTGTTGAGTACTTGGAAGATATGGTTTTTGGCCTTTGATTTGGGTGACAGTTTAAGGTATATTTTTTTTTATTTATCTTCTAAAATTGACATGTTCAGTGTATTATTCTCCTTAAAATTCAGGGGAAAAAAGGATAAAAATTTGTGCCTATTTTGAGGATGCACATTATAATTAGATCTTATTAAATATTAGATTCAATCCAAGTTTGTAACTGCCATATGAAGTGTAGCCCTTGTTGAAATTGAATGTTTCCATCTCTAGTTACCAAATTTCATACTCTTCTTCAGTTTTTTTTATGTCTATAATGTGTTTGAAAGAGAAATTTTCAAGAACTATATATTTATTTGAAAAATCTCTTGCTCATGGAATTTGTTGTGGTTGAGTCTTGTATTGAAAGCACTTATGCAACCCAGCTCTGCCATTGCTTAGTCAGGAACACCGTTGCAAAGGAATCTTGATTCAAATGAAACCTGAATAATGCCTTGACTTGACCACTTTTGTGTTTTTAATCTTCTGGTAATACCTTTGGTGAACAAACTATGAAGGTAACATAGCCTAAAATGGTGTGTGTGGCAACATATTTAGAAACTGGTTTTCATTGTCAAATTGTTTCTATTATTTTTGGAAAATAGTTTCAAATTTGCTGCCATACTCTTCTTTATATTTTTCATTTTATTGGTCACATTATTACCGGTGCATTGAGCCATCTTAGAGGTCATATAAACAACTACTAGGAAGCAACTAATTATGTAGAGAATTAAGTGGGACTTTTCATGAATTTAGCAAATTGATTAATCATTGGCCAGATGTAAATTTGTCTCCTGGTGAATTCTTTTGTGGAAATATCATAATTTGACATTTTTCTATTATAGTTCATTCTTTTGTGAAAAATATATATTAATAAATGGAAAGCCAAGGATAGCCGTGGAATCTTTTATACTAGAGTTTATGACATTTATTGTATTAGCTAATTTTGTAGTGCATTAAGTATTTAGGTCCATCTTTTTCTTAAAATTTGTATACTGTGATTTTTTTTTTCCTGGAGCTAACTAGTTTCCAGCCATTCAACATCATATATAGGTTAATGGAAGCAACTTTCAATCATCCCACGTTGTAGTTATGATCTCAAACCTACAATAACTCAAGCCATTGGTGGCCCTACATGAAGAGAAGAGTATCTTAGAGGAGAAGACAAAGCTCAAAGAAGCAAGAGTGATCGGGAGCACCATGGATGACTCCCAGCCGGGGAAGTGGGTTCAGGCATTGAAATATTAGGGAGTGAAAAGACAAGGAAGTTCATATGGAGGTTGATTATTTGATTTCTTTTGAAGGGATAAGTTTAAATGTTTGGATGTGATGATATTGTTCGATCACTATAATGTGTCAATGATAAAAATGTGATTTAAGAGTGTTGTGGTAATAATATAAATGTGATTCAGGTGGTGAAACGTAGGGTGCATCATTTTTTTAAAATAAAAATTAATAACCCGGATCTGTAAAAACAAATGTACCCCGGAGGTACATCCGTCGTATATGGTATTAGATACCTCAGATAAGTTCCAGAAAAATATATGACCGTCCGGAGTATATGTCTTCAAATATGCCGGATATATCAATTTGTATATACCCCGGAGATATAAAAATTGGGGGTATATTGATGCGTCCTTGGAGGTAACCAAGGATAACTCCGGATCTAGATCAAGCAAAGCTCCAACTACTCCTTGGTCGTTTGTGCATCGTTGTATGTTTTTGGATCGAAAGGGGGCGGAAGAGATGAAGATGGATGAAGAAACGAAGGTTGATTCGATCTAGGAAGATCGAATAAGCCTTTTTGTGTGGATCGAAGGTTGATTCTTAAGAAGAATCCTCGAATGTGGATTTCTTGGATCAAAGACTAGATCCAAGGAAGAAATTTGAGAGATAGAAGGGAGGTTTGATGCCCAAGCTAAGTAAAAGGAAAATCTTCTAAAAAACATAGTAAAATTGAACATAAAAAATAAGTGAGGCAATACATTCCTTATATAGAGGGTATTGTTTACCTATGGGCCAACGGGTCAAACAAGTACATAACAAAAAGCCCAAAAAGGGGAAAACCTAAAATATAAGATCAAAAGGGAATATTCTATAAGGAATATATCCCTTTTATTACATAAAAAAGGAAAACGTGAACATATAGTTCGAAAATAAGCTAGCTTCATGCCATGGAGTCGGAAAGACGAGACATGCCGCTAACGCGCCTAAGTGGCGTGAACGGGACCGGTAGCCTATGCCATGGTGGTGTAGAGACACGACATGCCGGTAACGGATCCAAGTGAAGAAGTGGTGCGGGCGATGATGGAGCCGGTAGCTCGGCGATGGCCTTGGCTCGGGAACGGGTGAGCGGTCCATCCGAGCGAACTCTCAAAGCCTTGTCCTCATCATCTACGGTCAACGTCAAAGGCACATCCAAGGGCGCATCAATCCCCCCCATCTTGGTTGTGAAACGTCCCCGTTTCACCATCGTCAAAGAGGGGCTCAACATAAGGGGCAAGATCCTTGACGTTGAACGTCGGGTGTACTCCGTAGGAATCCGGAAGCTCTAACTTGTATGCATTCGGGCCATGGAGGGCTAAGATGCGGAATGGGTCATCACCACGGTCCGAGAGCTTGCTCATGCGGCGAGTTGGAAAACGCTCCTTCCTTAGGTGGAGCCAAACAAGATCACTAGGCTCAAAAGAGACGTCGCGGCGGCCCTTATTGCGTTGTCCGGTAAGTTGGGTGGCACGACGTTCAAGTTGTGTCCTAGTCTGCTCATGAAGCTCAATGATTTGTGCGGCTCGGTTTGCTGTGGTGATGTGTTCTCTGTCCTTGAGTGGGCGGGGAGCTAGTAAAGTCCAACGGGGTGTGTGGATTGAGGCCGTTGACAACTTCAAATGGGGACAATTTAGTTGCCGTGTACCTAGACCTGTTATACGAAAACTCCACAATAGAAAGTAAGTACTCCCACCTACGTGGGTTGGTCCTAGTGGTGGCTCTAAGTAGAGCACCAAGAGTCCGATTGGTCACCTCTGTTTGACCATTGGTTTGGAGGTGATAACTACTTGAAAACAACAAGTTGGTTCCAAGTTTTCCCCATAGCGTTCTCTAAAAGTGACTCACGAATTTCACGTCCCGATCACTAACGATAGAACGTGGTATCCCATGTAAGCGCACCACATTGTCAAAGAACAAGGTGGCAACTTCACTAGCATTTCGGGTGCTCTTACATGCAATGAAATGGGCCATTTTGGAGAAGCGATCGACTATCACAAAAATGGAGTCTTTGCCTCGTTTTGACATGGATAACCTAACTACAAAGTCCATGGATAGATCCTCCCAAGGTCCCATTGGTATAGGCAAAGGAGAATACAATCCATCCGGACCTTGGCGCGACTTTGCATGATGACATGTGATGCAACCCTTGCAAAACCGTGTCATATGCATGGGCATCCGGGGCCATAAGAAATGCTCTTGAAGAGCGGAAAGTGTCTTGGTAGCACCGAAGTGACCACGGCCCTCATGAGCTTCCTTGATCAACAAATGGCGTATTGACGAGCGCGGAATGCAAAGTTTTCCCGCTCGGAAGAGATAGCCATCGTTAAAAAGAAAGACTCGTGCTCTCGGAGATCGAGGCATTGTGCCCATATGTCCTTGAAGTCAAGATCCGTGGCATATAACTCTTTGATAAGAGCAAAACCATGTATCTTGGCGTCCATATACACAAGAAGGGCATACCGGCAAGAAAGGGCATCGGCTACCACATTTTCCTTGCCTTTCTTATGTCGAATGACTTAAGGAAAGGTCTCTAAAAAATCTACCCAACTAGCATGGCGCCGACTAAGGTTTGTTTGACTCTTGAGGTACGAAAGATCCACATGATCCGAATGAATCACGAACTCCTTCGGCCACAAGTAATGTTGCCATGTCTTAAGACAACGAACTAGAGCATATAGTTCCTTGTCATATGTAGGGTAGTTGAGCGAAGGACCGGAAAGTTTCTCACTAAAGTAGGCAATTGGACGAGTATCTTGTAAGAGAACTCCTCCAATGCCCACATTAGATGCATCACACTCCACCTCGAAAGTTTTCAAAAAGTTTGGGAGTTGAAGTAATGGTGCATTACAAAGGCGGTCTTTGAGCGCATCAAACGCTCGAGCATGGGTATCACGCCACTCAAACGTGACACCCTTGGTAGTAAGCTCATGTAACGGTGCCGCTAACATGCTAAAGTCCTTGACAAAGCGTCGGTAGAAGCCCGCTAGGCCGAGAAAGGCTCAGACCATGGTGACCGTAGTAAGAGTAGGCCACTCCCGAATAGCACGAACTTTTGATTCGTCTACTCGTAGTCCATCCTTAGACATGACATAGCCAAGAAAGATAGTGGTGTCCGAGCAAAAGACGCATTTTTCAAAGTTGACATACAATTGCTCTTGCCTAAGGCACTCGAGCACTTGGCGAAGGTGACCAATGTGATCCTTCAAAGACGTACTAAACACTAGGGCTGAGCAAGTTAGGTTCGGTTTCACGAACCGAACCGAAACCGACAATTTCGGTCCAGACCGAACCCGAAACCGACAATTTAGGTTCGGTCTTAGGTCCTTGTTTTTAAAAAAATAGGTTTCGGTTCGGTTTCAGTTAAAAACCGTAAAACCGACGGTCAAACCGAAAAATCGAATTTTAATTTAAAAAACAAGAATTAAACTTGATGCTTAAATGAAATTGTTATTTTTCTAGTTTAAATCTTTATACTAAAATTGTTAGAAATTTAAACTTTATTGTTTTTATTGTATTCACGAATTTTATGCTATTGGATTTGGATATTTCATTTTTTAAATATATTTATCGATATTTTTATTTTTATTTTTAGGTCCATTGAGGTCCAAAACCTAAACCGAACCAAAACCGACCCTAATAGGTTCGGTTTTAGGTTCTAATATTTCAGATTTTCGGTTTTAGGTCCAAACCGAAACCGAACCTAATTTTATAGGTTCGGTTTTCGGTCCAAGGTTTTGGGAAAATCGATTTTAGGTTCGGTTCGGTTTATTGCGGTTCGGTTCGGTTTTGGACCTATGATCACCCCTACTAAACACCAAAATATCATCAAAATAAACAACGACAAATGTACCCAAGAATCGGCGCAAAACATGGTTCATGAGGCGCATGAAGGTGGACGGGGCGTTGGAGAGACCAAATGGCATGACAAGCCATTCATAGAGGCCATACTTGGTCTTGAACGCCGTCTTCCACTCGTCACCTTCGGTCATCCGGATTTGGTGGTAACCGCTCCGGAGATCAATTTTGGAGAAGATGGTGGCGCCGTGGAACTCATCCAACATGTCATCAAGGCGCGGGATCGGGTGACGGTATTTGACGGTGATTTGGTTGATGGCATGACAATCAACACACATCCGCCATGATCCGTCATTCTTTGGCACTAATATGACCGGGACGGCACATGGTGACAAGGATTCACGCACATGTCCCCGGTCTAGGAGCTCTTGCACTTGACGTTGTAGCTCCTTCGTCTCTTCCGGACTTGCTCAGTACGCGGCACGGTTTGGCAAGGATGCACCGGGCACAAAGTCAATTTGGTGTTCAATCCCTCGGATTGGTGGCTAGCCGGGTGGTAAGTCTTTGGGCAAAATATCCTGAAATTCGGACAAAAATAAAGACACCTCGTGTGGCACATTACTCGGGTCATGAAAAGTTGATAAACAAAACGGGACAAGCAAGAAACATGGAAACTTGCCTTCCATGACCGGTAGCAAATCATGTCGTCGGGCTAAGAGTATCCTCGGCTCACACCGTCCTTGAATTACGGGGCCCGAAGATGGAAAAGGTGCACTCGTAGGAACGATGCGGCCTTTACTACCTTTGGACTCGGTAGCCTGGACAAGAGGGGCGGTGTTCCGGGATTTGGAAGTACTAACACCTACAACATCGGGACTCCTAGGAGGGTCCAATGTTGCGGTGCCTTAGCGGACTCATCTATAGATTGTTGCTTCTTCCGTTCCGCATAGTCAACCAAAATTTCGTGCGGAGTCATGGGCAAAAGTGTGACCCGTTTGCGGTTATATTGGAACATGTACCGGTTAAGATAACCATCATGAAACGTTCGACGATCGAATTGCCATAGTCGTCCTAATAGGACATGTGTGGCATCCATCTTGATAACATCACAAAGGACCATATCAACATAGGCGCCAATAGAAAACGTCACCCAAGCTTGTTGTGTGATGGTGTCACACGCCTTATCGGAAATCCATTGGAGTCCGTAAGGTGTTGGGTGGGGGGTCGTAGGCAACTTGAAGTGTTTTATCACTCGTTCGTTGACAATATTGCAACAAGAACCCCCGTCAACGATGAGAGAAAGGCTAGTATTATTGACCAAGCAACGAGAGTGGAAGAGATTCTCGCGTTGATCAATAGGGATAAACTCTTTAATAGCCAAAATACGACGAGAAACAAGAGCGAATTTATCGGGTTGTGCCGGGGCGCAAGCAAGCTCTTCGTCACATGGTTTCATTCCAAAGTGCGGGTCGGCGTCTTGGTCATCCTCAATGATGACATCACCGTCTTGTTGGTCCTCTTCGTCCTCGTAATATAATGGGTCGGCAAACAAAACCCGCTTGGTATTCGGACAATCACGTTGAACGTGACCAAAACCGCTACACTTGTAACACACGGGTTCCCTTGGGCGAGCCGCCGGTAAAGGTCCTTGTTGACCTCGAGCGGGAGGCGCCGGTGCCAAGTCCCCGGGGCCACGGTATGGTGCCCTCTCGTTACCCGCTTGCCTATTTAATTGACCCGTCCGTTGGGCTCCTTTGGATGCGCCGGAATCTTGAGAACTAGGCACATCTCGAGAACGTGTGGTAGAAGAATAAGCATATTGACTCGAGGAAGAATTATATCTAGAATACCGAGGCGTTTCAAGTTGTTGCTTGTGAAGCTTCATGGCGGCATGATACAATGCTCCCAAATCCTTATACGGGACAATCTCGAGCGGGCGCCGAATTAGAGCATTAAGCCCACTCATGAATTTGGTGAGAAGGGCAGAGGGGAGGCCGAAACGCCGCCCTTAATGTGCATGTCCTCGAGTTTGGCCAAGTAAGCCACTGGAGTGAGGTTGCCTTGTTTGAACTCGGCAATTTGCAACCGCATATCATTCTTGAAGTCATCGGGCACATACTTCTTGGTCATGACATAAATCAATTGCTCAAATGTCGCAATCGGTTCCCATCTACGCCTCTCACGGGTGATCTCATACCGGTTCCACCAAGACTTGACATCTCCTTCAAAGTATAGAGTTGCCGATTCGATTTTCTCATACTCCTCCTCATAATGACAATGTTTCAATGCTCGTTTCATATCCTGCGCCCAATCAAGAAAAACACACGGATCATATTCACCATGAAAGATAGGGAATTTAACCTTACCTTCCCTACGAGCTCGGTAGGGATCCGGCGGGGCGGTGGAATGTAGGAATCATCGGGACGGGCTCGCCGGTGGCCGTCTTGAGGTCGTTGGCGCCCATGAACGGCTGGTTCATGTCTAGGTGGGTTTGGGGGAGGCAACCATTCTTCTCCTCGGTCTTGGTTCTCATAAGGTTCTTGGATGGGTGGGTGCCATGGACGGTCACGTGCCACCCGTTCCAAGTCGGAATCATCACCAGAGAACTCGTTGAAGTTGTTTTGCTCATCATACTCATCAAAGTCAAGGGTCGTTGGTTGTCGGGTTGACCGTTGACGACGGCGTCCGGAACGATCATTCTCACGACCATGATTGTTGGTCGAGTCGGGACGGTACCGGGGCTCATCCCGGGTTTGACGGTTGGTGCGGGGCACACTAGATGGAGCTGGAGAAGGGACATACCGTTGGTGTTGAGGCTCATAATGCTTGTGCCGATTTTCCGTATCGACAATGCACAGGTCATCTTGAGTCGGGTCGGGGATCTCGTCGTCCTCTTCATGGGAATCATTTCCGTCAAGAGGTAAGGGACTTTCGCATTCAATGACGGACGCAAGCCGGGGACCGTTTGATGGTCCGGCTCCCAAAACTCCATTGCCTTTGCGTTGTGCATCGGATGTGGACGCATTGACCACGGTCTCAACCGGATTTGTTGGGGTGGGACGTTGGGCAAGTTGTAAGGCCTTAAGAGCTTCCAATTCTTACTTCAAGGCAACGTTTTCTCGGGTCAAGGCATCAAACTTTTGTTATGCCTTCAAAGCTTCCAATTCTTGCCTTATGGTGGCGTTTTCGAGGGAAAACGAAGCATTTTCTTGAGCCAAAGGTTCATTGGACTCTTGCGGACCAGAATCCTGAGAAGTTTCAATTTCAACGTTAGTCATTGCTCCAAATCAGCACACAATTGCAAGCAATCAAATGAGCAAGGTGACGAGTTAAGTCAACTTTACCCAAGTTCAAGTGCGTTATCGGGTTCTACTTTGGGGAAGGCCGTTTGGCGGTTAGGCAAGTAAGACAAATCCAACAAAATTGAACCAATTACACACAAATAAACAAGTGATATTTTGCAAACGTATGTAAGAAAAAGGAGAGACAAAAGATGGACGGATTGTTCAGTCGGGAAGCTTTGCTTGCTTTCGGTCTTTGACCGTTTTGTAAAATCCGATTTTTCGGATGGACAGGTTTGCCGGACATCTTTTCACTTGTGTTTATCGTTTCTTTGAAACGTTTTGATGAAACACTTTTCTTTTCTTTTTTTTTGAACACAAATCCGTATTGATGAAGAGTTTTTGCTTTTCTTGGAATATCAAATGCGAGATATCCGAACTTTTTGTTAACAAAAATACCCCAAGAAATTTGGTGAAATTAATTAACAAAGTTGTCGGATTAGGTCGGTTTACGAAAAAGACGGGTTTGATAAATGGTTTGATGGCAAACCAAATATCTCATTTTTTTAAATTGATGAAAGAAAAAAAATTCAAGGAAAATGGATGAACATGATGAAGAACATGATGAACAACATGAAGATCATGAAGAACAAATGAAGAACATCATGAACAAATGAAGAACATCATGAACAAAAGGCTAAATAGGTTGAAGATAATAACGCACAAAAACAAGAGTAAAGAGAACTTAGCTTTGATCCCTTTGCTCTGATGCCAATTTGATGCGTCCTTAGAGGTAACCAAGGATAACTCCGGATCTAGATCAAGCAAAGCTCCAACTACTCCTTGGTCGTTTGTGCATCGTTGTATGTTTTTGGATCGAAAGGGGGCGGAAGAGATGAAGATGGATCAAGAAACGAAGGTTGATTCGATCTAGGAAGATCGAATAAGCCTTTTTGTGTGGATCGAAGGTTGATTCTTAAGAAGAATCCTCGAATGTGGATTTCTTGGATCAAAGACTAGATCCAAGGAAGAAATTTGAGAGATAGAAGGGAGGTTTGATGCTCAAGCTAAGTAAGAGGAAAATCTTCTCAAAAACTTAGTAAAATTGAACATAAAAAATAAGTGAGGCAATACATCCCTTATATACAGGATATTGCCTACCTATGGGCCAACGGGCCAAACAAGTACATAACGAAAAACCCAAAAAGGGAAAAACCTAAAAGATAAGATCAAAAGGGAATATTCTATAAGGAATATATCCCTTTTATTACATAAAAAAAGAAAACATGAAAATATAGTCCGAAAATAAGCTAGTTTTATGCCATGGAGTCGGAAAGACGAGACATGCCACTAACGCGCCTAAGTGGCGTGGACGGGACCGGTCGCCTATGCCATGGTGGTGTAGAGACATGACATGCCGGTAACGGATCCAAGTGAAGAAGTAGTGCGGGCAATTATGGATCCGGTAGCTCGGGCGATAGCCTTGGCTCGGGAACGGGTGAACGGTCCATCCGAGCGAACCCTCAAAGCCTCGTCCTCATCATCTACGGTCAACGTCAAAGACACATCCAAGGGCGCATCATATATACTACCAAATACCCCGGATCTGAAAATTTTCCCTGAGAGTATATACGCCGGATGTATAAATGAAACGTCCGGGGTATATACTATAAGGGCAAATACATCTCCAACCTTTACGCCGGATGTGATCCGGGATATATAGTCACGAATATCCAGCGTATTTGACCTTTTTTGTATTTGTATACAAATCTCCATCTGACTTTTGTGGAGTTTTGGATGTGGTTTGAATGTGCAACCGATGTACAAAGACATCATTAGTTGTTATCTGACCATCAAGATCTTTCTTCGGTACCTAAATCAAAGAGAAGTAGGGATTTAAAGTGACATGCAGGTATATTTTCCAATTATAGTTGTTCTAAGTTAATGTGATTTTAATTACAAGGATCCAACCGTGTGCTTATATGTAGGGTACAATCTACACATATGAGAACTTCCATTGTGACAAATGATCTTTTTGGGAATAAATTTGGCATGTGCTTATATTTAAGATTAAGCAAGTTTTGTTCTTTTTGATTTTTTTTTCCTTTTTGGAAGACTGTGATTGTGGTGAATTTTTACTTTAATATGTAGTGTATTTTTTGAATATTGATCTAGCTTGGGAGACAATGATCTTCTCTTTTTAAATCTGCTTAATCTTAAATGACATATTTTTTTTTCTTTTTGGAAGACAGTGATTGTGAGAATATAATTTATATTCATTTTCTTCTCTCAAGTGTGGAAATGGAAAAAATTTTTATCATTTAAATTATTGAATTTTCTTAATCTTAAATGATTGAATATTGATATAATTTGAGAGACGATGATTTTTCTTATCAACTTTATATTCGGATGAGACACTCCATGTATTTGTCCCATTGTCCACATCCATTGCCTTGGAGGGAGTTAAATCACTAGATAGTGCTAGAAATCTTTATCTAGCCAGGAAGTATACTCTTTGAATTGCCATTGTGACAAATGCTACATTTACAATTTTTTTCCGTATGAATTATGCTTGTTGGTTATTTCTCTTGTTACTGAAGATTGATCTATTGTGATGATGTTGAAAAGGTTTAGTATGTTTTGATAAAATAATATTGCCTCGAGACAAATTGTTTGAGATCTTACACTCCTTTATTAATCAAATATGTATGGAGTTTTAAATTTTTAATAGTTCGGTTCGATTTATTTTATAGGAAGATAATTTAAATAGTTAATAAAATTGTGACCAAAGAAAAGAGGAAGAAAATGACTTGCTCACTCTCTATAGTAGTCACAATATATATTCATTAATTGAGTGATTTGCACTAGAAGGATAAATGATTTCAAGATGGTGTTTTTGCATAAGGATAAGGACATTAGAGGAGTCATATTGAGATGTTTTTAGAAGAGTTCTCCCAACCATGTAGTGTAATTGTCGAGTTTTTAAGATGTACATTTTAAGCAAATTGGATCATTTAATTTCTATTGGCCGTGTTAGAGAAAAATATATACTCGAGATTGAGTTATATCATAAGTTAAAGGATAATGAAATTGATTAATTCGAAATTTCAGAATTTAATTGGGAATTAAGATCATTCGAGAAATAAATAAATTAATTCTTACATTACGAGATCCTAACTTGCATTCTTAAACGGTACTTTACCATTTAAAGATACTGAATTAACAAGCCACTATTCATCATCTTCTCCCGATCCTTACACAAAAACATTATTCTTCTTCTACCCACTAAAAACCCTTTTTTTTTCCCTCTCCTGACTTGTACCCAATTTAAATTTGAACCCTTCTTACTTGAGCCCGGATCCAAGCCATCACCACTGATTCGAGCCATAAACCGTCCATCTTCGATCCACACCATTATTCACTTCTCGAATACGTTGAAGTTCGCCGTCAACTTTTACTCCCTCCATTTCTTGATCACAAAGCTAGATAATGGAAGTTGTGGTTTATAGAAGTGGGGGAGAAGATGGCTTTCCAAATTTTCATATTTTACAATTATTTGAAGAGTAAATTACATAAAACCACCTTTAATAATTCCTCTTTTGCAATAAGCCACCCTTTATAAAAATTTTAGCATAAAACCATCCATAATACTCATCTATTTGCAATAAACCACCCCCCTATAAATTTATTTGCATAAAACCACCCTTAATTTATAAAATATTTACAATTAACCACCCTATACAAGTTAAAATCACATCAACTAATTTAAAATTGAAACATAGACAAGGTAAATTTCTATTATTTATATTAATATCATAATTAGTTTTAATAGTTTGGTTAAATATTACACTTTATAATAGAAAAATAATTATAAAATAATATAAACGATTACCCATATATACCAAAAATAATTTCAAATTTTAAAAATTACTAACTCGTATAGAAATTGTAGCCTACAAAACCAATGGTTATACAGTCTTGACTCTCAACTCCGGCGAAATTGATGATATGGTTTCTGGATTTAAATTTTAAATTAAATAACTTGTAAATTGTTTTAATCAACCAATAATCACGTTATTATGACCATTTTTTATTTTGAAAAGTCCTTACAAAAAAACAAAAAGTTATAGAAAAAGTTGTAAGTTAAAAAATTCCAAAATAGTTATTGGAAATTTGCAATAAAAAGTATTATTTTTTTTAAAAAAAAACTACCACAAAACAATCCGGATAAAAAAATATATAGGTAGGTTTAAGTTTTTTTTGTTAGTTTACCATGTTTATGTATGAGTTAGTAATTTTAAATTTTAGATTATTTTTGGTACATAAAAAATAATTAATTTTTTTAAATTATTTTTTCATTATAAATTCTAAGATTTAGTTAAACTATTGAAACTACTTATTATATAATATTGATAATGGAAATTTACCTTATTTATTATTCAATTTTAAATTATTTGCTGAAATTTTTATTATTATGAGTGGTTGATTGCAAACGTTTAAAAATTAAGGGTGGTTTTGTGCCAAAAAAATTATAAGAGGTGGTTTATCGCAAATAGATGAATATTAAGGGTAATTTTATGTTAAAAATTTTATAAAGGGTAGTTTATTGCTAATGAGTGACTATTAAAGGTGGTTTTATGTAGTTCACTTTCAAATATATGAAAGCTGTATTTTATAAAATTTTGTAGCAAACCCTTCTCTCATGCATCATCACTCCCAACTACTAGTTCAATAATCCAAACCAATACATTCAATCCATTGTCTCTCTCATAGTTAATTGTTACTCGTTTTAGGTTTTATTTTAATCTTAAAATGTGTAGTGAAATTGGGGAGGATTATGGTTTCCACATCAATAATATTGGGATAACAAGTTTAGTATATAATTTATGAGCTACTCCTTCTATAGCCAATTGATTATAGGATGGAACCTTACCGGATTTATGTGTTGCGCTTGGACCTAACGCGCATGTGTGCTTGGATGCACACGACCCCCACTCTACCCGATTTGTCTGTATCGGACTTTGAAAAAAACTGTCGACTTTAGGTTTTAATTTTATATGTAGGTTTGGGACTTTGATTCCAATGAGTATACAATCTACTTGTATCCATGTGTGAGAGCATAGTTTATCCTTTGAAGGGAAACATTAATGAAAATATAAGATTTAAAAGGCAAAATCAATGGAGATTTTAGGTACAATACAATCAGTTGGGTTCAAGTTTGGGCATAAAATGGACTAAACAAAAACATCTTGAACACCGACCGAAAAAATGAAATTTCGTGGTCATTAACCGAAAAAACGAAACTCATCGACACCAAACAAAATTTTCCAATAATAATTAGTATATATAATAAATAATTATGGATAAGTTGCGAGCCGCCAAAAATAATTTAATAATCTCTTTCCCTTCAAGGCCCATATTTAGCTTGGAGGCCCAAGTCAACCGTCGCATCTGGGTCATACCGGTATATATGACTGCCAAAACCCTAATCTTTCTCTAGTTGCAAACCCAAACGTGCAGAGCTTCCGTTCTCCCCCTTTACAGTAGCTAGCAATTTCTCAGAGGTTAAAGAGACGGCGCCGATTCGCTGTCCACCTTGATAAAGCTCTCTTGCAGCTTCGTCTTGGTCCTCGGTTTTGCCCCTTTTTCATTTTAGTGCAAAACCTTTAGTTCCAATGGCACCAAAGCAAACCAAGGCCGAGAAGAAGATCGCATACGATGCCAAACTTTGCCAATTCCTCGATGAGTATAGCCAAATCCTTGTTGCTTCCGCTGATAATGTTGGTTCAAACCAGCTTCAGATGATCCGTAAGGGTCTCCGTGGAGATTCCGTTGTCCTGATGGGGAAGAACACCATGATGAAAAGGTCTGTTAGGATTCATGCTGAGAAAACCGGAAATAACGCTTTCCTTAACCTCATCCCTTGCTTGGTGGTATGTATTCGATTTGTTTAATCTCATTTCAACCCTCATCTCTTGTTTATTATCGTTACAAAGTGGTCATGTTGTTCCGTTTTCATTTTGGGATTTTGTAGGGTAATGTTGGATTGATCTTCACCAAGGGTGACTTGAAGGAAGTTAGCGAGGAGGTTGCCAAGTACAAGGTCAGTTGAACGACTCTTCGTTTTTGAGTTACTTGATTGGTCTTTGTTAATTGCTCCGTCTGATATAGCGCGTTTCTTCTATCCGGATTAAAATATATGAATGTAATCATCTCAAATGTAACTTTCTTGCTAATACAACTGCTGCTACTTGCTACTAGTGCAGTGTTGATGGAATTTATTTTTATATATGTACACACTTAGGGCCTGTTTGGTATTCATATTAGATATCTAGATATGGGTATCAAGATATGGGTATGAGATTGATATCTGAAATCTTAGAAGGGAAAAAAATAGAAGGGGGAGCATATTTGATACCACTATTTTTTGGAATATATCAAAACAAGAAGAAACTGTGTATTAATCTGTTTCTGTGCAACTAAGACTTTTGATCACATTTTCTAAGGACCATTGGATGGGTCCATTAACATTATGTTTGTAAATTGCTTTGATGATCATAACATAAATTGACAGGTCGGAGCTCCTGCTCGTGTAGGTCTGGTTGCTCCAATCGATGTTGTAGTCCCTCCCGGCAACACTGGTCTGGATCCATCACAAACCTCTTTCTTCCAGGTATAGTCGAATGACTTGAGTCCATTTATGTTTCAATTCAATTTTTTTAAAATCTGAAAAATGTACCAACCAAAATCGCTATAGGTTCTCAACATCCCCACCAAGATTAACAAGGGTACTGTCGAAATCATCACCCCTGTTGAACTTATCAAGCAGGGTGACAAAGTCGGATCTTCTGAAGCCGCTCTACTTGCAAAGCTTGGCATCAGGCCATTCTCATACGGTTTAAACATCATATCAGTATACGACAGTGGGTCTGTTTTCAGCCCTGAGGTTCTTGACCTTACTGAAGAAGACCTTATTAGCAAATTTGCTCTTGGTGTCTCCATGGTTACTTCTCTATCCCTTGCCATATCCTACCCAACCATTGCAGCAGCGCCTCACATGTTCATCAATGCTTACAAGAACGCCTTGGCCATTGCTGTTGCAACTGAGTACTCGTTCCCACAGGCTGACAAGGTTAAGGAGTACCTTGCTGACCCAAGCAAGTTTGCTGCGGCTGCTGTTGCGGTTGCTGCTGTGGATGCTGGTGGCTCTGCTGCGGCTGCTCCTGTTGAGGAGAAAAAGGAAGAGGCTGATGAGGAATCTGATGAAGATTATGGTGGTATGAGCTTGTTCGATGACGAGTAAGAAGATACAATTTGCTTTGTGCCGCTCTATTTTTGGACATTTTTTTATATATATTTTAGTTCGGATCTTTTTGTTTCAAGTTGGTATGCTTTGAATTTTGATTTGTCAACATGGCGCATTACATTTATTAATGTTAATCTTAATGTTTGCGTGTTACACAAACGATTTTACAAAAAATGTAATAACCAAGACCTCTTTCGATTTCACAAGTCGTCTCGATTTACACAAGCCGTATCAATTTATTTACACAAACCGTATCGATTTTTTACGCAAGCCCTATCGATTTGTTGATGCAATCCCTATCGATTTGTTTACGCAATCCCTAGCGATTTTTTTACACAAGCAAGCCTCTCGATTTATTTACACAATCAAGCCTCTCGATTTATTTACACAAGGTCCGTCGAATTGATTACACAAGGTCCTTCGAATCGAGTTACACGCGAATTTCTAACTATAATACAAATCTTGTACACAAATTCATATACAAATCATTCGAGAAATCTCGAATTACACAAGACTCGAATTATACAAAGACTATCGATTTCAATTTACACAACGACTATCGATATAATGTATACCTTTACACATGCCCTCACGAGTTTATCTACACAAGTCGAGATGTACTCTTAGGAAGCTAGAAACAAACATGAGTTAGAATACAAGCATATAACGAATAACGAATAATCATCGTTGGTTCTGCACTATATAAATATGAAGCATTTTACTGATAACAAAATATAAAAAGAAAAGAGTTAGGGATAACAAAATATAAAAAGAAAAGAGTTAGGGTTTGAAAGAAGAGTGACTTGAGTGAAATTGCAGAGATTGAAAGCCAATTGTTTTTGAAAATGTACAGACTATAGTGATTCTTGTGCCTGAAAACTGAAAAAGGTAACAAATTTATGTTTTTTTAGAATTTAGAAAGGTGGAAGAAGAGCTTAAAAGCAAATTAGTACTTACTGATAGAGTTTCCAATGTGAACAGTGGGACTATTCGAATTTGCGACGCCGTCAACAAAGACAGATGCAGAATGAGAAGATATAAGATTTAAAAACTCACAAACCCCATCTAGGTTTTGTGGAGGATGGCGACGGCGGAAAAAATTTATGTGGCAAAGACGACAACAAGGCAACAACGGCTCGTCTCGGCAGTTCCCGACGCGATTCTCGACAGTTCCTCGCCCCGTTGTCGCCCTAAGTGTCTATGGGTCGGGTTTGACGGATATGGGTGTCATCTCGTCTTATCAGGTGAAGCGTGTGGGCGGCGGCTCGTCTTATCCGGCGAAACTCGAGGACAACAGGCTACATGACGGACTCGGCGGCAGCAGTTGCGGAAATTGACTAGGGTTTTTTGTAACTTCTTTGAGTTTTATAGGGTTTTTTAGTTTCATTTTACCCTTATGCCCTTCTTATTAATTGATTTTTGATTTAAAATTTTTGTTGAAAATTAGAGGGGCCTATTTTATATCAACGATAAAAAAAAAAGGCTTTATATCACATTCTTTTCAATAACTTCTGACCAAAAAAAGGAATAACTAATACCGTAGATTAATTGAAATGAAAAGAATGGAATATGGAAATAATCTAGGCTTTAGGAAATATTCTTTTATACATTAAAGCCGAAGGATCATGTGAAAACACAAAGAAATATGAAAGCATATTTATTGTGAAAACTTCTAATTTTTAATATAAACATATTATTGCGAAATTTTTTAATATGAGCCGTTGAATGTTTTTAGAAATGGATCAACGGTGGAGTTAAAACAAAGGCAAATTTATAATCCTCTACACAATTGATTCAATCATTTTGATTCTTATCGATCAGATGCACATACACTCTCCGGTTGATTCACATTGCTTCCACAATCTCCTTCTTTTCTTCCGCAATCTCCTACGTGATTTTCACTATTTGCTTATCTCTATCTCTATCTTTAAACTTGTATTCTATCTTCGTAGAGAAGAATATTGTCCGGTACAAGCAAGATTCGAGGTCCTAATAAGTTAATCTCCGCACTCTATTGCATCATTGGTTATTAGTTTTTTTTTTCTTCTCATGTTTCTTGATCGTGGGTATCGAAAAGTCGACCCCTTGAAGCCCAAAATATAGGATTTGAAATCCTAAAATAGGAAAATTAGTGGTAGTGACTCCGGCTGAAAATTGGCTAAAGATAAAGTTTGCTAACCACATGTTGAATTTGGATATAAATAGGTTAAAAATTGGTATTGATTTAGCCTAGAATTGTTATTGTAATAAATATTTGTAATTGGCTTCTTCAAAATCATTTTATATTTATGATGATTTGTTGAGACTTATATTGTTTTTCCACACGTGTTGCTAAGCTTTAGCATGATACACAATTGTGTGCTGACTACTTTTTAACCTATTAGCTTATATGGTAGAGAGCAATATATATATATATATATATATATATATATATATATATATATATATATATATATATATATATATATATATATATATAATCGTAATGTCGTATAAATAACATTCGCCTAATATCAATTACTTAGTTTTAAGGGCTAAAAAGCCACCAAATGTGGGTGGTCTCAGCAGTTAGCACTTATATATGCCTTTTGAGTACAGGACAGGAAGTTAAAGGGAAGGAATACAGTAATATCTCACTTGTTTTTATTCAATCATGTACAAATATATGTATTACAAAACAATGTTATAGGCATAAACAGTGGTGGTAAATGAAGATAAACACAGAAAATGAATGATACGAATCCATGTCCACTAAGAGGTGATCAAAAGCAGATATCTATGGCACAACAACAACATATAGCCGCACAACTGCATCCAAATAAACAGAGGGGAATAGTTAGTTATCAATTGATCGTAAATACATCCATAAGAAAGGACAAAAGAGTCATTACTCTTACCAGCCCTTCCAGAAGCCATCACCCCTTGACGTAGTCTGTGGACGCTGCTGAGAAGAAACGCCCTCAAATTGGGCATCCTGAACAGGGTATCCCATCGGAGGAGGAGGCATCACGTACGGACCTGTGCTCTTTGGTAATCCATATTCATTCTCTGTTGCATCAACAGAAACGCGTTGATTTTGCTGTTGGTTGTTGTAGTGATCCATTTGCTGCGAACAATTTGAAGAATTGCAAGTCTGATTGTAATTGGGATCTGAATTGGTTTTGGAAGAAGATGAAATTGAGTGAGGGGATATGATTACTGGATTTGTGTATATATAGAAGAAGTTGTGAAAGAAGGAAATAAATGCCCACGCGTATTAAATTGATTTGTCTGATGAAGTTTCAACATTGAAGAGTTCATTGATGCTTGCTTGGAAGTTTCTTATTCATCCAGCATTCGTTGAACAACTCGTCATCCAACACGGCGCCGTATTCGACCTTCTTTCTTCGATCTCTTCACCACCATTTTGACACGTGTTAATAATTTATCTAGAAAAGTTAATAGAGGATATTTTTGTTTTTGTTTCGTGAAATTGACCTCTCAACATCCCTTCTTCAATCATTGTCCAATGGGAAGGAGTCACCGGCGAATTTACCCTTTCGCCGATCCCGATTCCGACGGATCAAAATGACTCGGGGCTGTGTTGCTCATTTTCTTTGCAATTCAATAAATCAAGCTTCATGTGGCCAATGTGATGATTTCTACTGTTATTTACATTTTTATTGGATCCAATTCAACTGTTTGACTATTTTCTTACTGTGTTTTTGGTTCAATAATCTACCAAGTATTCCTAATCTCGTCATATCTTTCATAATTTTAGATTTTTTAAAATGGAAAATAGTGGTTTAGTCGAATTAAACCGGATTGAAATTCAAATCAACCCCTCTCCTCCCTTTGCCCTGATGTTTTCTTTTACATAATCAAATGTAGTTCCTTAATTCGTCCCCACCGAAAACCTACCTCAGCCATGGCGACCTTTCCATTTCCATTCTCCTTATCTGGAATAGTATTGAATAGAAAACCTTGGAATGACCTGCAACTTGAGAATTGCTATCGCTTTCCTTGGGCAAATCTGAACGAACACTCCAAGAGGATCCCCGAGCAAGCTGTTGACTTTCAACTTTCAAGCTCAAAGTTGTGTAAGAGACAGTTTGAGTCGTCTTCAACTCGAGTCCACACTTCCTGCATCCTTCATAACATCTTCGGACCTGTACCTTTTCTTAACTCTTCATGGCTCGTTGTCATTTCAACCTTGCAAACAACTTTTTTCTAGACCTTTGTTAGGTATGAAGTACGCATCCGATATGGCTGATTTTTTATATCAACTTTTTGGATATGTATAGGTATTGATGTATGCACTTCACCCTGATACAAAATTGACACTAGTGTATTACACCCATCCACTACATACATACGCATGTATTTATTCTAAACATTTGAATAAAAATGATCTCCTTTTAAAACATAATATTAGTTATTTACTATAAATTTAACTATTATTTATTATATATAAAATGGTGATAAATAACATCAATTTTAAGGATGTTGCGTCCGGTGACACGAACTTTTAAAAACTCGAAATAAAACACAAACTTTGGGAGTGATTACGTTTTTTAGCACAAGTATTGTTCCGGTAAAATGTCCGGATTATTTACTGATGTGGTGCCAAAAAATGATGATTTGGCATATATTTTTTCACCTATGTGCATTAAAAAAAAATTCTATCTAAAAATTATAATACATTAAAGTACAAAATTCTATACCATAAAAAAAAATTGGAATTGTAAATTCTTTATAGGTTGATATGAAGGATTTTTAGAAAAATATATAAATTTTTTAGTATCAATATTTAACATTAATTTTATTTTCTGTTGATGAAATTTATATATTTATTATATAATTAAAAATTATATACCATAAGATCTTTTCTATACATGTTAATACTCCACCTTATAAATAAATTTAATTTGGATATATAAATTTCCCGATTATAATCATTTATTGTTGGTATAAATGATTATACTAACTTTTTTTTTTTTAATATCCGATTTACAAAAATATTGATTTGAACTACGTATTTCAAAATAGGGTGGGATGAGAGTAATTATTTTTTAAATTATTATAAAACAATGATATTTTTGTAAATATTTAAGAAAAATTGAGGTGGAATCTCTAGTTGTTTGACAAGTGGCATTAATGTCTATTGTTTTTTGTAATTTAAATAGATTTGTGGAAGAAAAAATTTAAAATTTTCTTAAATTTTTTTTTTAATTAGTGGACTCACAATATAAAAAGAATATTTTTTAAACTTTATTATATTATTATGTTTTAGTTAGAAAAAGTTAATACACATAGGTGAAAAAAAGTAAAAAAAGAAGTCAAATCATCCTTTTCTGATGACACATCAGTAAAATAATCCGAACAATTCACCGGAATTACACTTGTGCTAAAAAACGCAATCACCCCCAAAGTTTGAGCTTTATTTTGAGTTTTTGAAAATCCGTGTCAACGGGCGCAACCACCCTAAAATTTTTGTTATTTATCACCATTTTGCCTCTATTATACATACGGTAACAAATTCAAGTTATAATTATATATTATAAAACAAATCTTATCAATTATAATAATAATTTAATTAGTGATAAAAAAAGATTATTCAAAAGAAGTTTGTTTAAGAAAATTTACAAATTAAAATCGTTGACATAAGATCGGAATTATGAGATTTTATTTACGGATTAACAAATTATTAAGATTAGAACTAGTTTATTGTTCATGTCTTGCACGGATATTTATAAAACAACTATATATATAAATAGATTTTTATACGTGAATTAATTGTTTATTGTTATATGAGTATATTATTAGTTAAAATTTGTTGAAGTTCAATTATATTTATATTAAAAAAAATTGTGAGTTTAATAGAAAAATAACATCATAATTGTTGATTTAATTTGTCATATACTTATGGCTACATTTAGACGTACTTTCAAGTATGTTACGATCAACTTCATTGAATACTCCAATATTGGTAGTATCTTGTAATATTAATTCGATATGAATAAATAAAAATAATTGTTAGTCTTACATGATAACCGATGTTAGATTATGAAAAATTCATAAATATATGACCGGATTAAAAATTATAACTTAGTGAAATATTAAACATAAATAAATTGTGGCTTGTGTTGATAATCTTTCCAAAAAAGAATAAAATTTGTTTAAAAAAATTATAACTTAGTAAAATATTAAACATAAAATCACCGGCCCATCTAAGGAATATTAATCCGATATGAATACAAATTATACTTGAACTTCGCCAAAATATGATGAAATGTTTGATGAAATGTTTGATTTGTTTAATCTCCAAATTATCTATTTATATAAGTTCTCAAATTGTCAGTCTTATTTGATGATCGATGTGAGATAGTGAGATCCATGAAAATATTTAATGTAAATCTTTAAAAATTATTGTAATATACTTTTGAAATTCACATAGTAAAAAAGGAGAAGAAAAGACACATTTAGAAATTTTGGGTCCACATCACGTCAAGTCACCATAATCGCATATTGCTTTAGTAGAAATACCTATTTAGGGATATGTTTGTATGATTTCAAAAAAAAATCTACATAATCAAAGACTTTTATAATAGTAGGTTAATGACCCACAAAATAGTAGGTCAACGACCCACGTCAAATAAATAAATAAAAAGAAGAAAATCTACATAGTCAAAAACTCATATGGTAGTAGGTCAACGAACTACAAAATAGGATATCAATGACCCACAAAACAAGAGGTCAACGATCCATATAACGACTAACAATCCAATATGAGTAAAAGTGATACTTGAACTAAGCAAAAGACCAAGAAATGTATGATTTGTTTGATCTTCAAACCCTCTAATAGCAGAATCTTTGAAAGTATTTAACGTAAATAGATTGTGATGATAATCGTTCCAAAAAAAGAAGAAAATTCGTTAAAAAAATTATAAGTTATCGAAATATTTAACGTTAAATCAAAAAGGTTATATCAAAATCTTTTTGTGAAAGATCCGACTAGAGAGTTGTATCAATTTCAAATCCTCTAATAGCAGAATCCTTGAAAGTATTTAACATAACACTTAAGTTAATTCTCAGCATAAAGAAAATTCTTTACAGTCGGATCTTTCTAGGATTGATACTAACTTAGAGTTGGCCATTTGTTGAAGATAGTGCTCGCCTAGTTGAGATGGTCTCCTTCAAGGAGATAAAAGAGGCTCTTTGGTCGATCGGGGATCTCAGAGCCCCGGGCCTAGATGGTTACAACTCTAAGTTCTTCAAGTCCACCCGGAGCACCACTGATCCAGAGGTGTGTGATGTGGTTCGAGAGTTTTTCGTTAATGAGAAGCTTCTCCGTTAACTCAACCACACCTCGGTGTCTCTGATTGCTAAGGTGAATAGCCCCTCTCGGGTTGAGCACTTTAGGCCGATCTCATGTTGCAACGTGGTGTACAAGATCATCACCAAACTCGTGGTGAATTGGCTTAACTCTTGCCTTGGCTATTTGATCGACCCCCCATAATTTGCTTTTGTTCCGGGGCGATTGATGTCCGACAACATCTTCCTTGTCCAAGAGCTTCTTAGGACTTAGGAGATATAACGTCCAAAGAGATACCATGAGATGTTTCATGAAGATTGATCTGGCTAAGGCGTACGATACTATTTCTTGGGACCTTTTGAGATATGCCATGACGAAACTCTTGTTCCCGACTAGGTTCATTGATTGGGTGATGGAGTGTGTCACTGTGGCGTCCTACTCCATCCGAGTTAATAAGACTTCTCATGGTCATTTACAGGGTCAACGGGGAATTCGCCAAGGATGCCCCATTTCCCCCTCATGTGTTGTAATCTGTATGGAGTTCCTCTTTAGGATGATTCGTCGTGAGATTGCTAGACTTGAGTTCCATTTTCACTAGCATTGTAGAGGCCTTTGTATTGCCCACTTGATGTACGCTGATGATGTTGTCCCTATTTGTCGCGGTGACAGGGCCTCGGTTGATATTTTGTTGGGTTGCCTTTGTAACGCCCCAAAAATGGGAAAACGCTACAGCGCCAGGAACCCGAACAAGGATTCCCTAAGGCTAAATGAAACAAGAAAAAGGCGGAAAGAGAAACTGAAACTCATAAACAGATATCTATAATCCTGCAACATAAAGGTATAGCAACCCAAAGTAATCTCATGCACGAGATAAAATGACAACTGGTCAAATCTATAGCCAAGAACAATAACAAGGTTTGGGAATAAACAGTTTCCCAACCCAACTGGCATAAAACCAAGAACGAGGAATAAATCTCGAAAGACACAAGACTACCAACCATGACCTCTCCCAAGTTAACTAGACCGCCCGACCTCCATGCTCTTGAACTGATCCTGTACGTGATTATGTCAAAAACATAACCAGCCCCACCGTGGTGGGGTTAGTCTTCCAAATAGACTAAGCCGATACATAAGCAATTTAATATACGAACTGCTCAAGCATAAGATCATAAATAATATCACATGAAGCTTAAAAACAAAACACGGATATAAAAGTACGCATGCTTCACACTTGCAAATGACAACTTTAAATCGAACGATAACTAACTCCAAATCTGTAGCTTCAAATATGCTTTTACAAACCATTGTAAAAATGCTTTAGATATGCATATGCCAATATCAAATTCATATGTAGTATACTCAAATTTGTCACCTCAAATGACATGTAATAAACATAATGAAATCATGCTTCAAATGCGCTTAAGACAATATCCACAAACAACATATCCAAATCCAAAACTGTCAACTCGAAAGACATTTATAAACCATGGTAAAACATGCTCATATACGCATAAGATGATATCATATCAAAACGGTAGTAATAACCAAATCTGTAACAAGTAACATTTATAACACATGCTCAAAGTCATTTCAAGACGTATACAGATCATGCTCAAAGTCGTATCATATGACGGATATAAATCATTGTCAAAGTCGTGTTTTATGACATATATAAATCATGCTCAAAGTCATATCATATGACATGTATATATATTGCTCAAAGTCGTTTCATACGACATGTATAAATCATGCACAAGTCACCTCAAATGACATATATAAATACCATACGAAAACATACTCGAGTATTCTTTATTTCAAAACTGTACTTCAAATACAATTTGATGTTAGTGTTTAAAACATGTCCAAGTACGTATTGAACACGAAGGTACCTCCTTTCCCGATATGGGTTGAGATTTCGGAAGTCACGGATCAGATGACTCCTTGCCCAACAAACGCATAATCAGGCGCAAACCTCGGCCCGCACAAACCACTCACTCCGGGTGAAAATGGCCCGCCTTAACTCGAGGCGCGTAAAAACAATTGCTCAAAACAAATCATATTGGCCGATGCCACTTCCTCGCCCGCACAAACCATGATCATAGGTAACATGGCCCGCATAATTCGAGGGTTTGAAATCAATGTCCTCAAATGCATAATATTGGCAACCGCTCAAGCTCAACCAAATCAAATCAATGCTTCCAAATTTAACACTTGCAAACTTCTTTAAAGTACCACGAATGAGTTAGCTCACAAATGCAATGCAACTATGCAATAAACAACATTTGACAAAATCCCGCTCAAGTCAAATACACTTTCATAATTAACGATAATTCATGCTTTCAATATCAACAATAACTCATGCTTTTAAACATCATCAAATCAATTCGTGCTTTTAAACAACATCAAAGTATGGTTCATCAAATGCTTATTTCATAAATAGCAAATCATCATGTGAAAACCTCAAAATTATCATGCAAATATATAAATGATATTTAGCTTAAATCATGTTCATATAAACGCCCACAAGTACTTGCCTCGAGAGATTTTAATCAACGTCACACTACTATCCTCAAGCAACCCGATCATACTCGGTAAATCTTGCAATCAACCTAATAACGATTAACGTTTTCCAAATCAACACATATATCTAATATCACATAAACATTCACAAATCACCATTCACAACGGGTAAGTCAAGTTACCTAAACCCAACTCGAACGGGTCGAAGACAAATGTTAGATTTCGGAAATTCCCTTCGATTCACAACAAAAACGCCAACCTAAACCAATTTAAAACGCAATTCAACACTCAAATCATTCAATTAAATCTCAATTTAAACCAATTTAACTCAAATCCGGAATTAGGTTAGAAATACCCAAATCTCAAAATCGGAATAAGGATGAAGAGGTTGCTAGCAAGGGTTGAACCACCAGTGGACTCCGGCGAGACAACAACTGGCGTCAAAGGTGGTGGCCTGAGGTGCACGGCGGCGCTGGACTGCAGATAGCAGAGGCGGACTCGCGGCTGAGCAGCAGCGCTGGTGGCGCGAGAAGGAAGCTGGCGATGGAGGCGGCTCGCAGGTCTTGTGCTCCGGCCGGTCGATGGTGGCTCTCCGGCGGCGACGGTGGGCTGAAGAGGAGTTGATTGTTCTCCTGGTTTGCAAAGTGCAGAAGAGGAAAGAAAGGGCTGGAAGAAAAAACGTGAAAGAGGGAGGAGAAGCCAAGGAGAGAGAAAAGGGAAGAGAGAGAAAATAAGAGGGTTTTGTTCTTTTCTTTTTTTTTTATAACAAAACTCTATTCTCTTTTTTTTTTGGTGCAAAAGGTGGGACTTAGCCCTTTATTCATTAGAAAAAAAACTTAGTTCGTACAACATAAAATGGTGTCAATGTCTAAAGTATTCTGTAGTCTAGCAGGAGCTTCATCAAACACCGTTAGCTCTCCATCGAAGTTTTCAGCATTGGTTGCAAGCCAATTTGCAGCTTCATTCGCTTTCCTTGGCACATGCTCAACCTTGACTTCCTAGTTTATATTAGCAATCAAATCCCTGCATTTCCATAGCATAGCAAAGCATTTATTAGGAGGAGTTTCATCTGCTTGTACCGCCAAAACGACTTCCAGCGCATCCAATTCAATGACCATCTTCTTAATCTGCAGGGTCAGCGCTATGGTAAGCCCTTGAAGAAGACCAAAAACTTCTGCCTTGAATGTTGAGCTTCCTCTTCGTTTGGCTATGAAGCACTTAATAAGACTACCTCTATCGTCACGTAGGATACCTCCAGTTCCCAAAACTTCCTTGTTTGATTTATATGATCCATCAGTGTTTAACTTAAGCCATCCTTGAGGGGGCCTTGTCCAGATAATAAAACTCCTGCATTCTCCAGTATGTGCAGCATTCACTTCCATCTCATGTCTCTCATTCGCAAGGTTGTACTCGCGAACTCTGGCCAAAATAAATCCGCTCCTGTCAGTTGTGATGTCATCCGGGTTGCCCAAGGCACGGGTGTTCCTCCATCGCCATAACCACCAAAGTCCATAAGCAAACAAGGTTGCCCAGTTATCTTCTCCTGCAATGTTCTTGTCAATCCAGTCTTGTAAATCTTCACGTTCGTTTATATTCCTATGGTTTTGTTGTCCGAGCTCATGCCAAACCTCCTGAGCCCTAGGACAATCCCTAAGAATATGTAAAGTAGACTCTCTTGAGTTTCCACAAGCAAGACACATTGAGTTTTGGCTTAAATGTCTCCGAACCCTATTCTCGTTGCTCATAATACAGTTATGGGCAGCAAGCCAGGTGAAGTGTTTGACCCTTTCTGCAGTTTTCAGCCTCCATATCCTCTTCCATAACGGGTTAGGGGGGCTAACGGGGCTTCTTCTAAGAATGTTCATTGCCGATTTTATGGTGAACGTGCCAGAAGATGAGCCATTCCAATACAGATTGTCTCCAACTTCTTCATATATCACCTCCAGCTCAGCAATGGATGTGAGGATATCTCCCGGTAGCAAATGGGAAAATTCATCCCACACCCAGTTCCCGTTATCCTAGTACTCGCTCACAGTAAGGGCAAGGTCACTTTCCTCGATTCTTCCAAGTGCAACATCCTCCAGAGGCTTTTTGATTGCCCAAGGGTGAGTCCAGAACAAGGTTTGCTTCCCATCCCCAATTGCAGCTCTCAATCCCATTGAAAGAATATTGTTTGCCTTGGTGATTCCTTTCTAGAGATTTGATGATTGGTGCCTATCAATGAGCATATCTCTGTCGCATCTTCCGCTACAGTACTTGTTCCTGACCACCCTTGCCCATAGCGACTCTGGCTCCTTGAGTAATTTCCAACCAAGCTTGTCCATGAATGCCGAGTTAACTTGCCGTAGATTTCGCATTCCTAGTCCGCCGTTCTCTTTGGGCTCTTTTAGCTTCTCCCAGTTCAGCAAGTGAGTCTTTCTTTTTTCATCAGTTGATCCCCATATAAAACCCCTTGCTTTCTTTTCCACCTCATCACAAATGAATAGGGGAAGTTGGGTTGTTTGCATTGAGTAATACGGGATACTTACAAGAGCCGATTTTGCGAGAGTGATCCTTCCAGCCATGAACAAGTATCTCGCCCTCCAGCCTGCTAGTTTGGTGTTAACCCGCTCCGTGATATGTTTAAACATGACTTTAGATACTCGTTTCTTGGACATTGGTATACCCAGGTATCGTCCTAAGTCGTCAGTGACTGGAATTCCTCCAACTTCTCTAATCTCCTTCACCAGGTCATTGGGTACGCTGTTGGAGAAGCATACCCTGGACTTGTTGTAGTTTATGCTTGATCCTGACGCGTCACAAAACTTGCTCATACAGAATTGAATGGTTCGCATTTGTTCCGGCGTTGCTTCAGCAAAAAGGACAAGGTCGTCCGCAAAGAAGAGGTGGGAGAGGTTTGGGCCGTTCTCCCCAAGTTGTATTGGCTTCCAAGCGTTACATCTCACAGCCTCCTCTATAACATGTCCTAGTCTTTCCATGCAAAGGACAAATAGGTAAGGAGAGAGTTGATCCCTTGTTTAACCCCTCGGCTCGGAATAATCTCCTCCCCAACCTCTCCATTCCTGAGGATCCTCATCTTACTGCTCGTTACGCAGTTCATCACCACGCTAGTAATTGAGCTAGGCAGGTTGAGTTGTTGTAACGTGTCTCTATGAACTCCCACCTAAGTCTGTCGTATGCCTTCTCCAAATCAATTTGATTGCCATGAATTGTTTTCCTCCTCTAGGTCGCATGGAGTGCATTACCTCTTGAGTAATGATAATGTTGTCTGTGATCTGTCTGCCAGGGACGAAGCTAGACTGTGTTGGGGCAACTACCTTTCTGAGCCACGGTTTAAGTCTATTAACAAGTGCCTTCGTGATCATTTTGAAGGCAACGTTGCAGAGGCTAATGGGACGCGGTTGATTGGTGGTTTCCGGATTGTCGACTTTGGGTATAAGGGCAATTAGAGTTTCATTGAGCTTTTCTGGAATTGTGCCACCTTTCAACACCTGAATTGCCATACTTTTCACCTCCTTGTGAACCACTTTCCAATTCCTCTGGTAAAAAATGGTCTGGTAGCCATCTGGCCCTGGAGCTTTCATTGGTCCCATGAATTTTACTGCAGCGGCAATTTCTTGAGGGGAGAAGGGTTTGCCAATGTTTTCAATGTCTTCCGCAGACACTATCGGAAATCTGTCCCTTGGGAGATCAAATGGCCCCTCAGCAGGTCCTTCCTCAGTGTATAACTTTCGGATATGAGCAGTCACCATGTCTTTAATAGTATCTTGGTTCCACTGCCAAATTCCATTAGCGTCCTTTAGTTCTTCAATTTTGTTGTGTTTTCGTCTCATTATTACACAAGCATGGAAATATCGAGTATTTTTGTCTCCATCCCTTAATGTGTCTGTTCTTGCTTTTTGTACCCAATATACATGTATCTGCTCTAAAATCTCCTCAAGCTCACTTCTCAGTCCTTTCTCTAGTCTCAATAGGTTCCTCGAGGGTCTGTCACTCAAGCTTTTCTGAATTCCATAAATTCTCCTCCATAATTTATCTCTTTTTCTGAAGAGGTTTCCAAACACTTCTCTATTCCAAATGTCCAACTCAATTGCGAGGTTGGACAATGCATCAGGCAGGTTTTCTCCCGAATTCCATCGAGATGCAAGAAAGCCTTGAAATTCTTGGTGCATAAGCCATGCTGCTTGGAATCGGAACGGTCTGTTCTTTGGTTCATGCACAGTGAATCCCTTAGTGTTCATTACTATGGGAGCATGATCTGATTGGATGATTGCTAGGTGCTTCACTGAGGCTTCAGGAAAGGCCTCTCTCCAATTCATGTTGCTAAGCGCCTTGTCAAGTCTGGCCGAGGATCTTGTATCAATGTCGTTTCCTCGGTGCCAAGTGTATTTAGCACCCGAGTGCCCCAAGTCAATTAGTTCCATATTTTCAATCCAATTGCTGAAGTTGGCACATCTCCTCCTCATTCTTTCTGATTTTCCAATTCTCTCATCTAGTATTCTCGTTTCGTTGTAGTCTCCCATCAGCAACCAAGGTTTGTCATTGTCCTGCGCAAAGTCAAGTAGTCTCTTCCATAGTTCCTCCCTAGTTTCCGGTTGTAGGCTGGCGTAGATTGCGGAGAATAGCCATCCCTCCTCTCCAACACGACACATGTCCATTGTCACTACTTGGCGATGGGTGTCCAAAATAGTGATACTGATATGTTCCCTCTTCCACAGGACCCATATGCCTCCAGCAAGTCCATTAGCCTCTACTCGCACAATGCCATCGAAGTTTAGCTTGTCACACACTTTGTCAGCATTTTCCCCACTTAGTTTTGTTTCCAAGAGGACCAACACCATTGGATCATGACGTCTAACTAGTTCTTTCAATGCTAGCATGAAACTGTTACTGCCCACACCTTGGGCGTTCCAAGTAATTATTCTTATCTCTGAGCTAATCATTGATAACAAATGATGTAGGTTGAAGTCTTCTGCCATCCAAGAGGAGAAAAGATCAGTCATGTTGACTATCCATTCCGGTTTGGATATCTTGTATTCCCATCTTCTCTTCACCTTGTTGTGGGTATTCCTCCTGATTGACATCTTCCATTCTGATGTCAGATGGTGGATCCTGAATCCTCTCGGGTCGTCTTGAGGGTGGATCGGGAACCATGGCGCCATCCTCAGGATCAGGGGGGTCCTTGGAGTGTTTTGTGTTGCTAGTAGGTGGAAATTGGTGTGTCTTACTCGTGGTCTTATTATGCCCTATATATTGTTCTGCCTTTAGAAAATCTTGTCTAATTTGTCCTCTCCTTGAATACGTTTTATCAGCTTCCAAGAAAACAATTGTATGATCTTCTGAAGTTTCCTTAGTAGCTGAATTTTTCCTTGTAACAGGCCTCTTCTTTGCTTTTGAAACCCCTGTGAGATCTTCTTTCCTTGTCTCATCATCCACTATAGCCATATATGTATCTTGTATTTCCTTCCTCTCTTTCTCGTGATTCCTTTCCTTCCTTATCTCTAAGGGATCCTTGACAAAAATTTTCATAGGGACCTTTTCTTTCCTTGTTGAGTTTGCAATATCTTGTTCTCCTAAAATAGTTTGCATCGTGTTATCTTCTTCTAGGATCGTGATATCTTTCCTTTTGGAAGAGTTATCATCTTCTAAGTTGGCAAGAATATCGTATCGTGAGCTTGTTGCGATTTGGGTTTCCTTGATCATCCATTTTGACTGATTAGGGTTTCCACGGCCACGCGTGTCCGGCTCCGGTTCTCCGTGATTTGATATCATTTGGTTTTTTCCCACTCCGGTCTTGTTTTGATGACTCGAGTTAATTAGGGTTTGCCTTTCCTTAATTATCACGGTTGTCATGGATTGTTCTCCATCTCCGGTATTCTTCTCCGGTGGGTATTGCCTACCCCCCAAGTTCCCTGATTGTCTTCTTCTAGTATTTTTTTTTGCTATCATCCAAACGCCAAAATCTTTGCCTCTTGTATATTCTTCTGCCTTGCTTCTTTCTATTCTCCAAAACCTTTTGAACATGTAGAACTTGGATACCAAAGGTTTTGTTATGTCTATCTCCACGCAAAGTCTGGTGAATTTTCCTCTCTCAGTCTGGGATGTGGTTTTGTCTATTTTCAAGACTCTTCCGACGTTATCTCCAATGCGCTTCAAGAGGGTCGTATCAAAGTATTCCATTGAGAGGTTGGGGATACGAATCCAAGCGGTTACGAGGCTCAAGCCTTCCTCTTCAGCAATGAAATTCGGCCTCCACTTCTGAATTGTGAGGTAGCTATCGCCAATAATCCATGGTCCGTTAACCATTACATGGTGCAGGTCATGGTCGTTATTGAATTTAATCACGTAGAATTCATTACCTATGTCTATCATGGTGAATTCCCCCTTTAAATTCCATCTCTGTATCAGTCTTTGTCGGAGTTGCATATATCCCATTCCACCATCGAGGATTTTGATGATAATCGAGTTTCTCCACGGTGCACAGATGCGTTTCTTTTCCTCCGCTGTCAAGAGTATAACCGTGTGTATTGTGTCTACATATTCCAGTGGTTCATCGTCTACGAGATCGTCATCTTCAGTTTGGTTCTCCCAAAATTGTTCTGCATTTTCTCTTGGTTCATCTCCAGTCCAACCTCCTGTTAGCTTGGTTTTGAAAGTTTGTGTGATAGTTTCCTTGTTCAGTCCTGGTTTCTTTGTGTTTGCTTCAGTTAGTGTAGGATATTCAGTTTGTATCTCCATATCATTCTCCCCATCCCATCTAGAGTTTGATCTCTTGGTTTTCTTGCTCAACCTTTCTTGAATATCATGGTCAGTCAGTAGTTCTCTTGTATGTCCCCAATGCCGGCGGGTTCCATTGGCTAGAAAATATTTCTACGGTTTCTGAAATCCTCGTAAAAAACACGAATCACTAAACTCTATTCTCTTTAAATTCAACCAAATCAAAATACGTTTCAAAACCGTAAAATAAAACTCAAACTCGTAACTAAAATATTTATACGAAAATATAAACATATAATCACCCAAGCTATTAAAATATAAACTATAATACGAGGAAAAATTTAAACGCACCATAAAATTAGGGGCGTTTCACCCTTCACCGCTTGGATAGGATCTCGGGGCTTGCACTTAGTTTTCCCAAGTTATCTATCTACCTTATTGAGCAAATTAGGAGACATATTTTGTTGTTGGTGAGTTTCCCTTCCAATATTTCGGCATTCCGATTGTGCCCCATCAGCTCAAGGTGGTAGACTATTCCTCCCTTATTGAGCAAATTAGGAGACATTTTAGTTCTTGGAACAAGAGACACCTTTTTGTTGCTGGCCATCTTGAGTTGATCCGTACTATCCTCCATGAAAATGTCCGCTTCTGGCTATCCCTTCTTCCTATCCACGACCTGTTTATAAATCGTTTGATTGGGATGTGTAGGAAGTTCCTTTGGAGTTGGCCGAGAGTTGCTTGGAATAGGGTCTGCTTGCCGAAGAAAGAAGGTCGTCTTGGTTTTTTTGATCTTCATGCACGAAACCTGGCCTTCATGAGCAAATATTACCAACACATCCATGTCAGTCGTGATAGTATTTGGGTGAGGTGAATACATCACCGTTTTATTCATGTTATGGAGCCTTATGATTGGGTTGTTCACGGATGTGACCCCCCCTTAATCAAGGCTATCCTCGGGGCGAGAGATGAGATGCATGGACCCGGCTATGAGTCTGACAAAGACTCTTGATTTCTAGAGCCATGGGGAAAAGTTTTTGGTGATACGAGCGTATGATTTGTTTAGAGCATGGTCACAATGTAGATTGGTATGGTTTGAGATTCGGAGAATACGCCGAAGCACTACTTCATTCTCTATATGGTCATCCCTGGACACCTTTCTACTAGAGAATCTCTTTTTCCTTGATATTGACCCGACCTCCCGCTGGTGAAAAGGAGCTAGTGAGTCGCATGACCACCTGTTTTCTTTTGGATGGACGTAAGCTAGAGATGTTTGGAGACATATTTGTGAGGGATTCGATATGTTTGACAACTTGACTTCTATTTCGTCTTCTCTTGATTGGCTTAGGCTTTCGGCTACTAGGGGAGGTTGGATGAACAGACTGAGGATCTACGCCTTCTCCTCTACGGTCTACTACTTATGGAATTCTAGGAACGCCCTAGTCTCCAATGACAATAGGAATCCTATTGACGTTTTGATTCAACTCATCATATCTCATGTTTTTAGGCTCCTCCATGAGAAGTTCTCCTCTAGAGTTGGTGTACGAGTTACTAGTTTACGTTGTTGACATGAGAGATCACATGATAGATGATGACACTATTCCCGGGTGCGACCTCTTCTCTGTTGATGGTCATGCCGAAAGTGGGGATGTCTTATCCTTATGGTGTTGGTCACGCTTGACTCTCTTGGTTTTTATTTGTTGATAGTATTGCCGAAGGTTGATGAACCTTTTGAGTTTGATCCAACTGATTATGATTGTGCGCACGGATATTTGGTTCTTCGCGGGGACTTGCATGTCCACCTTGGGACCCTGGGACCTTGGGTGTTGACATTTCATTATTTTGCGCCTTAGACTCTATGTCGGGACACCTTGTATATAGACATTGTTACCCCTATTCATAAACCAAATTGGGTTTATAAGTAATTTTGGTTATATGAATTTACCTTTACCGCATATTCCATAATATAAAGTTTTTTTTTAAGAGTTTGATAATTTTAGGGTCTATTTGTTATTTTAATTAATTTTCATGATTATTTAATCTAAATTCATAAAAAAAATCCGAGAGATAATTTAAGAAAAAAAGCTTTTGGATCATGACTTCTCCAAAATTTTATAAGGGTTGTTTTTTGCAAGCATGTTAAAGAATGGTGATTTTTCGAATGCATTATAAAAGCTGGTATTGTTGCAAATTAATGGAGATAAAGGGAACATTATTAACTAGACCATGATGACGAGAAAAAAAAATGAAACCAAGAAAACCCTTATTTCCTCTGAAGAACGCGCCTTCTACACGCCAAATAACCCTTCCGAGCGGTCGCCGCAACCGAAGAAACCTTAGATCTACAATCCAAAAATAGAACCCACAGCTCATCAGATTGAAGAGTGCTACTGCTTTACTGCGGTCTCTTCTCATCCTTTGCAAAATATTTGGGCTTAGATCCATCAAAACTCCATATCCTTTCAAAGGAGACCTTAAGAGAGACCGGTCTTGGTGGTCCAGGCGCGGTACCAGTCGATTCACCAATACTAAGAGGAAAAGAAGGAGAGAAACGAAGAAAGTCTATCCCAAGCGGCGACGAGGAAGAGAGGGGCCAGTGAGGGTGTGTTGGTCAAGATCCGTGATCCGGATCTTGATCCCTTGGGTGTTGTTTCTTCCATCGATTGAAGGTAGCCTACCAGATCCGATTTACATCAATATGTGGTGATCCCTTTGGCGCTTGGCCTTTGACCGTATACCAATCTCGATTTGGTTTTGGATTTCAACCTCTTTGGTTTTGTTGAACGAACCCTCGGAGTTGAAATTGACCGTTTGTTCGCAGGCCATGAATGACAGAAGGTATGATCTAACCCTCTTGCCCTTGAATAACTCGTTTGAAATTACATGTCTCTATGGATTGAATAGAATCAAAAAATTCTTGAGTAATGAACAATCACGTGTTAGATTTAAGCGAGTGAGAAACATGATTTACGTTTGTCGTTCATCAGTTTTGAAAACTTTGTGGTCTAATTCGAACCCTGGATTAAAAAACCGAGATCTACACCTCAAGCATATCAATAATGTGCCTGAATTAGACAAAGATTTAATCATAATAATGTTGATATCTCACTGTCTTTTAGAACTTCATTGTATTGACTATGCTCTGGAACAATCTTGCAAACTGGTAACACCTTCTTGTATTGGTACAACATATCCTTTTGGTTGGACTACTTATAACATAGATCCTTTACAGGATTATATTATATCTGGAAAACTTCCAGCTTTGATTATTTGCTAGTCTGGATAAACCATAAAACATTTGAAAATCTCTTTGATTATAATTGTCTGATATTTATTCAGAGACAAATCTACGGTATTGTATCTTTTCTGTATGTACAGAGGAATGAATCACAACAGAAACCCAAATTAAAAAATGGTTTGTGTAACCGGATGGATCAACTTGAAGTGATTCTATTGGTTATGATACTCAAAGACCTACTACAAGATCAACAACATACAAGAATCGGCAAGATCAAATGCACTAACTTTGACCATAACAAATTTGTTCTGATTTTAGAAATATGTTTAATTTTCTATCCACAGGTACTCAAGAAATTACTTCAATAACAACAAGATAAATGGACTTGTTTCAAATCCGGGAGAATTCCTTGGGTGGAAGCACTATGGGCTACTACAAAAAGAGCAAAATTTGATTTATTTGTCTGGATAATAATGAGAAAACTAGATTTTTTTCATTGCAGGAACAACTCAAGGCAAACCATTATAAAGAACCCAAAGCAATGGGTCATAACAGAGGCTTCTTTTCGAACCCTTTGTTGCAAGAACCATAAAACAAGATATGGAAGTATGGTTATAAGCCAAGCAAAACAGATCATGGAAAATCGAGCAAAAATATAAGCAACCCATAAACAGAATAGAAGAAGGATCAATATATATAGAGCAAACATCCGAACAACGAAGCCTAAACAGGAACAACGGCCACACAAGCATCCATTCTTCCTGCTGGCTCATGTAAATGAGTGCCAAATTTCATCTTTAATGAGAACAAAGAATGATTGGTATTTATTGTTCAATCTAGAACAAAATGTCATGTATGATCATAATTATTGTTATGATATGACTAAGATCCTGCTGAGAGGATAAATGTTATATATGTGCAAGTGCTTGCTAGCCCATGAAGGAGGCTGCCAACTTTCTCAAGACATGGAGGAAAATAGACAAAAAATACATGATGTCCAATCACAGAAAATGAAGAGATCAATTAAACATGGAACAAGGAAGGAAATATCATATCAGAATCTGCTATATGTGAAAAGAAAATTAACCCTATTGGGAAAACAACCAAGTGTTCGAAATTTTAGAGGGCATAGATGTTATATACCAATTCTTGAACAAGTTAGCACTAAGTGTTCATGTATGATGTATTTCATTATGTACGAACAATTACACAGGAGACCCCATATGAGGGATGATATGGATCGAATCTGTAAGAAAAAACTCAATCAAAAATATAGTGATAACGCAGCTCAAGAACACGTTAGATTGACCAACAAATGCACTTGGTCGTTTATAGCTAAACATAAGGAAAAGCAGCTTAAAGGCATATTAGAAAACGCAACTAAAATGCATACTAATATGACCAACATGTGCACTAGGTCGTATGTAGCTAAATGCAACGAAAATGTTTATGCTCAACTCATAACCAATAGAATAAGCATACAGGCAAGAAGCCATGTTAAGGGTGAATTCCCACGTATCATAAAAGAACAACAAAAGACACACAAGCATGTGCTCCTTAAAATAAAAATTTTCCAATGGCAAATAAATAAAGCTACAAAACTTAAGATAAGAACAATGGTGAGGACAAGTAATCACTATCAAAAAGTGGTAGGAAACGAGGGTGTACTACAACCCAAGCTAAAAAGAAAGTACAAATGAAGATCGCCTTTCGGAATTGCAGGGGTATGCGGAAGAAAATTTTCCGGGTTAATCTAAATATAACATGTAAAAACGAACACATTCAGGTTATAATACTAGCTGAAACAAAGACAAGCACTGAACCCGAAGAGGCCTTATATAAAAATGCGGGTTTCGATAACATCTTATTCATCCCGGCCATGGATTTTTCTGGTGGCCTTTGCATGCTCTGGAAAGAGTACCAACTAAAAGAAGAAAAAATAGAGATTATTAAGGCGCATAACAGATATATCCTACTTAACCACGTCAATTTACTCACGTCGATTGAGACACACATTTTTGGGATATATGCACCGCCCAATGAACAAGGAAAAGAAGAATTCTGGTCATAGTTAATTACGGAAGTTAAAACGTCCAATAAGCCAAGAATAATTATTGGAGACTATAACGAGATCCGAGAAATTTCCGACAAGAAAGGAGGGGCCCATCACCAACAATAAGTTCGATAGATTAAATAGTTTTGTGGATCAATGTAATCTTATAGATTTCCCGACTAAAGGAAATGAGTTTACATGGAGAAAAAGGAGAGATGGTAGTGACGATACCTACGAAAAGTTGGATAGATCGATGGGGAATATATCAGTCCTCCAAGATTATCCCGGAATCCACACAAGAAACTACGCTTTTACTACATCGGATCACTGCATGATATATATCAACCTACAAAACAAATGGACCAATGTTAAGAATAAACCCTTCAGGTTTGAAAATATGTGGCTACAGCGACCGGACTGTGAAACTCTTGTTAAACAGACATGGAGAACCTATTTTCCTGGAACAAACATGTTCGACCTAGTAAAAAAAACGAATCTACTTAAACAAAAACTGAAAGAGTGGAGCCGTGAAAATTTTGGTAATATAAACAAACAACTAAGATTAGTTGACGAACAAATAGAGTCTGTACAGAAACAACTCTATGCATCTCGGAAACCGACAATCTCGAATTAACAAAACCTTTCTCCACTAGAGAAATTAAAAACGCCTTATTTGACATTGGCAGTGACAAATCACCAAGCCCGGATGGTATGACTGTCGGGTTTTACCAGAAGTATTGACACATTGTAGGATCGGCAGTTACAAGAGCAGTTAAAAGCTTTTATAGAACTGGAAAAATTCTAAAACAACTGAATCACACTTTCATCGCACTCCTACCAAAAATTGACAACTCATCCACAACATCTAACTATAGACCAATAAGCCTCTGCTCGACTGTATACAAAATTATTTGCCAAAATTCTGGCAAAAAGACTAGGACTAGTTCTCCCAAGACTAATCCACCCGCTCCAAAGTGCATTCACTAAAAATAGGGCTATTCATGACAATGTCCTAATAGCCCATGAAATATTCCATGGATTTAGAACAAAAAAGGGAAAAGAAGGCCACATGGCTATCAAACTAGACATGGAAAAAGCCTATGACAAACTAGAATGGAACTTCCTAAAAACCATCATTCAACAGTTTGGATTCAATGAGAAATTTAGAAACTGGATAAGTAAATGTGTAACAACGGTCTCCTACTCTTTACTAATAAATGATTCTCCAACAAACATATTCACACCTCTAAGGGGACTCCGCCAAGGGGATCCTCTTTCACCCCTTCTCTTCAACTTGGGGGCTGAAATTCTTGCAAGAAACATACAAAAAATATGCGCGGCAAGCCCAAAATCAATAGGATTTCCAATAACAAAAAATGGATCAATAATCCCATTTCTAGCATTTGTAGACGATATCATTATCTTCTCAAAGGCAACAACAGAAGCAAACACCAAAGTCCTAGAGGTACTAAACGACTATTGTGCCATCTCGGGCCAAGTAATCAACTACCATACTCTTTCCAGACATCCAAAAATGTTGATTCGCATAACAAAAGGAAAATCCAAGATCATCTTGGTATCAATTCTTCTACGAACCTTGAACAATACCTAGGGTGCCCTATCATCAATGGAAGGGTAAATAAAGATATCTTTAACCTCGTAATCCAAAAATCAAAACAACAACTTACCAAATGGAAAGCATCGTCTTTGTCCCAAGAAGGCAAAGCAATACTAATAAAAGCAAATTTGAATGTCAAACCTAGCTATCTTATGCAGGCATTTATGCTACCAACAAATATCCATAAAGAATTAGATAAAAACAATAGAAATTTCTACTGGAAAAAGGGACAAATTTCCACCCGTTAATTAGTTGGGACAAAATATGTAAGCCAGGACAATTAGGGGGTACAGGAATTAGGAAGGCTGAGGGCATGAACAAAGCACTCCAAATGAAACTCCTCTGGAAAATCATGGCAGAACCCGATAATATTTGGGTCAAAATAATAGAAGAAAAATATCTCCGGGGTAAACGCCTTTGGAACTATGAGTGTGGAAATAACACATCGTGGAAATGGAAAAAATTGATAAAACTAAGAGAAGACTTTGACAAAGGCCTAAGATGGTGAGTCGAAGATGGAAAAACAATAAAGTTATGGACAGATAATTGGGTATTAGATAAACCATTAATGGAATTACTACACAATAAAACCCATATAGACCCATCACAAACAGTGTCTTCCTTCATTTCCAACGGAATGTGGAATCAACAGTTGTTGGACCGAGTAACGGCTTTTCTGCCAAGAGATATTATTACCAAAATAAAGAACTACAATCTTCCAATAAAGGAAATTAGAGACAAAATTTATTGGATTGCAAATGAGGATGGATGGTATTCGACCAAATCGGCGTTGGTAATGTTACAACAAAGGAAAGTGGGAGTCTTTGTAGACAAAACATGGATTTAGAAAATGAATATTATGCCAAAAGTCAAAAAATTTCTATGGAAACTGGCCCTAAATGGAATCCCAACAAAAGAAAATCTTGATAGACAAAAAGTACCAGTTATAATGCATTGTGAGTTTTGCAAATACCATACTGAAAGTGCTAAGCACCTTTTCTTTGAATGTCCATACATGTTTAAGTCTGTGGATAACGCCAAAATAGCAGCAGTTTTGAACAACTATGCCACTGGTAATTATAATTACTACGACGCCATGCTATGCATGAAAGAAAACACTTCTCCAACAGAGTTTAGACAACTAGTTATGATATGGTGGAATATCTGGTTGGCTAGAAACCAAATAATCTTCACCAATAAAAAACCGGAACCGAATCTAAAACAACGAGCTCTAACACAATTAAACGAATGGGACGAAGCGAATGACAAACACATAGGAAAAAACCCTACCCAATCGATAACTCGAAGGAAAACTAAGAACATCAAATGGCAAAAACCGAAAGAGAATTTTGTCAAACTAAATTTTGATGCCTCGAAAAACAGCAGCAACCACTATGCTTTTGGATTCGTTATTCGCAACAATGTGGGGCACCCTTTGGCTACAGGATATGGAAGATGTAATGCAGAATCAGTATTGGAGGCAGAAGCGTATGCTCTGCGTGAGGGTCTGCAAAAGGCCACTCTTCTTGGGGTGAAATCTATCGAGATTGAAGGAGATAACTTGATGTTGATAAATTCAATCAACCAGATTTGGAAGCCCCCGTGGGAGATGGATATGATCATCATCGACATCTCCGTCCTGATTTCAAGTTTCAATTACGCTAGTGTCAACCACATCTTTAGGGAAATCAACAAGGTCGCCGACAAGCTTGCTTTGCATGGCCATTGTGGCCTAGCAGATGAAGATGTTATTCCTGATGACGTTGTCGACCTCATCCGAAAGGATGCTCTAGGTCGGTCGATTTCTAAAACTGACCCTCCTATTTCGCTTATCTTGTATAAAAAAAAATGGAGATAAAGGGTGATTTCATGCAATTTTTCGTTCAAAAAAACTTATATTGAGAAATTTCCCTTCTTTTTTTATAATGCAAATAGCTGAGTGCGTGGCCCGTGCCTTTGGTAATGGCCCATGGCCCATGGCACATAGTATCTGTTTCTGTTTGGTCATTGACGTTGACCGGACGGTAGATCTAAGCCACAGGCATATTCGGTTCAGATTCAGACAGGAAAACGCTGTCGTTTTAGCTCTTCACCTCTAACAAACCCCCAAAGGCCCAAAATAAATCCCCCCACTGTCCCCTACCCCTCTCACACTTCCCAAACCTCACTATCTTCAGTAGCCCCTTTCCTCTTCCCTCTTCAATCGTTTGCCCTCACGCTCCGATCTTACCAGAAATGGCCAAGCAACCAGTTCGCGTTCTTGTTACCGGTGCCGCTGGTGAGAATCGGTCTTTTGTTCATCTTGTTTTCTCTTGTTTGATTCTGATCTAGATCGTTTCGATTACGTATCTGATTTTGACCCCCCTTCCATTGTGATCTACTTACCGATCTATGACTTTAAGTTTCATCTTGACTTTGTTCTGTTGTGCTTTGATGATTTGGGACCACGGCTAATTTCTATGGATTAGATTTGGTTTAAAGTGATTACGGATCTGAACGCTACCATTTTGTGGGTGCGAATTTTATTTTTTTCCACTGCTGTGCGACCGATCCTGTCTAAAGTAGAGGTGATCTGCTCTTCTTCCTAAGAGAAGAATGATCTGTCTAACCATAAATTTAAGTTTTTATTGAAATGATGTTAATGCGTGAAATCCTTGCCCGTTTGTGATTCTCTTGGATAGTAATATATATAAGGAGGAAAAATAATGGAAATGAGTTCGTGAAGATATTAATACACCGTTCGTTTCTGATCGTAAATTTGACTTCTCCCCTACTTGACCATCCTTGGCTTCCTTGCTACTAAATGTTGAGTATGAAGTTGTTCACGAGATCTATATATTGGTAGACATCTGAAAAATGAAGTGAATTCATTATTGATGTCACGAGGAAAAGGCATACATCTCGTGTAGGTGTTATGAGATTTGGAAAATTTTTATTTTGGTTATAAGTTTGTCTTGCATTACAAGACCTACCAGTGGAACTAGAAGTCATTGTGTCTTTAACATTTGTGATTGAATTTCTTTGACTTATCAACTTATCGTAATTGTAGTTGAAGCATTAACATTACTTTATATTTCGCCCTATATGGCATTTAAGTGTTTATTGCAAAACCATATATAGAACCTTAGAACTTGGATGAAAATTTTCATGTGGAAACTAAAAAACAATATATGAGTTATTTGAAAATTCTGTTAGTACAATAATATCCAATATATGAGTAATTCAAATCTCTTCTGCTTGTCTATGGTGTACTAGTATCCCACTGTAGACCTGTTATGAACTATGCCTAACTATGGCTTGTTAAAAAAGGCATATATCGTTACTTCTTACATGTAATAAGCCAAGATACCCATGAAAGAGCTAGAGGTTCTAGGTTTTATTCTTCCATTCACCACTGATCTATCCTTGATTCAGTATTTTTTACTTAACCTGGATATTATTTGTGCATGTAGGACAAATCGGATATGCCCTTGTTCCCATGATTGCAAGGGGAGTAATGTTGGGTGTTGATCAGCCAGTGATTCTACACATGCTTGATATTCCTCCAGCTGCTGAGGCTCTTAATGGAGTGAAGATGGAACTCATTGATGCTGCTTTCCCACTCCTAAAAGGTACGAGCTGTTTTTATCCTGCTATATGTACCTCATTATTTTGTAAGATAAAAGTAATAAAATTGGTATGGTGAATCTCGCAGGTGTTGTTGCTACAACTGATGTCGTTGAAGCCTGCACTGGGGTGAACATTGCAGTCATGGTTGGTGGATTCCCCAGGAAGGAAGGCATGGAAAGGAAAGATGTGATGTCAAAGAATGTTTCAATCTACAAGTCACAAGCATCAGCTCTTGAGCAGCATGCTGCACCAAACTGCAAGGTCGAGTTCTGCGTGCTATCATTTTTTGCATAAGTTCTTGCAACTTTGAAATTGATAAGGATGGTTTCACACGCTCATCAGACATTCTTATTAGTTGTTACTGAATAATCTACATTTCCCTAGTGACTTTTTTTGTTTATAATTTCATGTCATGGGCAATACCACATCTTTTGCAGTCATAACTTTAACTTTATCATTGACTTTAACCCTATACATGCACTAAGGTTTTTTAGCACAGAAAGCTAGGTGACTGGATGTTGGTTGTTATTTTGGTCACGCTACCAATTATTGACTTTTCTGTTGTCAATTTCGCTCAACAGGTGTTGGTTGTTGCTAACCCAGCAAACACCAATGCGCTGATCCTGAAGGAATTCGCTCCATCAATTCCCGAAAAGAACATTTCTGCATTGACAAGGTTGGACCATAACAGGGCTCTGGGTCAGATCTCAGAGAGGCTAAATGTTCAAGTATCTGATGTGAAGAATGTCATCATCTGGGGTAACCATTCATCAACACAATATCCCGATGTCAACCATGCAACAGTCAAGACTCCCAGTGGTGAAAAGCCTGTTCGTGAGCTTGTCGGTGATGATGCATGGTAAGTGGGAAAAAAATAATGCATACTTATGAATTATAAAAGTCTAAGAGCCTTATTGTAATGAATGACTTATTTTCTTGTATGGGGCAGGTTGAATGGTGAATTCATAACCACCGTACAACAGCGTGGGGCTGCTATCATCAAGGCACGAAAATTCTCGAGTGCCTTGTCAGCTGCCAGTTCGGCTTGTGACCATATTCGTGACTGGGTTCTTGGAACATCTGAGGTTCGTTTTATTCTGATAATTGTTTCTATGCTACTTGAATAGTTTCTGTTGTAACAAATATACAATTGTTATCGTGATGTATGTTGCAGGGTACTTGGGTATCCATGGGTGTTTACTCTGATGGCTCCTACAACGTTCCTGCCGGCGTCATTTATTCCTTCCCAGTAACCTGCAAAAATGGAGAATGGACTATTGTTCAAGGTTAGATTCTGAATAAAACTAGTAAATAAGTTGTGTATATTATAAAGTTGTATAATAATAGTTTTGATTTGTCAAGTGCAAACATGTGAAGCTCCATGTTGATATTCTAAGCTTTAATTTACACAGGGCTTCCCATTGATGAAGTGTCAAGGCAGAAGATGGATGCAACTGGAGCGGAGCTGGTTGAGGAAAAGACCTTGGCTTACTCATGCCTTGCTTGAACTCTCACCTGTTTTCCCATAGGCTTCTCCTGTGGTGACCGCTTAAGTTAGTTTTTGAAAAATAAGCCAATTTGAGGACGAAGTAAATTTATGTTTTGAGCTACTTTGGAATTGGAGGTCCTTTCGAGAGGACTTTTGTGTGTATTTTCCTTTGTATTCTCCACAAACTACAAGTAGTGAGTTGAGATCTGCTGGCAAAATATTATGCTTCCTTATTCTTCAGTCTTCACCTATGAGCATAGCTTTTGTTGCGTTTTGCATTTGGTAGAAAAGAGAGATATCAACTTTCTATGTCCTGGTGAAAACAGTAGTGGTGATCAAAATCCTCACCCTTGCTGCGTTTCTTCATATGAAACACATGGTAGAAAGAAAAGCATACTGTAGAAGAGCCCTTTAAAGTTCAATCATTGTACGAACAGATTTTACTGGGGCTGTCAGACACTCAGACGTATCCATGTTAAATATTTGTTTGAGGTATCTATGTAAAATATTTTAAAAATGATCTACTTCTGCATCTAAATTTATTTAGGTCCAACTACATACCCATATAAAATATTTAAAAATTTACCTAATTCTATATTTAGAAAAGTCTTCTCTGTTTGCAATTATTATTGTTATTGTTATTGTTATTTTCAGTTCAATTTCGTATATAAGCTCTAAGGTGGAAGTTGTTTCGAGTTAAAACAAGCCATTTAAATTGCACAAGGGTTCCGAAACTATAACAATTTGACGCTTGAACCTGAAATTGAAAGTGCAATAATTATGCATGTGGGTCCCAAAACCCAAACCAATTAGGTGTTTGGGTTAATGCGAAAACATGAATCTTTTAACGGTTAGAACAACCCAAACTATCATAACTCTCTATCTCTCTATATATGTATATTCAAGGGATAAAAACCAACATCAACATCATAAGTCATTTATGCAGTCAGACTCTTCAGACCCTAGAGCGAGATAATTTAACAAGACATACCTACTACATATACACAACTTTATTAATCGAAAGAAAATGAGCCAATAAACCAATTGACAAGCATTGGTCAACCGATCAACGCCGTACCACAAAACTCGCTTTTCAAACTTTTGAATAAAAACTAGATAAACGGATTAATGGTTGAATATCACTATTTATAGTAAGGATGTTTAACCTAATCTTCCTAATGTTTGCATATTTAATCTAAATATACCAAACTATATCCTATAAGGCTATAACTAAAAGATAAAAATGCCAAACTATACAAGCTAAAAGATAACCTAAAATAAAAGGATAAAAGATAGAAGATTATCGTCCAAAAACAAATCCGTTGTGGGACCGGTCGGCAGATCAGTGGAGCCTAGTCAGCAAATCACTCATAAATGAACTGGATCAATTTACTCTGTAGAAAATGGTCACCTTCTCGGACAAAGTGTTGGAGGTCGTCCAATTGGTGGTCGGTGGTTGTCCGACTACCTCCAAAGCTTCGAGAATAATTTTTTTCCCACTCTCGGGTCTCAATCAATTCCATCTTGATCTCGACTTCCTTGAACGTGGGAGAACCTTAGTGCATGTGTTGAGGAGGTCATTCTTCCATAAATAGCTCCAAAAATGCTTCAAATGGCTGCAATGTCATTAATGTAGTGGTAGATCTCTAAAACACAAACGAGAAACAAAATGTGCCAATAAGCTATGCAATTATACCCAAAAAGCTTAAGACATGAATAAGAATGCGGGTGAAAGAAGACGCTAAAATGGATGTAATCAAATACCCCATACTAGAACCTTACTTGTCCTCAAGTAAGATCCGGAGATACCTCTATATACGTGAAGGAATCATATTCATGTTTCAACTAATAAGATCGAACTCAAACAAACCAAGTCATCATAAACAAAATAATCGTAATAGAGATAAGTCAAAGTTCATTCATTTCATGACCGCTCAATCTAATGTGTTTAACTCACTCACACATATGTTTTAGGCAAAGAATATCCCTCAAGCTCGAAACACGTATGCAATGATCAATAATCATATGCTTACTTTATCGTTCTTAATGTCCACCGTTCACTTTCATGAAACTATCATATAAATCAAGAGGTCTTTTATAGGGTTGTAACGTGGTTGAAGGTATGAAAAACAAGATGAGAGAGAAAAATGTTATATGTTGTAAACATTCAGGAATTAAGAGGATTCTATCAACATTGAAGGACTTGTCAACCGACTGATTGGCACTAGTCGGCCGATTGGAGGTTGTTTTGTCCACCACGACCAACTTTTGCAGTAACATGTGTTTCTTCACTTTGAACTTCACGGAAAACATTTTTAAAAAAATTATTCTTTCTTAATTTGAGTTTTCGTTCTTTGTTAGCAATCATCACTTATTATTATCACTTGTTCCAAAAGTATACTTTTTCTTGACCACCACGGTTGATTGATGGGAACTAGTCAGCCGACTGGTGATTGCATTGTTGTATCCGGTCTGTTTGCCACCTTGGCGTGATGACAAGAGATATTATTCGATATTTAATTATGTTATAAAATTATCTTTTAGTTAAATTTGCCTTAGTTATTTTGGATAGATATATTTTAGTTAGGTTATTTTTTTAGATAGACTATATTATATTACAATAAAATATATTTTGAGTTAGTTGAAGATGGATTATTTTCAATGTTTATCAATTTTTAATTCTATAAATTCAAGCTTCAAGTTTCATTAATAACCAAACTTTAATTAATAAAAAATATGAGCATTTAAGCATTATTAAATCGAAGCCTCATTATCTTGGCTTGAGGAGCAACATGACGTTGACCTACTTTAGGTCGAGACATCAACATAAATGGCTTGAACCCATCTAAAATTGGATCACTCTCTCGTGTTTCTTCCAACAATACATACTCTAAATAAATATTGAAAGAAGGGCAAAAAAACATCTCAAGGATTGTAAAAGGTTTGTGTAATCTCAAAAAAATCCGTAAATAGAAATATAGAATAAGCAAATGGATCCGTAAATAGAAATATAAATTAGTATATGCTTAATTAAAACACCACATAAATAATATAATGTTTGTTTTAATAAGTTAGTTTAGTGTCAAACCGATGCGTTGAATATGCTTTAATAAGAAAGTTATCCTTCACAAAATTACATATATCAGAAGAATAGGCCCGTGCTTATCACGTGTCTACAAATATTATTATATAATATTTTTACGTGTAAATTAAACTATTGAATATTTGTTCTGTTAATCTTTTTAATGTTTTTGTGATTGCACAGTATGAGAATTAGTGTAATTTCTTTTTTAATCTAACATGTTTATAAAAATTGTTAAAAGTATGACAAGTTTAAGGTTGGTAGTTTCTCATAAAAAATAGTAGGTGGTACACAATTATGAGTCGATACATGTAAGTATGTTTTTACGGATAATACATAAAATATAATTTATAACCATCGTATTGCTTAAATGTTTTAAAAAAAGCATTTAATTTTTTTTAAAATTTTTATCCAATTTTTTTAAATAAATTGTGATGAAAATCATAATCATTATATATGATACAATTTAAGATCAATATTAATTGCATTACTTGTAACAAAATTTATTATAAATATCATAATCTTACTTATAGGATCTATTTCTTACCTCACAACTATTTTTTTTATAAATTTTTTTATTATTAACTTAAATGATATATTTTAGTAACAAAATTCTAAAATCAAATGAAAATAATTAAAAAATTTTGATAAAATTTATTTAGTTTTGTCAATGTAAAAGTAATAATGTCTTTTAAATGATTCTTATTAGGATGTGCAAAATTGACCCAATCCATAAAACTCGATTGGCGTGGATCAATTTTACATCACGGGCAACATTTCATGATTTTATGAGCTTACTGGTTACAGAGCGGTATGATCCAAGACTATAATTAAACATATTCCGGATCATACCGTAATCGGACCGTAATATTAACAAATATACATGTATATCAAACCAAAGTAAACTATATATTTAGCATGGATAGAATATATTATTTATTCAACCAAACCACCTTATAGTTTATGTTAGAGATGTCATTGGGTTGAGTGATGATATCACTTCCATCAACCGACCCATGATACATAACCATTCAATTGGGCCATCACCCACCCAAACTCCTCTTCACCCTAAACTATAATCACGGTTGATCGGGTGAGTCTGGGTTTTTTTTTCGGGTTCAAATGGCAAATTAAGGTTGTAATTGCCGGTGGTTAAATTTACCGGTTGTTAAACATCGAACGACCGGATAACGGCCCAACAAAGAGCAGATAATAAAAACCGGAGTGGTGCCAGAAGGAGCAACTTGAGCGTGGTTGCGTAACATGCGTTAAGACTTAGGGTTTCCCCTTTGACAACGACTCGAGCGTGGTACATCAATATTACTACTTAACCTATGTTAAAAAGTGTTTTTTTAGAGGAACATTGGGTGAAATCCGGGTAGGGCGCTGACTTGGTTGGTGGATTTTAATATTCTCACCCTAAATTATAACCTAACCATCAACCGATCAACCATCACCCGCATTCCGACCGCGTTTTATCAGGTTTTCGACCATTTGATTGGTTTGGTTTTCAGATTACCATCGGTCGCAGGTGAGATTGTCATCCCTAGTTTGCGTCGATCTTAAACGAACCCATGTATTTCATTTTTTCATCTCTTTTATTCCGCATCTGAAGTGCGAAATTGATTTTAATTCATTCCACACGGTGCAAAAGCGAAATTTGGTCAATTAATTCCGCACTTGGAGCCCAAAAACAAAATTAGTTTTAATCAATTCCGCACTTAGGCCGTGAAACCGAAATTGAGTATAATCAATTCCACACATGGACCCCAAAACCTAAATACATATTTTTTCTAAACGACCGATTTAACTCTACACCGAAGTGTAAACTTTACTATTTTTTTTATAAATAAAATATATGGGTATGTCTAACACGGTTCATGGTTTATTGAACAAACAAATCAAATGTTAAATAAAATATAATAAAATGGATTAAATCAAACCGAAACCCTAACTAATCTGTATTTACAATCTTAATTGAGACAAAAAAAACCCATAACAATCTCATCTTGATCCCATTCACGATTAGGGATGGAAATGGGTGTACAACCACCTGATCCAATCGATCAACCGAACCGAATTCGTGTGAGAAAACCCGAAGAATTTCGGGTGGTGGGCGGTTGACGGATGGTGGGGCGGGTATGGGTGGAGAAAACTCCTAAATTTTAAAAGATTTGTAAGTCAGTACAGTGCAACCACATCCCCTTCTATCTTCTCCAATCTCAATTTTTTATATCAATCTCTACAACCTTCACCATACCTCAATCCGTTGTTGGCAAGCCACGCACTCCCTTCGCTACTCGGTTACTTACCGTTCGGTCACTTACTCACTTAAGTCCTCGCTTGTTTCCCTCATACGGTAGTTTTCACTTGGTTATGGTTCTCTTCATCCTCTCCTCATATCTATAATCGAGATTGGAGTCGGATTTTATGATAAATTTGACTTTGAATTTTCTTATAAAGTATGTAATATCATATGATTCATACATTGTAATTCTTACCTTGTTTTTGGATAACTGTTTTAGTTGATAATTTTGGATTAAAGCATCTAGTTGTTTTATTTGATGTTGAATTATGCTCGATTCATAAATTGTTGATACTATATTAGAGAATGTTGATGTGAAGATTCTGCCATGAAATTTTATAGCCGATAATGTATACTTTTTACATTCAAAATTTAATTCATTTTAAATTTGATGTTCTAATTAATGTGTTTTTAAATCTTTGTATTATTTTAAGTTGTTGAAGTGGATCACTACATCAAGCTTTACAGGAGTATGATTCTAATATATGTTGATTTAATGATTTACGTTTGTTGCGTGTAAAAAATATTGCGTTTAATTGCATCGTTTTGTATTAATTAAAATTTATTACGACATTGGTTTATAATGTTGGATAATATTTCGTAATTTAGTAGATATAAATTTGTATAACTTTAAAATATAAACGTACTTTATACTTGTAAATGTCTAAACTGAAAGATATACTACATAATACGCACCTGGTTATTTCACCCGAACACCCGGTGGGTGATGGATGGGTGGGTGACGGGTGGTGGGAGGGGTGGGTGAGAGTTTAAGTAAGGTGGATGGTTGGTGGAAGTTGAACTTACACCCATAACCCGACCCATTTCCATTTCTATTCACTATATAAAATTTTGAAAATTTACCGTCTATCGTTTTAGACCGGACTGTTTATTTATTTTTTTGGTGGAACGATCGGACTGTTTATTAGATCTAACTCCAATGACCATATGCACGCCCCTAAGTCCTTATTCTCCTAATTTTTAAGGTCCCCGTTACCCAATCGATTCCAAAAAAAACAAGAAGAAAGATACAAAATAACCAATTTGTCAAAATCCCAAGCTGCCATAGCATAAATTCAGTAGAAAAAAAATGACAAAGCCCCAATATGGCATCTCAAAGGGAGGAAAAAATGGTGGGCAATTTGTAGGTTTTCCCACGTGATGTTCACATGGGGTAATCAAATCACAAAATGAAATAAAGTATCCGCCACTGTAACAACAAGATTACATGATAAGATCACATGCACAGTATCACAGATTAAATTAAAACATTAAAAATGGAAGTCTCGAGATTTTTCAAAGGGTCCCTTTCTCAATCGTAATAATCTGTCCTTTTTACCAATTGGGTATTGCATTATTTGTTGTCATCTATCACTATTTTTCCACCTTTGTTGGCAATGAAATGTGATTTCTCCTTGCCTAATTTGCTATTTTCTTCACAAACTACCTACCTGCTTACAGGCTTCCAAACCTTACAGCTCCCTAACTTTCTGGTTCTATTTCCTTTATTGTCTTTAGATCCGCAGTTGCTTGATGCTGTTTTTGGAATAACTATTCTGATATCTTTTTTTTATATGCAATTTGTGGTGCTAAATCATGCTGGGTTGTCGTCACTGTTAGGGTTGTCTAAGCCGCGATGATAGTAGATATTATTGTTTATTATGATCATATGCTTGATGGGTTTTCAGTATTTGTCTGAAATTTAGCGGGAATCTCTCTTAATTATGAGTTTCAGACTCATGGGTTCCTTGATTGGTGGGTTCAAAGTTGGTCTAGGATTTTGCTCTCGAAACATCTGGGGATATTCAATTTCAGCTCAATCATAAGGCAGCTCAATAAACAACTTTGGGGATATTCAATTTCAGGTTTTTATAAATAAGATTTGGGTATAGGGTTTTGAGCTTTAGTTGAAAATGGGGAGCAACACAACCATTGTTTGGTTTAGAAGGGATTTGAGGATCGAAGACAATCCAGCCTTGGCTGCTGCTGCTAAAGATGGATGTGTATTTCCTGTGTATATATGGTGTCCTGAGGAGGAAGGGCAATTTTACCCAGGTCGGGCTTCGAGGTGGTGGCTTAAGCAGTCACTTGCTCATTTGGGTCAGTCACTGAAATCACTTGGAGTTGAGCTTAAGTTGATTAAAGCTAGTAGCACTATTGATGCTCTTTTGGAGTGTGTTCGTGCAACTGGAGCTTCTAATGTTGTTTTTAATCACCTCTATGGTACGTTTTTCTGATGTCATGTTTTAGAATGTTTATTGCTTTTAGATTCTTTGCTGATGCTTTTCTTAGTGCTTCATTGGTCTGGTGTTGTGTTGCAGGATTCTTTAGTATTTAAATCTGGCCTTTTGTTCCCAACATGATTCATGACATCAAGCAAATATCCTGTTTTTACATGTTTCCCTTTTTATTTTCACTTGTTATTTTGTGAAGTCAATTTAAAAAGTTCTCAGTGTTTAGATTCTTTCATATAATTAGACAGCTTCGATAGTTGTTTCTAGTGGTGATCTTGTTAGATTATTTTTCCTTTTGGTACTTTACTAACTCCAAATTTTCTTTTATATCTGAATTAACTGTTAACATCATGACATCAGTCAATTGTCATGTTTGTATAAGCTGACTTGTGATTTCATCTTCCAAATCGTTTGAAAAGTTCTTACTTCTTGATTTCTTTTCACATAGTTTAACAACTTTATTAAATTTTTTCTTGAGGTGATCATCACTTTATGCAATTTTCTTGAGGTGACTTCTAAAATTTTGGCTGTTGAAGTCATCTAAGAAGCTCTCCATGTTAAAATTCCTGTTTTGAAAGTTGGCTCTTTATGTTCACCTTTGTAGTCATCTGAGATGCTCCAACTAAGCAGATGCTTTTACATAATTGTTCAGCTTTGCTATGTCTTTTAGTGCAGATCCTGTTTCAATAGTTCGTGATCATGACATCAAACAAAAACTTGTCGAGAATAATATTGGTGTGAAGAGTTACAATGGGGATTTGCTTTTTGAACCGTGGGAAGTTTATGACGAAAATGGACATGCTTTTACAAGGTTTGATCCGTATTGGGAGAAGTGCCTAACCATTGAAATGGAGCCTACTTTACATTGCGCGCCATGGAGATTGGCCCCAGTTCAAATATCAGGTGCATAAATGAGCTTACATTAGTTTTCTAGTTTAGGAAGTTACTAGGGTGAGTTTTTTTTTAATTATTTCAACCTTTTAGAGTATTTAAATTTTTTTGGGTAGTTGTTTGAGTAACTATTGAAATGTTTTTCATAGTTGAAAACCTAATGAAAATCTGACTGATGTTTGGTAGAGAATATTCTTTGCGTAGATTTTTGGAGTGAATTTACCAAAATGGACTGCAATTAGAAATATTTCTATTTCATAATGTCACACCAAAATCTACACAATAATCTATACCAAGCAACCCCTAAGTTCACCTTTACTTCTCAGTCAAAATTTACAAATTTGTGCTTTACAACTAGCACTGAGGAATTGCATATCTTTCATTGTACATTATTCATACTTTGTTAGCAATTCAACACTAACTCATTTGTTCAATGTTAAAGAAAAACATAAATATTCAAAATGCCCATCACTTGTCAAATGGCATTGAGTAAGAAGAAGGTGTGAATGAGCTGTGTTTATAAACCTTTAATATATTTTCTAAATTTACTAATTGTGAAATGGGTCCGCAAAGTGAATTGGTTAAAAAGTATGGATGACTGGCCGAATGCAAGTTCATTAAAAATGCCTTAATTACATGTGATTTTGTGTAGTTCAATTAATGAGCAATTTTTGCCTATACTTTATCCATGACAGGAAGTCTGCAAGAGTGCACAATTGAGCAACTGGGCTTAGAAAATGGATCCGAGAAATCCAGTAATGATTTACTTGGTAGAGCATGGTCACCAGGTTGGACCAGTGCTAACAAAGCTCTTACAGAGTTTGTTGAGCAAAACCTTAGCAACTATACGAAAAATAGAGCCAAAGTTGGAGGGAACTCAACATCTCTGTTATCTCCATATTTACACTATGGAGAAGTAAGTGTCAAAAAGGTTTTCCAGTCTGTGCAACTGAAACAGATTTTGTGGGCAAAAGAAGGAAATGATAAGGGCTTAGAGAGTATAAATCTTTTCCTTAGGGCAATTGGATTGCGAGAATATTCTCGTTATCTTTGCTTTAACTTCCCATTTACCCATGAGAGATCCCTGCTGACCAAGCTAAAAAACTTCCCTTGGAATTCAGACCAAAGTATTTTCAAGGCTTGGAGACTTGGCCGAACCGGATACCCGTTGGTTGATGCTGCAATGAGGGAACTTTGGGCAACTGGATGGATGCATAACCGTTTGAGAGTCATAGCTTCAAGTTTCTGTGTTAAGGCCCTTCTTTTACCTTGGAGGTGGGGGATGAAGTATTTTTGGGACACTCTTTTAGATGCAGATCTTGAGTGTGATATCCTTGGCTGGCAGTATATTTCTGGTAGCTTACCAGATGGTTATGACATTCATCGCCTTGATGATCCAGAGGTAAAGCAAAATTCCCATCCTGAGTTTTTTTTTAAAATACCTTTAAATGCCTCATCCTTTACTTTTGTTCCATGTTCCCTAGTTTATCTTCATATTACTTATTATACTGTTCAGATGAAAAAGAAATCTTTTCTTACTTCAATTGCAAAATCCATTTTTGAATTTTCATCCGTTCATTAGCACCTAGAAATGGAGCTAGAAGATGAGGGAGGCAGTACAAACTACTACCTCTGTTTCATATAATTGTCCATCTAGTCTACATTTTTCAAGATAATTGTCCATAAAAATTCATTTAATGTCAAAACTTTCTATAAAAAAAAATTATACATTTACTATTCTTGAAAAATAAAATTTATATTTATTACTTTTTTTAGTTTCTTACTCCCTCGGGTTCTCAATACTTGTCATTCGAACTTAAAATTTTGGTTCATATTATTTGGCCTTATAAGTGTTATTAGTACTCAAACTTTCTATAAATATAATTCTAACTACCTTTTCATTTATTGATTGTATTTTCAAAGAACTATTTCATCTCTTTTCATACAACTCTCTACATTCTACCATCGTTTTTATACAATTTTTTAAAAAACATTATGCATCATTAAATATTATAATTTCTACTTTTAGATTTCTTAATATGTGTTTTTTACCCTAAGATATCTATTGAGAATCGGAGGGAGTATATAATTTATCTTAATATGTGTAGAGAATAATAATGATCTCCTTTTTAGTTTCTATTTTAATGCTTCTTAATATGTGTGAAACATTATAGATGGACATATATTGTGAATTTCATCAGGATAACAACAGCTTATATCAAGATAACAACAACTTATTAATATGTGTGAAACATATATTGTAAATCACCCACCATCAATCACTTGAGATTTGCAAGATAACAACAACTTATATCAAGTAGATTTCATCAGGATAAAATGAATTTGTTTGTTTTGGTTGATGTTGGATCAGGTTCAAGGTTCTAAATTTGATCCCGAGGGAGAATATGTAAGACTATGGCTGCCGGAGCTTGCTAGGCTGCCAACCGAATGGATTCATCATCCTTGGGATGCACCACCTGCTTTGCTAAAAGCTGCTGGAGTGGAACTCGGAGTGAATTATCCGAAACCAATCATTGAAATTGACACGGCCAGGGACCGTCTCAGAGACGCCATTTTTCTTATGCAAGAGAAAGCGGGATGTGGTCCCAACGGTAACGAAAACGGCACAAAGGAAGAAGTTGTTGACAATTCCGAGAATGTTGGAACCTCAGACATCCCAAAGGTTGTTTTAAAAGGGAAGGCTCTTTGCAATTCTGTTTCTTCCCGTGATCAAAGGGTTCCTAGTATGCAAAATATCAACAACTTGCCTAACCGAAAGAGACCAAAACCCGGTACTGAGGAGAATAATGTTGTTGGCTGCAAAATGGACATTAAAGATGAAGACTTGTCCTCTACTGCTGACTCTTCTTCTAACAAGAAGCCTACAACCAGCAGAACTTCATTCTGTGTTCCTCATTCTTGTTCTGTTTCATCGTATAGCAAACCAGATGCGAATCATAAAAACACGGACATGGAAGCAGAGAGTTCTGATAAAGATGGTAAGCAAAAAAACAGAATATTAGTTTTGTTAATGCAGAATTGAAAACATATTATAATTTTCCTGTGTTTTTTCCTTGTAGGAGCAATGGGAGCTTGATGGAATTTTAGCTTTTAATAGTCTATCAAGTTTATATGTATTATGGTTGATAATTACTAAGGGAAAGACGGAATTGTGAGCAAGTTTGATCATCTTTGAAGAATATGCTTGTATGTAATGGAGCTCATTTCTGTTTTATAATGTTATGCAAAGGTGTAGCTATACAGTTCTGTCAACAGAAGAAGTGAACGGATATCTGGGATTGGAAGGGCATTCTTGGTACGTAGAAAAGGGGTTATTTGGATAGCATGTACCATCTTAGTTCATTCTATGTCTTTGTTTTCTTATATATCTTCACTTGTTGAGAGAGTTTGCCTGTTTAAGAGTGTGAGACCATGTGGGTTCACATTCTGTCTTTGTTTTCTTCCCTCTTTTGATCCTAAGATATTCATACACTTCAAGAATACCTTCAAAACTTTCGAACAAGTTTTTAGGAGCTTTTATGTAGCTTTTGAAATTTTAAAAACATATTTGGACGGTACTGTTTATCAGATTAGCTTTTTCATTAATTTTTTGAAAAGATTTTTGTGTGATTTTGATAAGCTTTTTATGATAACTTTTTTTAAAAAAAAACATTTTTAGGTGGATTATCAAATATCTCTACAATTTAGCTTCCTTTCACATTTTTAGTTATTTGTAGATTTTCTTACAAAAAAATTCATCATAAAAATCGACCCAAAAAATTACGTTTATCAAACATCCTTTAGTTTTTCTTGTCAAATAAAAACCACCTTTATTATTTTTTCAATTAGATTTTTATATTTTATAACACCTTCTAAATAAAACTACACCATCAACTATAAAAAAAAAAGAAGAAGAAAAGTTCAACCTTTATCAAACTACCCAAAAAAATTGCATACCGAACAGGGTCGTTGTTTTTTTTAATAAAATTTGGGATAAAAAAAAACATTAAGCCAAACCATCTAAAATTTGACCAACATGATCACCTATCAATGTCTGTTGGGACCTAAGTTGGAGAAAGACAAATATGGACGGATTAGGCCAAAGCTATTAGGCTAAGATCAAAGTCATTGTTGAATGGGAGCCATCAACTAAAGTAATCGAGATTCACTCGTCCATATGATTAGATAACATCTATTGCGTTTTCATCCATGAGTATATCCACACCATGACGCCTTTTACCAACATGCTCAAGAAGGGGGCACCTATGGTATGAAGTAAAGAGTGTCAAGAGGCATTCGAAAGCTAAAGAAGGCGGTAATGGAATGTCGGTTATATCCCTACTCGAATAATTGAATTTGGGTAAAGAAAATGTTGTAACCGACACGTCATGTCATATAAAAGAATTGGTGACAAGCCAGCAATCAATCAAACAAGCCGGATGAGAGGGAAGTCTACGTTGGTGTCGCAGGAGGCCACTGCTCAAAAAGGGTTACCGAAAATGGCCTATCTTTCAAGATGTGATGTGAGTATACTTTTTAAGAGTAGATGCTGCAAAGACCGGTCACAAAACCTATAAACAATGGAGTATCAAGATTATTTGTGAAAATATCAACAATTTAGAGTACATAACCAAAAAACACATAACTTCCCTGACACATAGTTTTACATTAAAGGCTAAACATAAGTTTCTACAAACCAAACATGGACCAATAGAAAGTATTAAAAGGCATAACATAATCCATTATCCTATACATTTCAAGGATATCATTAACACACATAATTTACGTTGTTCACAAGTTTTACAATCAAAAAATCCTAGTACAATGACAATAATACAAATATCATCAAGAGCATATCATTCATTATAAGAAACATGCAAACTTTTTTAAAAAAAATTATTTAATTTTTGGATTTTGCAAATAAGTTCATATGCAAACTAAACATGTAAGATGCAACTACTACTCTAAACATACTAAACAAAACACAAGAAAATAATTACAAGAAAGAAAAACATAACGTACTAACATACATATACAAATAAATACCAGTATATCTCACCCCATACTTAAAAATTACATTGTTTCAAATGTAAAAGATATTCACAAAATGCATTGGTTTGCTTGCTGGTGATAGCATACTCTTGACGGATTTGGAACTCCTTTTGGGCACAAACTTGTTCCACCACTTGGGCTTGGAGCTCATATATCATACCTCTTGTCTTATTGTTCCATCCATTGTGCTTAGGCTCTACTTCGATTAGTTTGACTATCCATCCGATCACATTGTTGTTTCATCCATTATTGTTAAAACTATTTACCGCGGCTCATAGTTGAAGTTTGAAATTTTTTTAGCGTTATCACCTTGCATTGAAGTTGAGAGGTTCTACATAATCGTTCGGCGTTACACTACCACATTTTGTAAATCTTCCACCTTTTCAATAATATCACCCTTTTTAAAAATATAAAGTTATACTAATATTTCTTAGTTTGGTGCCCCATTTGTATTTGGTGTCCTAGGTTGAAGCCCACACTGCCTAATAGTTGGGTTGGGCCTGATTTGAATTGTTCCATCCTAACTACACTTACCAAATTCAATTTGATTGTTATAACTTTATCTTTGTTGAGTGTGACTAAGTCGATCTATTCTGCTACGAATTCTCTTTTCCACCCAATATTGTTGTTGCATCAATTTCATTATTATATTTATGATTAATTAATGTGTAATCTTTTATAAAAATACATATAAATATATTAAAAATACTTTTTTTTTCCTTATAGATTTACGAAAAAAAAAAAGAAGTAACAGTATGAAATTATAAATTTAATATATACAAAATTATGTACTATATTAAAATGGTACAAACACCAATTTTAATTAAAACTTTATTAAAATACAATTTTTTTTTTATGTACGATAATTTTAAACAATATAAAATTTTTAAGGGTTTTAAATTAGTTTTGTAATTAAAATTTTCAATGTAATATTTAAAATAAAATATTTATATTATATTAGACGGGCCTCCAAAATTCATTGGCCAACGCTACACATAGGTGTGGTAATCTTACACTTGCAGAGAATGATAGTCCTTCATTAGTGTAATTTGAAACCATATCACACCTCTGCTCGACACATTTAGTAAAAACTATATAAACTCTATTATTTTTCTTGGTTCTCGTAATCCATTTGAACACAGTTGAAGAAAACTTCAATATTTCTCATAATTTTCATCCCAATAAGTCCAATTAACCTCATAATCCGAACCTACTAAACACGTCTTATGCGGTTAGAAGTTTAATGTCATCCAAAAACAAGCGGACAAACGCATTTATATAAAAGCGCGTCCTTAATGTGATAAAATGACAAATCCTCTATGGTACCATGAAAATCAAAGTCAAGGTCTCCGCTAATTATTGGCCATTTTTGTTGATAGAGTAGGCGTAAGAAGTCTACTTTGTCAATTTTGGTTGAAAAGACTTTGGTGGTGAGTAATGAGCATTTGTATCATCGTAGATGGCGTAGTTGTCCATCTCAAATGGTGCACAGAGACAGACATGAAGATATTTGAAGCAAGCAAGCAAGCCATAGGGACCGCAGAATGTATGGGGCCGTACCCAATACATTACATTCATTGTCTACCGCCTTAACTGCACATCGGAAGATGCCAATCTAATACTTCTTGTCCCACCAAACAAGAATGTAATGCTTCTTGGAAATTTCATTCGTTTACCGCATTCAATTGGGTCTTTTCAAACATCAAAATAGAGGTTTTTATAATCAATTACATAATTTACATTGAATTATGTACTGCATAGTTTTCCTTTAACTTTTATGTCAGTACCCAAAAGTTTTCAATCAATCCCTTCTTATATGTATCATTGTATTCTTATCACGTGATTGGTGAAATTTATATTGTTTATTATTTTTCTCGTAAAGCAGTAAAATTTTAATCCTTATTTTTTACATGATAGGGGATACATGTATCACTCATAGAGGAAATCTCAATTGAAAAGTTTTACGGTTTTTAAAAAAAGTTTATCATTCTCTAATTCCGCATCTTAAAGTGGAAAATTAGTGTTTAATTATTTTCGCATTTAGGGTCTGAAAGCGAAATTAGTTCCGCACTTTAAGCCGTGAAAGCAAAATTGAATTTTAAAAATTTTGCACTCGATGTCCGAAAGCAAAACTGAGTTTAAACAATTCCGCATTTGGATTTCGAAACCGAAATTCAACTTAATTGATTTCACACTTGGACCTTGAAACTGAATTGGATTTAAATCAATTCCACACCCGGACTCCAAAAACCAAAAAAATTATTTAATTTATTTAATAACCGATTTAATTCCTCACCCAGAATTGAATAATTTTATGAATAAAATATATAGATATGTCTAATACAGCTTACTAAAATTACAAAAAATATAAATAAGATAATTGGGACAAAAAAGTATATCAATAGTTATTAATATTTCCATTCGGTAACAACTTATATTTATTGTATCTAACATAAGATGTGATTTGTAGTCAGTAGATTAATTTGATTTTTTAGAGTAAAATATTAAAAACTAATTTATAAAGATGATTTATAAAATTACCTAATAGCATTAGTTGTGAGTAGGGATATCAATGGGTCGGGTGATGGGTGGGTGAACCACTTCCATAACCCACCCATTAACCATATCGGGTTTAACCACCCATCGCTCGTTGGGTGACCGGGTGGTTCAGTTTTATCTGCGGATGATTAAAAGGTATGATTATTGTCAATTTATAATGTATTTTCAAAATAATTTTAATACTGAGTTTGCTTTTAAATATTTGTTATTTTATTTTCTTCTAGATGATCTTATCTCTTAAAGATTTGATTATATCCGTTTGTTAAAAGGTCTTATCTCTTACAAATTTGATCTTATCTTTTCATATCTTTTTAGCTAGTTTGGGCTCGATCTTGGATCAAGTCCGCAACCCGTTGTGTCTCAAACTCCACGTCCCAACTGCCTATAAAAGGCATGTGTTGGGCGTCTTTTACAGTTAGCTTTGAATAAACATAAATTTGATACTTTGTAAGTATTTTCTTCTCTCGTGAAATAGAGAACCGAATAGGTGGATTCCTATTCAAACCCTGGACGGGTGGAATCATGTCCAACCCTAGTTTGGAAGCATAGGAGAGTCATCTATCTTAGTGCCGATTCTAAGATTGGTCTCTCTTCGATCTCCAAGCGACTTCGTGTGCTTTTGAAGAACAATCGCGTCTTTCTCCTAAGCATTCGATTATAGCGGAAGAATTCATTCTCGGAATTCAACCAGTCTATCCAGCTACGATCCATTCACAATCATCGGATCAATCACCCATCATCTCCACGTTTTCTACCATCTCCACGTCTCCTCCATCACTTGTCTCTATCTTAAGTTCTTGGTGTTGAAAGATCGGGCAACCTCGCGGCTAACCCCGTATCACTTACCCAATAAAGGTTTACTTGATCCTTAGTTAGATAACCTGGTTTGTAGTAAATTATTCCCTTCTTACCTTGAGACTTACTTGGTAATAAGTAGTTAGGATTGATATTAGATGGTCTTGAGACTTACCTGGTAATAGACCACCAACTTAGAAACGTTCATCCCTGTAGCTTTTCTACCCTTTATGTTTGTGAGTTATCATGAGTCCATATGCCATAAACAATGACCTAGAATCCTTAGAATCCATTTTCCACTTATTTGATTAGCTTTTCTCTTGTTTTATAAACTGTTTTCAATTGAATTGTTATTCAATTGTGAACTACCCAAAAACCTTTCAAAACCATTTGTTCTTTTTTCCCTCTCTTTTTCATTCCCTTTTCTTATTTTAGATTTACAAGAATATAAAGTTAAAGCATATCGTGGTTTGCTACGTTGTGAATCTTTGTCACTTTTGACATGGATTTGCAGGGGTGCAAAATAAGCGAACAAGAATTGAGAACTATAAGACAACACGACTTACGATCATCGTTATAGTTGGGTTACAATCACGGTTACGTCCGTAAGATAGTTGTAACGATCATTGCACGAGTGTAAGAAGCCTAGTCTGCGACCTAGCCCATAAGGAGGAGTTACGTGCTCCGTTACGGCTTGTTACGGGGACGGCCGTAAGTGCCCGTAAGGGCGAGCGTAATGACGAGATCTTTCGTCCGCGGTGCAAGCTTCGATTTCCCGAATTTATTCTTGGAAGTTTTTGTAAACCTATGTAACCCTAGACACCAAATTCCCCCTATATAAGCACATTTTGAGATTAGGTTTAGGATCATCCACTTCTCTCCAATTCTCTCTCATTCATTCTTCTCATCTCCCTTATTTTAGTAGGTTGTCACTTGTAAGAGTTGTTTCATAAGGTTCTCCCTAGAACCAATACTTTGTGAGTTTTACTCTTTTATGTTTAAATATATTATTTTTGCTTTATATCTCAACATGTTTGACTTGTCTCCTTTCTTGATCTAAGGATTGGAATCAACCATATAATGATCTAAATACTATTGATTTCATACATATATATATATATATATATATATATATATATATATATATATATATATATATATATATATGAATTGAGATCTTCGATAATCCTTCTTTTCAAAGGGCTTAATTCTACCTTTTAATTATCTTCTTTACTCTAGAGTGACGTTTTTAATTGGTTTAGATGAAACAAAGTGAAGAGCCAAACAATTTTGTTTTATTGGAAAGATTTGAAAAGAGCTTGTCGATGAGAATACTAGTTTATCAAACCCTCGGAGATTCTTAATCATCATAGAATTCATCGGTCTTTGAACCTTTTAAACCGAAGGATTAAACCGTGAAGGTTTTCCTGGTCTTTTCAGGGTTTGTAATTGCACATGAGTTTTCCTGTACTCACCGAACCGCTATATATAGCTACGTGAGTTGGAAATCACGGTCTTGGTTTGTATATATGCACAAGGTTACTTTAGATGGTTACTTGTTTTATCGATTATCAATGTTCATAAACATTATATATGCATCAATATCTTTAAATCATTATAGCGGAGAATCTCTACTACCTTTTATCATTCTTTCATATAATTGTCCACAATCAAGAATTACTTTCTTTGTTTTCTTCTATTACTTCCTTTTTACTTAAAATAATTAATTATTATTGTTTTTTAAGGAAGACACAATCCCTAAGTTCAATAGCCCGTATATTATAAGTGATTCCGTACCATTGCGGAGGATATAGTTTTATTACGGTAAAAATTACAATCATCGGCTATCAAATCCTTGAAGAACATATATCAAAGGAAATTTTCAAACTCGGCTCTCGCATTTTGCAAGGAAACGTCCAAACACTACCAAAACTCTCATAGACATACATCCAACATCCATATAATCAACTCAATATCATAACTCAATGCATTCGAGCTCTCCAGACCCTATAAAAGATGAGAATAAGCCATATATACCTGAATTTAAATTATTTAATCGAAAAGGGACCATTCGATCGGCCACCAAGGGGTTGGTCGATCATCCGAAAATCTAACTTTACTTGCAAGAACTCGGAATTGCGTATAAAAGAAGATGATTTAAACCTAGGGTGAAACGTCTCATTTATAGGGCGATAATCTAACATATCTCCCCTAAGATCTTTCTGAAATATCAAGATAGATTTGTCTCTAATGGATGATTACAAATAAAAAAATGTCCAATTGGACGGCCTAAATGACAACTCAAAATAAAATAGAAAAAGGAGAATAAAGATAGACGTCGAAGCAAGCCCGTCGATCGGCCAAGGTGGGGTCGTTGATCGGCCCCTCCAAAATGATGGTGTGATGCTTTACTTTTTGACAGGTGGTCATGTATGGGTCACGTGCAGGATGAACAAGAGATTTGATCGGATAAGGTGATGCTCGTTGATCTGTTTTGACTTCTTTGACCGTAGGGAGATCCTTATGTACGTGTATGAGGTCATTCCGACGCATATAGCTCTTCAAACATGTAAATTGTATCACTTACACATGTGAAGGACTTAATTACACCCAAAACAGTAAGGAAGTATATGGAGCTGAATGAGGGTGGAAAAAGACGCTAATTTTAAGTTTTATCAATAGCCCACCCCGAAATTTAGGACTTGTATAAATTTAAGCAAGTTAAAGTTATTGAGATTCACTCGACATCATTGTTGATCAATGTTTTTAATCATGAATCCGTCATTTTTAATGTCTCTTCATTCTTTCTTTAATAATACGGCTTGGTTCAGGTCCTTATGGGCGTCAAGGTCTTTCCAAAATTTTCGGGACAATTTAGGAATGTAAATCGTATCACTTACACATGCGAAGAACTTAATTACATAAAACATTTATCATAGAAAAGTATTAAGATACAAGTGACTCTTTCAATAAGAATGTATAACAAATTTGAAAATAAAAAACGCTTAAAAAAAACACCTAAAACCTCTCATTGTCACCGTGGTTTCTTCTTCTCGCAATTAAAAAAAGGATTAACAATTCCAAAAATTACATATCTAAAAGAAGTTATTGTCACACATGCATGAGGAAAATCCTCATCTTTTTCGAACCTTGGTTAGGAGAAGAGCGAGATATCGTGAGAATTGGTCTTCCGTATAATTAGACTGTGTTAGGAGTAGAGCGAGAAGTTGTTAGGATTGGTCTATAACTTTCAATCTTTAGATTTATTTTTAAGAACACGACAATTTTTATTTTTTATTTTTTGAGAATGAAAGGTTTTTATGTAAGGTTAACTTTTTGTAAGCGTATTTTTTTTATAGTTTATTTTCTAATCTTGGTCATCCTTTCATATACTATTTACCAAGCGACTATATACTTTAGGTATGTGATTCTGTAGTTGAAGTGTAGACCATAAAAAAAGTCATTTACTTGCAATTAAATCGTGAAGCAAAAGGGGACCCTTAGGTGTCTGTTGATAAAGTCCAATGGGTGTGCGCCTAGGAAACATAACAAACTAGCTTAGCCTTGTACATTTGTTACATTCAGACTCTAAACCTTGATTATGCGCAAAAACAAAAAATAATATAGTATTAATTAGAGGCTAAACAATTCACAAACTGTAAGACAGCAAGACAAACTCTTTGAAGAGGTCGTTACGGTGCCTAGGATGAAGATTATCATCTTCTCGAGGGTTTCTTATTGTTTTTTCACCTTCTCTATATCCATAACGCAACAATTATCTCTACATATTAATTCGCACCCTTCTTCTTCTTCACAGTCAAACCATTGTTACCCTTTTCCTAGACACCAAAATTAAAATCATACACCACAAAATTCATAACGTAACAGACAGACTGCATCATTAAGCAACTGGGTGCACAACATCAGCATCTCCTTCGTTATCCTCGTTCTCCCCAGACATCTCCTCCAACGATTTCCCTTTCGATTCCGGAACCAAGAATGTAAAGAAGAACCCTGCTGCACAAATACATCCAAGGATGATCAATGAGTTCTTCACACCAATACCGGGTGGGTAACCCGCATCCGTCAAAGCCGGGTCCTTGTTCTGAGCCAAATATAAGAACCCGAATGCACCGATGATTGCTCCAGCTTTACCGGCAGCAGCTGAAATCCCGTGACACGTGGATCTCAACCTGGCTGGGAAAATCTCAGCGGGAACCACGAATGTGGTGGCGTTGGGACCGAAATTGGCGAAGAAGAACGTCAGAGCATACATGATAATGAACCCAATGTGGTTACCCGGTGTAGTCCAATGGTGGTAAGGAATCGCGAGTGCAAACATGAAAATAGTCATCATAGCGAATCCCATTAACTGAATAGAGAATCGACCGACTCTATCGATTAATGCCACAGTGAACCAGTAACCGGGGACAGTTCCACAAAGAGCAATCAACGTCTGAGCTCTGGCTACCTTATAGACCTCCTCGAGCGCACTCATGGTGTTGGCTTTCGGAAGCCATCCAACTGCGCTGAAAATATCTTTCTGGAAAAGATTCTGACTGTAGAAAGCAATGTCGAGAAGAAACCATGTCGTTGTAGTTCCAAATAAATGCAATCCATGGCGTTTCAGAAATTGCTTTGAAAACAATCCGAATTCGTTAGATCGTTTTTCTTCCTCCTGTGGCTTCTGTTCTTCTAAGATCTCGACTTGAAGAACCTTGGACATGTCACTGGCAGCTTGCTGTGTGTTCTTGGCTACCAACGCAGTGTAACGAGCTGTCTCAGGCATTTTCATCCGCCAATAGTAAGTCATGAAAGCTGGAACAGCACCGAACATGAGGATAATACGCCAAACGTAATCGGATTGTGGGACAGTGGAGGTTACACCATCTGTCTTGAAGTCACCGGACGGGAAAGCTTTCTTGAACGCAGCTGAGACAATCAGAGCAAAGATTCCACCAGTCAAGTTTCCAAATCCTTGCATAGCGAACACTGCTGCTATGAATGCTCCACGTGTCTTCTTGTTTGCATACTCGGACATGATTGTGGCAGATAATGGATAGTCACCTCCAATACCAAATCCAAGCCAGAATCTGTGGTTTAAAGAATACACAAATTCAATTTAACTGATAATTTTTTTAGTAAATGTGATGAAATTGCAGGATTCTAACCTGAAAAAGCAGAGAGTGGCCATGACAGATTTTGGTTTACTGCCGAAGGAGAGGCCGGAAGCAACGGAGCAGAGGACCATGACCATGAGGGTCATACCATAGACACGCTTTCTACCCATTTTGTCACCGAGCCAGCCAAAGAAGAGCTGACCAGAGAGTGTACCGCAGAAGGCGACACCGTTGACAGCAGCAGAGACATTAGGGGGAAGGGTACCGGGCTTTCCCAAGGAAGGGTTAGTATAGTAGATACGACCGAGGAGCTTGGTGACCAAAGAGATGCTGAAGAGATCATAAGCATCTGTAAAGAAGCCCATACCAGCAATCACAATTGCGGTGAAATGGTACCATTGTGTCTTGGCTGCATCAAGTGCATTCAGCACTTGGAGCTGTTCTCTTGCCATTGCTAATTAAGTATTCACCTTCAAAACTTCTGAAAATATAAAATTAATCATAAGTATATAAAGAATAAGGATGTGCAAGAAAATTCAACAATGGGGACTCTTGTGTTTACTGCGGGGTATGGAAAAGGGACCAGAATATTCAAAGAAGGCGACTTAGAAAGTGACAGAATCATCTTCTGTGTTGTTTGCGTGTGAAAGCAAGAACTTACAAATATCAGGCCAAATTCAAAATCATGGTCCCTCTTTTGTTTTTAAACTATGTATATGGGACAATGGAACTTATAGTAAATTTGGGCTTCCTACAATATAGCAGTGGGGTCTTTGATGATCACAGGAAGATAGATGTGTAGATTCCTTTTCTCAACCTACCCCACCAATAAACACTATCCTTTTGTAAACCAATCACCTAAACGTTACTACTTTGTGCAGCAAATCAAACTACATGAACTCATCCTTCCTTTTTCCGAACATGTCTTCTGCGAAAACAACACAGCAATCAATCTTTGATACCTCTAACGAAAGTTTGGCATACCTGTTAATCAATCAACCGACCTAATTTCAATCTATATTGCATCTACAAATATCTTTATGGTTTAATCTCAACCAAATTCAAAATTAAAGGAAATTGCAAATATAATAATGTAAGCCAAAACAAACAGGCGAGATCTTCGGCCAAGATTAACCTACACCAGGAACAGCTACACCAAATTAACACGTCCACACTCGCCATAAATTGCGAGATTAAAGTAATCAAATTAAGTCAAACAAGGACGTAGACTTTATTATTGTTTAATCGATAAACTTTAGAACCAGCAAAGCTAATAAGTCCAAAGTTTTCTTTAAAATAATAGGGAGTACAAGAAAAAGGATGAAATCAGCAAAGTGGGAGGCAGATAATCAGAAAGGCTCCGAAAAGCAGAAGCACTAAACTGAAAAGGAAATTCTTGCAATTATTGGAAGCAAAACAACAAAAGTAAGAGAAAGTGGAAAATCTGGAAATACAAAAGGCGAAGTAACGCAGTTGGAGGAAGAATTACCTCTGGAGTTTGGAGATGGAAAAAAATCAATGAAGAAACCCTAGAATTGCAGCGAGCTGCAAGCCTGCAAGGGATGAGTTGAGGAGAGAGAAGAGGTGAAGGATGAAGGGTTAAGGAGAGAAGGATGCATTGTATTTATAAAGAGCATGGGGTTGAGGTTTATAGACTTTGGCGAGAAGTATCTTTTCTAATACTGCGCAGCATATTCTGTTACTCGTAAACACTCTTAATTTTATTTTATATATTTTATTATTATGGATTTTCTGTGACTTTTTTACCCGATTAGCTTTTCAAAACTTATGATAATTGACAGGTAGTTTGAATTTAATGATTTTATTTTTAAATCAAATATGGCTTGATTTAATTTTTATCACGTCATTTGAACAAAAATATTACGTCATTACGTGTCATATATAGTTTTTTAAATATATTTTGTTAATGAAATTTACTATTTTTATAATATTAACTCTATTAAAAAATGATAATTAGCAATACAAATAAAAATTATATCTTATATCTTATAGAATGAATTTTTAAAACAAATATGAATTACGATTAATGAATTTATTTTCATTGTATTAATTTATGAATAAAAACAAAAGGATTTACTTTTTTAGGACCTAAGAAATAAAGAAATATATTCCAAAATATAAACAAATAGAATTAATAATTTTAAAAATACGATAAGTTTAGAAATCTAAAATTTTTTCGGATATAATTATCTTTTTGATTAAGTTTTTCTTTAGAAAATATACCTTTAATTGTTTTTATAAAGAAAATCATCTTATATACAATAAAAACTAAATCACACATATATACTATCTCGGTTAACTTCTCTGTATCTAAACATAAATATTTTATTTTACTTAATTATTTAATTCAATTTAATTTTAAAATAATTATTTTTCAACTGACCAACATTTACCAAAAAGTATATTTGCGAATTTTTATAAACTTATAAAAAATGAATTATATAATTAAGTATTCCCCTTAGTATAGTATAAAATATCATAAAAATTAATTTTACAAAAAAACGTGGACGACTCAATTCCGAAAGTATATTTGATACGATAATTTTATTCAAAAATTTACAAGATAATTTTTTATTTGGTGGGATTTATTCCAGAGTTGTTTAACAAAAATTGTCTTTTATAATGTGTTCATGAAAAAATATACATAATTATATTAAAACGTATTATAAGTTTTGACAAAAAAACTCTTCTAAAAATCCAACCCTATTTGTAAGTTTTTAAAATTTAATAATATTATGCAAAATAAAAGGATGTTGATGATTGGGTATGAGAAGACGTATGAGTTCGGGAGTTGTTCTAATTAGTTATTAAATGATAATATTAGGCTACAATCAAAAAGATCCAAAGCACAAATCACATGAACGAGTGACGAGTCCGTATATCTTACATAAACATACTAATATTAGCTTATGAACAAAATAATTGAAAGTAATAAGAAATAGCATTATGGCCTAAACCCCCTATTATTTGCAAAATTAGATTAAATATCTATATTTTCAGAAAGTGGCAATTAAAAGCTCAAACACATCATTTTGTAAACGTTAACTCTAAGAATATGCTGTTAACTGAAACAAATCAAATCTTCACGTATCCTCCCGATTATTTAGGGATATATTAGTTGTAAACCATTACATTTATAAATTCCAAATTTACCTTTTTATTTGAATTTCAACCTAAGAAATTTCTCCTTTTGCTTTATGAATTGTAAGTGTACTAATTTGTAGAATATCTCATCACAATAGCTTGAAACAATGTTTTTCATTAGGAATGGAAGCATCATATCCGTTCAACAAGGGATGTAATTCAGTCCAACAACACAAGACCTAGTTTTTTTTTGTTCCTATAATAATTATTTTTAATTGGTTTAAAAAATAAAAAGTACTTATCATAGTGATAGAACTTGATATTTGGTGCAATTGATCAAGAATTCAAATCTTATTTTTATCATTTTTTTTACATACATGTTTTTCCCTTTTTACCATGTTCTATGATATATTATTTTACCTCTTTTATTTTTTTTCTCCTAAGTTTTATTTTATTTTTTCATACATATTTTCCCCTTTCTGCTATGTTCTTTTTGTTTTTTTTGTTGTACATATTTTATAGTATAATTTTTTCTACTAAAAATATTTAAAGTAAAAACGGTTTTGTTTTTATTTTTATTATAATTATTTCATTATTTTTTTATTAAATAAAGTATTTTATTTTATTTTTTCATACATTTTCCCTTTCTACTATATTCCTTTTCATAAATTTTTTCGTACATGTTTTATAGTATATTTTTTCTTCTTTTCTTTAATTTTTTCTCCTAAAAATATTTAAAATTTAAGAACAGTTTTATTTTACATTTTATTGTAATTGTTTTATATATTTTTTTTATTAAAAAGTATTTTTATTATTTTTTTTTATAATACATAAATTTTAAAATAATTATACAAAAGAATTGAGTCTTACATCAAGTTATAAGTTAGGCGGGCAACAAGTTGGGCCGCCAACCCTTTCTGAATAGCAAATCCGATTCTCCTAAACACTACATCGAAGATCAGCTAGGTGACACAATATTACCATGCAAGACCCGTTGCACCCTCTTGAGAATCTCGACGGCATTAGGCGCAAGAAAACTAAAAGTATCGAAAGCAAACTGAAGAAACATGTGCTGGTTTTCAAGACAAGTCTTTTCATGCTTAGCCATCTTCAAAGAGGCCGCGTTGAGGGCCGCCTTACCTATTATCCAAACCAACTAATAAAAAATAAATTACATTGACACAAAGCCTCCAAAATTCATTGGACGGTCCTGAAAAGTATTATCCCTAATAAACATAGTTTAGATATCCGTATCCTATATGTTTATTTAAATATTTTTTTTATGCTTACCTTAGAATAATAAAATTAGTTTTGTTAATTTATTTATGACGATTGTTTGAATAATTTTTTAAAAAAATATTTTACTTTCGTAATTTTTAGATGTGCGCTTGGATTATCCAATTGTAAGTGTAGGAATTTATTTGGAATTGAGGGATATGGCCTTGTGTAGGTTGATGGACCTCACCTAAAAAAAGCCTATGGTATAAGTATAAATTAGCCTCTATATGATTGTAGATTAACGCCCTTAAGTTGTCGTCGTGCATATCGAGCTAGTTTAGGTTGGGTTACTAGAATAACCTATGGGGATATTTTCATGCAATGCACATATATATTATACACTGTCCTTCGTGCATATGTAAGTACATTATGAGTCCATAAAAATGATACACAATTCATACCAACTTGAAAACTTAATGCTTCCCCGTATTTTTCTTCGAGTTGCAAGAACTCGTCGGGAAACTTTCATGACCAATTGTTTAGTTGAAAGACTTTTAGCTTGTCGGGAAACTGGCATGATTATTATGTTGTGAGTTTATTCGAGTCTTGGTTTAGTGTTTGGCTCTTAACTTTCAAACAATGCATAATTTACGATTTTTTGTCTGTCACTGTGCTCTAAATATAATTTCGTGTTTATGGGTAAAATTCCTAAGAAATAAAATGACATAAAGAGACAAAACGATAGAAATAGTCGCTATTTGATTTCTTAAATTTTAATAAAAGTGTCGTAGAAGTACACGTTTCTCGTGGTGATTGCATATTATTGGTCTTGAGTTTTTTCAAATTTTATATTTCAGTTTCGTAATGTTTGAAAACTGGAGTTTCTACCGTCTTTTCTATAACGATAAAACGATCGACCATCACTACCTTCTTATTTAAACTCCTGAAATTAATTTTGTGGGATGTTACATTTAACACGTTTAATAGGTGAGTTTTACCACCACTATAAATAGAGAAATTTCATTATTATATTTATTTCATTCATATTTTTCACGAAAAAGTATATGGTTCTCTCAAACTTCATTCTTAGATCTACTCTTCGCTACCGGGACAAATTTTTTTATTAACATGAGTAACAACCTAATTTACTTGAAATTAATCATAAATCTCCATTCAAATGATAATCTTGTGGGATGTTACATTTAATACGTTTAATAGGTGAGTCTTACCTTCACTGTAAATAGAGAAATTTTTTCGTAAGTTTTTTGATTTTGTGTAAACCGTACGTGGGATATGTGTACCCGTGTTATATCGTTGCATTGTAAGTTTGTTGATTTTGTGGGTTTTAGGCTTCTAGTGTGAAGTTTTTGTTGTTGCATGCTTATGATTTTGCACATGTGACATTGTTTGTAAATATAGTTTTTTTTAAATAAATAAGTTTAATGTTTTTATGATTTTCATTTTGCTTTTTGTTGGAATGTTTATATTGGTTAGTTTATTGTTAGACTGACTATTCAGATTCAATGTGTAATTCTTAGTCTAATGACGTCATGGTTATTATAAATGGGGTGTTTGATCATGGTCGAAACGTGAGCCTCAAATAGCGGATATAAATACAAGACTCCACATATTATACGGTCAAGATCGAACTCGTGGAAAATAATATAATAATTTGAATTATTAAGTATAAAGCCAAAAATGAAATAAGAAATATAAACACAACTATAGAGAGCCGATCGACTGAGTTAGTTGACTCGATCGAAGGATGAAAAGAGATGGATTTTTATAGGTCGATCCAGTCACATACAATCAAAACAGTATAGACTTATCAAATTAAGATAATTAAAAATAAAGTCTTAATTATTACGTTGCAGATAAGATAAAATCTTCTTCCTATCGAATTTTTGGTCTATGTATGATCAGTATTGAAATTTGTAGCTTTAGAGAAAAGTCTTAATTATTAGGTTGGTTCATAATTATTCTTATGTTTTGCTCTATGTATGATCAGTATTTGACTTTGTAGATAAGATAAAGTCTCAATTATTACGTTGTAGAGTAAAAAAAGTTACATTTATTTAGTTTACCTGTTATCTTTCTTTTTTTTCATTTATTTTCAAAGTTACTATTCGTACGGACAAAACTTACTAACGAAACTTCGAAAACGGATTCAGCATCCGCTTTCGCCCAATTTTTTTATAATCCGTCCAATAATATGAATTGTGAAGGCAAATGATAAGTTTTTTTTTTGGAGGGACAGAAGCGGAATCCGTTCTGTCGTTTTATTAGTAAAAAAAATCCGTCCGAATAACATTACTCTTTATTTTATAGTTTTTTAAACAGTGTTCCCACTCTCATTGAATCACAGCTGCATATAATTGGTGAAAATATACCATCATTTGATGCGGATATTTTGTTAGTTATGTAATTATAATGTGTTAAACGTGTATATCATCTATCTTTTATTTGCTATATAGTAACTATGTATTCAAATGATTATATGCTATTATATATATTTGAGATATTTGATGTCAATCATGTCAATCTTATATGTATTATAGGAGTAGCACTCTTTGTCACGTGTCACGCAAAAAAATGTTAACTGCCACGTGTCATCTCAACATTTAACTATAACACACAAAAATCTTAATTAAGTTTATTCATTAAAAAAATATTTAAAGAAATATGTATAAAAATATAGATAAGAATATTATATTTACTGAAAAAAAAATCTTTCAGCCCACCAAAAAAATGAATCCCATAAGAAATCTAAACGTTAATAAATTTCAACAACCAACAAAACAAAGATCTTTCCTTAGAAAATATTTATTAATGTATTATATAATATTATATAATATTATATAATAGATAAAAATATTAACATATAGACCAATATAATAAGAGGATAAAAAATCATATAAATGAGTTATTATACAGTTAGATATTTTATTAATGTATTATATCATATTATATGTAAAGTGTAAAAATATGTATTGTTTATTATATATTCTACCTAATGAAAAAAAATAGTTTATATATAATTCCTTAGAGAAATAAATAACAAACAATATTTTTATCAAATCTTGCACGGGTAATACACTAATTATTTATTTATTTTTACATCATGTTGGACATGATTGACGATATATTCTGAAGTCAGAAGAAAAAACTATAGTGAGACAAAAATCAAAAGAAAGATGTCAATTATATATTTATTATAATGCTAAAAATACTTTTAAAAAATAATAATTTAAAAAAAAATTAATTTTCATGCAAACTTTTTTTCGATTTTCTTTGTCATATTTATTTTCAGATTTTTTTTATAAGATGAAATTTTTTTATTTATAATTTTAAAAAATTATTTGAATTTTTTTAAAGCATCTTTTAACTTAACCCTTAAAAAAATTTCGGTTATGTTAAAAAAATACTTTTTAAAATAATAAATTTTTAAAAAATTAGTTAAAATATATTTTAAAAAATCCAAAAAAAAGTTTCCAAAAAATCACAAGAAAACGATTTATTTTTTTAAAAAATTATATTTTTTACAAAATATTTTTTCGAAATATGTTTTAAATAAATATTTGTTTACACGTTAAAAAAATAATTTACATCACACAATTATTTTTTTTTGATGATGTTAAATGCCGGTTGACACATCATCGTCGGAAGTAATATTTTCGCTGAAAAAATACGTCGTATTATTTTTAGTAAATACGTTAATAGTTTGTATCGCTCTCGGTAATTTTCAAAATTTGTATAAATTTAGGTGTCAACATAATTTGTATTATTTTGGGTTTAATGTTGACAATTATATTATTTTAATTTATTTTTCCTAAATCAAACAAATTAAATAGTCGTGAAATTCTGCAATAGCGTGTACATTGAATAAAAAGGCAAAATCAATAAAAAGAAAAGAAAATAGTAAATTTGATGGGCCCGCTGGAAGGAAGAAAAATTAAACGTGGGTATAGTAAGTAACTAAGTATCGAATCGAGGCAAAATGCGTCTGTCCTGTTCAAAGTATACGAAGCCTGACTAGAATGAATGAAATTTGAGTTGTAAATTACCATTTGACTAACATATATACTTACGTTACGTATCGTCTTTAACAGTGTAAAATGATGCGCAATGAGATTATACACTAGGGATTCAATGCTAACGTACAGTTTAAAAAAAAATATTGGCGCGTAATTTTAAAGGCACGGCGGAAGAATTTACAATCGAAACTGTTACGGTTTCGGAAACCGTGACCGTGGTAGAAAAAAGAAAAAGAAAATTTGTCGCGGTCACGGGACCGTGACTGTGGAATTTTTTAAAATTTTTTTCCCTATATTAGTAAAACGTATAAAGTAAACTTGTCACGGTTCCCTTAAGCGTCGTGTATTTGTGATTTATCGATGTGCGCTTAGACATTTCGATACTTCTACACAAGTCAGCTAGGTATTAGGGTTTTTTTATTTTTAATATCGTGTGTTTCACAATTTACCAAGATGATAATGTCACCCGTATTCGACGAATATCCGAATCGTCCAATTCAAAAAATGGGTGAAGGGCCTTCACCCATCACCGGACCGATTAACCTGAAGTATCTATTATTTGTGTTATATGTGTAAAAATGCTATAAAAGTGTAATATAAGTTAACAATAATAATTAATTATATCCCGTCGTAATTAGACCTGCACCACCCGATCACCCGATATATAATAAATGGATACACCTAATAAAATTAATGAATAGTGATAAAAGTAACGCAACCACCCATCATCCGACCCATTCACGTGTATTTAGATTAACAGTCTTATAATTGGAGTAACTAAGGGTATAATAATAGCTAAGAGGTTGCTTGGCAAATAGGATGATTAAGTGGGCCCAACGTAGTAGCTGTAAGACCTGCCAGCACATGTTCACATGCAATGCATTCATTGTCAAAGATTCAAAGTCAACCGTCTCCTCCCTTCGATCCAAACATTTTCTTAACTATTTATATACACAACAAAAGATTACCAATTAAGATGAGATTAGCATGCAAGTGCATTACGCTATTATTGTGACTTATGTTGGGATGCTGAATCATTCAAATATTAGATTATTACATTTTAAATGAGACTAAAGCTTCTTCTTGTTTTCAACATCAATTGCGTTTTCGTATCTCACATAAACGTTTCCCTACTAATTTCTCCAATATCTATAAATTTATACTCTTTCTTTCATTCACACCCCTCACCTTTCATTTTAGAAACATTTTTTTTAGACTTTTTTTCGGATTATATCCTTCTAAAATTTATAAATTACATTTGAGAAAAAAAAGAATTTATTTTTTACTACTTAATTTTAATAATCATTTTAAAGGTTATATTATTTCTTCAATGAATAACTTATCTTTTTTATATTCTTAAAATGTTAATGAAAATTAATTTATAGGGTGAATTATCGGACTCACCCCTTACATAGGGTCATTTGCAACTAACTACCCCTTAAATTCGAAAATACCGAAACCACCCTTTACAACAGCCCCTCAACAAAACAACACCGCGCTACTGTTCCGTCCCATTTTTCGTTAAAGGGCCCCACTTTTGAATATTATAATAATCTCCTTCTTTGAACCATGAACCAATAAGTTCATCTATTAACATAGAACCAGACCGGATTTTGTTTTTTAAAAAAACCTATGAACCAACTCCCATAATATTCGTCAAATTTCTCAAACAACATCGCCTCAAATCCACCTTCCTTATTCTCCTCTATATTGCCCTTCACCTTTAATGGCGCTTATATCCTTCTCAAACACCAACACCTAAAATCCCCTCTTATTGACGGCCAAAGCGAACACCACACCCTCAAGGGCACTAAAACCCTAAGTTTCCCCGACATCTGTTCCGATCCTCTATCACCTATGTTGCATGGAAACGAACACAACAATAAACGGGGAAGCAACAATCCTAAATATCGTAGGAAACGGGGTCACAGCGAAAAATATAAATAATATATCATTTTAAAGCTCTTGCGAAGAGAAATTTATATATAATAAGAAGATATGCATATATGATATAACCAGTGACACATGAATGTGTCATTAGTTGTAGAAGTATTGATCAATAAGAATATTGATTCGTTAAGTGATATTGAAGTAGTAGTCATGAATTCCTTATTCATCTTAAATTCCAAAAAAGGAAACAAAACGTAATGGTCTTGTCTGTCTGGTTCATCTCTTTTGTACCCCTCTTTAATCTCAGATTAAACCATCATTCATGATCATGGTTTGGATGTTTTCGGCCCGTTCCCGATGTTGGAAATGTGTTTTGACCATGTCCTCACTATTTTGACCGTGTCCGAGAAGTTTTCGGAAGCTTTTAAGTTTACGACACAGGAGGACACGGAAAACGGTACTGTCTAGAGGTTTCCGTGCATCATAGTTTATCACTAGCCCCGGATTTAGCAACCTGTGCCATTTTCCGTGTATATGCCACAATGGTGTTGAGATAATTGGCTTCCCTTTGCTTATTTTTCTCCTTACCGATATATTTGGAGTTGAAAAATAAATGTGTTAAGCTAAAAATCTGCAAATACGACATTTGCCACTTCTGCTTTGTGTGAATATACTCCCTACTATGATTATGAATTATTGATGTGCACTGAAATGCTTAATTGTTCTTCCAATTCTATAATAAATGCTTAGATAATTGACTTTGGTTGTACTATGCATGCTACTCCTTATGAACGTTTCTTTAATTATCGGTGTAAGTATTATGAAGGTGAAAGACTTGGTAATCCTATTGCTTTAGTTATTAAAGGCATTGGTTATACTCCCTTTAGAATGTATGATAACAAAGTCAGACTTATACAAAATGTTAAATGGATTCTTGATCTCAGAAGAATTTTACTTTTTGAAAGTGATTTTGATACTTTTGACTGTGATATTCATACTCATTATGGGGTTAGAAACATCTCTAGAGAGAGTAGAATCATAGTGAAAAGGATCAAGAAAAATGGGCTTTATCATGTGGTGGGATATCTTGAGTTAAATGTTGTTGATAATTCTTCTATGTTAACTCCTGCTCTGACTAAGGTTTGACATTTTAAACTAGGACACAGTGGGTAACAAGGGTTTAAACTACCTATAGACATGGTAGTAATCTTGGGAAACCTAGTGATCTAAAGGATTGTGAGACTTGCATCTTAGGAAAAGCCACTAGAGCCAACTTTAATAGATCTCAATTCAAGGTTTCTAGCTACTCCCTTAGAATTGATATGTTCACTTTGATCTATGGGGGCCCGTACAAGTAGACACTATAGAAGGAATGAAATATTTCCTTTCTTTGATTCACCACTATAGTAGCAAAGTTTGAGTTTACCTTCTTAGAAATAAGAGTGATGTATTTGACCACTCTAAGTTGTTGAAGCTTATCGTAGAAGGTCAAACTTCTCATAAACTTAAATGTCTTAGCACATGTAATGGGTTAGAGTTCTACGATCATTAATTTAATTCTTTTTTCCTAGATCTAGGTTTTAAGAGACATCTTATTGACCTTGGGACTCCTCAGCAAAATAGTATTGTAGAGAGGATGGACAAAACTCTCCTTCAGAAAGCTAGATGTATGCTCATATTTTTTTGGATTAAATCAATCTCTTTGGGGGTGAAGCAATGATCGCTTTTGCATGCCTATATCATAAATAAGTCTCCTTGTAGCGTTATAGGCTTCGAGATTCCATAGGAGTGATGATATAGTAAACCGTCAAACCTATTCCACCTAAAAACTTTTGGTTGCACAACATTTACACATCATTCAGAAGATATGCTGAATGCTAGAGCACAAAAATATTTGATGTAACACGATCCTAAAGGTGTTTGAGTGGATTAATTGTCAGTCATACAACCTGGTGGCTAAAAAGTCATCTCTAGTAGAGATGTTACATTCTCGGAGGATAGTTTTCATTTTAAAAATGTTACCAATGGTTCTACTAAGCCATATAACAAGTACACAAATACTTAACCAACTTTTTACACACCTAGTGTGAGTCAGGCCCTCACTAAGGATGACATCAAAAATGAAGTGGTAGTTGCTCACTCTACTACTTCCAGCACTACACCTACAAATATGGTTTAGCCCACTAAGGCTTACTTAGATAGTCCAAATACTATAATGTTACTCTCATACCTCACCACTTAGGTTGGCAAGTAAGAAACTCAACTTCTGATCATAAATTTGCTTTTATTTTAACTTCTCTTGTTTCTAATGCACTTGGTTTTTTTGTACGTAATACTTCTCTATCTATGACTATTTTGCCTACTCTGTATGATTATCAATTGACTAGAGGTAGACAACCTAGGGAGAGAAATTGAACATAATCCTAAGTACTAGAATATTGTTGAGCGACATGACGTGAATATACTTCTATATGTTATATATTGAATATGCTTTTTTAATTGTTGAGGTTATTAATATTCCTACTCTTGATTTGTATGAGCATGCTATTGAATGTGTAAATGCAAATGCTTGGAAAGTTGTCATGAATGAGGAAATTGATTTTATGGCTGCTAATAACACATGGACCCTTTCAGCTAAATCTAAAGATGCTAGGTTAATAGGTTGTGAGTGGGTGTATAAGGTCAAGAAAAGCCCTAATCCCTTTGATTCTCCTAGTTTTAGAACCAAATTAGTGGCTATGCTAAACAACATTGTCCGTAGTAGCCCAACACGCCCAAACGCTCCTCATCCGATGAATAAGACCAACTCGGGTTCAGAAGAAGAAGTCTAGAAGTTGAGCCAAAAGACAAAACCGACTTCGGTTCGCTTTTCACTATGCTGAACGACAACTTTTGATGCTGATGAATAAGGTTAGTTGGTTAGCTCCTCTAACCCTAATATCATTATCTAATATCATTATGATCCCTCGCCGCTGTTGCTTTTAGTATCCCTTCTTCAACTTCCGTTTTCCAAGTTCGATAGTAAGATATAATGCTTCTTGCAAGCTTGAAAGGGTTGAACCGCAATTTGTGGACACGAAAGAGATCTTTAGATCTCCAGTCTCGTGCGATTCTATGTTTTCTTCTACCTTTTTCTACTCTTACTTTTTGTTCTTGTTTTACTTTCAAACACTTTATGTTCATTCTTCCTTTCTCGTTGTTTTATTTGTTCTTGACACATTAGTGGGTTAGATCTCTTGAGATCCCGGGGAGGTAAGACTTTAATCCGAATCTTGAAAAATAAATAAATCAGGAGTTCAATATATTTCTCTTGTATTTGTATTTGTATTTTTTGTACAAGTATAAAATAAAGATTGAAAAATTATCTATGTATATAACTTAACTAAGAAGAAAAAAATTATACGTCATTTTGTGAAAAAACAAAACCTCTGAATTTGCTTAAATCAAATGTACAAACTCCAAATCTTTGTCTAGGGTTTATTCCATTTGTATACCGGGAGTAATCCTAATGAACATGACTATGCATGTAGACATACAATTCGACATTATCACCAAAGGAAATCGGGAATATTCTCCATATCCGTAAACATTACGCTCTTCAGATTAAATTGGGAATCATAAATTTCATTTTAAATTGATTTAATCAATTTCAGTGTTTATTTCAATAAACATGAAAAGTAATTTATAACAAGTGACTTATTTAGAGTAAATTATAAATGTATCAAAATTCATAAAAATAGAATAACTTGTTTCATTTAAACTAACTTATCCAATAAAATTAATAATAATATTAGTAAATTACTGTATCACATTATCCCGTACACTTTCTATGATTTGTGGTAAATATATGATTAATCCCATTTATAGAAGCAAAACTCAAAACGTAATTCTCCATTTCAGTTTTGATGTATATAATTGCTTATATATATATATATATATATATATCCTTTGAATGTGGTTCCATTATGCATCCGTTTATCAAAAATTTAAATTTAGTCATGCATTAATTAATAATAAAACATGTTGGTATCTATTCAAATTGGTTATATACTTAAAATCGATCTGTAGTTGGTCCCATAACAGGTACGTAGTGCTTACATTTTAAAAAATATAAGTTTGTAAGAAATATTTTTAAATTATTAATTAAATATTTTTACAATTTAATAGATTAGTTTTGTCAAACAATTGGAATTCTTTTTATATGTTGGATTATAATGTTATATGATGGACCGTATAAGTTTTAAGTTTGTTATTATTAGGATTCTCCTAAACTTAGTAGAATTAGAATTGTAGTCCTCTTATAAATAATAAGTGTGATATGCTTGTTGTTGACGGGAAATATTGTACACCATACAAGCTAGTCAAAAAAGATGAAGGAGATGATGGAAACCCTATCTATTGTCGATGGACTTGACCTAATATCAATAAGGCCATTTACGTAAACGAGGATATAGAGTGGTGAACAAATTGTGAGTTGTCACTCTTGCATGCTGCGGAACCATGCATCAACAAGAACGTAGAAAAACTTGTTGTACTATGCTCGTGGGGCATGTTTAAGTATATAAAGAGCCTTGTTTAACCTGCAAACTAAGGAAGTGTTAGTAGGGTTAATAAAACCCAACGGTTGATCCATAAATACTTGCTTTTTAAGATCATTGTGGAGGAAACCGTTCTGAATGTCAAATTGACGAACAACCATTGATATCCTTCCTAAGTCCTCTCTAATTGCCAGCTCCCCTCCCTCGTCAACTTAAAGGAGATACTTTTTGGTTATGTGTCAACGACACAATTCATGCAACTTTTATAAAAATATTAAATACCTACTTTTAAAAATCAATAATTTTAATATTTACAAATTCAAATCAATAATTTGTTAATCCGTAAATAAAGTCTTGTTAGTTAGTATTTGAGGTAAAGTATGATTTTTTAAATTTGACCTTATTTATAATAAAAGTTTAAGTGGTTAACCCTATAAGACACTGATTTAATTTATTTTACTTATGAATTTGGACTCAAAAAATATTTATTGCAACTTCCAACATCCATGTCAACATCTTTGAGGTGTTAAATGTAAACGCGTTGTTGGAGCCCTTTAGTTACATCCACCTGCTAAGATATTTGTTGGGGACAAAGTTTGAAGTTGTTCGTTTTGATCACTGATATTTTGTTTCATCTTATATTATCTACAATCTAGCTTTGTGCCCTAATCTGCCATATTCGTACCAAATAATCCCTTTATTTTATATTTTAATCGTCTGAAATAGTGAGAAAGTTGGAGAAATATAATGTATCGTTTGGTTTTGGTGTTTGGATTATGTACATCCAAATGCTATAAACAAAACAATAAACATCAATTTAAAACCAAGTGGAAACGCGTATTAGGTGTAGACGTGATTAAGCCGAAGAAGAAAAAAAAAAACAAAGTATGAAACACGCATGTTATAATGATTGGGGCTGTGCCCTTATAACAAGTTAGAATGCATAGCAGGTAGCAAGACAACATATACGGTTGTGTACCAAATAGTTAAATAAAATAATGAGGTATCTTTTGGTACCTAATCTTAACTCATACTGTCTAATAATACGAAGCATCTCCATGAATGAATGATGATAAGATAACCCTTTGAGAAGTTCCACTTGTCCCTAGCCTGCATCATGCATCCCATCTGCTTCTTTCAATACATTACAAATAACAATAAGTAGACCCGTAGACCAATCTCTAGAGCGGGCATTGCCTTGAGAGGTAGGTGGATCACTCTGTACTCGCAGCATCCCTTATCCCGAATCACTAATTTATTATTTGTCAATAATACTCTAACAAGACGATAGAGATGTGATTCAACAACACGAATCTTAGAACGTACGTAGACTACGTCAAATGGATATATTAATGGAGTTAATCAATACTACTCTAACAAGGGATAGAATGAGGATTTGATGGAATCTTCTCCCTTCTTTTGTTTTTGTTTTGTTAGGTTGACGATAATTTTACGTCGGTAAAGTGGATATAGAGCTTGTGTTTTAGGGCTTTAATTTTTGTTTTTGTCTTAGGGCCGAGGTACACAAGGTCCGTCAAAAATACATATCTTGTAGTTGTTGGGTTTCACACTTTGGACGTGTTACCCGCTCTTATACCATCAAGACTAATTAAACTTGGTAATCTATTGTTATTTTTTAAAGTTATAGTTAATGCCTACTTACACAAATGAGGGTTACACAAACATAAATCAATTTACAAAAAGGTCATCGGTTTACACAATCACTACTTTGTGTATTTATTGTTTATGTAATAACCGATTTACTAATGCCGAGTTACATAAGATATGTCGAATCGAGTTACACAAGATCCAAGTTTTCTAACAATAATACAAATCTTGTACACAAACCCTTATATAAATCATTCGACAAGGCTCGATTTACAGAAGTCAAGCGATATCGATTTACACAAGCCAAGCGATATCGATTTACACAAGCCAAGCGATATCGATTTATGGATCGACGACGGGGAGTGTGAGCAGCTTCCGGCGAGGTTGAGATCGACGACAGGGATGAAGAAGAGCGTTTTACGCAAGATGCTGGTTTCTGTCTACGGATCTGTCTACGGATCTAATGTAGTCACGGGAATCGGGGGAGAGGAGGGTACCGTAGAAGGAGACGAGGATCCCGTCGGTGGAGTGGTGATGTTGGTCACCGGAGTAGGAGATACCGGTGCCACCGACGACGACAGTTAGTAGGAGATTTCAGGTGGAGGAGGGTTACATATCTCATGTCATAGAGAAGGCGACGGCTAGGGTTTTGAGACTAAGTGTGAATTTATAGGGCTTTTTTTATCTTCAATTTCCCATTATAATCCTCTTATTAATTGTTTATAGAATTAAAAATTTATTAACAATTAGTAGGAGCCTACTTAGTATTTGGTTTACAAAAAGGACTTCAGAGCCTTATTCTTCTCTTTGTGTTTTAGGGCTTTAGTTTTTGTTTTGTTAGGTTGGCGATAACAAACGTCGGTACAGTCGGATATAGAGTTTGTGTTTTAGGGCTTTAGTTTTTGTTTGGTTAGGTTGACGATAACAGACGTCGGTAGAGTCGGATATAGAGTTTGTATTTAAGGGTTTGTTTAGGCGGAAACGTGTTTAGGGACGTAACCTTTGTTACAGTAAAGAGATTTGTGAAAAAAGACTTGTTTAGTTCATTCATCATATACTGTTCATATATATAATTATAGAGGAGTAAAACGGGAAACTAACAAATAAAGGATAAGTCCAATATATTAGGTCTATACTCTAACATTACTTCCATTTAATCTAGATGTTTCACGGAAATGAAACGAACAAAACGGATGGAATTTCATGTCCTTGATTACTTGCTACCTCTAATGAATCGAGTATCTAACTGAATATCAAAAAAAAAATAAAAAAATCCAATATGTAATATAAATACATTCCCAATTGTCAAGTGTAACTCTAACCCAATAAATCAACGTACATCTAAAAATGAACAAAATATAACTAATTACCTTTAAAAGGAAAACAAAAGATGTGCCACAACTAAGAGTGATCGAGAACACGTTTCGAGTCAAGTTCTTCATCCATTGATTTGAAATACGAGAAGAAACGATGTGAGTGCAAACCGGGAACCAAAGGTGGAAATCATGGAAGAAGCCTAGGATTTCATTTTAATGTTAGGCTTATATATTAACAGAATAAGGGTACGTTTGTAAAACGTCATAGATTTTACGGTATTTGTTGTTGTGCGGATTTATCGAGAAGAATAAAATTCAACAAACAAGATAGACAACACACAAGTTTATAGTAGTTCACCCAATAATGACTACGTCTACTTTACAAAGAGATTTTATTGAGGAATTTCAGAATACATATGAGATGATGAACATATGATAACTAGATCATTTAGATATCCAGGTTAACAAATAATTGTGGAGGCAAATGGAGATCTACAATATATAGAGTAACTAAACCCTATGGTTATACTTGGACATCAAGTAGACTAGGCCAAACAGAAAAAAGGCTCAGTAAAAAAATAAGTCATTCAAGCTAGGCATATCAACAAATCTCCTCTCTCTATCCAAATGTGCCCCTTAGACACTCAACAAATTTTGACATTTAACAAGTTCGAACAATGTTGGAACTTACTACTAGGTACCTGCTTGGTGAACATATTAGTAGGACTATCAACAATTCCTGCTTTCTTCACCCATATCTATTTCTGACTTCTCAAGAAATGATACCCGACGTCAATATATTTAGTCCTCTCATGATGAACCTGATCCTTGGCCAAACAAATTGCACTCAAACTGTCACAATATACAATAGCTTGATGGCGATATATATCTAGATCACTAATCAATCCCTTCAACCAAATTCCCTCTTTAACTTCTTTTGTCAATGCCATGAACTCTTCCTCTGTGGTAGACAAAGTAAGTTTGGGTTGTAAGGTTTCCTTCCAACTCACAACAAAACCTCCAAGAATAAAAACATAACTTGTAATAAATCTTCCAGTATCAGCATCTCCTTCATAATCGAAATTAGAGTACCTTGTGACTAAACACTATGTATCATTCCCAAATATGTGCCCAATGTCAGATGTACCTCTAAGGTACCAAAATATCTTCTTCACAACTTATCAATGTTCTTTTCCTAGATGCATCATGAACCTGCTGACGACACTAACAACTTGTGAAAGATCTGGCCTTATGCAAACCATAACATATATCAAACATCCTACTAAACTCGCAAAAGGGACTCGCGACGTACTCTTTTTCCTCATCTGAATGAGGTGAAAATAGAGTGGTAAGATGGATGTTAGCAACACTAGGTATATTAACAGGCTTGACCGATTACATTCTGAACCTTGACAACACATTTTCAATGTAGTCTTTATGTGATAAGAAAAGCTTCTTATGACCCCTACCTCTAAGAATCTCCATTCCTAGAATTTTCCGAACTGCTCTCAGATCCTACATCTCATAGTGGAGTTTGGGAGGTTCTTTGTAGTCAGGCCAGATCTGGTATACGGGAAGGACCCTCACCACTCCCATAGGGTACACGGGAGGTGTGCTGATACTACTCCAACTGGCTAGAGCACTCAGAGGCGGGGATTATATTCCTCGTGTCACATATCTTCATATACATCTATTTATACGATTGAGTGATTTAACTTATTAAAGATAATAAACCGGGTAAATGTGTGATATCATGATGATTTGTTAATATTATTGATGTGTGTTTGTGCTCTAGCATCTTCTTGTATATGTGTATAGTTAGCTAACGGTTTTATACCGTGTTGTAGATCCTTTGCAGGTTAGGAGAGCTGCAGAGTGATCCAAAGGGGTGATTTGCTGAGGGTTCCGTACACTGGGCGTATTCGTGAGATATGGGTTATTTACGTTGTACGGATTCATGTTTTGACTTTGTACTCAGCAGTACCTTGTATCACCTTTTTGATATGTGTGTATATATATATATATATAGATGGGCGAACGACGGGAATTGAACCCGCGCATGGTGGATTCACAATCCACTGCCTTGATGGAAGCTCCGCAACCGCAGGGGGCCGCCCTGCGAGGCCAGAGTGGGCTCAGCAGTCAGCCTCCATTCGAATATATATATATATATATATATATATATATATCAGTTTTATGTTTTGTTTTAATATATTGGTACCTTGTTGTAAGATTCAGTGAATTTGTTGTCAGGCTAGGGTCAGGATCCATTGTGAGATCCTAGCCCAGTAGCACTCCGAGTCCTACGGATTTGGGGTGTTACACCAATTCCCTTTCTCCTTACAGTAGTTGCAGACGTCATCAAGCTTTGGACCTTTTTAAGAAGACGAGTTATTGTCCTTCTTCCCTAATTTTCCTTGTCCCTTGTCTCCGCTTGTATACAAACCATATGCCTGACTATCCTTACCTAACCACTTTCATTCACCTTGTGGCGTAGTTTCCTTCATGAAGGGCATACTTGACGTCTTCCAAAGTAATAATATTTTTCCAACAACAAATGACTGAACAAAGTTATAATATGATGACGGAAAATATACAAACAAAATAAACGCAAAATCCTCTTCCTCAATCTTAAAAACAATATTATGCAAATCTAGAAGAATTGTGTTCAAGTGATCTAAGTGCTTATTAAGTTGTGTACCTTCCTACATTCACAAGCTGAACAAAAGTTGCTTCAAAAGCAACTTGTTGGTGACAAACTTTTTCATGTAGAGGCTCTTCAACTTCAACGACAATTTGGATACGGTATCTTGATCCGAAACCTCACAAAAGACATCATTTGTGAGACACAACATGATTGTCGAATGCGCCTTATCTTCTTGAGTGGCCATCTCAACAACACCACCTTTTTCCTTATCAGATTCCTTCCTTGACAACGGCCCCCATAAGCCAGATTGTTTCAGTAACGCTCGCATCTTGACCTGCCACAAACTGAAATTGTTCCTCCCAATGAACTTGTCGATCTTCACGTTGAAATAAGACACATTTCTCCCATATTACAGAAAACCAAAGAACCTAAAGGTCTGATACCAGTTTATTGTGCGGATTTACTGAGAAATAACAAAATTCAACAAACAAGAAAGACAACACACACCGATTTATAGTGGTTCACCCAATAACGACTACGTCCACTTCTCAGAGAGATTTTATTGAGAAGTTTCAGAATAAAGATGAGAGAATGAACATATGATAACTAGGTTATTTAGATTATCCATGTTAACAAATAATTGTGGAGGCAGAGGGAGAGGTACAATATATAGAGTAACTATACCCTAGGGTTATACTTGGGTGCCCTTAGACCTGGGCAAACGCGGGCCAGCCCGCCCGCGAAAACGGGCGGGTATGGCGCATAAGGCAGGCCGGGCCGCTAAGCCCGGCCCGCCAAGCCCGCCGGGCGGGTACGGGCAAGGGTACAGGCCCGTCCGGGCCGCTAAGCCCGGCCCGGAAGCCTGTTTTATTTATTTTTTAATTTATATATGTAAAATATATATATGCGAACAGTAGAAATTAAATCCAATACCTCAAGATAAGGTTCAAATGTTTACGATCATTGAGCTACTTTAAATTATGTGTTGTAATTTTATTTATTTTATATTTAATATGTATAATTTTTATTTTAAAAAAATATATATATAAAAACGGCCCCGGCCCACCCGGCCCGAAGCCCGCCCCGGGCGGGTTTGGACAAGACCTTAGGCCCGAAGTCCGGGCTCGGCCCGAGTCCGGCCCGCAAAAACGGGTAAATTTTTTATGCGAGCTCGGCCCGAGTCCGGGGATGCCCAGGTCTAGGTGCTAAGTATAATATTAGACAAATAGAAAAAGGTCCAAGCAAAAGATAAGTCCAATTCAAGACATATCAACATTTGCAAAATACCATGTAATTTTAGTGAAAAATCTGTGTACTTTTCAATAAACGTCATGATGATATTTTAACAACATTTTTAAATAAACGTCATGACCTAAACGTTATGAAACAACGTATATGTAGCAGTGCTTAATTATCAGATTCTTTTTATTAGATATGAACGCTAAATAAATTAATGTAATGATTTGATTAGTGTCAAACATTGGTAACTACCTAGTAAAGTAAAGAATCAAAAACAAGAGCAAGAAGAAACAAAACCCACTTAAATGGAAATATAGATTGTATTTTGTCACGTGTTTCATATACCAAGTGAGATAAGAGCGGGCGGGGGAGAACACGGTTAAGCCCATATGTCAATAATTAATGATTTTTCTCCCGATTTCTAAAGAGCTCTGTTATTTACGTCCCAAAAGGATCTCAATCTAGTGAAATTAGGATTTGATGTGCCAACATAATTAGCTAATCATTAATTAGGAGTGACGGTTTTTTTGTACGCACCATTTGTGCAAATACAAGGCCAAATAATTGGCATTTATTAGCCCACCATCATTAGCATTTATTAGCCCATCATTAGCATATATTAATAATAATAATAATAATAATAATAATAATAATAATATGATTTTTTTTAAAAAAATAATAATATTAATAACCAAAAATTTTAATAATATTAATTATAATAATAATATTATTATTAATATGAAATAACACGAACAAATTAAAATCGTGAACGGCCTCTTTGTTGTGCTTGCCTTCATGACTGTGTGATCGGGGGGACATATGCGCGAGAATGGAACATGAATGTTTTTGGTGTACGCCGACCCCATTGTTTACGAAGATCCTTAAACTTCTTAATTTGTCGCTTGTACTTCTTGTCTATTCTTTTTACGGTATTGTTGTGCGACGCGTGCCAATACTCGAGAACGGGTGGCAAAGGACAATTTGTTTTACATTGGAGCTGTAAAATTTTTGAGCAAATAGGGGGTCAGTAGAAGGAAAAAAATCTACGATAACTACAATAAATGATTTAAGTTGATGAAAATATATAACACTAATCGCAAGGTAGTGACTACAACTATAGTCAAAAGCGATGAATAGAATAGATCCCGGGGTCGTGGCACCTTCGTCTGGTGTTTTTTTGGTTAGAGGGAGGCTTATGTGAGCCGCTTTCCAATCTAAAAATACAAGAGTGCATTGGTAGATCGTGGCAAATAAGGCACCACATAAGGGCATCTCCATCCAATAATCGGATTGTGCGAAAACATTTGGCACCAACCAATTGAGTCTTCTCAACATCTCGACATGATCGATCCCTTCATAGTCCAGGAAGACTTCGTATCGGTCAGGGTCTTCAGATAACTCTTTCATCATAATCTTGCGCATGTCAGGCCATGTTTCCTCGTCGCGACCCAACAATACACAAAGAGCTCGAAACCCACAATTCCCGTCGCCTTTAACATTGGCTAGCCCCACAACATAAGGAACCATGAAATTTTCGAAGTTGTAAGAGCCGAATTCATACTGACCTAGGACAACGGAGGGATAAGTGAGTTCCTCTACTTCGTTGGCCCCCACTTCCTGTACATCATCTCCCGATTCTCCCTCCCCCGTCGCTCCCTCCTGCCCCATCTTTCGCTCCCTTTCTTCCCTTGCTTTGGCCGCGGCCCCCACTTCTTCTACATCATCTCCCAATTCTGGGATGACGACGATTGGCATTTGATCCATCGGAAGGGCGGGTTTGTGACGGCGGAGCTTAAAGAACGGATGGAGTTTCTCATCAACCACAATGGTAACCCCGCTGCAATCGCTTTCGCTTGGTTGTTACAATTATTAGGCATCACAATATTTCAAGACAAGTCCGGCAATAAGGTCCGGGCATACTACTTGGACCTTGTTCATGACCACGGTAGGACAGGAGAGACGGCATGGGGTACGCTCACCCTAGCGTACCTATACCGAAACTTGGGCGAGGCTACTCGGGATGGAACACATCAACTTTCCGGTTTTAACGTCCTTCTCGGGGTAATTAAACTATTTATTTTTATTTGACTATAATTGAAATTAATATTACAGTCATATTTAATCACACAATGTTATACATCCATGCACAACACTGAATTTCTTTGCATTTTTCGTGTTTCCAAGCAAGAGTCCAAGGAGTGCCGTTGGGTCAAGACCTACCCATTGGGGCCCACTTCGAGGGGGAGAGGACATCACGGGTTTCAGAGGACCGTCTGCGTCGTTATAGGGCGCAAATTGAGGGTATGGACGCGAGCGAGGTTGTATGGTTTCCCTACGACCTAGCTGCAATGGAGGAAGTATCTATGTATAGGGGTACTATTCAGATAGGTCCGTGCATAGAGCCATATCATCCAGACAGGGTCGCCCGTCAATTCGGCCGAGTTCAACAAATTCCCGCGGAACCCATCCGCCCGTTGCGTCTACAAAGAAGCCGAAACTCCCGGCACTACACGTTGGACTTCGACCCCATATGGCAGAAATGGAACGTGCGACTTGATGCAATATCGAGTCAGTTGCGAGATTCGTTATTCGTTGTAGTTCCATTGCAGGATGAAGAGAGATACATGATGTGGTACATAAAAAGTTGTCACCCATACATCTTGAAGTCATCTTGAATTCTCCCGGGTCCACAAATGGCTTCTTTTGCTTCAAGTCGTGTCCAACGACACTTACAAATTGGAGCTAGGGTGACAGAAATTCAAAAACGTGGATATCCAGTTACAACGGAAGAAGTTCAACAACTGTTCAATATGTTTCATTCTCGCGCACCTGTTCCCTCGGTCACACGGTCTTGGAGGCAAGCACAACAAAGAGGGCGTTCTTGATTTTAATGTCTTCGTGTTATTTCGTATTTTCTATTTGTGATGGAACTTCTAATTTTTAGTTATTAATATTATTAAAATTTTTAATTATTATTATTATTATTATTAGCATTTATTATAATAGTAATATTATTATAATCAATTTATTAAATTAGATCACTAATCATCAACTAATCATGGGCTAATGATCAACTAATAAAAAGAGGGAGTATTTGCACTAAAGGTGCGTCTCAGCCCTCACAAATTTTGTCCCAGCCGCCAAATAAGGTTCAATCCCCATCCATCCACCATTTCACCTCGTCAAATTGAACTCTCAGCCGCCAGCCGCCAAAGGGAAAGAGTTCAGACGCCGGGGGTGCGTCTCAAAGCCGCCGGTATTTTGGGGTGTAAATAAGATTCGTTTTTCTAAAATGATTTCTGTTAAAAAGGTCACATAAGCAAGAAAGAAGTCAGATAGACGATATCCCGATCCTGATAACCGAGCCTAGATACCACGTTGTCACGTCCTTGGTATGTGTGGATCATAGATTAAAAGTCTACTAATCAAATTATCAATCATGATACTATATTTTCATTAAATTCACTTATAACTTTATTAAATGAGAATATAATTCTTATCGAAAAAAGTTTAAACTAGTGAATTATACAACTATTAAAAAATCAAAATTGTCAGAGTAGTTTAGCGTTAATCAAGTTTGTTAGAGTATTATAAAATTTTTAAGAAATTAAAATGAAAATCATAAGATGTTTTCCCATAAATTAGCTTAAAAAACGTAAGTAAAATCTAATTTAAATTACAAGAATATTTAGTGATATTGATAATCATGAAAATTATTTGCTTTTTAATTTGGATTAAGAATGACTTATAAAAAAAAGTTTAAAAAACTGTATTATAATGTGTTTTTTCAAAAAAAAAAAATTCTTTCAAATATAAACTAGTCATATATGCAAACAAATTTCAATTAAATAATCATATAAGAATTCTTTTTTAGAAATTTGACAAATTAAGTCATTTAATTGTTATTTAAGCTATTATATATATAATGTTATAATAAAAAGCATGTTTATTTATAATAAGGTAGGTTTAAGGTGATGAGAAATAATAATCATAATATAATTTTATCTTACAAAAGATGTGGTAAACTAATATTATATTGATTTTTTTTTCTCTCTTTATAAATACATAGTTAGTGTATTAATTTTTTATATGCTTAGTTGCAAGATATGTGTGATATTATAAGCTAAAATTGATGCCTCAACAAGATGAAAAAAAAACTCAAATTCTATTGCCAACTAAATAGAATTTTTTGTAATAAAAAATTTAATTCATACATCAAACCATAATAGTTTTTAAATAGATCACGTTTATATGTGTGGGGTGTTGTCAAGCTTAAGCTAAGCGAGTGAGCGACAATAGTAAGGTCATAGAGCGTATGGGCCGCGGGGGTCGCCGTGTTCATGCATTTGGATTGAGGTACCGGGACCGCTTTCTGCAGGAATCAAGCGCAATCGATTTGTGGACGCTCATTTCTTTATTTTAGATGTAAGGATATTACATATTGATAATCTAGATTGTTCGTTGTACTAGTATTTGAGCTCATCAAATATCGAATATGATCAATATTGGAGGCAGAAAACTAAAATTAAAAATTGAGAGACTTGCAATAAAGTTACGTACTTTCGTTCTAAACTTTTATAACCATTTTGATATAAAGAAAATCTTATTGTTCCTTTGTGGATATGAAATTTCCGTGACGTAGAAATGTGCGGCGTTATATTGTCACATCTGACCAAAGTTGAGGGTAAAATTCAAAAAGGTGAGGAAGTTCCTTTCGTAACTCAAACTACCTTGCTAGAATGAAATTTTCTGAGTCAACTGTCAACGTTCAAAATACAACAGCCACACCAAACTAAAGTTATGGAATATAATTTTTCCAAAAAAAAAAAAGAAGTGATGGGATATAAATAATTCATAATCAATAGTCAACACCAGTTATGTTATACTCCTTTTTCCTTTTTATAAATTATTAATAATTATTTAAACTAAGATAATATATTGCATAGCTACACCTATAAAGTCAATTAAGTTGATAAGTGAAGTTAAACTATTTTCACATAGATCGACTATAACTCAAAACTAAGATATTTACCCGAATGTTATTTTATGGCTTAGATATTTCGGATAATTTTTTTGAACAAGTTTGATCCAAGTATTCAGGAGCTGAGCCCAAATCTAGTCAAATAATATAACTAGTATAATATCCTTGTAATGTTACTTTAGCCCAAATAATTTGGCTAATATTTAAATCTTACAAAATAATTAAAATTATAAAAGGCACATGTTATTATAGGATAAATATATACTATGATAACACGTAAAAGGCAAGATTTTTAATCATGTTTAAAGTTGATTAATCAAATTTAATTGTGATTAGTTGACAATTTATATTTCGCACCGGGTCGATTTTTGGACTCTATTTGTACATCGTTGCCGCTTACTTCATGTGTCCTAACCTCAACTTTGTATTGAGTGAAAATTTTATTTTGTTTTTTTCTCTTTTAAAGATTTTTTACCATATGGTATTATTTGGAACATTTAGAGACTACGACGAATTCTTCACTGTTATATATGATCATCATATTTTATAGCATATATAATTGGAGTAAATATGAGTTGTCTTTTGGTCCATACTTTGACTATCACTTTTGATTTCTTAGGTGGTGAAGAAGCTAACTAGACCCTGTACAATGGAAAGCCCCCGGACTACTTTTTTTTCTTCTTTTCAATTCACAAATATTCTTATCACGTCAGTTTACACTTTACTAGCCCATTTCAGCTTTTCACTTATTTTCACCCTTAACATATAGCCTGAGACTTCTATTTTCACTTTTTACTATTCTATTTAGTTTGAATAAATTAATAAATTGTAAACTTATATATAATTTATATATTAATAATAATATTATAAATTAATGAATTGTACAATTAATTTTAATAAATTAACAAAAATGTATATTTATATATCATTTTATTTAAACTTATGTGATAAGTTACATGTTAGGTTGAAGTTTATGTATTATTTAAGTTATTTTTTTAATCAAGTTGAAATTTTATATTTAAATTCATGTCTCATTTTATGCATAAGATTCATTTTAAATTGCATTTTTTTATCATAAATAAATATTTAAATATATAGAAAAATAAATATCTTATTAGATAGACAAAAATAAATTATGTAAAAAAATTAAATAATAAAATGCCAAATGTTCAATACGTAAAATTTTATATACGTTACAAGAAGTGATTTTTTTTTTTAATCAAAACATATTCAAAGTGGGTGTCATTGGATAGATAAAATTAAATCCTATTCAAATATAAATTTTATTATTTTTTTTAATCAAAACATATGCAAAGTGGGTGTCATTGGATAGATAAAATTAAATCATATTCAAATATAATTTTTATTTTTATTTTTTAATCAAAACATATGCAAAGTGGATGTCATTGGATAGATAAAATTAAATCCTATTCAAATATAAATTTTATTATTTTTTCTAATTAATATTTATAAAGTAAATTAAAATTAAAATTTAATTAATTTAATCTTGCCACATGGCGCGCTATCACTGGCCAAAATTTGGCCTGCTAGAGCACGCCATGTGACGCTACTCCACCCGTAGTTATTGCCCCAAAACGACGTCGTTTTACTTTTAAAAAATAGAAGAAAACAAATTGATTAAAAGCCAGGGATCGACCCCAATTTTGGCGTCGAGCTCCACGGCTACAAACACCCACTCTCCTCCATGTCGTCAAATTGTTGATATGGATGGGGTTTTGTAGCCCTCCGACCCTCCGTTGTGGAGGGTCTTAGGAGCATTATTTCCGAAGGTCATTATGATCCATATGATAACACCCCAAATTCTAAGAACTTGGGGTGTCACGTGCTAAGACCTCACAATAGATCCCGACCCTAACCCGACAACAATCTCACTAGATTTTTTAAAAGGCACAAATATAAAGAAAACCGAATAAAGTCTCAAACATGCGAAATAGTCATAAAAAGGGAAAAACAAATGTTAGCCCGACACTACAAGTGACATAATCCAAGGAAAATGGAAAACAAGTTTAGTCACAAGAAAAAGAGAAACTCAACCTCCCGACTACCACGTACGGGAACCTGGCTGACCACCTTACTCCGGATCACTCTGCAACGTCCCTATCCTACAAGGTGTCCATCAACAAAACGGTAGAAACCGTTAGCAAGAAATTCTAAACATCATATAGTACTACCCTAGCCCAAACACACATCAAAGCAGAATTTAAACATAACAACATGATTTCACACAATACCCAATTATTATCTTCTTATTTGGTGATTCACACTATGTGCATCTTATTGTGTGGCACGAGGGTCTCCCGACCCTCGTCTCCGTCCCCTTTAAGCAACAAGAGTGGTATAAATGCATATGGCCGTATACTTGAGATGACTGGTTGCGGAGAGTCTCTCAGTCTCATGTTAGAGTTGCGCAGTGATGCCATGACCCGTTATACATACACTTGGTTCTTAAAATAAAAGTAAGGTCGTCTTATTCAAGTTATAATTATAAACCACCAAACATACACCACCAAAGTAATACACATCAACACTCAGAAGAACTAGCTAACTAAGTCCAAAAGACTTACCTAAACTGATCCCAAATCCTACTATCGTTAAGTCTCAGTCCATATGCATATGACCTCAAAAGCCTGGTCATAACAGAAGAAACGTCTCAACAACATTTCTTTCTAGCTTCTAGGAAGCTCTAGAAACCTTCTAGACTAGTAAGGATGGTTTTTAAAAAAAGAAGAATAAGATAGCCCCATCTTTTAGAGAAATTATGGTTTAATCCCTAACTTGTCTTAGAATTTCAAAAGGGTTCAAAAGAGGTTCTAAGTCTCTCCTCACAGTCCAACGAAATATTAAAACACTACAAGGCCTAAAACGAGTTTGAAAATTTTCTTAAACTTCCAACTTAAGAAGAACCTTAATAAAAGTTCACAACGGAACTAGTCAAGTTCCTTACTTTGGCTTAAATTAAGTACCTTTAAAAGAACCTAAATATTCTAAGAAAACTCCTAAACCTACTAGGCTGTGTCTACTTATAGATATAAGAAGCAATACACTTAAACACTTAGTCATATGATCTAAATAATATCTCAAAGTTACCTTCTTAACACTAATTCTATACTTAAAAATTTCTGCAGATTTGTCCCCCAAAATAGTGTGTTATCTACCAACTTTACAAATTTCTGCAGATTTGTCCCCCAAAATTTCTGCAGATTTAGATCCAACCGTTGTATTTCTCACAAAATTTACAACGACAAATTACATACTACAAAGTATAAGATATAAAAAATTCGACCATTAAAGATAGATATATCATACCTAAAAAGATCCCCAAAGTTGGCTGATCGAAAGTTGGGAACACAACAACTGCCGAAGCGAACATTGGTTTACAAAGTGTTATGCGAGTATCAGGGGGATGAATTGACAAATCCGACGCGAGTCATATTGTTGGGTTAGACCATAGGGTTTGCCGGCTAGAGGAAGTGTGCTTGTGCAACATTAGGCCCATCAAGTGTGCATTGTCAAAGGTGATCAAGCCCACTCCGAACATTGGATCATAAACCGAAAAAACCCCCCCTGTTGTTTGGTTAAACTTGGTAAACGCGAGTCGAACCCCCCCTGAGATTTGTTTGATGGAGATAGTTCGCATCTCTTATCATACAAGAAAGGGTTCAGGGCTATAAGTGGGAAGGAACAACAATACTTGGAACGAAATTGGGAAGGGCTGAGATTTGTCCAGTTTAATTAAATCCCTTTATTAATTATTACATTAGATGATGTGACAATTTCAGATGCATGACAAGCATATGACTCCAATGAAAATAAAGTTCCCTTCGGATTCTGGCAATGAAAAATCTTCGTTTCAGAGACGAAAACCATAACCAAGGAGAAGCAATCATACTAGATCGGAGGAATTTGGACTTGATGTGACCGATAAAGTGTTTTGAGAGAGAAGTTGGCAAATCCAACTATTCAAGGAAGGTGGAAGATATGAGGAATGAGGAGTTTGAACGGAAAGTGGAAGCATTATCGGAGTGATAACAAAAGTCTATGTGGGATGAGTCTTTTCCCCTAGTAAATTGCAACAATTTTTTTGCTTGAGAATTTTCAAATAAATGCCCCAAGCGTTTGTTTTGCTCTTGATTCTACTTGATGTGAATTAAGGGTAAAGCCCTTGATTTTGTTTTTGTTTGTCCGATTTTTTGAATGATGTTTTTGTTTTTATCTCTAAGTAAATTTCTAATCCTTGTCAAAACTCGGTTGTTCTAAGAATGCATGTATCTTTAACCCGTTACAGAGCAATAGTATTTTAGGCGCCTCGACTCAATCATGTAGGCATTTATCCCTTACCAATACTAGATTAATAAGAGACAAAAATATAAAGCGTGAGGGATGAGCAAGTTGACTAGAACTAGATAAAAAGGTGAATATCTCGTTTACTTGAAATTTGGAACATATCGCTGAGATTTTAGAATATATTCAACATTATCTTTACCTTCATGCGACAACCTTTTCACAAAACGACTAATCTTGAATAAATAGGAAGTTTGAGTTTTTACTTGTCAATTGGAATTAATTTGTTTAAATTTATATAGTTCAGATTCTCCAACTTATATAATTTGAAATTCATATATAATTGTAAATGTTGTTACGACGTTCGAATTTATTGTACTGTAAAGACGCATTCCAACACTTGTACATGACATATAATAGGAGCCCATTCTTGGCGCTCATACGATACTCAACAAGCATTTTATAATTGACAAATAGCTATGTTTTTTTTTTTTTGTGGTAAGTGACAAATAGCTATGTTGTTTATATAAAATAGGCATAAAAAAAACGTTGAAATTCACTTTTTTTTAAAAAAAAAATACTCCGTAGTACATTACAATAAAAATGCAAAAAAGAAAAAGAGAGGTGGTTGCATCTGCATGCCACCTCAAGGCGTACTCGTACGTACTCACAGGTTACATATGTTGTAGACTTCGCCTATCAATTTTTAAAGCGTTCTTATAAAATGTACAAAAAAAGAAAGTAAACTCACGCCTAAAAGCCAAGGATAATGTGTTACAAATTCTTAAATTTCGGCTATTAAATATTGTTTCAGACCTCAATGTGTACATATATAATTGGGTGTTAATTAATATTTCATAAAGGTCTTTTTTCGTCGGCTAATGATGCCGTCATCCCGACGAACACTAATTAAGATACTAGACAAGGAGCCTAAAATATAAAATATATTAATTCTAAATGTCTCGTATAGTTAGTCGGACAACACATTTAACATTGCAACCTATAATAATTATATGATAAATACGTTAAAAATATTCAAGCTTATAGGTTATAATGAAGAAATGTACGGAGTTATTTCCTAATATATAAAAGACATTTTCTTAAACGCCTTAATTAGTAATTGATAAAAAAAAATAAAAAAAAGAAGAGATTTTGAAAAATCGCGTCTTATTTTAGATTTTTACAAGCAATCGAAACACATCATTGGGCTAGATGTAAGAGTGTAGGACTGCAAGAATAGCTAACAAGTTTGGGTCGATTCCGTGCAGAAATTCACCCTTGGCATACAATATATCGACAAATTCATCTAGCAACGGAACCATATCAAGAAATTAAAACTTAAACATTTAATTCTTTTAAGAAAGTTGAATGAGGTATTCACTTTTAATAATTAAAGTAAGCGAATGTCGTACATTTATGAACCATGTTATAAACAATATTAAGTGTCTAAACCCTTTAACAATAAATTATAAACAAGCAATATATCCATTTTAACTCTATCTATCTTGTCGATATCTGTTGAGTGTGGAAATGTGGCCCACATCGACAATATGAAACCCGTGAACCTAACATATAAGTACTAGAGCTACTCCTCATATTTTCCACGTCTTTGACCGACGGATATAAAAAAATAAATTAACAATATCCGGACCTAAGCAACTTAAAGATTGCCGAGGACACCCTTAAAGCTCCGCACAAAGAACCATACAAACACAAATACATACATTACAAATAAACCCTCTAACCCATGTACGTCATCATTCGGAACAAACCGAACAACCTGCCCGCAACAAAACTAGCTTGCCCCTTAACAAATCCGTCAAAATTTATTTTGTCCAACCCGACCCCGACAGCTTGTCGCAACAAATGAAGGTATCATCTATTTAGCGTTGTCAAATGTTGACATTGAATAGAAGTTTGTCTAGAGATCATGACAACAATCTCTCAACGTGAACATAAACTCTCATTGTTGTAAAGCATCCGCCATCACAACTTACTCATAGCAACGTTAATTAGTTAACGTTGCCAAATGTAAGTCCAACCAACAAAATTCTTAGTTAGCTACTGTTGATATGCTTTGTAAGTCGCATTTCGCATAGTCAATTAAGAGAAAATATATGAATTTTTGAATTAACCATTTTTTTTTTCTCTTCATACACCCCGTCTCTTGAAAAAACCTCTAAATGACTATAGTCAATATTAAATAAACCACTATAAAGCGGTGTGTCTATCATATCTTCTAAAACTCATTCACGCAAAATAGTCATACCCGTATATCTCCCTAGGTAAAGAGTAAAGGGTAAAGGGTAAAGGGTAACGTCCATATATAACTCTCCTCCATTGAACCTATACCCACTAAAAATGGATGTTTAGAGAAGGTAAGTTTTGGACATTATCCAAAAACATATGATATTAGGACACACGAGGGAACAAAAAGCTCACTAACTTTGTCATTTCACGGACACTCAAAGACAAAATAGAAGCTTTAAGTCAACTAAAAGTTGGGTTATGTAATCCAACTTCTCCTTTTTAACATTATAATTATAATTAATTAACGTAAGCATATAATATAAAATGACAACATTGGATCGTGCACGTAAAAATGTCTAGGAAACTAGGCATATTGGTTTTGTCTTTATAGTGTATATTGCATTGTATAAGTATTAGTATATAAATAACGAAGTCAAGTACATGTAGGTCGACCTAATATTCCATTCGGTACTCATCATCATCATCATCATCAACATCATCATCATCATCATTATCGGCTCATTACTCATGCCTTATTATTCTAATAGCTAGGATGGATATATTATGAATGCATGAATCCCTCTCCTCCTATAATTTTACTCATCACATTTTTTATTTGGTTCTTATCTTCTTTTTTAGATTTGTACTTGCCAGATAATCGGATTAGGTCTTTTTCCAAGAGTATATAGACTTAAAAAATTAATAATAAATGGATTTAACAAATATATACATTATATATGATAATATTATATACATAGATTAAGAAAACAGCTTAATCAATGTTAATCAGAATAATTTTTTTTAAAATAAAACAACGTCCACAAAATATATTTCAGTCCAAAATATCAAAATAAATCCAAATTTACAACCTCTACGATCATATTTTGTACAACACTATATTATCTATTTACCTTTAATAAAATAGGAGACGTTGATGCTAGTAGTATCACGATTTTTTCTCGAAATAATCATTTCTATTAAATTGCTAATTAAGTCTATAAATATTTTTTTTACTAAATTAGATGCTAAAAAATAGTTGTGCCGAACAAGATTTGATCAATAAAAAAAATTCTATTTTATCCTAAAACTTTTACAAAAAACATCGTAAAACTTGTGAGTTAATCACAAAAATAAAACTTCTCAAATAACATATTTTCCAACGTACAACTTACGAAAGAAGCCCTACAATAACACCTCTTTACTTTCTGCTATAAATATAACCCCGCTTTACTTTCTCAAACTAGTGTATTACCCGCACCTTGTGCGGGATTACGTTTTAATAAATTGTTAAAATAAATAAAGTCATATAAATATATATGTTGGAAGATAATAAAAGGTTGATAATATTACATATATTATTTCAATTTTCAATTAGATTTTAACTATTTTCTCTTAAAATAGTATAGTTTTAATTCTGTAGAAAAGCTATTATGAAGTTTGCTATAATTCGTTGTAACAACAAAATGAAGATTAAAAAAAACCTAATCAACAGGAAAAATATAAGATAAAACTAAATAATCGAAAATCGTCTTTATTTATTTTTAAAATAACAAATGTTATGATTTTGTTCTCAAATCAGATTTTTTTACATTATTAAAAAAAAACAATCTAGTTATTTATGTCAATATAAAAACGTAAAAATATATAAAAAGATGAATTTTTTTTCTCGACTTGAGTACTAATTAGTCATAACAATTTTTATTTAATTTAGATCAACAATGTAGCTTGTTTTCAAATTAGTTAGTTTACATAAATTTTAACATAATTAGTCTAATACTTGTATAAAATAAATGATTAATATTAATAAGTGAAAATGTAAAATATAATAGGGTGAAATTACTTAGGATCAATAATATAATTTGTTTTTAAATCATATTTCTAAAATTAATTAAAAAATGAACTAACTAAATCTTTATAATTATTTAAGAAATTTAAAATATAATAGTGTGAAATTATTTGTGTACAATGATCATCAATCTATTATTTTTTATATTTTATTTACAAAAATTTAAAATTAAATATTTTTTGTTTTAATTTTCTGATACAAAATTTTGATTAAAAAAACTAACGTAAAAAGGGGTCACAATTGATTTAAAATAAATACTGATTTTAAACAATTAAATTAAAATTCTAAAATTAAAAATAATTTTTACGGACGAAAAATTTTGGTGGCGACACGTTGACAAAAAATGCGTTCGCTTTAATATATATAAGATAACATATTTTCAAATCATTTATTAACAATGCTCATACAGGACATGGGCTATGAACTAGTTATATATTAAAAAAATCACAAACAGCTAAATCATAAAATCATTAAAACAAATTCTGATGAAAACAGAAAAGATTACCAAAACAAAATCATAAAAACATACTACAAAAACAGATTAAGAAAGCAGAACACATTATTAAGCAGATTAAGAAAGCAGAACACATTATTAAGCAGATTATGAATCCGTGTATATTTCAACCGTTAAGATTTGTTATTTGGGTTGATCAGGAAAAACTGATGTTTATCTTATAAAATATGTTTCAAACATTAATATCATAGCTATCCATATTAGATATTATAAAGGAGATAATTTAAGGAAGTATGTTAAGAGTAGTCTGTTAAGATAATAAATATATATTAACGGAAAGACTTATCGCACGGCGATAAAATTCACAAATACACGACGTTTACGAAAACTATAGTCGTCACGGTTTCGAAAACCGTAACTGTGAAAAAATATTCACGGTCACGGTTCCCGAAACCGTGACAAATTTACTTTATAAATTTTACTAATATAGGCAAAAAAACAAAAAAAAAATTAAATTCCACGGTCACGTATCCCGTGACCGTGTCAGAAAAAAAAATTAAAGAAATAAAAATTTCCCATATTCTATCACGGTCACGGTTTCCGAAATCGTGCCGGTTCCGAAAACCGTAAACGTTGTGCATTTGTGAATTTCCTCAGCCATGCCTTTAAAATCGCCCTATATTAATTCTGGTGTTGATATATTAATAAGCGAACCCAATTAAACAGTATATAACAAGAGATAATTTGATTCTCCACTTGCGAGAGTAACTCGATTGTAACAATTATGGATTTTAGTCTCGTATAAGCTATTTTCTAACATAATCTTTTGGTTTAGGATTTTCTGAATTATTTTCCAATTTTTTTCGTAGTCAAATGATACCCTTAAACTTTACACAATTCTTGTTTTTTTTCAATTTTATGAAACCTACCACACGGTCCTTATCTGATTAATGAAAATAAAACAAAATTAAGAAAACTTTACACACCAGTAAGGAATTAAATGAATCAAAAAAGGAACAAAATTATTTGAAAAGCAAAGGCAGCCAAAAGGAGCACTAGAATGACATCCATGATGATCATCAAAGATAGAAAGCAAAATCATATATTTCAGTGGGTGGTTATAGAGCCGGAGAGGCGGCTATTGTATACGAGCATATAGGGCTGAGATTGAGGCTACAATGCCGAAACTGACGCACTCGAATTATTATACAGAGCCAAGAATCCATGAAGTAGCTTCAAGGAAGAAGGGGTCCAAGAGTGAAGGCCTCCTCGTTGGTGGGTAAAGTTTTTTTTGTTTTAAATTATTTCATGTATTTTTTTTATATAAATTTCAGTTTTAGTTGTTTTTTTTCTCTTTATTCTATTAATCAAATAAAGACTATTTGACTGGTTTAATAAAATTGAACAATTAAAAATCCCATTGTGTAAAGATGAAGGGTATCCTTCGACATTCGGACTATAAAATTTTTTGGATAAAATCCGAAAAAACTCAAATCAGAAGGATATCATATGAAATGTTGTTTTTGGCAAAAGTTTTTCCTTGTATTGGTTTATATAAAATTTTCATTAATCAGATAAAATTTTCATTAATCAAATAAAGTTTTCATCAATCATCTAAAATTCGGACTACAAAAAATTCTCGAGTCTACCTTTTATTCTATTTGATTGGCTCTCATTTATTTTCATTGATCAAATAAAAAAAATTTGGTAGAAAACAACGCTTTTAAATATATATATAGACCTCAACACTTTTAAACGTCTAGGTAGATCTCAACGCTATAACTTCGAGATTGTCGACGTATATACCGTTGACAATACTCGATGTCTAAAAACATAATTTTGACACATACAAGCGTCGACAATATTCAATGGTGAAAATTCGTACGCTTTTCATAAACATTGAGAGCGTTAATCTCAATCTCAATGCTTTTAAGTGTATATATAGTTACAAAAAGGTCTATAATGACCCTTTTCTAATAGTGTAAAGGTTGTGGGTATTATATCTGTAACCTACCCGTTTGTTTGATCGTTAAATTATCTGTCTTATTAAATATAATACATCAAACCTTGTCAATCAACTTAGTAGGGAGGATTTGACTGAAACTAAGGGGTGAACTTTATCTTACATACGCAAATTAGTCCGCTTTTAAACCGATTGGAATTGCTTCAAGTTATAACCTGCAAATTTGTATTTTGGTCATGGAATCCTCACAATAAGCAAATAATCATAAAGGTGTGACTTGTATCCCAGGACACCAAAAATTGGACCTAAAAAAAGGTCATATGTGTGATGATATATCTGATAACTTGATTGTTGGTATGCATGATGAAATGACTGAAATGTATTATTCTTGTTCAGATATATTTGAGCCGATATTGTTATACTGTGTAAAACTTAGTGCTTGTTTGTAATATTTGTAAAGTGTGGGCTGCTTGGTTCGAATTTGTAATATTGGACAGTGAAGTTGTTTTCAACAACAAACAGCTAGTATAATATTCAGTATTATGTATGGGCCAAAAAATACAAGTGGTTATATTTGGGCCATTTTAAGCCCACAAGCCTTCTCAAATGTCAACAAACAAGAGAGTAGAAAAGATAAAATAAAAAAATACATATTAACAAGAAGCAATAAAGAGACATCAATGAGTATGACCGTTCTCCGATCCCGATCGGCCTTTAGGACATGGACCGACCCAGATCGGAATACTCTTGTTGAACGTGGACGGAATATCTAGATCCGGTCAACCAAAGTTTTAAAGGGTCTAAGAAATAAACCGTGTTGCTGACCGATTGACCCATTTGGGAAACTCGACCTCCAACACCAATTTTTCTGAAGACCCCGAACCTCGTGTTCTCATCCGCAATGATGCTTTAGGTTAGACTACCTCGAGGAGATAGTCCAATCTAACTGCTTTCCATTTTCAAAAAAAAGAAGGTTTTAAAGGGTCTAATTTTGAAACCAAAAGGGAAAAAAAAAAAACTTGAACTAACCGATATGGATCGGACATGAACCGAATATCCGTTCTAGGTTCAGTTCAACAATGAATTTTTCGTATTGGACCGATGAACAACCCTATTTGCAAGCGTTGTTTTTGGCGATATCCTCGTATTAAAAAAAAAAGCGAGGTTGCTAAATGCACAACAATAAAATTAATAAATGCACAGTTTCAACACAGGCCGATTGTTAATAATATTGAACTTCGACGCAAGCCGACTGCGTTGAAAGTATCGAACTTCGACGCAGGCCGACTACGTTGATTTTCAATATATGGCAGACCAAGGGAATCCTAAACTCGTCACTCGAAGACACTCGCCACCACCTATTGATTAAGTATTTCTCGGTCAAATCTCCCTAGTCATTTTCTAACAAAACTCGTCTATTGGACTTCCTTGACTTCAATGTCCACTTTACACCATTTGACACTTTAAGACTAACATACTAAAGATTGAATATGTTAGTCTTAAAGTTCCAACCGGTTCAAAGTGGATAATGAAGTTGAGGAATTCCAATAGACAAGTTTGGCTAGAAAATGGTTGGAGAGATTTCAACAAGAAATACTCAATCTGTAGGTGGTGGCAAGCGCCTCAACGTGAGTAGTCCGGGAGTCCAATGGTATGTGATGAATGGATCTGTGAGATTGGGTATTTAGAACCACCGGGCTATCCAATGACTATAATCCAATGGGTAGAATTATAATCTTTGGGCAACGTTCGAAACCAACGGCTATATTTTGAACTTCAATGCAGGTCAACTGCGTTGAAACTAGCAATTGAATTCTCGAAAAATCCTCCTACACCGAATTAGAAAACATTTTCTTATAGCCTTTGCGTTTTTATTGAGTTTTTCGCGTGTTTTTTCGTGACTTTTTATTCGGACTTTGTTCGACTAAAAAATGGAATTGGAATCCATAACTTGGCAAAGTACTAAATTTTCAAAATACATTACACTTGAAATATCAAAATAGGTTTATGTTATAATACATCACAATTGGAATCTTGAACTAAGGCAAGGCATCTACATCTATTGTAGGTCCACGAACGGGGGACGCTCGATCTTGCATGCAACATCAAAAGCTTACATCCTCGCACAAAAAGGCTCAATCAATTATGCGTCACTTGGGACTCGACAATATTTCCACACGGTTGTAACTGGAGGTATGAGTGCATCTATTAAGTAAATGTGATATTGGTCACTTATCGCTACATAATGTGTTCCATCTCCAACCTATGCAATAATACGTATCTCGGTAGGCGGGCCTTGATTTGGAGCCGTCTTTCTTAGTGGTAAGCATGTTTACGAGTTGTTTTTGAGAATGATAAGTGTGACATGGTAAGAGCCGGGTATGACATATCCAACGTCTTTGACGAGATCTTTAGAAAGCAAGTCACGAATCTGCACCTACAAGAACAAAATTACAAATTATTTCAACAACGTAAAGAAGCAAAAACTTACCTTCATGTAGATTGTATCATTAAACCGCAACTTCATAGTCAAATAGTAATCATCGGACGAGTAACCGGAAACCACTGCGATTGACCGATATCCACAATTTTCGTCTCCAAGGGCATTCCTTGTAGACTGTATATAAGGAAGCAAGAATTGATGAATCTCACCGGGCGACAATTATATTCCCCGTCTACTTCACTCTCTAAGATTATGGGCCCTATTCCACGGCCCGAACCCGGGGGACGACCCCGTCTACGACTGGTTAGAGTTAACTCAATTGGGTCACCGTCAGTAGAAGTCTCTCTAGCTCGGCCTCCTCTTCCACGTCTCGAACCTGGTAGTCGACCCCGTCTAGTGCATGTTCTAGATATCCTCGATCACGATCCATGCTCCCACAAACTCGACTCTCTCCCTGTTGATTCTCTACCATTCAGTCTTTCCTTAACCCTTACATGTTCCGGCTCCCTCAACGTAATGCCTCTTGGATCTATAATGTCCTTGAAACAAGATGTCATTCACTCAATTTGATCGGCAATAAGCGCCCTTGAGTCCATCCTTGCTTTGATCTCGTTCAACGTCTCTAGTTGTGGGTCTATGTATTTCATGTCTTGACCCTCTTTCACTAGATCCACTAAATATCAATTCACTTGCTTCCAAAAAGGATGGATTTGATCCAAAGTTAATGGAACACGTACTTGCATAGCTATGTAGAAATCGTGAGCACAAGGAAGACCAAAATAATCCCTCTAATAGAAATCTTGACATTTGGTGTTGTTCTTCAACTTCTTGGCCTTCGCATAGATCTCCAACAACAACTCGAATCACTCATGACTAACTTTATCCCGAAGCTTGTCCAATATAGGTATCCGAACAAACAAAAACAATATCCTCTCGCGCAAACTCTCAAATGATTCTTGTATCTTTGAAATATGATTGTTCACCATCAAGTCCATGTTATTAACCAAATACTGGATTTCAAAAACAACCGTACCCAAGGTTTTCTTCAAAAGATATTGCACTGACTCAACCCTACAAAATACAAACCATAAATCAATATAACAAGGATACTTGAAATGAATAAACAAGTCTTTCATATTTGTTGTCTTTGTACCCAAGTGTAAATAAGGGTCTACCCAAGCTCGAACTATTGCCTCAATGAGTGGCGTAAACCATGTGTCCTCGAGGTATGACATTAACAACGATTTTGATTATCAATATAGCCTCATCTCCGCCAAATGTTGCTCGTAACTCGCACTTGACCTTGATTCAAACAAGGTGTTGTATTGAGATGTGAAAACCGCTTGTGCTTCCTTATAATGTGTCACTGACCAAGATTGATTATTAAGCTTGTACTTGATATGGAAAGTGGATAACATGTGTTTCACATAAGGAAAGACGGTAACTTGTGCTTTGATGAGGCCCAACTCTTGATTTGTTACAATGACACATATAATTTTGTTGTTGCATAAATGTCAAAGCCTCTCTGAAGCCCACTAATGAAAACTGGCGTTCTCTTTTGTCAAAAATACAAAGGTGATGGCAAACGTCATCTTGGTATTGGTGACCCCGACAATATCAAGAAAAGGCATTTTGTAGCTATACATTGAAACTTTATAATATCACTTCACTATATTACAATGTCATAAATAATACAATTAAATTCAATGATAAGAACTTACTTGTTTGTCATATATGTTGAATTCATGCAAATGACGTACTAAAATAGGTTCAACAAATGCCTAGAACCCGTATTAGATATGAACAAACCGGCAATTTTATCCGTTTGATGACATTTTCTAATGTGGACATAGTAATCTCTTTGCTCAAAGGAAATGGAGCGCTTGCTTTGAACCACGACCTTCTACAATTTCCATCTTCATCTTCAATCCAGTAATGTAAATCTATCGGATACATGTAACGTTGTGTGGGTCATCCAGCTTCAAGGTTTCCAATACATCTTTCGGTTCTAAACCAGACCCAAGTTTACGACACACCTTCCGATATTGTGTGGGTTTCAACCGACCGGCGAATAAATGTCCCTCATCGCTCAGAGAGGTCGTGTATGTGCAATCCACAAATTACCCTCAAAGTCCTTTTACCATGATCACTATGACTTCCCTCTAACTCAATCGGACACCCAAACTTCCTTGACCTAGTTTCTTGACTACTAGATGCCTTATCCTCGATCCAGATCAACATCTTGCTTACTACTACGGTGCCCATAATGTTCGCATGTCAATCAAAACGTGCATATACCTTTACTATTTAGCCATGAAGATTTCGTTACCAACACCATATTCTTAGTCCTCGCAATGAACCGAACCCAATTGACTAGGTTCTCTCGATCAAGGAAAAACCCATGAAGCTCAAACATAATTGAATAACGGTACCGGCCTCATCGAATGAATAGTCCAAGAGTCCATATTTCAAACAAGTGACCTACTATTAATGTCTATCTACGAAAACTAATATTTTTGGGATATTAACAACTAATATTTCACATACTAAAATGATTAATTCCGAATTTTTGAAAATTACTAAAAAAAAACTTACAAACAATTATTACAAAAATCAGAATATAAAATAACGAATCTCAAACTTCCTTCGAGATGAGAAAAAACTCATCGGGATTATTGTATTTTTGTTATGGTTGAATGTAAATGTGATTTCATCTTCATATGCCACCATCTTCACTAACATTTATCGGAACTTTGATCGGTAAGAAACGAAACAAACGGGATATGTACATTGAAACTTATGGCCGTATTTATGAACACCGGATATATATCCTAACGGATATATTCCAACGGATAGAAATATAGTTGTTGGACCACGTTCGAAACCATCGGCTATATTCTGAACTTAGACATAGTCGGCATGCGTCGAAGTTTAGTATTTTTCAACGTAGTCGGCTTGCGTTAAATTTGTGTGTTTGTCAAATTTATCGACGTGCATATAAGATTCTCCTAAAAAACATATCAAACAAAAGAAAACGAGAGGAAAACAAAAGACATAAGATGAGCTTCATAGAAGAAATAAATTGAGATAAAGCACAACAAAAAGAGGTCGGTTGCGAGGAGATCACGAGGCATTGAGCAAGGTTGTGATCGAGTTAATGGTGACGAAGATTTCACCAAGTAATTGGGAACCTTTCTCGCTTTATCGGTTCGGTGTATCCTCTTTTTTCTTTTCATGTTCTTTTTTGTCTTGAATAATAGGTCGGAGCACATTCATGTCTCTCTAGACATTCATTCGTTTGGACGCTTAGTAGCAAGATCAATCTAGATTCGCTCACATTCATTTTATGTATCAATTTATCACCAACTTTTCTCAAAATATAAACATATTTCCATTGTTAATCAATTTGAAAACGAGTTGGATTCAGTATTATAATTTTAACTCTAACTTTTCACCTAAAATAAAAATGTTATAACGCACAACGAAATCACATTCCATGTAAGAAATATGCAGTGTTGAAAACTACTATTCACAAAGGTTTTACAATTAGAAATGTCATATCTACCTACACTCACATCCTAAAATGTATCATGGTTTTGAATATGCAAACAATTCACAATCATTAACATCACGTGGATCATTACTACTAACAGACGACCTAGTATTAAAGGACTGGACCGAATCCTTATCCTTGGACCACTTTGAAGCAGAATCGTCGTCCCTTTTCACCATTTGTTGTTGTTGTACAACTAAGACAGAAAATTGAAAGTCCCATGTAGCAAGCATGTCCCCTATTTCTCCTAGCTCTGGACAATCACTCCAATCAGCTAACCCTAGCAACGCCGGAGCGTCATAGTTATGGTGTCTCCCCACCATTACTAGATCTATGTGCTCCTCCAATGATCTTGCTATCATTGTTGTTCCGGTTCCATCTTCGACATATCTTTCTTCGTACCTGTTGGGTGAAAAATGAGATTATACTCGATAAAAAAAGGTCATTCAATCAACTACATATTTATGCTACCAATAAGTTTCAACTTCAGCTATCATAAACTTATGTGTTTTTGAAAGAACCCAAAGATGTGCTTCCTAAACACATAAAATGGTGATTACCTTATGTTGTCCTTTAGATAGAGATGAAATTATACTTGATCAAAAAAGTCATTCAATCAACTACCTATTTCAGCTACCAATAAGTTTCAACTTCAACTACGATAAACTATGTATGTGATATGAAAAAACCACAAGATGTATCTCCTAAACACATAAAATGATGATTACCTTATGTTGTCCTTGTGTTCGACGCTAGCTAGGAACTCGTTCATCATCTCCACGTCGAATTGCTTTTCACCTTCGGTTCTCGACATGTCGTAAAGAACCTTAATCCATATAACCAATAACTTAACGCTCGAGTGTTCAGCCATACGTCGTGCGAACACTAGCGCTTCATAATCATCTATACCACCCAAGAAGAGCAAAGCAATAGAATACAATGTTTGATGGTCTTGTAAGACATCAATTATACTACTCCCCTTCATTTGACCACGATCAATTAATATCCCTACAGAACAAGGAGACTTCTTCAACACATTTCTATTCACCTTCCTAATACTAGAAAATGAATCATCCACAGTTCCATCCACTGTCCATAGCTTGTGAAACGGGAGGATGATGATGCTCGAGCTCTTATCATGAGCCACCGTACAAATATCATTATGCATTGTTGCGTACGGTGCAACCACTGTAAAGTGTTGCACCTGGACGTGATTGTGTCCATGGTGCTTCTCTAGGATGTTAAAGGTATTTACAATGCGTTCCGAGTAGCTCCGGGTCAATTGCCCTGATGGCTTACTACCACGGTTCTTGAAATGGGGCATTACCATGGCTTTTCTATGACCAACTAGCTCAGTGAGTTGAAGGATGGAAACCCAAATCGGACTTTCTCTTGTCGGATTTGAAGCTTCTAGAATCTTCACCATGCTCGGAACATTGTCTTCCTTATGGATACACACAGTCATCCTAAAAATCCCTTTTTGCCCGGAGTTGAGTATCGATTGGAGCTTGTTCGAGGTGTATCTTCTTGATGGGTCATAGAGTTTCTTTACACTTGGGAGTATAATGATATTGAGGAACAACAACATTAACATTGAAACACTGTAAAATTCGTCTGTCAAAATCTGCAATTAACAAAGCCATATTATACATGCACATTGAAACCCTAATTCTTGAAAATATAAAAAAGATTAGTATTTTTTACCCTGCTATCCTTTAAACTTCCATAAGTAACAACTTCCATGAGTCCTTTACTGGCTAGGATAAGCGCAATTGAGAATGAATATCTAAAATCTAGTTTGAGAGGTAGACATGCAAGCATAACACCTACAATCTTGCCTAAATAGCCCGTAAAAACGACAAAAGCTAGTAAGGGAGATGAATCTGACTTCAATTTGTATATGTTAACCCTAAGTCCACCAACTGCATAAAACACGGGAAGTAGCACAGCAGAGGCAATGGTGTCAAACTTTTGTATGAACATGTAACCGAGAGGCGGTCCACTAGGTAACGACAACCCGAAGAGGAAGATCCCTAGCCATGCATGTTGGCCTATGTACTCACCTACGAATCCTAAGTACATCACAAATCCGATTATGACAAAGAAATGTGATTCTCTCAATTGCTTTCCATCTGGAGTTTTCTTAATGAATAAAAGCACAATTGGTCGGAGAACGAAGAAGATAGACCAATAATAAATTATAATGTTCAATGTAGCGTACAATGCGTTTGTTCTCTTGTAACGGTCACCGGCAACGACAATGTTTCCTATACATAAAATGAAGAGCCAACCACTACCATCGGATATCACTGCAGCCGACGAAGCAAGAGATCCTAGGTCAGAGTTTATAAGATTGAGATGCATCAAATTAGAGACCGTTACAAGAAAAGAAGACACGGAGTTTATGATAATGAAGAGAGGGATCTCATATTTAGTGTCGGCCTCGTGCTCGTCATCGGTAGCAAGACCCTTTTGTACAAAGCTTAACCCCATGAATCCGAACACAACCGAGAAAATCGATCCGATTAACCCTATAAGTATCGCCTTCTTCCCCGTTCCTTTCAACATGGTTACGTCCATATTTACTCCTAAACCGAATAAATGAAACATGAAACCGAAGTTTCCGAAAGTCCTTAGCACCAACGTTCCGGCTGGCGGGAAGAGCCCGTCAGCTAGGAAGCGTTCATGTGCCATTAGTGACGGCCCAAGCATTATCCCGGCCTACATTACAAAAAACAACCGATATGTGTTATTCAAGTTTATTTAGCTAGTGTTATAGATTGAAAGAAGATTAGGGCATGCAAACATACAATAACTTGTGCGGTGAGAAAATTTTGTTGAAGTGGACGAATCAACAAGTAAACTAGATGAGATAAAAAGATTATGATAATGATTTGAATCAGAAGAGTTGGTGTGGTGAAATCCAAAGGATTGTCTCCGAGAAAGATGCCATTAGACTTGACGTGTGAGGAAGAAAATTGGCATATTAGTCGCCCATGGGTAACCAACCCTCTACTCCATGTTGGACGTGAAGATTGCTCAATCGTTATATTCATGCCTTTTGAGTTCTTAAAAGATTCAAACTCAAAAGGATAGGAAAAAAATTGTTAAAATTGAAAAAGAATGAACAATACTTCTTCCATAATCCAAAAATGGAGGGATTAACCAAATATCATGTAGAAGAATCAAGAATATGATAGAATGACTACGTACGAAGAGATGAAAGGGGTTAGAGGATTGCTTGGAGGTCATCCTTAAAACTTGGAATTATGTGTTTTCTTATGCTTATTGATTTCTTATTTTAAGCATAATTTGTGTGTAGGTAAATTGTGGACTTTTAAACGGAAGGTTATTTGAAATGTTTTTTCTTTTTATTTTATTTTTGCTATATTATTAAACTTTTGAATGATGAACCTTGACATAACAACAACATGCCATTTTAAATCAAGTAATCATCCTAAAGTTCTTTTCACAAAGCGGAGTTAAAGCAATGCAGATTTCTACAACCCAAATTATTTGTAATTCAAACTAAATAACATCGTAAACCAGACACGAGTAACGCGTGACAACGCATCGCTCAATGATAATATATATTGCTTATCTCATCTTCTTATATCATGTCGCATTTGACAACACATCGTTCATTATCAAACCTAAATTTTGTTAAATAATCGAATTTGTTCTATTTTGTTACACATTGTGTTGTGTTTTTGGAAAATATATTAATTTTCATCGTTCAACATAAATTGAATGTGTTTTTATGTAATACTCATCTGGACTTCATTTATTCTTTTTTGGTGGGTCTCTTGGTCATCAATTCATTTCGGTTTGTATAATTGTTATTTATTTAGTGGATATTGTATAATTGTACGTGAAGTTGTGTTGAATTTTTTTTCCATTTGCTTTAGAATATGATTTTCGTAGATTTTATGGACACTAGATACATGAAATATAGAAGTGAGAGTTATTTTCCTATATAAGTTGAAGGTATATGTTAGACCGTTAGGGATATATGAAATAACAACGATAAAATAATTTATCTCTTCAGACTAACCTTAGAGTCGAAGGCTCGATGGGGGTATTTATTAAAAGTTGAGATGGAATTCACATTGTCTCTTGACATGTTGTCCCTTACACGTTTGAACACAAATCAGTTGTTGACAAGGATCTCGTGAAAGTCACAAAGCTTTTATGGTGGTTTAATTTTGTTAAGTGAAGGTCTCAATTATTCACGAGTGTGTATGCCGTAACCATGCAAGTTAAGGGTATTTCTATTAATGTTGTTTATGAGTTATGGCCAAGATTTGTGTGGAGTTCATAATTGATGATTGGATCCTAATAAACTTGTTCGTTGAGTTTAAAGAATTTGGCCAGAGTGAAAATTTTGTATACAAAAATTGGAATTTTTAGCGACTTGAAAAAGACTTCATTGACTATTTTAACACCATCTACAATTTTTCGGTTTGGCCAGCAATCAATCGTTTGAAAGTTCATTTTGTTTCTCGCTAAAAGATATTCATGTCTTCTTCATCGTTTGAAAATTCATTTTGTTTCCGAGACGGATAGTGTTGTACTCCATTCATGCATCATTTAGACATAGTAATTGCATGCATATCATGACCATCTGGCTTGTTTTGCATCAATCTAGTGTAGTAATAATTCAAATTGCTTATATGGTATATGCTTTGTGTTCTACCTTTTGTATTTTAGGCTCAAATAAAACGCATTTTGGTGCAATCTAAAGCAACGTCGAATCACGAAGAAAGTCCTTCTTGTAGTCAAGGAAACCATGACATAACCATGAGGACTAAGGATTGAAGAACCAAAAACTAGATCTAGAACGGAGAAAGTCATCACAAGTTGTCACAACTTGGAGCAAACTTATCAAAAGGTTTGACGATGATCACACGGCTCCCACGATTTGAGGCTACAAAAACCACAAACTTGGTTTGTTAGAGGTGGACCATGTCTAAGACCATAAAAACCCTCTACGTTTTAAAATTTTTTTTTCTTTTTATCCGTCTCGGGACCTTAGACGTGGATGACACACGTCTAGTAAGCCACAAGCATAAACACATGGGTTTCTATCCAATAATCAATTGACAATAGGAGGAGTAACCCGTGGACTTTTATATTAGCTCACTACTAATTGTGTTATCGATGTGTGACTTTTATTCCTTACATCTAAACTCTCCCACTCAAGTGATAACTTCCTAAATTAGTTAACACTTGACATAGGTTGAAAATCTCAATCTCTTTATAGCTCTCCCATAATTTTTTCGACTGGTTTCACATCTCATTCTCTTTTTATCTAATCCCAAAGTCAAGAAGACGGACCTGCTTTGATGCCATGTAATTTTATCTTTTTATCCGTCCCGGGATCTTAGATGTGGAGGGCATACGTTTAATGAGCCTCACACCTAAGCACACGGAGTTTCATCCTAAAACCAATAGGCAACAAAAGAAATAACTCTTGAATTTATATATTAGGCCACAACTTCATATTTTATCGATGTGGGACATTTTATCCTTACATCTTAACACTATAAGCCATGAAAACATCTCTAAATTGTGGGACATGAGTAACAAGTCTTGAGTGTTTAGCAACTTGCATGTTTTAATTGATAGGGATTTCTAAAGCCCATTATCATTCGTTTTACTTTGGAATTTTATATGAAACTTATATAGAGTTTTAGACATAACTAAGGTTTTGACCTTTGCCCTTGGATCCAAATTTGTTGAGATAAAGGTTGTTGCATTTTGGGTGAGTTGGTTAAGTAGACCTTTTTTTTCCTAATGTAACATCAACTATGCTCATTTGTTTATTAGGTGACAAACTAGACCCATATTATTTATTTATAAAAAATTAATTGAAAGAGCTAATTGGTAATTTCAATTTACTCAAGTTCAGGCTCAATCGATTTACACAAGTCTAGGCCCAGTCGAATTGCATAGGGTCAGACCTAATCCAAAATACAAATCTTGTAGTTAGTGGGTTTTGAACTATGGATGACACATCCTCCCTCCCAACCTTATACCAGCTGAACTAATTGAACTTGTGTATTCTATATTATTTTTGTAAAGTTATACTTAAAACCGAATGTTAATACACAATGTTAATACATAATATTAATACACAATTTTCCAATTACACAAGCCCAAAAGGATTTCTCAGTTACACAAGCCCAAAATGATTCCCAAACACACAAGGGCGAGTTACACAAGCCCAAATTGAGTTACATAATCCCAAAGAGAGTTACACAAGCCTAATCGAGTTACACAAGCTCAATCGAGTTACACAAGCTCAAAAGTTTTTTGTTTACACAAAAGGTCGAGTTACACAAGACCAAGCCCAATCGAGTTACACAAGCCCTATACTCTCTTTCGTAGTTTATAAATCTTGGGACATTTCTATAATTACAAACTTGGGCGAATTTATGTAATTATACTTTTAAGGGTAGATTTACAAATTCCAAAAAATGGGTCATTAACGTAATTGCATACTATAGATGTCCTTTCGTAATTTACCAACAAGTTCACAAAACTATAATCGGTTTCCAGATCTATGGTAGTAAGGCAAAAAACCGTGTTGCCCGAACCTTTTACTCTTTCACCTTCTCGTTGAACCAAACACATATCCCCGCCATTGAATCCAGACGAATACACCACCATTGCTTCACCTCACTTGCAGTCAAGCTGCCGGAAAAGTCGCAATAGGATCATGTCGTACCGCTCTTGCTTCACCTCGCTTTGTCTTGGACTGGAGGCGGAGACCAGTAGCTTCCGGAGGAGGAGAACCGCGTTGCCTCTAACAACATAGTTTCACTGCCGCCTGCTTTCCAACCTCGTTTGCTCGAGCCCCGACGCAAAGGAAGCGCTACCACCACCGGATAAGATAAAATATCTTGCCGAACCAGATCAGAGCCGCTCGTGTCATGTTTGGCTGGAGAAGCTAGCGCCACTACCGGGATCGACGATTTCCGCCTCGCCTGCACGAGCTTTGCCAAATGACCAATACCACAATTCGAAGAAGAAGTAGTTGCTAGGGTTTCGGAATGGGTTAGGGTTTCTTATAACTAGATATAAATTTTATTTATAGGCCTTTTATTTTAACTTTCCTAGTAAATTCCGTTTTTACCCCTTTTATAAGAATTTAAATTTTACTAGATAAGTAGAGGAGCCTAATTTGTTTTGCTAAACACAAAAGGTTTTACTAACCCATTGTTCTCTTGCGTTTATTCTGTTTTTTTTTTTTTGCCTTAGACGATTTCTCTACCCTAAAAACTTCAACTTAATTTGTTTCTTGGTTTGTTTGAAGGTACTTTTAAATTTATGATTTTAGTTTGATTTTTCTTACTCTTGTATGATCATGTACTATTTTGTATTCAAAGTTTTGTTGCTTTCGTTCCATTATCATGTTTGGCTAATTTCTTTCTTCCAAGGATGGGTTTACGTTGGACCAAGTGAGATACTAATAGGCAGGGTGTATATGTGAATATTGATTAGGTTCATACATCATTCACCCTAGTACACCTTTGATTATCTAATCTCCATCGTAGGTAGAATTTGATCATTTTATATATGCACACATTGAAAAGTGATTTTTTTACCTTACAAATATAGATTGATCATAGTTGTCTTTGAGGACATCTTAATTCCACTAATACAAAATGTTTACTTATGCCAGTAATGATCATACACGTTATTTAACACTCATATATACTAGGATATTATCAAATAGGAACCTTTTTTTTTACGGTAGAGAGTAAGAATCTCTCACAATCACACGATATGACAAAATGAACGTCTCATATTAGTTGTTGTTAATGGCCCCCTATAACTATTTTTAGATGTAATATATGCACTTGTCTTTTATATGATTGAACAAGATATTAAATTTATTATAATACTTCAAATGTATTTTTATTTTCTCAAATTTATAAACACGTTCGTTAGCAATAGCTAACAGACGTAATAAACACCGTTACACTTACCTTTTATATGATTTTACAATATATCAAATTTAGTTACTTGTTTCAAACGTGCTAACGATCGTTAGAAATAGCTAACAAACGTAATAAACGACCATACCGGTCATTATATGTTATAGTTTTTTTTGTTACGATCGTTACAGTCGCGTAACGGTCTTTACCTGCATACAATTTTTTTTTAATACTTTGTAACAGTCGCTAGCACTAGCTAACGACCGTTACAACATGACCATAACTACCGTTACACGATCGTAACGGTCATTTCATGTTACAAATTGTGTTTCCCTGTAACGACCCCTACAGTTGTGTAATGATAGTTACTGGCAAAAAAAATATTTGTAACGACCGTTATAGGCATTAAACAATTTCATAAAGTAATTCTTATACCAACATTAATAATTAAGTCATAATTGGTTTTATTATCATTCCAAACTTAACTTCTATTTACTAATAGAGAAACTCTCGGTTATTATTCAATGTATCTCACCCATGAATGGTTACAATGGTCCAAAATCATGTACGTCTATTTTAAAATCCGATGGATGCTAAAGGTTCCTACTCCCTCCTGTAAGAGTGGTTCTCACTTGAACTTATCCCATATATATGTTTGTGTGAATATTGGATGTCGATTTTTTTAAAGACGGATATAACTATATTTGCATATCGTTTTATTAAAACACCGGAACAAAAATAAATTTTCTTTGTAAAGAAAAATCCTAACTCTCCCACTTTACACTCCATCCGCTCAAGAAAAGAACCAAACTATACTGCCTTGCATATCATTGTTTGCTCCCATTTGTTTTGTTTTGTACAAGCTCAAATCCCCTTGATTAAAGGTAATTATAAAATTATTTTACTGTTATTTTGTGTGATGTTTTTTAGAAAATAAGGATTTGTTTTCTTTTGTACAAGCTCCCATTTGTTTTGTATGATGTTTTTTTAAGAAACAAGGATTTGTTGAAGATTTAACGAATATTTTATACAATTACAAAGGCTTTGGACACAGAGGCAACCTCACAAACGGCATTTTCATGTGGGACTATTTTAAAAGTCGGAAATGTTAGAAAGACATGACCAAATAAGTACGTGGTTATGGACTTTTGGATTTCTTCTTATTATGTGTTCCATATTAGATATCAATTTCTCTATCGAATTGTTGAGTTGATAAAGTTAGGTTAAACTATATAATATTATATCTCATTATCTAACTATATTATCTATTATTGATAAATCTTGATGGATGGTTGAGATCTTACCCATGGAGGATTTCGGCCGCTAACTGCCTATAAATATAAAATGAAATCCATCAATAGAGTTTAACAATACAAAACACAATTAAAGAGTAACAAAGAGAGATAAGGTGTTTTTGATTATTTTACAAGATCTACGAATTTGCTTTGGTTGGGTTTCATCCTCTTTGTTCTCACGCAATCACGATGTATATAATTATGTATTTAACCCTTTGTAATATAATGTGTGAGTTAATATTATCTATTACATATAGATCTCAACCTCATAAAGATCTCTCAAGGACCTCCTCTTATAAGTACATTAAGTACATTGTAACATGTACTAATTTCCTATCTCTATGACTTTCAACAATCGATCACTTTGTAATCAAGGACAACCTGGAACAATAAGATATAAAATCCCTCTTGTAAACACTTGATTTGGGGTACATTAAACGTTCCTTTCAAATTGAGACGGTAAAAATACGTCTTCTGACTTCATCTCTTGCATGTAAAACAACATATGCAAGCTAATTGAATCTCATGATTCAATTATCTTCATTCTAGTAAGTTAATTGAATCCTTTCGAATTGATACGGTGAGAATACGTTCTATCTCGTATGTAAATCAACACCTATGAAAGGACATCATTACAAATTGAGACAGTGAGAATACGTTTTTTAACTCTCTCGTTATTTGTTTTTTTTAATTTTTTTTTTAATGATATCTCAATTATTTTAACCAAATATTAATAATCCAAATTTAAACCTAATAACCGATTCTTATTACACCCAAGTTTCAAATTTCAATACCTAGAAGACTAGAACTTCTACCCGGAATCTAATACTCGAAAGAAATACGCATCTTACCCGATCTTATTAACGGTTTATATCAAACCCCTTTGCCACCCATTTTAAGGGTTCAAAATCGGATACCCAATTTTTTAATTGCCCGTATTAATTTGGGTTCAAATACCTATTTTATTTGGGGATGCTTTGACGGCGGACGGATTGGGGGATGCTTTGACGGCGGATTACTAGTTAGATGGCAGATGGTCACTATTGTAGGCGGCGTACTACGGGATGCTTCACCATTAACGTCTTTTTTGTTTCACTATTAACGTCCTTTATTGTAAATTGTGGCCTGAAGGCTCGTTCTTCTCTGCTAAGGTCTCCAACCACCTCCACAATGATCTGTTTGGGTGAGGAATCTGACCACCCTTGTGCTTCTTCTTAATTCTCCGACATGGCCGGGCTTGGCTATGGCTGCACATGATTGGCCCGGACAGGATCGGAAATTACGGTCCAGTCCAGTCCAATACCGTAGTTGTAAAATTCCGGAGCAGTATTGTTCTTTGTAATAACCGGAAAAGTTTTGGAATTTTTTAAATTAATTTAATTGGAATTTTAAGAATTTAATTAAAGAATCGAACCGAAGGTCCAAAACAATAGCCAAACCGAACCGGACCGGCTAAAGTAATTTTTTTTGAACCGACCAAATCCCGGTCCAGTCCTTTCTACAGTTGATCCAGGCCAATCTGATTATGGCCCATCTCTGGGCCCTTCTCCCTTCTCTAACCAACAGGTCTCGCTCCGGCCCAACCCAGTATCCCTTTAGTGTTTTGGGCCTAACATTGAAGATGTCAGCCGTCTCCTCTGGGCAAACAAGCAACGCAACGACATCGTCCTACCTACTGAACGGTCGCCTCCCTTCGTCTCCCTCATATAACGCCGGTCAATGGAGCCGTTATTTCCGCTCTAACTCCGTCGTTGATCAGCTTTAATCACGTCGACTATGCCCGCTCTCTCTTTTGGCATTTACGACTGATCTCGCCTCTGTTTCACGTCACGGCCTCCCCTCTCCACACTAGCTGCGATACCTGTGTGCCAGAGCCACCGTCTCGTTAAACCGGAGTCACCGGAGTTCCTTTCCCACGCTGTCGAGCCACCGAAACCGCTGCGTGCCGGAGAACCGATACACCACTGTCTCGACCTCCCTCTCACCTCCGAAAAACCATCGACCATCTTGAGACCTTCACACTGCTGGCACTACCCGACTGGTGACTGAAATTCTCGACAGATACCAACACCGCCGGCGAAGGTAGAACCTGGTTCCTCTTACATATATTGTGGTCTGAATATTGGGAACGTATTTGAAAATGAGCAGAACTGGTGTGATGCAGGAAAGGGATAGAGTTGCGTACGGGAAATTATTTTGGCACTCCAGTGAAGAAGACAAGATAACACTGCGTTCTACAACTATCACCAAGGTTCGAACCTTGAACTAGTGAATTGAATTAATTTGTGAAATTGTTGTTCACTAGTTTCGAACAAGAGACCACGTGATACTGAGGGAAATTATTTTGGTATTGGTGCTTACCACATGTCTTGAACCGCGACCCCCGACGTTCCCGACACCATTTAACTCGTTAACCGTGCTACCATCTCCGGTTAGACTGCACCCGAGCTTTTCGGTTAATTTAATATAATAGAATTTTTATTGAAGTATTCTATAATTAATAGTAAAATACCGGATAATATAGTCGCATACTTAGTGGAAGTTTTGGGAGACTAAATGATACGTATCTAAATGGAAATCGGAATTTTAAGTTAGTGGATCCGAAGAAATAAACTAGTGAGACCGGAGCGAGATTTGAGGATAGATGAACAATCGTAATTTGAGAAGTGATGTGTTCTGAATTAAGTTTTAATTAATAGGATTACGAGACTATGAATAAGGAGAGGAGAATGGGCGTGTAGGTCCCGAATAGAAATATTAAAGAAAGTCAGGTATTGAGTTAGAAGTCATATCTCGATTGTGACAATGTGAAGTGAACGAAATTAAGATTTAAATGGTTCTAAGAATGGGTAAATTATAGAACAGGATAATCGGATCTTAGCTGGCAAGATCACGAGACTTTGAGACCAATACCATTAAGGTGAGTTCGTAGGACTCACTTAGCTACCGTTTAATATTGAGTGTGCATTAGGGTAGTGTGTGTTATTCATGTGAAATGAAATGAACGGATTAGACCACTATACTTTATTTGTTAAGAGAGGCACAAGTGTATGATAACGTGATGTAACCGTCGGTCCGGGCCGATGGTGCCGAAGGATTGCCCCGCGACCAGTCCAGTAGTGTATATGGGAAAAGGTACATACACCAGTCCTACTGGTTAACGGGGACGGGGGCAAGAGTCGGGAGACTCTTGTGTTACAAGAAAAGATGGAAAATAGAATGGATAAATTCACGTAATGAAAGATAATGAACCGGGACCTTGATTGTGCATGTTGAATGATTTACCGTATATTCATGTATATGTGTTTGTGCTCTATTGACATTGTATTATTAGAATTGTAGCTAACGGTTTCACCGTGTTGTAGATAATGCAAGTTAGATCTTTACCGAGAGATTGTGGTGAAGTGGTCAGCCGGGTTTCCATACTAGGATCGGGTTCTTTGGGTATTTAAGTCAGTTATTTATTTATGTAGTTTACTTTTATCGTTAGACTTACTCGTCCTAGAGATTGGTTGTTGTCATGTTTAGTTGCGTCTTTCTATTTTCAGTACTGTTATTAAAGATTTAACGTTTTAATATTTGTGCCTTGTTACAAGGTCCATTGTGATTGTTGTCAAACTAAGGGTCGCGGCCCACTGTGAGGTCCTAGACAGTAACGCTCCGAATTCCCAAAATTCAGGGTGTTACATTCTTGATATTACGGTCCGGTCCTGCACCATAATGTTCCGGTCTGGACCGTTAATTTACGCTTTTGATATTCTTTTAAAAGGAAATGCATACGATCCGGCCTGATCCAAACTCGGACCTGACCGGATTTAGTCAATACAATTTTTCTTAAAAACATTTAAAAATCAGACCGTAGTGGACCGAACCATTAAGGTCCAGTCTGATCCGTGAGCTTACGGTCTAGACTAGACCCTTTTGACACTCTTGGGCCGGGATTTCAAGTCGATGAAGACGAATCAATGGGGCAACCACCAACAACGTAGGTGATTAAACCCAAATTCGTGAATATCGCCATCTTCTAGATTCATTTCTTCCGTGAGTATCATCTTCTTCAATTCGGGAAATTATTATATTAATCGGATAAAACGAATTTGAGTTTTCTCTCTCTTTTAATATACTAAACTAGTTATTACTCGTACCTTGTGCGAGATTGAGTTTATTACATTATAACATTTTACATTCATATATCTATTTTAAAAGATGAAGAGGCAAAAATGACATGGCTTTTATTAATATATTTTCGGCTGTCTATAACTATCTTTTTTTAAAGTATGTTCAGATTTTTAAAGGGAATTGTGATCAGAAATATAATAATAAGGATTTTTCTTTTAATATATATATATGAGTTAATTTTCTTGAATCCTTACAAAATATGATAAAATACAATCAATACTAAAATAATGTGTTCTCACATTATTAACAAAGATCGTGTGACATGGTAAATACTAAGAATATTAAGGGTTTTAAATAATAGGTTCATGAAATTATGTGATGTAATAATCATTGATAAAAATGAAGTTTTCATGGATCCTACGATGACAAACCAACTAAACTACAGATTATGATTGTATTTTTTTTTAATCTAGCAAGGAAATCTTAACATTTTTTTTAAAATTTTATTAGAAAATTTGGCAACGTTTGGAGATATATATGAAACCAGTCAATCAAATTAGGATTGTAATTTTTTTAGTCTTCAATTTTAAAATATATATTAAATTGTATTAAGGATTCAATTATCTGGCTTAATTTTTTTTTTAAGTTTTGATTAAAAAATCTTTATTTAAATACCTAACTAAAATTGTTGGAATGACATTAAAGAAATCAAACTCAAGATTTATTTTATGAGATATTATCGGGATTTAGTATTTTTAATATAACTACTAATTAAAATAATTAATTAAATTGGTTACATATTGATTTTATTTATTTTGATAAAATATCTAAATAATAACTTTTAAAAATATTTTGGAGAGCTGCGGGAATTCTGGTATTGACATGTGACAGTAAAAGTTTCTCATTTAATACTTATAAGATAAGATTACTCTTCTTTCCGGATATATAAAAATTTTAAAATTGTATTTTATCATAATTACTAATTGTTTATATTTTTTTTAATAATTGGCTTAGTGGATGAGGGATTGAGGGGTTTAGTTTGCCTCAATTATACAAAAAGACTTTATTTAGTCCAGTTCTCTTTTATTTTTGCTTAGGAACATTTAAAAGAAGTTGTTGTCGGGTTTAGTAATCATTAGAGCATTTTTCACTTGGATATTCTGATTTTTTTAACTATTAAATGATACTCATTTTAACAGGTTTCTCCCCCTTAGGAGAAACCTATACGGAAAATTATCTTATTAGTGGAGAAAAGTTTCTCTCACTTCACACAAATCAAGAAATTTTTTAATTTTGACAGATTTCTCTTATTAGTGGAGAAAAGTTTCTCTATAAAGATACTCATTTTGACAGGTTTCTCCCACTTCACACAAATCAAGAGAAATTTTTTAAAAAAATTTATCTTGTTTTTGCCCAAATGTCGAATTTGAGAGGTTGTTTATTGAAATTATACATTAAGGATACTCTGATAAATTTTGGGATATAGGAGAGAAAGGTTCTTCCAATAATTTTATGAATAAATAAAACGAAATATCAGACAAGAAAATTGTTGAGAAGTTATGGGATAAAGATGCTCTTAGTGTTCTCATCTATAAGGATGTTTTAGGTTGGACCACCTCTAGAAGGTAGTGATGTGATCCTCCTCGGAAAAGAAATCGTCGTCCATATGTCGGAAACAATCGCTTTGCCACCAACCGTCGAGGTCAAAACTCAGCCGGCACCTATCGAAATCAATCCTTAGGTGTTGGAGGTCATGCCCAAAACTGAGCCAAAACCTATCGAAATCAAACCGAGAATGTTTGCTCCGAGCATGCCCAAGTCAAGCCGACTTTCATTCTCTCCGGAAAAGTTGTCAGGTTTGCGCACTCTCAGTAAAATGCTTATAACCGAGGCAATACTTGGAATTAAAATACCCATGAGTACTACTTTGAAAGGGATTTTCAATATCTACAACTTTATAGTTTACACAAAGTCGAGATTCCAAGTGGAAGAAGGTGAAAATGACCCTACATTGCAGCAACTACGGTACTTGTATGGATTGTTTGGCAAGATCATGCATGAAGGCATGAAAGATGGTTATACAAAACATATGCACGTCCAACCAATACATATTTCATGCAGAATTCCTTGCTCATATTATTCATATATTATGTCACAAGTCAACATTACACCAAACATTGAAGGCAACTTCACACACCTACATTGAATGGAGTCCAATTTAGCTCAATGGTCTTCTTCTCCTCCAATATGGACGTCTAAGACATGATTGCCTCGGTTATAGGCATTTTACTGAGAGTGCGCAAACCTGACAACTTTTCCGGAGAGAATGAAAGTCGGCTTGACTTGGGCATGCTCGGAGAAACATTCTCGGTTTGATTTCGATAGGTTTTGGCTCAGTTTTGGACATGACCTCCAACACATAAGGATTGATTTCGATAGGTGCCGGCTGAGTTTTGACTTTGACGATTGGTGGCAAAGCGATTGGTTCTGGCATATGGACGACGATTTCTTTTCCGATGAGGATCACATCAGGTAGTCTAACCTAAGCGCTTCCGTTTTCAAAAAAAAAAGCTCTTAGGGAGAATGTAGGTTGTACAAAGATTTGTTGTTTTTAGAAATTTGGGTTATTTGGTGTACTTCGTTTTTCAAATTGTTTTCGATCGTATCACAAGATATATTTGAATTCGGTCATTTTGATATATTTTGATTTCGGATCAAATTGACACATATTTTCGAATATGTCCGAAGTATGGTGTCTAAAAATTGACACATTTTTAGTGTCGATAAGTGGTTTTTTGCTTTCTATACACAACTTATTAATATTTTCAATAAAATATTTACGTTAAACACTGTCTAAAATTTGATAAGCAAAACAATTTTTTTTTTCATTTCTAATTAAATTAGTTTTATCCGGTCGACTTCAAATATTTATTATTTATTATTTCTAATTTGCAGGAAACCTTCAACATGATCTTTTATTTTCTTTTACAAGGTCGTGATTTTTTTATTCTTCACAAGTCAAAATGAAGAAATAGTCTTCTAATGTAATATTATAGCTTATTTTCGGATGTCTGTAAGACTATAAGTTATGTGCACGCATGATATAGACTATAGTACATGTTTATGAACTTGAGGATTTTGATGTTGCTTGGTTACACTGAAGTATTGCTCAATTATACTGAATAATTTTATAATACTGATCGAAATAAAACTATAAAAGATCTTAAATTTTAAAAATATTACTGACGATTTCAGAAAAATATTAATGTAAGAGCCTTAGTTTTTCGGACCGAGTTTGGACTTTAGCCGAGATTGGCTTTGGCCGAGATTTGGCCTAGCCGCCCCAGCGGGCTTGTGTGCCGCCCCTGCGGTTTCCGGCGGCCGCAGCCGGCTTTGTTGACTCTTGACTTGTGCTTTACTCTTTTCCCTTCTTATTCTTTCCTTGGCTCGTGATCAAGGGTTTCTATCCCATTTCTTCAACTTCCTACGTCCTTCTTGCTTCTCCCTTCTCCTCTTTGATCTTTTGTTTAAGTTCCTCTTGGTTTGGAAGAGAATTTGTGTTGTGGCCTTGCTGAGGTTGATAATGTGCTCAGTTGCTGAGCTTGTGATGCCAGCTAAGATAGTGGTTGTGACCTTGTCTTGCCTGGACCAGCAGTAGTGGTTAGTTCCTTGCTTTTTCATCCTTTCTTCCCTTCTTTTTTTCTTGTTCCTCCTCCTTAGCTTAGGATTAGATGCATGTATAGATGTATGTTGATGTTAGTTTGTGTTTGTATGTGGTTGTATGTGGTTCTGGAATGGAAGAGACGTGAATTGATCACGTGAAGAGTGAAAAAAGAACCGCGGGATCATCCTCTGCACTGTCACCGCCCCCGCGGTCCAGCAAAGCGCCCCTACGGGTACCTTGTCACCGCACCCGCGTCCGGAAGCCGCCGCCCCCGCGGCCACTGTCCCAGCGCCTGCGGCCGCTATCACCGCGCCTGCGGCTGAGCCTTGCCGCGCCTGTGGATTGCTTGCTCCGCCCCTGCGTCCCTTTGTCACGCAGATGCGTCTTGTCCCGGATCTACCTAGAGTAGTGTAGATCCTTTCCTTTCCTAGTATGAGGGAACTAGTACCATGCTAGGTATCGGATGATGATGAGTATGATATAGATATGCCGGTTAGGGCTTTGAGGTTTACGAGTTGGATATGATCCTTATGGATCCCTTGGGTCTAGGTGTGACCCCTTTGTGTGATAGTAGATTGATATATATATGTATACCTTGTATAGGCCGTGTTGTCCTCCAGATTGGAGTGGACCGTGTTTGAGAGTTGATCATGGTTGATTCCATTACGAGGTTGAGGTAAGTCCATAGGACTTTCTTAGCTGCCATCCCTATATTGGATGTTGCATGAGTGGTGTATGTTTATGCTTGATAGCATGCGTTATGATGATTACCGACCTATGGTATAGTGATTGTCCATTGTAGGGCCTTGACAGCTGTCCCTTTCATCTCTTTGGGAGTCTGGGCGGTTCTCTGTGGTTGGGTCAGACTTGGTAAACGGTTGGCCACCTCCCATTTCCTTAGGGTACACGGGTGGGTGTGACTAGGGGGCCATTCTAGCTGCCATGAGAACCCAAAGACGAGGATTATATTCCTCGTGTCACATATGTTCATATTGATATCTATATATATACGATTTGAGTGTTGGACCATTTATATAAAGATAATGAATTGGGTAAATGTGTGATATCATGATGAAGTGTTTAGTATTTCTGATATGTGATTGTGCTTATGCTCATTCTATATATGTGTATGGTTAGCTAACGGTTTTATACCGTGTTGTAGATCTTTGCAGGTTAGGAGAACTGCAGAGTGATCCAGAGAGGGTGATCTGCTGAGGGCTCCGTACACTAGGTCGTTCTCGTGGGATTGAGATCTTTTGATCATGTATATATATGTTATGTTTTGATTGTACTCAGCAATATTCTGTATAAACCTTTTGATATTTATTCTAGTTTTTATGATTTGGTTTAATCTATCTGTGTCTTGTTGTAAGATCAGTGAAATTGTTGTCAGGCTAGGGTCAGGATCCATTGTGAGATCCTAGCCCAGTGACACCTCGAGTCCTACGGATTCGGGGTGTTACAATTAATATATATAAATCCAATTAATGTTACAACTAAGTATTTTAAAGCTATTAAATTTCTAAAATCATTATATTTAAGAATATTCCGAAACGAGTTCAGAAAAATCTATTATAACTTTTACGTGAGTCTTGATTTTATAATACTGTATAATTATACTGAATAGTTTTATAAAACTGTAGAATATGTTACACAGTACTTGTACGCGAGTCTTGGTTTTTGACTTTTTGTGGCAGGTTGTTTCTTGATGATTTAACTTTTAGCGTAAACTAAAAGGTTGTATTACTTATAAATATCTTTTCAAGTGAGTATTTTGTTTAGCGATGGACTGGAAACCTAAACCGTCGGTTTAGGTTTTTAAACTGCCGGTTTAGGTTTGGTCCAAGGTCAAACCTAAACCCAAACCGGGAAGTGAAAAACCGGCGGTTTAGGTTGGCGGTTTGCAAGTTTAGTCACGGTTTTATGAATAAAAAATAAATAAAAAATAAAAAACAGTTGTAGAATATTTTTTTTAAGAAATTATATATTATATAAAAATAAAAATTAGTATAAAAAAAAAACTTAGTATATAAAAACTCGTAATTAAAATTTATGCTAAATAAATAAAACAAAAAAAAATTCAATTTAACAAAAAAGAAGAAGGCCTTGAACCGGTTTTCCGGTTGCCTACGTATCCTCTCGGAGTTAAGAGGAATCATAGCCCACATGGTTCTCTTACCTTGACTTACCTTTTTCGGACTTTCGAGTTTTTTTTAACTCCGCTTACCTTTCGATATCGGACTCGGAAGTAGTGCCGCCGTCTTCGGAGTTGGAATCCGATTTGGAGTCGTACACCGGTGCATTCCGTTGTTTCCGCTTCGCCGCCCTTATCCAATCTTGAATACAAACTTACATCTCCAACTTCTCGGGCTTCAATTGAGTTCTCTTGTGAACGAGAATGTTCCCCGCCCCCTTGGCTAAATGCTTGCTCCACCACAACCATTGATGCGGGCACGGCCATGACTTGTTGTACGATTTTAACTAAGGTTGGATATTTGGGAACTAATCTCTTCCACCAATCCAAAATATCAAAATCACCATCAAAACTAAAACAAGTGTTAAGATAATCTTGATATTCCGCATTTGAAGATTAATGTCTACGCGTTTTTGTTATTTTAGCTAAAATTTGTTTTGCAATTGAAAGAGAAGAAGATGAACTAGTAGAAGAGGGAGATGAACTAGGTGCGGTAGAAGAAGAACTAACACTTGATTCAAATGTACTAAGCAATTTTCCAACTTCGGTATTAACTTGTTGCATAATGTTAGAAACATTAATGTTTTCTTGTGATAAGTCTAAAGCCAAACAATCATAATAAGCGGTCAATAAATCGGAAACACCATCAAGTTTAAGTCTAGGATCAAAAACGGCGGTTACAAGATAAATCATAGGAATGTTATGATAATATTTAAGCCATTTTTCTTTCATTACAAACATGCACTCAAAAAGGGTAGGTATTTGAAAACGTATCCTCTCGGAGTTAAGAGGAATCATAGCCCACATGGTTCTCTTACCTTGACTTACCTTTTTCGGACTTTCGAGTTTTTTTTAACTCCGCTTACCTTTCGATATCGGACTCGGAAGTAGTGCCGCCGTCTTCGGAGTTGGAATCCGATTTGGAGTCGTACACCGGTGCATTCCGTTGTTTCCGCTTCGCCGCCCTTATCCAATCTTGAATACAAACTTACATCTCCAACTTCTCGGGCTTCAATTGAGTTCTCTTGTGAACGAGAATGTTCCCCGCCCCCTTGGCTAAATGCTTGCTCCACCACAACCATTGATGCGGGCACGGCCATGACTTGTTGTACGATTTTAACTAAGGTTGGATATTTGGGAACTAATCTCTTCCACCAATCCAAAATATCAAAATCACCATCAAAACTAAAACAAGTGTTAAGATAATCTTGATATTCCGCATTTGAAGATTAATGTCTACGCGTTTTTGTTATTTTAGCTAAAATTTGTTTTGCAATTGAAAGAGAAGAAGATGAACTAGTAGAAGAGGGAGATGAACTAGGTGCGGTAGAAGAAGAACTAACACTTGATTCAAATGTACTAAGCAATTTTCCAACTTCGGTATTAACTTGTTGCATAATGTTAGAAACATTAATGTTTTCTTGTGATAAGTCTAAAGCCAAACAATCATAATAAGCGGTCAATAAATCGGAAACACCATCAAGTTTAAGTCTAGGATCAAAAACGGCGGTTACAAGATAAATCATAGGAATGTTATGATAATATTTAAGCCATTTTTATTTCATTACAAACATGCACTCAAAAAGGGTAGGTATTTGAAAACATTTTAGAAAAGCTTCGGAAACGTTAACGGCAATTTCTAAAAATCTACAAGAAGTTGGAGTGTAAACGCAACTCATGGCATTAGTTGCATCACTAAAAGTTTTTAAAACATTACAAATATCGGTACAAGTTTGCCAAACATTTTCAACATCAAGAATTGACCAAGGTACGTGAATTGAAGCAAATTCTTGTAACATACGTTTATAACGTACGGCTTCACTAAGTAATTTATAAGTCGAGTTCCAACATCTTTAGAAAAAGAAATTGGATGAACGTTTTTATTTAAAAATAAACTTTTCCATTTTTTTCTTAAATCGGAGTCGTGCCAAATATGGTCAAGAACGTAGTTGATTGGGGTTAGCATATTTCCTAAAACCGTAAGTCCATCTTGAACACATAAGTTTAAAATATGACATGTACATCTTTGATGAGTATAAGGAGTTCGCAAATATTGTCCTGCCTCCTCAACCAAATGGTTTACGACGGCGGTATTTGCGGATGCATTATCAAAATAAGCTAGCAAATAACCTATGGGGTTTCTAGACGCACCGGTGAGAATCTTTAATAAATATCAAAACTACGCACTTCGCGTGCATAGTTAAGATTTGCATCTAGGGTTTTCAACTACGCGTATGAGGAGTGTAGTTGGAGCCGATGTCAAGCCGTTACAAGCAGATGAACTACGATCCCCATTAGTGTACCTGAACGGGAAAAAAACTCCAATTACTCTTCCCAAAAGCGTAGTTGATGTCTTGGATTTGAACTATATCTAATCTCCCCGGAGGAGTATTTCGTTGGTAAAAGAGAACTTCGCATATGAGCCCCAAAAAGGTACTTCTTCGTCTTCTTCGTTTGATATGATTCTTCTTTGTTCTTCATTCGGATTTGAACTATATCGCCGTCTTCTTCATTCGTTGTAATTCTTCTTCTTCTTCTCTTCTCTGTAAATCCAGTAGACTTTGTCTTCGTCGTCTTCTTCGTTCGAAAATCAAAAGGTGAGCAACCTCTTCCTCGCTTTTTTGTAATTCATCTCTCTTATATTATTATTGTGTTTCTTCCCTTCTTTGTAAATCGACGGTAAGAAACATTTGAAGATGAGTAACATTAGTTTTCTTTTTTGTTCTTCGGCGCCCTTAGTCTTCGTTAGCCTCATTCTTCTTCTCTGTATATCGTCGGAAAGGTTAGCCTCAAACCCTTTCCTCTAATTTGTAAACTTGAAATTGAATCTAATCCTAAAAGCCCTAATTTCTAAACCCTCGTCTTCTTTTTTGATTTCTATGTTCAAAAATCAGAAACCCATCCAGAAATTGAAGGAGAAGGAATAAAATCAATCTAGATCCGGAAATCATTGTTAGAAAATCGAGCAATGATGGGTGCAAAATGAAAGATGAGTCCCTAGAAACTAAAATTATAACCCTAATTGAATCTAAAATTCGGAATTTTTTATTAAATTGAAATTGAAATGAAAAACGAGAATTTTACTTGAATTGATATTGAAATTCAATTAGTCATGATAGTTTGATGTTGTAGTTAGTCATGATAGTTTTGTGTTGATTTTGCTATTGTTACTCAATGTATTCATGAATAACGCGTCATTTTTGTTTGCTTAAATTAGATTGATAGAAACATCCATCTTGTTTTACTTAGATTGATAGGAACATCTCTAGTAGACCCGTGACTACAGCGGGGCGTGATAGAGCAGTTCGTCTCCACTTAGTGACCTCTATGCCAACTTTAGGGGCTAATGTTGATGAGTATCGAGTGCATATCAGTGAAATGATTGATGTGCCTCAAGAGCATGATGATGTCCTTGGAGATCTAGCTGTACGGGATGCGAATGATTTAAAGGACGGTTAAGAAGTTGAGGTCTTGGGGAGAAGGTGGTCCTAGATGAGGAGGTTGAGGTTTGGGATGAAAAGGTGGTCCTAGATGAAGAGGTTGAGGTCCGGGATGAGGAGATGGTCCCACGGGTGGAGGTGGTCCGGGAGGAGAAGGAGGTGGTCCTAGATGAGGTGTGATTGTTGACACAATAAAGCATTATAACACACACATGTCATCAACATATGAGAGGGTACTAAGAGTAAAATTATGCGTGTTCATCAACATCTTCTGATAGTTTCTTAGTGGTCTGAGGTTGTTAGACTTTATCCGGATGAGCCAAGGACATGGTCGTGGTATACTTGCCGTTGTGAACTCGACATCTTGCACGAGGTCGACTACAAGAGTATCGACGGTAGTTTGATTTTTTTTTTTTGCAGAGCGTTGGTATCTGGAGACCAACAACTTTCACTTTCCTTGGGTGAGATAACGATCATGCTTCACCATGTCGTGAAGATATTAGGATTGTAGATAGACGGGGACATGGTCACTAGTACCCCAAGTCATGACACTTTGACAGCTATGTTTGAGGGTAAGTTTGATATGACAAGGGATGATGTTAGGAAACAAATCAAGGAAGGAGGGATTAGACTTAACTTGTTAGATGAGAGGATTACACGTATGAGACGTGTTGGCCTCTTTCTAGAGCACATCTCTAGTGGATATCTACTTATATTGATATCTTCGACCTTATTTTTGGACAAGTCTATAAACTAGGTGAAGCAACATTTGTTAAATGTTGTGTGGGATCATGAGAGGACTGGGCGTTATCTTATGGTTCGGCTGTGTGAGTTGATCTTTATTGGAAATTAGGTGATAACATGAATTATCGACCTAGTTTAGTAGAGCATATAGTTAGTTTTTCCTTTCCCGCATGCATGTTTTAGCCTTAAGTTGTGTTCTTTATACTTGTTTAATGCAACTTTGCGAGTATAGATGTCTACACACACTTTTGGTGCCTTTGTAGGTATTTTGGCGTGTTTCGGAGCTAAAACGATGCATTTGAGGATCAGGCCTCGGGATGGACGCTTAGGAGCGATCACGCAAGCACAGGAAAGGAGGAAAAGACGAGCCAAGACGAAACGCACGAGATTGGAGCAATCTCGGTCGAGATCCGAGAAATCTCGGCCGAGATCCGAGCCAGCTCGACCGAGATCCCATATCAGAAGTTTCTGTCGAAGAATCTCGGTCCCCATCTCGGTCCCGATCTCGGCCGAGATTTGTTCCATCTCGGCCGAGATTTTTCACATGTGACCGAGATTTCGTCAACGCTGGATCACGAAGCAAATCTCGGCCCCGACTTTCAAAAATCTCGGTCACTGACCGAGATTTCCGACCGAGATTCCTGTTCGCCGATTTATTTCGTTAATTTTCGGATTTATTTTAGGGCAGCCCGTTGCGGGATATAAAAGGAAAGCCCTAAATGATTTTCGGGGGTTCCCGTTTCATTCAAATTTCGAGCTCCTTTGGAGAGAGCTTTTTCCCCTTTTCTTCTCCCTTGGCCCTAGGCCATTGTTAGCCATTGTTGAACTTGTTGGAGCTTTGAGGAACTTCGCGAATATTGGGGAATTTGACGTTTTGCTAATCCTCTATAATAAAGCTGAGTTTCTTCTTTAATCTCTATTTTAGATTCTTGTTTATGCATTCTCTCTTGAATCTCTTGAATTGATTGAATTGATTGGATTCATAATTGCTTCTTCCATTGAATTACTTGGATTGATGACTGTTTCTTCCATTGAATTGAATGGATTGATGATTGCGTTTGAAATGTCGATTAGTGGCTAAAACTCGTGTGGATCCAAGGTGAATTGAGATTTGTTATTACCCGGACTATGATGGATTTGTTCTTATTACTTGGTTCAAGTAGTTGTGAAATCCTATGGTTGGCCTGTTCTTAAACCTAGTTAGAATTCATCTAGCTAGTAACCTAAACCGGAATTGAGACCTACCCGGTAATGTTCCGTTTGGATACTTGAGTGTTCGACCATAGGTAATAGAGGTGGAAACCTCTATTGGGTTGAGTGTGCCTAGATTCTGTCCTAAGTAGGGTAATACATGAGACTTACCCGGTAATGGTTTACCTTTCCCTTAGTTCGGAATTTGGTTTGTTTAGAATTTCCTACCTCTCTACCTTGAGACTTACCCGGTAATAGGTAGTTGGTCTGGAACTAGATAGTCTTGAGACTTGCCCGGTAATAGACTATCAGTTTAGAAACGTTCTTCTCTTAAGTTTGTAACCATAGATCTTTTGAGAAATTTCCTGAGTCCGTGCGTAATAACGATGACCTTGAATCCTTGGAATCCGCATTTTCTTTATTGATATACTTTCGTTTGTTTGTTTTACTTGGTTTTCGATCAAATCTGTTATTTGATTGCGAACTTTACAGAAAACCCTTCAAAACTCCTTTGATCCTTCTTCCCTTCTTTTCCAACCTCGTTCTTTTATTTTGATTTACGCTATCTGTGATCACATCTGCATTCCAAACATTTAGTCCCTGAGTTCGACCTTGGAATACTTACCCTAATTGTAATTGACCCATACACTGTGGGTTCGCTACAGATTCGGTGTTAATTTCTTGTTTATAAATTTAAAACATACCGTATTTTTACTAACGTGTGAGCTTTTATCATTTTTGATAAAAGTTTACAGGGGCGTGAAAAAAGCGAACAAAGTTTTTGGCGCCGTTGCCGGGGACTAATTCATTTGTTATGTTTTGTGATTTCTTATAGTGTAAGTCTTTCTGGTTACTTTTGATCTCGTTTTCTTTCTGTCTTTGTATTCTTCAGGTACAAGATGGCTTGGAATAACGGGTCTGGCTCTTGGAGGTATTGTGAGGGTTACGTTTATAATCCTTTTGGAGAAACACTCGAACCCCCACAACCTCAAATACAACCCCTGCAGCAACCTCCCGAAGATCAGATCAAGTTGATGTATGAAAATTTATTGAGGATGTATGACAGTTTAGAGAGGAGATTGTCTCGCAAAGATGAACCTCAAACGCTAAACGATTTGCGGAGATCAAGGGAGAAATATGAAAGCATTTTAACTCCCAAGGAAGAGGTTCATCCAAAGGAAGAGCGCATCGAGGATGAAGAGCTGACGAAAGAGGAAGACGGATCGGATAGCCCTATCCCGATCCCGGCCGAAGTAATTCCTATCTCAACCGAGACCCTTGATTTCTCGACCGAGATCATACCCATCTCGGCCGAGTTTCCTGTGCAGAAAGAAAATATCGGTCTCATCCCCACAAATCTCGGCCAAGATTTCTTACATGGTTGCCCGAGATTTGCTGAAAATCGTCCCTGTGACTTCCATCTTGCTCGAGTTGCGCCTAAAAGCTGGAGGGCAGTGCCAAAGGAACCTCCCAAGGTTAGATTGAAGCTTCTCCCTGACCAAGAGAGCTTATTGTTCGAGTATGGGGTAGCTCACAAGGTTATTATCCCATACCATCTTTTATTGTTGGGAAGAGTGGAAATCTTCCAACGGGACATGAAGAGAGTTTTCAAGAAGAAATTTTATGAGTCCTGTGAGAAGTGGTTGCAAGGACTGGATGAGCAGTCCAAGGCTTTTGATGTGAACTAACACAACCACGGAATTGGGTCAGGCTAGAGACCTTAAATCAAGCGCTTCTCGGGAGGCAACCCGAGGTATGAGTTTTTCCCTTTCTTGTTTTTGTTTTTATTTTTGCTTTTTGCTTTTGCGTTTTTGCGTGTTCTTGTTGTGTCTTTGCAAGGCCTAGGTGTCATGGTAAAAAAAGATACGGGAAGCAGCACTCTGAACGAGGTTAAGGCGAGGAAATTGCTATGAAAGACGAGAAACCAAGTAAGTCGAGGAAGAAACACGTCGGATGCCTTCTTCATTCTTACATTGTGAGTATTGTTTTTACTTCATATTTATTATTCACATTAGGGACAATGTGAGATTTAAGTATGGGGTAGGATGCTTGCAATACCTTTTAGCACGTTTCTTTTATTTGTATTGCATTTTATTTGAAAATCCAAAAAAAATCAGAAAATTTTAAATTTTTTTTGTGCTTCTAGGATTGATGTGTCCTTAATGAGGAAATTGTGTATGTTTATTTGGCTATCGATGTTTATTTTGAGCTTTAATTGAATTAATGGTAATTATGGGATTTGAATGCCTTGTTTGTAATCTATATGATTTATTTGGATTACCTTGTTTAATCGGATTGATCTTGAAAATTTGAAGCTATATGATGAGTTCTTTTACATTGCACAGAAATGACTTAGGCAATTCTTCTTCTTCTTCTTCTCTTCTTTACCATTTTCAGCACCTCAACATTGAATTTATTTGCCCCTTATGACCCATCCGGGAATTAGGAAAGTGAAGTTTGAAGGTGTATGCTTAATTGTGAAAAGTGAATTATGTGCAATATGTGAAGAAGTTGTTTGATTTGTGATATGTGAATTGAAAGCAAAAGCTTTCTATGGGTTTTGTTGGCTATGAAGATGAGTAACTCGGCACCATTCACATAATCGGGTGTTTGTGTCTTGCCAAAGTCGGATTAGTTTTAAAAACATTACCGAGAGTTGATTTGGTATGTGCACTTTGGTGTAAGGTACGTGAAGGAAACTGAACACCAAGGTTTCGGCTATTGTGCACCTATGCCCTTCACTCAAAAGAAAAAGAAAAGAAAAAAAAAATGCAAGAAAAGATAGGATGTATGCCGAGAAAGAAGAAAGAAAAGAAAAATGTTGTGTTGTCCTCTTTCCCGGATTTCCACCACATTACCTATACACATCCTACCTTTATCACGTTTCTTGGCCTTTATTTGTTAAGTCCTATTGATCTTTGCATACATGTAATTGACTTCATGGCCTAAACTTGGATTTTTCATGAATTTTAAACATTGGTAGTTTAAATGATGATTTTGGATTCCTTGCAATGTGATTATCCTATATCTTGCCTATCTTACTTGACCTTAATCGAAATATGTCTCTAGCCTTGTGATTACACTCTGAAAGTGATCATGAATAGAAGCACTACCAAAAAGAGTTTTTGTTTTTGTTTAGCATAGATGATTCATGCTATCTTGCCTTGAATTTATTATTTGCTTGGGGACAAACAAAGATAAGTATGGGGTAATTTGATAACATGAATTATCGACCTAGTTTAGTAGAGCATATAGTTAGTTTTTCCTTAGCCTCATGCATGTTTCAGCCTTAAGTTGTGTTCTTTATACTTGTTTAATGCAACTTTGAGAGTATAGATGTCTACACACACTTTTGGTGTCTTTGTAGGTATTTTGGCGTGTTTCGGAGCTAAAACGATGCATTTGAGGATCAGGCCTCGGGATGGACACTTAGGAGCGATCACGCAGGCACGGGAAAGGAGGAAAAGACGAGCCAAGACGAAACGCACGAGATTGGAGCAATCTCGGTCGAGATCCACATGATCTCGGCCGAGATCCGAGAAATCTCGGCCGAGATCCGAGCCAGCTCGACTGAGATCCCATATCAGAAGTTTCTGTCGAAGAATCTCGGTCCCCATCTCGGTCCTGATCTCGGCCGAGATTTGTTCCATCTCGGCCGAGATTTTTCACATGTGACCGAGATTTCGTCAACGCTGGATCACGAAGCAAATCTCGGCCCCAACTTTCAAAAATCTCGGTCACCAACCGAGATTTCCGACCGAGATTCCTGTTCGCCGATTTATTTCGTTAATTTTCGGATTTATTTTAGGGCAGCCCGTTGCGGGATATAAAAGGAAAGCCCTAAATGATTTCCGGGGGTTCCCGTTTCATTCAAATTTCGAGCTCCTTTGGAGAGAGCTTTTTCCCCTTTTCTTCTCCCTTGGCCCTAGGCCATTGTTAGCCATTGTTGAACTTGTTGGAGCTTTGAGGAACTTCGCGAGTATTGGGGAATTTGACGTTTTGCTAATCCTCTATAATAAAGTTGAGTTTCTTCTTTAATCTCTATTTTAGATTCTTGTTTATGCATTCTCTCTTGAATCTCTTGAATCTCTTGAATTGATTGGATGCATAATTGCTTCTTCCATTGAATTACTTGGATTGATGATTGTTTCTTCCATTGAATTGAGTGGATTGATGATTGCGTTTGAAATGTCGATTATTGGCTAAAACCCGTGTGGATCCAAGGTGAATTGAGATTCGTTATTACCCGGACTATGATGGATTTGTGCTTATTGCTTGGTTCAAGTAGCTTTGAAATCCTATGGTTGGCTTGTTCTTAAACCTAGTTAGAATTCATCTATCTAGTAACCTAAACCGGAATTGATATTGAAATTCAATTAGTCATGATAGTTTGATGTTGTTGTTAGTCATGATAGTTTTGTGTTGATTTTGCTATTGTTACTCAATGTATTCATGAATAACGCGTCATTTTTGTTTGCTTAAATTAGATTGATAGAAACATCCATCTTGTTTTACTTAGATTGATAGGAACATCTCTAGTAGACCCGTGACTACAGCGGGGCGTGATAGAGCAGTTCGTCTCCGCTTAGTGACCTCTATGCCAACTTTAGGGGCTAATGTTGATGAGTATCGAGTGCATATCAGTGAAATGATTGATGTGCCTCAAGAGCATGATGATGTCCTTGGAGATCTAGCTGTACGGGATGCGAATGATTTAGAGGACGGTTAAGAAGTTGAGGTCTTGGGGAGAAGGTGGTCCTATATGAGGAGGTTGAGGTTTAGGATGAAAAGGTGGTCCTAGATGAAGAGGTTGAGGTCCGGGATGAGGAGATGGTCCCACGGGTGGAGGTGGTCCGGGAGGAGGAGGAGGTGGTCCTAGATGAGGTGTGATTGTTGACACAATAAAGCATTATAACACACACATGTCATCAACATATGAGAGGGTACTAAGAGTAAAATTATGCGTGTTCATCAACATCTTCTGATAGTTTCTTAGTGGTCTGAGGTTGTTAGACTTTATCCGGATGAGCCAAGGACATGGTCGTGGTATACTTGCCGTTGTGAACTCGTCATCTTGCACGAGGTCGACTACAAGAGTATCGACGGTAGTTTGATTTTTTTTTTGCAGAGCGTTGGTATCTGGAGACCAACAACTTTCACTTTCCTTGGGTGAGATAACGATCATGCTTCACCATGTCGTGAAGATATTAGGATTGTAGATAGACGGGGACATGGTCACTAGTACCCCAAGTCATGACACTTTGACAGCTATGTTTGAGGGTAAGTTTGATATGACAGGGGATGATGTTAGGAAACAAATCAAGGAAGGAGGGATTAGACTTAACTTGTTAGATGAGAGGATTACACGTATGAGACGGGTTGGCCTCTTTCTAGAGCACATCTCTAGTGGATATCTACTTATATTGATATCTTCGACCTTATTTTTGGACAAGTCTATAAACTAGGTGAAGCAACATTTGTTAAATGTTGTGTGGGATCATGAGAGGACTGGGCGTTATCTTATGGTTCGGCTGTGTGAGTTGATCTTTATTGGAAATTAGTTGATAACATGAATTATCGACCTAGTTTAGTAGAGCATATAGTTAGTTTTTCCTTTTAGCCTCATGCATGTTTTAGCCTTAAGTTGTGTTCTTTATACTTGTTTAATGCAACTTTGCGAGTATAGATGTCTACACACACTTTTGGTGTCTTTGTAGGTATTTTGGCGTGTTTCGGAGCTAAAACGATGCATTTGAGGATCAGGCCTCGGGATGGACACTTAGGAGCGATCACGCAGGCACGGGAAAGGAGGAAAAGACGAGCCAAGACGAAACGCACGAGATTGGGCAATCTCGGTCGAGATCCACATGATCTCGGCGAGATCCGAGAAATCTCGGCCGAGATCCGAGCCAGCTCGACTGAGATCCCATATCAGAAGTTTCTGTCGAAGAATCTCGGTCCCCATCTCGGTCCTGATCTCGCCGGATTTGTTCAATCTCGGCCGAGATTTTTCACATGTGACTGACCGAGATTTCGTCAACGCTGGATCACGAAGCAAATCTCGCCCAACTTTCAAAATCTCGGTCACGACCGAGATTTCCTGTTCGCCGATTTATTTCATTAATTTTCGATTTATTTTAGGGCAGCCCGTTGCGGATATAAAAGAAAGCCCTAAATGATTTCCGGGGTTCCCGTTTCATTCAAATTTCGAGCTCCTTTGGAGAGAGCTTTTTCCCCTTTTCTTCTCCCTTGGCCCTAGGCCATTGTTAGCCATTGTTGAACTTGTTGGAGCTTTGAGGAACTTCGCGAGTATTGGGGAATTTGACGTTTTGCTAATCCTCTATAATAAAGTTGAGTTTCTTCTTTAATCTCTATTTTAGATTCTTGTTTATGCATTCTCTCTTGAATCTCTTGAATCTCTTGAATTGATTGGATGCATAATTGCTTCTTCCATTGAATTACTTGGATTGATGATTGTTTCTTCCATTGAATTGAGTGGATTGATGATTGCGTTTGAAATGTCGATTATTGGCTAAAACCCGTGTGGATCCAAGTGAATTGAGATTCGTTATTACCCGGACTATGATGGATTTGTGCTTATTGCTTGGTTCAAGTAGCTTTGAAATCCTATGGTTGGCTTGTTCTTAAACCTAGTTAGAATTCATCTATCTAGTACCTAAACCGGAATTGATATTGAAATTCAATTAGTCATGATAGTTTGATGTTGTTGTTAGTCATGATAGTTTTTGTGTTGATTTTGCTATTGTTACTCAATGTATTCATGAATAACGCGTCATTTTTGTTTGCTTAAATTAGATTGATAGAAACATCCATCTTGTTTTACTTAGATTGATAGGAACATCTCTAGTAGACCCGTGACTACAGCGGGGCGTGATAGAGCAGTTCGTCTCCGCTTAGTGACCTCTATGCCAACTTTAGGGCTAATGTTGATGAGTATCGAGTGCATATCAGTGAAATGATTGATGTGCCTCAAGAGCATGATGATGTCCTTGGAGATCTAGCTGTACGGGATGCGAATGATTTAGAGGACGGTTAAGAAGTTGAGGTCTTGGGGAGAAGGTGGTCCTATATGAGGAGGTTGAGGTTTAGGATGAAAAGGTGGTCCTAGATGAAGAGGTTGAGGTCCGGGATGAGGAGATGGTCCACGGGTGGAGGTGGTCCGGAGGAGGAGAGGTGGTCCTAGATGAGGTGTGATTGTTGACACAATAAAGCATTATAACACACACATGTCATCAACATATGATGAGAGGGTACTAAGAGTAAAATTATGCGTGTTCATCAACATCTTCTGATAGTTTCTTAGTGGTCTGAGGTTGTTAGACTTTATCCGGATGAGCCAAGGACATGGTCGTGGTATACTTGCCGTTGTGAAACTCGTCATCTTGCACGAGGTCGACTACAAGAGTATCGACGGTAGTTTGATTTTTTTTTTTGCAGAGCGTTGTATCTGGAGACCAACAACTTTCAGTTTTCCTTGGGTGAGATAACGATCATGCTTCACCATGTCGTGAAGATATTAGGATTGTAGATAGACGGGGAGATGGTCACTAGTACCCCAAGTCATGACACTTTGACAGCTATGTTTGAGGGTAAGTTTGATATGACAGGGGATGATGTTAGGAAACAAATCAAGGAAGGAGGGATTAGACTTAACTTGTTAGATGAGAGGATTACACGTATGAGACGTGTTGGCCTCTTTCTAGAGCACATCTCTAGTGGATATCTACTTATATTGATATCTTCGACCTTATTTTTGGACAAGTCTATAACTAGGTGAAGCAACATTTGTTAAATGTTGTGTGGGATCATGAGAGGACTGGGCGTTATCTTATGGTTCGGCTTGTGTGAGTTGATCTTTATTGGAAATTAGGTGATAACATGAATTATCGACCTAGTTTAGTAGAGCATATAGTTAGTTTTTCCTTTCCCGCATGCATGTTTTAGCCTTAAGTTGTGTTCTTTATACTTGTTTAATGCAACTTTGCGAGTATAGATGTCTACACACACTTTTGGTGCCTTTGTAGGTATTTGGCGTGTTTCGGAGCTAAAACGATGCATTTGAGGATCAGGCCTCGGGATGGACGCTTAGGAGCGATCACGCAAGCACAGGAAAGGAGGAAAAGACGAGCCAAGACGAAACGCACGAGATTGGAGCAATCTCGGTCGAGATCCACATGATCTCGGCCGAGATCGAGAAATCTCGGCCGAGATCCGAGCCAGCTCGACCGAGATCCCATATCAGAAGTTTCTGTCGAAGAATCTCGGTCCCCATCTCGTCCCGATCTCGGCCGAGATTTGTTCATCTCGGCCGAGATTTTTCACATGTGACCGAGATTTCTGACCGAGATTTCGTCAACGCTGGATCACGAAGCAAATCTCGGCCCCGACTTTCAAAAATCTCGGTCACCGACCGAGATTCCTGTTCGCCGATTTATTTCGTTAATTTTCGGATTTATTTTAGGTCAGCCCGTTGCGGGATATAAAAGGAAAGCCCTAAATGATTTCCGGGGGTTCCCGTTTCATTCAAATTTCGAGCTCCTTTGGAGAGAGCTTTTTCCCCTTTTCTTCTCCCTTGGCCCTAGGCCATTGTTAGCCATTGTTGAACTTGTTGGAGCTTTGAGGAACTTCGCGAATATTGGGGAATTTGACGTTTTGCTAATCCTCTATAATAAAGTTGAGTTTCTTCTTTAATCTCTATTTTAGATTCTTGTTTATGCATTCTCTCTTGAATCTCTTGAATCTCTTGAATTGATTGGATGCATAATTGCTTCTTCCATTGAATTACTTGGATTGATGATTGTTTCTTCCATTGAATTGAGTGGATTGATGATTGCGTTTGAAATGTCGATTATTGGCTAAAACCCGTGTGGATCCAAGGTGAATTGAGATTCGTTATTACCCGGACTATGATGGATTTGTGCTTATTGCTTGGTTCAAGTAGCTTTGAAATCCTATGGTTGGCTTGTTCTTAAACCTAGTTAGAATTCATCTATCTAGTAACCTAAACCGGAATTGATATTGAAATTCAATTAGTCATGATAGTTTGATGTTGTTGTTAGTCATGATAGTTTTGTGTTGATTTTGCTATTGTTACTCAATGTATTCATGAATAACGCGTCATTTTTGTTTTGCTTAAATTAGATTGATAGAAACATCCATCTTGTTTTACTTAGATTGATAGGAACATCTCTAGTAGACCCGTGACTACAGCGGCGGGCGTGATAGAGCAGTTCGTCTCCGCTTAGTGACCTCTATGCCAACTTTAGGGGCTAATGTTGATGAGTATCGAGCATATCAGTGAAATGATTGATGTGCCTCAAGAGCATGATGATGTCCTTGGAGATCTAGCTGTACGGGATGCGAATGATTTAGAGGACGGTTAAGAAGTTGAGGTCTTGGGGAGAAGGTGGTCCTATATGAGGAGGTTGAGGTTTAGGATGAAAAGGTGGTCCTAGATGAAGAGGTTGAGGTCCGGGATGAGGAGATGGTCCCACGGGTGGAGGTGGTCCGGGAGGAGGAGGAGGTGGTCCTAGATGAGTGTGATTGTTGACACAATAAAGCATTATAACACACACATGTCATCAACATATGAGAGGGTACTAAGAGTAAAATTATGCGTGTTCATCAACATCTTCTGATAGTTTCTTAGTGGTCTGAGGTTGTTAGACTTTATCCGGATGAGCCAAGGACATGGTCGTGGTATACTTGCCGTTGTGAACTCGTCATCTTGCACGAGGTCGACTACAAGAGTATCGACGGTAGTTTGATTTTTTTTTTGCAGAGCGTTGGTATCTGGAGACCAACAACTTTCACTTTCCTTGGGTGAGATAACGATCATGCTTCACCATGTCGTGAAGATATTAGGATTGTAGATAGACGGGGACATGGTCACTAGTACCCCAAGTCATGACACTTTGACAGCTATGTTTGAGGGTAAGTTTGATATGACAGGGGATGATGTTAGGAAACAAATCAAGGAAGGAGGGATTAGACTTAACTGTTAGATGAGAGGATTACACGTATGAGACGGGTTGGCCTCTTTCTAGAGCACATCTCTAGTGGATATCTACTTATATTGATATCTTCGACCTTATTTTTGGACAAGTCTATAAACTAGGTGAAGCAACATTTGTTAAATGTTGTGTGGGATCATGAGAGGACTGGGCGTTATCTTATGGTTCGGCTGTGTGAGTTGATCTTTATTGGAAATTAGGTGATAACATGAATTATCGACCTAGTTTAGTAGAGCATATAGTTATTCCCGCATGCATGTTTTAGCCTTAAGTTGTGTTCTTTATACTTGTTTAATGCAACTTTGCGAGTATAGATGTCTACACACACTTTTGGTGCCTTTGTAGGTTTTGGCGTGTTTCGGAGCTAAAACGATGCATTTGAGGATCAGGCCTCGGGATGGACGCTTAGGAGCGATCACGCAAGCACAGGAAAGGAGGAAAAGACGAGCCAAGACGAAACGCACGAGATTGGAGCAATCTCGGTCGAGATCCACATGATCTCGGCCGAGATCCGAGAAATCTCGGCCGAGATCCGAGCCAGCTCGACCGAGATCCCATATCAGAAGTTTCTGTCGAAGAATCTCGGTCCCCATCTCGGTCCCGATCTCGGCCGAGATTTGTTCAATCTCGGCCGAGATTTTTCACATGTGACCGAGATTTCTGACCGAGATTTCGTCAACGCTGGATCACGAAGCAAATCTCGGCCCCGACTTTCAAAAATCTCGGTCACCGACCGAGATTCCTGTTCGCCGATTTATTTCATTAATTTTCGGATTTATTTTAGGTCAGCCCGTTGCAGGATATAAAAGGAAAGCCCTAAATGATTTCCGGGGTTCCCGTTTCATTCAAATTTCGAGCTCCTTTGGAGAGAGCTTTTTCCCCTTTTCTTCTCCCTTGGCCCTAGGCCATTGTTAGCCATTGTTGAACTTGTTGGAGCTTTGAGGAACTTCGCGAATATTGGGGAATTTGACGTTTTGCTAATCCTCTATAATAAAGCTGAGTTTCTTCTTTAATCTCTATTTTAGATTCTTGTTTATGCATTCTCTCTTGAATCTCTTGAATTCTTGAATTGATTGGATTCATAATTGCTTCTTCCATTGAATTACTTGGATTGATGATTGTTTCTTCCATTGAATTGAGTGGATTGATGATTGCGTTTGAAATGTCGATTATTGGCTAAAACCCGTGTGGATCCAAGGTGAATTGAGATTCGTTATTACCCGGACTATGATGGATTTGTGCTTATTGCTTGGTTCAAGTAGCTTTGAAATCCTATGGTTGGCTTGTTCTTAAACCTAGTTAGAATTCATCTATCTAGTAACCTAAACCGGAATTGATATTGAAAATTCAATTAGTCATGATAGTTTGATGTTGTGTTAGTCATGATAGTTTTGTGTTGATTTTGCTATTGTTACTCAATGTATTCATGAATAACGCGTCATTTTGTTTTGCTTAAATTAGATTGATAGAAACATCCATCTTGTTTTACTTAGATTGATAGGAACATCTCTAGTAGACCCGTGACTACAGCGGGGCGTGATAGAGCAGTTCGTCTCCGCTTAGTGACCTCTATGCCAACTTTAGGGGCTAATGTTGATGAGTATCGAGTGCATATCAGTGAAATGATTGATGTGCCTCAAGAGCATGATGATGTCCTTGGAGATCTAGCTGTACGGGATGCGAATGATTTAGAGGACGGTTAAGAAGTTGAGGTCTTGGGGAGAAGGTGGTCCTATATGAGGAGGTTGAGGTTTAGGATGAAAAGGTTCCTAGATGAAGAGGTTGAGGTCCGGGATGAGGAGATGGTCCCACGGGTGGAGGTGGTCCGGGAGGAGGAGGAGGTGGTCCTAGATGAGGTGTGATTGTTGACACAATAAAGCATTATAACACACACATGTCATCAACATATGAGAGGGTACTAAGAGTAAAATTATGCGTGTTCATCAACATCTTCTGATAGTTTCTTCAGTGGTCTGAGGTTGTTAGACTTTATCCGGATGAGCCAAGGACATGGTCGTGGTATACTTGCCGTTGTGAACTCGTCATCTTGCACGAGGTCGACTACAAGAGTATCGACGGTAGTTTGATTTTTTTTTTGCAGAGCGTTGGTATCTGGAGACCAACAACTTTCACTTTCCTTGGGTGAGATAACGATCATGCTTCACCATGTCGTGAAGATATTAGGATTGTAGATAGACGGGACATGGTCACTAGTACCCCAAGTCATGACACTTTGACAGCTATGTTTGAGGGTAAGTTTGATATGACAGGGATGATGTTAGGAAACAAATCAAGGAAAGAGGGATTAGACTTAACTTGTTAGATGAGAGGATTACACGTATGAGACGTGTTGGCCTCTTTCTAGAGCACATCTCTAGTGGATATCTACTTATATTGATATCTTCGACCTTATTTTTGGACAAGTCTATAAACTAGGTGAAGCAACATTTGTTAAATGTTGTGTGGATCATGAGAGGACTGGGCGTTATCTTATGGTTCGGCTGTGTGAGTTGATCTTTATTGGAAATTAGGTGATAACATGAATTATCGACCTAGTTTAGTAGAGCATATAGTTAGTTTTTCCTTTCCCGCATGCATGTTTTAGCCTTAAGTTGTGTTCTTTATACTTGTTTAATGCAACTTTGCGAGTATAGATGTCTACACACACTTTTGGTGCCTTTGTAGGTATTTTGGCGTGTTTCGGAGCTAAAACGATGCATTTGAGGATCAGGCCTCGGGATGGACGCTTAGGAGCGATCACGCAAGCACAGGAAAGGAGGAAAAGACGAGTCAAGTCGAAACGCACGAGATTGGAGCAATCTCGGTCGAGATCCACATGATCTCGGCCGAGATCGAGAAATCTCGGCCGAGATCCGAGCCAGCTCGACCGAGATCCCATATCAGAAGTTTCTGTCGAAGAATCTCGGTCCCCATCTCGGTCCCGATCTCGGCCGAGATTTGTTCAATCTCGGCCGAGATTTTTCACATGTGACCGAGATTTCTGACCGAGATTTCGTCAACGCTGGATCACGAAGCAAATCTCGGCCCCGACTTTCAAAAATCTCGGTCACGACCGAGATTCCTGTTCCCGATTTATTTCGTTAATTTTCGGATTTATTTTAGGTCAGCCCGTTGCGGGATATAAAAGGAAAGCCCTAAATGATTTTCGGGTTCCCGTTTCATTCAAATTTCGAGCTCCTTTGGAGAGAGCTTTTTCCCCTTTTCTTCTCCCTTGGCCCTAGGCCATTGTTAGCCATTGTTGAACTTGTTGGAGCTTTGAGGAACTTCGCGAATATTGGGAATTTGACGTTTTGCTAATCCTCTATAATAAAGCTGAGTTTCTTCTTTAATCTCTATTTTAGATTCTTGTTTATGCATTCTCTCTTGAATCTCTTGAATCTCTTGAATTGATTGAATTGATTGGATTCATAATTGCTTCTTCATTGAATTACTTGGATTGATGATTGTTTCTTCCATTGAATTGAGTGGATTGATGATTGCGTTTGAAATGTCGATTATTGGCTAAAACTCGTGTGGATCCAAGGTGAATTGAGATTCGTTATTACCCGGACTATGATGGATTTGTGCTTATTGCTTGGTTCAAGTAGCTTTGAAATCCTATGGTTGGCTTTCTTAAACCTAGTTAGAATTCATCTAGCTAGTAACCTAAACCGGAATTGAGACCTACCCGGTAATGTTCCGTTTGGATACTTGAGTGTTCAACCATAGGTAATAGAGGTGGAAACCTCTATTGGGTTGAGTGTGCCTAGGTTTTGTCCTAAGTAGGGTAATACCTGAGACTTATCCGGTAATGGTTTACCTTTTCCTTAGTTCGGAATTTGTTTGTTTAGAATTTCCTACCTCTCTACCTTGAGACTTACCCGGTAATAGGTAGTTGGTCTGGAACTAGATAGTCTTGAGACTTACCCGGTAATAGACTATCAGTTTAGAAACGTTCTTCTCTTAAGTTTGTAACCATAGATCTTTTGAGAAATTTCCTGAGTCGTGCGTAATAACGATGACCTTGAATCCTTGGAATCCGCATTTTCTTTATTGATATACTTTCGTTTGTTTGTTTTACTTGGTTTTCAATCAAATCTGTTATTTGATTGTGAACTTTATAGAAAACCCTTCAAAACTCCTTTGATCCTTCTTCCCTTCTTTTCCAACCTCGTTCTTTTATTTTGATTTACGCTATCTGTGATCACATCTGCATTCCAAACATTTAGTCCCTGAGTTCGACCTTGGAATATTTACCCTAACTGTAATTGACCCATACATTGTGGGTTCGCTACAGATTCGGTGTTAATTTCTTGTTTATAAATTTAAAACATATTGTAGTTTTACTAACGTGTGAGCTTTTATCATTTTGATAAAAGTTTACAAGGGCATGAAAATAGCGAACATTAGGTAAGGCCTTTCATGCTGGTTGTGCACAGCTGGATGGATGTACTTTTCTACTCCGGGTATTTAGCATTTTTCTTTGTTTTTTCTATTTGAAAGTAGTATTATCTTAATTTTATTTTATTACATTGTAATAGTTTTTGAGTGTAGTGTTAGATATGGAGCTATTTTCCGGCTTTGCGAGGTGTTGCGCACTTGGATTCCGATAGACATGGAGCAGGTTGGTTTGTAATATGGACTGGTCCGATGCCTCAGAGCTTGTAGTTTAATGAGAGTGCCTGTTGAGCTGGATCGACATAGAGTGGAGGATGTAAAAACTTGCATGTGCTTTACTAATTTGTAAGTTTTTTCCTTGCAATTTTTTTTGTTACATACTAACACCTGATTTTAGTTTCTTTAGGTTAAATTCACCGCATTTAGAACGATCAATTTTGTTGAGGGGATTCTACTTCTTAGCCGTTATAGAGGGCTCATTGGACACTTTCGGTGATACAAGCCATACATGCCGGAGAGAGTCCTTAGGCAGTTCGGGCGAGTGTAGTGTGTCCCCACCCTATCTTTAATTGAGCTTGCGAGTTGCAAGCGACCAAACAAGGGTGGTTATGTTGACATTCACATGGTTCCTTCATTGGGCGACCCGATATGAGCATCTCTATGATATTTTTTCAACATGATTTCATTGTTTCAGCTTGAGATGTGGACGAGCACTATTATGTCGGGTGGGCATAGGACAGGATGGGATGAGATTGATGTCATCCCAGTCCCCTCCCGGCTATTTTATCGTCGGAAGATATACCACATTCTTGTTCTTCTCTTCCTCCTCCTCTTCTTCTTCTTCTTCTTAGTTTTTATTGAATATGAGATAATTATTAAGATAAAAACGATAACTATGCTATATATATGCAAAAAAAATATTACCGTTACAAATATATATATATATGCATGATTATTTTCAAAATCTGACCGTTGGCACTACTACACGTATGAGGTGCGTGGTAATAGTTTTTTTTTAATAATAACTACAACTTTCCTTTCTATAAGTGTAAGAGCCTTAGTCTTTGGGAGCCGTTTTGGCCGTAGCCGCCCCGCGGGTCTGTGAGGCCGCCCTGCGGCTCCTTTGTTGTTCCGCCCCTGCGGCCAGGAATCCCTCCCCTGCGATTTCCGACGGTTGCAATCGGTTTTGTTGACCTCTTTGACCATGCTTTATCTTCTCCTTTCCTTCCTTCTTAAGTCTCTTCCTTGGCTCGTGAGCAAGGGTTTCCACTCCTTTTCCCAACCTTACGTCCTCCTTGCTTATCCCTTCTTGCTCCTTGATCTTCTTCTTGGTTTCCATATAGAGTTTGGAAGTGTTTTGGTGTGACTTTGGAATGAAGAAGACGTGAGTTGATCACGTGAAGAGCCGAAGAGGAACCGCGGGATCATCTTCTGCACTGTCGCCGCCCCGCGGTCCAGAGAAGCCGCCCCTGCGGGACCCTTGTCGCCGCAACCGCGCCTGGAAGCCGCCGTCCCTGCGGGAGCCGTGTCACAACGCCTGTGCCCGTGCCTGCGGCCGCTGTCACCGCGCCCGCCGAGCATTGCCGCGCCTGCGGGTTGCCTGTTCCGCCCCTGCGTCTTTCCGTCACGCAGGGTGTGTCTTGTCCTAGGTCTATTTAGAATTGGGTAGATCCTTTCCTTTCCTAGTATGAGCGGTTTAGTGGCATGCTATGTACGTATATGAGGATAGAATGAGGTTGATCATGTTATCGTTTATCCCGGTTATGGCTTTGAGGTTTATGAGTTAGGATACGATCCTGATGGATCCCTTGGGTCTAGGTGTGACCCTTCTGATGGATATGAGTTTGATATATGTTGTGATGCCTTCTTTAGGCAGTGTTGATCTCCAGAATGAGAGCCGATTGGGTTTGAGACTTCCGAGGTTGAGGTAAATCCATATGACTTACTTAGCTGTCATCCCTATATTGGATGTGTGCATGAGTGGTGTTTGATATGTGATTGATAGCATGTGAGGATTGATTATTATCGACCTATGGTTTAGTGACTGCTCATTGTAGGGCCGTGATAGCCTTGCCCACTCATCCCTATGGGAGACTGGGAGGTTCTCTGCGGAACATCCAGATTGTAAGAGCCGTAGTCTTTCGGGCCGAGATTAGCTTTGGCCGAGGTTGGTCTTGCCGCCCCGCGGTGAGTGGCGCCGCCCCTGCTGCCTTGGACCGCCCCCGTGGTTTCCGGCGGCTGCAGCCGTCTTCTTTGACCTTGTTGACCCGTGCTTTACCCTTTTCTTTGCTCCTTCTTACCTTTGGCTGATCAAGGGTTTTTCTTCATCTTCTTCTCCAGCTTCTCTCCACGTTCTTTGCTTCCCTTGCTCCTTTGGATCTTGTTCTTGAGTTGTGGAAGAGTTTTGTGAGAGTTTTGTGTGTGTGGTACCTTGTGTGAGTGTTGGCTGAGGTTATGCTGGCTTGGAAGCCAGCCTTGGTGTATGTTGAGCTCTCCTGCAGCCTTAGACCACAAGTGTGGTAAGGTTCCTTCTCCTCTCTTCTTTCTTTCTTGCCTTCCTTCATAGCTTAGGATTAGATGATTTCCTAGGCACGTTTTGATGCTGGTATGTGTATGTATGTGTTTGGGTTTGGCTTTGGATGAGAGAAGACGGGATTTGATCACGTGAAGGACCGAGGAGAAACGCAGAATCACGCTCTGCGCAGTCGCCACCCCTTGCGGCCGTGAGTCACCGCCCCCGGAGACTTTGTCCAGGCGCCAACGTTGCGTCAGCGGCGTGCCGCGGCCGCCCACGTTCCGTGTCACCGCCCCCGCGGCCACATCCCGCCGCGCCGGCCACCTGCTTTCGCCCCTGCGTCCCTTGTGAGCCGCAGGTGCGTTTTGTCCCGGATCTACCTAAGGCTAGGTAGATCCTTTTCCTTCCTAGTATGAGTGTTAGTAGCATGCTAGGTGCGAGTTGAGGTTAGAATGAGTTGAGTACGGAACTGTTATGCCGGTTACGACCTTGAGGATTACGATTTGGAATATGATCCGTATGGATCCCTTGGGTCTAGGTGTGACCCCTTGTATGGATATGTATATGATGTATGCGTTATACCTTGTTTAGGTTGAGAGTTGATCTCCAGAGCGGAGCCGAGTATTCTGAGTCTGTGACTCCCGAGGTTGAGGTAAGTCCATAGGACTTACTTAGCTGCCCTCCATATATTGGATGTGTGCCTGAGTGGTGGATGTTATGCTTTATAGCCCGTATGATATATTGTATTACCGACCTATGGTCTAGTGACTGCCCATTGTAGGGCCGTGACAACTTGTCCATTCATCCCGCTGGGAGTCTGGGGAGTTCTTCGGGCAGGCCCGTATGGCTCAGTGGGCCGGCACCTGCACCACTCCCATAGGGTACACGGGAGGTGGGACCGGATCCCATTCCAGCTGGCACCATTCCCGAGAGGCGAAGGTTATATTCCTCGTGTCACATACGTTCATATTGAGTTATTATTTATACGCTGTATGCGCCGGACTATTATTATAAGATAATAAAATGGGTAAATGTGTGACATCATGTTTATATGTTTAAGTTCTGACGTGTGCATGTGATCTAGCATCTTCCTTTGTATGTGTTTGGTTAGCTAACGGTGTAATGCCGTGTTGTAGACTTTGCAGGTTAGGACACTGCAGAGTGATTCAGACAGGCGCGATCTGCTGAGGGCTCCGTACACTGGGGTTATTCTCGTGGATGGGTATTTTGGATATGTATATATATATGATATGTTTTGTTGTACTCAGCAGTTGTATAAACCTTTTGACATGTTTATATATCAGTTTTATGTTTTGGTTTTAATCTGTTTGTGCCTTGTTGTAAGATCGGTGAAATTGTTGTCAAGCTAGGGTCAGGATCCATTGTGAGATCCTAGCCCGGTAGCACCTCGAGTCCGCGAATTCGGGTGTTTACACAGATCTGCTACACGGAACGGGCAGTGTCTTCATTCCCTCAGGGTACACGGAGGAGTCGTCCGTTGACCACTCCAGCTGGCATTACCACCGAGAGGCGAGGTTATATTTCTCGTGTCACATATATTCATATGGATATTTATATATACGATTTGAGTGTCGGACTATATTTATAAAGATGATAAACTGGTAAATGTGTGATATCATGATGAGTGTTTAAGTATTTCTGACGTGTGCCTTGTGCTTATGTTCATCTCATATATGTGTATGGTTAGCTAACGGTTTTATACCGTGTGTAGATCCCTTGCAGGTTAGGAGAACTGCAGAGTGATCCAGAGTGGGTGATCTGTTGAGGGCTCCGTACACTGGGTTGTTCTCATGGGATATGGGATCTTTTGACCATGTATATATTTATGTTGTGTTTGTACTCAGCAGCACGTTGTATAAACCTTTGATACTTTTATATCAGTTTGATTTTGTATTTAATCTATCGGTGTCTTGTTGTAAGATTCAGTGAACTTGTTGTCAGACTAGGGTCAGGATACATTGTGAGATCCTAGCCAGTATCACCTCGAGTCCTACGGATTTGAGGTGTTACAATAAGCGTAGTTCGTCGGCTTTTATCGACTTTACCTCGGCTCCAATTACCCACACAAAAACATATAATTGTAATCCGAGGTGAAAAAAATAGTAGGAAAAAAAGAGTTTAATAAGAGAAAAACACATGTATTACTCCTGAATTATAATAATAAACATCTCAAATTTAAAGACAAATTCGTCGGTCTTCCATCATAATTCATTTTTTTTTTGGTTAAAGTTCCATCATAATTCATACATACAAAACTATAGAAAAAAAGAAAGCGTAAAAGCCATGTCGCTTTCAATCCATGAGGACATGTATTTATTTTTTTATTCTTCTTCTGTAGCAACTAACCGTTGGATTGAGATATTTTCAAGCATTAACGGCTATATTTAATATCATTTAGAGCGTCGATGAGCTGTGTTTCTGTACGCGTTTAACTTCCAACCTATTTCTCGTTTCAGAGACTATACAATCTAATCTATTTTATAACTATCAAAAATACAGTTCAAACTTTACGAAACAAGAATAAAATAGTAAATCATGGTGGAATTTTTTTTTATTATGTTGCAACTATTCTATAGGTATCAAAGTCAAACTACGTTACCAAATTGCCGTTTGTATATTGTTTTTATATAAGATACTTGTATGAAAATCATTAAGTTATAGGTTATTTGATTAAAAATTGCTGTTTTCATATAGTTCAACTTAACCTACATGTAATTTAGTCACCACCAATTCACCAATAACGCTTGACATGATCGGATGTCTAGTTGTTTAAGACAATTATGGATGATGGCCCCAAACTTTAACAGTCCGCGATTGATACCCCTACGGAATATGTAGTTCCAACAAATATGAGAATGGATTAATTTAGTTTGAAGTCAATTCAAGTAGTTTGAATTTTCATTGTTCTAGCTCGAAATTTGATGTCGGTTAACGGTTATGTATTGTTTTGCACGAGAATTTGTATTTGCATTCGTATCAAATTTATTTAGTGTCCGTTTGGTTGGAGCAGTGGAATGAAAACGGAACGGAATCGATTAAGTGGAAGGAATGAAAATGGAATTATTAGATTATCTTCATGTGTAAAAAGACCTCTAAACAAATGTTAGAGATAATTAGTTTCCACATCGAAAAATTGAGACTTCCCAGCCTAAGTTATATGGTCATTGATCTACTCCTCTTATTGTCAATTGATTTTAGGATGAAACATCATCGGGTTTATGTGTTGGGCTTGACCTAACGCGCATTGTGCTCGGATGCACACGACCCCCGTTCTACCCGGTCCGTCTGTATCGGACTCCACTCTACCCGGACTTTGATATGGTATTTAGAGCGGTTACCCTCTATGTGGCTTGCGATTCTAACCTGTGGACAAGTGCAACTCGGTCTATATCAGTTGCACTTTTACGGGGGCATGTTGAAGATAATTAGTTCTCACATCGAAAGATTGAAACTTTTCAGCCTAGCTCCACTCTACCCGGTCCGTCTGTATCGGACTTGACAACAACATAGTTTTTATTCATTTAAGCGTAAGTATGGTATAATTTGATACATGGATCTCCACACTACCCACCTGGACATGCACGGAAAGAACACGCACAACTTCACCTGGAAAGCCTATGATATTATGCAGGATAGAGGTCCAAACACTGTTTTATTACTTGGCCTCGTTGGACACAATCGTCTCCCCACCCTTTCAAAGCTTTATCTATGGAATACCACCCGAAATAACACCTCTCTCCTTTGTATTTCTCAAGAAGAAATTGAGGCTCATCTTTGGATTAACTACTCTTAACCTCCCTTGTCCTACACATAAATTTAAGAAATTAAAATTATATTAATTCAACCAAATTTTTAAATGATTTGGTTTAAGAATTTTTTTTATAATTATTAAATAGTTTTGCTTCATTTTTATTTATCGAAAATATATACAATTATTTTATTAATAATTAAAATAATTACACTAAGTGCGGATTAAATTATTTATGACTCAAGTTTTCATGTACTTTTAATTTGTGCATAATTACCTGTTTTGAATAAAAATGTCACCCAAATAATTATTGAAACATGTTGTAAAATTTTGAAATTAGTATTCTATTTCTTTTTTTTCTCTCTAATTTATAAATATTTTTCTACCAATAAATAAATATTTATAATTTAAATAAATCGAAAATATATATCTAAAATATTTTTGAATCACGACTCTTTTTAAAATTTGAAGATATTCATTAAAAAATCAATATTAGAAATAAGTCTATTGGTCATTTTACAATAATACCATAATCTTTTCTTTAGAAATAAAAAATTATAATTTGATTAATCATGCAAGATCAGATAAATTAATTAAAAGTCTAACTAAAAAATAATTAATTAATTTAAAACACATTCCTGTTTGAGAATAAGTAATTAATTTTTTAAAGGTAGATAATTACTAATTAATACAGCTGTTAAGGTCTTACATCCCCACCAATAAAACTCTGGTATGGAGGTGAACGATGACAATTCTGCTTATGGCTTATGCTATTCTATCAATTTCAAACCATCCATATCGTGATTTGGTCTCATATATTAAAAAAATAAAAATAAAGTTAATTAACAAATATTTTTCAATGCACAGTGACAAATGCACAAACTTTTTATATGTACCTCTATCTTAGTTGACGTTTATGTGTTTGTGTTTGTTATCGTGAATGATCGAGTTTCTCATTAATACGCAACCCCTCAGAAAACTCGACACACCCGTTATCACATGAGCAACCAAACACTTATGATTTTTATCACACACTTGTTATATTTGAGATATCACATGACTCACATGATATCTTCCTTTTTATACTTTTTTTTTTGTTGGTTAGAGAAACCGTACCACTCATAATTCATAGTTGATTATAAATTTATCTCATAGCTTTGTGTATCGGCTAACGTTCAAACTGTCCCACCCAATCTCTTTACATCTCTTTGGCATACGTCCATTGTCTCCTCGAACACAAAAATGAAAGAGTTACAGCAACCCGATCGGGAGTTCGATAATATTTCTCCTTGTTATGATTCATAATACTCCAGTAGCTTATCTAATAGCTTATCTATATAGTAGATATAGAAAAGAAAGGTCTCGAGTGTAGGATTTTTCTTTTTATTTATTTTTATTATTACATTAAAATTTAATTAATATAATTATTCATCAACTACATCTAATTTATTTTTAATTTATTCAACATTTATATTTATAAAATTAACTATATATATAATTAATTAAACTATCACCAAAATACAGACATATACAACACGGAAACTTAAATTTATAACACAAAACCTTAATATACTTTAATTTTTAATTTAATTTATATATTTTAGAGTTTAGTTTTTTACTTAATATGCGAATTAATATGTAAAATATCTTATATAAAAAAAAAATTTTACCCCAAAATTTTTTTTATGGTTCCGTGAACCCAATTGTGCATAGGACGACAAGGATCTCATTAAATCAGTAAATATATCATTATTTTAGAAACTTAATCATCTCTTTGATGTATATATGTTCAATTTAAATTATAACATATAAAAATATATGAATTGACTTAATAAGGTGATATCATCTCACAAATTTTGAGGGTGATTTTATATGGTTAATACATTCATTTTATTACTATATAATATATTAATTTAATGGATTAATCGTCGATAAAAAAAATATTTGTAGATTTATCAAATATTTTCTCGATATGACAATCAAGATGTTGATAATTGGTGGCATATATATTTTGATAAAGCAATCAGGAATACAAGATCTAAGATCGATCTTCAATTTATCAAAAGATAGTGTGAGAATACTCAATAAGGTCGGAATTCAAAAGTCAATAATAAAAAATCACAACTTGCAAAGTACAACATCGATGAAAAACTCTAATATTTATTATAACCTAAGCGATGGAAAGCCAATAATACGAAAGACTTTCTGGATGTATATTTAATTTGATTAATTTATTTTATTTTTGTCCTACTACTACAATTTCCTAAGTAACCCCTTAAGAATATTTTTGATATTGATATATAAAATTTGATGCATTTTTTATATATGACTTGTAACAAGAGTTTAAATCATTTAAAGAACATGTAATATTATTCTAAATTCAATAATTAGTTTAGTTACCTTTTTAAATAGAAACTGGGTTGCGTAAAAAAAAAATTTTTATAACCATCTCGTTTAGAATTAAAAAAAAAATTCACAAAAAACCTTTAAAAATAAAGTTTTGTAATAAAATCCTTTTAAAAATAAATAAATAAATTTATGAACCATGTAGTTAGAGCATTAAATAGAAATAGAAAGGATTAAAACTGGATCAATCAAATATTGGTTATGGGTTCTCACAGTAAGACGGTTCCTAAACTGTGACGTTTTAGAAACCAAGAAGCAAACTGTCTTAGATATACGGTTCGATACATGTATTTTTGAGGACTGAAACTGTTTGAAACCAAACCGTAAAGAAATCAAACTGTTATCAGGTATGTGGTTCAGATCTTGTATTTTAAAGGAGTTTAACCATCAAATCACACCGAAACCGAGGTCACTTAAACTGATAATGACATCTTAACAACTTTAATTTGTATATGAATTACATTAGTTAAAAATTCAAATGCTTTTAAATTTTGTTAGTATGTAGATGCTTTTTTATATCTACATGATTTGTCTAAAAAACATGATTCTGGATAACCACGCAAATATGTGTAGAAAAAAAAAATCAAGTACTATTACAATGACTAATAAAATTGCACCCACGTTCCTATAAGCGCGATAAACTGAACCAAACCGGTAAAATCAGGTTTGTTTCCAACGGTTTTTCCTTCAACAAGTAGAACCAATTAACGGCCGTGCTCAGAAGCTAAGCTAGTGAAAGAATTAGGTCTAAGAATTGAAACTAATGCATTGAATACACAGTGAGGAAGGGAATAAAATAAAATAGGAAAGAGTAGATTTGATTAGTTTATGCAAAGGGAATAAATGTGAAAATCATGTAAGCACGTAGCGAAGTTCAGCAAAGCTGATTTAATATTGCCAGCGAGCATACATTTAATAAGAAATATGGAAGATGCTAAATGTGAATTATTTCTAAACTGGGAAGTTAATACAAAATATATATGCTTACAGAATATGCTCCATAGATACCGGGGAGGTTAATTGTATATATGCCGCAGCCAGGCGATGCTCTTCAAACTCAAAACAAAACATCAATCGATCGATCAATCTAAAAAAGAATGGCGAAGAAGGGTAATAATGGACTGGAAGTGCTGAACGCACTGGACGTTGCGAAAACGCAATGGTACCATTTCACCGCGATCATCATCGCCGGAATGGGGGTTCTTCACCGACGCATACGACTTATTCAGCATCTCCCTAGTGACGAAACTCCTCGGGCGGCTCTACTACACGCAGGCGAACGCGAAGAAGCCCGGAGTCTCCCGATCAACATCACGGCGGCGGTGAGCGGGTGGCACTGTGCGGGACACTCGCCGGGCAGCTCTTCTTCGGTGGCTCGGGGACAAGATGGGCCGGAAGAAGGTGTACGGACTGACCCTCATTCTGATGGTCCTCTCGTCGGTCGCCTCGGGCTCTCCTTCGGAAGTGCTCCCAAGGCGGTCATGACAACGCTTTGTTTCTTCAGGTTTTGGCTAGGGTTCGGTGTCGGCGGCGACTACCCGCTGTCGGCCACCATCATGTCCGAGTATGCTAACAAGAAGACACGTGGCGCGTTCATATCAGCTGTTTTCGCTATGCAGGGTGTCGGGATCTTGACAAGTGGAATCATCTCGCTGGCCGTTTCCGCCGCCTTCGAGGCTAAGTACCACCCGCCGTCATTCGCCGACGACCCCGCCGGATCACTCACCCCTCAAGCCGACTACATATGGAGGATCATATTGATGTTCGGATCCTTGCCCGCCGCCCTCACTTACTACTGGCGTATGCAGATGCCTGAGACCGCTAGGTACACGGCCTTGGTGGCGAAGAATGCGAAGCAGGCGGCCTCGGACATGTCGAAGGTGCTAAACACCGAAGTCGAAGCCGAGGAGGAGAAGCTAGAGGAGATGATCCGGGACGGGAGGAACACGTTCGGGCTTTTCTCCAAGGAATTCGTGCGAGTTTACGGGATTCGGCTACTCGGAACGACCAGCTGTTGGTTCCTCCTCGACATTGCCTTCTACAGCCAGAACCTCTTCCAGAAGGAGCTCTTCACCGGAGTCGGGTGGGTCCGCGCCGGCGTCTCAGATGAGCGCCATCCGCGAGGTTTACAAGCTGGCCCGAGCACAAACCCTAATCGCCCTCTGCGGGACAGTCCCCGTTTACTGGTTCACCGTCGCCTTCATCGACATCATCGGGAGGTGGACGATCCAGATCATGGGATTCTTCTTCATGACCGTTTTCATGTTCGCGATCGCCTTCCCGTGGGACCACTGGATGAAGAAGGAGAACCGGATCGGATTCATCGTCATGTACTCACTCACTTTCTTCTTCGCCAACTTCGGTCCCAATGCCACCACCTTTGTGGTCCCCGCCGAGGTCTTCCCGGCCAGGCTCAGGTCCACGTGTCATGGTATCTCTGCGGCGGCTGGCAAGGCCGGTGCCATCATCGGGGCGTTTGGTTCTTGTACCTCTCGCAGGAGAAAAGACCCGTCAAAGAGGGATGCCGGGTACCCGGCGGGTATAGGGATGAAGAACGCTTTGATATTGCTTGGGGTTGTTAACTTTGTGGGGATGTTGTGTACTTTCTTGGTTCCCGAGGCTAAGGGGAAGTCGCTAGAAGAGGCGTCGGGGGAGGTTGATGAGCAGGAAGAGGACAACGACGGGAAGCCCTAATAGGGTTTCAATGAAGGCTGATTGTACGTGTGATGATTCAATTTTTGCTTACGACAGTCAATTGTGTTTACTTGTACGTTGTGGTTCATTTGTATTAATTCGTTGTTTAATGGAGTGATTGATTACTTTCTAATCAAATCAAGAGTTGTATGTATTCAAAACATATAGAATTAATGTACACGCATAAACTCTTTTTAATTTGTTTGAATATAAAGAATTGATCTATGAACCAATCTCCCAATCCAATCCATTCAATAATTGACTATAATTTATATATTTTGTTGATAATCAGAGTCTAAACGAGTGGTAAACACGATGGGGTTGGGATTGAGCGATCTTACCGTTCTGCTTCCGAATTTTCGTAGGCCACTAAAGTTGGTGAATGTATAATTTATGTATTATGGGTTGGCAGCAGTAAATGTAAAATTCGGATCAAATACGTACGTTGAGAACTTGAGCTCATATATTCTCAAATTAGGTATCCGGTTCACTGAGTCACATCGGTTGAACAGCCCAAAGAGTACTCGAAGAAGCCTTCTTTGGTCAGGATCGGTCTTACAAATGTGGTGAATAAAAATTCGAACCGGGTCAAAGAAATGAGCCGTGTCTCTAGCTACCGTTTGGAACGATGACGTTCGATAGAAGAGAGCTCGTCTGTAAGATTAGTTGTAAACTTGAAACCCTAATTTAATTCATCCTTTCATTTTTCTTCCTTTGTTGCTCTCTTCGTCTCGTCTTCTCTCTCTTAGTGTTCCAAGATCAAAGTGAGATTGAGCGCGATGCAGTTACAGCTTGAGAGCGCTATTTGTTTTCTTTATCTTTATTACTCACCTTCTTTTGTTTCTTTAGATATGTTTGTGTTGCTCCCTTTACAAATTTTGTCATATTTTGATTGTTTACTTTCTAATCAGAGTTGTGGGTCATTCAAATCATATACAATGTATACGTATGTACTTTTTTTTTTTTAAATTTGTTTGAATATCCAGTCAGAAAATCTTCGATAACTTATATTTTAGGCATCAAACACACCTCTTTTGATAATCAGATTCTAAATCTTGATTGTTTGCTTGACGGGTGATATATTTTATTACCGTGTTAGAAAAGGATATTAATACCAATTTTATTATATTATGACATAATATCATACAATTCATATAATTCATGTTATTGTTATTCTTTTCTGACGATGCAACCACAATCAAATCAAAGCGTAGGGTATTAAAGGTATCAAAGCGTAGGGTATTAAAGGTGAAGACTAAAACAATATAGAGGTGAATATAAGCGGATACTGAGTTAATCGGACAATTGATGATCTGTTCGGGTGCAATCATATATTTTAGCACCAAAGTCAATGTATTGTTGGTCTTAATCGAGGTTGTGTTCGGGCAAAAGTTAGTCTCGTTTGTAGTAATCGGAACATGTCCATTTGAGTTAGTCGTTTCGGAAGAGCTGAAACTAAGTACGGATGAATCGTTGTTTCGATCGACGTACAAAGTCGATTTTATATAAACATAAATGCAATATTTGGAGAGGCATAAGTCGTTGTTTGAAGTGTTTGAGTGGGTAAATAGGATTGAAAGTCCCGTAACAAAATGTTCTGATACCATGATAATGCTAGATACCATGATAATGCTAGGGTTGAGAACATACACATATGGTGGAAGAAGGGCCACACAATTACATTAATATTATTATATCTTATTTATAGGATTACAAAAAATCATTAAAGACATAATCTCTAAGATATAATAAACTAAACTAGGTAACAAGTAATATTCATATAGTACTATAACTTAATAACATTTAATTGATGTTATTGTTATTCTTTCCTATGTTACTACGCCCATTTATCAGATGAATAAATAAAAGTTACACGTTCTTCATTATTCGCACTATCTACTATCTACTATATGATACTAAAACAAAATTAAATATTGTCACATGGTATTACTACATTAAATTCGCCACGTGTCATTTTTACATTAAACCACCTCATATTTTTTCCACATGTCATCTTGAGGTTGTGTCTCCTCATTATTTCTTAAAAAAATTATACACATTAATAAAGATATTAATATGTATTATATCTAGATTTAGAATTCTATATAATTTGAAAATACTATATTATGAAAACGAAATTAAAATATATATTAGACAAAAATTTTCTACTCAAGATGAAAATTACGGAGAATTATATATATTGATGCCATAATTATATCATATTTACCACTTATTATATTTATAATAAAAATAAACTATTTTTATCATAACTTTTTATAAACCTTTAATATTATAATATATAAAGATGAACATACTAACTTAAATTTATTTATAATTAATTTTTTTTAACCTTATTATCACAATAAATTAGATCATAAGTATAATAAATTAGTTTAAATAAAATCCGTACATGACACGAGAACTAAACTACTTAGTTTCTATTATAAAAAACGATGTCCGAAAATAGGGACACAAAAGCTTGTCACCTTTTAGCTTCATTTTTCATAGTTTAATTAAAAAACTTGCGGGGAGATATTGATCTCCCTGTTCCACTAAGAAAAATAAAAAAAAAGTTATTAAAAGGGAATGAAATCGTAAAAATGAATTAATATCCTATTCTTATTACATCACAAGTGAGACTTCTCCTTGCAATACCAAAAAAAAAGTGTTCAGACATTTTTATCTCTCCAATGAAAAATTCAACTTTTTCTTTATTTTTGTTTTGTTACACGTGTTTAAGGAAGGCGTTAGGTTGGCCTCCACCACAATTGTTACGTGAGTTTTCCTCTGGCCTCCAACACTACACGTCTTTTCCCCTCTTCTCTATTTGAACAAATCCGTCACTTCAATATTTCCCTTCCTTTCTTCCCTGGCCCACGACCACCTTCTTCTCTCCTGGGCCACTTCGTCTTCCTCGTTCAAGACCCGAAAGAACACCGGCGTTCCACTGCTTTACTCTAGACGTTACAAGCCTTCAATTCCGACGTTGCAACACTGTAACTTCGGCCATAACGGCTCCATTGAAGTCGGAAGACAGAGAGAAGACCAACTACGCCCCGCTTACTCCCCTAACCGCCTGGACTCTGAAATTATTCCCTACGCTACACTCTCCAAGACCACCACACGCCGGCGATCTTCCCTTCGCCTTCTCCCTCATCTCAGACCATCGACTAACCATCGGCCTCCCTCACCGTTTTTGTACGACCTTCCCTTCCCCATCGCACACTCACCTCGACCAGCCTCGCGCTTCTGCACTCTGCACCACCTTGCCAACCAGAAGCGACCACCACCAACACCTCCCGTACCCTATCTCCGACGAATAGCCGCACTCCACTTCAGGCAGCGCCCCCCCGCGAGTGACGAACAGAGAAAGAACTCCGATTTCGGCCGTTCCTTCTTGCCACCAGTAAACGCCACCGTCGTCGTCGGAACACTATACCAACTACCGGTCACAATTCCTCTCTCCGCCGCCGCCGCTCTCCTCGCCGGTTGAAGGTCCCTTGTAAATACCTTACTCTCTGGTCCGACCTTGCTTGTATACGGTGAAGAGTTGTTGAAATGAAGTGATGGAAACCATGCAGGGGGCGGGTATCGAACCCAACATCAAACGTGTGCACCTCCCGCCGTTTTTGAGTCAGTAAGATTTGAATTGATGACATGCCTTGTAAATTCTGGGCAATTCAAAATATGAGGCTTTCAAGTCTCGAACTTGAGACGTCTTGAATGATGGTTTCTAAAATCCTGTGAAATTCTATCATCTCCAGGAATCGAACCCGGGCCTCCGCACTCCTAGCAGTGTAACACCATCTGCCTTCACGCTGGTCCCAGGTCTCGAACCGGAGACCACCTGCATAGCTAGTCAACGTCCCCCGGTGCCATCTGGTGTCACGTGCCTAGTGTTTCCGTTCCGGTTAGACCCCGAATCCGTTCCGTTATTTTTTTTATATTTATTTTAATTTCTTTGCGTTCTAATAAATAATTTAGACTACAATTTATTAATTAGTAAATGGTTATGATAATATAGAGAATTAAATTAAGAGATAGATTAATAATCTGTAACGTAGAATTGAGCAATAGTTGCGAAATTAGCTAGAAGAACCGAAATCTTGGATTTAGCATATTTGAGCACTATGTTAATGGAACCGGAATACGAACGTGGAAGAGCTAAACGGATTGATAACGTTGGAATAAGTGGAAATCCGGGATAGTGACTTTTTTACTGAAACGACTATATTGATGATATGAGAACTTGGAACGTCTAGGTCCCCGCGTCTAAGTTGTAAAGAATTTTAGGGTATCGATGCTAGATATCAAACCCTGACTTTTTTAGAATGATAAGTCGAATAGTATTAAGAGTTGAACTCGTTCTAAGGGATGACAAATGTGGGAACAGGATAATCGGATTTCTGACTAGCAACGAGACGTTGAGACCAGTACCAACAAGGTGAGTTTGTAGGACTCACTTAGCTACCTTTTAGTACCGAGTGTGCACTAGGGTAGTGTGTGTTATTCTTGTGAAATAAAATGAACGAACTAGATCACTATATTTTATTTTTAAAGAGAGGCACAAGTGTATGAAACGTGCTGTAATCGTCGGTCCGGGCCGATGGTGCCGGAGGATTGCCCCATGACCAGTCCAGTAGTGTATACGAGGGATACGCATCAAAACCAGTCCTACTGGTAAACAGAGGCGGGGCAAGAGTCGGGAGACTCTTGTGTTACAAGAAAAAGTTGGGAAATAGAATGACCAATTCCACCTAATGAAAGATAATAAACCGGGACATTAAGTGTGCATGTTGATTGATTTACAATATTTTTTTATATGTGTGTGCGCTTTAGTGAACTTAGTGTTAGAATTGTAGCTAACGGTTTTGATGTGCTACTTGATTCCTCAATCCTCATTCATGTATGATGCTCCAATGAAGCTCCTGACCTCAAGGAGATTGAACTCTCATATTCTAGTAGAAGTGCGCCAATATTGACCTTGAACTCAATAAACATGAATATACTGAAATAGACACCATAAATGCTATATGAATTCTTTCTACACTATGTGAATGCAAAACTACACTATAAGAAGATGAATATGCGTGAATCTAACCACTAAAATGATGCATGAATTGATGACATCAATCCCTCTGGATGTAGTTGAACTCTAAATGTCAACCAAATTGTCTTTACATAACTCTAGCACTATTGTGGAATTAATTTTCCCTTGAGATTTATTATGTGCATGTTATGGTGATATGAATTCTGGAATGCTTTAACTATATTTCTATTTGTTGTTTGGATTTTTTCATCCTCCAATTTGATTTCGAAGATTCTAAGGATACAACATTTATCCCTCTTCTTTGTCTTTACTCATAAATTGTTTCACGAGCTAGTAAAGCAATCTCCCAAATACTCGCCGGGCGTCCTACCCTACCCAAGCCTAGGATTTTGCTTTGATTCATTCTCGATCTGATCATTCCCTTATTGTCCTCCGATGTTTTAACTATGTTTTGACCGATCGACTCCATGGGGTTGTACGACCTTCTCTCTACTTCTCCATTCTGGTTTATGTGATCTTTTATATTTGTAAATGTCCAGTTTACTTATTTGCTTGGTTTTAGTTTCTTAATTAAGTCGTCAAAGCGAGACATTGTCATCCTTGTGTTCGATCCTGACTCACTGTACTACAACGAGTCTTGTAAGTATTTACAGAATTTGAGGTTGACACTTCAACCCTCATCACAAACTTGAACAAAACTCAAATGTTTTATTAATGACAGGAAAACAAGCTAGTTACCCCTTCAGGTATGGTCGATCGACCTTAAGGGTAAAATACCGTTGTAGAAATTCGTAAATTGTAGAATAAGAAGAAGATGATAAATCCTAATGGTTGCAAGCCTTATTTACAAAGAGGGAAATTAACCTAACTCCATAGATCTATTAAAATATTATCTTCTGATAAGATAAGATCTATCTAAAATATATACAAAAACTATCCCTAATGGATAACTACAAACATAAAATGTCCAAGTGGACGAATTGAAAGTTCAACCCAAACAAAGAGAAAATAAGGGAGGATTGAAGATGTTCAAGAGCATCAAAGTGGGCCAAGATGATCGGCCTAATGAGCCTAGCCTAAGAATACAACATTTTGTCAACATTACAATGCTTTAGTAAAACTAGATTTCTTACTGCTTTGATTCAAAATAGAAAAACCCACGAGTATTACTTTCAAAGGCAACTCGAAGATATACAACTTTGTAGTTGATGTGAAAGTTCATATCGGTCGAAATTTGGAGGTAAATAGACTGTCTTCACACATTATGCTTGAGTTGTCTATATTTATTTGCTTGCGACTCTTGATCACTTAAGGTTTGGCCATGACTTTCTTGATTGAAAAATGGAGATCCAACGTGTCTAACAAGAGTTATCACAAGAATAACTCCATTTTAGCTCCAAGAATGATTATAATGCATGTATTATTATTAAAGCACAAGTAGATCTCGATCCAAAACACAAAAGGGAAGGAAATCAACCAATATGTGATGCAAATTTACACTAGTCCTCATAAATGGATGTTATCAGTGGAACCTGAAGATGAGAGTTGTCCGGAGAAGTGTCTCAAAGCCATCACTAGAGAATACTTGGCCATGACTTCCGAGGAAAGGAAGCAAGAAATGGATGAATAGGTATATGCTAAGATAATGATAAGGTAACAAGACGGTTTGACTCGTCCTGTTGTAAGTCGCTCTTTTGGTAAAACCTGGTGGATGCTCTTGAAAACCTATACTTTGAAAAGCCTTTGCTATCTAGAATATTTTACTTCATTGGTTGTGTGCTTTCAAAATGGACACCAATATGACCTTGAATGAGTGTATATGTTCTTTAAAATGAATCAAGATCTTGCTAGATTTGATGATGAGGTAAAAAAAACCCAACTTGTTGTTTTGTTAATTAGGATCCTTGTAATCACAATTTGACACTCTAAAAGATGTTATCCTGTGTAGCTCTAAAAATTTTAACATAGGAAAGAAAATGATAGAGGCTATAATTGAGAAAGATAAGGTTTCAAAAGTGTTCAAGAATAAAACTGAAGAGGAAACTAGAAGTTAAAAATGAAGTTATTGTGGCTAAAGACAAGTATAAGAAAGAAAAAAAACAAGGGTAAACAACAACAGAATGAAAAACTGTTGACTCTGATATTGATAGAGCAAATAAAAAATGGTTTTACTGTGAGATAATGAATGTAGAAAAAAGAAGAAAAAAAAGAGGTGAGGCTAGTAGTAATAAAACAAATTATGAAAAGGTGTCTTTGTTTGAAAAAATGCAAATGAAATATCCTCGTGAATTGCTCATGTGTGTTGTTGGTGTTAATGTCGATTCTAATGTTCGGATCTTAGACTCTGGATGTACCATGAATGCATGCCTCTTATGATAAATTGTTGTTTAGTTCATTGCATATATTTGATGGGGTGAAGTTATGTTAATGGACAATACATCCCTAGTAATTAGCGGGACGGGACATGTTCATATGCATGTAAGACGGTAAAATTAAAGTTCTCCAAAATGTTAGATGAGTTCCTAAATTGAGAAGAAACTTAATGGGTTAATCTATTTTAAATTATCTCAAATGCTAGATCATTATAAATAATGGGATAAGGGAAGTCATAAGGAATGGAACTACTCTCGTAAAAAGTATTAAAAGGGTGGATTATATCATGTTAATTTCATCCGAATTAATACTTACCAGTACCAATAGTTATTGAAAGATGATCAAACTAAAAATTTGTATAACAGGTTGGGTCACATAGGTAATAAAGGCTTAATTAAAAATCGGTATAAACAAGGGTTAATTGACATTGAACCTATTGATATAAAAAAAAAAAACTTTTATGAAACTTGTGTTTTTGAAAAAAAATAAAATAAAATAAACATAATTGTAAAAGGGTGGGTAATATCATTTTATTTCTTTCATAGATTATTTTTCTAGAAAAGTTTGAAGCTATTTACTTAGAACCAAAAAACTAAAGCTTTTAAAATCTTCAAAGAGTGGAATAAAAAGTTTGTTCAAACTTAATCAGGTTTAATAATAAAGTGTCGTATAACATATAATGTCCTAGAGTTTGTAACACTTAATTTAATGATGTTTGTAAAACTTAAGGGATTATAAGATATTCCATTGTTTCTAGTGCAAAACAACTGTTGAAACAACTAAAAGAATGAATAGATTCCTAGCTTATAGCCCTTAACAACAACAAAGTTATGTTATGTTTCTTGAGAAGGATAGTTTCTTATGAGGTAAGAAGTAGTACTAACTACTTCTCAAGACAAGGTGCAACCTAAGATTCTAACAGTTATGTCAGGACACCTTGAAGGAGTTGAGGGTTTACGTACTCATACAACCTCATGGATATACCTCGATCTATAAAAGTGTCTCTTTTAATGTAAGTGATAATTTTCACTTTAAAAATAAGCCACCAAAACCATTGAAAATAGTGATTGTGAAATTGATAGAGTTGTCACTCTTGTGCCTTTCTACAATCAAAATGAACAAACTTATATTAATCAGGATGAAGAAGATTTGACGTAGAATATAATCAATCTTATGATGCTAGTCCTAACACTATAAAAGAAAACTCTCACTATATATATAAACAATGAGAATGATAGCGACATTATAGATCCTTTGGATCAATGTTGTGATAATGATACTCAATATTTAGGGAAGGGGTGTGACAACTACCTCTAAAGAAGATAATAGTCATGTTAATAAAATTGATCTTTGTTGTTGTTACACAAGACAATAAAATTGACCTTTGCTGAAATGAATATTGTCAAATATGCATTTATAACTAGTGATGTTATTGATTACTAAAATCACCAGTTATGAAGGCATATTTAACAATATTCGTAAATAGTGAACTACAACTCTTGATTAGAAAGTAAACAATCAAAATATGAAAGAATCGTAAAGGGAGCAATACAAAGAAAACAAAAGGAGGTGAGTGATAAGATAAAGAATGCAAATAGCTCTCTCATGTAGCGTGCAAGCATCGCTCAATCTCACTTTGATCTTGGAACACTAAGAGAGAGAAGGCGAGAGGAAGAGAGCAACAACGGAAGAAAATTGTATAAATGAATTAAATTAGAGTTTCTACTTTACAACTAATCTTATAGACGAGCTTTAAAAAAGCCCTTATGCTCTCTGACGGCTATCCCAAGGCGATAGCCGCCAAAAGCTCCTCCGGTGATCCTATGCAATTGCATCCCAAAATCCAACGATGAAATTGCCTCCATCTACTAAGGGATCTTCTGGCCTTCATTCCAATATTATTGTGCTATTCCTCCAACGAACGCTAATCCCTGGAGCCGGAAATTATTTGCTTCGGAGGATTGGAAGAAACTGCCCGATATTGCTGAAAACTTGGTCGAGACTGGTAAGGTTAGTATTTCGTATCCAAAGGGGTTAATGCCACACCGTCAATTGAAGTTGATCCTGAAGTGCTCTCTTTTTTGGAGGAGCCATGGAGACACTCGGTGGTTGTGAAATTGCTAGGCAGGATGATTTCCTACTCTTTCTTTGAGCCCATTCTGAAACTGATATGGAAACCAAGTGGTGGTTGGTTTGTGATAAATCTTCCAATGATTTTTTCTTGGTTCGTTTTGAGAAGATATTAAAATTCGAGTATGAGAATTTACATACCATTTGTCATGGTTGTGGGCGCTATGGTCACCTCCAGAATCGGTGTCCGGAAAGACCAAGAGCTTTACAGATGGGTGTTGGGGAGAACGTGAAAGCAAGAAGGGAGGAACAAGGACATCAAGACGTTGGTCATGTTGGATGCTCAAGATGAATATCTGACGAGGCCAGTGGAGGAAGTTATTGATTCAGGGCATGGTCCTTGGATGACGTCCCAATGAAATCAAAGTCAGCCAAGAACACTAAAAAACACGCCCCATCAATTGGTCGAGAGGACCACCCTCGCTGGAACAGAGGTGTCAGGTATAGGAGACAAGAAGACATGTCCGATAAGAGTAAAGGGAAACAACCTATGACTGACAATGTGGTTCTAGGTGCGTACTTTGTATCTAAGAATAAACAGAGGAAAAGATCTAGAGTGGGGGTATCCAAGGATCAGTTGACTATTTCCCACTCCGGGCCTGATAACACAAGAAAGAATCAGAATCAGGATATAGATGCTTCCCCGTCTCGACGTATCGAAATTAATTATGAAACGAGTGTCTCCGGGGGTCATGATTTTTAGCGCTTTTGATGTCCCGGTGAAAAATGAAGGAAATGACATGTCAATTGATTCGGATGATAAAGGGGCAGATGGCTCTAAAGATGAGGATATGGATGCGACGGGAGTCGAAGGGGAGACTACTATAGATGTCTCACTGGGTCAGGTGTCTAGAGAGGATTAAGACTCACTCTAGCGTGTACCCTTTAACTTTACAGTTTTTTAATGATAGGCATCTTTTGGAATTGCTTCGGGACGGTGAAACCGAGTTTCCGAAGATCAATGAGATACTTGTTACGTAAGCATAAACCGAATTTCGTTGTTCTTATTCGAAACACACTGTGTGGGCCCAATCGCTGATCAAATTTGTCGCAATATGGGTTTTAGTTCCTGGGACGGATGGAAGCGGAGGGGCAGTCTGGGGGATTTGGCTGTTATGGAATTCTTGTGTGTGCCCTATCTCCATTGTTTCCAAGCAAAGGCAATTTATCCATGCTTTTGTGTACCTTGAACGGATAGGTTTAATCTCTTCGTTGTTTATATTTGCCCTAACCCTAATAGACGTGACCAAGTGTGAAATCATCTTGATGAGTTCTTGAACAATATTTCTGGGCCGGTCATGATTGGAGGGGACTTTAATGCCATTGTGAGTTTTAAGCGAGAGAAAGGGAGGGACATGTATGCTTTCCAGGGAGGACGGAGGTTCCTTCAGTGGCTCCAGGATAATTCTCTCATTGATCTAGGGTTCCAGGGCTCTCAGTTTACGTGGTTTCGGAGGAGAGATTCGTCTCACATGATTGCCAAGCGTCTGGACAAAATTTGAGTTAATCTTGGGGGTCGTATTAAGTGGGAGAAAAACCTCGGTTAGACACTTACCTCGTCTCTTGTCGGACCATAATTCTCTACTGTTTTCCCTTGACGGTTTCTTTGTTGGAAATCCGAGGCGTTCAGATTTATTAATGCTTGGCTTGAACATCTAGATTTTGGTAATATTATCTCTTCGGCTTGGGATTCTTTCTCCACCCTCCCTCTGGTCTTATCTAAGCTGCGAAGGGCTCTTGGTAAGTGGAATAGGGAAGTTTTCGTTAATATTCATGCTCGGAAAAGTGAATTAATCCGTTGTCTTGATAACGTCAGGTTGGAGTTAGAGCAGGATACCACGGATGATTCTATTAATAGAGAAGTCCAACTTAACTCGGAGTTGGATCGGGTGCTTGAGCAGGAGGAAAGTTTATGGCATCAGAAATCTCGACAATTGTGGTTGAGATGTGGTGATAAAAATACTCGTTTTTTTCATCCCTCAACGGTCATACGTCGACAGAGAAATCAAATCGAGGCTCTAAGAATGACGGATGGTTCTTGGATTATGGAGAGGGATGACCTTGTTCGACATGCCACATAGTTCTACAGAGATTTGTATGGCCCCTCTAATCTGCTTGCGCTCCGGCCCATTCCGACGGGTTCTTTTTCTTGCCTGTCGGAGGAGCAACGAGCTTCTTTTGATAGGCAGATATCTCAGGAGGAGGTTTGGCGGGCTGTGCAGGATATGGGAGCTAGCAAGGCTCCGGCCTTGATGGTTTTTAATTCGGGTTTCTACCAAAAATGTGGACGATTGTTGGTGAGTCGGTTAGGAAATTGGTCATTGATTTCCTAAATGATGGTACCTTACCCAATGAGGCGAATGAAACTTTGGTTGTGCTTATTGGTAAAGTAGATAAACCAGAATATATCCATCAATTCCGTCCAATTAGTCTTGTAATGTTTTTTAAAAAAACTATTACCAAAGTCTTGGTAAATAGACTTAAGCCACTGATGCATACCCTCACCGGTCTCATGGGGAGTAGTTTTATTCCTGACAGACTAATGTCTGATAATATTGTGTTAGTTCAGGAGGCAGTGCATACTATGAAGTCGAAGAAGGGGCAGAAAGGGTGGATGATTCTGAAACTGGATCTCGAGAAGGCTTATGATCGGTTAAGATGGGAGTTTATTAATGAATCTATATGAGATGCAGGTATTCCTGGGAGTTGGTCTGACCGGATTATGAGTTGCGTTACTACTGGGAGTATGAATGTGCTTTGGAATGGGAAAAGACTTCCTATTTTGACATGACTAGAGGTGTTCGTCAAGGGGATCATATTTCACCGTACCTGTTTGTTTTATGTCTTGAGAGACTCGGACATCTCATTGATAAGGTTGTTGGCGCTAATTTGTGGAAGCCTATGAAGTTGTCTCGTGGAGGGCCTGCAATATCACACCTTTTTTTTGCAGACAACATTCTCCTTTTTACCGAAGCTTCTGCTGCCCAAGTTGGAGTTATTCGCAATATACTTGAGAGTTTATGTGCGGCCTCTGGGCAGAAGGTAAGTGCTCTCAAGTCAAAACGTTTTGTATCTCATAACTTGAGGGGGACGTTGAAGAGCTTTTGAGCCGAGTGAGTGATATTCTGAGTACTCGCAATCTTGGACTCTATTTGGGCATTTCTGTTGTACATTGGGGACCATCCAGGGACCTTTATAATCCAATCATTGAGAGAGTGTCTTCCCGACTAGCTGGCTGGAAGAGACGGACGTACGCTTAACATGGCTGGGAGGCTTACTTTGGCTAAGTCTGTGTTATCGTCTATTTCCTCCCATTTGATACATTCTCCCCACTCACATCTATGCCAAGATGGACAAGATCAGTAGAGATTTCATTTGGGGGTAGTGATAGTGGGACAAGGAAAATCCATCTTGTGAAGTGGGATTCATTATGCCTTCCTAAGAAAAAGGGTGGTCTTGGTCTTCGGTGTGCGAGTGATGCCAATCTTGCACTGCTGAGAAAACTTGGATGGAGGCTCTTTTCGGAGCCTGATGCTATGTGGTCTAGGGCACTCCGTCATAAGTACCGTCAGGTTAGGAGAGATTGGCCGAATTTCATTCCTCTCCGGCAAGGTAGTTCGATTGTTTAGAGAGGGATCGTGAGAGGCTATAACGAGGTTGTGGATAAGAACGTGGCTTGGAATGTAAGAGATGTCGATTGATCCAGTTTTGGGAGGATACATGGTTGGGAGACTTAGCTCTTATGGTGTTGGCAACTGTGGAACTATATGGGATTGATATGTCTTTGCGTGTTGCGGATGTGGGAAACCAAGACGAAGGTTGGGACTGGAGATACCTTTCAAACAAGATGTCCACGTCTTCTTTGCTTAGACTAATGACTACTTCTCCACCTAGTAGTAATGCTCAAACTGATATTGTTCGTTGGAAAGGGACTAAGAATGGGAACTTATCGGTAAGTTCGGCTATGGAGTTTCTGCGCAGGGATATACAAACACCTACTCATCGACGAGGTCTAATTGATCGTATTTGGAAAGGGAAGGTTCTAGAAGGGTTAAATTATTTATGTGGAAGGTTTGTTGGGGTATGCTTCTAACGAACCAGGAGCGTAATAGGAGGCACGTGGCCGATTGCGCAGAGTGTGATGTTTGCCATGCATATAGTAGTCTCTCTTGCATGTGTTCAAAGATTGTCCTACCCTCTAGAATGTGTGGAAATGCATTGTCCCAGTAGAGCATCACAATACCTTCTCTGATCTTCCATGGGAGGAGTGGGGGTTTTTAAATCTTAGCATGAACAAAGGTGTTGCAGGTGATGTCCAGTGGAGCATGTTATTCATGCTTATACTTTGGTGGGCGTGGCTATGGCGGAACAACAGGGTTTCAGGGGAGAACCGAGTGTTGTTGATAAGGTGGGTTTACTTTGGTCGAAGTATAGAGAGACCGTTGATGCTCTTGCCGGTGATGACTCGTCTTCGACAGGGTCTCAAGTAGCAATGAGATTTGGGTCAACTGGTCCCCTCCTTTGCATGGTTGGGTCAAACTCAATGTGGACGGATCAAGCAAGGGTAATCCGGGCCTCGCTTCTGTTGGGGGTGCCTACGTGATGAGCATGGGACGTGGATTGCCGGCTTTAGTGCTAATCTGGGTATGGCAACTGCCACCGCTGCGGAATTATGGGGTGTAATTCACGGTTTGCGAAATGCATGGAAACTCGGCCATCGTCTTGTACTCGTTGAAACGGACTCAGAACTCGTTTGCAAGTTTAATGAGCAAGGTGTTGATAGTCGTCATTCATTATATAGCCTGGTTATCATGTGCCGAGGCTTCTTCACACGGGATTGGACCATACGGTTTAGTCATATTTATAGAGAAGGTAATCGTGTCGCGGATTCACGGGCCCGCTTTGCCTTTTCTCTTCCTTTAGGTTACCACGTGTTAGATACTCCTCCGCCTTCCTCTAGTTTATTAGTTTCGGACGATAGACGTGGGGTTAGTTTGCCACGGGTTATTCGCTTGTAATTCTCTTTATCTCATTTTATTCATGAGCTCCGGCTCTCTTTTCATCAAAAAAAACTAATCTTGTAGACGAGCTCTCTTCTATCGAACGTCGATCATCGTTCCAATCGGTAGAGACATCTGTGGATCCCACCAAATCATGAAACCTGGCGGCCCTCCCCGGCCGGAGGGCTTCCAGGACAGGGGGTCATTTCTTTGACCCGGTTCAACATTTTTTCACCAGATTTGTAAGACCAATCATGACCAAAGAAGGCTTGTTCGAGTACTCTTGGGCTGTTCAACCGATGTAACTCAGCGAACCGGATACCCAATTTGAGAATATATATGGGCTCAACGTATGGATTGGATTGGGATATTGGTTCATCGGTCAATTCTTTATATTCAAACAAATTAAAAGGAGTTTATGGGTGTACATTAATTCTATATGTTTTGAATACAAACAACTCTTGATTTGATTAGAAAGTAATCACTCCATGAAACAAAGAATTAAAACAAATGAATCACAACGTACAGGTTACCACAATTGAGTGTCGTAAGCAAAAATTGAATCACCACAGGTACAATCAGCCTTCATTGAAACCCTATTAGGGCTTCCCGTCGTTGTCCTCTTCCTGCTCATCAACCTCCCCGACGCCTCTTCTAGTGACTTCCCCTTAGCCTCGGGAACCAAGAAAGTACACAACATCCCCACAAAGTTAACAACCCCAAGCAATATCAAAGCGTTCTTCATCCCTATACCCGCCGGGTACCCGGCATCCCTCTTTGCGGGTCTTTCTCCTGCGAAAGGTACAAGAACCCAAACGCCCGATGATGCCCCGGCCTTGCCAGCCGCCGCAGAGATACCATGACACGTGGACCTCAGCCTGGCCGGGAAGACCTCGGCGGGGACCACAAAGGTGGTGGCATTGGGACCGAAGTTGGCGAAGAAGAAAGTAAGTGAGTACATGATGATGAATCCGATCCGGTTCTCCTTCTTCATCCAGTGGTCCCACGGGAAGGCGATCGCGAACATGAAAACGGTCATGAAGAAGAATCCCATGATCTGGATCGTCCACCTCCCGATGATGTCGATGAAAGCGACGGTGAACCAGTAACCGGGACTGTCCGCAGAGGGCGATTAGGGTTTGTGCTCGGGCCAGCTTGTAGACCTCGCGGATGGCGCTCATCTGAGACGCCGGCGGAACCCACCCGACTCCGGTAAAAAGCTCCTTCTGGAAGAGGTTCTGGCTGTAGAAGGCGATGTCCAGGAGGAACCAACAGCTCGTCGTTCCGAGTAGCCGAATCCCGTAAACTCGCACGAATTCCTTTGAGAAAAGCCCGAACGTGTTCCTCTCGTCCCGGATCATCTCCTCTAGCTTCTCTTCTTCGGCTTCCACTTCGGTGTTTAGCACCTTCGACATGTCCGACGCCGCCTGCTTCGCGTTCTTGGCCACTAAGGCCGTGTACCTAGCGGTCTCGGGCATCTGCATACGCCAGTAGTAAGTGAGGGCGGCGCGGCAAGGATCCAAACATCAATATGATCCTCCAAATGTAGTCGGCTTGAGGGGTGAGCGATCCGGCGGGGTCCTCGGCGAATGACGGCGGGTGGTACTTAGCCTCGAAAGCGGCGGAAACGGCCAGCGAGATGATTCCACTTGTCAAGATCCCGACACCCTGCATAGCGAAAACAGCTGATATGAACGCGCCACGTGTCTTCTTGTTAGCATACTCGGACATGATGGTGGCCGACAGCGGGTAGTCGCCGCCGACACGAACCCTAGCCAAAACCTGAAGAAACAAAGCGTTGTCATGACCGCCTTGGGAGCACTTCCGAAGGAGAGCCCCGAGGCGACCGACGAGAGGACCATCAGGATGAGGGTCAGTCCGTACACCTTCTTCCGGCCCATCTTGTCCCCGAGCCACCCGAAGAAGAGCTGCCCGGCGAGTGTCCCGCACAGCGCCACCCCGCTCACCGCCGCCGTGATGTTGATCGGGAGACTCCCGGGCTTCTTCGCGTTCGCCTGCGTGTAGTAAAGCCGCCCGAGGAGCTTCGTCACCAGGGAGATGCTGAATAAGTCGTATGCATCGGTGAAGAACCCCATTCCGGCGATGATGATTGCCGTGAAATGGTACCATTGCGTTTTTCGCAACGTCCAGTGCGTTCAGCACTTCCAGTCCATTATTACCCTTCTTCGCCATTCTTTTTTAGATCGATTTATGTTATCTTTTTGAGTACTGAGAAGAGCAACGCCTACCTGCGCTTTATATACATGATCTCCCGGTATCAATGGAGCATATTCTTACAGAATATATATTCTGTATTAACTTCCCCATTTAGAAATATTTTACATTTAGCATCTTTATTTATTAAATATGTTGTTACAAATCAATCTCTATTTCTCTTCATTCATTCATCACCATCTCTTTCGTTTTTAATGCATTCTATATTTTTTCTATTACATGTATGTACGCCTGCTGGCACTATTAATTCTCCTTTGGGCGATTTCGCTACTACGTGCTTACATGATTCTCACATTAAATTTATTCCCTTTACATAAACTTCTAGCTATATGCATTTATTTATATAGTTACCCTAATAACAACTCAATTATACTCTTTCCTATTTTACTTCATTCCCTTCATCGGGCATTCGGGCTATACATCTACGATTTGTATCTATTCATGTTCATTCTTGTACGGTATATTGATTGCATTTGTGGCAAATCTCAAACCTAGCTAATTCTTTCACTGGCCTGTGACTACCGCCATTAATCTGTTCTGGTAGACGGAACCATGTAAATCTTTGAAAAAAATGCATCTAAATAACAAAATTTAAAATATTTGAACTTTAACTAATACAATTTATATATAAATGATGGTGTTAAGATGTGATAATCTGTTTAAACGCCACATGAAAGTTGCAATATATAATGTCAATAAACTATTTTTTATAACAAATAATAGAAAACTGATCCATCCAGACAAATATATATCAGCCGATTGAGTTGAAAAAACCAAAATAATATAGGATTGAACTTTCAAAATAGAGACGCACAAATATACATTGCACTTATACTTCGAAATATATAACATTAACTTTCTGAACGTAGGAAGAGAAATATCAAGATATATGAAGAATACATTAGTTAAATGAATAGAAAATTCAAAGTTGAACAACAAACCGGTCAAAGACAAACTAAAATCTATGAATCCAACCAATCTCATCACTCAAAGGAAGCAACAACTGAGTGTTACCATGCCCCATATTCATAAATGTATCAATAGGTTCAGGCCGGTCAATGAATTAGAGAGGTCTTGTAGTTAAGATTTTTTTTTAATATTTAAATATTAATTTATATTATTTATAACATAAAAACTAAAATTAAGATAATTTTTTTATTAAATACATTAAAATGTTAAATTGGTTAAATGTTTCTAATATAAATAAGATTATATATTAATAAAAAATTGATAAATTCATACCTTACTTTTTTAATAAATTTTTTGCCTTATTATATGTAAATAAAACAATTTGTTTTTATACATTTTTGAAGGCTATTATACTTATAAACCATTATAAATAATAATAAAGATGCAATATTTAGTTGATATAAAGTGGTTGGATTTAATTTATATATATTTTAGAAACTTTTTGTAAAATAAAATAAAAATATGTATGCAGTAGGAATTGGCCCTTTCAAAAAAAATTAATTGCAAAAACACATTTGCATGTATCATAGATTCATAGCCAAGACTTTACCTAAAAAAAAAAGATTCATAGCAAGTGTGCGTGTATTGAAGATTAAAAAAAATTGTTGGCCACACGAACAAGAGACTTGCAGGGTTTTAAAATATTAGCTTTTAGCTTGAAATCACTGAGACAAGAAAGTTTTGTGTAGTAGGATTTGAAACAAAAATATTATATACTACTAAATATTTCTTTTTACTGAGGCCCCATTTCAACTCCGAGGTCTTGAGTGGTGGCTCACCTCGCACACCCTCTTGGCCGGCCCTGAATAGGTTAAATCGCTCGAAGTTGGGCAATAATAGGGTCACTACGACAAACTGGAAAGGTATCACAAAAATTCAATCTATATACTATTATTAAAAAGTAAAATTAAATTTTCTTACGTGACATTTTGTTATTAACTTCGTGCTACATGTTATTTTCTCATACATCCTTATTTTAAAATTTTAATAATTAATTAATACATACAAATCATTAATGTAGACAATATATCTATATTGTATTCATTTATAAGTTTACCACAATCTTCAACTTATTTATATATATATATATATATATATATATATATATATATATATATATATATATATATATATATATATATATATATATATATCATTGTGAAATATTATTTGAAAAATATTCTTACCATTATTTACAAGATCATTTACACTATTTCATACTCTAACTTTAACACATAAATATATAATGCTTATTATTTCGTAAGCACTCACCAATTAACAAATGTATAGAATATTACAATAAAAATGGTATATCTTTTTTGTTCTTTAAGGATGACATTTAAAAATATCTAATATTAATTTTAAATTAAACTTTTTTTAACTTCTATTTATTTATCATTTATATTCCAATTTTAAAAGTTAATTTTATTTTCCTTTATAAATTATTTATTTCACTTTACATTCATAATAGTTATCAATATTAACTTATTTCTACATTATATGATTATTAAAAAATTAGAATATATAATATTTCCTTAATTAAGCTATTTTTATTGTTTATCTATAATATAATTAATATATCAATAACATAAAAAAGAGGGACTTTCTAAGAATGATTAGAGAATGGGAGAGGACGGGTGTGCTACAGGGAATTCGTAATGCTCCCTCAACACCTAGAACTTCTCACTTTTTTTTGTTGATGAGGATTTTTGCAAAGGCATCTTGTCAACGGAATAATGAACTCGTCAATATCCTCCGCAACAATGGAGTAGTGTTGGGTCAATATGTTAACTTTGTAAAGTTAGACCTTTTATTCAGTGAAAATGTAAGCAAGGAGTGAAGGGATGAGATCCAAAGCATTGTGAGAGTCACGGAAGTTAGCAAACATGAGAAATATCTCAGCCTTCCAACTATGGTTGAGAGATCAAAGACGGTAATTTTTTTTCAATGTTGGGGAACAAGTTTGGAAGAAGTTGAAGGGTTGGAAGGAAACCATGTTGAATAGAGATGGGAAGGAGGTACTTCTTTTAAGGATGTGTGCAAGTTATCCCTTCTTACACCGTGTCGTGTTTTGAGATGCTAATGGTGTTTGTCAAAATATTGAGAGCATTATGGGTCAATTTTTTGGGGTTCTAAGGAGGAAGTTGTAAGATTCATTAGATGGGTTGGCATATAGATCAAAAGAGGAAGGTGGGTTATATTTTAGGGATATGAAAAGTTTTCAATACTGTGTTATTGGCTAAACAGGGATGGCGGATGGTGACAAACCCGAATACTCTTTGTGGCTAGGTTGTTAAAAGCGTGTTACTTCCCGGGTGGTTCTTTTATGCATTCTCAAATGGGAACCACCCGAGCTACATTTGGAGAATTAAGTTTGTTGAAAGGAACGGAGGCTCTTTCGCTTGGTCTCTGTTGAAGTATGGGAAGTGGGGCGTCTCTTTCGATTTGGCAGGATAAATGGTTGCCACGACATAATTTTTTTTGGCCGTTTTGGTTCTCGCACCTGAATTCTTGGAGATGTGCGCGTGTAATAGATTTTATTGATTGGGATCAGGTCCACTGGAGGAAGGATTTGATTATGAAGGTGTTGGGTCATATGGAATGTGAAGCTGCAATGAATATCCCTTTGATAAGCTCTTAACTACATGATGAACCTTTTGGCATTATTCATCTAATGGGTGTTTTAGTGTTAAATCAGCATATCGTATGATCATGCAACATGAGGACAAAAAGTAGGGAATGGATTGCTCATCTTTTCATGGACAAACATCGGTTACATGGAAACATTTATGGAAGACGAAGACATCACCTAAGATTCTTAATCTTGCATGACGTGCATTTAGTGATGCTATTCCGAGTAAGGAAAAACTCCGCCAACGTAATGTCAAAGTGGAGCCTTCGTGTGATGTTGTGGTAGGTGGGAATCTACATTTCATATCATGGCACAATGTCCGATCTACTCAATAGTATGGAGAAGGATTTCCTGTTTTGATGAGGGAAGATGGTGTACAACCAATGTGAAAGACTGATTCGATTTGGTTGGTGAACATTCATCCAAAGAGGGCGTTCAGTTGTGGATAGTGCTCATGTGGTTGATCCAACGGGAGCGCAAGAGTTTTTGGTGGAAGTTGATCACCGGTTTACCCAAATATGGTAAGGGAGGCCCAACGGATGGTTGAAGAGTTTAATTTTTCGACATATGCTTGAAGGATGAAAGGGAGGGTGTCTCCTATCGTTCAGAGATGGGTGAGACCTCCGAGTTGGTGATTAAAGTAAATTGCGATGCATCAGTTCGATCTAATGGCAAGTGTGAAAATGGGGTTGTGGCCAGAAATTGTCTAGGTGTTGTGTCGTTGGCGGCAACGAGAAATTTGGAGGGCTCACGAACGGTGTTGGAGGTGGAAGGGGAAGCTTTCGTGTGGGCTTTGACATTGGCAATAGGGAAGGGCTGGAATCTTATTATATGTGAGTCAAACTCGGCTTCGATCATCAATTGGCTGAGGAATGGTTCCGACCATCAAGGTAATATGGGGAATATCCTTATTGGGTTCCGAAATACATCTTCTGATTTCAAGTACCGTTAGTGGAATCATGTCCGTAGGAGGGGCAATATGGTGGCTCATTGACTTGCGGGTAAATGTCCATCAGATACGACTTATTATGATGAATGTTATTCATTTTCAGACGATTTATATAAGGTGATTTCGGATGATGAGCATGAACAAAGAGTTGTTTTATCATTAAAAAAAAAAACTTGTTTGACAAAGGTTTTTCTACATTTTTTAAATATTTGACATGAGCTATATACTCTCATCTCTTTATCTTCTCAGTGACTTATACTTGAGTCATTTTTATGTTTTATCGTGTTGTATGTCCATTTAAAATTTTGATTGTTCCTTTAGTAGTGTCATAAAATTGAAATTATGGATGTAATATAAAAAAAATAATTTTTTTTTCTAAAATAATAATAAAAAAATTTCAAAACTTTTTTAAAAAAAAGAAGAAACATTTTCAAGAATAGGAAGAAAGTTATGGTTAGTGAGACCGTAGTTTAAAACTACGGATTTAGATTACTAACCGGTAACTTTAAAACCATGAAACCAAATCAACAGGTAAAAACAGAAGACAGAGGACCCGAAGTTTTGAAAAGTTGGTGAGAACTAAAACAAACCTTTCACTTTCCTCCTAAGCCACCCTGAGAAGTCATCAAGGTATTAATTTATCTCTTCATATAAGCCTAACTAGGCTCAATTTGATCGCCGCCTCTAAGCATGACCATTTACACAAACGCCGCCAGGGAAACAAAACAAGATGTTAATTTATCTTTTCATATCCGCCGGGTCAAAGACATGGAGGGTTTTGCACGCCAAAGTACGTGAACCTACGCACACAAGCATTCAGGGTTCCGGCCTAAAAACAATTGGTAGTATGAGGAGTAGCCCTCGTACTTATATGTTAGGTTCACGGGTTTCATATTGTCGATGTGGGACACATTTCCCACACTCAACACTCCCCCTCAAGTGCAACTATCCTGGACTAGTTGACACTTTACACAAAGCCTTAAGGCCGGCTTAGCCAAATGAGCGGATTCATATTTTCCGCTAATCACAACCCAAAGACAAGATAATGGACCCGGATTGAACTTGATCAGATACTGTAAGAGCCTTAGTCTTTTGGCCTTAGCCGCCCCGCGGGTTCAGGGAGCCGCCCCTGCGACTCGAGTAGTGATCCGCCCCTGCGGCCAGGAAATTCCGCCCCTGAGGTTTCTTGCGGCTGCAGCCGGCTTTGTTGACCGTTTGACCCGTGCTTTACTCTTTCATTTCCTTAACCTATTTCCTTTTCTTTGGAGCAAGGATTACTTCATTCCAGCCTTCTTCACGTTCTTCTTCTTGCCTCCTTCTCCTTCTTGATCTTGTGCTTGGTTTTTCCCTTGGTTTGAAAGAGGTTTTGTGTGGCCTTGTTGAGGTTGATGCTAGTGGATGTTGTGCTGAGCTTGAGAGCCATCTGAGGTACTGTCTTGGATCATTCCTTTGCCTAGACCAGCAGTGGAGGTAAGCTCCTTGCTTCTCCTTCCTTTCTTCCTTTCTTGTTCTTCCTCCCTAGCTTAGGATTAGATGCATGTATAAGTGTATGTTGATGTTAGATTGTGTATGTATATGGTTGTATGTGGCTTTGGAATGGAGAAGACGTGGATTGATCACGTGAAGAGCTGAAGAGGAACCGCGGGATCACTTTCTGCATTGTCGCCGCCCCGCGCCTGGAAGCCGCCGCTCTGCGGGAGCTGTGTCACAGTGCCTGCGTCGTGCCTGCGTTGCCTGCGGCCACTGTCACCACGCCTGTGGCCGAGCTTTGCCGCACCTGCGGGTTGTCTTGTTCCGCCCCTGCGTCTTTCCATTCCGCAGGTGCGTCTTGTACAGGATCTACCTAGAGTAGTATGATCCTTTCCTAGTATGAGCGGGTTAGTAGCATGCTAGGTACGTGTTTGAGGTTAGAATGATGATGAGTATGATATCGTTTATGCCGGTTATGGCCTTGAGGTTTATGAGTTAGGATATGATCCTTATGGATCCCTTGGGTCTAGGTGTGACCCCTTTGATGGATATGAGTTTGATATATTGTTATGCCTTATTTTTAGGCAGTTGTTCTCTAGATTTGGAGCTGATCATACTTGGAGTACTACGTGGTTGAGATTACTTCGAGGTTGAGGTAAGTCCATATGACTTACTTAGCTACCATCCTTATATTGGATGTATGCATGAGTGGTGTGTGTTATATGCTTGATAGCATGTGAGATTATTATTACCGACCTATGGTCTAGTGATTGTCCATTGTAGGGTCGTGACAACTTTTCCTTTCATCCCGCTGGGAGTCATGAGGTTCTCTGTGGGCAGGCCAGTTCGGCTCAGTGGGGCGGGCACATTCACCACTCTCATAGGGTATACGGGGAGGTGTGACCGTATCACCACTCCAACTGGCACCATTCCCATAGGCGGGATTATATATTCCTGATGTGTGATTGTGCTCTTGCATCTCTATATATATGTGTATGGTTAGCTAATTTTAATACCGTGTTGTAGATCCTTTGTAGGTTAGGAGAGCTGCAGAGTGATCCAGAGGGGTGATCCGTTGAGGGCTCCGTACACTGGGGCGTTATCGTGGGATATGGGATATTTATGATGTACGGATATATATTTTGATTTTGTACTCAGCGGTTACTCTGTTTTACCTTTTTGATATGTATATATATATATATATATATATATATATATATATATATATATATATATATATATATATCAGTGTTTTAATCTATCTGTGTCTTGTTGTAAGATCCAATGAAATTGTTGTCAAGCTAGGGTCAGGATCTATTGTGAGATCCTAACCCAATAGCACCTCGAGTCCTACGGATTTGGGGTGTTACAGATACCATGTTATTTATCTTGTTATACCCGCCGAGTCTAAGATGTGGAGGGTTTTACACGTCAAAGTACGTGAACCTACGCACACAAGTATTCGGGGTTCCATCCTAAAACCAATTGGCAGTAGGAGGAGTAACCCTCGTACTTATATGTTAGGTACACGGGTTTCATATTGTCGATGTGGGACAGATTTCGCACACTCAACACTCCCCCTCAAGTGCAACTATCTTGGACTAGTTGATACTTGACACAAAGCCTTAAGGCCGGCTTAGTCAAACGCGCGGATAACATATTTTTCGCTAATCACAACCCAAAGACACGATAATGGACCCTGATCAGACCTGCACAGATACCATGTTAATTTATCTTTTTATATCCGTTGGGTCTAAGACGTGGAGGATTTGCACGTCAAAGTACGTGAACCTACGCACACAAGTATTCATGGTTCCATCTTAAAACCAATTGCAATAGGAGGAGTATCCCTCCTACTTATATGTTAGTTTATCTCTTTATATCCGTTGGGTCTAAGACGGTGGGTTTTGCACGTCAAAGTACGTGAACCTACGCACACAAGTATCGGGGTTCCATCCTAAAACAATTGACAATATGAGTAGCCCTCGTACTTATATGTTAGGTTCACGGGTTTCACATTGTCTATGTGGGACTCATTTTCACACTCAAGATTCCCCCTCAAGTGCATCTATCTTGGCTAGTTGACACTTGACACAAAGTCTTAAGGCCGGCTTAGCCAAAGAGGCGTATAGCATATTTTTTTGCTAATCTCAACCCAAACACAAGAGAATGCACCCGGATCGACGTGCTCTGATACCATGTTAAATTTCGTTGGGTCAGAATTAACGTGAGGGTCCATCACACGTCCAAGTACATATGCGCGTTGGGCCCAAGTCCAGCACATAAGCCTAACATGGTTCCATCCTAAAACCAATTGGCATTAGGAGGAGTAGCCCTCGTACTTATATGTTAGGTTCATGGGTTTCATATGGTCGATGTGAGACACATTTCCCACACTCAACACTCCCCCTTAATTTATCTTTTTTTTTATCCGCTGGGTCAAAGACGTGGAGGGTATGCACGTCACAAGTGAACCTGTACACACAAGCATTTAGGGTTCCATGCTAAAACCAATTGCAGTAGGAGGAGTAGCCCTCATACTTATATGTTAGGTTCACGGGTTTCATATTGGTGATGTGAGACACATATCCCACACTCAAAACAAGACGATGAGAATTAGCAAGGAAACTATGTTGAAGATGAGAACTCCGGCTACTCGCCAAAAGGCTCCGACGAAGCCGACTATGGACGTGATCAATATCAAGACACCGAGGATGATGAGCGGACATTGGAGGATGGATACGCAGGAGCTGCTTAGGGTCATCTATGTGTTCTTGATCTTGGTTGTGTTTGTTTACTGCATCCATGATACAACTAACAAGTAAGTACTCCCTCCAAGGGCACCTCATTTGGATGGCCACCTTTGCTTCTTTTGACGGTTACTTCATGTCAAGTGTCATGTTATTGTAAATGGACCAAGTTTTACGGGTAATGGATCAGCTTCAGCTTCATCAATATCGCTAGTGCCTCTTGTGCCTCAAGATTTTAGCGGGAACAAATGAAGAAATGTACGTATTTAAGGTTTGCTAGGAGAGAGAAATAAAAAAAGAAAAAAAACGTAGTTTAAAAAAAACGTATGGAGAAGTGTATGTATAGAAGTCGTATTAAACATATTTGGAAACCTCCTTGGAAGATTGATCTCATTCTGTATGATATTGCTAATATCCTTTGTTTTTTTGATCAGGTCATTATTCATATTGTCTTTCGTGAGGTTAATATTGTGGCTGATAAACTGGCGGGACTTAGCTACGAGTCGCACCAGTCTGTTTCTTCCTCCATGCTCCTGGTGGAGGATCTCATCCGGTTGGATGCCCTAGGAAGGAAGGTCTCGAGAGGATAGTCCGTCCTAATTTCTTACCGTGCTGTATCAAAAAAATAAAAAAGTCATATGACTTATATATAAAAAAAGAAAGTAAACAGTAATTTGAAACTAAGGTGTAAGTAAAAATAAAAAATAAAAAAATAATTAAAGCCGTAGTTTTAAAGTACGATTTATTCATGTAAACCCGTAGTTTTAAACTACGGGTATGTTCCAACCTAACTTTCGTCCTATTTTCGAAAATAATTTTCTTTGTGTCGATTATTGAAAATGTTTCTCTCTTATTTTTTCTTGATGATTATTTCAAAAAAATTTCAAAAAAAATAGCTTCAAATATGAATATTTAAGTGTAAAATTTAGATGAAAATGACATTAAACATGGTTTGAAAAAAGAAAAAGAGAAAATTAATGTGAGATTCACCTTCAATGATTAAACTGAGTCATTAATCTATTATTTTTATTTTTATTTTTATTTGGAGGAGTGAAAATTAGAGATAGAAAGTTGTTGGAAAAAAAAGATAAATCCTCCAAAATATTTTATAAGAGGAATAAATAATACACCCTCCGTTCACAAATAATTATCATTTTAACCTTGTATTTTTGTTAAAAAATAATTGTCATTCTAAACTATTTTGGTCCTTACTTTACACTTTTACCCTTCTAATCATTGATATTGTGTTAGTTGTGATTTTCAATAAAGCAAAAGATAAAAGAATGATTAGGGGTATATTTATATATTTCATAGGTTCCTTAATAAGTGTGCAAATAGCTAAAATGACAATTATTTTTGAACGATTATGAATATGTTCGTTAGTCTAAAATACCTTTTTAAAACATAAATTTGAATGGAATTTTCTTAAAATTAAAAATTTAACATTGTTTTTATCTCTTTTGCTTATATATGATAAAATATCAAATAAAATTTAAAAACATAAAACTTATTTCAATCTGTATTTTCTTCAAATAATACTTGTGCATAGTACGAGTTTGGTCACTATTTTATATTAATTTTGTCATTTAGATATTTTAAACTTATTATCGTAACCAATTATGATATCGATAATAATAACATAAATTTACCTTTTCAATGCATCAATTTTAAACTACTCAACGTAACTAGTTTAAGATATGGAGTTGTTTCCAAAAAACAAAAAAAAAAATCTTAAGATATGAAGTAATTAATTACAAATATTTAAAAATTAAGGGTTGTTTTTTGTGCAATTTTCCTATTATAGATATATAGATTATAGACAAGATAGGTTTTAGTATTTTGTACGGGCCCATATCGAGACGGCTCAGCCCAAGATTGCAGCCCAGATATCTTCGAAACAGTATATCATCAACTTCGAAGGGAAAAGCGACAAAACTTTCCTAATTGGAAGAGGTTGAACCGCCACTGTCAACTATACAATCTTCTTCTTCAATCTTTGTTTAGCCTCGCCGATAGCTAAGATATCCTTTTTGTTGCTGAATTAGTTCATAACCCTAAGGAGACATGGCAAACAGATACAACAATGGAGGAAGAGGATCGGGGAATATCAGGAACGCTTGTCTTACGATGCACCAGCCATGGGCTTCGCTCCTTGTGTGCGGTATCAAGCGAATCGAAGGCAGATCCTGGCCCGCTCCCATCCGAGGTATCTTTACTCATCGTTTTTTCTTGATCGTTGATTTTGGTTGATAGTCGAATAATTAGGGCTATAATTGATAAATTTGCTGTTTATGTGAACTAATTGGATACTTGACAGTTTGTCGCATATTCAAACGGGTTTAAATTTTGTTTTAATTGATTCTTGCTAATTAAGTTTGTTGGGATGTAGAGAAGAAAAAGAAACCATCCCACATCTACAATACGAAAGTATGTGAACTAGCATATAATCACAAGGGCTACTTCTCCTATTCTTATTGCCAATTGAATTTAGGATGGAACTCAATATACTTGTGGTTCACTTGTGGCGTGTGCCCTCCATGAACAGAATGAACAGAAAAAAGTGTGCTTTGAACGGACTACAAACCCTATGACATAGGATTGGACTATGGATTTAGTTTGTGACGTATTATGAACTAGCCCTTCAGTTTTTAGCTGTGCAAGGCATTATACATCCTTAACCTTTTCTTTCTCTCTCTTTGTCACATAACTTACCAATTCCACGCCAGTTTCTTAACCCAAAAGCTATCATTGTGTCAGCTGATTAAATAGTTACCATCACCTTTCAATGGAGTCCTGTTTTGGGAAATCGGTTTGTAAGAGTCTAACTGGATTATTTTGAAAACAACTGCCTATTTCAGCAGAATTGTTTCAAATGTTTGTCTAATAATAATATTTTGCAAGCCTGTTGAAGTCATAAAGGCGTATCTGACTTAAAAAGCCAAAGAGAAATTATTTAACATTGCACTACTGAAGATAGAGAATTTTACTTATTTTGGAAAATTGTCTTTTTCAACTTATTTTCTTTCACATGCCACCATATATGATAGTCTAGTAGCTAGAAAAAGAAAGATTTAGTGATAAAGCTTTTTATTTCTGAATGATCTGGTGATTGATTATATGGTTTAAGGAATATTAATTAAATTAGTTTTCTCCTTTGTCATCATGAATTGTTGCAATATACAGTCTTCTTTTTTTTTCTGCTTATCTCTGTTGACCTATCTAAACACAATTTATATGTTCTTTTTCACAAGGACGACTATGGATTCATGCTGCAAGTAAGGTTCCTGACCCGGAAACCATTAAAGCAATGGAGGACTTCTACAGGGAAGTCTATGCAGTGGATGGGGTGACTGACCTCAAGTTTCCGGAGCACTATCCAGTTTCACGGCTATTAGGTGTGTTCCTGCTCTTTCTTATTGCTTAATTATTTTTTGCTTATGTTGAGCAGTACAATGAAAGTATCTCTCAACATAAGAGAGAATGCACCAAATAAAAAAAAAAATAGTATGTCTTATCTTAGTTCCATTAGTAAGCTACATTCTATAATTTTTTGGTCAAATTTTGGGGTTCTATAAATATAGCATTAAAGTTAAACTTGAAAAGATTATCATTTGTGATAACTCCTCTTCTTTCTTGTGTCTTGAGTATCACCGCTAAGTTTAAGAGTCTCTGCTATGATTTCAGGCTGTGTTGAAGTAGTTGGTTGCCTTACATGTGAAGAGTTAGCATCTTGGAAGGAGGTTCCTGAGGGGGTAATCACAAATTCTATCATTACCTTTTGTTTGTGTTGCATCTTGTCAAGTTGGTTTACCTTAATTGTCTTTTATGCTTTCTTTTGCAGGTGAGGCTGGAGGCACAAACAAACTCCTGTTGGCTTTGTGAGCGACCACAAGTGATACTACAAAATTTTTAACTGAGGGGGTTGCAAATCTTCTACTTGGATCAATTTTTACTGAAAATATTTTTTTTAATCAATGCAGAAATTGATAATCCCGTTTGAGATGCGAGGGTTCCAAGGTGTATACAACTTGGAAAACAAGGTAAGAGAGCTCCATGATATATACTCCATCCGGTTCTCAATACTTGTCATTTGAGTAAAAAAACACACATATTAAGAAAATTAAGAAAACTAAAAGTAGAAGATGTAATATTTTATGTTGTACAATAATTTAAAAAATTGTATAAAAACAATGAGAATTTGGAGAGTTTTGTGGGAATGATGGTGGTAACATTTTTGGTGTCTGTCAACAGATATACGAAGCAGCAGTAAGAGGCCTTCGTCCTGTTGATCCTCCAATGGCTGTCAAATTTCCGCTTCCAGACCACGAGATCCGTTCTCATTAAGACACGGATCAGTTGCTTCTACATCAGGTGCTTCCACTGACTCTGTTAAACGTAATACCCCTGAGCTCAGCAACGCTATTGCTGGGCACGAGCAGCTGCATCTCAGTTCAAGAAGAACAACTTTGAAGGCGGTTCGACATCTCGAGTGGATTGGCGACCGGTTTCTGCTGGAGCCAGGAATAGTATAGCTAAGGGCCCTGTGCAGGGACAGGAGCGTGAAGTACCAGGCTGGTCTGATCATGGCAGTTCAAACAACAGGCGCCGTAGGTAGTAGTGTAGCACAATGCCAGCTTCTGATATGATAATTAGTTCAACATGTCAGGTTTAGTGCAATTTTATGTTAGAACTTATCATTTACTGTATATATAGTTTTTGTTTTGCTGGATAGTTTTTCAAGATTTATACTGCTGCATTAGCTTCTTGATTCTGGATTTTTTACGAGGCTCCTGGGGTGATAAATGTGAGTATGCAGAGTGGGCGAGTACCTGTCAGGATTTAAATTTCATTTCCATTTTGTAAATAAGAAATATGAGATAATTTAGCTAATAGAGAGATAAACTAGACTTCTATAAAATTAATAATTAAACGAAAAAAGAAATTAATTTAATTGGATTAAATGCTATTTTATGGGTGTTATTATAGTAGGAAAAAGATAATTAGGATATTAGCCACATGATCTCATAAAGTTTGAAAGTTTAGTACCTGAATTTGGATAATGAAATTCTGAAATTGGTTTTTCCTTTTTATTAATCATTATTCTTAGAATTATTAAAAATTTATTTAATCTACTAAAATTTTTCTCTAATTAATTATTAGTATACGGCCCTATTTTATAACTCATTATAAAAAGACATATTTACTGAAATCATCTAGTTTAATATATAATTATAAATTGAAAAATACATTCTTTAGAAATCTATTATATACTAAACCTGAAGTAGTTTATGTGATATTTCGTATCATACAATAAATTTTTAATAATTGTTGATATTTTTATTTACAAATCGAGAAACGATAAAAATTAGGATTTTTAAATTTAATATTGAAATTTTAACTAATGGTAAAAATATATTAAGGGTTGTTAAATACAAGGAGTCAGAATTACTAACGTATAACTGATGTGCATAAGACTACGCACGATACTTCAACTTTTTTAAAAAAAATCTGTTTGTGCTTCAGTGTTGGAAAACAAAATTTGTTTTTTTCCAAGCTAAACATGATTGGTAATGTTCATGTTATAAAAATATGGAACTTCTAAGTGCACGGCGGAGGAATTAACAAATGCACAACGTTTACGGTTTTCGGATCCGTCACGGTTCCGGAAACAGTACCCGTGCTAAATTTCCCACGGTCACGGTTTTCGGAACCGTGACGGGTCCGGAAACCGTAACCGTTGAAAATTAAACCCTACAAATTTTACTAATATAGGGGAAAAAATTTTTAAAAAAAAATCCCACGGTCACGGGATCAGCGACCGTGTTAGATTTTTTTTTTTTTTTCCATTTTTTGCTACGGTCACGGTTTCCGGAACCGTGACGGTTCGAAAACCGTAAACGTCGTGCACTTGTGAATTATTCCGCCGTGCTTTAAAATCGCCCTAAAAATAACATAACATTCAACATTGACCCGTATTGCAGCGGCACGTCAGGCTTCATATCCGACGCACATTTCCAGCGTGCGTCAGTAAATCAAATGTTGTGCATTTAGCTCTAGTTTATATTAATTATCGAGTTTTAAAATAATATATGCTATATTATAATTTTAGGAAAATATTTGATAATGATATGGTAAAAAATTGCAACGTAAATCATTTCATCATTAAAACATAAAAACAACCATACGAGGTCCTTGTCCTATGTAGCCGCAAGGACGGAGCTAGGGATGGACATTAGTGTGCAGTCGTCCAGCCCAAGCCCATAAGATGAAATTAGTAATATAGCTCACTTATCTTGCAATTTAAATTTTAGTAGTTTTTTTTTTTCTTTTTTTTTTCTCTACCGTGTGATGCACCTTCTAATTACAAGATAACTTTAAAATGCTATGTCTATTTTTGGCAGAATAGTCATCCATTATTATTCGGGGCCCAATAATTAATTGAGTAGTACACTAGTTTTGGTAGTTTATCTCTTATTATTCGGGTAAATTACGTCATTGGTCCCTAAACTTTGAAATATTTTTCTTACTAGTCCCTAAAGTTTAAACTTCGCTTACTAAGTCCCTAAACTTTAAAACGTTTTTCTTACTAGTCCCTAAAGTTTAAACTTCGTTTACTAAGTCTCTAAACTTTGAAACGTTTTTCTTACTAGTCCTTAAAGTTTAAACTTCTATTACTAAGTCCCTAAACTAATGAATGTTTTGCGTTCATGGCCATTCCGTCACTCCAAATTGACATGGCAAATGACACGTAAAAAACCATTTAGTAATTTAGAATTATTTATATTTCTTTTTTATAAAATTAAAAAAAAACACATTTATATTGATAAATATCAAGGTTTAAGAGGAAAAAAAATAAAGTAGGGTTTAAGGTAATAATCTACTGCGATTGAATGTTTGATGTTAATCGTGAAATCTATTGTTATTTGATTTTAATCGTTATAAATTTATAAGAAATTTATAAATTTCTTATAAATTTATAAAGTGTAACATCAAATAGCACTAGTCTCTAGAAAAAAAAAAACAAAATAAAAAGCTTAACATCGTCAAATAGCAATAGGTTTATATATCTGAAACTCTAATTTGTAATATATTTATATATACACCAAAGTTGCGTATGGATTGCTGATGTGACACGCTAAGAATTCAGAATTTAAGCCAAATAGTCATATATTTCTAAAATGTAATTTTCAGTCTTAATTAAGGGTATAAATACTCACTAACAATTTTCATTTTTTATCCAATATGGCTGTTTTTTTTATATTCGAATTTTAAATTTTAAATTTTTAAATTTTTTTTTAAGGGTATAAATATTCACTAATAATTTTAATTTTTTTTAATTTTTAGTTGTTATTTTGCAATTGACGTGCTTTAAGTTTATAATGATTCAAAATTATTTATAAATATTTGATATTAAATATATTTATTGACGGGACGGGATTGCTTTTTTATGAAATTCCGTCGAGATTTAGACGAGATATGGACCGGGATACGATCGGGATTTGCGGGATTTATTTTCACCCTTTTTATGTGTATTAAAGTACTCATGCACGTCACGAGTCCTAAAGTATTTAACATCAAACATTCAATCACAATATATTATTAACTTAAACCTTCCTTTTATTCTCTTAAACCTTGATGTTGATCAAATAAATATTTTTTTATCAAAAAAGAAGAAGAAAGAAATATAAATAATGTCAAATCATTAAATGTTTTTCACATGTTATATGTCACGTCAATTTAGAGTAACGGAAGGGATATGAGCGTAAAATATTCATTAGTTTAGGGACTTAGTAAGCGAAATTTAAACTTTAAGGACTAGTAAGAAAAACGTTTTAAAGTTTAGGGACTTAGTAAGCGAAGTTTAAACTTTAGGGATTAGTAAGAAATTCGTTTCAAAGTTTAGGGACCAATGACGTAATTTACCCTTATTATTTTTATAGTTTTCTTTTTTGGTTTCTTTCATTATGAATGTTCATGATAGTAATAAATTAATTTTAAAACCATGTTATATAATAACAAATTTAATTAATTAAATATATATTTTAATTAATTATAGTATATATATATATATATATATAACTACAAGGTTAACATAATAAGATTTTTAATTTTACTAATTAGGCTATTATAATTATAAATCTAAAATTTACGATATAAAAATTTTTTTGCCCCTCCTATAATATTTCTGGCTCCAGCCCTGCATGTAGGGTCTTTTCTATACTCGTTTTAATTAATTTTTTTTTTCAAATTTCTTCATAAATATCTTCGGACCTAATCGACGCACCCATAATTGAGCATTGACTTCCACTTGGAAAGAAGCTGACGAGCTGCATACTAAATAAAACAAAAACAAGTGATATATGTTATGGCCTATGGGGAATTAACATTGCAATAGATGTGCCATATTTTTGGTGTAAGGAAAAATAATAGACGATGAAAATCATATCCATGCATGCATAACGCTTTAATAACACATACATTATCAAAATACACCAAAAGCAACATATCAAGTTTATATTTCATCTACTACACACACTTGCCATTTTATTTATGTTGAAAAATACTCCATTTTATTTCATCTTCACCATTTTATTTATGATGAAAAAACACATAACGTTTTTGTGGATAAAATTTGTAATTAGTGGAACATTAGGATGTTTGGTGTCCATATATAAATATGAATGTATCATATTATTCATATACCAACATTAATATTGGTATCAAAATCTAGATGTAAGGTTATCGTATAAGTATGAGATTGATATTTAATATTTTTGTCTCATAGAGAAATAATATAAGATATGTAATAGCACCAGTTTTTAGAGTTTATTAAAAAAAATGTATATTAAGAGTATATCAAAATATCTTGTACATCTATTAATTTTTTTTATATCTATATAAAAAAAGACGGTGAATAACTAAAGAAAGATAAAGTAGGAGTATTAATGATAAACAATGAAATAACACACTAGCTTATAAGCATTGGTTTCAATGTAACAAAAAGTGAGCACCACAAGGAAAAAGGCTTATTAACCTCAGAGGAGCCATCCATAACGATTAGCAATTTGAAATGGTTGTTCGATCAAGCTTAAAACGTGACAACCCAGAGGAGCCATCCATCCCTGTACCAAAGTAGTGGGTCAAGTACTCATGTATAGTCGTTTCCTTGTAGATCGGCGGGTTCTCATCGGAGACCAACTCCCTCAACGGTCCGTACAATCGGCCCTGTTGACTTCCTTCAAAAATGTGTCCTAAAGAAACATCCGACGGATACTCTCGGTCCGACTCCCAACGCAAGACCTCGATGGACGACGCTCTTAAACCGATCATTGCTGATCAGTTGAAGAAAATCACCGACGTTGATGACAAGAGCGCCGGTGATGGGATCGACCTCAACCCAGTGGTTATCATGAAGAATCTGCAGGCCACCGGAATTATCTTGAAGTAGAATCGTGAAGAAGGTGTCGCACGACTGCTGTTCCGACAGCGAACTCCGGTTCAGGGCAAGCTGGGGAGTAATGTCCTTGCATATAGATTCCATCTCCACGTACACTCCATCTCTTTGAGGTGGTCTGGCTTTAGCCCTAATGCCTCTGAGAAAAGCTCAAGTAGAAGCAGTCCTAGCTTCTTCACTTGCTTTGCGTATTCCAATATGATATCCCTGCGTATATATATAACGTTTTGATAACTTAATTCAATCGTTTTTCAAGATAAATCACACGTATATACCAATATAATAGTTTAGAAAAGATAATTAATAAATAATAGAAAAGGTTGTGAATTAATTGGACAACATATTATAATTATAGAAAAATATTTAGAGTTAAATTTAAAAAAAAAACCTTTAAATTAAGTAATAGAATGACCATAATGTTTTTTTTAAATCTAGAAAAATGATATTTCATACAAAAATAAATACTGATTAAATAAACAATTTAAACTACTAAGTATAATAAGATTTGAACTAACAAAATGGTTACAAAATAATTTGAAAATTTTTATAAGAAGGTACAAATCAATAATTCAATACTATAGTTGTATACAAGATATTGATTTTTGTTTCGTAGTTATTATCAACTTTTGTGTAAATATTTTTATTTATATTGTTGACTATAAATTTAGAAAAATAATCCAACAATGATCATGTGCAACTCTATATACATCGGAGATGATTGATCACGATATTTTTAATTTTATTTAAGTTCGAAAAAAATCAAATGGTCATACATTTAGATAAATATTATACAAAGTCTATAAATGTATTTGTTGGGCTATTAATGGAGGTATAAGATCGTAATTTATTTTTTAATAACTTTTGTAGTTTTTAGAGTGTTTAAAGTATTTTTTTTGCGTTTGTCCTCCTTTAATATTTTTAACTAATGGCCCCTTTAATCCTATATTTTTTTTTTATATAAACCTGATTGTAAACTCGCGTAAAAATAAATTTGTATGTTTCTTAAATGTATCCTGTAAATAATTTAAATTTTGTATTTTTTATCAATAAATATTTTATACCTAAAATTATACAAAGATGGCAATTTATTATAAATTTATTGAAGAGAGATAACCAATAACAATATTTCAACACGTCCCAAATCACCCAACTCACAACCTTACATTTTAAAAAACTAAAAGAAAGATAAATAGAAAAAAACATCTGCTTTTGACCTAACATCGGTGTGTTGTGTTGTCTGATCTACATGTACTATCTTTGAATAAATAAGAATTGTAGATTGAATTAAGGCTATAAAGTACTGTTCAAGAATTGTATTTTGTGAAAGAAAAAAACAAGTAACGATACATATTGATATAATTTAATCAAAATGAAATAATGAGTACTATATATTGAGTAGTTTTTAATCAAATAAAATTTGATTAGAAGCCTATTTGAATCTTATAAGCTGAAAATTTAGTGTTAGTAAAGTAAAAGAAAGAGGTAGAGTACCGGCAGATTTGAGGAAGATCGGAGGGATCCAGGTTGGCCGGAGCCAATATATAACTGATGCTATCCCTCCAATTAGTCACCGGCCCGGAGTACAAGTCAACGTTGGAGAAGTACTTGAACTTTTTGGTTTCATCACGCGAATAATACGGCTTCTTTATCTCCTCATCCTGCTCGCGGAACTGCTTAACTCCGGCGAGGATCTCGTCGAGCACGGTCACCGGAATTCCATGGTTCAGGACTTGGAAGAACCCCCACTCTTCGCAGGCGTACTTGAGTTTTGTCGAGCAGTTGTTGCCTTTTCCGAGGGTCCTCCGATCGGATCTCTTGGAGATCGATGATCGGAATGGCGAGCTTGGTGGAAGGATAGTTGCTCCAGCCTCCAGGTGTAGGTGTTTCTGAAGATCCTCGGAAGCTTTGATACGCCGGAGTCGACCAGACCTTTTACACCGGTTTTGGTGCTGTCAAAGGCTTCCAGTTCGCTCCTCCTGTCGTACTCTTCACCGGGAACTGAGCTTGAGGAAACCATTTTGAAAGCTTTGTCTGTGATCAAATTTGGTTTAAGCTGATAGGTGAAGTTTTTTCTATAGATGATTTTTTTTTAATGTGGTGTACCCACACGAATAAACGATGAGATTTAATTATTGGTAGAAAACTAGTTTAGTACCCGTGCCTTGCACGGAATTTGTTTGTAATGTTAAACACATAAAAGATATATATATATAATATATATATATATATATATATATATATATATATATATATATATATAATGTCTTGAATTTCAATTTAAAATTAAATGTTAGCTTAAAATATCCGTAGTATAAAAGGGCAAATAAATATGTATGATAATTATGAAAATTAAAATAAAATACTATAAAAATGGTCTAGAGGAACAAAAGAAATCGACATATATATCAAATGCTCTTCAAATTTGAATTTAAACGCATGTGGTATACCATCCTTTAAATCATTTCTCCATAATGTTAAAATATTTTACGCTTATGGGAGTCACTCTAAAATTATAATCATTAAAGTATATACATCATTCATAAAATTGTTCAAAACAAAACAGAATATCGTCATTAATACGTTACATGTCCTCTAAATAGTATATATTGAAACAACAATTTAATAATTTACTTAAATTGTTCACCTAGTTTTCGTTTCTTTATAAAATTTTAAAAGCATTAAACTTCCAATCTGACTTTAACCCACCTTTCTCACCAGAATTTATATATATATATATACACGAAAAAATTGTGAGAGCCCTTTCTTTCGGACCGAGATTGGCTTTTGGCCGAGATTGGTCTTGCCGCACCCGCGGGCACGTGTGCCGCCCGCCCCTGCGGTTCCCGCCCTACGGCCCTGTGATCCGCCCCTGCGAGTTACGGCGGCTGCAGCCGGTTTTGTTGACCCTTTGACCCGTGCTTTACCTTACCTTACCTCCTTCGTTCCACCTTGCTGAGCAAGGGTTTTCTTCACATTCCAATCCAGTTTCACGTCCTTCTTGCTTCTTCTTCTTTCTCCTTGAGCTTGAGTTGGTTTTTCTCTTTAGTTGGTAGAGTTGTGTGTGTGGTTGTGTGGCTGTTGATGCTAGTTGTGGTTGCTGAGCTTGTGGAGCAGCTGAGTGTGCTTACTTGTGCCTGCCTAGACCTTCAGCAGTGGTAAGCTTCTTCCTCCTTGCTTCTTCATCCTTCCTTCTTCCTTGCTCCTCCTTCCTTAGCTTAGGAATAGATGTTTTGAACATAGGGTGATGTTGATATGTGTATGTTGATGCTTGTGTATGAATCTGGAAGAGAGTGGAAGGGATTGATCACGGGAAGAGCTAAAGAGAAGCCCCGAGACTGCATTCTGCACTGTCGCCGCCCCCGCGGCCAGAAGTCACCGCCCCGCGGTTACCGTGTCACAGCGCCCGCGTCGTGCCAGCGGCGTGTCTGCGTTTGCCAGCGTCCCTTGTCACCCCCCGCGGCTACGTTCCGCCGCACCCGCGGTTGCTTGCCTCCGCCCCTGCGCCCCTTTGTTACGCAGGTGCGCTTTGTCCCGGGTCTACCTAAAGCTAGGTAGATCCTTTCCTTTCCTAGTTGAGCGGTAGTAGCATGCTAGGATTCGGTTGATGAGTATGATATGGAATGGCCGGTTAGGGCTTTGAGGTTTACGAGTTGGATATGATCCCTTATGGATCCCTTGGGTCTAGGTGTGACCCTTTGTGTGATAGGATTTGATATATTTATGTATGCCTTGTATAGGCCGTGTTATCCTCCAGTTGGGAGTGGACTGAGTTGAGGTTGATCCAGTGAGACGACTACGAGGTTGAGGTAAGTCCGTGGGACTTACTTAGCTGCCATTCCTTTATAGGATGTTGTGCATGAGTGGTGTGTGTGTTATATGTTTATAGCATGTGTTATGATGGTCACCGACCTATGGTATATTGTTTGCCCATTGTAGGGTTGTGATAACTTGCCCTTTCATCCCGCTGGGAGTCTGGGAGGTTCTCTGTAGGCAGGCCAGACCTGGTAAACGGTTCGGGCACTTCCCATTCCCTTAGGGTACACGGGGTAGTGTTCCAGGCACCATTCCAGCTGGTTATTGGACCAGAGGAGGTTTATATTCCTCGTGTCACTTATGTTTATATGGATATTATATATGAGTTGATTGCTGGACTTTATAAAGATAATGAACCGGGTAAATGTATGAAAGCATGATGATGTGTTAAGATTTCTGATGTGTTTTGTGCTCTAGCATATTCCTATATTTGTGTATGGTTAGCTAACGGTTTCATACCGTGTTGTAGACACTTTGCAGGATAGGAGAGCTGCAGAGTGATCCAGAGTGGGTGATCCGCTGAGGGCTCCGTACACTGGGGCGGTATCGGGGATATATGTTATTTGGTTTTGTTTGTACTTTATGCTTTGGTACTCAGCGGTATTGTATTATTTTGATAATATATATATATATATCAGTTTCATGTTTTTTTTAATCTATCGTGCCTTGTTGTAAGATCTGTGAAATTGTTGTCAGGCTAGGGTCAGGATCCATTGTGAGATCCTAGCCCAGTAGCACTCCGAGTCCTACGGATTTGGGGTGTTACAAAGTTGGTATCAGAGCCCAGGTTGACAACAATGGCACTAGTAATCTGCAATAAAGGTCGAATAGATAACTAAACAGAACCCGAAAAGGGGTCTGACTTTTCAAAAGGTTTTGGTTTTGAAATGAGTACAAATGTTTTGGGATACCGTGTACGGGAGCCATCACCCCTCTGAAGACCTCGACAGTATAGATATATATATATTCTGTGATTGATCTGTGATATATCTATACATATGGCATATATATAGCCTTCTAAGATAGGTTTATGTCCTCTGCAGATGGTTCAGACTAGAGCCTTACCTGCAGCTGGACGAGGTAGAGGTAGAGGTAGACCCCTCTAGGTAGAGGACGGGGTAGGATTCCTGCTGTTGACCACGTGCAGCAGAGGAGGTCCATGAGGAGGTTGCTGAGAGTGCGTTCCTGAGGCTGGGAACGGTGCAGCTGAGGGACAGGGGCCACAGAGAGCCCAGTCTGGTGATTCTGATCGCGTCTCTATGGATAGAGCAGAGTTTCAGGCTTATATCAGACGTGTTGAGGAGGCTGCCAGGGCAGGTAGGCGTGCCCGGATCTGCCAGCACAGGAGGGACCATCTGAGAGGTCCCACCGTTACTCAGGTACCAGCTGTACAGGTACCTGCTGCTGAGATTGCTCGGGCTCCAGAGGAGCATAGAGGGCCTAGACCAGACACTTGGTTGAAGGCTTTTCATCAGATGGGAGTACCCCTTTCACTGGGAAAGTGGGGCTAGAGGTGGAGCTGTGGATAGGACATGTAGACTCAGCTCTGAGTCTATTAGATGTCCAGCTGACAGGCAGATTGAGCTGGTGCAGACCTTGTTCAGAGATTTGGCACAACACTGGTGGAGGTCTGTACGAGTACAGGTTACTAGTTATGAGCAGATGAGGACTCTGATCCGAGAGCGTTTCTGCCCTGCCTCGTTGAGGAGGGAGAAACTGCGAGACTTTGTTGAGGCTGGGTTCGAGGATGTACCGGTCTCAGAGGCCATCAGGAGATTTCAGGAGGAGCTGGCATTGCTGGGTCCAGCTGCACCTGCTGCAGATCAGCACGTGTATTTGTTTTCCCGACGTCTGAGGGATACTACCCGTACCTACATGGCGGGTTTTCACTGTGAGACTTTGGTCGACTATCAGGACCGGGCTTCTGACTACGAGAGGGAGAGAGCTAGCCAGAGGAGAGCTTCTCAGACCGGAGGGTCTGAGAAGAGACAGAGGACTGGTCAGACCAGTGGTACTGGTGGAGCTGCTGGTTCAGGGCGAGGCCAGAGTCGCCAGAGTCGTCCTCCATCTGCACCGGGTGCAGATAAGGGAGTGCAGTGCTTCAACTGCAGTGAGTATGGGCATATGAGGTCAGAGTGTACTAGGCAGCCGTGACCTGTTTCACTTGTGGCCGACCTGGTCATAGAGCTACCTTCTGTAGACGAGGGAGAGCTTCATCACAGCAGGATTCTTCTCCTGCTAGTGCAGCAGGAGGTGGACAGAGACCACCTCAGCAGCAGCAGCAGAGTCAGGGACAACAGAGGGTCCCAGATCGCCCTACGACTCAGGGATCTGCTCCTGGGCCGAGTAGAGGCAGAGGCCGTGGTGGGGGCACCACTGATAGAGGCCCACAGGGCCGTGTTTTTGAGGAGTGAGGAGCCAGCTGCACCTACTGCTACAGGTACCATTCTGATTCATGGTTTACCTGTTAGAGTTTTATTTGATACTGGTGCTACGCATTCTTTTATTTCTGATGCCTGTGTAGAGCGTCTGGTTTAGATACAGTTGAGGGGATGCCCTTTATTATAGGGTTACCCGATGGTGGTAGGGTCAGAGGTACCCGTGAGATTCACGGTTGTCCCATTTCTGTAGGGACTCGTGTGTTACTAGTTGACTTCTTTGTCATGCCGTTAGAGCATGAGGAAGTTATACTAGGTATGGATTGGATGGCTAGACATTCTGCAGTCTTAGATGTAGGTAGGAGGACTGTTACCCTCTCTACCGAGTTAGGCAGATAGAGGTTTTCCGAGGTTGGGACCTTGGAAAGGTAGGCACAGTTATCAGTGCTATACGGGCAGCTAGACTGATTGCACAGGGTTGTGAGCCTTCTGGTGTTATGCCATGAAGGAGGGGGAGAGTCCAGCGTTAGAGGATATCCCAGTGGTCTGTGAGTTTACTGATGTTTTTGCTGAGCCGTCCAGTTTGCCGCCTCAGAGGAGTGTGGATTTCAGTATCGAGTTAGAGCCTGGTACGACCATCTCGAAGGCCCCATACGGATGGCGCCTGTCGAGATGTTGGAGCTGAAGAAGCAACTCGAGGAGTTGGCTGAGAAGGGCTTCATTCGCCCTAGCGTGTCCCCATGGGGAGCACCTGTCCTCTTCGTACGGAAGAAGGACGGATCGATTGATTACAGAGAGCTGAACAAGGTGACCATCAAGAACAAGTATCCACTGCCGCGCATTGATGATTTGTTAGATCAGCTACAGGGAGCGACTGTGTTCTCCAGGATTGACCTGCGTTCCGGGTATCACCAGCTGAGGGTGAGGGAGCAGGATGTGCACAGGACAGCATTCAGGACCAGATATGGCACTACGAGTTTGTAGTGATGCCATTTGGGCTTACGAATGCCCCAACCGTCTTTATGGAGTTGATGAACAGTATCTTCATCGACTTCCTGGATCAGTTTGTGGTGGTTTTCATTGATGACATTCTGGTATATTCTCGTAGTGTGAGGAGCATGCAGGACATCTGAGGACTGTATTGCAGGTTTTGCGGGATAGAGAACTTTATGCAAAGTTCTCTAAGTGCGAGTTCTGGATGCCAGAGGTAGCATTCCTGGTCACATAGTATCAGCTGAGGGGATCAAGGTGATCCGGCGAAGATAGAGGCAGTAGCTGCATGGCCTACACGACGAACGTCAAGGAAGTACGTAGCTTCCTTGGCCTAGCCGGTTATTACAGACGCTTTGTGGAGGGATTTTCTGTGATTGCCCGTCCACTGACGAGTTTGCTGAGGAAGACTACCAGATTTGTGTGGTCTGATCAGTGTATGCAGAGTTTTGAGGAGCTGAAGAGACGTCTGACTTCTGCTCCTGTTTTGGCACAGCCAGAGGGTACTGAGGATTTTGTAGTATACAGTGATGCATCCAAGCTAGGCTTGGGATGTGTGTTGATGCAGAGAGGCAGGGTGATTGCATATGCGTCTCGACAGTTGAAGACGTATGAGGAGAACTACCCGACTCATGATCTGGAGTTGGCAGCGGTAGTTCATGCACTGAAGATCTGGAGACATTACCTGTATGGTGTTACATGTCAGATCTTCACAGACCATCAGAGTCTGAAGTACATTTTCACGCAGCGGGAATTGAATAACCGCCAGCGTAGGTGGCTCGAGCTGATCAAGGATTTTGATCTGGAGATTCTGTATCATCCGGGGAAGGCGAACGTAGTCGCCGACGCCCTGAGCAGGAAGACGCCTCGAGAGCAGGCGATTGCGAGGCTGACAGTTCAGCATCAGTTGCAGAGAGATTGATCTGGTTAGAGTGGACATCCAGTTTCCTGATGAGGATGCCCAGCTGCGTACATTAGAGGTCCTTCCTGATCTGTTGGATGAGATCCGACAGAAACAGGAGACCTGCCCGACCTTACAGAGGATCAGAGATAGGATGTCTCGGGATGAGGCACCACAGTTCCTGCTGGGAGCAGATGGAGTTTTGAGGCGCCGCGGTCGCGTCTGTGTACCTGCTGATACAGAGCTGAGACAGAGGATATTACAGGAGGCTCACTGTACACCTTACTCGGTACATCCAGGTACGAGTAAGATGTATCAGGATTGAGACGTATATATTGGTGGGAGGGCTGAAGCCCGATGTGGCCAGATTTGTGGCACAGTGTGCGACCTGCCAGCAGGTCAAGATCGAGCATTTCAGACCTGGAGGTGAGCTCCATCCACTTCCTGTTCCACAGAGGAAGTGGGAGGACGTCACCATGGATTTTTGTGACTGGACTGAGGCTGAGCCGGAGTTTTGATGCCATCTGGGTCATAGTTGACAGACTGACGAAGACGGCACGTTTCATTCCTATTCGAGAGACGTGGCCGTGAGCAGATTAGCAGAGGAGTACACTAGGCAGATAGTGAGACTCCATGGTGTACCGAGGACGATCGTCTCTGACAGAGATGGACGATTTACCTCGAGGTTTCTGGCAGCAGATTCAGACTGCCCTGGGGACGAGTTTGCACTTCACGACTGCGTTTCATCCTCAGACAGATGGTCAGTCAGAGAGGACCATTCAGACGCTGGAGGATATGCTGCGAGCTTGTGTGTTGGATTGGGGACAGGTGTGGACGGATCATCTCCCACTTGTTGAGTTCTCCTACAACAACAGCTGGCATGCATCTATTGGGATGGCCCATATGAGGCACTGTATGGACAGAGATGTCGTACCCGTTATGCTGGGATGAGCAGAGCAGTGTCAGTGGTTTAGCACCTGATCAGATTCAGGATGATATGGCTCGAGTAGCATTGATCAGAGAGCGTATGCTGACTGCGCAGAGCCGTCAGAAGTCGTATGCTGATAGGAGGCGTAGACCTCTGGAGTTCAGAGTTGGAGCCCATGTGTGGCTGAGAGTGTCCCCGACACGAGGTGTTAGGCGTTTTGGCATTAAGGGGAAGTTGAGTCCCCGATATGTCGGACCGTTCGAGATTCTGGATCGGTTGGGAGTGCCGCTTACAGATTGGCCTTGCCTCCGAGATTAGAGGGTGTTCACCCTGTGTTTCACGTGTCTCAGCTGAGGGAGTATATACCAGATCCGAGACACATCGTGAGTTATGAGGATTTTGGTGGTTGAGCCGGACCACACTTTTGTTGAGCATCCGATTGCAGTCTAGAACGAGGTATGAGACGCCTGCGTTCGAAGGACATACCTATGCTTAGGATACAGTGGTCGAGACGAGGACCTGAGGAGGCTACATGGGAGACTGAGGATAGTATCCAGAGGAACTATCCGAGTTCTATGCAGAGATAGGTGCACCAGTAGGATCACCGAGTAGATCTTAGTACTAGCTTGGTGAGTCTTATGTGCTTACATGCTTATATGCTATGATATGATATGTTATTTCATGCTAGCTTGTTGTGATTATGATCTTATTAGATCTTGTTGTGCTAGTATGATTTTTGTTATAGCTGGAGATGGCTTTTTCCTCCATGCTATTGGGATGTGATGGTTTGGCTAGAGATGGTTTTCCTCTAGGCCTTGGACAGTATAGTTTGCTGCTGGAGTGGATGGTTTCCTCCATGCTTATGTTGAGGTTATAGAGAGAGTTATACCTCGGCTTCTGAGTCCGAGTGGTTTCTGGATCTTGCAAGTTTCGGGACGAAACTTGTTTTTAGGGGGGTGAGATGTGAGAGCCTTTTTTCGGACCGAGATTGGACCATGGCCTTTGGGCCGAGATTGGTCTTGCCGCACCCGGGCACGTGTGCCGCCCCTGCGGTTCCGCCCCTGCGGCCCTGTGATCCGCCCCTGCGGGTTACGGCGGCTGCAGCCGGTTTTGTTGACCCTTTGACCCGTGCTTTACCTTACCTTACCTCCTTCGTTCCACCTTGCTGAGCAAGGGTTTCTTCACATTCCAATCCAGTTTCACGTCTTCTTGCTTCTTCTTCTTTCTCCTTGAGCTTGAGTTGGTTTTTTCTTGAGTTGGTAGAGTTGTGTGTGTGGTTGTGTGGCTGTTGATGCTAGTTGTGGTTGCTGAGCTTGTGGAGCCAGCTGAGTGTGCTTACTTGTGCCTGCCTAGACCTTCAGCAGTGGTAAGCTTCTTCCTTCTTTGCTTCTTCATCCTTCCTTCTTCCTTGCTCTTCTTCCTTAGCTTAGGAATAGATGTTTTGAACATAGGGTGATGTTGATATGTGTATGTTGATGCTTGTGTATGAATCTGGAAGAGAGTGGAAGGGATTGATCACGGGAAGAGCTAAAGAGAAGCCCCGAGACTGCATTCTGCATTGTCGCCGCCCCCGGCCAGAAGTCACCGCCCCGCGGTTACCGTGTCACAGCGCCCGCGTCGTGCCAGCGCGTGCTGCGTTTGCCAGCGTCCTTGTCACCGCCCCGCGGCTACGTTCCGCCGCACCCGCGGTTGCTTGCCCTGCGCCCCTTTGTTACGCAGGTGCGCTTTGTCCCGGGTCTACCTAAAGCTAGGTAGATCCTTTCCTTTCCTAGTTGAGCGGTAGTAGCATGCTAGGATTCGGATGTTGATGAGTATGATATGGAATGGCCGGTTAGGGCTTTGAGGTTTACGAGTTGGATATGATCCCTTATGGATCCCTTGGGTCTAGGTGTGACCCTTTGTGTGATAGGAGTTTGATATATTTATGTATGCCTTGTATAGGCCGTGTTATCCTCCAGTTGGGAGTGGACTGAGTTGAGGTTGATCCAGTGAGACGACTACGAGGTTGAGGTAAGTCCGTGGACTTACTTAGTTCATTCCTTTATAGGATGTTGTGCATGAGTGGTGTGTGTGTTATATGTTTATAGCATGTGTTATGATGGTCACCGACCTATGGTATATTGTTTGCCCATTGTAGGGTTGTGATAACTTGCCCTTTCATCCCGCTGGGAGTCTGGGAGGTTCTTTGTAGGCAGGCCAGACCTGGTAAACGGTTCGGCACTTCCCATTCCCTTAGGGTACACGGGGTAGTGTTCCAGGCACCATTCCAGCTGGTTATTGGACCAGAGGCGAGGTTTATATTCCTCGTGTCACTTATGTTTATATGGATATTATATATGAGTTGATTGTTGACTTTATAAAGATAATGAACCGGGTAAATGTATGAAAGCATGTGATGTGTTAAGATTTCTGATGTGTGTTTGTGCTCTAGCATCTTCTATATTTGTGTATGGTTAGCTAACGGTTTCATACCGTGTTGTAGACACTTTGCAGGATAGGAGAGCTGCAGAGTGATCCAGAGTGGGTGATCCGCTGAGGGCTCCGTACACTGGGGCGGTATCGGGATATGGGTTATTTTGATGTACAGTTTGGTTTGTTTGTACTCAGCGGTGTATTGTATTACCTTTGATCTATATATATATATATATATATATATATATATATATATATATAATATATATATATATATATATATATATATATATATATATATATATATATATCAGTTTCATGTTTTGTTTTAATCTATCGGTGCCTTGTTGTAAGATATGTGAAATTGTTGTCAGGCTAGGGTCAGGATCCATTGTGAGATCCTAGCCCAGTAGCACTCCAAGTCCTACGATTTGGGGTGTTACAAAAATGATGGACTATGATTTATGGTTTTGGTTGAATGATATAGGCCTCCTTTCTTACCAAACAAAAAATTTAGTTTATGACAAATATTCAGTCGCATGAAAACGTGTTCCATTTGACCTTCCAAGCGCAAGTGACCACCAACCACCGTTCTCAGTCAACCCATAACCATGACTAAACCCAACTCCTCCACCCTCAACAACACGGAGGCAGGCGGCGGAGCTTCAATAGTCAAAACATGCATCAACCGCTCCAATTTTCTAGCTTCCGTCGAATTGGACAATGTATTTAAGCAATCGTAACATAAAAATTATTGAATTCAAAACGTCTATTTAAAGGACTTGAATAGATATTTTAAGTAAATTATACTTTAATCCCTATAATAATATGTAATATCTTATTTCCTTAAATATAACGTATTGTTAGGAGTAGTAATTGTTAGTATTAATGTGTGCCTATAATTTTGAATTTTGTATAAATAAAACATGCCATAAATAATTCATCCAATTTCCATAAATAATAATGATTTATATCAATCGTTACATAAACCTTTGAATTTTAAGGTAATATGACAATCCATAAATAATATGTAATAATCTGAAATCAAAATAAGATATTGTATATTAAATAATAATTTTATAATTTCAAAAAAGATCATGTTAAAAAATTGAATAATATATTGTACGACATGTGTCAAATATTGAGGTGGATTAATTGGTTTATGACACATCATAAAAATATGATGTGGCTTAAGGATGTAAAGACACGTGGCGCGAAATATTAGGTGACATAACGTGGAATTGACATGTGGATTAATATGAGGTGACTTAATTTGGTGAAGACATGTGGCAAAAGTCTCTTCTACTTTAATATTATAATAATAGTAGATGTAATAAAGAGTCAATGTTACAATAAAAATAATATATAATACTTTAAATAGAATTTTAATCTTTCAATAATATCAACTGACTTATATTTATGTTTTAAGTAAGTTAAATATTTTTGTGTGATAACACTTGTTATATAATCTAAAATAGTATAGAATCTGTCATACATAAATTTTACATAAAAAAGACAAATAATTTAATTTTAAAAAATATATCTACATATAAAATAAAGATAAGATTAATATTTTTTTCACCAAACAAATATAATTGGTACTTAAAACAGGTTAAGATAGTAAATTATTAATATATAATATAATATTTTAACTCCTAAATATAGGATATGGATAAATGGGTAAACTTAGTTAGGTAGAAAATAATAACATATAAATAACATATAAATATGAAAAAGAAATATGATAGTTTTTGGATAAGAAGTTAGGAATAATAGTCAAAAATTTCTCCTATAATTATACAATTATAGAAAGTCAATATACAAAATGGAACCATATATTAAAAAATTATATAATTTTCCTATTTAGATTATGTCTTTATTTGTTATATTAATAAGAGAGATAAATATAATTTTTGAAAAATCATGTAAATTAGGTGGCACAATGTAAAGGCAAACATGTGGAAAAATCCAACGTGGCGATGTAAAGACGACACTTGGCATAATCTGATGTGGCGCAATGTTAGGATGACAAGTGGAATATTCACTTTTGCTTTAGTATTATATTAGTGTATTACCCGCACCTTGTGCGGTTGAATTTTAATAAATGATTAATACTTATATATTTATTTATTCATATCTATATTTTGGAAAAAATATGGAGAATGATATTATAGTTAATATTATTATGACTTTTAATCTTCTTTTAAATATTTTTCGCTTCTAATAGTTATAGTTTTCGTTACGAAATTTGTCAAAGTATTTTTTTCTATTAAAAAGCAACATAATTTTCTTCAAGGGATATTAAATACTCTATACTAAGTTTGTCAATCTAACAGAAACATTTTATTAAATACCACTTTACTAATTTACTACATACAAATATTTTTAAGATATCATATATTTACACGAAATTCTACATTAATAAATAGGGTAATATACATTAGGTCACTTGATAATCAAGTAAATATAACAAACCCTAATTATAGAAAAATCAAGTAAACATAATATGTTCCAGGTCAATGTTGCACGGCGTAGGTCACCTAATTAAAAATAAGTAAACATTTATAAGTGAATGAGTTTATTGTCATAATATTATATATATAATGAGATCATTGTATAATATTTTTGTACAATTTGTAGCCTTAACTCATTGAAGGGTTACAACTTCGTAAAAGAAACAAAGGTATTTCTTGTACTAAACCAAGGTATTCACTTGAATCATTCTCATCATTGAAAATAAATATACATTTTAATACAATGAAAAAAAATACCAAATGATTATTCAAAATGTAACACAATAATCAAAAAACAAATACGTAATAAATAACTTGAAATAAATAACTTAAAGTTTATAACAAACAATATGAATGAAATACCTATTCACAAAATAGGTACATGCAAAACCCATCTTTTAATATAAATTACAATATAATGATTTAAAAAAATCGTGAAAGCTTATTCGTATTAGGAACATAAATCTTGTAGAATCTGGAACCCCAATTGTTTACACTCCAATCCATCGTTGGTGGAAGAAGAAGTTGTGAAATAACCAAGAATCTTGAAAACAAAGGCGAATGTTTGTTTCTATTTGCTCGAGTTGGGGAAGTTGAACAATGGAAGACACTAAGGATCAAGTTGTTGACGTCGACACGGTTGTCGAATTGATATCTGCAGATGAGACGTTCCTGTTTATCAAGTTGAAATCAAACTTAAAAAAAGTAAGGATAGATTGTAGTCATAGAAATTTTTTTGAGATAACTTTCTCACTTACGTAGAAGAAGAACGGCACAAGTGACGGATGAAGGGAGAAGAGAGATTGAAAAATACTTATATACATGTGAAAAAAACTGAATTATAGATATACATGCTAGAATGGAGGGATACTCAACATTTTTTGAAATTTTCTATCATTAATTTTGAAATTTTAACGTAAATTATAAAGTTAAATATTTTGGTTGCTATCTGAAATCAGAAAACATTAACAGAGAATTAGGTTTGTATTTTTGCTCAAATTAATTTAAACTGCTGATTTATTTTGTATATTAACAATTTATTTAAATTACTGAATTAAAAGAATTTAATATATATATATATATAAGATAAATAAGATAAATTATAAAAAAATATTCAATTTTTTCAATTTTAAACAAATTTTTTCAAACATATATAATTATTTTACTTGAAACAAATTTTTTTAGTTGATATATTTTACTTGAAACATATATAATTTAAACAAAATTTTTTCAAACATATATAATTATTTTGGTTGCTATCTGGTTCAAATTTTTTCAAACAAATTTTTTAGTTGATATATTTTACTTAATACATATATAATTATTTAAATATCTAATTTAGTGTACAAATAAAAACAAACGTGAGATTAAATTAGGTAATCAAAAATTCTTTAAACTTATTTTCCAAAAAAAAAAGTGACATGATTTTATCGTAAATAATTTTTTACTTTGAATTATTTTTATAAATTAAGTATTTCAATTGTTTAAAACTGAATATTTTTTTAAAAAAAATTGAGATTAATTGTGGGCCTTGATTTTAAGAAGATACGTTAAAGATAAGATTGAAAATTTCAATTTTAACAAATTTGGAATTATCAATTGCCATTCTTTTTTTAAAAAAATCGATTAAAATATGATTTACATGATATTTTTCTATTGGGTTGACGTTAAATCTGGGAACGACACGTGGCAGTAGAGGCCTGTAAAATTTTCGTTGGCTGAGGTAAATCCTGGGAGCGACACGTGACAATAGAGGTCTCTGCTTTAATATATATAAGATAGTAGATTTAGTTCACATGCTAGTACAAATTACAATCTGTCTGATTCCACAGCTCATATATATATATATATAAAAGTAAGGAGGGTGTTGATATGTATTGAACTGTGGTTGCCTTTTGTTTTGGTCTTTTTTGTTTTGTTAGTGTCTTATGCTTGGTATTTAAGTAAAAATTTAGGGTTTTGTTTATAGATATTATTGTACGGTTTTCTAGTCTCTTATTATTTGAAAGCCTGATCATTTGTTAATTTAGAAAATTTGGGATAATCAAGTTATCATTTATTTATCCTCTCATTTGTATTATAAAGTTTCAAAATAAATTTTTTCTTAAAAGTGGACGTAGCCATTATTGGGTTAACCACTATAAACCTATGTGTGTTATCTTTTTTATTTGTTGAATTATATTCTTTCTCAATGATTCCGCACAACAAACTGGTATTAGACCTTTGAGTTCTTTGGTTTTCTGTAATATGTGAGAAAGATGTCTTCTATAAGTTATTCCTCCATATGTATCTGCATTGTTTGGCTATTGGACGTGTCTACTTGTAGCTTAGTCAATACACGTAATAACCTTATCTCTTTTCAAATTAGGCATAATTTTCAATTTCTAGTACTTTTACAAGCCAAGAACACTAATACTATATCTTGAGCAGAGAGAATGGAAGTGAAGGCTCACGAGCTCAGTTGATAGACTTACGAACCGCTTTTGAATTGTCAGCAACATGCTATCGAGCTTATTTTCACTGAAGAGGATTACAGTAATCTTACTACAGCCATTGTTCGCTGATTTTACCACCTATAAATAACTATCAAAAGAGATAGAAATTCACAGGATAGTAAAACTCACGGTATGCTTTAAATTTATAAAAACTCGCAATAAATACTCAATCGCAGCGAAACCACAATGTATGGATCAATTGCATGATGAGCAAGTATTCCAAGGTCGAACACAAGGACTGGGACGATTAATCTGCAACAATGATTAAGAATAGAATAGATCTCGAACAAAGAAGGAGGTTGGAAAAGATAAGGGAAAGAAGGATCAAAAAGGTTTTCGAAAGGGTTTGATAGATTCGCAATCAATTGTCACTATTGATTGCAAATCAAATAAACAAAACGAAAACAAAGATAATCAAATTAAAGGGAAAAAAAATGGATCTCAAGGGTTCAAGGTCATTGTTTATGACATATGGATTCATGACGACTCATAGGGATATATGGTAGAAAAACAATAGGGATGAACGTTTTTAGGCTGATGATCTATTACCGGGTAAGTCTCAAGATCATCTAGTTCCAATCCTAACTACTTATTACCGGGTAAGTCTCAAGGTAAATAGGGTGGAAACTCACTACAAAGGTTAGTATTGCTCAAACAAGATGAAGTATCTTGTGTTAACAATCGTTAGATTAGTTTAACGATCGTTAAACTTTAAAAAAAATAACGAACGTTACTTAGGTTAACGATCGTTAGATTAGTTTAACGATCGTTAAACTAAGTTAACGGTCGTTAAAATAACTTAGTGATCGTTGACCTTTTTTTGTAACCTAATAGGAGGAGAAGATCTAGGTGAGAACATGATGAAATATCTTGTGGCAGATTATGAGGATGAGCTTTCAGAACACCCAAGGTTAGTATTGCTCAAACAAGAAAATGACAATTTGATACAAACCGTATCAACTTAAACAAAGGCTGAAAATGAAGTCAATATGGGTAACGTCATCAACATAAAAAGGAGGACAAATAACTCTGGAGTTAAGCGTGCGCATCACAAAGACCTCGGGCTTTACAGATGGTATTAGAGATAACCCTGTGTTATGAGCAATGACTAGTGGATGTATTAGAACAAGAAGATCAAATTCAATACAATTTTGCAAAGGGTCACTACATTAAGTTTTCAATTGTCCGCAAAAATTAAGTTTTCAATAGGTGCTCAAGAAGCAGCCGATGGTGGCGCTGCTATTGTTGGCTCCCCCTATTGGGACTATGGGTGATCTCAACTTTTATTGCATCCCACTTTGATGTAGGTGTTCGAGTGTCAAGGGATGCATTGTTGCTTCCATTGTTGATTGGGGCACCTTTCTTTCTGCCTCTCGGACTAGTATCTTCACCACCGTATGTGATGACCAAACAGAAGCAATGGTTGTGGTATATAAAGGTACGGTGCTGCTCGAACAATTCACATATACTGAATTCAGTTATATATGTAATGCTACAAATTTGGTACTAGTTCGGGCGATATGTGATGTACTTGGAGCCTTGCCCGTGGAAGTACAAATGTCAGGGATTGCTTTCATCAAGAGCTTTGTGGGAATGGTTACGAAGTAGAGAAGGTAGAGGAAGGAGTAATATTTTTCCTGGTAAACATCACATCAGGAGAGCAGAAAAAATGCATTGTAATTGCAACCTAGGACGATCAAGTATGGATCTCACTAGAAGAAGAGGTTCTTGAATCTTTTGTAGTAACCATAAAAGAGAAGGGTGAAATAAAATTGAAACACATTGTGGGTAAGGCTATTGTCACCTTTCCAGTCTCATCCAACCGATTTCAGTTGAGAAAAATCATTTTGACATTCTCCAAGGCTTGATTCTCTGTCATTAGACTCGTTTCCGAAGCTGATATAATGGCTTTCTTGTATGCTCAACTCCGTTTAAAAGGTACTTCGGTAAATACAAGGAGGATGAAACACGCCCTCATTTCAACATGGGCTCCGTCTTTTGTGATTTGGCTATTACCACAAAATTCGTTGCTGTTGATAAATGTTTGGGGCCTATAGGTAGATGTTAGCCTAGGGTTTTAATAGGAAAGATAATAGGAGGGGAAAAAAGCTATTTTGGTACATGATAAAGTATCCAGTGGTAAATTATTAGGATGGGTTTTCAAAACATCCGGGATTAATATCACTCATACCGGAAACTGACAAGTTTATACAAATCCTATCAAGTTAAACAAAGACGGAAATTGAAGCGAATATGGGTAACGACATCCACGTAGAAAGCGTGGATAGAAAGGAATTTAAAGACATAAATGCCAGTATATTTTTTCACGTGCCGAGATCTTATCAGAGAGAGAGAGGATGTTAGGGAGGTGATAATGGTTGGTGCTCTCTTGAAATTTGTTTCCTAGTCTTTGTTTCTTGCCAACAGTTTCTATTTCTTAGTCTTCGTTTCTTCTTCTTGTGTCTTCTAGAATTTGTTTGAAGGAGTTATTGTCGAGTATAAGAAGTTTGTAGACTTTCTTGGCAAATGTGTAGGCCAGATGAACACATGTAGTGGCCCTTGCGAATTTGTATTAAATTTGATTTTCTTGTTCTAATACATTCACTAGTCATTGCTCATAACATAGAGTTATCTTTGATACCATCTATAAGACCAAGGTCTTTGCGACGCGCACGCTTAACTCCAGAGTTGTTTGTCTTCCTTTTTAGTTCAATGTTGCTACCCATATTGGCTTCAATTTCTGCCTTTGTTTCATTCGATAGAGTTTGTATCATCTTGTTAGTTTCTTGTTTTAGCAATACTAGCCTTAGGTTTTTGAAAGACAATCCTCATCATCTGCCACCAAACACTTCAGGTTGTTCTCAACTATATCTTCTCCCCTATTACCTTTCCTACTAAAGCCCTAGTCTCACATCTACCTGCAAACCCAAACATTTATGAATAGCTATTGTAGTGTTAACAACTAAATCACAAAAGTCGGCGTCCATGTTGAAAATGAGGGTGTGTTTCATCCTCCTTGTGTTTACCTGAGTACCGTTTAAAAAGAATTGAGCATATAAAAGAGCCATATCAACAGCTTTTGGAACGATTCTAATGATAGAGAATTCTGCCTTGAAGAATGACAAAAAGATTTTTCTCAATTAAATCGGTTGTTGGTTGAGACTGGAAAAGTGACAATAGTCTTGCTCACATTGTTTCAGTTTTATTTGTACCCTTCCCTATCAAGGTCGCCATCAAAAATTAAAGAACCTCTTCATTTGGTGAGCTCCTTTACCGTTCTTGTTACAATTACGTGTCTTCTTCTACTCTACGACGTGACGTTTCACCAGAAATTTGTTTACACCTTCCTCATTATCTTCTTCCTTGTAATCATTCCTTCATATTGTCAAACGCCCTCGGAACTACCCATCAATTTCAACATAATATGAACTATATGTAGCCATAACTGTAGGAGACAATATAATAGAGTTAAACAACTTCAAAGTAAACATCTACGCAGATAACAACACCACAAACAAAAAAAACTACATAGTAGAGCAATGACTAATGAATGTATTAGAACAAGAAAAATTAAATTCAACACAAATTCGCAAAGGGCCACTACATGTGTTTTTTGGCCTACATATTTGTCAAGAAAAGATACAAACTTCTTACAAAGACCAATAAAGACAAGAAAGACATTTCAAGAGCGCAAGGGCTAGTATTGGACAGTGTATCATCCGGATATTTGTCATCCCGCATCGTGAATTTGTGATTAACTTATAAAGATGAGTTGTTACCCATGTCAAAAAGAATTATTCGTTTTTAGTGGTAGAGTGAGGAAAAATAACTCTATAGTTAAGCGTGCACATCGCAAAGACCTCGGTCTTACAGATGGTATCAAAGATAACCCTGTGTTACGAGTTTATAAACCCCGACCAATATCTCCCTAATATCCTCTCCATTATAAGATCTCGGCACATATCAAATATACTGCATTTATATACTCTTCATTATAAAAACAACCCTTGTCTCCCGGACTAAAGTCTTCACCACCGTATGTGATGGCCAAACAGAAGAAATGGTTATGGTATATGAAGGTTCGGTGCTTCTTGGACAATTCACATATACTAATTTCAATTAATGTATGTGATGCTCTACCAATTTGGTACGAGTTCGGACGAGAACAACAAGGCTTATAGGGCCGCTGTCAAGGAAGGAATCCGATAAGGAAAAGGGCGATGTTGCTGAGATAACCACTCAAGAGGATAAAACGCATTTGACCATCATGTTGTGTCTCACTTATGTCTGGGGTGAGATCAAGATATCGCAACAAACTGTGGATGAAGTTGGAGAGTCTCTACATGACGAAGTCTTTCACCAACAGTTGCTTTTGAAGTAAAGTATGTTTAGCATGCGAATGTAGGAAGGTACAGAACTTCGTGAACACTTAGATCATTGAACACAATTCTTCTAGATTTGTGTAATATTGATATTAAGATTGAGGACGAGGATGTTGCATTGAAATTGTTGGTATTTTTTTCCGTCATCATATGAAAACTTTGTTTAGTCATTTTTTGTTGAAAAAGATACTATTACTTTGGAAGGTGTCAGGTCTGCCCTTCATACAAGGGAACTACACCACAAAGTGAATGAAAGTGGTGTAGGTTGGGATGGTCAAACATTTGGTCTATATACAAGTGGAGCCAAGAGACAAAGAAAATCAGGGAAGAAGGACAGTAAGCTTTCTTCTTCAAAAGGTCATAAGCCTGATGACGTCTAAAACTAGTGTAAGGAGAAAAAACATTGGAAGAACGAATGTCCTAAGAAGAATAAACCGAAGGATTCTGGTTCTGCAACTATTGCAGAATATGATTTTAAATCAAATGAAGATATAGCTTTGATTGTTGGTAGACGCACGTATCAGGCTGATATGTGGGTTCTTGAATCCGGAGCTTCCTATCACATATGTCCTAATAGAGAGTGGTTCAAACTTACAAGCACATAGATGGTGGCAGTAGCCAGTATTTCCATGGCCAACAATTTTGTCTACAAGGTTGTTGGAATAAGCTCGACTAAAATCAAAGACACGTGAAGGAATACTATGTACATTGAACAAGGTCAAACATGTTTCACTCATTACTAAGAATTTGATATCCCTGAGTATGTTGGATAGTAAGGGTTTTTGTTTCAAAGTTGAAAGTGGAGTTTTGAATGTTTGTAAGGGTTCTAATGTTATTCTGAGAGGTATTAAAAGGGGCAATTAATATTTCCTACAAAGTTCTACTATTTCTAGGTTTTGTTTCTTTTGCATCTTTAGAGGTTTACAAGGATGATATGACTAAGTTAGGGCATATAAGACTTGGTCATATGGGTAAGAGTGATACAAACTCTAGCAAAGAAAGATCAATCATCAGAAGCTATTCACCAAAGCTTAGTTGAGGGACACTTAAGAAGAGTTGGATTAAGATCTCCACAAAAGTACGGGTTTGAGGATATGGTTGGTTATGCCTTATAGGTTGTTGAAGAGGTTGATACTCATAAACCATCTACCTATAGTTGTATCTGAGTCTGAAGTTGCCGAGTGGTTTGTAGCAACGCGAGGTGAGATGCAGCATCTGGGAGCAGCTTGGAAAATTCTAGGAATAAAGATTCTTAAAGACGGGGATCATAAGAAGATTTTTATATCACAAAAAGGCTACATTGAAAATGTGTTGTCAAAGTTCGGAATCTTATCGGCCAAATCTTTTAATACACCTAGTGCTACTAATATCCATCTTACCTTTCTATTTTCACCTTAAACGGATGAGGAGAATGAGTATATGTTGTGAGTCCATTATGCTAGTGTATTAGGGAGTTTGATTTATGATATGGTCAGCACAAGACTAGATTTGGCACAAGATGTTAGTGTCGTCAACAAGTTCACGGGTCAACAAGAAAAAGAACACAACAAACTGTGAAGAGGATCAGGGTGAAGAAAGTAGGAAATACTGATAATCTTGCTAATATGTTCACCAAGCCGGTACCTTGCAGCAATTTTCAACATTGTCTGGACTTGATAAACGTCAAAAGTTGTTGAGTGCCCAAGGGGCACATCCAGATAGAGAGAGGAGTTGGTTTGGGAATTGATTAATGCATCTGGTGTGGCCATTGACTAATACATCTGATATATCTGTGATGATTCAAGTCAAGATGGAGATTTGTGGATATGCCTTGAATTGGAGTTATCTTTTGTTTGGGCCTTTTTTGTTTGGCCACTCTTGTACTTGACGCTAAAGTATAGACCTGTCAAGTATAAACCTAGGGTTTTGTTCCTATATATATATATTGTAGGGTTCTCTTAGTCTCCTATTACATGAAAATATGATCATCTGTTAATTTGAAAAATCTAAGATAACCTAGTTATCATCTGTTTATTCTCTTATTTGTATTATGAAACTCCTCAATAAAATCTTTTTGAAAAGTGGACGTAGCCATTATTGGGTGAATCACAATAAATATGTTTGTGTTGCCTTTCTTCTTTGCTGAATTTTGTTCTTTCTCAGTAATTCCGCACAATAGTAGGAGAATGTCTAATTGGACATAAATAAAATATATCACAATTTAAAACAAAATGAAATTAAGAAAAGATAAGATCGGTGATTTCGCAGAGACATTGGTGGTCGAGTCGGTCACAGTCATAATCTAGTCGACCTTGGTGTAGTCTAGTTGATTTCAGCAAAATTCTAGTTAAATTAAAGCACACGTTCTTTCTTGACTCTTTAGCTCTTGATCGATCTTCTCTTTGTAAGAACCTTCTCGATTAGTGGGAAATTTATAATTCGATGTAGGCTTTCTTCCAAATAACTCTAAATTCACGCTAAACGGTTCCTCAAATGTTTGAAATGCGTAGTGTAGAGTTCTATACAACAATATATACGAATTTTACCGTAAAATCATTCAAATAATCTCTAAAGGGAAGGAATATGGATGAAATTACACGAGAAAATTAAACTATGCATAACTAAATAGCATCAAGGGACAATTGCAACAATTATGCCCCTTCTAATATGGCCAATTAAACATAGTTGCAAACATCTCTATATGTTTCTATTCCAGTGGTAATGTTAATGTCATTCATACATGAGTAGTTTTCAATAATCATTCTTGTTCATATTTTTTTTCATATATTGTATATCTGTATTATTTTGTAGTAGATTTCATTGATTTTTCGATTATAGAGATCTACTTGTGTTTTTATGAAAATGCAAGTGTTTGATATTTTTTTGGATATAAATGGAGCATAATGTGAAGAATGTCTACAACTAGATAAATGAAATCGAGAAAGTGTAAGTCAAGACTAAATCGATTTAAAACTTGAGAGCAAGAAAAAAGCATAAACAAATCGTGTTCACAACTAAGTTGTCCAGATTTATTTCCCGATATTCTATCTTTATTGACTAAGAAAGAATAAATGAACGTAATATGATCAATTTTCGAATATCGAGTTGATCGGTAGAGTGGTCGAGCCGACATCGATATGTGAGAGCACATGATCAACTTATCCTTGATGTTGTGTTTTACACTCAGTCGAGACAAGCCATTATGTTAATCGATTTGATCGAAGGATTTTTTTATATATTTTTCTTTTAGAAAAATGAATATCTATTTTCTCTCCTTCCTTACGTTTTAGCTATCTTTTCGCTTGTACAACTTAAGGTATATTTGTATATTTGGATAGGAGATCAAAATTAGTCTTCTCCTACAAATAAGATTGTCCAGTCATTAGGTTAGATTTTTTTTTTATACTTTCGGAATTTCAATCTTAGTTTTCAACAAACTTCATATGCGGTAATTTGCATCGATCACGATCGACTCGATCCGTTTTTCCAAACTCAATATATGAGAAATTTTGTAAGTAATATATTGCTTGTTTCTATACTGTAAGGTATGAAGAGTCTGACTTGCATAATGAACTCATGATGCTTGTTGCTTAAATATGGCTTTTTGTATTATCACTCTCTTATACGTTGGCGTACGTAGTTCTTTTAATTATACATCATAAGTTATGAAAGCTTTGTATAGATGATTATTAGATTATAATATGCTTAAAAGTTTTAATTGCAAGATACGAGAGCTACGTGAATATATGCCTTAATTTATTGCAAGATGCGTAGAAATATCATTTGATAGCATTATTGATGTATATGAATATATGATAATCGATATATTAACTCTGTCAACTGAGATTTATTCGACTTAATTATCTAATTTAAATCACATTTAACTATATCCCTAATATTGAGAAATCTATTGAATATCCACATACATTATTAAGTATACCTGTCAAAAATATTTTCTTCTTTATGGTTTTATTCATTAATATGAATCAAAATGTACAAAATTTTATCTAGAAAAAAGTACTTCCTCTAATCATAAATAAAATGAACTTTTAGTCATCGATACATTCTTTTTAAGAAAACTATTAAACAACTTTAATTTTATAAAGTTGTTCTTAATTTTACCACTTGTTAAAGTGTTCACCACCCTTTTAGACTAGTGAGTGACCATTTTATTGTAAATTGTTTATTTAAAACAATTCTCAGAAACTATTCTCGCACCTCTCTTAACTAATAACCTTGAAAATATAAAACGATAAAATTTAAATGCTAGAAAATTATTTATTTATGATCGGTGAAAGTATTTCTTAAACTAGAATAAATATTCATGGATTATTGAATTAATTAATATAACGTGAGAGTTGATGGTTTAAGTTGGTATCCACCCTCACGGCATAAATTCATTAAATATGAATAAATAACGAAAAAGCTATATACACTGTGTTCGATTTACTAACAATAAAATTAAACGCAATCCGATGGTGTTCGTTGAGCGCTTGGTTAAAATAATTATATCACTTTCAGAGCCGGCGTCCGAATTACAAAAAAAATATAAATAAATTTGGGTGCCAGCGCCTTCTAATAGCGTCCGAATTAAAAAAAATAAATAAATAAAACACTAGCGCAAGCGTCTTCTAACGGTGCTTAAATTTGACGTTGGCGCAGGCAGACGTCGTCCTGTTTTGACGCTGACGCCAAGAGTTTGTATTTGTCGTTAGTAATCGTAAACCCGTGTACATAACACGACCCAAATAAAACCCACATGGATAACGATGGTATTTATTAGTACACTGAGCATTTATTAGTTAATGAATGCATCATCTTACACTGCTTTCTTGTCTTACGTTTTTTTTTTCTCTATAAATTCTAAGTATTTCCCACCAGAAGACGACTATTACCACTGATCGTGCTTTAATTATTCACCAATAATTAAAGATGTGTGTATACACCTAATCAAAGCTACCTTGATAGATGTTGGATGTGATGGGCAAAATGGTGATTTGTGATTTGAAGGAGTTGAGCTTGGTACTAGAGAAGTGCCAATCAAGAGACCCATATATAGAGTGCATTCTTAGGGAGATTACTGTCCAGTTGAGAAGGATTAGACCTGGACATCCTAAGACTTGGACCGGACTCGGAGTGGGTTATCATGAAAATTTTACCCGTTTTTGTGGGCCGAATTCGGTCCGAGTCCGGACTTCGGGCTTGAGGTCTTGTCCGCACCTGCATGGAGCGAACTTCGGGTCGGACGGGCGGGCTCTGTGTTTTATATATATTTTTGTTTTGAAAAAATAAAAGTTATACATATTAAATATAAAATAAATATAATTGTACATATTAAATATAAAATAAATAAAATTATAACACATAATTCAAAGTAGCTCAATGGTCGTCAACATTTGAACCTTATATTGAGGTATCGGGTTTGATTTCTACTATTCACACACACACACATATACATATATATATATATATATATATATATATATATATATATATATATATATATATATATATATATATATATATATATATATATATATTACATATTTAAATTTAAAAAATGAATAAAACAAGCTATGCTTAGCGGCCCGATGGTCCTACACCCTTACCCGTACCCGCCGGCGGGCCGGGCTTAGCGGTCCAGCCGAACCTACCTTATGCGCCATACCCGTCCGTTTTCACGGGCGAGCTTGTTTGCCCGCGTTTGCCCAAGTCTAAGTAGGATATGCTAGGCAGAGAGTGCGTGATTATATTGGAAAGAGCATGATGATCATATTCTTCTTAGGAGACAAATGGTGCATAAGTTGAAGGATGAGGATCCCCACAATGCAAACTTGCAGTTAGTCGGTGTAACACCCCAAATCCGTAGGACTCGAGGTGCTACTGGGCTAGGATCTCACAATGGATCCTGACCCTAGCTTGACAACAAGTTCACTGAATCTTACAACAAGGCACAGATAGATTAAATACAAAACGTAAAACTGATATATAGATATCCAAAAGGTAATACACAAGTACCGCTGAGTACAAAAGAAAACATATATCCGTAGAATAAATATCTCAATCCCTCGATATCGCCCAGTGTACGGAGCCCTCAGCAGATCACCCCTCTGGATCACTCTGCAACTCTCTTAACCTGCAAAGGATCTGCAACACGGTATAAAACCGTTAGCTAATCATACACATATATATAGAGATGCTAGAGCACAAACACACATCAGGAATCATAACACATCAACATGCTTTCACACATTTACCTGGTTTATCATCTTTAATAAGTCCAATCACTCAATCGTATAAATAGATGTATATGAATATATGTGACACGAGGAATATAATTCTCGCCTCTGGGTGCTATAGCCAGCTGGAGTAGTATCGGCACACCTCCCGTGTACCCTATGGGAGTGGTGAGGTTCATGCCGTATACCAGGTCTAGCCTGACTGCAGAGAACCTCCCAGACTCCACGACGGGATGAAAGGGAAATGTTATCACGGCCACTACAATGGGCGGTCAATATAACATAGGTCGGTAATGAACCATATCGCATGCTATAAAGCATATAACAAACACCACTCATGCATACATCCAATATAAGGATGGTAGCTAAGTAAGTCCTATGGACTTACCTCAACCTCAAAAGTAATCTCAACCACGATCAACTCTCAGATACGTCCACTCCAATCCGGAGGACAACACTGCCTAATATCAAGGCATACAACATATATCAAACTCTTATCTATCATAGGGGTCACACCTAGACCCAAGGGATCCATAAGAATCGTATCCTAACTTATAAACCTCAAAGTCATAACTGGCATAAACGATACGTACTCATTAACATTCTAACCTCATACACATACCTAGCATGCTACTAACCCGCTCATACTAGGAAAGAAAAGGATCTTTCTAACTCTAGGTAGACCTGGGACAAGATGCACCTGCGTGACACGAGAGACGCAGGGGCGGAGTAAGGCAATCCGCAGGCGTGGCAGGACTCAACCGCGGGCGCGGTGACAAAGGCCGCAGGCAACGCAGGCACGGCGCGGGCACGGCGCTGTGGCACGGCTTCCAGGCGCGGGGGCGGCGACGATGCAGAACGTGATCCCGCGATTCCTCTTCGGCTCTTCACGTGATCAAACCACGTCTCTTCTCTTCCAAAATCACACACATGCATATATATACACATACTAACATCAATCTATATCCAAAACATCTAATCTTAAGCTAAGGGAGATGGAATCAAAGAAGAAGAGAAGGAGAAGAAGCAAAGAACTCACCACTGATGTGGTCTAGGCAAGGAAATGATTCAAGGCAGTACCTCAGCTGGCTCTCAAGCTCAGTATAACATCCACTAGCATCAACATCAACAAAGCCTCACAACAAAACTCTTGAAACTCTAAGGAAGACTCAAGCAAGATCAAGAAGAAGGAAGGAGAAGCAAGAAGGACGTATGGTGGCTGGGAAAGGAGATGAAAGTGAAACCCTTGCTCAGCAAGGTAAGGAAAGAAATAAGAAAAAGAGTAAAGCACGAGTCAACCGGTCAACAAAACCGGCTGCAGCCGCAGGAACCCGCAGGGGCGGTTCCCTAGGCCGCGGGAGCGGAAACCCGCTGGGGAGGCACACAAGCCCGCGGGGGCGGCAAAGGTCGATCTCGGCCATAGCTAAATCTCGGCTAAGACAAACTCGGTCCAAAAGACTAAGGCTCTTACAGTCGGAAGATCAGGCTTATAATCCCGCAAGATGAAGCTACAACGTGGAATATTGAGCCACATTAAATAACAAAATAATACCGTTTTTCCCTTTCTCCGAGCATCGTATCTATTATTCTATTAAGTTAATAAAATTGAAGTATTTTATGTCACATGGCAGTCATATATTCTTGTTATAGAAGTCTTGTCAAAACTTCCACGAGATGAGAACTTGTTATCATTGGGATGTGTATATTGATTTGCCTAGATATTTGAGACTATGTACGTGCTTGCTTGTGTTATGATTCGTGTGTGATTATAATATATTAAATAAAAATTTGAGTAGAATGACAACACGATATTATAAGACCCGAGTATATGTATAAGATGGGTCATGACACATGAATCACACTGATCATGGTGTACAATAAGGGTCTTCGGAACCAGTTTGTCATAAGTAAACGGGGGATTTGCATCAAAACCATTCATGCTCGTGTATATGGGGACTAAGGCGAGGTCGGTGGACAATCCGTGTCACAACATAAGTTTAACATATGTAAGCACCTGAAGAAGAAAAGTAATAAAATGTTGTTGTTAGCATATTGGTGTGTTTTATTTCCTTATGTGTGATTGTGCTATTATTAGTGGTTAACAACGTGACTAGGATTGTTAGCTAACGGTTAAATTTTCGTTGTGGTTGATAGAATGGGTACAAAACCAAAAGCAATAGAGTATTCCAGAGAGGGTATTCAACTAGGTCCGCGTACTTCCTATGATCGGATTTTGTTCGAGTTATTGCATTCATGTAGTGAGTTAAACTTTAGAAAATATGTTAATAAGTAAGCTTATAAAAAAGATTGTTTAATATGGGGTGGGAAAAACCAATCCGATCCGTCCGAAACCCGATATTTTAGTACCCGTTTTAATTCGGTGCGAATCCGATTAGGAAAATGTTTTCGGATCACCGGATCGGATACGGATCGGGATTTTAGACATCCGGATATCCGCGGATACCCGGTGGAGGAATATGAAACTAGAACTGGAGGAGGACACTCTAGTGGAGGAATATGTAATGCCGAGGAGGGTAAACGAACGGATGACACCAGGAACTGAACAAGTTCATGTAGTCCGCCGATACAATCCAAGTATCAGGTGTTGGAATCCGACAAGCTAGTGATACTCTACTCGTGGCCTCGTGTCTAGTATTCATCTGTCGTTTGAGGAGTTAAACCGGACTTTGTAACTTTTGTTGCCGGTCTCCAGATGAACCTCTAGGTATGGTGTAATCCTCTCTAGTGGTATGGTCTACACAAATCCAAACTGTCGGAGAACCCGTTCTAGCATGTGTGGATCGACAATGTCGCCAATCCGGATTGTGCCTTTGTAAGTAGATAGCGCAAACTCGCCCTCAAAATCTAGAACTTTTATCCCCATACTGCATAACGTTGATGTCCTCTTCTCTCATTTGGTCTATTTGGACACGTAGCGATCTCAACCTCTCCAGCGATTGTGATGGTGTCCTCGGGACAGATAGTCTAAAGCCCACCAAGCTTATTCGTGTAATGCGGGATCCTCGTCCACAAAACAACCCAGGGAGGGGAAATGTGCATAGATCCAAAACCGAACACAATTATTTGTTATTATTAATTAGATTATAGTAACTTAACCCTATATAATCATTTCAAAAAATAATACTTGTAAAAGATATGTACAGCAACCGATGGACCTCACCCTAAGCCGTGAAGCATCACCCTTATACGACAACTTTCAAAAAGAAGGATTAATATCATTATAAAAACCGTATTAAAATAGTTAATTCATAGTATTAAGTACCAGTAGAGATATGTTAAGACGCCGGTGCCCCATGCATATCCTCCCGTGCGTTGGTGATCTCGAACAAAGTCAATCAACCACAACCGGATCTTGTTCTTCAACTTATCAACAAACAAAGTGAACCCCAAAATAGCAGGAAGAACGAAGCAATCTCGTCAGCTAGGGTGTCTAGTGCGCGACGTATAATCACGTATGTCCTCCTCGGATCGATAGACACCGCAGAATGATGTGCCGCCGCCTCAAACTCAGTAATACGGAAGGTCTTGGCAACCATAAAGTACGGTCATGTGTGTTAAGCGGTGTCAACATGACACTCCATCAATCCTAAGTCCCATAATAATAGGAATGTCGTGGAGAGTAATGGTCATCTCACCCCAAGGTAGGTGAAAACTACTGGTCTTTGGATGCCATCTCTAGAATATGTGGATAAGCGCATGATCAACACCGGCGAAGGAAATATCGAGTAGATCAGTCGGACCACTCTAAGATGATAGCCCAAACCAAGAAGCGGGCCGGGTCCTCTCTATCAGCACCTGGTATTCACGCCCTCAAATGACTGATGTATGTCCATCGCCTAAATGTTGTAATCGGCTTTTTGTAATCCTCCTTTATCAACAGGTTTGCATTTAATTAAACATATCATATAATGAATGGTAATTTGTTACAAGTATTATCCATTTATCTACCTTTATTATCCAAACACCGTGTATCCGGTGACCCGTACAGCATGTCATCACTTCCTCAATCACCGGTGCTCCCGTGTGAGCAACAACGTGACCTCGATCAGCCAAGATAAAAGCATCCTCCACATGATCGTCATATGGAATATCTTTATACTCGGCCGTTGTGACATCTACATTGATGCGGGGATAAGCCGCTAGGGTTTTCCGATCTTTCAACACCAAAACAAGAGGAGAGGTAGAGATGGAAGACGTAGAGATGATGGAGAAAACGTGGGGAATGGTGAGTGATCCGGTGGTTGGGATGGATCGTAGTTGGATAGTCTGGACGAATCTCCTAGTCTCAATTCAACTCGTCCGCTATAATCGAATACTTGTTAAGGAAGAAACGATGGACCTCAAAAGCATGCGAAATCACTTGAAGAAGAGAAGCGTATCTCATAGTCTCACCAAGAAGGACAACTCTCCTATACTCCAAACTAGGGTTTGAATAGGAGTCACACCTATTCAGGGTTTCTCGAGTCTCACGAGAAGAGGGAATACTTGAAAAGTATCAAAGGTTTATTGAATCAAAAGGTGAGTTCCAAGATGCACGTCCAGATGCCTTATATAGGCATGAAGAGGACATCCCATCTGGCTTACATGGGTTGTGGGCTTGATCCAAGATCGAGCCCGAAAAGAATAAAAAAATGAAATAAAATGTGAAGCGATAAAATCGAATCTTTAAAAGATAAGATCTTCTAGCTAAAAGATAAGATCAAATCTTTACGAGATAAGATCTTCTAGCTAAAAGATAAGATCAAATCTTTAGGAGATATGATCTTCTACGAAGACAAGATAAGATCAAATCTTAAAAGATATGATCATATCTAGATCTTATCTAAACTAATAAAAATAAATAAGAACAAACCCAATATTAAAATTGTCAAATATGGGCTGAAAATAATAGCTAATTGGGCTGAAAAAACTAGATCTAATTAAGACCTTATTTAACAATAAAATTGGCTCAACTAAACTATTAGAACGTCCAATCCTCTTGATCCACGCAGCCCATGATGATCCCTTCGAGCTCTCCTCCTAGCCCATGCATACGTGCCCTTGTATACATGTGTACGGTTGTGTCTCTCCCAAGTGACTATCAGCCTTCTCCCTGCATATCTTGGCCAGCTTCTCCTTCGTGCTTCATACGCATTCTTAGCTTCATTGGTTCTCTCTCATGCATATGATCTCCCTTTTCTTGTCCTTAGAATGATGCTCACTCCATGCTTCCTAGCTTCCATGATGATGATCTCAACTCGGGCTAGGTCTTGAGATACTTCCGCACATGCTCCTCAACTGACATGTTTGTATGCTCGTGCAAACCAGTCACATCCTCAGTTGGTAACTCGACGTGCTCCTCTGGCTGTATAGCAAAAGATGACGGTCCAGCCGCCTCCTCTTCCTCATCCTCGGTGTCTTATGTTGGGTCAGATAATACTACATCTCAGACACGTGGAGATGAATCTGAAGATGAAGGTCCGAGTGGTCGAGATTGTAACACCCCAAATCCGTAGGACTCGAGGTGCTACTGGGCTATGATCTCACAATGGATCCTGACCCTAGCCTGACAACAAGTTCACTGAATCTTACAACAAGGCACAGATATATTAAAACAAAACGTAAAACTGATGTATATATATACATATCAAAAGGTAATACAGATTACTGTTTTGAGTACAAAGTCAAAACATATATCAGTAAAACATAAATAACCCATATTCCACGATATCGCCCCAGTGTACGGAGCCCTCATCAGATCACCCCTCTGGATCACTCTGCAACTCTCCTCACCTGCAAAGGATCTACAACACGGTATAAAACCGTTAGCTAACCATACACATATATAAGAAGATGCTAGAGCACAAACACACATCATAAATTATAACATATCAACATGCTTTCACACATATCAACATGCTTTCCTCTGTGGAACAGGAAGTGGATGGAGCTCACCTCCAGGTCTACAATGCTCTATATTGACCTGCTGGCAGGTCGCACACTGTGCCACAAATCTGGCCACATCGAGCTTCAGCCTTCCCCACCAATATAAACGTCTCAAGTCCTGATACATCTTACTCGTACCTGGATGTATAGAGTAAGGTGTACAATGAGCCTCCTGTAAAATCCTCTGTCTCAGCTCTGTATCAGCAGGTACACAGACGCGACCGCGGCGTCTCAAAACTCCATCTGCTCCTAGCAGGAACTGTGGTGCCTCATCCCGAGACATCCTATCTCGTATCCTCAGCAGTGTCGGGCAGGTCTCCTGCTTATGTTGGATCTCACCCAACAGATCAGGAAGAACCTCTAATGTACGCAGTTGGGCATCCTCATCAGGAAACTTGATGTCCAACTCTAACCAGATCAAGTCTCTTTGCCACTGATGTTGAACTGTCAGCCTCGCAATCGCTTGCTCTCGAGGCGTCTTCCTGCTCAGGGCGTCGGCGACAACGTTCTCCTTCCCTGGATGATACAGAATCTCTAAATCAAAGTCCTTGATCATCTTGAGCCACCTACGCTGGCGGTTATTCAATTCCCGCTGCGTGAAAATGTACTTCGGACTCTTATGGTCTGTGAAGATCTGACATGTAGCACCATACAAGTAATGTCTCTAGATCTTCAGTGCATGAACTACCACTGCCAACTCCAGATCATGAGTCGGGTAGTTCTCCTCATATGTCTTCAACTGTCGAGACGCATAAGCAATAACTCTGCCTCGCTGCATCAAAACATATCCCAAGCCTAGCTTGGATGCATCACTGTAAACCACAAAATCCTCAGTACCCTCTAGCTGTGCCAAAACAGGAGCAGAAGTCAACTGTCTCTTAAGCTCCTCAAAACTCTGCATACACTGATCAGACCACACAAATCTGGTAGTCTTCCTCAAAAAACTCGTCAGTGGACGGGCAATCACAAAGAATTCCTCCACAAAGCGTCTGTAATAACCGGCTAGGCCAAGGAAGCTACGTACTTCCTTGACGTTCGTCGGTATAGTCCAAGCTGCTACAACCTCTATTTTCGCTGGATCCACCTTGATCCCTTCAGCTGAAACCACATGACCCAGGAATGCTACCTCTGGCATCCAAAACTCACACTTAGAGAACTTAGCATAAAGTTCTCTAGCCCGTAAAACCTGCAATACAGTCCTCAGATGTCCTGCATGCTCCTCTCCACTGTGAGAGTATACCAGAATGTCATCTATAAAGACCACCACAAACTGATCCAGGAAGTCAATGAAGATGTTGTTCATCAACTCCATGAAGATTATTGGGGCATTCATAAGCCCAAATGGCATCACTACAAACTCGTAGTGTCCATATCTGGTCCGGAATGTTGTCCTATGCACATCCTGCTCTCTCACCCTCAGCTGGTGATACCCTGAACGCAGGTCAATTCTGGAGAATATTGTCGCTCCCTGAAGTTGATCCAACAAGTCATCAATACGAGGCAATGGATACTTGTTCTTGATGGTCACCTTGTTCAGCTCTTTGTAATCTATGCATAATCTCAGTGATCAGTCCTTCTTCCGTACGAAGAGGACAGGTGCTCCCCATGGGGACACGCTAGGGCGAATGAAGCCCTTCTCAGCCAGTTCCTCAAGTTGCTTCTTCAGCTCCAACATCTCGACAGGCGCCATTCGTTATGGGGCATTCGAGATAGGTCTCATACCAAGCTCTAACTCAATACTGAAATCCACACTCCTCTGAGGCGGCAACCTGGACGGCTCAGCAAAAACATCAGTAAAATCACAAACCACTAGGATATCCTCTAATGCTGGACTCTCCCCTTCCTTCATGGCATAACATCAAAAGGCATCACAACCCTGTGCAATCAGTCTAGCTGCCCGTATCGCACTGATAACCATGCCTGTCTTTCCAAGGTCCCAACCTCGGAAAACCTCTATCTGACCTAACTCGGTAGAGAGGGTGACAGTCCTCCTACCTACATCTAAGACTGCCTGATGCCTATCCATCCAATCCATACCTAAAATGACTTCTTCATGCACTAATGGCATGACAAAGAAGTCCACAAGCAAAACACGGGTCCCTACAGTAATGGGACAGTCACGAATCTCACGGGTACCTCTGACCCTACCACCATCGGGTAACCCTATAATAAAAGGCATCCCCTCAACCGTATCTAGACTCAGACGCTCTACACAAACATCAGAAATAAAACAATGTGTAGCACCAGTATCAAATAAGACTCAAACAGGTAAACCAGGAATCAGAATGGTACTTGTAGCAGTCGGTGCAGCTGGCTCCTCTGCACTCCTCAACTCAAAGACTCGACCCTATGGGCCTCTGGTATTAGTGGTGCTCCCACCATGACCTCTGCCTCTACTCGGCCCAAGAGCAGATCCTTGAGTCATAGGGCGATCTGGGACTCTCTGTTGTCCCTTTGTCTGCTGCTGCTGAGGTGGCCTCTGCCCACCTCCCGCTACACTGGCAGGGGAAGAACCCTGCTGAGATAAAGCTCCGCCCTGGCGGCAGTAAACAGCTCTGTGACCCTGCCTACCACAGGTGTAGCAAGTCACTAGTGGCCTCGTGCACTCGGGCCTCATATGTCCTGGATCACCACAGTTAAAACACTGACGTCCCTTATCTACAACCGGTGCAGATGAGGGCTGACTCTGGCGTCTCTGACCTCGCCAAACACTAGCAGCACCACCAGTACCACTGGTCTGCCCTGTACGCTGCCTCTTGTCAGACTCTCTTGTCTGAGATGCTCTCCTCTGACCAGCTCGCTCCCTCTTATAGTCGGAAGCTCTGTCCTGATAATCAACCAAGGTCTCATAGTGAAACCCTGCCTTGTAAGTCCGAGTAGTATCCCTCAGCCGTCGGAAAAAAAGATATACATGCTGATCTGCAGGAGGTGCAGCTGGACCCAGCAATGTCAGCTCTTCTTGGAACCTCCTGATAGCCTCGGAGACTGGTACATCCTCAAACCCAGCCTCCACAAAATCCCGCAGTTTCTCCCTTCTCAGTGAGGCAGGGCAAAAACGCTCTCTGATCATAGTCCTCATATACTCATAACTAATAACCTGACCCCGTACTGATCTCCACCAGTGATGTGCCAAGTTCCGGAATAAAGTTTGCACCAACTCGATCTATCTGTCAACAGGACACCTAATAGACTCCAGAGCTGAGTACACCCATCTGGTGAAATGCCTTTAACCAAGTGTCTGGTCTAGGCCCTCTATGCTCCTCTGTAGCTCGAGCAATCTCAGCAACAGGTGCCGGTGCAGCTGGCACCTGAGTAACCCCGTGGGACCTCTGAGATGGTCCCTCATGTGCCTGTAAATATGGGGCACGTCTACCGGCTCTGGCAGCCTCCTCTACTCGTCTGATATAAGCTCGGAACCCTGATCCCCCCATGGAGACACGATCAGACTCACCAGAATGGGCTCTCTGTGCTCCCTGTCTCTCAGCTGTACCGTTCCCAGTCTCAGGAACGGCACTCTCAGCAACCTCCTCATGTATCTCTCCCGCTGCCTGTGAACCACCAGCAGGAGTCCTACTCCGTCCTCTACCTTGAGGGGGTCTACCTCTACCTCGTCTAGCTGTAGGTAAGGCTCTAGTCTGAACCATCTGCAGAAGACGTAAACCTAACTTAGAAGGCTATATATATTCCATATGTATAGATATATATCAAATCAATCACAACAAAATATCTATATATATTTATACTGTCGAGATCTTCAGAGGGTGATCACTCACGTACACGGTATCCCAAAACATTTGTACTCATTTCAAAACCAAAACCTTTTGAAAAGTCAGACCCCTTTTCGGGTTCTGTTTATTTATCTATTCGACCTTTATCGCAGATTACTAGTGCCATTTTTGTCAAACTGGGCTCTGATACCAACTTTGTAACACCCCAAATCCGTAGGACTCGAGGTGCTACTGGGCTATGATCTCACAATGGATCCTGACCCTAGCCTGACAACAAGTTCACTGAATCTTACAACAAGGCACAAATAGATTAAAACAAAACATAAAACTGATGTATATATATATACATATCAAAAGGTAATACAGAGTACTGCTAAGTACAAAGTCAAAAAATAAATCCGTACAACATAAATAACCCATATTCCACGATATTGCCCCAGTGTACGGAGCCCTCAGCAGATCACCCTCTGGATCACTCTGCAGCTCTCATAACCTGCAAAGGATCTACAACACGGTATAAAACCGTTAGCTAACCATACACATATATAAGAAGATGCTAGAGCACAAACACACGTCAAAAATTATAACATATCAACATGCTTTCACACATTTACCCGGTTTATTATCTTTAATAAGTCCAATCACTCAATCGTATAAATAGATATATATATATATGAATATATGTGACACGAGGAATGTATATAACCCTCGCCTCTGCGTGCAATAGCTAGCTGAAGTGGTATCAGCGCACTTTCCCGTATACCATATGGAGCGGTAGGTGCCCTTCTCGTATACCAGGTCAAACTAGTTTATAGAGAACTTCCCAGACTCCACTACGGGATGAAAGGTAAGTTGTCACAGCCACTACAATGGGCGGACAATATAACATAGGTCGGTAATGAACCATATCGCATGCTACAAAGCATATAACAAACACCACTCAAGCATACATCCAATATAAGGATAGTAGCTAAGTAAGTCCTATGGACTTACCTCAACCTCAGGAGTAAACTCAACCACGATCAACTTTTAGATACGTCCACTCCAATCCGGAGGACAACACTGCCTAATATCAAGGCATATAACATATATCAAACTCATATCCATCAAAGGGGTCACACCTAGACCCAAGGGATCCATAAGGATCATAACCTAACTCATAAACCTCAAAGCCAAAACCGGCATAAACGATAACGTACTCATCATCGTTCTAACCTCATACATGAGCCTAGCATGCTACTAACCCTCTCATACTAGGAAAGGAAAGGATCTATTTAACTCTAGGTAGACCCGGGACAAGACGCACCTGCGTGACACAAGAGACGCAGGGGCGGAACAAGCAACCCGCAGGCGCGGCAGAACTCAGCCACGGGCGCGGTGACAAAGGCCGCAGGCAACGCAGGCACGGCGCGGGCGCTGTGGCACGGCTTCCGCAGGAGCGGCGGCTTCCAGGCGCGGGGGCGGCGACGGTGCAAAACGTGATCCCGCGATCCCTCTTCAGCTCTTCACATGATCAAATCACGTCTTCTTCATTCCATATTCACACACATACATATACATACACATTCCACATCAATCTATATCTAATTCATCTAATCCTAAGCTAAGGAAGGAAGAACAAGAAAGAAAGAAAGAAAGGAGAACCAAGAAGCTCACCTCTACTGCTGCACTAGGCAAGGAAAAGCTCCACAACCACAACTCAGCTGGCTTCCAAGCTCAGCAACCACAACTACCATCAACATCAACCACAACAACACACAACTCTCTTCAAACTCTAAGGAATCCAAAACAAGATCAAGGAGAAGAAAGGGAGAAGCAAGGAGGACGTGAGACTGGATTAGGAAGTGAAGAAGGGAACCCTTGCTCAGCAAGGAAAAGAAAGAAGTGAGGAAAAGAGTAAAGCACGAGTCAACCGGTCAACAAAACCGGCTGCAGCCGCAGGAACCCGCAGGGGTGGTTCCCTGGGCCGCGGGAGCGGAAACCCGTTGGGACGGCACACATGCCCGTGGGGGCGGCTAAGGTAAGCTTGGTCCAAAAAGACTAAGGCTCTTACAGAGACACATGCACCTGTGTCTGCACCTCTTGTGTCGTAGTAACTCGAGCCTCTGCGTGGGCTTAACGAGTTGAGACCGTAGGACGCTACTTCATCGCCTCTAATATCTACACTTGATTGAATATAATTAATTACTCATACATTTTAAATATCCCTCAGTTGTCCCCTTTTAAAGGAGGAATTTTATGAAAGTTAGTGAAATAGTAAGAGTAGCAAGTCTATGAGCAATCCAAATATTTTGGGTAAGAAGGTCTAACGTTTTTTAGGGCAATAAGAAAGATTCCTGACCCGCATGTCTCTTGATATAAAATAAAATCCATATACAACGCTTAGTTAGTGTTCAATTCAAATTCCTTTTCTATCAAACGAAACCTCCATCTCATAAGCGAGGATATCATTGAAACAAGACCATCTTCCCTATTTATAGAAAATCTTCCAACTTGGTTGTTGGCCGATCGCTCTCTTTGAATACGTTAAGGGCCCCAAACTAAGCGCTTGAGAAGGAATAGAATCCGATAGAGGAAATAGCGTGCGATCTAATCTCTAACTTAACGAGTTTTAATTCATCGAGTAGAATGAATAATATTTTATTAAACAAAATGTAAATTAAAATATTAACTATAACCATGTTTTTTAATTAATAAAAATTAATTATTATAATTTTGTTAAACTATATATAATAAAATATAATTTAATACAACTTACTTTCATTTTTTGTAATTCATGTTAATAAATTAAAATCAATTATAAAATAGTTTATTTAAAATTAAATCAATTTAATTCCATTTAATTCATATTAATTCGATTCAAATCAATTTAATTTGATTCAATTTAATGCAAAATAATTCAAAATAATGCACAATGCATTATTTGATGAATATTGGCACCACGGTTACGGAAACCGTGGATGTGGTTTCCACTGTTCATCTTCTGCGAACGAACGCCATTGCTGGCGGTCACTCGGGCTTCGGTTTCGGACCTCGAATCGGTTCCGATCACTCATAAACTAACATATTCTACGTGATTCCAACCTAAACAACTCAATACACACAAAAATATACCAAAATCGAACCTAAAAACTCGTAATCGAAAAAACAACAAATTTACCTCCCTCGTATTGTATTTCTGCTTTTGGAAGAGGCGCCCATCGTCACTGTCTTGATCCATTGTATTTTTGCTCTTGATTGTAATGCTTCGGTGAGAGATTTGGGATGATCGAGCTCGAAATCGCTGTCGCGGTATACCTGCGGCGCTCATTCGGTTTGTAGATTCCGCACTAAAGTTTATCGGATTATTGCGCTATGGAACCAGGTATGTAAATTTCGATTCCTTAATAACTCTAGCATTATTATGATCCTCGGTGTTTATGATTCAGGGAATTTAATTATTCCAACAAGTGGTATAGAGCCGTAATCATGTTAATTTATTATGAAAGATAAGTCGGTACCGATTGACTTTTGTTTTTACGTATGCGGTTTTTTTTGTAACTGTTGCTTTTCTCGGCAAATATGTTTATATATACACGGTTGAGAATAAGTTATCTACCTATTACTTTAAAGGGTTTATTGCTCCCTGTCAGTGAAATTAATATGAAGTGTATATATATGTTATTATATTGTTTTTGGTCTATGGCTTAAACCTTTGCTGGATGTTGGTCATGATGAATAGCATCAAAATGATTTGGTGTGTATTAAAGTTTAAAACTTTAAAACTTTATCATTATGTGTGTATATATGGATGCGCTTTTACTGCTGTTTTTTTTGGATGAACGTAGCATATGCATCTTTGCGGGTATTATTTTTTTTTAAAGGTATATACAGATCAATACAGTGTGTCAAGTTGTAAAGGTTTATACCTTTAATTGACACGTCAAGTTTTAAAGGTCAATACCTTTAAATGATTCGGTGGGACCCGTCTGTTTGGGTATGTATTTACATGCGTTGAACATATCGAGTGTAAAATTTAGATTTATTTACACTAGATATGATTATGGATATGACATTTTGTGATTGATATATAGCGTAGTTGTTCATACGAACGTAAAATTTGGTTTTTTTTACCCCTATATATTGTATCGATCAAAGGTTATCGAGTGCAATATTTGGATTTTATTTGCACGAGATATTTTAAGGATTGATATACTTAAAGTTTATTTTAAATTAAATTATTTGAAATAATATGCTACCAAAGTAGTCTATGTTATGTAAATTATTTTAATTTAAAATTATAAGGGTTAGTGTATCGTTCGTTTATGCAAATATTGGTCAGCCCAAAGGAAGATTGATATTTGGCCAAACGTTAAATACTCTTGTGATTTTATTTGTTTATGTGAATATTGACTGGCCCAAAGGAAGGTTGATATTTGACCAAACAATAAAACAATTGAGATGGTTAATATTAATTATTTTGTGTGATATTTTGTTTATGCGGATATTAATCGGCCCAAAGGAAGGTTAATATTTGGCCAAACAATAAACACATATATTTAGTATCAAATAATTGGATTTTATTATTTATGCGAGTATTTGATCGGCCCAAAGGAAGGTTAATATTTGGCCAAATAATAAATGTATATATTTGATAATAATATATTTAGGTGATGTTTTGTTATTTATGCGAATATTGATCGGCCCAAAGGAAGGTCAATATTTGGCCAAATAATAAATACATGTTATATAATATTAATTAGTTGGTGTACTTGTTATTTATGCGGATATTGATCGGCCCAAATGAAGTTCAATGCTTGGCAAAATAGCGAGTTCACATGCGATAATAAATGTTGATAAATATATAAAGATATCCATGTAAATAATAGTCGGTCCAAAGAAAGGCTATTATTTGACCGGATGTGTTATCGATGTTTGATTATTGCGATGAGAGTACCACTTGCAATTGATATTTTGTGCAAACACAAGATGTCAAGTTGTGCTAGGTATCTTGTTTATAACATTTTATATGAGGATTTGTCCATGTGAATGATAGTTGGTCCAGAGAAAGGCTATAATTTGACAAGATTTATGTGTCCTCTTGAATTTACCTTATTGAGAGTTATAGTGTATTGTTCCCATTTAGATCATTGGATCATAAGGTTGGTAACTATGAACAATGAGCCTCAAAGTTTTCATGCTTCTAGTTTTGTCGACTTATTTGACCCAATTTTGGGAACTTAGTTGATAATGTTATGAAGTGTGTTTTGATATACTACATACCTACTTTCTTTTATACTTTTCATTTGTGGGTGTATGCCCATATTTGGTAAATGAATTGTGATAGGGAATTCAGATGGTGAGTATTAAGAGGCTTTAAAGGTGGAGAATCTAGTTATTTGTACTCATGTACATTATGTTGCTATATTTATTTAAATATGCATTTGGAGTACATGAATACAATCTCCTTGTTATTAATCAGTTCACAAACATTTGATTGTACAAGTTTAACTTTTAAGGTGAAATGATCGAAACATGATGTCACCAAAGTGACCTCTCTTGAATAGATTATTCATCAAGGAAAAGTTAAATGATATGTCTATGTTGGTTCATGCAAGTTGTATTCAGCCCAAAGGTTGTATAAAAACTTGGCCGGATTACATACATGTTTATAATGGTGACATGTGACAATTATAAGGTTATACATGAGGATAGTATTTTATTCAAAGATAATATTATTATTGCTCATGAATTATTGTCAATGTTTGAATATCACGACAAGAATATCACTAGCAGTTAATATCATTGTCCAAAGACTTGATATTGATGTTGCACTTGATATCTTGAGATGTGATGTACAATTCATCTTTGTATTTGATTGATTGTAGTTCATATTGTGATTCATAAATTTTATCTCTCTTTTAGTAAATTTGTTTATTATCTACTTACTTAAGTTAAAGTTTTGTCCCTAATAAGGACAATTTATGAGGTTGAATAATATGGTATATTATTTTGGGTGTATGGATTATAACCTCACATCAAGGATGAAACATATATTCTCCTATAGATTTCGGATCTTAGAAAGAGAAGATAATCTTCTAAACGTGAGAATACTTTGTTTGTGAAAGTCATATGATCATTATGAACACCAATTGAGTCTTCTCAAGAGGAGATGAGAATTAAGAAAATCTCAAAGAGTATTTTTTGAGATTTAATATGGCATTACAAAATGTGTTCTCATCAGTTACTCCTCGGAGGAAGGGAGATTTTAAGGGTCTAAAGCAAAAGTAGCATAATAATCAAATATAAAGTTGCTTCTTTTGTAAAAGTTTTGGACACATAAGAAGGATTTTGCAAATTACACGTTCGGCGTATAAAGAATGCATTTTCTTAATTTGGCTTACTCTCAAGTATACATAATTTGAGTCTCTAGAAACACTTGGTGATTACCTCAAGTATCACCATCAGGTATGAGTGTTTTTAAGTAGAGTATAAGGTTTATGTATTCATTGCCCATCAATTTTGGAAAATGCAAGATTTTCTTGAGGATGTAGAGTTTGGAGGGGAAGAATTGAGGAACATCTTTATTGATGTAGTTGTCCATTAAGAAAAGAGTTTAACATCTCTTGCTAAAGTTATTATTGAAGGCAATTTGAATGTACTTTCTAATTGCTCTTCAATATATATATTCAGTTTATGACAACACTAAGGTTCCTCCCATAGAGCAAACTCAACAACCTCAAGAAGTGTCATTAAGGAGTTTATTGAGAAATGAGGTATGCAATTTTAGATGATTACATTGCATATCTTGTAGAACAAGTGATTCTTATGGGGTAGATACGAGAAAGTTATCACGTATCATAAGGAACAAGAAGATAAAGTAGGCACATCAATTGATGATCTATTGAATCTTCGTGAGGTTACCCAAAGTTCTATTTCTCTGATTTGGAACAATATGTCATAAAGGGTGAGATGAAATCTATTGAGGATAACAACGTTTGAGATCTTTTCGCGTTATCAAAAGGGTTTTTGAAAGGATTCACTCATAAGGAAGGCATTAAAATTGAATGAATATTCATTCATATTCATTAAATGACTCATTTAGGACAATAATGACATGTGTGGCTCATTTTGATTTAGAGCTACCGGGGATGAAATAAAAGAGTGTTTCTACATTTAGTGATGATACACTTATGTGGTTCAACTATAAGTTTTGAATCTAAAGATTTGAAAACTATGGTTTGAAAATAAGAATTTCATCTACGGCTTAATCAGGTATAAGACAGTGAAATTATAAATTTCATAAGGTTATTACTTCATTCGAATTTGAGGTAAATAAGGTTGAAAGTTTTGTATTTCAGAATTCAGTGGGAGTAAGTAAACTTTATTGATGATATACTATCAGTTTGCAACGATATGAGCTTATTGGTTGAAACCAAGAGATTTCTCATTAGGATTTTTGAGATGAAAGATCTTGGGGACACTTCTTTTGTTTAGGCAAAAGATACTATGAGATAATTCTCAAAGTGTCATCAAGTTGTCACAAAAGAGCTAAAGGTTATCAATTTCGGCCTTAATGTATACCCTCAAGAAAATACTTGAGGTTTTGAGGATATAAGAGATACCCTATACAACTGTCATAGGGAGTCTAATGTTTTTTGCGTATGTACACTTCCGAATATTGTGTACATGACTAAAGTGAAGTGTATAGCACATTATTAAGTGCATGAAGTCATGCGGCCTTGCAAATAATGAAAGATTTTCATGCTATAATGGAAATTGAGATTTTGGAGATCATTGGATATTTTATCTCTATTTCTGTAGATGTCGAATAAAAGACGATCACCTTAAGATTGTAGGTTGGTTGGAAGAACTATATCTAGTAAAAGTGTTAAACAACACTTGTAGCTACTTCCGCTATGGTTGGATATATTTGTCATTGGCTACATGCTTTTAGTAGCTTGGTTACATGCTTTTAGTAGCTTTAAGAGCCAAATAAAGTTTTTTTTTTGTGATAACATATATGCAAGTTGAATACAACACCTACCAAAGCTCCTTGATGGAAAAACACATTGACATTATGTTTATGTCAATGGAAGGAAAAGTTCAGGAAATGTCAAGTTCTGTAGAACATATAAGGACAAACTCAAATTATCGGATCCGTTAATCTAGGGATTGTCTCCTAAAGTATTTAAGGAGCGCACTGCTCACATGAGGCTTGACAGATTTTGTAATCCCTTAACTTAGTGGGAGTTTGAAATGATGTTCTATACCTTCTGGTTTATGCATAATAAAGTTTTATGAGTTGATTCATAAATTATATTTCTGAACTTAAGTTTGGTTTTGGATTGATCTCCGAATAAAGTAGGACCAGTTGAAAATAGGCATGTTATGAGATCACATTGCATCTAATTTTCATGTCACTCATCCATACTTGATCTATGTCATTGAATATATTGGCATGATGAACACGGAAGGTTTAGTTACGATGATTGTGACGAATGCCGCCATGATCTCATATTGATATATGAGATGGACCAGATTGAAATAAAGAATAAGTCTATAAAATTAGCCAATACGTGCACATAAAGAATTTGGTTTATATAATTGTGTGGTTTCATATGTAGCCCAAGTGGGAGATTGTAAGATTTATTTATAAATCTTATTATATGGGCTTACAAATTATGGTACACAATTATATTATACGGTTAATTGTTAGTGGGCTATTTAAAGTGATTCGATTAAGTAAAACCCATAGACTTTGATTAAGCGGTATGGGCTTAATGAGTGGATACCAGATTTTGGCCCAATATGCTTAATGAGATTCTATTAGGTCAATATATAAAGGATATTAGGTTATGGTCCCCAAGATATAAAATAGATAAGCCGTTTTTATCTCTCTACCCATCAGAGAAAAAACCTAAAGAAATCCTAAGGAGATTTGAACTGAGGAAGACCTAGAGAAATCCTTAATGAGTGGATACCTGCTGTGCTCATGGTCCCCAAAATGTAAAATAGATAAGCCGTTTTTATCTTTCGATGTTTATGATTCAGGAAATTTAATTATTCCAACAACTCATTTCATTAAAAGTTCAGTGATGCATATTGCAAAGAAACTAGCTTTCCACACTAGCACTAGATCGAATTCACCGTCTATAAAGTCACATCTAATACACATTATTGACATTAACTCAGGGGTGAACTACTTGAAGAAGAGAAATTGACGACGATTAGAGCTTAAAATGCGACAATGAAGAGCTGCCATCTCGTCCTCTACCATAGAAGCGTGTCAAGTATACAATCATGCTAATTTCCTTGTAGATCGCCGGATTCTCCTCCGATAGTAACTCCTTGATCGGTTCGTACAATTGACACTGCTCTGTTTCCTCAAAATGAGTCCTGAAGAAACACGCCATGGAGATCCTCGACCCAACTCCTTGTGCAACCACTCTATGAACCGCACTCTTTACCCGATTATTCGTAATCAGCTGAAAGAAATCACCAAGGTTGATAAGAAGAGAATCCGGGAGAGGATGAACGTCTACCCAGTGGTCGTCATGAAGAATCTGCAACCCACCGGTGCTGTCTTGAAGAAGAATGGTGAAGAATCCGGTGTCGGAGTGGCTGAAGGTTCCGATTTCCATCTCCGGCGCCGGAAAAGCAGGGTAGTAGTGGCCTTGAACATTGATTCCCTCTGCACAACCCATCCCCTTCAGATGCTCTGTTTTTTAGTCCCATCACTTGTGACAGAAGTTCAAGTAGGAAAATTCCCAATTTCTTCATTTCATTTGTGTATTGCAAAATTATATCCCTAAATACATCACAAATCAGTTACTTCTTTCAATTCCAATACCAAAGAGAGGAGTTCAATTTCATAACCTGCAAATTTCCGGGAGATCGAGAGGATCAATTTCAGCAGGAGCAATGGTACAACTGAAGCTGTCCTTTCATTCAGCAACCGAAGACAATAAGAGGGTAATACACGAAGAATACTTAAACTTCTTACTCTCGTCACGAGAATAGTTACGGCTTCTTCAGCTCCTCGTTTTGCTCATGGCACTAGTACAAAAAACTCACTCTCAGGGATAATTTCTTAGGGTCTATATAAAGCCGCTGTAAAAAGAATATACTCTCAGCTGTTTTTTATTCAACCCCCGAAAAAGATTTTTTTTAGATCTTTTATTTTTGTACATACACTCTCAGCGGCTTTAACTTAACCCAGTGACGGAGTCAAAAAAAATTTCGAAGGGGAATATAAATTTTTTTTTTATAAGACATTTTGTATATTAATTCAAATATTATATTAAAAATTAAACACTAAAATCTAAAAATTAAATAAAAAATTATACTAAAATTTTCTTACTATAAATTAGAGGATTTTTTTATGTATATATTTTTTGTTTAGATGATAGTTAAATTAATTTATATATTTAGTTTGTTTTCATAAATAAATTGTCAAATAAATTTAATAGTAGTTGATGAATTACTATATTGATTACATTATATTAACTAAAAGTTAATTTAAGAAAATATACAATTCAAAAAAAAAGTTTGTTTTATAAATTAATTTTAAAGTTGTATTTAATAAATAAACTGTCAAATAAAATTAATTAATGGTTAATAAAATAGTATTTTAAAAATTGGTCTGAGGACTCAAACCCTGCACTCTAGGCTCCTTTTCTCACCATCTACCAATTGAGCTTAGTAGAAAAGTATAAATTGTAACCGTCTACATAGTAATTATCTCGCCGCAAGGGGTAGTGTCCCCCTCCCTTACCCCCTTGTTTCCGCCCCTGACCTAACCCACTTGAAACTCACCTTTTAAATTTTTAATCTCTGGTGATGTACTTCATACAACCCCGTAAAAGAACCAAACTCAAATGGAAGTCAATTATTTTAATAAAGTAGCTGACAGACCACGCACAACGGATGCAACTGAGAACTTACGTACATAAGTTTCACAAATAGTTAGGTAACATTGCACCATAATCATTATAAGACTACATGAAAATGAACACCATATCTTGTTATAATTAAAACTTCATAATGCGTGTTCTATCCTCAAAGATTGTCTTTCACGACACCTACTGGAGAGTTATTTAACAATAACATCAGTTGAAGGGAACTGCAAAGGCCACTCGGTTCTCTTCCGGTAAAATGCTCTTGTTAATTTATTACTGTTATAATTAGCTCACAATGATAATGAACAGAGTACTTTCAGTGATCTTTGATATGTTACCAAATTTTACAGTAAGATGAACCTTAAATGCATTAGTAAGGAAAAATATTATTCAAAGCTAAATGAACTTTAGTTTTTGAGTGACCCAAAAAATAAAGAGAGCGCCATGTCATTCAATAACAAACCAATACAGGTTATAAAGCATGGATTAGTTTTTCTAATTAAACCCTTTGTGATACATATATTCATGTGGCATAGATCTAGCATTCTATAAATTGTCAAAAGAAATTAAAATGATTAATTCGTTCCCCTTTTTGAGAATCTCCTGTCCATCTTCAGCATGATATATTTTATTGTTTTTATTATGAAAGAATAATTATATTATCAATTAATGATAATATAAATATATTTTAGGTTATTTTTGATCTTACGTTATCTTTTATATGCATGTAATTCCCTATATAAAGGGTCAATGATATTAATAATATTTGTGGTCTTTTTCCACCAATATTTGTGGATTTATCAAACCCTAGATCTGTCAGTTTTAAGGTGGTGGTTGACATATAAATTGGTTGTCATTGTGTGTTTACATTCATAAATTTTGCTTTGCATAGAGTGTAAAAGATGCATTAGAGGAGATACATGAAAACAATCAGCTGAATGCATAAAATGCAGAAAGGCATAACAAAAAAAAAGCTACAACTCCTTCCAAAAAAAAGCTATATAACACTTAAGGACACTTCTTTCATCACATATCTCTCAAACACCGATCTACTATATATAATACTAAAGTAGAAGTAAATAATGTCACGTGTCGCTCCCACATTAAGCCACGTCGAATTCTGCCACATGTTTTCCCCACATTAAGCCACGTATGATTTTACCATGTGTCATCTCTTGGTTGTGCCACCTCATTTTCACTTTTTTTTAAAATCTCAGATATGGAGATGATATAAACTCATTTCCATTTAAAAACAAAAATTAATCTTATATTATTTTATATTCATTACAATTATATAATAATTTTATTGGTTTAAGTGATTTTCTTTTTAGGACTACAAGTTTACCACATATTATCTTAATATTATGAAATTTGATTTAAACTTTATTATTTAAATACTATGAATTTATTAATATGTAAACTAATCTTAATTTATACAATATAAATAGTTGTAATATGTAACGCCCGGGAATTTTATTCCGGACTGAGAGCGTCTTACGGATCTTTCCCGAGTATTTATTCGGTTTGGAATACGTTCCCGTATATCCGTATTGTTATTTTCGTAAAAACGTCGAAAAGTTTCCCGAGTCGAAACTTTTCCGGTTCCGGGTTTCGGATTTCTTACTCCTAATTTTAAATTTTTTTTATTTTCTTTTTCCTTTTTTCTTATTCTTTTTCTTTTCTTCTTCCCGCGTGGCTGTTCTTTCCCTTCCTTTTTTTTTTTTATTTCCTTCTTTTGGGAGCAGCTTTCGCCCGCCTACCCCTGCAGTCCCACCTAGCTGCACCTGCCGCCCGCCTATCTGCCTACCCGACCCCTCGCCCTCCTGCACCCCAAGCCGACCCCTCATCCCGTGTCTTACCTCGGTCTTGCTCCCTCCTCAGTCCCAACAGTGAGCACCTCCCTCTGTTTCTCCCTCTCGGCTTCGTCTTTCCCTCCTCTCTCCCTCGTTCTTCCTCTCCTCTCGCCGTTCTCCATCGCCGTTCACTCTCCTTCCTCCCCAGCTGCCGGCCACCACCTCTACACCCCATCAAAACCTCCTCAAGCCACCTCTGCCATCTCTTCTTCTCTCTCTCCCACACTCCAGCCTTCCCTCTTCTCTCTCTCCGGCTCTCTCCCCCTACATCAAACGGAGAAGGCACTGCCGCCGCCAACACTACGCCGGCCAACACCCATCGTCACCTTCCTCCTCATTCTCCCCGACATCTCGACCCCTGCGTCTCGGCCTTCTCCCTACACCTCCATCCCTCCCTGCTGCAGTCCTCGCCGGAGCTGGAGGCCGCCGCCACCCGTCTGCAGCCGCCAGGGGAGCCCCTGCAGCCGCCTCCTTCCCCCTGCCGAAGCACCACCCACGCCGGCGTCCAAGGGCTGCAGAACCGGCCGGAACAGCCTTTGGTTTAATTACAGTCGGGCCCCCTCACTTTTGGTATAATTACATTTCGGACCCCTCAATTTTATGTTAATTGCAGAATGTACCCAGTGTTTTGAGTATTGCAGTTTTGACCCAGATTTCTGAAATTGTTGCAATTATACCCCCTGTTGGGTTTTGTCGGAAATTGCTCCAAGGTTTTAATTACGGATGATGACCCATAAGTTTGGAAAACGTATACTTTGCCCGGAAAATGTGTTAATGGTTTTTAACCTCGGATTTTATAAACGATTTTTATATTAGATTTGATATACTATATTTTATGGTCAATTTAGCGTATGAGCTAAATTGTGTAGTTGATGTTAGGTTCCGAAGCCCGATAAAAGCCACGAATCCATATAGACCTAATTATGTTTAGTAGTATCATGATAGGTTGGAACTAGCATAACTTAAAAGAAATGTCAAGTATTGGCTTTTGGGACCTTAGGAGAATGTGAGTCAAATGATCTTGCATAGATCATTTGTGTAGAAGTCCTAGACTTCTTGAGTTGAGCGGGTTTTTATGGATACCTTGTTGTGAACAGGTTGTGTGCTTCTTCCCAAGGGAAGCGAGAGCGTTGTGTGAGTTAGCGTTTGGGACGAGGTAAGTCTCCGGACTTACTTAGCTCGTATTTTACGTATTAGCATTGATGTGTGTTTGGTGGTGGGTGTTTATGTTTTGTTATAACCATTAAAACGGTAAATAGGACCACCGACCTTATATATATATATTTTGGCCCGAGTGTATGATAACGGGCGGTGACAATACTGCCTAGCCCATAGTGAGGTCTAGGGGATTCTCGGCGACTAGACCGGCGGGTTAGATGGGCGGATGCATCCGTACCATTCTTTGCCGGTAAGTAGGGACCGAGGCGAGACCACTGGGGTCTCGTGTCACAACCGAAGTTGAATTAGAACGGGATATGACTAAGTAATAAAAAGATAATAAACGGGACTTGCGTGTTTTATGATGTGCGTTATATATGTGTTTGTGCCTTCACCGCTTTTCTAATGCCTAGAATATTAGCTAACGGTTTTAAACCGTTTGTGTAGATGACTTGCAGGTTAGGGATGCCGCCGAGTGAGGCGGAGGAGTGGATAGCCGGGGTCTCCGTACATTATAGGACGGGGATGTTTTGGGTCATGTTTTCATATTATGGGTTTTGTTGCACAGTTTAAGTTTTCGTATTGGAGTTGTGTGTTTGAGGACTCGGCTGAGTTTCCAAGTTGTAGTTTCTTACTTTTCGGTTTCCGCATACATTAAAAACGTTTTGAAATTTCGCCTTTATTTGTGCCGTGTTGAAAGGTCCGGTGAAATTGTTGTCAAGCTAAGGGTCGGGACCCATTGTGAGGTCTCGCCCAGTAGCACCCCGAGTCCTGCGGATTTGGGGTGTTACAAAAGTGGTATCAAAGCCCTAGGTTGACAACAATGGCACTCGCAATCTTTTAAAGGCCGAATGAGGTATAAAACAGAACCCACACGGGTTTTGACTTTTCGTTTTCAAAATCATATGCATGAGTCGGGTTTGGGTTAGAATGTACGGGACCACCACTCCTTCAGCAAACCTCGGCGACATAGATCTTTGGAGTAAAAATAGGTATATATAGTTATATATATATGACCTTAGGATGGTTGTGGATATTGTATGTACCTAGCTATTTATGCGACCTTAGGATGTTTGGGCTTGCATGCCTTGTATGTGTATTATGATCATGTTATATTTATGCTTCTAGACGTTCATTATACCTGATTTATAAGTAGTACCTACACATTTATACTTAAGTAAACGTCATGCGAAATCAGTTGGCACGTACGACAGCGACCGCTTACGTAGGACCCGCCGGGGGTAGACCACCACTTCCCCCTACCGCCCCAAGAGGACGGGGACGAGTAGGAAGACCTCCAGGTACGAGAGGTTGAGGTCGGGAACACATCCCCATTGCGGACCCACCAGTTGTAGGTGCACCAACAGTAGAGGCCCCAGTAGAGGAGGTCGCAGAGAGCATCGTTCCCGAGGCTAGGGACAGGACCGAGGTTAGGTCCGGGGCGCAGGGTTCTCCATCTAGAAGGACTAGAGGAGCGTCAGTAGGAGCTACTGTGTTCGGGGATTATGTACGACGGGTTGAGGCATTTAGGACTGGAGCACCACCCGCGGCACCACCGGTGCCTGCACCTGCACAAGTGAGATAAGCTGAGGTCACACAGAGGGTGACCCAGATTCGGGCCGCACCAGAGATAGTTACACCGGCAGTAGTTGCACCCGAGCCAATTGTGGTTGCTCGACCGAGAGACGAGTTGAGGTCTCCGAGACCTGATTCCTGGTTGAAGGCTTTCAACCAGCTGCATGTACCCTACTTCGACGGGAAGGTAGGGTTGGAGGTCAAGCACTGGATTGGGCATGTGGAGTCAGCTTTAGAGGCGATCCGTTGCTCAGAGGAGAGGCAGGTCGAGATAGTCCAGACCTTATTCCGAGAGCAGGCCCAGTATTGGTGGAGGACAGTTAGGGGAGGTGTTACCAAGATGGATCAGCTGTTGAGCCTCGTTAGGGAGACCTTTTGCCCAGCTTCACTGAGGAGTGACAGAGTCCAGGATTTCCTGAAGGCAGGATTCGAGGACGTCCCAGTCATCGAGGCGATTAGGCGATTTCGGGCAGAGTTAGCCTTGCTGGGACCTTCCGCACCCCAGCGGACCAACATGTCTACCTCTTTTCCAGGAGACTGAGGGAGTCCACCCGCGCTTACCTGGCGGGATTCCGTTATACCTCACTGGCGGAGTACCAGGACCGGGCTTCGGCCTATGAGAGAGACCGCCTTGGGTCTAGGAGAGCAGAACAGTCCGGGAGACCGGACAAGAGACAGGGGACGGCACCAGCTGGGTCAGGGGCCAGAGCGACAGGTCAGGGACGTTCTGGTCCTCAGCCGTCGAGACCGGCATCAAACGGAGGACTTTAGTGCTACGGTTGTAGAGGGTTTGGACATACGAAGAAGACATGTAGGAAGCCGCCCGTGGCTTATTTCACTTGTGGTCAGATGGGTCACCGAGCCGCTTTTTGCCGTCAGGGCAAGTCCCAGTCACAGTAGGGATCTTCGCCGGCTGGCATAGCAGGGGGGCAGCCAGAGGTCGCCTCAGTATCAGTCACAGGGCTCTCAACAGAGGAGCCAAGGTCAGGGTCGCACTTGTATGCAGGGATCAGCTCAGGGACAGGGCCGAGGTAGAGGCCGTGGTGGAGGTACCCAGGAGACCCGAGGCACATAGGCCAGGGTATTTGAGTTGAGGAGCGCCGTTGATCCTCCAGCGCCGGCAGCCCCAGGTACCATTCAGATTCACGGCTTTTCGGTCTGAGTTTTATTTGATACGGGTGCCACGCACTCTTTTATATCCGATGATTGTGTAGCTAGGTTGTCCTTAGCTACGGTAGAGGGGAGACCCTTTACTATAGGGTTACCCGATGAAGGTAGGGTCAGTGGTACCCGAGAGGTACGCGGTTGTCCCATTCGTTTGGGAAACCGAGATTGGATGGACGACTTCTTTGTCATGCACTTAGTGCATGAAGAAGTCATCCTGGGGATGGATTGGATGGACCACCATCATGCCGTTTTAGACATCAGCCGAAGGACCCTGACGATTTCCACGGAGACGGGGCACGAGGTGATTTTCCGAGGTTGGGACCTCGGGAAGGCCGGTACAGTCATTAGCGTCGTTCGAGCTGCTAGACTTATCGGGCAGGGATGCGAGGCCTTCTGGTGTTATGCCATAAAGGAGGAGGAGACGGGACCCTCACTAGAGGCGATCCCTGTGGCATGCGAGTTCGAGGACGTTTTCGGGGAGCCACCTGGGCTACCACCGCAGAGGAGCGTTGACTTCACTATTGAGTTGGAGCCCGGCACGAGGCCGATCTCCAAGGCTCCATACCGCATGGCGCCGATCGAGATGCTGGAGCTGAAGAAGCAGCTCGAGGAGTTAGCCGATAGGGGCTTCATACGCCCGAGCGTTTCCCCTTGGGGTGCACCGGTCCTCTTCTTTAGGAAGAAGGACGGATCCTTGAGGCTATGCATTGATTACCGAGAGTTGAACAAAGTCACCATCAAGAACAAGTACCCGTTACCGCGCATTGATGATTTGTTGGACCAGTTGCAGGGAGCATCCGTGTTTTCACGTATTGATTTGAGGTCGGGATATCACCAGCTTAGGGTGAGAGAGGAGGATGTGCCGAAAATGGCATTCAGGACGAGGTACGGCCACTACGAGTTTGTCGTGATGTCATTCGGGCTCACGATTGCACCCACCGTCTTCATGGAGTTGATGAACGGCATCTTCATCGACTTCTTGGACCAGTTTGTAGTGGTATTCATTGACGATATCTTAGTCTACTCCCGGAGTAGGGAGGAGCACGAGGGACACCTGAAGACGGTACTTGGAGTCCTCCGGGATAGAGAGCTTTACGCTAAGCTCTCTAAGTTTGAGTTCTGGATGTCCGAGGTGGCATTTTTGGGACATATCGTTTCCGCCGAGGGTGTCATGGTCGACCCGGCGAAGATAGAGACTATTTCCTCATGGCCGCCTCCTAGGACAGTCAAGGAGGTGCGCAGTTTCTTGGGCTTAGCGGGTTACTACCGCCGTTTTGTTGAGGGTTTCTCCGTGATTGCACGACCGCTCACTTCCTTGTTGAGGAAGTCTACCAGGTTCGTCTGGTCCGAGCCTTGTCAGCGCACCTTTGAGGAGCTGAAGAGGAGGTTGACCTCCGCTCCTGTGTTAACCCAGCCTGAGGGCATAGAGGACTTTGTGGTATATAGCGACGCCTCCAAGCTAGGCTTGGGGTGCGTATTGATGCAGAGAGGTAGGGTTATTGCGTACGCTTCTCGGCAGCTGAAGCCGTACGAGGAGAATTACCCTACCCACAATCTCGAGCTAGCGGCAGTGATTCACGCCCTGAAGATCTGGCGACACTACTTGTACGGGGCTACATGCCAGATCTTGACAGACCATAAGAGTCTGAAGTACATATTCACTCAGCGAGAGTTGAATAACCGCCAGAGGAGATGGTTGGAGCTGATTAAGGACTTTGACTTGGAGATTCTATACCATCCCGGGAAGGCGAACGTAGTCGCCGATGCTTTGAGTAGGAGGACACCTCGGGAGGAGGTGATAGCTCGGCTTACGGTTCAGCCTCAGCTGCAGAGGGATTTGGTGAGCTTGGAGTTGGATGTCCGGTTCCCGGGTACGGACGGTTGTTTGTCCGAGTTGGAGGTACTACCTGACTTGTCCGGAGAGATCCTGCAGAAGCAGGAGAGATGTCCCATTTTGATGAGGATCCGGGACAGGATGTCCCGAGGAGAGGCACCGCAGTTTGTCACGGGAGCAGACGGACTACTGAGACGTCACGGACGTATTTGTGTACCGTCGGATCAGGAGCTGAGAGAGCGGATTTTGCAGGAGGCCCATTCCACACCTTACTCAGTGCACCCAGGCGCGAGTAAGATGTATCAGGACATTAGGAGATCTTATTGGTGGGGCGGGCTCAAGTCCGACGTAGCTAGATATGTGGCCCGATGCGCGACCTTCCAGCAGGTCAAGATCGACCACCGGAGGCCCGGAGGAGAGCTCCACCCACTGCCCGTGCCGCTATGGAAGTGGGAGGACATATCCATGGACTTTGTGACCGGTCTGAGACCGAGTAGGAGCTTTGACGCGATATGGGTGGTAGTAGACCGGTTGACGAAGACCGCACGTTTCATTCCTATACGGGAAACATGGCCGGTGAGTCGTTTAGCCGAGGAGTTTACCCGTCAGATTGTGAGACTACATGGAGTCCCGAGGACCATCATCTCGGACAAGGACGGGAGTTTCACCTCGAGGTTCTGGCAGCAAGTACACGCTGCCCTAGGTTCGAGTCTCCATTTCACCACCGCATACCATCCCCAGACCGACGGCCAGTCTGAGCGGACTATTCAGACATTAGAGGATATGCTACGAGCGTGTGTACTAGACTGGGGTCAGGTATGGCCAGATCATCTCCCGTTGGTCGAGTTTTCGTATAATAACAGTTGGCACGCTTCGATTGGGATGGCACCTTATGAGGCATTGTATGGACGGAGATGCCGTACTCCCTTATGTTGGGACGAGCCCGGGAGCTCTAGCATTGTAGCACCGGATCAGGTACAAGACGACATAGCGAGAGTCGCTTTGATTCGGGAGAGGATGTTGGTTGCGCAGAGCCGTTAGAGGTCGTATGCGGATAGGAGGCGTAAACCTCTCGAGTTCAAGGTAGGAGCTCAGATATGGCTGAGGGTATCACCGACGCGGGGCGTCAGGCGATTCGGCATTAAGGGGAAGTTAAGCCCCCGATATGTCGGTTCATTCGAGATTTTGGAGAGAGTCGGTGAGGTAGCATACCGATTAGCATTGCCTCCACGGTTGGAGGGTATACACTCGGTCTTCCATGTCTCTCAGCTGAGAGAGTACGTACACGACCCGAGGCACATCATCAGCCACGAGGACCTAGTGGTCGAGCCGGACCACACATTCGCAGAGCGGTCTTAGAGCGGAGTACGAGACGCCTTCGATCGAAAGAGATACCGATGCTGAGGATTCAGTGGTCGAGGCGAGGAGCCGACGAAGCTACATGGGAGACGGAGGATAGTATCCAGAGGAACTATCCCGAGTTTTATGCAGACCTAGCGACATCGATAGGACCGTCGGGTTAGTCCCGAGATCTCCCTTGTTTGCTTTATATGTTGTGTGATTTTGTTTGAGTACCTTACGAGGTCGTGATATGATGTCTATACATAGACTTGGTTTAAAGCCGATAGTGTACCTTTTATGAGTTATGCGGGGTTGCGAGACGGGTATGTTGGAGAGTGATGGGTTTAGCAAGTTTCGGGACGAAACTTGTTTTTAGGGGGGTTAGTTGTAACGCCCGGGAATTTAATTCCGGACTGAGAGCATCTTACGGATCTTTCCCGAGTATTTATTCGGTTTGGAATACGTTCCCGTATATCCGTATTGTTATTTTCGTAAAAACGTCGGAAAAGTTTCCCGAGTCGAAACTTTTCCGGTTCCGGGTTTCGGATTTCTTACTCCTAATTTTAATTTTTTTTTAATTTTTTTTTAATTTTTTTATTTATTTATTTAATTATTTTCTTTTTCCTCTTTTCTTATTCTTTTTCTTTTCTTCTTCCCGCGTGGGTGTTCTTTCCCTTCCTTCTTTTTTTTTTCTTTCCTTCTTTTGGGAGCAGCTTCCGCCCGCCTACCCCTGCAGTCCCACCTAGCTGCACCTACCGCCCACTTATCTGCCTACCCGACCCCTCGCCCTCCTGCACCCCAAGCCGACCCCTCGTCCCGTGTCTTACCTCGGTCTTGCTCCCTCCTCAGTCCCAGCAGTGAGCACCTCCCTCTGTTTCTCCCTCTCGGCTTCGTCTTTCCCTCATCTCTCCCTCGTTCTTCCTCTCCTCTCACCGTTCTCCATCGCCGTTCACTCTCCTTCCTCCCCAGCAGCCGGCCACCACCTCTGCACCCCATCAAAACCTCCTCAAGCCACCTCTACCATCTCTTCTTCTCTCTCTCCCACACTCCAGCCTTCCCTCTTCTCTTTCTCCGGCTCTCTCCCCCTGCATCAAACGGATAAGGCACTGCCACCGCCAACACTACGCCGGCCAACACCCATCGTCACCTTCCTCCTCATTCTCCCCATCATCTCGACCCCTATGTCTCGGCCTTCTCTCTGCACCTTCATCCCTCCCTGCTGCAGTCCTCGCCGGAGCTGGAGGCCGCCGCCACCCGTCTGCAGCCACCAAGGGAGCCCCTGCAGCCGCCTCCTTCCCCTTGCCGGAGCACCACCCACGCCGGCGTCCAAGGGCTGCAGAACCGGCCGGAACAGCCTTTGGCTTAATTATAGTCGGGCCCCCTCACTTTTGGTATAATTACATTTCGGACCCCTCAGTTTTATGTTAATTGCATAATGTACCTAGTGTTTTGAGTTATTGCAGTTTTGACCCAGATTTCTGAAATTGTTGCAATTATACCCTCTGTTGGGTTTTGTCGGAAATTGCCCCAAGGTTTTAATTACGGATGATGACCCATAAGTTTGGAAAACATATACTTGCCCCGGAAAATGTGTTAACGGTTTTTAACCTCGGATTTTATAAACGAGTTTTATATTAGATTTGATATACTATATTTTATGATCAATTTAGCGTATGAGCTAAATTGTGTAGTTGATTCTAGGTTCCGAAGCCCGATAAAAGCCACGAATCCATATCGACCTAATTACGTTTAGTAGTATCATGATAGGTTGGAACTAGCATAACTTAGAAGAAATGCCAAGTAGTGGCTTTTGGGACCTTAGGAGAATGTGAGTCAAATGATCTTGCATAGATCATTTGTGTAGAAGTCCTAGACTTCTTGAGTTGAGCGGGTTTTTATGGATACCTTGTTCTGAACAGGTTGTGTGCTTCTTCCCAAGGGAAGCGAGAGCGTTGTGTGAGTTAGCGTTTGGGACGAGGTAAGTCTCCGGACTTACTTAGCTCGTATTTTACGTATTAGCATTGATGTGTGTTTGGTGGTGGGTGTTTATGTTTTGTTATAACCATTAAAACGGTAAATAGGACCACCGACCTTATATATATATATATATATATATATATATATATATATATATATATATATATATATATATATATATATATATATATATTTTGGCCCAAGTGTATGATAACGGGCGGTGACAATACTGTCTAGCCCATAGTGAGGTCTAGGGGATTCTCGGCGACTAACCCGGCGGGTTAGATGGGCGGATGCATCCGTACCATTCTTTGCCAGTAAGTAGGGACCGAGGCGAGACCACTGGGGTCTCGTGTCACAACCGAAGTTGAATTAGAACGGGATATGACTAAGTAATAAAAAGATAATAAACGGGGCTGTTTTGGGTCATGTTTTCATATTATGGGTTTTGTTGCACAGTTTAAGTTTTCGTATTGGAGTTGTGTGTTTGAGGACTCGGCTGAGTTTCCAAGTTGTAGTTTCTTACTTTTCGGTTTCCGCATACATTAAAAACGTTTTGAAATTTCGCCTTTATTTGTGTCGTGTTGAAAGATCCGGTGAAATTGTTGTCAAGCTAAGGGTCGGGACCCATTGTGAGGTCTCGCCCAGTAGCACCCCGAGTCCCGTGGATTTGGGGTGTTACAAAATATATATATATATATATATATATATATATATATATATATATATATATATATATATATATATATATATATATATATATATATATATTCACTCATAAACCTTCGAATATTATGCATTTCATTTATGATATTTATCATTTAAGGTAGGGTATTCATCCACTCCATAAATTTTATCTTAAGTTGTATATAAAGTGTGATATTTTTAGGTGTATTTGATCTTCTTTTGGTTAAAAAATATTAAGTCTTATGTATGGGAAGTCATTGTAGTTCACAAATCAAAATTAATGGATGCAATTGATTCTAATATTATCTAATCTTACCAAACTATTTTTATATGACACCAATTTTTAAGGAAATATGACGGATAATTTCCAATTAGGAGAGGAGTTTAATAATGTACACATTTTAGTTATGGTATATGATATTATTATAATGAGTTAGATTTATATTATTGTTAGTAAAAATCTAATTTGACGTTAATATTTTCAATTTAATCCTTTATATAGCCTATTAGAGAATGTTATTTGTCATTTATTATTTGGATGTGGTTGAGGATGTATTGAACACCCTAAAAATGCTTCACATTTTCTGTTAGAAAGGTAAATTTTTGTATTTTTACCATTACTAATTTATTTTTATACCAAGGAAGCTTACATTGCTTATAACTATATAATTTTGACTGAGATTTTTTTTACACAGATATAACGAAAAAAACACCTCCATATCAATGATATTGTATCGATGAGAGGTGTTTATAAGCTTAAGGTTTGAGAGATCATATGATATATATTTTACAACAATTACATTTTTAGATTGACTCTTATAACAATTTATGTATTAGCATTATGGAGAAGGGTTTAAATGATGGTGTACCAAATTCATTTATATTCAAAACATAAGGAGCGTATGATATGTTTGTTGATTTTTATGGTTTTCTCTAGACCATTTTGATATACTTTTATTTTCATTTTTTAATTATTCAATGTATTTATTTGTCTTCTTACATTGCGTGTATCTTATGTAAGTTTTTATTTTATATTGTGATTTAAAACAATATGATTTTTGATTGTTTAACACTTTAAATAAATTCCGACACGGGTACTAAACTAGTAGTCACTTAAAAGAAGAAATATAGACAAATTTATTAATCCAAATATGAATTAGCCCATCAATATATTAACGATCGTTATATAAAAAGCATATTCTTTATGATCATCCAAATATGAATTAGACTACAACTTTTTTTTACTAACAACCTATATTTAATTGATAGAATTTATTTTGTTCACATTGAAAGATTTTTTTATTCATAAATAAGATATTTTATTTCCTAGTATAACAATCTTTTAACTATTAGTGAATAATACTCTCCTTTGAAGATATTCTCAAGTTCAACTACATAAGTATGATTTCCCTCCTAATTACTAAGTAATCTTCATGTGAAAAGTTCAAAATAAAGTAATGGATCTAACACAGTAATAACGCCGTGCACATATGTGATCAGTCCAAAACATATGTTTGTTTAGTCATCATATACATGAATTTCATATCCTATTTGATATGATTTGTGTTCATACGTAGCATGAATTAAAACATACAATCAAAAGATTCAAAAGGATAAATATCATCATTAAAATACTTCATGCAAAGTCTACTCTAAAGACCATAGAATAATAGAAAATAGAAAAACATCATTTTAAATAATTTATCCTTTATTTTCTAATGATGAATAATATCGATTGACCAACTTGTAGGGTAAATCTGACCGGCATGCTACAATGAGCGGAAAAATTTCAAATGAAATCTAGATAATAAAATTAATGGTTGTAAAACCTCATTTACAAATCTATAAAAAAAAAAAAATTAAAAAAAAAGAAGCAAACTCTATCTTCCAAATAATATTATTTTTAAAGGAAGATATGGGAAAGAAAAAAGAAATATAGATCTTTCAATCCGACATTGTAGAAAAAATGCAACGTTTAGAAGATATGGTAGTTGACTTGTAAACAAGTAAGCCGATCGGCATGACATGTACGTTAATCGAGTGTAAAACCTCAAGCATCTTTATTTCTTCACTCTCGGATCTCAATCAATTCAGTCTAGTCATGTACTTCTTAACTACATGAAAAAACTTAATATATATTATATACATTTTTTTTAAAAATAGTTTCATGTCAGTTCCAAGAAGAATTAAAATGTCTATAATATCATGAACTAAAAATGAATTGCCAAAACTCAAAAAGGCAAGAAATTCCACCGCAAATGATGCAAATCTATGCTATATGTTCAATAGACTTAAGACACTAACATAGATATTATGTGTTTGCCTTTATCGGTAGGCTTAGATTATTTTGGTTAGAGCTTAACAAACATGCACATGCAAAATTCACATCCAGACGTCATGTCTGATTTGAAAATTTGGATATGAAATAGGAATTGAATTGACATTGAGATGTCAAATCTTAAAACGCAACAATGGAGAGGTTCCATCTAGGACATCTCGTCCTTTTCCATGGAAGTGTGACAAGTATTCAATCATGCTAATATCCTTGTACAATGGTGGATTCTCGTCCGACAACAACTCCTTGATGGGTCCGTACAATCGGCATTCTTGGACGTGGTTGGATTGAAAATGAGTCCTGAAGAAACAAGCCATTGATACCCTCGGCCCTACTCCTTGCGCAACTACTCTGTGAACCACGATCATGAACCGATCATTCGTGATCAGCTATTCAAGGAATTCAAGTAAATATCTTATCATGATAAGTAGTTATTAGTAAATAAATAACATATATATGAGTTTTCTTTTATATATATATATATATATATATATATATATATATATATATATATATATATATATATATATATATATATATATATATATATGAGAATGTAAGGTTCATGAACCTAATGTATTTTAATTAGTTTTTTTTAATGTAAATTTTCATTTTATTTATAAGATTATTTTTTATTGTACCAACAAATTTCCATTTTAATTTGTTCACAATTGAATATAAAAGGTATAATATGTTTCGAGTATTGTAAGTAAGATCATTAAATAATTATACATTCCAATTTAATCTTAACCGTTGATCAATCATAATCCAACGACTCTTAAAGATTTTCATTTCTGTCGGTAAAATTGATTCTCACCCGAATCTATATATATATATATATAGCTAGCAACTGATATAATGTAAGGTACGTACCTGAAAGAAATCAGCAATGTTGACGAGAAGAGCAGCAGGGACCGGGTGAATGTCAACCCAATGGTTGTCTCGAAGAATATGCAACCCGCCGAGGTTGTCTTGAAGAAGAATGGTGAAGAATCCAATGTCGGTGTGGCTGGTGCTTCCGATGGCCAGCTCCGGCTCCGGGCAAGCAGGGTAGTAGTGCCCCTGAACGGTCATTCCCTCTAGACAGCCCATCTCCTTGAGATGCTCAGCTTTCAGTCCCAACGCTAGAGAGAAGAGCTCAAGTAACACTATTCCCAACTTCTTCATTTCATTTTTGTATTCCAAAACTATATCCCTGTGTTTATTCACCACCAAAAATAGTTACTATAAAACATGAGCCCGTTTTCTATGATTTCGCCTTTATATACTTATTAACCATAATATTGTACATTATTGTAAAGTCTAATCGTGTGTCGAAAACAACTCTATATATGACACGACAAATATATAATAGAAGTGGGTAACGTTCTTTGAAAAAGAAAAAAAGAAAGATTTGAAAACTATTAACATTATCTTTTAAAAATATAAAATAAACCTTTCTTAAAATCCAAACCCCATAAAAATATATTAATAAAATATCATGAAATTTTCAAAATACATGGAGCTCCACCAAAAGGAATTAGGTATACAATGCCCTTATTCTTAATATTTTGGCATCTTTCTTTAAATCACTATGCATAAATATAGCTAAAAAAATCTTGTAGCCATCATGTACATCTTATATATATTATAGGAGTAGCACTTATTGCCACATGTCATGCAAAAAATTGCTAACTGTCACGTGTCATTTTAACATTTAACCTCAAGCCTTTAAAAACTTTAATTAAGTTTTTTTTTTATCTTATATATTTTGTTGATTATTAAAAATAAATTAATGCTAACAAATAATGAAGATTTTGAGCAAATAGATTATCGGTATGCAGATCTTAAATTTTAGAATCTTATATGTTTGATTTTGATAAAAAAAAATTTTGAGTCAACCAATTGCATAAAATTATTTGTATTTGATTTCTTTTTTACTTCAAAAAAAGTATAACGACAATTATGAATTTTTAATTTATAATTCTTTATCCATAAATCATACTTACCTAATTAGTTTAAACAATATCTGAATGTTTAACAAATACTTTTTTTGTTTATAAATAAATTATTTTCTACTCTTATACTTAAACTATTCCATCAAGATGAGTTACTAAATGAGTATTATTTACTTTAATATTTTATTATTTTGTTGTCTTAAAATTGAGTCAACCAATTGGACCAATTATATAACTAATAAAGTTAATCACAATAAAAACTTATTTGATTTCCAAATATTACTATATGTATATAGACCCGAAATATTATTTAGAAATTAATAAATTATATTACAAAATAAATTTCCTATATACACTATTTGATTTGGTTACAATATTATATATATATATATATATATATATTCAAATATATATATAATTATTATAAAATAATATCTAACTATTTTATAATAAGATAATATAATATTTTATACATAAAAACTCAATAAAATATATTAAAAAGATAAATTTATCGAATTCCGTGCCTTATACGGATAATACACTAGTATATAGCCAAAAAGCACTTGGACCGCAGTAGAAAGATATGGGTACACATACCGATAATAGACACTTGGACACCTGCTTTCTGTCCGATGTACACAAATTTGTTAGAATAATCCTTTCATAAATTTTAATAATATAGAAAATTATTATAATGGTGTGGTTTTTGGTCTATTAAAAATTATTATCGGGTTCTTATATTTACTTTTCATTATTTATTTAGTATTGTTTTGTATGTTTTACCAAAAATAGATAAATATTTTATATAATTTGTTAATTATAATTGTTTTGTTATAATTCTGTGAATATTGGAATGGTGTTTTTTTTGATGGAATTGGTTCAAGACAAAAAAAAAATACAAGTACGGTATTACGAAGCATTTTTCAACCCGTTAATACACTTGATCGAACGGTTCAAGTTAGTCCACGTTATTTAATGATTTATGGGTAGCGCGATATCATTTTTGTAATTATATGGTTTTGATTGTTCTTTTGAAAATATGTTTTAAAAGGTTACGACATTGTGATAATTTTATAACTTTTAAAAGGTGCAGAGAGGATTTTTTTTGTTCTATTAGTTTAAATCGTTTGTTATAATAGGTTAAAAAATTTTTATTACTTCTAACTATTGTTAAAATAGTTATTATTTTGAAGACTTTTTTCGTTCAAAATTTGTTTACATTTTCGTTCAAGCCTTTTTAAAATTAATAGTATAAAAGTAATGAACATTTTCTATTCCATTTTTTTTTATATTACTTTCTACTAGTTCAAATTGTTTGTTTTAATGGCACATATTTTCGTTCAATTAATTTAAACTGATTATTTTAACATTTTTTCGTTTAAAATTTTTATACATTTTTCCTTCAAAGTTTTTTGAATTAGTAGTATAAATATTTTGATTTTTTTATACAAATTTTTATTCCATTTCTTCTTTTTCTATCCAGCACTTTTTTTTTCAAATTTTTTGTAGACTTCGTTCAAACTATATTTGCTCGGTTAGTTCAGATTATATTGTACTAATAATTCATACATTTTATAAATTTTGATCATAAGTTTAAAATAATGCATGAACTAATAATATAAAATATTTGAACTAATAAAACACTCGTATCTAAAAACCATAACTATAAATATATGAACTTTTATAATATAAGTTCAAATTTTGGATATCATTAGTTCGAACATAGTGTAATGTAGTTCATATATTGTGTTTTATTAGTTCAACCAAAAGAGTACAATACATAACTACTAAATTAATAAAATATTACGTGAATTAACTACACAAAATATCAAAACTAAAAGCGTATAATTTTAAAAAGAATTGAACTAAAACTATGAAAAGAGATAATAATTGTCACAATCTTCTTATGAAAATTACAAAATTATCACCACGTCCTCCTTTTTAAAACCAGATTTTTCAAAGGGGTAAATTGCCCACGTACCTTTAAAAAGTGTAAAACTGTCACTGCATCTCTTCTAAATCATTAAATGACGTGAATGATTGTAGTTCATTGGAGTAAGTAAATCAACGGTTAAGATTACACCGTAATGCCTCACCACACAATCACTCCTTCGTTACTTAATTTGCTTGAACCAATTCATATTATTATTTATGTATAAAATACGATAATTATCATTTTTAAAATATTTTAGATGTACACATACATGATATACCACAAGTTTTGTATTATTTAAACTATCTCGACTCTTAAAATAAGTATAATCTATTCATATATTGTTTTATTTAGTCTTATTGATCGACGGTTTCATCTACTTAGTGTAGTGTCATCTATATATTAGTTTAATTTTAAAGTTTGGTAGTTTTTCTTGTTTAAATTTGAAAGTCAAAAAGTAAAAGAATTTAAATTTTATTATTTTAAAATTTAATATTTACTAGCAAAGTGCAATATTTAGTTTATACTAAGGGTGTCGTGCGTGCTACGCACTTGCAACCGTGGATTAGTCCGAGAAATAAATTTAATGTAGATGATAGATCATACTCATTTCAAATGCGAATATAGCTATATATATTTAGGCTAAATATCATAACAAGTGTAGCTTTCCAATTCATATTTAGGAACAAGTTTATGATACGTTTGTACGTTATAGAGTAGAAGTACTGTTATGTATGTGAATATGGTTAAAGTTAGAGTCATTAAGGAACCAAGCCAAAGTCTACAGAGATTGATCTTCCACAACTTTTGTATGTTCTTGTGTGAGGTAATGAAAAGAGAGTGTATTGTTCCTTATTTACACTATCAGAAACACAAAGTAGGTAATATTTAAACTATGAACATACGCTTAGAGCTTGCTCGCTTTCCATTGGTTGTTATGGCTTCAAACTTGGAAATTTGATTGAGCCTTACATCACGCCCTTTGCCAACTTGCAGGTACTCATGGGAAGTTACATATCCTCGCCTCAGGACTGATTGAATCATGTAAGAAAATACAATACAAGTTATTCTTTATACAATGATTGGTATGGTGAAAATGCCAGGAAAGCAATTTTTTACTTTTTATCATTTAGATTTGAAAGCAACAAGAGGAAGAAGAAACAACATATCTTCCTAAGAGGAGTTATCAAAAGCCTTTGCTCAATGGTGGCAAAGTTGGTCTTCTGATAAGACATGAACCATGCCAGATATGGAAAACATTAAATTTCGGTACAAAGTATAAAACACGTCTAAATCAACAACTGTTTATCATCTAAAATGAGCACTTATCTGCAAAGATCATCACTTGGTAGGATTTTAGGAGAATACCCACCAAGTATATACAGGAGATAGAAGTCAACAGACAACAGAAGAACCACCAATATATGCATATAATAGCACACAATAAAGAACGGTATGTACTTGCAAGGCAAATCTTTTGATAACTCCTCATTGTTCTTACACCACACTCCAACACCCTCTAAGGCTGGAGCTTTTCTTGGCAATAACAAGGAATCAATTCGGAGAACTGAAACCCAACCTCACAAACTTCGAAGAACAAGAAACCAATCATCAAGTTATTATTGTTTGAGTTGTACTTAACGCCATGATGTAATGTGATTATTTGTGTTGCATTATTAAGTAAAAGCTCTTACAGATAGTTCAACTTTATCAATACTCCCATGCCAGAAGGAATAGAATCTGAGAAATTAATATTCCTTAAAACTCTACAAGTCATCGAACAATTCTTATAAAAAAACGTATTACATGACATATATGAAGCTGCAGAAGTGATAAAATATGAACAGTGTGACTGATGTTCTGCCTTACAAAGTAAGGAGAGAGGTCAAAATTGTAATAAATCCCAGTGAAGAGCCTCCGCTGGATAAATCACCTAATCTCCTACATTACACAACATAGGCAAGATCCATGGTCACCTACACGTGAAGGGCATCAAGTGATGGTGCATTGATGCCGATTATACAAATACAGAGTGTGAGAGAGCACTGACAAAGTCTGCAAGGCAGTCAAATTAGAGAAGGGGCACGCGGAACCGTTACGCCTTTTGAGTTATAATACATTGCGGAATTGAATGTTAGTTGCACTAACAGTCATTGTGTTTGAATTTGGGAGATATTCATTGTGTTTGAATTTGGGAGCTAATTTGTGGAGTACATTAAAGTTGAAAGCAATTTTCAGAGAAACTTACAGTAGAATACTTAAGGCAGAGATGTTTATGCTCTTACGTTCAAAGCAAGTTTTTTATACCTTTGAGAAAGACAACAATGAAATATCACAAATAAGTCAAAAAGTTTACTACTCTAGTCAAAACTATGCATATGATCAAAGTTGTTTTTACCTCAGTAGTCTTCCAGTAAGCTGAAAATATTAAAATGTGTTAAAATTCAGAAGTTATATTTGAATTCTTGTCTTATTAATGATCTATCAATCACCTCCTCTAATTTAGAATATAAAATATTGTAACCTAATTTAAGTTTATCCTTGTAGTATAAATATCCTCTTTTTAATCTGTGATGTTTAATTGCCTGTTTTCTAAATTATGATATTTAGTTTCATGCATTACTATAACTAATTTAGCTGTTATCCTTTTTATTATATTGCTGTAATGATAATTATAGGCAAGCAACTAAAGAATTAACATATTTTGTTTAATATAATTCCAATGTTCTCTTATGACCAATTACATGAATCAGGAAAATAAAATATCTTTATACATCAGATTATTGCAAGCACAAACTATGATAATTGATTAATGACTAAAACATGAAATGCTCATAATGAAAAGAAAAAAATCTACTGCAAGAGCTTAAGAATGTGACTTACCAAGAGCTTGTATTATCTGGAACGAGATAGAGCTAGACGTAAAAGCTGGTGTTAACCTCGTGTTGTCAAACTCGTCTTCATCATTTGACTCCCCATGAGAAGAACCATAATTGGTATTCTTAAAGTATGCAGAATTTTGAACTTGATGTTCATCAGTAGGATTAAAAGAGCCAATAGTTGCACAAACATGCCATTTACCAGCTAAAGAGGTGATTGCTTGACCCTTGTGTGTAAATTTAGTTGCACTGTGCAGCAAGATCATCAAACCCACCATCAATGTCACCAACGTAAGCTGCATCACGGTTAAGAAAATGTATGGAAAATATAAAGATTCATCCATGAGGTAAAAACATTAAAAATAATCACTTACTGGAAGTTCACCAGCATTGAAGATATTAACATCAGTAGAAGATTTGGTAGTAAGCATTAGTGAAACCAAATGGCTTATAAAGACGAGAATCAGCATCCCAAAGATGAACCATCGAAACCGATGACTAATCACTTTGAGGTGTCTTCTGAAACTGAGGTGTTCTTGTAGAACGGATGCCACGTCAGGCTTCTCTTCGAATGCATCATGCATCATGCACTCTAATTTCTTTGTCTGGAGATGTTAATTTCTTTGTGTTGCAATTGCCTTACATCTTAGTGCAGACTTCTTACCTGATCACTTATAGCTTGTATCTTGTGAGTCCACAAAGCCTAAGATATGCTTCATTCCCCCCCCCCCCCCCCCCTCCCCCTAAACAACCAAAATAAGCGGCATCTGCAAATGAATCATGGTAACTAAAGTAGGTGAGTGAAGTGTTGTAAATGATTAAGTAATTAAATGTAGCAACAATATGAATATTTGTTTTTAAAATGAGCATTACCTGCCCACGATAGTTCCTAAGATCCATATCAACCATACTCAAGCAAGAGAGACACAATCTAACATAAGAGCACAACAGTTATTACCAAGAAAACAAATTGCAAGCATACATGAAGTTGATTCTTCATTCTAAACCAATTGATCATTCATAAAAAAGAGAAATTAGAGTACCCTTTGGTTTGCAAATCAAGGCAATCACCTGCGTCTTCTATAGTCATCATTTTCCTGAACCTCACCATGACACCATATTATCAAACCAAATAAGTAAATAACCACTATTTAATGTTTGATTAGGGGAAACATTAAACACTTGTTAGATGACCATTTACCATCGCCCAAATATCATAAAATCAGACAATAAACTTACGAAATTCGTGAAGAACTTAGAGTTGAGCATGGGTCACATCAGTAAGAGCCAATCTACCAGTTTTGATCTTCCCCTTGAAGTCGAAAGAAGCTTGTATTTTAAATTCATAAAAGAACGATGGATTGTTTTGGCTCAACATGTTGCTTGTGCTATTGTTATGGCTTGAACTAATGTTGAATCCCAAGATTGACATTTTTCTAAATACACAATTAAGAAGTAGAAAAAAAGTAGATTAAAGACATAAATGAAAAAGGCTAGGAATAAGAACGACTTGGAGGTTATGCCAAGGGTGGAAGCCATGAAAACACCACGAGATCTGAAGTGGTGAGATATGTACATAGTACTTTCTCATAAATTATACAATATGTAGCAGCAGAATATGTCTATTAGGAGAATGATAAATCATATATATGTCAAGAGGAATATATACATAATCAGTAAGACCTTCGGATAAGAGCATGGGAAATCAACAATTCATAACATTGGCATTCATGTCCATCGAAATTTGATGTTTTGTGAAAACTTAATTTCAATTAGATATCTATAGACGTGACATGAATTTCTTGTTGGAGCATCATTTTGAGTTAGAAATATACTAAATGCTGAAGCAATCTCCATGATCATTGTTGTGATCTTTCAACGAGTTACTTCAGGAAATAGAGAGAGAAAAGAAGACAAGACGTTTTGTGGTTTTGCTCCACAAACCTTGCAGCTAGGGTTTTCAATATACTTTGGTGGATAATGAATACAACCCTAAATCTATCTATTTATAACCATAAATAGATAGAATCCTCTATAAATAGATAGAGTCCTATAAATAATAGAATCCTACAAATAAATATAATTCCTTATAAATAGATAGGATTCTATAAATAGATAGAATCTTCTGCGTGGAGCTCCGCCCCCCGCACCCCTGTCGCCCCGGGCCCATTAATCCATGGGCCCAAAATATGTTTCCCCTGACCCATTGTATCAGTATACCTAGATTTATTGTCTTATTATAACAATCTCCACCTAGACAACATAATCTAATACAAAATTTGGAAACACATATACAACTCCAGGATCTTGTTGCCAGATCCTCCTTGTTTCTCTTGACAGGGAGCTTTACCATGGCCCCTGCGGCTCCTGGCGCCTCTTGGTACCGTCTGGCGCATCTCGGCGTCGCCCCTGCGGCTTTCAGGTACCGCCTGGCGCCTCCTGGTGCCGCCTCTGCGGTTCCTGGCGCCGCCTGGCGGTTCCTGGCGCCTCCTCTGCGGTTCCTGGCGCCGCTCCTACGGTTCCTGGCGCCGCCTGTGCGGTACTTGGCGCCTCCTGGTGCCGACTGACGCCTCCTGGCGCCGCCCCTGCGGCTCCTAACGCCTCCAGGCGCCGCCCCTGCGGTTCCTGGCGCCTCCTGGTGCCGCTCTTGCGGTTCCTGGCGCTTCCTGGTGCTGATTGGCGCCTCCTGACGCCTCCTGGCGCTGCCCCTGCGGCTCCTAGCGCCTCCTGGCGCCGCCCCTGCGGTTTCTTGGATCCGTACCTGCGGCTCTGTTGATCCACCCCGCGGTCACGCTGCAAAAGCTCGTCTTCTTCGTCTTCAACATCCCCTGCTGCGTTAGCAGATCCTTAACTCGTTGTTGCCAAAGACCGAAGTTGCCGGTTCTGTTGAATCGCGGAACCTCAAATTTTGCAACGGAACTCATCGACAACCTTGCTCTCGATACCAATTGTTGTGATCTTTCAACGAGTTACTTCAGGAAATAGAGAGAGAAGAGAAGACAAGACGTTTTGTGGTTTTGCTCCACAAACCTTGCAGCTAGGGTTTTCAATATACTTTGGTGGATAATGAATACAACCCTAAACCTATCAATTTATAACCATAAATAGATAGAATCCTCTATAAAGAGATAAAGTCCTATAAAAAGATAGAATTCTATAAATAGATAGAATTCTCCGCCTACGCCCTCCGCACCACCTGTCGCCCCGGGCCCATTAATCCATGGACCCAAAATATGTTTCCCCTGGCCCATTGTATTAGTATACCTAGATTTATTGTCTTATTACAACAATCTCCACCTAGACAACATAATCTAATACAAAATTTGGAAACACATACACAACTCCAAGATCTTGTCACTAGATCCTCCTTGTTTCTCTTGACAGGGAGCTTTCTCATGGCCCCTGCGGCTCCTAACGCCTCCAGGCGCCGGCCCTGCGGTTCTTGGCGCCTCCTGGTGCCGCCCTTGCGGTTCCTGGCGCTTCCTGGTGCCGATTGGCGCCTCCTGACGCCTCCTGGCGCCCCTGCGGCTCTTAGCGCCTCCTAGTGTTGGCGCCTCCTGGTGTTGACGCCTCCTAGCGCCGCCCCTGCGGTTTCTTGGATCCGTACCTGCGGCTCTGTCGATCCACCCCCGCGGTCACGCTGCAGAAACTCGTCTTCTTCGTCTTCAACATCTCCTGCTGCGTTAGCAGATCCTTAACTCGTTGCTGCCAAAGACCGAAGTTGCCAGTTCCGTTGAATCGCGGAACCTCAAATTTTGCAACGGAACTCATCTACAACCTTGCTCTGATACCAATTGTTGTGATCTTTCAACGAGTTACCTCAGGAAATAGAGAGAGAAGAGAAAACAAGACGTTTTGTGGTTTTGCTCCACAAACCTTGCAGCTAGGGTTTTTAATATACTTTGGTGGATAATGAATACAACCCTAAACCTATCTATTTATAACCATAAATAGATAGATTCCTATATAAATAGATAGAGTCCTATAAATAATAGAATCCTACAAATAGATATAATTCCTTATAAATAGATAGGATTCTATAAATATATAGAATCCTCCGCATGGAGCTCCGCCCCCCGCACCCCTGTCGCCCCGGGCCCATTAATCCATGGGCCCAAAATATGTTTCCCCTGGCCCATTGTATCAGTATACCTAGATTTATTGTCTTATTATAACAATCTCCACCTAGACAACATAATCTAATACAAAATTTGGAAACACATATACAACTCCAGGATCTTGTTGCCAGATCCTCCTTGTTTCTCTTGACAGGGAGCTTTCTCATGGCCCCTGCGGCTCTTGGCGCCTCCTGGTACCGCCTGGCGCATCCCGGCGTCGCCCCTGCGGCTTCCTGGTACCGCCAGGCGCCTCCTGGTGCCGCCAGGCGCCTCCTGGTGCCGCCCTTGCGGTTCCTGGCGCCGCCTGTGCGGTTCCTGGCGCCTCCTGGCGCCGCCCCTGCGGCTCCTAACGCCTCCAGGCGCCGCCCCTGCGGTTCCTGGCGCCTCTTGGCGCTTCCTGGTGCTGATTGGCGCCTCCTGACGCCTCCTGGCGCCGCCCTTGCGGCTCCTAGCGCCTCCTGGCGCCGCCCCTGTGGTTTCTTGGATCCGTACCTGCGGCTCTGTTGATCCACCCCGCGGTCACGCTGCAAAAGCTCGTCTTCTTCGTCTTCAACATCCCCTACTGCGTTAGCAGATCCTTAACTCGTTGTTGCCAAAGACCGAAGTTGCCGGTTCTGTTGAATCGCGGAACCTCAAATTTTGCAACGGAACTCATCGACAACCTTGCTCTCGATACCAATTGTTGTGATCTTTCAACGAGTTACTTCAGGAAATAGAGAGAGAAGAGAAGACAAGACGTTTTGTGGTTTTGCTCCACAAACCTTGCAGCTAGGGTTTTCAATATACTTTGGTGGATAATGAATACAACCCTAAACCTATCAATTTATAACCATAAATAGATAGAATCCTCTATAAAGAGATAGAGTCCTATAAAAAGATAGAATTCTATAAATAGATAGAATTCTCCGCCTACGCCCTCCGCACCACCTGTCGCCCCGGGCCCATTAATCCATGGACCCAAAATATGTTTCCCCTGGCCCATTGTATTAGTATACCTAGATTTATTGTCTTATTACAACAATCTCCACCTAAACAACATAATCTAATACAAAATTTGGAAACACATACACAACTCCAAGATCTTGTCACCAGATCCTCCTTGTTTCTCTTGACAGGGAGCTTTCTCATGGCCCCTGCGGCTCCCGGCGCCTCCTGGCGCCGCCCCTGCGGCTCCTAACGCCTCCAGGCGCCGCCCCTGCGGCTCCTAACGCCTCCAGGCGCCGCCCCTGCGGTTCCTGGCGCCTCCTAGTGCCGCCCTTGCTGTTCCTGGCGCTTCCTGGTGCCGATTGGCGCCTCCTGACGCCTCCTGGCGCCGCCCCTGCGGCTCCTAGCGCCTCCTGGTGTTGGCGCCTCCTGGCGCCGCCCCTGCGGTTTCTTGGATCCGTACCTGCGGCTCTGTTGATCCACCCCCGCGGTCACGCTGCAGAAGCTCGTCTTCTTCGTCTTCAACATCCCCTGCTGCGTTAGCAGATCCTTAACTCGTTGCTGCCAAAGACCGAAGTTGCCAGTTCCGTTGAATCGCGGAACCTCAAATTTTGCAACGGAACTCATCTACAACCTTGCTCTGATACCAATTGTTGTGATCTTTCAACGAGTTACTTCAGGAAATAGAGAGAGAAGAGAAGACAAGACGTTTTGTGGTTTTGCTCCACAAACCTTGCAGCTAAGGTTTTCAATATACTTTGGTGGATAATGAATACAACCCTAAACCTATCTATTTATAACCATAACTAGATAGAATCCTCTATAAATAGATAGAGTCCTATAAATAATAGAATCCTACAAATAGATATAATTCCTTATAAATAGATAGGATTCTATAAATAGATAGAATCCTCCGCGTGGAGCTCCACCCCCCGCACCCCTGTCGCCCCGGGCCCATTAATTCATGGGCCCAAAATATGTTTCTCTTGACCCATTGTATCAGTATACCTAGATTTATTGTCTTATTATAACAATCATGTAGCCAACGACCCTCATATACTGACTTGAAACTTGGCTTAGAACCTTGATAGCCATTGTTTAAATTTGAGAGCAGCTCATACGTACAAGAAGCTTCAAATACAAAAACCCATTGCAATAGGCATTTTGTCGAGCACCTTAAGCGATCTTTTCTAAAATCAAACCTAACCTTTCAAATCCACATGAAATTGAATCGTGCAGAACAAGGGAAGGAGAATACTCCAAATAGGTGGAATAAAATGCAGCAAATTGATTTTTTGTTGATTTTTTAGCCAAAGAGGCTTGCCTCTACCATGGAGGCCGAAGAAGATGACAATTGATGAGCAGCGTTGCTTCAAACCTGCAGGCTTCATGGTTGAAAAGGATGCATATCTCAGAAACATTTAAATTGTCATTAAAAGCTGATATATGATTATCAATTTTAGATGCGGAGCAATTCATTGTTATCCAGAAAATCGAGAAATTGAGATTCAGGAGATGAATATAAAGGGGGAAGATAGAGTATACCTGGATCACAGAGTGCATCGTTCCATAACCTGCAAAAAAAGTGAAGGGAAAACTGCATAAATGAGATGTCATCGACATTTGAAAGAGAAATCCTTATATAGCGAAACTAAAAACAAAAATCTAGGTTACCTTTATCGAACGGCCATTGAAGAAGACGGGAAAGGAGAATCCAGTAACACAAGAATTTGTAGAAGGTGTAGAGAAGAGAGAGATTAACAACATTTAGCCTATAAACACAAAGATGTTACAACTCGGCATTAAAGACCCGGAGAGAAGAAGATATTACATAGTCACCTGCCTAGCTTCTCCAGCGATTACAGGTGTAATAGAAAGGAAAGGACTTGCGGTGGATGAAGGAGAGAGAAACAACACGGCGTGGATATGAGGATGATGAAGTTGCATATGAGCGTATGAGAGTGGAAGAGGACAACACAAGCGTTGGTGAAGAAAAGAGTTGCAGTACTAAGAGTGGAAGAGGAGACGACACGTGAGTCATCAAATAAGGGCATAAGGGAAATACAATGTTGGTAAAAGTGAAAAATAACTATTGTAATTTGTAAGGACATGCTCTCCCTTTTATAATATTAAGGATTTATTTAGTCTAACTTATTTATGGTTTTATTGCTAAAATAAATAACAGAAATACTATATAATATGTCAGTTAGAAAAAGTAATTTGTTGTATTGACTTGAATATATAATTTGAATATATAATTAAGTTACGTTATTAAGTTGATAGGATAGAAAATAGAAAGAGAAAATCTGAAAAGTAATTTGCGAATAAAAAGGGTAATTTGTGAATAAAAAGAGAACATAGTAACCTGCAAACTTGTGGGATATCGAGGGGATGAATATCATTCGGAGCCAAATTACAACTGAAGCTATCCTTCCACTCAGCAACCGGCGACGAGAAGAGAGGAACACACGAATAATACTTAAACTTCTTACTCTCATCACGCGAATAATACGGTTTCTTCAGCTCATCGTCCTGCTCATGAAACCTCTTCACTCCACTGAGCATATTATCGAGCACGCTCACCGGAACCCCATGGTTCACCACTTGGAACACCCCCCACTCTTGGCAAGCGTACCGGATGTCATCGACGACTTTCTTCCTCTTTTCAGGCTCCGGTGATCGAATATCCTGGAGATCGATCACTGGAGTTGCAAGCTTGGTGGTCGGATAAATGGTGATTGCGTTGGTGGTGTTGTACATCCTCGGAAGTTTTGTTATACCGGAGTCAACGAGTCCCTTGACCCCGGTCTTCGTGTTGTCGAAGGCTTCGAGTTCGCTCTTCCTATCGTATTGTGGCGATTCTGGATATTAGTTTGTGGCCTCCATTTTTGATTAGGACGATGCTGTGGTATGGAGCTAGGAACAAGGATTTATAACTTTTTTTATGGCTATCCACATATACATGAAACCATTTCAAGTTACGATAAATGTCCCAAATAATATAAAAATAGACTTTTTAGCAACCTAAGAAATCCGTTTACAAATGACCTACAAATTATAGAGAAAAATTTAATGTCTATCGACTATCATTATTTTTTTTTTGGTTGAATTAAATAAGTATATACTTTTTTTTATTAGTATGACAAAATTGAGTATTACTATTTTTTATGGACACACAAGAGGTGTACAACGGCCACAATTTAAGGCATATGCAATGCAAAAACAAATTGCTTAGTCAGCTCAGAAAGTAGAGAACAACTTGAAAGTTACAAAACTATATTACATCTCTAGCTTTTGTTCTTTGACTCTCGGGGTTGCTAGATAGCACTGAATTAGAAAGGACTTCACATTCTTCCTCTTTCTTTGCCAGTGCAGCCTTCAGATTTGCAATCTAGCTAGCAAACATGAAGGAAACTTGTAAATCAGTGGGTAACATGATCAAAACAAAAAGTGTATCAAATGTATCCCTTATAGATGAAGATAAGAACCTACTCTTTCAGCTTTTTAGCCAAAAATAACATATATTATTTTCATAAAAACAAATCTATTATAGGCTTATTAGTTTATTAATGACCTATGAATAATTTAATAAAAAAAGCCTTTAATAGCTTATTGTGTTAATTCAATTACTATCGTTCATTGTATTATCCGATGGTTGTTAATACTTTCTACTCCCTACTATAAGGAATGTTCCTAGCGGATAATAACCCATATATATATATGGTTTGGTTCTTGTTCATTGGTAGATTATTAATAGATACTCCGCTAATTAACTTCATTTTATATTTATAAATAAAATCTTTATTCATCGGATTATCAATCAAAATAACATTGCTTAGTTCATACGGGATGAAAGTAGAAAACATAAAATGAGTCGGAATGTTTGGACGGACATTCCACAGCCAATGAGCCGCCATATTGTCCTCGCTCATTCGAGCGAAAGACCAATGGAATTCATCAAAGATTCGCACAAAATAAAGTGCCATATCCCCTATCGCCAACCAAACTCAGTGTCATAACAATGCTTCCCCTTCTGCACACTCAGCATCCCAGGCGCCCTGAAGGCTTTATTGTTTTATTGTCGTGAGTTTTAACATAAAAAGGTACAAATAGTAAAAAAAAAAAAAAAAAACACCTCAGGTATGTTCCATAGATAGTTTATTCTTTATATATTTATAAAGAACTAAGCTTGATGAAGCTTGAATTGGGATAAGGCAGATTTTCCATCAAGGCCTTTCCCGTAGAAGTATTTGAGATATTCAGTGACGGTTGTCTTCCTGTAGATGGCCGGATTGTCGTCGGAGAGTAACTCCTTGATAGGTCCGTACAACCGGCAGTTTTCTTCAGGCTGATCAAAATGGGTCCTGAAGAAGCAAGGCACGGAAATCCTGGGTCCCACTCCTTTTGCAAGTTCTCTGTGGACGACGCTCGTGAACTCATCGTTTGTAATGAGCTGTCAACCAAATATATATACCATGTCAGTATAAGAAAAGAAAAGGCATATATATATATATATATATATATATATATATATATATATATATATATATATATATATATATATATATATATATATGTATGTATGTATATGTACGTTAGGGTTTGATGAGTTGCCTGAAGGAGATCACCAATGTTGACAACAAGAGCGTAAGGGATGGGGTTGACATCCACCCATTGGTTGTCATGAAGAATTTGAAGGCCGCCTGTGTTGTCTTGGAGAAGGATTGTGAAGAAACAGTTGTCAGCGTGGCTACTGGTGCCGATAGCGAGCTCCGGCTGGGGACAAGCGGGGTAGTAATGCCCCTGCATTTAGATTCCTTCGCATAAGTCTAACTCCTTGAAATGGTCTGGTATGAGTCCTAATTCCTTCGCATAAGTCTTCTCCCACTCTCTTCATTTCATTTGTGAACTCGAACATTATTTCCCTGTCCAAGTGGATGAGTAATTTGAAGTATACAAGGAGTGATAATCTCTAAGAAATATCCGATCCAAAATATTCAACTTTTTTAATTTGGATTAAGTTATGTGACTAATATATAGTTTATTTTACATTTTATAATAAAAAATAGAAAAAAACATATATGGATGAAATGGATCAGTCACATAAGATATTTGGATCAAACAGATTTGTCGGTTATCAAGATCCGGTTATAGTCTATTTCAACCAAACAGATCAAGCTAAAATCATTCCGATCATACTAATCACCCAAATATTCGCGGATAATTATCCGATCCGACTCAAATTGTTTCACATACCATATTTTAGAATTTGGATTAAACGGATCAACCAAATATCCACGGATTATATCCAATTCGGTGAAAAGTGATAAATAGTTACATTCAAAGAAACTTTTACATTCAAAGAAACGGTCAAATAATTCATATTGTGTTTCCCACTAGTTTAAGAAATTAATAGTTGATTAATATAAAATTAACGATGTGACAAGTTATTGACCATGTTTATAATTTGCATCCGTAAGTAATTAATTACTTTTTGATGGACCCGTTAAATTTGGATCGAAAACTAGATAGTCTATTAGTTTTGATAAAATATTAATAAGGTGGTTAATTGTTAACGGAATATAAATATTGTTAAATGAAAATTAAAAATAAATATAAGTGGTGGTTAAGTGGGAAAAAAAAGTAAATAAAAGGCGGTATTATGTAGTTTATAATGAATAAGAGGGGTTTTTATGTAGTTTGTTATAAATTGTCCGATCCAAAACCTACCTGAATCAAGATGCTAGGCAACCAAACATGGTTCGACCCAACCTGAACATAACTTGACCCGACTCAAACCCGATTGACACGTTCCAATTGACACCTCTACACAAGACAATTAAAACTGAAGTAACACAACCCGAATAACCCGAGAAACAAAATAAATAAACTATAATCCAAGAACCGAGGCTATCTGATAACCCGTATTAACCCAAACAATTATACTGATCCAAACCGGCATGCCCCGATCGAAACAAACCGCTAAAAAGAGAGCTTGTTTTGACCCGACCTGTTTGAACCCGAGCTTGTTGTGTCCGACCCATCGGCCCCGTTTCACACCGCTACCTAGAACCGAACAAAACTGACCCAATATGATCCGAGAACCCGTTATAACCCGAACAATAAATACCTGGCCCGAACCGACATGACCCGAAACAAACCAGTTATTAACCAAGTTTTTGTTGTTGACCCGACCTGTTTCAACCCGACCCTGTCGTGACCCGACCCGCTGATACCTCTAATTATAACTTATTTGGTTAGATAATAATAATTTTATAAAATAAAATCCTCATAGATTATTTTGAATTATATCTCAATTAGTAAAACAAAAATTATTAAAAAAATATTGATAATTAAAATAATTAACTATAATGCTGATGTTTCGGCAATATCAGAAATTAAAACTCGCTATAAACTGTGAATTTAAGGTATCTTGATAATTTGGTTAATTGATCGGAAAACAAATATCATCGTACCTGCACACTTCGGGTATATCCGTTGGGTTGGGCTGATTGGGACCCATTATACAGCAAAGACTATCCCTCCAATTAGCCACTTTCCCAGTAAGCAAATCAAAGTTAGTATTATACTTAAACACTAGTGTATTACCCGTGTCTTGCACGAGATTTTGATATAAATATTATTTATTATTATATTTATTTAAGGGATTATATAAACTATTTTTTTGTTAGAGTAGATAATAAGCAATAAATATTTGTACACGTTACCTATAATATTATATAATACATTAATAAAATATCTATCCATATAATAATTCATATTTTGATTTTCCCCTCATATTATACTAATTCATATATTAATAGAAATAGTACATTGGTGGTGTTAAATTAATTGTTATATATAAATTAATTTAAGAAATAACACAATCTCATATAACAAAAAAGGTGATTGGAAGAGATGAATTTAATTAAGATTTGATTTTAATATTTCGTTAAATAATTTTGTAATGAATAAACTTAATTAATATTTAGTTGGACAGTAGTTAAATGTTAAAATGACACGTGACAGTAAATATTTTTCTGTTACTCGTGACAAGGAGTGCTACTCCTATGATATATATAGGGCCAACTTACTTCCACCCATTTACTTGTTCACCCATTTAATTCCCATCAAGGGTTCACGCACCCAGGAGTTGTGTACTTTTGTCCCCATTTCTCCAAATATTAACGCACTAATGAGTTGTGTACTTTTCTCCCATATCTTCCAATCTTAACGCAGTAGTGAGTTGTTCCAAAGTAGTGAGTTGCTCATTCCATTCGAATTTTACTTTTTTTCGAGTTTACAATTTTTGAATTGTTTTTTATTTAAGTTTTTATTTTCAACTTTACAAGTTTTTGATTTTTATTATGATCGTTCGTTATTTCACGATGTTAAAGCTAATTAGTAATAAATATATTTAAAGGTAAAAAATGTGATAAATTCTACACCTTAATGTATTTTTGTAATACATAATGACTCGAGAAACTTTCACTATACTATAACTAAGGTACGAGTCGACCATATTTAAAAAAGACATAATTATCATTATTATTATTTTTTGTTAATTTCCGCCGTTAACGAGATTTATATGTGATTTCTTGTTTTTTCAAATTATTATATAATTTTTAAAAAAGTTGTGTTATTTTAATTTCGCTAATTTTTAATTACAAATTATACTAACAAAATAATAATAATAAGTCTAACATTGATAATAATCATTAAAATATTATTAAAAAAGGTTTAACATCGTAAAATAGCAAACAATTCTAATAAAAACGAAAACTCTTAATATCAAAAAATAACTTAAACAAAATAACGTCGAAACTCATAAACTCGAAAACCAAAACTCGTCAATCTAAAATCCGATCCCAAACACCTAAAACTAATAAATATAGTTACGCGAAAAAATTATAAAAAATTAAAAATAAAAGTGGTTATTATAACCCCTATTGTGCGTTAATAGTTTGAGAAAAATAGACCAAAGTAAACGCACCTTGGGTGCTTTAACAATGGTGTCCCATGTCCCATCAAAATCTGTGGAAATATCAAGCCTCTATATATATAAGATCCGACTCAAATCCCGCGAATAGCACGTCTTCTTCATCTCATCCACCATTTCATGAAACCTCTTAACACCCTCAATAATCCCATCAAGCACACTCGCCGGAACCCCAATGGTTAACTACCTGGAAAACCCCCCACTCCTTACCTGCCTTCTTCATCTCAGCCACTACCCTCTTGTTCTTCTCCTCCGATGTATATATCCCCTCCAGATCGATCATCGGAGTCCCCAAAATCGGCTGATCGGCCTCCACAGCGTCGCTGCTTTGCTCCAGGAACATCCGAGGAAGCTTTGATAAGCCGGAGTCAACGAGGCCTTTGACCCCCGTTTTGGTGCTCTCGAACGCTAATACTTCACTCTTTCGGTCGTATTGGTGGTCGGAGTTGTTGCCGGAAGTTGTTGTGGAGACCATTTTTTTGTTTTCTTGATGAGTGTAGGTTTGAAGCCTGTTGTGATGTTTGATAAGGTCGAACTGAGGAAGAAGCATGACATTTATGCATTAATTATTGTGTGGAAATTGTTTTTTTTGGTTGGATTGTTTTGTGGAGAATATGTTCTAACCTTTTTGGAGTAATTCGGATTATTCAAGATTAATTTGTGGATTAACCCGACTGGGGTCCGTTTCGGTGGCTATGCATATATATTTTTGTGCAAATTTCAATTGTAATCTTCCTCTTCTTCTTTACTGAACGGTCCTTGTTAGAGCCTTCATTTCCTTTTATGTGTTGGAACCTAAATAAAATCGGTTAAGGGGGAGAAAAGTAAATGAAAATTATTAGATTATATTTTATGTGTTAAAATTTTTTTAATTCAGAATCAGAATCATTATATTACTGAGAATGATTCTTAACGATTCTGAATTAGTCCTAATTGTATTGAAAAATCATAAAAAATAAGAGACACAGACCATGAGAGAATAAAATAAAATACAAAACTCAAACAAAAAAAACATCTATATACTAGAATATGAATCACAATTATCCAATCAATGAGAACCACAAAAGGAAGGCATACAACAAGGCAAGAGCAAAGGAAAGCAGTAAAAACTCTCATGGATAACTAGTGAAAATATTTTGAAGCCTTTCACGAGCCTTTAAAATTCCAACCACCCATCCCCGGTCCCTCAAAAAAATAAACTCGATTCGCCAACCAAACATAGCTCAAATTACCAAAATATACAATGAAAACGTGATACAAAAATTAAACCCGTGCCGCATTTTGTGAAATGGTTTCTTTAGTTTTTCATTTTACGTTGAAAATGAGTTTTTATATGGTCCCTTCGGTAGTGTAGTTTTATTAGGGTTGAAGGACATGATCGAAATAGATTCGTGTGATGAAGGGAATGAATTGGGTTGATCAACTTCCTTCCATTTCAACCCCATATGTCCCGAACGGACCCATAGAAGATTTGTGAAATTTCTTGGATTATAGTTGAATAACAATTGAAAAATGTCCCTTCGTGTATTTTTCGTGCATTTTTTCATTCGAAAAAGAACCCATACCTGATTTGATTTAACTTTTTTGATACTTTCCACTCAAGTAAGTTGTAAGTTTCATATATAAACATTTGTGTTGAAGTTGTTTCTTATTAATTGTATAGAGAGCAATATATATACACTAACGTTATGAGATCTTTAGATTAACTAGATCCTAAGATCCCTCTAAAGATACTAACAACATATATCATAAATTACACAAGATAAGATCGTTGACATGCCCCCGCAAGTAAATTGTCATTTTGAAAGTTGTAACTTGTGTAGTAGAGTTGTATAACGACTTCGAAGAAGAGGCTTTGTAAGGATATATGCTAACCGATCATTAGTGGAAACATAGCTTACTCTTAAATTGCCTTGCCTAACATGCTCATAGACGAAGTGATAAGCGAGAGATATGTGTCTCTTGAGGGCTGTCTAGTGCAGATTTGTAGGAGCGTGCATATATTTTGAAAGTTTATTAATTGAAAAGCTGACATCTAGCCTCGTTAGATATAAATATTGTAAGATCCCTACCAAAGTATGATAGTCAGTTGGCACATGAATAGGGGTTCTAGATGTGGGATGAAGATCATCATCAGGTGACATCGGGGTCGACATAGGCTTAACATCACTCATCAACAGTTGTAAGAAGATCAGTAATGTATTTTTTCTGGGTAAGAAAATGGCTCCATTATAACTTTGGACCTCAATCCCGAGAAAATACTTCAAGTTGACCAAATCCTTCAGAGAAAATATTTGTGATAGTAGTGTGATAAGACGGTCGAGCTTTGTTGTGTTCCCTTTTATGATTATATCATCAACATATACTAGAAAATATATCAGCACAAAATCATGAGCATATATGAACAATGATGCCTCATCCACTGAAATTAACAATGATGCATCATCCACTGAAATTTTAAAGCCAACACCAAGTAGGAAGAGTCTTAACTCATTGTACCACACTTTGGGAGCTTGTTTCAATCTATATGTTTCCTTCTTGAGCTTGCAAATGTGATTTGGAAATTTTTTATCAATAACCCAAGAGGTTGAGGTATGTATACATCTTCGTATAGGTAGCCTTGTAGGAAGGCATTGTTTGTGTTTTACTAACGAAGGGGCCAACCATGAGACATAGCAAGAACAAGTACCACCCTCACCGTGATTGGTTTTATTATTGGACTGAAAGTCTTCGTCTAATCACACTCAGGCCTTTGATGAAAACATTTGGCAACAAGTCTTGATTTGTACCTATCAAACTTGCCATCGGGTGATATTTTATGCGAAATATCCACTTGCAATCCACTAGATTTGCGGTTGTCGATGGAGGAACGAGCTCTCAGGTCCTGTTCAAACAAAGACCGTCATAATCCAATTGCTTGGCCGCACGCCATTCAGGTCTTTTTAGGGCTTGAGTAATGGTCTTGGGTTCAATTGGTATGGGTTTTGTGGTAGTTTGCAAATTCAGCTTCTTTATGGGTTTGACAACATTGTTGCGGGATCTGGTTACAACACTTGGACGTGTATTCGGTAATATGGGAGGCATGGCTGGATGTTGGTCACGAACACTGTCATGGGGAGGTTCAGACTGTACAAGTACATCAAGTTCTGAGGAGTGAGATTGTATAGGTTGGTTGGACGTTGAGGGATGGTTGGATGACGGTGAAATGGGAGCCGGTGAGGAAGCTTTTGTATGTTCACTCGTTAGTGGGTTAATATCATGATCAGAAGATAGTTGTAGCAATGTTGGTGGTGGAAGGACTAGTAAACCAAATTGGGCCCATTCAGAGGTTATATTGGTTTGATCATATAGGTTGCATATGACAATTAATATGGAAATTTGTCCTCAACAAACCTAACATGTCTAGATGTATAGATTTGTTTGGTGAAGGGATTTAGACATTGGTAGGTGCTCAGCATAGACAAGTAACTAATAAAGACACACGGTATGGATTTCGGCTCAAGTTTATGGCTCGTGTATAGTTTAAGCCATGGAAAACAAAGGCATCTAAAGCTCTTTAGCTTGGTGTAGTTGGGATGGAAATTGGTTAGGTTGTGATAGGGAGATGTACGTGTAGCCATGGGATGGGGAAGGTAGTTTGTTAACCAAGTATGTAGCCATGATAAGTGCTAAGAGTCGATTATTCAGAGGAATGTGAGAGTGAATCAAAAGGGAGAGGTCTGTTTCAACCATGTGACGATGCTTACGCTTCGAAGTTCCATTGTGTTCAGGAGTATGGGGGTGTAGTTAGGTGTGTTATGCTATGATCACCCATAAATTGGCGGAGTGAGACGTATTCTCCTCCATTATCGGAGTAAAACATTTTCATTTATGATTGAAGTAGTTCTCAACTAGGGCTTCAAATCGGATGAAAACAGGTTTTGTGTCCCACTTATTTTTTAGAGGATATATATAGCCATGTATATTTCATGTGATGATTGAAAAAAATTATACAGTACTTATATCCATCATAGTAAGTTACAAGAGAACTCCAAACATCACTGAATATGACTTCCAGAGGCCTAGTTGACTCAATTGTAGATGAATGAAAAGGTAACGTATGTGTTTTATTCAGATTGCAAGATGTATAGATACAACCTAGGCTAGCACTTATATTCAAAAACTTGAAAACTTCGGGTGACGGGTGGCCTAACTTGTGGTGCATTGACATGGAATTGACTCGGAAGGCACTATTGATAGTAGGATTTGATGAAGGCCAAACGTATACCCATCAACACAAGGACCTCTAAGGATGGTTTTGTTGGACTTGAGGTCCTACACACAAAAGTCATTTGAAGCAAAGATAAAGACATATGATGTGTCTTTTGTGAGTTTAGATATAGAAACTATGTTCTTTGACATTTTAGGGACACATAAGACATTCACTAGTACATTTAGGCCCTTCAATGGCGTTTTAAAGATGACATTTAACACAAAAATGCCATAAAACACCTCATTCATGGCGTTTTTGGAAGAAAACATCATATAATTTTATTAAACAATGAACTATTACTGGCGTTTTTGAAAAGCTGTGAATATTACGGATTTAAAAACGCCGTACAAGATTGATGGATTTTTTAACAAAAATCCATGTGTTTCAAAACGTCATTAATACTATGGCGTTTTTGAAAACCCTGGTGGAAAAATCCTCCGCGTGGAGATTTTCGGCATTCCCGAAATGTTATTAATTCCACGGCGTTTAATAAACGCCATGGATTTAATGGCGTTTGGAAAACACCGCAAATTGTTCGGTCTAGGTTAAAAGAGATACCGCGTTTTTGTAACGCCGTCGATATTTGCCTAGGTTAAAAGAGATATCGCGTTTTTTAAACGCCGTTAAATCCATGGTGTTTAATAAACGCCATGAATTTAATATACTTTTAAAAATAAAAAATTAAGAAAAGAAAACCTAATCCGACTTTCCCACTCTGAAAAAAGACCTACAACTAGTCGGGATTTCTCGTCTTCCGTCTCAGCACTCTCCCAATCTGAAGAATTGGGGAAACAAAACCTATTCCGACGTTCCGTCTCATCACTCTCAGCAACCGCGACTACCGATCTTCTTGTCTTCTCATCTGTTTCCATCTCTACGACCGTTCCTTGCAATCTCCTCGATACCAGCAGTCGGGATTTCTCCTTCTCGTCTTCTGCATCATCGAAGCAATCGTGAGTTCTCCTCTCATGATTTGTGTTTTTCTTGGTCATTACATACATTTAGGTTAATTTGTGTTTTGTTTGGTCATTAATTACAATATCTGAAGGTTTCTCAATTGAAGCTTTTGAACATCTTTGCATCCATTTAGAAATTGTACAGAGGCGTGATTGTCTTCGGCAATGGTTTACCTCTTCTTTGTTGGGACATGTGCTTAGGAAAATTCTAAACTAGTCATATTCAGGTATTTTCTCTTCTATAACACGTTTAACTCTCATGGTTGATAATCACTTTGTGTTTTATTTGACTGTAGTAGTAGTAGTAGTGTATAGTTACTATAATAATCAGATGAGTACTTAATTTTCCTCATATGCCTTTGTGGAGAACGAGTATTTGGTTGTTTTCTTCTACGTAGTTACTAAGCTACCTAATAATTATATGACATTGATGAGTACCTACTCTAGCAGTGTAGTGCTTTTATTTGTTTCTTGAATCTTGTTGTTCTGTTTTAGCTGTTCTTTCCTCATATGCCTTTGATTTTTGGAACTTTGGTTAGCTTGCACATGTGATGTTTTAGCACATGACGTTTATCTTTTCTTCATCCTCACTACAAGCTTGTCTGCACTTCAATAGGAAATCTAGCTGGTGTGACTACAAAAGGAGAGTTTGCTTGTCATGTACGTGGTCCAGAAACAAATTCAAAATGGTTACCTCTTGCCAACAAGACTGTGTATACTTGCCATAGGGTATTTCTTTCCCAAAACCACTCATTTCGTTCTAAGCCCAAGCGGTTTGATGGTACAAAGGAAAGAAGGAGGCGACCAAGATTATGCAATGGGTTGGCTGTTGTACGAGCCTTGCCTGGTTCAAAAATGATTTTGGAAAGGAAAAGAAGAAGCGAATGTATAAAAGAGGAGACATAGCAAAAATGCTAAAACAAAGTCAATCTTTTTTGACTTACCCTATTGGGAGATTAGTAAATACAATTTTTTTAATATTGGTTGTCTAAAATTTGATTTACATCTATGATTGTAATAATTAAAAAATTGGGGCTACTTATAGGTACTTCTTTTACGACACAACCTCGATGTCATGCATATTGAAAAAAATGTATTTGAAAGTGTGTTATCCACCATTTTAGATGTCAATGGTAAATTAAAAAGTTGAGGGTGAGTCTCGTAGAGACGCTGAGTTACTAGAATTAATGGGAGATGTGCCCTTAGAAGATAGACATTGTGACACCTATTTCATTTCTAATTGATTACCAGTTAATTAACCCTGTTTAAAACAATAAGCGGAAAAGCGGAAAACGTAAAATTTTAAAACTTTATCTTACAACCATATTTACAACATATACACATACTAACATATGTCATAAAACCCTTGTTTAACAAAACACAATTGTTTAAAACCACACAAAACATCCTAGGCGGCAGTCCATAACAACCCACCTGGTATGATCTCAAATCCAGGTGTTGGGTCCGACGTCCTTGCCTTGATTAGGCTGAGTCTGAGTAGCTGGGGAAAAAAAATGTGGATATAACAACAATGAGCCACACGCTCAGTAAGGGTATACAAATCACGCTCTCCAATATATATAAGTATCTAATATCCGTTCCCAAAGAACACTCTATACCCTTTCTCACATTCCAAAGTCCATACATACATATCCACATTCACATTTAATTTCACAACCATTCATATCACATTTCACATAGACATTCAAGCATGTTATCACACATCACATATGAATAATCATAACATAACATATAACAAGCTTGACTCAATCGCATCGATGCATAGGTGATAATTAACTAACTAGCACCAACTGATCGTACGATATATTTTCTCATGTGCTTTCGTATTTCTTTTCTTTCTTTCTTTTTAGGTTGGCCAACTCGATAGCGTCGTAGGCCCCCTGTAGATCAGGTTGCAACCTCGGCTATCTTGTCCTAAGACCCTCTGTAGATCAGGTTGCGATCTTGGACTATTTATCTCATCTTGAGGCCCCCTGTAGATCAGGTTGCGACCTCTGAGGCCCCCTGTAGATCAGGTAGCGACCTCGTCCCCCGGAAACCCGTGCAGGACCCAGTTGGGCTAATTAATCAATTACCATCCTATATTATCACTTTCAAAACATAACTCAGTTTCATGCTTTCATTATATTCTTTTATCACATCCTTTTCATTATCATATCATGTACCTCGTGCGTGCTTTCATAAACAATATCAAGTCATCATCATCATCTCACATAACAAACATATATAAACACACAAGCATGCATAAAATCATGGCATATTAGATACATAACATATATTAAGCAAGTGTAATTCATATACACTTACTTTGCAAGTAAGATAACCCTAATCCGCACTCGATCCAAACTTAAGTCCGACTTCTCGCTCCGGACTATACCCCTTTCCCGTACCTTCAAAAATGCACCAAAATATATCTTTATCAATACCTTATAACCAAACAACCCCTTAACCTTTTCAACATGCATAACATAGCCCAAATGGCCCCTGTTTTTTTTCCACCAAACTCAGCAACAAAATATGAGCTGTTTAGCTCCTGTCATAGAGAATTTCGTATATCTAAACTCATTTAACTTTTGATCCCACCGTCGGATCGACTCCAAATTTTAATATGATCAAGGAGAATGTTATTACTGAAACAAATCAAAATTTCAGCAAGATCGGACCATGGGAAGGTATTTAAATAATTGAAGCAAGTTGACAGCTCATATCGAAAACTCCACAACAGCTTTTTCGATCTATCTTCTTCATGCTATAACTTACAACTCAGGCAACCAAAACAAAATCTGATCATATTATCTTGTTCCTAACATCTCAAGGTGTATGTGGTTAAAATTTGGTGAATTTTCATGGAGTTTTGATACCTTAAATGTATTTCTCAATTCAACACCTCCATTACCATACCTTATGTAACAGCCCACTGTTTCTGCAGATTCCGGCGAGTCTCCGGCGACTTCTTCGGCCTCCTGCTGGTGGTGAATGATGGTTGCAAGGGTGGTGGTGCTGTTTGCTTGACTTATCTAGCCTAAGGATCTTGTTTACCCTTCTCCCTCTCACATATAAGCTTACAAGTTTTGTGTTTTGTACGTTTTGGCCTCCGATCGACCCTTCCTTTGATTTCCTTACTAAATTGATGAAGATTAGGCTGAGTAAGGCTGTTACTTCTCTCCTCTTGAGCCACGTTAAAATTTTGCAGTAACAAGTTATGTAACTTGTAAATTTTGTCCTTTGTACCCTCTTATCTCTATCTTTACACAACGCTGCTTGTTTTCAAACAAATCCAATGTTGGGCCAAGCGTTGCAAAAGCGAGGCCACCGGCAAGGATGACGAATTCTTTGTCTTCGGTCGTAGGGTGCAAGCGAAGGAAGACGGGAAAGTCAGGGAGGAAGTAAAGGTGCGGAGTTCACCTTTGGACACGAACACTATTCCGTTCTCAGCGGAAACCCGCCTTAGAGATTGAACGTCGACTTATTGCCGTTTTTTTAAGCAAAATTCCTTATAATAAAATACACCGACATACCAAAGTCGATATATTTTTACAGAACTTTCGGGAATCCTTCATAACGTAAAATAATGATTTTCCAACGCTTGACTTTCCGGAATTTATCCATTTTCCATTTATTTTATTTTTATCTAGGGTTTATTTCCGTTAAACCCGTTTAATTCCTTAAAATTCCCGATTAGGCCATTTTTGATTTTTGGCCGTTACAAATATCTCCCACTTTAAGAAATTTCGTCCCGAAATTTAAGAAAGGAGGTAGAACCAAACTCGTAGTTATATCAAAAGGATGCACGACCGGATCACAAAATTTCAAGGTTTTTACTCAAAAAGATAGGGGTATCTAGCTCTCATATCTCGCTCGGTCTCCCATGTAGCCTCTCGAGCTGAATGATGTCCCCATCTAACCTTCACCATCGGAATCTCCTTGTTTCTCAATCTTCGAACTTGCCTGCCTAAAACCTCGACTGGTTCTTCTGGGTAGGACAAGTTCTCAGATAGTTCTATCCCAGGTTCGGAAATGATATGACTAGGATCTGACCTATACCTCCGTAGCACCGATACATGAAAGACGTCATGCAATCTTGATAACTCAGGTGGTAACGCCAACCTATACGCAAGCGGTCCGATCTTCTCTAAGATCTCATATGGACCAATGTATCTCGGTGCTAACTTCCCATGCCTACCAAATCTCATAACTCCCCTCCAAGGAGATACCTTCAAAAACACTCTATCACCTATCTCATATGTCATCTCTCGTCTATGGCGATCAAAGTAGCTCTTCTGACGATCTTGTGCTGCTTTCAAGTACTGCTTTACTACTTGTACTTTATCTATCGTCTGTTGTACAAGTTAAGGACCCTCTATTTGTCGCATGCCCTCAAAATCCCAACATACAGGTGTGCGACACTTCCATCCATACAAGGCCTCGTAAGGATCCATACCAATACTCGAATGGAAACCGTTATTATACGCAAATTTGAGCAATGACAGGTTCGAATCCCAGTTACCTTTAAGCTCCAAAACACAAGATCTCAACATCTCCTCCAAGGTCTGAATCGTCCTCTCTGACTGTCCGTCTGTCTGAGGATGGAATGCCGTACTGAAATGCAATCTTGTACCTAAGGCATTTTGCAGACTTCCCCAGAAATGCGATGTAAACCTTGGATCTCTATCAGATACAATCGATATAGGGACTCCATGCAGTCGAACAACCTCTCTCACATACAACTCTGCCAGCTCATCCAAGGAGTTATCTTGTCTCATCGGTAGGAAGTGAGCAGATTTCGTCAATCTGTCTACAATCACCCATACCGTGTCATTCTTTCTGAAAGTCCTAGGAAGTCCAACAACAAAATCCATTGTAATTCGCTCCCACTTCCACTCAGGAACAGATAAAGACTGTAACTTCCCTGCGGGTGCTTGGTGTTCAGCCTTTACTTGCTGACACTCTAGACATCGAGCCACAAAATCAGCTACCTCTCGTCTCATTCTAGGCCACTAATAAATCTTTCTCAAGTCATTAAACATCTTCGTACTCTCAGGATGCATGGAATACCTCGAGGAATGTGCCTCTTCAAGTAGCTTCTTCTTTAACTCCTCAATGTTTGGCACGCATATCCGTGTACCTCTGTGTAACACTCCCTGATCAGTTAACTGGAAGTGTGTAGTGGTAGCATCTCCCACTTTAGCCTTCAACTTCTTCAGTGTAGCATCCTCATCTTGTCTAGTTGAAATCTCATCAAGAATCAAAGGTCTTACGTGAATGTTCGCTATCAACTCAGATCCTCTTACATCCATCTCTACTCTCATAACTCTAAGAGCTAATAGATGCTCAACTTTGTAGTTGTCCTTACCGCTTTGGTCACTGCTCTTTCTGCTAAGAGCGTCGGCTACCACATTCGCCTTTCCTGGATGGTACTCTATAGTGCAATCATAATCCTTGAGTAACTCCATCCATCTTCTCTGCCTCAGATTCAGATCCCTCTGAGTGGGAATATACTTCAGGCTTTTATGGTCGGTAAACACCGGAAATGTATCACCATAAAGACAGTGCCTCCAGGTCTTAAGAGCATGAACTATAGCAGCAAGCTCTAGGTCGTGTGTAGGATAGTTATGCTCATGAGGTCTCAACTGTCTAGATGTATATGTTATTACCTTCCCTTCCTGCATTAGAACTCCTCCTAAGCCACTCCCAAATGCATCGGTGTAAACCACAAAGTTACCCTTATCTGAGGGTACAACCAGAATAGGGAACGTAGTTAACCTTTTCTTAAGTTCTTCAAAGCTCTCTTGACAATTGTTGTCCCATATAAACTGTTGATTCTTCTTTAGCAAGTTAGTCAATGGGCGCGCGATAATCGAGAAGTCCTTTACAAACCTCCTGTAATAACCCGCAAGTCCTAAGAAGTTACGGATCTCCGTAATGCTCTTCGGAATTTCCCATTCTGTAATAGCCTTGATCTTGGATGGATCAGATTGTATACCATCTCGTGATATCACATGCCCTAGAAAGGCAATCTAATCCGTCCAAAACTCACACTTGCTGAACTTCGCGTACAACTGTCTCTCCCCCAGAATCCCTAAGATACGTCTCAGATGTTCTCTATGAGCATCTGCGTCTCGGGAATATATCAAGATATCATCAATGAAGACCACAACGAACTGATCTAGATAAGGTTGGAAGATCGAGTTCATCAACGCCATGAATGTTGCAGGTGCATTCGTCAACCCAAAAGGCATAAATGTAAACTCATAATTTCCATACCGAGTACAAAAAGCGGTCTTCGGTATAGAATTCTCTGCTATCCTCAACTGCCAGTATCCCGATCGAAGGTCAATTTTTGAAAACACTGTAGCACCCCTTAACTGATCAAGAAAATCATCTATCCTTGGTAAGGGTTACTTGTTCTTGATTGTGATTTTGTTCAGTTGACGGTAGTCTATGCACAATCGGAAACTACTGTCCTTCTTCTTCACAAAAAGCACTGGTGCACCCCAAGGAGAAATACTCGGGCGTATAAAACCCTTCTCGAGCAACTCCTCTAGCTGTTTCTTTAACTCTTTTAGCTCTAGCGGAGCCATCCTGTAAGGAGCAATTGATATCGGTGCTGCACCTGGTAATGTCTCAATCTCAAAGTCTACCTCTCTACTTGGAGGTAAACCAGGTAAATCATCAAGAAAAACGTCAGGAAATTCTCTGACAACATCCACCTCAGATACTCCGGGGCTAACAATAGTAGAATCTAACACACTAGCTAGATAAGCCTGACACCCTTCCCGAAGTAATCTTAAAGTTGTTACTGCAGATATGAGGCAAGTAGGAATGACATTCCTCTCACCGGTGAAAATCACTTCCCTCAACCCATCTATCTCCCTGATTACTTCCTTCGCATAACAGTCTATCAAGGCTCTGTGGGTGGCTAACCAATCCATACCCAAGATTACATCAAACTCTCTCAGAGATAACGGTATAAGGTCAGCTACAAACTCTCGGTCAGCTATAACTATAGGACAAGATCTCACACACATATCAACAGTCAAGGTCTCCCCTGCTGGCATCGAGACTCTAATGATATAACCTAAGGGTTCAACTACCCTTCCTAATCTTAAAGCAAAAGGCTCAGATACAAAAGAGCATGTAGATCTAGGATCAATCAAAACATAAGCTAACAAGCCAGAGACAAGAATCCTACCGGTAATGACGTCTGTAGTCTTGGTTGCATCCTCGCCAGCCAAAGCATATACTCGAGCTTGTGCCTGACCCTGAGGTTGTGGTGCAGGTGGTCTTGAAGATGTCTGTTGGGAATATCCACCTCGACTATAACCTCTACCTCTACCTCGACCTGAACCAGAACCTCTCTGAGAGTTGTCTCCAACGCTACTAGCTGTACTCGGTGTCGGTAATCCGGGCCTATTCCGACACTCTCGGGCTATGTGCCCAGGCTGGTGGCACACATAACATATAACTGGTAGACGATAGGATCTTGAAGCAGATGTAGTAGGAGATGGAGCACTCGATTTGCTGCCTCCACTCCATGAACCTCTATATCCTTGATAACCACCTCTCTGTCCCCTAGGTGGTCCACTGTAACTTCTGGTACAAAAGATCGCGAGCCAGATGGTGGTGCACTACTACTTTGCCCGGTCTTTTGTCTCTTTCTTGTCAAATCCTTCTTCTCTAAAACCATTTCCTCTGCTCGAGTGGCGGAATCAATGAGGAGAGAATAAGACAAAGGCCGAGTTGCAAACTTCTTCCTGATCTCCAAATTCAATCCCCTTTCGAACTTGTTTCTCTTCTTTGTATCAGTATCAACCTCCTCAAGAGCATAGCGAGATAATCTAGTAAATTGTACCTCGTAGTCGGCAATGGACATGTCTCCCTGCTTGAGTTCCATGAACTCAATCTTCTTCTTCTCTGTATAGGTAGGTGGAGTATATCTCTCTTTAAACTCCCTAAGGAAGTCTTCCCAAGTCAGGAGTGGGGGCACATGCCGACCGTGTGGAACTGTATCCCACCAATCTCTCGCTGCTCCCACAAGCAAGGACACCGCGTACTGAACCCTCCTCTCAGTAGGGCATATAATCCTATCAAGAATAGGCTTTGTATCTCTCAACCACTCCTTTGCAACTAAGGGATCCGTAGTCCCCTCGAATGGTTTCGCCCCTTGCTGGCGAATCTTCTCAAAATTCTTGTCCATCTCAACAGGAATAATACCATGTTGAGGTGTTGGTTGTGGTTGCGGTTGTGATGGTATGACCTCTCTCAAATAAGCAACAAGCTCTGGTATGCCTGCTATACCTGGGGGGGGGGGGGTACAACATGAAATGGCACCTGTTTCCGGTGCTCCTGATCACCCCCTACAGACTCCCTCAAATAAGCAACAAGCTCTGGTATGCCTGCTATACCTGGGGGGGGGGGGGGGGGGTACAACATGAAATGGCACCTGTTTCCGGTGCTCCTGATCACCCCCTACAGACTCCGTGGACCCTTCATGGTTGTGCTCCGTCATCTAAAAGAAAATCAAAACATAACTTCCAGGAAACTTTTCAGAAAACTTCCCACAACCCCAAGCCAAGGAATCATATCCCTACTCTGATACCAACCAAATGTGACACCTATTTCATTTCTAATTGATTACCAGTTAATTAACCTTGTTTAAAACAATAAGCGGAAAAGCAAAAAACGTAAAATTTTAAAACTGTATCTTACAACCATATTTACAACATATACACATACTAACATATGTCATAAAACCCTTGTTTAACAAAACACAACTATTTAAAACCACACAAAACATCCTAGGCGGCAGCATTCCATAACAGCCCACCTGGTATGATCTCAAATCCAGGTGTTGGGTCCGACGTCCTTGCCTTGATTAGGCTGAGTCTGAGTAGCCGGGGAAAAAAATGTGGATATAACAACTATGAGCCACACGCTCAGTAAGGGTATACAAATCACGCTCCCCAATATATATAAGTATCTAATATCCCGTTCCCAAAGAACACTCTATACCCTTTCTCACATTCCAAAGTCCATACATACATATCCACATTCACATTTAATTTCACAACCATTCATATCACATTTCACATAGACATTCAAGCATGTTATCACACATCACATATGAATAATCATAACATAACATATAACACGCTTGACTCAATCGCATCGATGCATAGGTGATAATTAACTAAATAGCACCAACTGATCGTACGATATATTTTCTCATGTGCTTTCGTATTTCTTTTCTTTCTTTCTTTCTTTCTTTTTAGGTTGGCCAACTCGATAGCGTCGTAGATCCCCTGTAGATCAGGTTGCGACCTCGGCTATCTTGTACTAAGATCCCCTGTAGATCAGGTTGCGACCTTGGACTATTTGTCTCATCTTGAGGCCCCCTGTAGATCAGGTTGCGACCTCTGAGGCCCCCTGTAGATCAGGTAGCGACCTCGTCCCCCGGAAACCCGTGCGGGACCCAGTTGGGCTAATTAATCAATAACATCCTATATTATCACTTTCAAAACAAAACTCAGTTTCATGCTTTCATTATATTCTTTTATCACATCCTTTTCATTATCATATCATGTACATCATACATGCTTTCATAAACAATATCAAGTCATCATCATCATCTCACATAGCAAACATATATATACACACAAGCATGCATAAAATCATGGCATATTAGATATATAACATATATTAAGCAAGTGTAATTCATATACACTTACTTTGCAAGTAAGATAACCCTAATCCGCACTCGATCCAAACTTAAGTCTGACTTCTCGCTCCGGACTATACCCATTTCCCGTACCTTCAAAAATGTACCAAAATATATCTTTATCAATACCTTATAACCAAACAACCCCTTAACCTTTTCAACATGCATAACATAGCCCAAATGGCCCCTGTTTTTTTTCCACCAAACTCAGCAACAAAATATGAGCTGTTTAGCTCCTGTCATAGAGAATTTCGTATATCTAAACTCATTTAACTTTTGATCCCACCGTCGGATCGACTCCAAATTTTAATATGATCAAGGAGAATGTTATTACTGAAACAAATCAAAATTTCAGCAAGATCGGACCATGGGAAGGTATTTAAATAATTGAAGCAAGTTGACAGCTCATATCGAAAACTCCACAACAGCTTTTTCGATCTATCTTCTTCATGCTATAACTTACAACTCAGGCAACCAAAACAAAATCTGATCATATTATCTTGTTCCTAACATCTCAAGGTGTATGTGGTTAAAATTTGGTGAATTTTCATGGAGTTTTGATACCTTAAATGTATTTCTCAATTCAACACCTCCATTACCATACCTTATGTAACAGCCCACTGTTTCTGCAGATTCCGGCGAGTCTCCGGCGACTTCTTCGGCCTCCTGCTGGTGGTGAATGATGGTTGCAAGGGTGGTGGTGCTGTTTGCTTGACTTATCTAGCCTAAGGATCTTGTTTACCCTTCTCCCTCTCACATATAAGCTTACAAGTTTTGTGTTTTGTACGTTTTGGCCTCCGATCGACCCTTCCTTTGATTTCCTTACTAAATTGATGAAGATTAGGCTGAGTAAGGCTGTTACTTCTCTCCTCTTGAGCCACGTTAAAATTTTGCAGTAACAAGTTATGTAACTTGTAAATTTTGTCCTTTGTACCCTCTTATCTCTATCTTTACACAACGCTGCTTGTTTTCAAACAAATCCAATGTTGGGCCAAGCGTTGCAAAAGCGAGGCCACCGGCAAGGATGACGAATTCTTTGTCTTCGGTCGTAGGGTGCAAGCGAAGGAAGACGGGAAAGTCAGGGAGGAAGTAAAGGTGCGGAGTTCACCTTTGGACACGAACACTATTCCGTTCTCAGCGGAAACCCGCCTTAGAGATTGAACGTCGACTTATTGCCGTTTTTTTAAGCAAAATTCCTTATAATAAAATACACCGACATACCAAAGTCGATATATTTTTACAGAACTTTCGGGAATCCTTCATAACGTAAAATAATGATTTTCCAACGCTTGACTTTCCGGAATTTATCCATTTTCCATTTATTTTATTTTTATCTAGGGTTTATTTCCGTTAAACCCGTTTAATTCCTTAAAATTCCCGATTAGGCCATTTTTGATTTTTGGCCGTTACAAATATCTCCCACTTTAAGAAATTTCGTCCCGAAATTTAAGAAAGGAGGTAGAACCAAACTCGTAGTTATATCAAAAGGATGCACGACCGGATCACAAAATTTCAAGGTTTTTACTCAAAAAGATAGGGGTATCTAGCTCTCATATCTCCGCTCGGTCTCCCATGTAGCCTCTCGAGCTGAATGATGTCCCCATCTAACCTTCACCATCGGAATCTCCTTGTTTCTCAATCTTCGAACTTGCCTGCCTAAAACCTCGACTGGTTCTTCTGGGTAGGACAAGTTCTCAGATAGTTCTATCCCAGGTTCGGAAATGATATGACTAGGATCTGACCTATACCTCCGTAGCACCGATACATGAAAGACGTCATGCAATCTTGATAACTCAGGTGGTAACGCCAACCTATACGCAAGCGGTCCGATCTTCTCTAAGATCTCATATGGACCAATGTATCTCGGTGCTAACTTCCCATGCCTACCAAATCTCATAACTCCCCTCCAAGGAGATACCTTCAAAAACACTCTATCACCTATCTCATATGTCATCTCTCGTCTATGGCGATCAAAGTAGCTCTTCTGACGATCTTGTGCTGCTTTCAAGTACTGCTTTACTACTTGTACTTTATCTATCGTCTGTTGTACAAGTTAAGGACCCTCTATTTGTCGCATGCCCTCAAAATCCCAACATACAGGTGTGCGACACTTCCATCCATACAAGGCCTCGTAAGGATCCATACCAATACTCGAATGGAAACCGTTATTATACGCAAATTTGAGCAATGACAGGTTCGAATCCCAGTTACCTTTAAGCTCCAAAACACAAGATCTCAACATCTCCTCCAAGGTCTGAATCGTCCTCTCTGACTGTCCGTCTGTCTGAGGATGGAATGCCGTACTGAAATGCAATCTTGTACCTAAGGCATTTTGCAGACTTCCCCCAGAAATGCGATGTAAACCTTGGATCTCTATCAGATACAATCGATATAGGGACTCCATGCAGTCGAACAACCTCTCTCACATACAACTCTGCCAGCTCATCCAAGGAGTTATCTTGTCTCATCGGTAGGAAGTGAGCAGATTTCGTCAATCTGTCTACAATCACCCATACCGTGTCATTCTTTCTGAAAGTCCTAGGAAGTCCAACAACAAAATCCATTGTAATTCGCTCCCACTTCCACTCAGGAACAGATAAAGACTGTAACTTCCCTGCGGGTGCTTGGTGTTCAGCCTTTACTTGCTGACACTCTAGACATCGAGCCACAAAATCAGCTACCTCTCGTCTCATTCTAGGCCACTAATAAATCTTTCTCAAGTCATTAAACATCTTCGTACTCTCAGGATGCATGGAATACCTCGAGGAATGTGCCTCTTCAAGTAGCTTCTTCTTTAACTCCTCAATGTTTGGCACGCATATCCGTGTACCTCTGTGTAACACTCCCTGATCAGTTAACTGGAAGTGTTAGTGGTAGCATCTCCCACTTTAGCCTTCAACTTCTTCAGTGTAGCATCCTCATCTTGTCTAGTTGAAATCTCATCAAGAATCAAAGGTCTTACGTGAATGTTCGCTATCAACTCAGATCCTCTTACATCCATCTCTACTCTCATAACTCTAAGAGCTAATAGATGCTCAACTTTGTAGTTGTCCTTACCGCTTTGGTCACTGCTCTTTCTGCTAAGAGCGTCGGCTACCACATTCGCCTTTCCTGGATGGTACTCTATAGTGCAATCATAATCCTTGAGTAACTCCATCCATCTTCTCTGCCTCAGATTCAGATCCCTCTGAGTGGGAATATACTTCAGGCTTTTATGGTCGGTAAAACACCGGAAATGTATCACCATAAGACAGTGCCTCCAGGTCTTAAGAGCATGAACTATAGCAGCAAGCTCTAGGTCGTGTGTAGGATAGTTATGCTCATGAGGTCTCAACTGTCTAGATGTATATGTTATTACCTTCCCTTCCTGCATTAGAACTCCTCCTAAGCCACTCCCAAATGCATCGGTGTAAACCACAAAGTTACCCTTATCTGAGGGTACAACCAGAATAGGGAACGTAGTTAACCTTTTCTTAAGTTCTTCAAAGCTCTCTTGACAATTGTTGTCCCATATAAACTGTTGATTCTTCTTTAGCAAGTTAGTCAATGGGCGCGCGATAATCGAGAAGTCCTTTACAAACCTCCTGTAATAACCCGCAAGTCCTAAGAAGTTACGGATCTCCGTAATGCTCTTCGGAATTTCCCATTCTGTAATAGCCTTGATCTTGGATGGATCAGATTGTATACCATCTCGTGATATCACATGCCCTAGAAAGGCAATCTAATCCGTCCAAAACTCACACTTGCTGAACTTCGCGTACAACTGTCTCTCCCCCAGAATCCCTAAGATACGTCTCAGATGTTCTCTATGAGCATCTGCGTCTCGGGAATATATCAAGATATCATCAATGAAGACCACGACGAACTGATCTAGATAAGGTTGGAAGATCGAGTTCATCAACGCCATGAATGTTGCAGGTGCATTCGTCAACCCAAAAGGCATAAATGTAAACTCATAATTTCCATACCGAGTACAAAAAGCGGTCTTCGGTATAGAATTCTCTGCTATCCTCAACTGCCAGTATCCCGATCGAAGGTCAATTTTTGAAAACACTGTAGCACCCCTTAACTGATCAAGAAAATCATCTATCCTTGGTAAGGGTTACTTGTTCTTGATTGTGATTTTGTTCAGTTGACGGTAGTCTATGCACCAATCGGAAACTACTGTCCTTCTTCTTCACAAAAAGCACTGGGTGCACCCCAAGGAGAAATACTCGGGCGTATAAAACCCTTCTCGAGCAACTCCTCTAGCTGTTTCTTTAACTCTTTTAGCTCTAGCGGAGCCATCCTGTAAGGAGCAATTGATATCGGTGCTGCACCTGGTAATGTCTCAATCTCAAAGTCTACCTCTCTACTTGGAGGTAAACCAGGTAAATCATCAAGAAAAACGTCAGGAAATTCTCTGACAACATCCACCTCAGATACTCCGGGGCTAACAATAGTAGAATCTAACACACTAGCTAGATAAGCCTGACACCCTTCCCGAAGTAATCTTAAAGTTGTTACTGCAGATATGAGGCAAGTAGGAATGACATTCCTCTCACCGGTGAAAATCACTTCCCTCAACCCATCTATCTCCCTGATTACTTCCTTCGCATAACAGTCTATCAAGGCTCTGTGGGTGGCTAACCAATCCATACCCAAGATTACATCAAACTCTCTCAGAGATAACGGTATAAGGTCAGCTACAAACTCTCGGTCAGCTATAACTATAGGACAAGATCTCACACACATATCAACAGTCAAGGTCTCCCCTGCTGGCATCGAGACTCTAATGATATAACCTAAGGGTTCAACTACCCTTCCTAATCTTAAAGCAAAAGGCTCAGATACAAAAGAGCATGTAGATCTAGGATCAATCAAAACATAAGCTAACAAGCCAGAGACAAGAATCCTACCGGTAATGACGTCTGTAGTCTTGGTTGCATCCTCGCCAGCCAAAGCATATACTCGAGCTTGTGCCTGACCCTGAGGTTGTGGTGCAGGTGGTCTTGAAGATGTCTGTTGGGAATATCCACCTCGACTATAACCTCTACCTCTACCTCGACCTGAACCAGAACCTCTCTGAGAGTTGTCTCCAACGCTACTAGCTGTACTCGGTGTCGGTAATCCGGGCCTATTCCGACACTCTCGGGCTATGTGCCCAGGCTGGTGGCACACATAACATATAACTGGTAGACGATAGGATCTTGAAGCAGATGTAGTAGGAGATGGAGCACTCGATTTGCTGCCTCCACTCCATGAACCTCTATATCCTTGATAACCACCTCTCTGTCCCCTAGGTGGTCCACTGTAACTTCTGGTACAAAAGATCGCGAGCCAGATGGTGGTGCACTACTACTTTGCCCGGTCTTTTGTCTCTTTCTTGTCAAATCCTTCTTCTCTAAAACCATTTCCTCTGCTCGAGTGGCGGAATCAATGAGGAGAGAATAAGACAAAGGCCGAGTTGCAAACTTCTTCCTGATCTCCAAATTCAATCCCCTTTCGAACTTGTTTCTCTTCTTTGTATCAGTATCAACCTCCTCAAGAGCATAGCGAGATAATCTAGTAAATTGTACCTCGTAGTCGGCAATGGACATGTCTCCCTGCTTGAGTTCCATGAACTCAATCTTCTTCTTCTCTGTATAGGTAGGTGGAGTATATCTCTCTTTAAACTCCCTAAGGAAGTCTTCCCAAGTCAGGAGTGGGGGCACATGCCGACCGTGTGGAACTGTATCCCACCAATCTCTCGCTGCTCCCACAAGCAAGGACACCGCGTACTGAACCCTCCTCTCAGTAGGGCATATAATCCTATCAAGAATAGGCTTTGTATCTCTCAACCACTCCTTTGCAACTAAGGGATCCGTAGTCCCCTCGAATGGTTTCGCCCCTTGCTGGCGAATCTTCTCAAAATTCTTGTCCATCTCAACAGGAATAATACCATGTTGAGGTGTTGGTTGTGGTTGCGGTTGTGATGGTATGACCTCTCTCAAATAAGCAACAAGCTCTGGTATGCCTGCTATACCTGGGGGGGGGGTGGTACAACATGAAATGGCACCTGTTTCCGGTGCTCCTGATCACCCCCTACAGACTCCCTCAAATAAGCAACAAGCTCTGGTATGCCTGCTATACCTGGGGGGGGGGGGGGGTGGTACAACATGAAATGGCACCTGTTTCCGGTGCTCCTGATCACCCCCTACAGACTCCGTGGACCCTTCATGGTTGTGCTCCGTCATCTAAAAGAAAATCAAAACATAACTTCCAGGAAACTTTTCAGAAAACTTCCCACAACCCCAAGCCAAGGAATCATATCCCTACTCTGATACCAACCAAATGTGACACCTATTTCATTTCTAATTGATTACCAGTTAATTAACCTTGTTTAAAACAATAAGCGGAAAAGCAAAAAACGTAAAATTTTAAAACTGTATCTTACAACCATATTTACAACATATACACATACTAACATATGTCATAAAACCCTTGTTTAACAAAACACAACTATTTAAAACCACACAAAACATCCTAGGCGGCAGCATTCCATAACAGCCCACCTGGTATGATCTCAAATCCAGGTGTTGGGTCCGACGTCCTTGCCTTGATTAGGCTGAGTCTGAGTAGCCGGGGAAAAAAATGTGGATATAACAACTATGAGCCACACGCTCAGTAAGGGTATACAAATCACGCTCCCCAATATATATAAGTATCTAATATCCCGTTCCCAAAGAACACTCTATACCCTTTCTCACATTCCAAAGTCCATACATACATATCCACATTCACATTTAATTTCACAACCATTCATATCACATTTCACATAGACATTCAAGCATGTTATCACACATCACATATGAATAATCATAACATAACATATAACACGCTTGACTCAATCGCATCGATGCATAGGTGATAATTAACTAAATAGCACCAACTGATCGTACGATATATTTTCTCATGTGCTTTCGTATTTCTTTTCTTTCTTTCTTTCTTTCTTTTTAGGTTGGCCAACTCGATAGCGTCGTAGATCCCCTGTAGATCAGGTTGCGACCTCGGCTATCTTGTACTAAGATCCCCTGTAGATCAGGTTGCGACCTTGGACTATTTGTCTCATCTTGAGGCCCCCTGTAGATCAGGTTGCGACCTCTGAGGCCCCCTGTAGATCAGGTAGCGACCTCGTCCCCCGGAAACCCGTGCGGGACCCAGTTGGGCTAATTAATCAATAACATCCTATATTATCACTTTCAAAACAAAACTCAGTTTCATGCTTTCATTATATTCTTTTATCACATCCTTTTCATTATCATATCATGTACATCATACATGCTTTCATAAACAATATCAAGTCATCATCATCATCTCACATAGCAAACATATATATACACACAAGCATGCATAAAATCATGGCATATTAGATATATAACATATATTAAGCAAGTGTAATTCATATACACTTACTTTGCAAGTAAGATAACCCTAATCCGCACTCGATCCAAACTTAAGTCTGACTTCTCGCTCCGGACTATACCCATTTCCCGTACCTTCAAAAATGTACCAAAATATATCTTTATCAATACCTTATAACCAAACAACCCCTTAACCTTTTCAACATGCATAACATAGCCAAAATAGCCCCTTTTTTTCCACCAAACTTAGCAACAAAATATGAGATGTTCAGCTCATGTCATAGAGAATTTTGTATATTTAAACTCATGTAACTTTCGATCCCACCGTTGGATCGACTCTAAATTTTAATATGATCCAGGAGAATGTTAGTACTGAAACATATCAAAATTTCAGCAAGATCAGACCATGGGAAGGTATTTAAATAATTGCAGAAAGTTGACACCTCATATCAAAAACTCCGCAACAGCTTTTTCGATCTATCTTCTTCATGCTATAACTTACAACTCAGGCAACCAAAACAAAATCTGATCATATTATCTTGTTCATAACAGCCCACCTCCATTACCATATGTAACATCCCACTGTTTCTGCAGATTCCGGCGAGTCTCCGGCAACTTCTCCGGCCTCCTGCTGGTGGTGAATGATTGTTGCAAGGGTGGTGGTGCTGTTTGCTTGACTTATCCAGCCTAAGGATCTTGTTTACCCTTCTCCCTCTCACATATAAGCTTACAAGTTTTTTGTTTTGTACGTTGTGGCCTCCGATCGACCCTTCCTTTGATTTCCTTACTAAATTGATGAAGATTAGGCTGAGTAAGGTTGTTACTTCTCTCCTCTTGAGCCACGTTAAAAGTTTGTAGTAACAAGTTGTGTAACTTGTAAATTTTGTCCTTTGTACCCTCTTATCTCTATCTTTACACTTTTTACCCAAAATTCCTTATAATAAAATACACCGATATACCAAAGTCGATATATTTTTACGGAACTTTCGGGAATCCTTCATAACGTAAAATAATGATTTTCCAACGCTTGATTTTCGGGAATTTATCCATTTTCCATTTATTTTATTTTTATCTAGGGTTTATTTCCGTTAAACCCGTTTAATTCCTTAAAATTCCCGATTAGGCCATTTTTGATTTTTGGCCGTTACAGACATGCTAAGTTACAACTACCGTCTGCACCTTACACATTGACCAAGACCGAGAAAACTAAATTATGTGGTAAGTTGTATAATCAGAGGTATCCACATTGATATTGTAGTAACATTAGTAATTGTGTCAAGATGGAAGAATGCAAATTACTTGGCCTTAAGTCGTATGATCACCATGTTTTAATGCAACAAATGGTGTATGTTGCTCTAAGAGGGCTTTTGCCGGAAGGACTATGAAAGGCACTATGGCGTCTATCTTCATTCTTCAACGAGTTGTGTCAAAGAGTTCTTAAACAAAAAAAGGTTAGAGGAAATGGAAGAGGAGATCACAGTGACGTTATGTTTGTTGGAGAGATACTTCCCTCCATCCTTCTTCGACATTATGATTCACCTAACCACTTATATTGCAAGAGAAGCTAAACTATGTGGCCCTATACACTATAGGTGGATGTATCCCTTCGAGAGGTAATCAATTAGTATTGGTTCCTTTAGTTGTTATTCCATGTTAACCTTATCTGATAATGTAAAAAAAAAATTCACGTGGAAATTGTAGATATTTGAAGACACTCAAGGACTATGTGAGAAACCGTACCAAACCCGAAGGCTCTATAGCTTAAAATTACTTAGTTAACGAGGGTTTGACATTTTGTGGTCGATACGTGACACAAATGGATGCAATTCGTTCGAAACTGAAATGCAACGAAGAGGATGGAAATGAGACAATCGTAGAAGGGTCTACACTCTTAAAAGGATGTTCGATTGTCTTATTAGATTCGGATCACAAAGTTGTTCATCTTTGTGTATTGCTCAACAGTGTTGAAGTTGAGCCATATATAAAGTTAAGTATATGATAAACAAAGTATTTATTAATACTTATATTTGTCAAAGTCAAAGATGTTTTTCTAATATCCTATTATGTTTATTAGGATTCACAAAGAAGAATTAGCACTCTCAGATCCTCGATTACACACCGATAATAACTTGTTAGAGAAACATCGCTTGGAGACCTTCGTAGTTTGGTTACAAACCAAGGTTTGAGAACTCAATATCTTTGTTGATATCACTAAGTATATAGCTACGGAAAACCGATCATATTTCCTAATGTATGGATAGTAATTCTCGTGTACAAATTATGTCTGAAGCTAGTGTTGAAGATCATTTCATGGATTCACTGAAGTCACTGGTGAATGGGCCTAGATATTATGCAATGTCACATAAAGGCTTTATAGTTAATGGAAAGCGGTTTCACACAATGGATGCAAATGTCTCAACTGCATATTATGGGGTGGTTCACGTGGAAGCAAATAATAACGTGAATTATTATGGAGTCATAAGAGATATTTTAGTGCTAGATTTCTACACTTTTCGTATAACCGTTTTCCGGTGTGATTGGGCTAATATTTTAAATGGTGTCAAAAACGAGGATGGGTTCACTTTAGTTAATCTTCGTGATAATTTAGACAAAAAAGATACATTTATTTTAGCATCACATGCAAACCAAGTGTTTTATTCTAGAGAAATTGAAAATTCTAGTTGATATGTGGTGTTAAATTAAGGCTCCTCCAAGAGGTTTTCATGAGTTGGAGATGTTCGATGAGTCTGTTTTTGAATCTTATGTTCCTTTAGATATTTCGGCACTTGATGTAGACACTTGTGACAATGATGAAAGTTAAATTAGTGAATATATGATCTTTCTACATTTTCATCTTGTTGTCAATTTCCTTTTTTTTGTTAGTTTTCATTGTTTTGTACTTGGTCATATTGTACTACAAGTGATTCTGAAAATTTATGTCAGGTGTGTACATGAATTGCATCGCATGAGTTGCTACTAGTGATTAAGTATACTGCAAGTACTTCTGAAAATTATGTTTCTATCTGATATGCATTTTTGTTATGTCTATGATATGATGGTTATGTCTCTAATATGTTGGCATGATGTTGCTGAAAATTCAGTTTTTGAAAATTCAGTTTTCAATGGATTAATCAAGCTCTGGACCATTTGGTTCTATGTCTCAAGACTCTAAGAGATCTAGAGGACGTACTGTATTGCATGTTCTGGCAACAGATGCAAGAAATAAACAACTAGTGGAATGGAATACAAGGGGACAACCTGTTGGAGATGTATCGGTGAAGTTCTCATCTATAATGGGGGTGATAGTCCGGGAACCAGTGTCGATTGTGTTTAATAGTTGGCTTGATGTTGCTGATTCAGCTAAGGAAACACTTTGGAAACATCTATCGGTAATTTTTCATTTCTGTAATTCCTTCAACTATTTCTATACTTGGATTTCACGATTTCATATGTTTAAATTTTAAATTCATCTTTATAAGTTTGTTGTTTATAAAAAAATTTACAACATCAATACATCATTGATATATTTTATAAGCCATTTATCTTACAACAAATGGGAAAGTTGTGGAGGTATTGGAAATCTGAGCTATCAACGTAGATACGAAAAATTTTAGAATCAAGATCAACTAATGCAAAAAGAACAAGTTAAATTGTCAAATTAAGACCTCTTATTGTGCCTGTAGAAGCGTGAGACCAGTTTGTACAACAACGCATGTCAGCTAAATGGATTGTAAGTACTAATAGTTACATTATCTGAATGTTTTGTGATCATGATGTATGCTTTTTTGTAATGTAGTTATTTTGTTATCATGTAGGAAAAGAGTTCAAAAATGAGAGGAATAAGGGCAAAACAAATAGTGAACCACACAATGAGTCAGAAAGGATATGCACGGAAGGAGCATGAATATGTAAGTTTTTTTTAATTGATTTAGTTTTTTTTTATTATACATACATTGTGTTTTAAGTTTTTTATTTCTCAATTTATTCCATGTATTCCTCTTATGCCTAGAACAAAGAACATCCCGACATGCCTTTGACTAAGCCGCAATTATGGATCGAAGGACATGTGTCGAAGAAAAAGATCAGCGAGTCAAATGCTGCTAAAATTGTATGTAATTTTAGTAGTTGACTTTGATATTCTTTACAATTTATTTTATTTGTTATATTGTGATTATCTTATCACGTTTGACTTATGTGTGTTGATCTGTCCGGTTTTGCATATGTGTATCTTTTTTTTTGTAGGAAGAGGTGAAGAAGAAAATGGAGGAGGCTACGTTTGTCGATGAACATGATAATATTTTAACTCAGGTACTTGGTAAGGATCACCCCGGGCGTATTAGAGGTCTTGGAGCAGGGGTTACCAAAAGCAAGATATATGGACATACACATATACATACTAAATATGTTCAAATGGAGACTCAGTTGAAAGGCATTAATGAGAAGTATGCTAACATGATTGAGAAGTATGTTAACGTTTCTGAAAAGTATACGAGAATCAAAGGTCTAATCACTTCCAAATTTGGATTCAACTTAGCTAATGACACCTCCGGTAAAGGTGCCCCTTCAACTTCAAAGGTATTCAATATTTGGCATGTACTTAAACTTATATAAATTTTAGAATATCATATTATACTAATATATTTTTTTTTATATAATATAGACCAACGATCGTTGTAGAGAAAATGTAAGTCTAGATGATATATCTCCTAAGGTATGAATTATTATGACCATTCAATAATTTGTAGTCAGGAAAAGGAAGCAGCTATCATCCCTCAATCAATGACAAAGTTGTAGCAAAAGGATTCATCTCAGCCATAGATCCAAATGCAATAGTGCATGGAGCCGTACTTGGAACAGAATGCTATAGGATTGCTATTGAAAAAGTACTTGATGATTCCGTTGGATTTTATCGATATGAGCCTGAATTTACAAACCTTGGTGATGCACTTGGTAGTACAATTGCTTGGCCGATCAGTTGCATTGTGTTTGAAGATTAGTACGAAAGATATCCTTCATTGTTTTGATATGGTAATCACCACTTCTCTAATCTATTGCATTTTTCTCGTTCCTATGCATATATATGAAAGTTATAACAAATTGTTTGTCTCTTGTGTTTGTTTGTCTCTTGGAGACTTTATGCACCCTGATGGAACTACAATACCCGACTAATGCAGTAGCGGCTTTGAACTTGTTTTGTGGAACATTAAGAATTATGTAGTAATCTTTGAACTTGTTTTGTGGAACATTAAGAATTATGTAGTAAGTTTTGAACTTGTTTTGTGGAACATTAAAAAAATATGTAGTAGTACGTACTTTGGGTTTGAGTATTGAACTCGTTTTGTAAAAATTGTTCACTTTATATGCATTTCTTTGACCTAGAAGCACATTTTGAAGCAGGTGGCACTTTTTTGTATGGTGATTATTGCACATTTTGAAGCAGGTTTTCTGTATCGTGTTAAATGTGTGAAGCAGGCTTTCTGTATTTTTTTTAAAAAAATCACCTTCAATCCACGACGTTTAAAAACGCCATAGGAGGTACTTTCCATGGCGTTTGATAAACGCCGTGGTAGGGACTTTCCATGGCGTTTTAAAAACGCCGTAGTAGGTTCTTTCCATGGCGTTTTTTAACCGCCGTGGTAGGTACTTTCAATGGCGTTTATCAAACGTCATGGTAGGACTTTCCATGGCGTTTTTTAAACGCCGTGGTAGGTACTTTTTTTCATGGCGTTTAATAAACGCCATGAAAAGTCCTAATAATCCACGGCATCCCTTAGACAACGCTTTTTAATGGCGTTTAAAAACGCCATTATAGGTCTTCCATGGCGTTTTTCAAACGCCATAAAAAGACCAATAATGTACTAGTGATTAGACAAGGTCATATTGTTATATGAGAAAATTCGAGAAGTATTAGTGTGAGTTATGGGGAGTCCCTTACCATTGTCAACTAGCATCTCATCTGAACCATGGTACGGGGAATGTACAGCAAGATAATTCAGATCATTGGTGACATGATGAGATGTAACACTATCTACCAACCATTGATTGTTTGAGTTGTGAGTTATAGCAACATTTTGTTTGATGTGGCGGCATAGAAGGGAACCTCGCTAACGAAGGTACTTCAATTGTTGGATGCAAGGCTCGATATACTCAACATTGTGCTAAAACATGCCTTATTTCCCTACGCCATTGACACCTTCCTTTGAAAGGTTTTGGTCCATTTGTGTTATTTGTATTGGGACAGTTATACTAGTTTGGTTGTTGAGGCTCGCTATAACACTGAGTGGTATGTGGTTGAGTTTGACTGGTGTGCGGATTTGAATTGAAATTAGAAGACTTACCAGAGTTCTTCGTGGACCTAGTTTGCGTGTTGAAAGTCGTCATGACTCCTCCTGCTTCTTTATGATTATGCTTGAGGGAGAATTTGTGGTTGATGAGTTTCTCGTGTAGCTCTTCGAAAGTAATGAAAGAGTCACGTGCATTTATGGCATGTACCATAGGGAGATAAGGCTCATCTAAACCCTTCAAGACATAATTTGTGAGATCCTCAATAGACATCATTGAGTCAAGAGAAGAAGAAGATTGGTAGCTTTGAGAATGATTTTCATATATGTCGAGATAGTATTTGAACCTTTCTTCATCGTGCACAACCGTTCCTTTATCTTCTTCACATGACCTCTTGACGGGTTACTGTAAGTGAGACGTAGCGTCTCCCGTACCTCGTGTGATGTTTAATCCGTGGCAACGAATCCTGCTACTTTTGTTGATAGAGTACCTAAGAGAGAGCTATAGATTAACTGGTCATGTCTAAGGTAGGTTTTGTAAGTGGGATTTTATGCAGTTGAATTGTGTAGTGTTTGTGAGGGAACGGTGATTGTACCGAGTATGTATGCATCAAGTTCATACCCTTTTAGTGTAGCCAGAATGGCCTGCTTCCAAGTAATGTAGTTTTATGGGGTTAGCTTGATGATATTTGTAAGGATTACGATGGTAAAGGACTTGGTAGGCTCATTAGGGTTTACAAGCGTTGATGCATACTAAACCAAGGATTGTGTTTGTTGTGTTTTAACAATGGATCGAATAGAATTTTGATACCATATAAACACTTGTCTTGAAACTGTATCTTATTAATTATATAGAGAGCAATATATACAAGAACTGTATGAGATCTTTAGACTAACAAGATCCTAATATATCTCTGAACAGCAACTAACAACACATATATGATAAGTTACACAAGATAAGATCGTTGACATCATGAGTGTTCGTCTTCAATTTCCTCAATCACAATCCCGGAATCTAAATCCATTTCATCTCAGTATGTGGTAATTTAATGTTTATAGGCGTGAAGATCCACTTACTTTGTGAGTTCACAACATGCGGTAATTCAAATTTAATAGTTGCAAACGGATGATCATTTTCAATATAATTTTCCGTCAATCAACGCATAATTAAACATGATTTGATTTCACGTCCAAACAATATACTCATTTTCTGTAGGTGAGTAGGTATCAAAGACAAATTGAGTTGATTTGGGACGAAAGTCGTGGATAACAAAGACAATTAAATTTAGATAGATGTGTGGATGTCCAAATAACGTCTCATATGGATTAGAGTTAGCTTCATCATTTTGATTCCACTTTATAACTTATACTAGTGTATTACCCGTACATTGCACGGGATTTTGATAAAAATATTATTTGTTATTAAATTTCTTTAAGGGATTATATATAAAATATTTTTTGGTCATTAGATAGAGTAGGTAATAAGCAATAAATATTTGTACACTTTACCTATAATATTATATAATACATTAGTAAAATATCTAATCGTATAATAATTCATATTTTGATTTTTCTCATTATTAAAAGAGTGCTACTCCTATAGTATATATAAGATAAATTATTATTATTATTATTTTTCTTGGTTGATTATGTTGTTCAATTGTTGTTGATTTACAAAATGGATGTTTCGTTCTTCAATTTTGAAACTAAGTATGTTTATTTTTATGTTTTGTAAGACTGAAAATGGTTGTTTCTAAGTATTGTTTCGGTTAATTTGTCATGTTAATATATTTATCTACTCATATATCATTGGGTTTTCCACGTACATGTATCTAATTATTATGTATGAATTCTACATTTTAATAGCTTTAAAATGATATATTATTTATTTTCCTCGTCGTGTCCCCGTTTCCTATGCTTTTGAGAATTACCGCTTCCCCGTTTTTTGCTGTTTTCGTTTTCCGTGTCTGTGTCCGTGCATCATAGTATATTTTAACTAAAGTAGATGATACAAATGAAGACGTGACGCTCTTACAATTTTCTTACAATATTACATTTACTAAATTCTAATCAAGCCATCATATCATATTTACTAATACGGTGATTTGTATGTATTAAGTAAAATAGGTACACTTTAACGACGTGACATTTTCACAATTAAAACTTTTTTACATACCTAATCTATATAGTTTTACTAGAGTAGGCGACATTGATGCTGACTTAGTGGCCTCATAATTTTTCTCGAAATAATATTTTAACTGAATTACTAATTAAGTCAATATTTCTTTTTTACTAAAATAAGATTATAATAAACATTTATTATGGCTATCCTTGTAACATAACTTAAAGATTTTAACTTAAAGATTTGATCAATATATAACAACAATATTGTTAAGAAAGCTCTATTTTAACCTAAAATTTTAATTATAAGAAAATGTAAAAATTGTGGGATAATCAAAAAAAAACTTATCAAATAAGTTATAACATAAAACTTGCGGGAGAAGCCTTATTGTAATTCCTCTTTACTTTCGGCTATATATATAGACCCTAACTGGAGTGAATTCATCAATATCTCATGTTCCTATGTAAGAAAACCACCCGGCCTAGAAGAGATTGTCTGGTCCGACTAGAGAAACTCGAAAACCAAGTTTTGTGTGTGCATGCATGTACGTGGGGAACGGATATCTCATATAGTATTTTGTGTGTTGTGTTTTTTATTTTGTAGTTTGTTATAAACTCCTTTAATGGCTATGGGTATTGTTTTAAGAATTAGGGTTAGGTGATTTTGAATTTAGACCCATCTTTTATTTTATTTTTTTGGATAATTTATGCCCGGATAAAAGAAGGCATAAATATGATTATTTTTTAGCATGCATTACACTACTCTTCTATAAGGGTGTAATTAGACTGAATTTTTAAGGACCTTGGATTTTGATGATACACGTATTATGTTTCGGTTAGTTTTATTATATTACGAGGGGTGAGCAAGTGAAGCCTCGTTCGACCTTACAACTTAAATCGTTTTGTATCGTGTCAAGTTTATAAAAAAAAAATTTAAACCCCTACGAAAATTTTCTGCCTCAGCTAGAGATGACAGTCTCACCCGCAATCGGTGGTTACCCGAAACCCGAACCACTTGAATGGTCGAAAACCAGATAAAATATGGATAGAATGCGGGTGATGGTTGACCGGTTGATGGTCTGGTTATGGTTTAGGGTGAGAATATTAAAAACCACCACCCGAGCAATCACCCGACCCGGCATTCACCCGATGTTCAAATGTTTTACTGCCATCTCTTAAACCTTAGCCACCGAAATTTGTGTTTCTATGCATCGATTTAATCGTCATCTCCTACGGATCTTAAACACTGGCGCCTCGTGAACCCCGCCTTTGGCTTCTCCTCTTGAACACCATCGCCTTCTTCAACAATGCCTTTTAGGCGCCTTTCATCTCCATTGGCCAGACCCGTCACCGCCACCAACGTTCCTTGAACAACAACCCCACCAAACCTTTTGAATATGTTTATGTGAGCCCTTAACAAATTTCTAGTAAATTGATGCTTATGCGCCTCCCTCATAATTTCATGGCACCGGTGCTTTTGTTCCCAATTGCCGTCGTTTAATGATACATCGTATCTTTATACTATGATAACTATGGAAAATTAATAATGGTTCCAAATTAGGGGGGAAAAAGTGTTAACAAGTTTGACTTTTGTAGGGAAAACCTCTCTACTGTTATAACAATTTTGACTTTATTTTAATTCATGACTATCATAGTTACGGGTTGTTGAACTGATGTATACAGATCGTCTGACTATCATAGATGTTTTTATTTATTTATTCATGACTATCATTTCTGTGTTTTTTAAAAATTCACAAATAGTGATTATTGTTTAAAAGTTTAATTTTTGGTTAAACCCGAAAAAATCTGACTCACCCGATCAACCACGGTTATAATTTAGGGTGAAGGAGAGTTGTGTATTTAGTGACATGATCTCTAAAGAAGTAGTTGTCAACGCAAACATTTAAAATGAAAATTTATGACTATATTAACTTGACACTAACTACACGACTCAAGGTTAGATGAAAAAAAATCAAAAAAGATGCCAAGGATTGTAACACTTTTTTCAGTGGCTATCCTAATCGATATTGCCATGAGGTGCCAACACCAACATCACTGAATACGATTAAACTTGATGCGGTGTCGGGCCATTTATAGAAGTTTATTTTATCTTAGACCCTCGGTAATAATTTAAATTAGGTCATATGTATCCGAACTAGATTCGTTTTACTACTGTTTTCAGACTCAAACACCAAACAGATTCGTGTCCCTTCCGGACTAGATTCGTTTTACTTTTATATCCAGACTCAAACACCAAAGAGATTCGTGTCCCTTCCATATTTAAGTCAACATCATTTATTTTCCTTCCGTTTTCGGAGTCAACACAGTTTATTTCCCTTTTGTTTTCGGAGTCAACACGAAACTATAATAAAACCCTTCCATTTCCGGAGTCAACACCAAACGATAATAATGAAGTTAGGTTACAAGAACAAACTAGATTTTTACTTCTATTTCGAGAGTAGATACCAAACAAATTTGTTTCCGTTCCGTTTTCGGAGTCAACACTCTTTATTTCCCATCCGTTTTCACCGTTTATTTCCCTTCCGTTTCCGGAGTCAAACCATACGGAGCCTTAGCGGAAACTCAATCAATTAAAACTAAATTACGACAGATATGTAAACCAGAACCACATCTCCATTAATGATGATCTCATCTGAGCTGAGAGGTCGTTTAGATGACGAAATAATGGATCTTTGCCAAACACTTGAATAATCTTACAAATATTGAAATACAGTAAGAACTAGCCATGACAAGATCTTAAACAACTGAATTATAATGACGGAAATGACTATTGATGCTGAAAAATGAATTTTCTTCTACTGTTTTAGACCCTCAAGAACTTCAATGGCGAAGTGCCATCAGTTCCCTTAGCATAAGCAACAAGAAGGAAATCCCTGAGAGTAGTTTCTCTGTACTTGGCCGGATTGGTCTCCGACACCAACTCCTTGATCGGGCCGTACAGCCTCGGATTCGGTTGCAGCCGCGTTCCGTTGAAGAAGCTCGCCAGCGACATTCTATCACCAACGCCATTCGGCACCACTCTATGCTCAACACTCTTGAACTTATCATTCGACAGAAGCTACACCACAAATTCATCATTATCATTGATCAATCAAATTTACACAGTTAATAAACATGATGAATTTGTAATGTTTCGGAGTTTATATGAGTTACCTGGAGTAAATCACCAATGTTAACAACAAGCGCACCAGGCACAGGAGTGACATCGAACCATTGACGATCATGTGCAACTTGCAGACCTCCGATTTGGTCTTGTAAGAGCAGAGTTATGAAGGAAGTATCAGTGTGCTTTGGATTGCCGATTGTTTTCTCTGGCTCAGGACATTTTGGACTGTAATGGAAGAGTATGGAATGGCCTTCAGCACAACCAATCTCCTTGAGATAGTTACGAGGGAGATCAAGTGCCTCTGATAATAGCTCTAACACTATCTGCGCTAACTCCATTACTGCCTTGTTGTATTTCAGTAGAACTTCCCTGCAGTTCACAATACCCACAACTCATACAGTAATACAATAACCTAGATCCAGAAGAAGAAGAAAAAAAAGAAGAGTAAAATACCTGCAAGCAAGGGGGATTTCTTCATCCTTAGGAGGAGGAATCATGACACAATTGAGAGTATCCCTCCAGTTAACAGACTTGGAAGTAAACAAATCATAGTTACTGTTATACACAACACTCTTAGTATAATCTCTGGTGAAGTATTTCTTCTTCGTCTCCAAATCCTGCTCGAAGAATCTGCGGCCGCCATCGATCATCTCCTGCAACAAATCGACAGGGATTCCATGGTTAATCACCTGGAAGAACCCGTACGTCTCAGCTGCTTCAGAGATTTTCTCAACCACGCCCCTGCGTAGCAGAGGATCAAACCCTAGGGCACCAGAAAGGTCGATTGTAGGAATTTTGGCTACTGATGACGAATGGGGATATTCATCAGTGTCTAGAGGATTGATGAATATTTGAGGGAGTTTGGTTATCCCGGAATCAACCAGTCCTTTGACTCCGGCTTTGGTTTCGTCGAAGGCTTTCAGTAGTTGGGTTCGGTCTTGGTTGTTTGATTCAGTCACCATTGTTGATTGGTTTTGGGAAATCAGTAGAGTTTTGTTTTGTAGGGAAATGGTAGGGATAGAGATGATTTGATGATTTGCATCTATATATATAGGAAAAACCCAACCATCCCAATCAATATTTTATTCTATATTTCTGCATCTTCTCTTTCCGCATTCCGATGCAATAGTAATCTGTAATTTGGAAGCACCGGTCAAATTAGCGGTATCGCCTGCAAAACATTACCGTGGCAAAGAGTGATTCTCTATGCATGCACGCCAGGTGTTTGGTAAAACGCTTCTTTGAAATTTGGGTAAGTATTCGAAATTCTACCAACTTTTTCCTGTCACTGAACAATTGATATCTTCTTATATAAAAATGATACATGTATTTCTTGTTGTGTGATTGGTTGTAGTTATTGGTTGAAGTTAAATAATTAAGGATTAAAGTTTTACTGCTTTATAAAAAAAATAATAAATTATATGAATTCTACCAATCACGCGAAAGGGATACAAGGATACACATAAAAAGGGATACAGAAGATCTTGACTGGTCATTGATTGGCTGTTTTTCTTTTGTGCTTTAAATCGAAGTTTTCTAGACACCGTGTTTGGATTGTTGACTTATTGTGTTGAATCAAAACACACCCTAAATGAAGGATTTACTAAAACTCATCAGTAGCAGATCTAAATAGTCGGTTTGTGTGAACCGTCGACACATCAAACCTAATCCAAATCGTCGGTTTAGCGTCAGTTTTTAAAATACAAAGAAACTGAAATTGAAATTTAAAAAAATTAAAATAAATCGGAATTGAATTTTTTTTTAAAATAAATAAAACAAACCGGAATTGAAATTAAGAAAAAAAGGCTTGAACCGGTTTTCCGATTGCCTGTGTATCCTCTCGGGGTTAAGAGGAATCAAAGCTCACGTAGTTCTCTCAACTTACCTTTTTCAGACTTCCGAGTTCTATTCGTTACCCCGCTTACCTTTCAATCTCGGAAGTAGTGCCGCCGTCTTCGGAGTTGGTATCCGATTTTGAGTCATTCATTGGGGCATTCCGTTGTTTCCGCTTCGCCGCCCTTATCCAATCTTACAAACATGCATCTCCAAGTTCTCGGGCTTCAATTGAGTTCTCTTGTAACTGAGTATGTTCCCACCTTGGCTAAATGTTTGCTCCACGAGAACCGTTGATGCGGACACGACCATGAGTTGTTGTACCATTCTCAGTAATGTTAGATATTTCGATGCTAGTTTCTTCCACTAATCCAAAATATTAAAAGAATCACTATCAAAACTAAAACATGTGTTTAGATAATCTTGATATTCCGCATTTGTGGATAAATGTTTTGGTGTTTTTGTGCTTTTGGCTAAAATTTGTTGTGCTTTTGTAAGAAAAGAAGATGAAGAATAAGAGGGAGAAGAAGTAGGTATAGTAGAAGAATATCTAGAACTTGATTTAAATTTATTAAGCATGTCACCAATTTTGGTAGTAATGTTTTGCATAATGGTAGAAATATTGATGTGATCACCTAAACACAAACAATCATAATAAGTATTCAACAAATCGGAAACACCGTCAAGTTTAAGTCTAGGATAAAAAAAACGGTGGTGACAAGATAAAACATGGGAATTTCTTTGTAATAATTTATCCATTTAGTTTTCATTCCATCCATAACATCTACAAGGGTTGGGTGTAAGCTCAACTCATGACATTAGTTGCATCACTAAAAACCTTTAAAACATCACAAATATGGGTGCAAGTTTTCCAAACATTTTTATAATCAAGAATTGACCAAAGAACATTTGTATATAGAGTTCCAACGAGTTCCAGTGTCTTTTAAAATGCAATTGGATGAACATTATTAGTTAAACATAAATTTCTCCATTTCTTTCTCAAATCGGAGTTGTGCCAAAAATGATCAATAATGTTGGTGATGGGGGTTAGCATATTCGCTAAAATCTTTAAGTCCGTCTTGAAGACATAAGTTTAAAATATAACATGCACATCTTTGATGAGTATAAGGAGTTGACAAATATTGTCCCATCACCTCGACCAAATGGTTTACGGTGGCAGTCTTTGCATGTGCATTATCAAAAGAATATGAAAAAATTCGATGTTTTAAACTAAATTCTTGTAAAACCATTTTTATCAAGCTTACAATGCTTGGTGCATCTGGTTTTGTGTTGAAATGCCGAAATCCAATAACATATTTATGCAAAAACATATAGTTGTCAATAAATGATTGAAACACAAAATTGTCGAGGTAGATACTGAAATATGGTAAGTGGATGCTTTATGTACAAATAGTGATGTATGAGAGAACAATAAATGTATAAAATTTATGATTTTTAAAGCCTATATGATGTTACATTTGACACTCATCATTACACCACAAACATGCATGTTTAGCAAGAAACGGAAACAAACAAACAAGTGCATACAAAGTCAATAAAATAAAATGCATAGAGCACTACAATCACTCATTAGGCAAGATACCCTTTTTTCTTCTTTCTTGTACTCCAATAGAAGCTAATGAACTCTTGCCTCATTTCCAAGAACCAACAAGAGCATTGTACGAGCCGATTCAATCATTAATAGTGAGATAGCAAAACACTAAATAGGTGAACTCGTTGCTATTAAATCTTTTGTAACCATCGTACCAAGCACACTTATTGAGTCAACTGCTACAAAGTGGGGATTGTTGGATGTTCCTTTGGTAGTGGATTTCTCTTCAACGTCACATAACTAAATCATCTTCCCATACAAGCTTCTATAGATAAAGCTAAATGATCGTGGTATGTTGAAGAACCACCACTCTTCCTCCTAACACTGCACTTGTTTACTCCTTGTGAATTGGTACTGTATGTTTTTTTTCCTTTCCACGGAAGCGATTAGTGCAAGGAAATGGCTTAGTTTCTTCATCAAGAATAACCATATGTTGTATTTCTTGATCATTAGTAAGATCAATTGTTATGTTCAAATCATCTTAATAAACCGGTCATCATCTTCACCATTCATTCCAGTTAGAGTGTTGTTTATGTTAGATGGTGGGGGTCCATCGAAGGAGCAACACAACGTGAACCAACCGCCACCATGCCCTCAAACAAAAACTCCATCATAGATTCAACCACTAGATACAGACAATTTTTTTAAAAAAATACCCGCTACTCATGGATTTCTTGCATGGTAGAACATTTGTTATAATTTGTGTTTGAATAACGATAATTCATAGTATACTACAACATATAGAATATTGACATACCTTCAGTTTTGATGCCCGCCACTCGGAACTTGCAACAATAGATTTTTGTTCATAGACCCATCCCATACCCGTTTCATTATTCCTAAGTTTTAACCATAATTTCCACACCCCTCTCAAGGTATTATACTTGCTCTTCAATGTATTTTTTTAGACATTTTAAGAAGTCTCCAACTAAAACCATTTTTATGTTCATTCATTCTTTGATAATCACATAAAATCTCCAAGAATGTCCTTCTCGGTTCATCATACATATAGAAGAAGATTTATCCTTCATATGTTGCATCGTTCCCTCATTCGTGACAATCATGACCTACATTCTAATACCAACCAACATCCAAAGTCTATAACAACGCAAAAAATCAAACCAAGTTATAAAGACCATTAATACTCACTAGAAAATCCAATCTGAATTGAAAAACTGTACAAACAAGCATGTTGAATTGATAAACTACGGAAATGATGAAATTACAAAAATGATAAATTGCATAAATAAATGCAGAGAACCGATTCTCAGGTTATTAGTTACCACTTTCTGGATAAATAGAATCAGTTTTCTAAAAGACGGCCTAGACGGCGTCTAGACGGTAGACAACCACTGGTCGTCCCGACTTTACCCTAGACGGTCTTTCTTGGACAGTTTTGGGCACTGGACGTTTCAAGATGGGTTCAAGACGGAAATTTTGGGTTTAGACGGTTTCAAAACGGTTGAGACAATTCAAAACTCTCATCTCAAAAACCAAACACTATACCAATTTGTCCGTCTTACCTCAATTCCTCCCAGTCTTGTTTATTTCTCTTGGCGGCTGCAGCACCCCGGGGACACAAGGAATCCGACCGGTAACCCTCCCTTATCCCCCCCCCATTGTCTCTCCCGTTCTTTGTCTCATTGTCTCTCACTTTGTCGGTCTCCCTTTGTCTCAAACTCTCATGACTCGTAAGTGAAAACCCAATTAACTATCCCGCCCAACCCTCCGTTTCAGTCTTGACCATCTAGGGTAACATACATGAAAATGAATATTATTTGCATTATATGTAATTTGTACAAAATTTTAGGGTAAAATACATGAAAATAAGACAAAAACGTCTTGACTGTCTAGACGGTACACGGTGCCACTCCGTACCGTCTCTGTCTAGTGTCTATTAGAATATTGAATAGAATACACAAAATAACAAATGAATAATAAAACATAATTCTATTTCATGTTCTCCCCCTTCCACCCCTCTTCGCCTTGGAGTTGTCAGACCTTGTAAGAATGCAGTCTCAGGTTATTGAATTTTGCCTTGGATATGTAGGTCTTTTCTTCCCCTTTACGATATTCGCTCAATCAAACAATATCGCAGACGGTGGGTTTAATAAATCGAACAAAATTGCTCAATAACGTGTAAAGGGCATGACTTTTAAAAGGGTGTTTTGGTAAATTGTAAATAAATAATCTCATGGTATAAATCAATACCAAACACCTCATTTCACATTCTCTAATCCACAATCTCCAACAATCTATATCTACAATTGTCCAAAAAACAAAATCCATCTTCATCAAACATCCTCTCAGTTCTTTAAGAATCTCACAAAATAAATAACAATAGTGATTAATGCTACTTGTCATCTAATTATCGTGCCACCTCAAATTATACCGCATGTCGTCTTTAATTCAGTCATATTGGATTTTACCACAAGTCGTCTTTAAGTTGAGTCACCTATTTTTACATGAATTTTATTTACTTATTTTAGTTCTCCCCGAGTTAAGATAATAAATTGATATCATCATTAAATAAGAAAATTATGTAATTATATAAATATGATTTCATTTGTTTAATGATTTTTTTTAATTATAAGAGAAGTTTTATTTATTATCATATTCGCTTTTCATATTTAGTTCTTCATTTTATTTGTATTACCACTGTTCATTTTTTCCAATTGCAAAAAAAAAAAATTGCATTTAATTTTGTAGTATAAGTGTTATTTTTTAAAATTAGAAAAAAAAATGAACCTACTGTTAGCAAATAAAAAACTAAACTAAGTAGTACAAAAAACGACCGAAATTTCAATTCACCATAACCAAACCAATTGAACTATTTTTCTTCTTTTTTAAAAATGTAAAATTCATACCTTTGAAAGATATTTTAATATATCATTATTATTATTATTATTATTATTATTATTATTATTATTATTATTATTATTATTTGTTTTTATATATAACAAATATTATCACACAGATACAAAAAAATAGTTTTTTACCAAAAAAATACAAAAAAATAGTTAATTATTTGATAATATAATTATAAGTTTACATTGAACTATTTTTTTTTTTTTTGATAATATAAGGTAAACACTTAGGGAGCATTATCTCCTCGAGACTCTCCACCCTAGAGCATCCTTCCGGATGAGCTCCTCAACCTTACGCATTGACGAGCTAGACGCCGAATGGCCTTGGACTCCCAAGTCAGCAAGCAAATCAGCCACACCATTGATCTCTCTGAAGACATGATTGATTTTAACCTGACAGAAACCAGCTAAAATGTTAAGAAATGTCTGACATCAAAAGGTCGAGATCCCAAGGAGGTTTCCAAATTCGCTTAACTGAATTAATGATCGAGAGATTATCACCCTCAATTTCAATGTTATTAATTCCTAAATCATATGCTTTAACCAGACATTCCCTAAGCGCACATGCTTCGGCATGCAGGGCCGATATGTTGCCACATTGCCCAAAGCCTAGGGAGACTGTCAAAGCCTCATGATTACGAAGAATAAACCCATAGGTCGCGTTCCCAGAAACTTTTTTGGCTCCATCAAAATTAATTAATAAAGTCCTTTTCAAGTCTAGTCCAGCTAATATTTTTTGTTTTTCTTTTATTTTTTGTTACCTTAACTTTATTCGATTTTGATACTTTTTTAAGCTGTAACCATTCTTTAATATGATTAAGGACACTTTGCTCTATATTTTGGGGTTCCTTATTACTGAATTTTTTTTGATTTCTGTTTGTCCAAATATTCCACCACATCATGATTAAGAAGATGAAGTCATCATCCGGGATATTTTCTCTTAACCAATTAATTTTGTCAAGAATTTTCAGTCTCCTATTGTTACCAGCGTTAATGTTGTCTTTAATCCTTTGACAGGACACAAAATCTTTGAGAAGTTGGCATTCGAAAAATAAATGATTAGCTGATTCAAAAGGGTGTTTACAAAAGCAGCATGCCATAGAGACTGTAAATTTTTGCTTTTTCAGTTTTCCTTTATAGGTAGTCCATTGATAGACAGCTTCCAAAGAAAATTCTTGACTTTGGGGAGAAGATCTAGATCCCAAATCCAGTCATTTTCATTAACAGGAAGGTTACTTCTCTCATAGATAAATTTGAAAGCGGATTTCGTTGTGTAATTACCGCACTCCACTAGTGCCCAGTACACTCGATCTTGAATAAAAGTTTTCGGAAGTTGGTACGATTTAATCGATTTAATGATATCAGGTGGTAACACACAGCCTAGCTCATTATCAATTTTATTCTCGTTCCATTTATTTTCAAATATAAAGGTTTTGACCACATCGTCGTTAGGAGTAAAATTAGGATTTATACACAAATTGCTGAGAGGTTTACTGTCAATCCAGCAATCCCTCCAGAACTTAACAATACTACCATCTCCGATGTTCCATCTGAATCCGAGGTAGAAGTCCGATCTTGGGTTCATAAGTTTCTTCCATTGCCACGACGTGTTCTGTTTGGTCTTATAATTCCATAAAAGAGGGGTTTTCAAGTATTTTTCCTTGATGACTTTAACCTAGATGTTATCCGATTCATTTAGAATCTTCCATAGTAATTTCATCTGAAGAGCTTTGTTCATATCCTCAGATTTTCTAATTCCTACACCACCAAATTTCCTAGGTCTACAAATACGGTCCCAACTAATGAGGGGTGAAAGTTAGAACCTTTATTCCAGAAAAAATTCCTATTGATTTGGTCTAATTCTTTATGCATATTGGATGGAAGCATGAAACTTTGCATTATGAAATTGGGTTTAGCGTTTAAGTTAGCCTTAATGAGTGCAGTCCTTCCTTCTTGAGACAAAGTCGATGCCTTCCACTTTAAAAGTTGGAGTTTGGATTTCGAAATAACACCCTCAAAGACACTTTTATTCTCTTTCCCATTGATGATCGGGCAAGCAAGATATTTTTCTAGACAACCGGAGCTAGGGATACCTAAGCACAATTGAACTTGGCCTTTGATTGAATTTTCTACATTACCCGACGTTTGGAACGCGGATTTGTGGATGTTAATTTTTTGACCCGAAATACTACAATATCCATTGATAATCTCCATAATTCTGGAACTAGCAGTTGAAGACGCTTTTGAAAAGATAATGATATCATCAACGAAGGCTAGAAATGGGATGTAGGATCCATTTCTCGAGATAGGGAAGCCAATGGTCTTTTTGTTTTGGTCACTTTCTCTTTGAATGTTTCGCATCAAGACCTCAGCACCTAAATTGAAAATTAATGGGGAAATAGGGTCCCCTTGACGAAGACCCCTTTTAGGCATAATCAGGTCAGACGGTTTATCTTTAATTAGGATTGAATATGAAACTGTCGACATGCATTCCCTGATCCAGTTACAAAATTTATGATTGAAACCAAATTTTTCCAAAACCGCCATAATGAACGGCCATTCCATTCGATCATAGGCTTTCTCCATATCTAATTTAATAGCTATATAGCCTTCCTTCCCTTTTTTTTAGTCTAAAACTATGGAAAATTTCATGTGCAATCAGGATATTATCCTGAATAGCTCTATTTTGCACAAATGCACTTTGAAAGGGGTGAATTAACTTTGGTAGGACTTTTTTGATTCTGGCCGCTAAAATTTTCGCTATTATCTTATAGGTTGTTGAGCATAGACTAATCGGTCTGAAGTCCTTAGTCGAAACTGGGTTCTCATTCTTTGGAATTAGCGTTATGAATGTGTGATTAACTTGTTTCGGTAGTCTCCCAGAATGATAGAAGCTTTTGACAGCTCTACAGACTACAAGGCCGACAATTTCCCAATGTTTCTGAAAGAAACCAGCCGGCATACCATCCGGACCTAGGGACTTTTCACTTCCAATATCAAAAATCGCATTTCTAATGTCACTGTTTGAAAAAGGTTTAGTTAGATCTCCGTTATCCTCGTTGCTACTTTCCTTAGAAATAACTTGAAGGTAGTGGTTGCACAGGTTCCTATCACTAACAGACGCACTAAAACGTTTTTTGTAGTCATTAAAGAATTCTTGGGAAATTTTCTCTTCTGTCTCTAGCCATTGTCCATCGATATTTTTAATTTTATTAATCATTTTCCTGTTCCTCCTTCCGGTCGTTTTTCTATGAAAATACTTCGTATTCTTATCTCCTTTTTCAAAGGCGTTAGCTTTCGCTCTTTGCTTCCAATACTTTTGTTAGTAATCGATCAAACATTATCTTTTTCTATGTAGTCTCATTAATTTACCATTGGTATTATGACAAAATGTTCTATAATTTAGATTTTGAAGTTTCTCTATATCACTATCCACTTTTTTCACTTGTTTATTAGTATTTCCGAAGTTCTTCTTACTCCATTGTTTAATTTTGATCTTTGCAAGTTGGATTTTCTTAACAAGTTTAAACATATTTGTACCCGGAAAGTGGACACGCCACGCTTGTTTTATAATATTTTCACATTCTTGTCTATCATTCCACATTAATTCCTATCTAAATGGTTTGTTCTTAAATTTTTGTTTGGAAAGGTTCATATGAATGGAGATCATACTATGATCGGAGGAGGTAAATAAATGCATGGTTCCAAGTGAATTAGTTACCTCGAGAATCGAGATTCACAAGATTGCAATTTTGGATAAAGTTATTGATCCTAAGAAATCTGTTATTATTCGGGTAGACACCACCCAATTTGTCAGAAGGGCAGCTAATTTCATTAAAATCTCCCATGATTAAAGTTGAGAGGTTAAGGTTAAGAACCAAATTGGTCAGATTAGCCCAGAACGCATCCTTGGAATTTTCCTGTGGTGGGGCATAGATAAAGATAATATTACATGAGAATTTAATCTCAAGGTTATGATGTTCCATTACTAAAAAACGTTCATCTTAATGTATAATATTTATTTTTTCATTACTTAGCTTATAATTTTTCCAAAGAAGGCACATACCTCCCGCTCGACCAACGGAAGGAATAAAAACGCAAGAATCAAACCCCGCACTGCGCCATAGGTTATCGTAAGGTTCAGTTTCAGTTTTAATATCCGCCAGCATGATCATATCGATATTTTCATTTTGAGTAGTAATTTTAAGATCCATCCAAAAAATTTCTTCATAATACATCGACAATTCCAATAGGCAATCTTCATTTAACGATAATTTTATAAAAATTTCGTTCAAGTCCGTTCAACAGCGAGCGGAAATTTGGAAAAGCTATAGTCTTTAGCAATGTGAAAATGCCCGTTTCGATTTGGATAAATGTCTTAGACCAAATGGCAATTGGTGTCCTATGTAAACAACCAAAATCGGAAACCATCAAAACAGAAGACCACCTCTGCATAGAACGTTTGGAACTATTCTTCTTATTAAATGTCCACTTAGTTCTGTTAATATTTGTTTTCAAACACCTAAGATTCCAGGCTAGTAAAGCTGCAACCAAACAAATCCCACTCCAACTTAACGGCCAAGGCCTGGGAATGAGATTGATCGACCAAAGTAGAGACCGATAAAACATTGCCCTTAACACAATATCGAGGAAGCAGTTATCATCCATAGCAAAAATTCGAGACATATAATTCAATAGTATTAGGATTAGAATATGCCCATAAAAATCATCATACACATAAACCGATAGACAAATTTTACACGACCAGATCCAGCGGTTATCTCTTAACCCAGTTATGCTGCGATATTAAATAGTTTTATTTTCATATTATATATTGGCTCAGTTCCAATCAATTTAAAAAATTCAGGGGAGGAAGATGGAACATACAACACATACCCTTTCTCAACTCTAGATTCAGCAATAATTATATTTTCCCCATATATGGTAAAGGGAGTTACCCACCTGTTAATCAGAGCAACATTGAAATCCACTTTAAAACTAGAATTCAGTAGCTTGTGGTTCAAATATTGCCGTTCATCACCAAGTATCTTGAAAATAGTTTGTGAGGATAAACAATCCAAACAAATTTTGTTCCTTAACTGTTTATCCAACACTGAAAAAGCATCGGATTAATGTTAATAGGCATGGGAAGCTCACAAAGCTCCTCACTAAATCAGGAGAAGGCGGATATCAGTTAATTTGGTTCATTTGAACACTTGAACAAATTCAAAAATTCACAGCAACTCAAGCGAGTTGATAGCAAAAATTTATCCCAGCAAGCCCAATCAAGATTCCAAGATAACAATCGAAGCTCACCAAGATATTTAGGATTTAGGTCATATAAAAATAAAGAAACCCCTAAAATCCAAAAGCAACCAGGTTCCTGAGATAATATACTAGTTTGTTTCAATATTCTACCAAGTACATAAAGAAGAATACATAAATCAATCATAAAATCTAGCTGTTTTAGGTGCAATTGGTTCATAACATTCTTTTGTTTACTTTTCTCAATTAGAGGAGACAATACAAGAGGAGAAACTCGCGCTTGAGCAGGCCAAATCCACATCTGCACAACACAATAAAAATGATACATAATATCAATCAAGACGGTTTTTGCAAAGGCATGATCAATAGAATTTTTTTTCCAAAATTTTCCTTAAGCAAAGGAGTTGGTATTCAACAAGAAAAAGACTAAGGTAGTAAGTCAGATCTTTGTTAAAAGACTGGTAATTTAGGATTTCTATACCAAAGGAAGGAACTTGTTCTATAAGATGCATATATTTCATCGTCTTAGAATTACCAACAATTTCAGAATTATACTGTAACACCCCAAATCTGTAGGACTCGGAGTGCTACTGGGCTAGGATCTCACAATGGATCCTGACCCTAGCCTGACAACAATTTCACTGATCTTACAACAAGACACCGATAGATTAATACAAAACATGAACTGATATCCCTGATAACGCCCCAGTGTGCCGCTGAGTACAAAAAAAACCATACTATACATCAAAAGAACCCATATCCCTGATAACGCCCCAGTGTACGGAGCCCTCAGCGGATCACCCACTCTGAATAACTCTGCAGCTCTCCTATCCTGCAAAGTGTCTACAACACGGTATGAAACCGTTAGCTAACCATACACAAATATAGGAATATGCTAGAGCACAAACACACATCAGAAATCTTAACACATCATCATGCTTTCACACATTTACCCTGTTCATTATCTTTATAAAGTCCAGCAATCAACTCATATATATATATATATATCCATATAAACATAAGTGATACGAGGAATATAACCCTCGCCTCTGGGTACTATAACCAGCTGGAATGGTGCCTGGAACACCTCCCCGTGTACCCTAAGGGAATGGAGAGTGCCCGAACCGTTTACCAGGTCTGGCCTGACCACAGAGAACCCCCAACTCCCAGCGGGATGAATGGAAAAGTTGTCACAACCCTACAATGGGCAATCAATACATCATAGGTCGGTGACCAACATATCGCATGCTATAAACATATAACACACACCACTCATGCACAACATCCTATAAAGGAATGACAACTAAGTAAGTCCCACGGACTTACTTCAACCTCGTAGTCGTCTCACTGGATCAACCTCAACTCAGTCCACTCCAAACTGGAGGATAACACGGCCTATACAAGGCATACATAAATATCAAACTCCTATCACACAAAGGGTCACACCTAGACCCAAGGGATCCATAAGGGATCATATCCAACTCGTAAACCTCAAAGCCCTAACCGATAATTCCATATCATACTCGTCAACATCCGAATCCTAGCATGGTACTAAGTTCCTCATACTAGAAAGGAAAGGAACTACCTAACTATAGGTAGTCCCAGGACAAGACGCACCTGCGTGAACTAAGGACGCAGGGGCGGAGAAGATCACCCGCAGGCGCGGCAGGTAAAATCCGCAGGAGCGGTGACAAGGAACGCTGGCAAACGCAAGCACGCCGCTGGCACGACGCAGGTGCTGTGACACGGTAACCGCGGGGGCGGTGACTCTCAGCCGCGGGGGCGGAGACAGTGCAGAATGAAACCTCGCGGCTTCTCTTTAGCTCTTCACGTGATCAATCACGTCTACTCTCTTCCAGATTCATCCACATGCCACAACATACACATATAAACATCAATCCTACATTCAATCATCTAATCCTAAGCTAAGGAAGAAGAAGAACAAGAAAGGAAGAAGAAAGAATGAAGAAGCAAGGAGGAAGAAGCTTACCACAGCTGTGGTTAGCTAAGGAACTGCTCACCAACAACTCACTGGCTTCCAAGCACAACAACACTCACAGTCATCAACCACAAAATCCACAACACATCCCAAAACTCAACCCAAACTCTTCCAAAAGAAGAACAAGATCAAGAGGGAACAAGGGAGAAGCAAGAAGGACGTGAAGTTGGATTGGAAATGTGAAGAAACCCTTGCTCAACAAGGTAAGATGGAGGAGGTAAAGAAAGGTAAAGCATAAGTCAAAAGAGTCAACAAAACCGGCTGCAGCTGCCGGAAACCGCAGGGGCGGGTTTCCTGGCCGTAGGGGCAGAACGACAGGGGAGCCGCAGGGGCGGCCTCACAGACCCGCGGGGCGGCTAAGGCCAAAACTAGCTCCTAAAACTAAGGCTCTTACATATACAATTCAGGGAACATCCAAAATTTTGGATCAAATCCATGAAGGTTCAAAACAACCTTCGTACTACGCAGAAGCCATTTCCAAGTCTGGAAATAGGTTAATTTAAACATTAATGATATTAGATTCAGATAAGATAAAACAAGGTTCCAACCCACAAGGTAGAGACTGAAGAACACTCTTCCAAAGCAATCAACATTACCAGGAAGGAGAATATTGAGAAAGAATAACAACCATTTCGTAGAGTCAAATAAACAACTAGTTTCATACACAATCTTAAAAAGGATGATGGGTAGGAAAATCCAACGAGAGGTTTTTATCTGAATGATTATCGATTCTCTGAGGAATCTCGTATTTTGACTTGGAATCAATTCAATCGTCAACAGTACACTGGAAAAGATGTTAGAGTAGCAATATTCTAGGAGAAGATTAGTGCCATAGCTAGACATCGCCTGGGCAAGGGAATAATTTAATTTCAGAGCTTCACAGAGAAAGGATGAAAATCTAGGTTTTGTAAGCTTTTTGCAAGACAGGTTAAAAAACCTTATTGTTCCAGGTCTCCAGAGGAGATTGTTCATATCATCTCGAGAAATCGAGAGAGTAGTTCGAAAATTAGTCGAGAACCGAAGGTTTAGGTGGGACTTACCTGATCGATGATTCAATACATCCACAAGGTTTAAATGGGAAGTGAACATGAAGTGCCCTTTAAGACGCACCAAGGCTGGAGGAGCAGAAGCGTTCAGAAGGCCGGCCATCTTCGAAGAAAGATAGCACAAAAACGCCCAACTCCTCACCGAATTTTTAGGAGCCACCAAGAGTGCCGCCGATGATGCCACCTATGCAAGAATGAGAACGATTTATAGATCTTCGCAGAACAGTTGATTCGGAGGCCAACGTTGTAGACAAGCCAAGCCCAAGTACTGACGGATTTAAATCTGCCGGGCACCAAAAGCCGACGCTTAGGAGGTTCAGGATGGAGATCGGAAGCCTCAGAGCCGGCAATAACCCAAGAGAGCCATTTCCCGCGGCTCAAGGAGATCAAGAGAAGGGGAGAAACCCTAGAAAGGAGCCAGAAAGAGGGGCGCGTGAAAAAAACTTGGAGCACGTTCTTTTTCATTGATAAGGGTTTTTCTGTTTTAAAGTTAACTAATTTTCTTTTTGGTTTAAAGTTGTCATAATCAACTAGATATTATTTTCATATTATTTTTTATTGTGATATTGATTCTATATTACAAATATTTAGTAAAAGCACGGTACTAATACTACCAACTCTGTAAAATAGCCCGACCTAACCGCTTTTCGTTTTCAAAAAACAAAAAAAAAAATCCGTAAAATCGTGGTACTAAGCTAGTTTTTTCTAGGGCAAAGCTAATTTGATATTTAAGCAACAGAATTTGTAGTGTGGAAAATAATTATTGATGCTCAAAACTCTGTTGATTTGAAGCTTAGACTCTCAAGAACTTCAAGGGCGAGGTGCCATCATTTCCCTTAGCATAAGCACCTAGAAGGAACTCCCTCAGAGTAGTTTCTCTGTACTTGGCCGGATTTCTCTCCGACACCAACTCCTTGATTGGTCCGTACAGCCTCGGGTTCGGCTGCAGCCGCGTTCCGTTGAAGAAGCTCGCCAACGACATTCTATCACCAACGCCATTCGGCACCACCCTATGCTCAACGCTCTTGAACTTATCATTCGACAGAAGCTACAACCACATATTCATCATTATCATTTATCAATCAAATTTACACAGTTAATTAACATCATAAGTTTTTGATTTAAGTTACCTGGAGCAAATCTCCAATGTTAACGACAATCGCACCAGGCACAGGAGTGACGTCGAACCATTGACGATCGTGTGCGATTTGCAGACCTCCGATTTGGTCTTGTAAAAGCAGAGTAATGAAAGAGGTATCGCTATGCCTTGGAGTGCAGATTGTCTTCTCTGGCTCAGGACACTGTGGACTGTAATTGAAGAGTATCGAGTGGCCTTCACCGCAACCAATCTCCTTGAGATAGTTACGAGGGAGATGAAGTGCCTCTGATAATAGATCTAACACTATCTGGCCTAACTCCATTATTGCCTTGTTGTATTTCAGTAGAATTTCCCTGCAGTTCATAATAGACACAACTCATACAGCACCACAATAACCTAGATCTAGAAAAAAGAGTAAATTACCTGAAAGCAAGGGGAATTTCTTCATCCTTAGGAGGGGGAATCATGACACAATTGAGAGTATCCCTCCAGTTAACAGACTTGGAAGTATACAAATCATAGTTACTGTTATACACAACATTCTTAGTATAATCTCTGGTGAAGTATTTCTTCTTCATCTCCAAATCCTGCTCGAAGAATCGGCAACCGCCATCGATCATCTCCTGCAACACATCGACCGAGATTCCGTGGTTAATCACCTGGAAGAAACCATAAGTTCAGCTGCTTCGGAGATCTTCTCAACCACGCCCTTGCGTAGCAGAGGATCAAACCCTAGGGCACCAGAAAGGTCGATTGTAGGAATTGTGGCTACTGATGATGAATGGGGATATTCATCAGTGTTGAGAGGATTGATGAATATTTGAGGGAGTTTGGTTATCCCGGAATCTACCAGTCCTTTGACTCCGGCTTTGGTTTCGTCGAAGGCTTTCAGTAGTTTGGTTCGGTCATGGTGGTTTGATTCAGTCGCCATTGTTGATCGATGGGTGTGGGAAATCAGTAGAGTTTTGCTATGTAGGAATGGTAGGATAAAGAAGATGATGTGAGTTTGCATCTATATATAGGAAAAACCCAACCACCCAAATCAATATTTTCTTCTATCTTTCTTCACTTTCTCTTTATGCATTCCGATGCAAAACTTTACCATGGCAAAAGAGCGATTCTCTCAGCATGCAGTACGCCATGTTTGGATTGTTGTGTTGAAACAAAACACATCCTAAATGAAGGGTTTACGATTACATTTCGTTCATCTATCTCTCTACTATTTTTAACGTGACATTAGTAGACATGCACAACAAAAAGCTAGCTTTAAGATGGTCTAAAACCCTTCAATTAGGATCAAAACTATCCTATGGGATACAAATATGTCAACTAGACGAAAGCTTATAAATTGTGTGCTGAGATAAGAACAAACCCGAATATGATACGTACCATGAAACATTTGCAGTTGAAGACAAAGGTTTAAAATCTTGTGTTATAAAGCAATATTTGATTGTACATGTTAACTCCAATGTTGCATGATAATTATTTTCCGACCCAATTACTGATTTGTGTAAATGTTAACTCCAATGTTGCATAAATAACAAACCGGATACATAGTTGTTACCTAAAACAAATAAAAAAAGTAATTTAATCTAGCTAAGTCAAGCATTTGTTATGATTAGTTTATTTCATTTTTATAATTATATTCATAATTGATATATTTTCATTAAAAATATGTTAATATAAGCTATACTAGTCGTATAAACTTTTATTTATTTATTATTATATCTCTAGAGAGATGATTAAATAATAACTTAATATTACATGGTTAGAGTCTTAGATATTATATCTTAACTACTGATAACATATAAAAGTTTTAAGTTTAACCAAAATAATTTGCGTTATTATACCCAAATAATATTAAGTTAATTTAATGTGTAACAACTAACAAAGTTCTGATTGACTAGTATAGGTTAAAAATCGATTCATATACGAAGCCCTCTGTTATACATTATTCCATTCGTAAACAAAATAAAGGCTCTAATAATTGATAATGTATTTTAAAAACATGTAAGAGGCCTTTAATTCCGTTGTAAAAAGGTGATTTTGGTGGGAAGTGATAACGTACAACACTCGAAAGTTATGGACAGCCTCGAATAGACTTTCCGTCTAAGCTCAAATTTGCAAAAATGAAAATGGAAATTACCAAATTTAATCACATTACTAAATAAGGCAACCTCAAATCAAACACGTAATTCAGCATAGTGGGAACCAACTAGCTTATCCTTGTCAATTACCACTCCTCACTAATGTCTTCTTCATTTCCCATTTTCAAAATCCAATGTCTTCGCTTTTGGTTGAAGAGTACTATGTTGGCTTCACTTTTAAAGTTTATGTTCGCATATAAAAATAATCAATTATGTCGTCGAAACTCTTTTCACAACTTAAACGTACTAGCGAAAATTACTAGTAGTCAAAATAACTGCACATTTCATGTGTAGAGTAGGGTGGGTTTTCAATTACATATGATGTGCGTAGTTGAAGTTCTTTCTTGATAAAACAGATTTTTAATTTTTTTAGTATACTTGAACTACGCACCCCATATGAGTATGCCCTCATCTTGAATGGTGTGATGTAATGAACCACAAGTTTCAAGCTCTTCTCCAAACTATCACAAGGTCCCTCCTTCCTCCATCTTCCTCTTCAAATGTCCTAGCTCTTAAATGGGTTTACAAGACTAAGAGACACGCAAATGGTACTATTGAGCGATGAAAAGCGAGAATGGTTGCAAAAGGCTTTCACCGAACTCATGACATTGATTTCAATAAAATAAAACATCAACTCAATAGCCAAACCTTACACAATCCACCTTCTACTTTCACTTGCATCAATGTGACGGTGGGTATTCTGTTAGTTGGACATCTAATACATCTTTTCGTACGGAGATCTCTCATAAGAGGTTTACATTTTCAACAACCCCCAAATTTCCGTCACCCTTCTCTTCCTAATTACATACGCAAACTCAAAAAATCCATTTACACCGGTGTCCATCCTCAGTTCTCAAGGTTGGTCACATACCGGTTCAACCAAGACTTGACATCTCCTTCAAAGTAAAGATTTTCCGCCTCGATCTTCTCGTACTCCTCATAATGACAATGCTTCAAAGCTCGTTTAATATCATATGCGCAATTAAGAAAAACACACGGATCATATTCACCATAAAAGATAGGGAATTTGACCTTACCTTCCCTTCGAGCACGGTAGGTATCCGGGCAGGGCGGTGGCATGTAGGCACCATCGGACGGGCTCGTCGGTGGCCACCTTGAGGCTGTTGGCGCCCACGAACGGGTGGTGCATGTGTTAGGCGTGTGTGGAGGAGACAACCATTCTTCTCCTCGGTCTTGGTTCTCATAAGGTTCTCGGACGGGCGGGTGCCATAGACGAACATGTGCCACCCGTTCCAAGTCGGAATCATCATCGGAAAACTCATTGAAGTCATATTCCTCATCATACTCATCAAAGTCTTGGAATGTAGGTTGCCGTATGGGTCGTTGGAGGCGATGTCCGGAACGATCATTCTCGAGACCAAGATTGGTGTTGATCGGGTCGGGACGGTACCAGGGCTTAGGGGTGTAATTCGAGCTGCTCGAGCCAAGCTTCTAGACGTTCAGGCTTGGCTCGTTTTTATTCGAGCCGATCCGAGCCTAGAAATTTATACGAGCTTTGAATTAAGCTCAAGCTCGGCTCACGAGCTAATTTTAAAGCTCGGGCTCGGCTTGTTTAGCTCGTTTTTATACGAGCCGAGCTCGAGCTCGGGCTCGTCTAGGCTTGTTCGGGCTCTTTTGGCTCGTTTGAGGTAGGTTCATTTGGGCTCATCTGAGCACGCTGCAACCTATAATTCTGTAAATTTGAAAATAATCTGTAAATCAATGAACACCAATTACACACTTACGCACTAAATCTGTAAATCAATGAACACCAATTACAAACTTACACACTAAATCAGTAAATCAATGAACACCAATTACAAACTTAAACACTAAATCTGTAAATCAATAAACACCATTAACACTAAATCAATGAACTTATAGACAAGCACTCAGCAACAAGTTTACACACTAAATTTGTCGAGGTCTAGTTACCCAACTTACACACTTACACAACAGTCAACACTCATGCAGACAAGCACTCAGCAGCAGGCAGCAAGTTTAACTTGCCCAGTAATTGAGAAAAGAATGAGGATGAGGGCGGAAGAGTGGAGGAGGAGCTAATTCCTGGAGCTTGGAGGAGGAGCATCGGCCGGAAGACGGAGAGCGTCAGCCGGAAGAGTGGAGCAAAGCCGCGATTCGCGAAGACTGGAAGACGAAGAGGCGGGAGAGCTGCGGAAGACTAGAAGACGGAGAGCTCGGCAACGACGGCAAGGCCGGTGAGGCGTGGAGCGTGGCTGTGTGAGGCGCAGGAGGCTAGGAGAGAACGAGGGAGGCGCTGCCCGGCTGCGGCTGGAGGAGACGAGGAGTGGAGCGTGGAAGTTGGAACTGTCAACTGTGGGTTGTGCGGCTGCGGCTCTCTGCATATTAGGAATAGTAACCCTAAGTCCAAAAGTTAGAACAAGAAAAATGAAGAATCCCATGTTTTTTTTTAATTTTATAAACTGACGAGCCTTGCCGAGCCGCTCGGGCTCGGCTCGGGCTCGGAACGAGCCTATACTGGAGCTCGAGCTCGGCTCATTTAGTAGTATGAACGAGCCGAGTACGAGCTTTTGGCGAGCCGAGCCCGAGCGGCTTGGGCCGGATTACACCCCTACCGGGGCTCTTCTTGGGTTTAACGGTCGGTACATGGAACTCTAGATGGAGGTGAGGAAATGCTATACCGTCGTTGATGACGCTCATAACGCTTGTGCCGGTTCTCCATCTCGATAGAGAGCAATTCATCCGGAGTCAGGCCAAGGTTATCTTCCTCTTCTTCATGGGTCTCATTGCCGTCAAGGTGTAACGGACGTTGGCTTTCAATGACGGACGCGAGTCGGGGACTGTTTGATGGTTTGGCTCCCAAAATGCCTTTGCCTTTGCGTTGTCTATCGGACGTGGACGCATTGACCAAGGTTTCATTTGGATTCATTGGGGTGGGACGTTAGGCAAGCCTTCATGCCTTGATAACTTCTAATCTTGCCCCAATGAGGCATTTTCTCGGGCCAAAGCATCATATTTGTATTGTGCCCTCAACGTTTCTACTTCTTGCCTCATGGAGGTGTTTTTGAGGGACAACGAGGCAATTTCTTGGGCCAAGGGGTCGTTGTACTCATGTTGATCATGAGAATCCTGAGAATTTTCCATTTGAGCGTTAGTCATCGCTCCAAATCAACACACACAATTGCAAGCAATCAAATGAGTAAGGTGACGGGTTAAGTTAATGTTACCCAAGTTCAAGTGCGTTATTGGGTTCTACTTTGGGGAAGACCATTTGGCGGTTAATCAAGTAAGGTAAATCCAACAAAATTGAACCAATTGCACACAAATAAACAAGTGATATTTTGCAAACGTATGTAAAAAAGTGGAGAGACAGAAGATGGACAAATTGTTCACTCGGCAAGTACTACTTGCTTTCGGTCTTTTGACCTTTTTGTAAAATCCGATTTTTCGGATGGACAGGTTTTCCGGATGTCTTTTCAACTTGTGCTTTTGTGTTTTTCGTTTCTTTTTGAAACTTTTGTGCAACTTGATGCAATAGATGAAACCCTTTTCTTTTGAAACAAATATGCTTTTGATGAAGAGTTTTTTTTTTAAAAAAAATTTGGAATATCAAATACGAGATGTCCGAATTTTTGTTAACAAAATACCCCAAGAAAATTTAGTCAATAAATTAACAAATTTGTCGGATTGGAACAGTTAAGAACAAGACGTTTTTGATAAATGGTTTAATGGCAAACCAAATATCTCCTAAGTTTGCTTAGAAAAAAAGATCAAAGAAAAAAAAAATCAAGAAAACTTGGATGAACACATGATGAACAACGAAGAACATGATGAACAACATGAAGATCATGAAGAACAAATGAAGAACATCAGGAGAAAATGAAGAACATCATGAACAAAAGGCTAAAAAGGTTGATAGTAGTAATGCACAAAAACAAGAGTAAAGAAAACTTAGCGTCGATCCATTTGCTTTGATGCAAATTTGATGTGTCCTTGGATAAGTTCAAGGATAAACTCTGGATCTAGATCAAGCTAGTGATTCCTACTCTTTTGTTAATGTGAATGGTTCTAACTTTGGATTGAAATGGGTGGCGGAACTGATTGAGATGAATGTGTAAGAGAAGGTTGATTCGATCTAGAGAGTTCGAGCAAGCCGTTTGAAGTGGATTGAGGGTTGATTTTTGAGAAGAATCATCAAATGTGAGTTTCTTGGATCAAAGACTATATCCAAGGGAGAACTTTGAGAGGATAGAAGAGAGAGTTGATGTCCAAGCTAAGTAGGAGGAAATACTTCTCAATACTAACTAAATTTGAATATGAAAATACAAGTGAGACCAACACATCCTTATATAGGGGGTGTTGCCTAAATACGGCCCAATGAGCCAAGACAAGTCCATAAAACGGAAGGTCCAACAAGAGGGCTTAAAAGGGAATATTCTATAATGAATATTCCTTTTATTACAAAATAGAAAAACATGGAAAATTTAGTCCAAAATGTGCTAGCTTCATGTAACGGTGTCGGGAAGACGAGACATACCGCTAATGGGGCCAAGAGGCGTGGACGGAGCTGGTAGTCTATGTCATGGTGGTGCGGAGACACGACATGCTACTAATGGGTCCAAGTTAAGTAATGGTGTGGGTGATGATAGAGCCGGTAGCTTGAGCGATGACTTTGGCTCGGGCACGGGTGAGCAATCCATCGGAGCGAACCCACAAAGCCTCGTCCTCATCATATACGGTCAACGTAATCAAGGACGTATCAAGTCCCATCTCTTCTTTCTCGATGAAATCTCTCTCAAACGTTTTAGGTTCTCCCTCATTTGAGGACACCGGCCTTCGATTTTCCGATTTTATTCTAGGCAGTTACGGCTAGTTAAGGCCAATTACGGCCGTAACTGCACGTAAGGGTGAACGTAACAACAAGATTTTTTGTCCGCAACGCAAGACTTTAATTTCTCGATTTTATACTAGGTGGTTTTATTATTTTGTGTAAACCCTAGATGTCCAGACTCCCCTATATAAGCACGTGCTGGGATTAGGTTTAAAAGGCATCTCATAATCTGATATCTCATCATCCACAACTCTTGAGTTCTCTTTTATTCTTCTCTCTCTTTCTTTCTCATTCTAGTAGGTTGTTAGTTATTAGAGTTGCTTTGGAAGGTTCTCCCTAGAACCAATACTTTGTGAGTTTTAATCTTTCAATGTTTGAATATATTGTTTTTGCTTTTTATCTCAACATGTCTGGCTCGTCTCTAGACCCGTGCAAATCCGGCCCGTCCAGCCCGCCCGGAAAAAACACGGATTCGGACAACGAGTTTGGCCCGTTTGAGCCCGGCCCGGCCCGTATTTCGATGGGACGGGTATGGGTAGCCATTTTAGCCCGCGGGCTAAAATACAATGCTTTAATATTATTGAATGTATATACTTATGAATTGAGATCTTTGATAATCCTTCTTTTCAAAGAGCTTGGCAATGAGAATACTAGTCTATCAAAGCGTTAGGGATTCTTAATCATCGTCGAATTCATCGGTCTTTGAACATTTTAAACTGAAGGACCTAACCGTGAAGGTTTTCTTGGTCTTTTTCGGGTTTCTAAATGCTTCATGGGCTTTCCTATACTCGTTGAACCGTTGTATATAACTATGTGAGTAGGTTAGAACGGTCTTGTTTTTTCTATGCTCAAGGCTACTTTAGATGATTACTTGTATTGTCAATTATCAATGTTCATAAACATTATGTATGCATCAATACCTTTAAATCATTATAGTTGGAAATATCTACTTCCTTAGATCATTTTTCCCTATAAGTTGTTCACATTCCATATTGTTTTCTTCCATGCTTTCTTTTTACTTAAAATAAATAATTGTTATTCTTTTCTAAATCAAACACAATCTATGAGTTTGATAACCCATATACTATAAGTGATCTCGTACCCTTGCGGATGATAGAGTTTTATTACGGTAAAACTGTACCCATCACACAATCATAACATCAAGTAATTGGAAACCATTAGGGGTTGAGGATAGTTCTTCCAAACCCTTGCTAAGCCACATGAAATAGATGTTATGTCATACTAGGATATGAGAAGTTCGATGAACAAGTAACACATGATACTATTAAACTTATGAAGACATGTTAGGCATGTGACAATCAAAGCATGAGTCATCCAAACAACAAATGTCACATGGTGTTTGCTATTCAAATGTTGAAAGGCAACTAAAAGTCACTACTAAGCTCTAAGTCAAGACATACAAGCATCACATGGTGTTTGCTATTTACAATCATGAAGCAACTTAGTTTAGCATAGATTAGCACAAATCAAGCATGTAAGCCACCTTTTTGGCCCTAACTACCCATACCCTAGCATGGCTAGACATCTTGTTCACTGTTTTTACACCCCTATAAACCTTTAGCAATAATGATAAAGACCTATAAATTAGTAAAACAAGGAAGGGATAGTTTTATATTTATAACCTGAAAATAATTCCCTAAATATCAACGAACCCACAGTGTATGGGTCAATCACAGTAAAGGTAAGTATTCCAGGGTCGATCTCAGGGACTGAGGGGATTAAATTGCAGCAGTGATTAAAAATAAGATAGATCTCAATTAAAGACAGAAGGTTGGAAAAGATAAGGAAAAGAAATCAAAAAGGTTTTGAAGAGGATTTTAAGGACTCGCAATCAATTGTCACTTATTGATTGAAAGTCAAAACAAACAAATAAAAAGGAAACAAAGATAATCAAGTTAAAGGAAAGAAAATGGATTCCAAGGGTTCAAGATCATTGTTTATACATATAGATTCAGAAAGACTCATAAAGATATATGGTAGAAAAGCCACAAGATGAACGTTTCTAGGCTAACAGTCTATTACCGGGTAAGTCTCAAGACTATCTAGTTCCAAACCAACTACCTATTACCGGGTAAGTCTCAAGGTAGAGAGGTAGGAAAGTCTAAACAAACCAGACTACAAACTAAGGGAAAGGTAAACCATTACCGGGTAAGTCTCAGGTATTACCCTACTTAGAAAGGAATCTAAGCACATTCAACCAATACAGGATAAACTTTTATCACCTATGATCAGTCTCTCATGTATCTATGAAGGACTATCACCGGGTAAGTCTCAATTCCAACTTAGGTTACTAGCTAGAAGGATTCTAACTAGATTCAAGTCCAAGCCAACCATTAGGATTTCAAGCAATTCAAAGCCAAAACAAAGAACAATCTAATCCATCATAATCCAAGGCATAAAAAATCCCTGTTAACCTTGGAACCACAGGGTTCTAGCCAATAACAATCATATCAAAGACAAAATAAAGAAATAACAAAATGAATAAAAAGAACTTAGCTTCAATAACTGAAAATCTTCAATCTTGACAAAACTTGAATCCAACAAGGTCTTCAAAACAAACCTCAAGCAAAAGTATGAATCTTTGAACTAAACTTATGAAGAACAATGGAGAAGAAGAAGGGAAAGGAAGGGAGGCGGCTCCCCCTATGGGGTAACCTAACCCTCAAAGAAATGGACTAATTCGGACCCTTAGAAATAACCTAGAGCTTCCCTTTTATAGGCAAAAAAAAATCTTACAAAGGACGGGCTGGGCCAAAACCGATCCAAAAATAAGATAAAATCGCCGAACAGGAAATCTCGGGCAGAAATCTCGATCAAAAATCTCGACCGAAATTATGGATCTCGGCCGAGATTAGGCCATCTCAGCCCGAGATCAATGGATCTCGGCCGAGATTAGGCCATTTCAGCCCGAGATCAATGGATCTCGGCCGAGATCAGGCCATCTCGGTCTGGTCAGACCGAGATCAAGCCCGAGATGCCATCCCTTCGTTCCTTCGTGTCTTTAGCTCGATTCCTAGCCCTTTTCCGTGCAAGTACGCTCGCTCCAATGCGTCCACTTCGAGGCTTGATCCTCAAATACGTCGTTTTAGCTCCAAAATGTGCCAAATCACCTACAAAGCCACAAATAGCATGTGTAGACATCTATTCTTGCAAAGTAGAACTAAACAAGCATAAATGACACAAACTAAGGCTAAAACATGAATGCGAAAAGGGGAAATCTAACTAAATGCATGAGTGTAACAGGTCGATAAATCATGTTATCACATTTAATCAATCATCACTATCGAAAGAATTATTTATTAGTCGATCTCATCCTCAATAGCCGGCCAAGTAAGAAACATAAAACCATGCTTGCAACTAAACAATGTGCATAAGAGGAACAATCTAGATAGAAATCTAGCCTCTGACATTCATGTTAGAATCAAACATGGATTAAACATTCAAAACGGATAAATCTCACCTATATGCTCACTAACATGCATTGATGCTCATTTATTTCCTAAGACATAACATCAATTCAAGAGGACATAGCTTGGATTTGGGGTTTTCACCCCAAATCTTAATATAGATCTACTGATTAATGATTGTAAAATCAAACATCATAATTCCATAAAACAATTGCATGATGTGAAATTAGAGATGGAATGAGGAACGTAGGCGAAAGAATCGAGTGATTTGAACTTACCAAACAAAAGTTATGAAGGGAAAAAAAAGATTTGAAACGGATCAAAAACAACTTATGAATGAGTTTTGTCAAAAACACCTTAGAACACGTCTAGCTATATAAAAAAGGGAATTTGAATTATTTTCAAAAGGGGATCACACCCATTGTATAATATCAATTCTAAGGCAGCTAAACCTCTATTTATATCCTAAACACTGGTGGCCAACTCATTAAATTGGATAAAAAAGGAACATCTAACAAACTTGCAAGTGGGTGGCCGTTACGATTTCTTCTTTGTCCGGGTTTTCCATTTCACTCAATCCAAGTTGATGGCTCACTCGATCGAGTAAAAATGAAATTATGGTCAGCTTCTTCTCCCTCCGAGTCCCCAATCTACACGATCAATGTGTATATATGTCGGTTGAGTAAAAGTCTCCTTGGATCAAGTAGGATGGAGATTTGGGTGACTTTTGTCTCAAATCTTCTTGCCCGATCAAGTGGTTAATCGAGTGAAGTTTCCTCTTCTTCCAGGTGAGAAACCACTCGAAAGTCTTTTAAGAGATCCAACTTGCCTTTGAGAGCCCATGTCTTCCTAGATTGATGACTCGTCCTCGATCTTCATGCGAGTGACTTGTCTTCTTTGATCGAGTGAAATGTCACTCGATCCAGGAGTCTTGGCTTCTCCTTTGACGAGTCTTCCATATTCTTTGTAGCTTCTTAGGCATTTCATTCTTTGATGCTTCGGGACTTTCTTCCTTGCTTTCCCTTGCTTCCTTGGATGATGTTGATGATGCGAATTTCCTTAGCCTTGATGGATTTCATTCCTTTGAGCTCTAATTTGGACCTAAAACACCTAAACACAAGAGATAAAGGGGAGTAGATCGACATTCTTTGATGTATTTAAACACTAGAAAAGATGCAAATGCATCATCCCATATTCCCATGTAAAAACTAAGGAAAACACAAGAAAACAACACTACTAAAGATAACATAAAAACATTTCATCATATATTTGTTAACAAATTATACAAAAGGAACCGACAAATCCTAAATCCAATGAAGGTATTATCTTCATTTATTATAGACTAATCTAGACGCTTCTAGTGTCACGGGACGAGTTCTTCTCAAACTCAGACCGCGCGGCTCTTAGCTATATTGTCACCCCCGACAAGCTAAGATCAGCCTTACTCCTCGACGCTCCTTGACTACGAGCGCTTCGTCTAGATGTCTAGGCAAACTCGGAGACTTGTCGGCAAACCTTGCCTTTATATTACTCAAAGAGAACTTTACAAATGACAGCTTTACAAGAGAGCTATATAGCTTGGTGGATTGTGGGATGATGGAAATGAGGGGTGGCCTCCCCTATTTATAGCCTTGGCCACCTCCTCTCCGGGAAGGTTCCGGAATCTATCTTTCTTAGGTCATTCCGGATCCTTCCTAACTTGATCTTATCCTAATGACTCTAGAACTTTTCCTAAGACTCTAGCTAAGTCTTCAAGGATCCTTCGAGTTCTATAAGTATCCGCCATCTTCCGGGAAAATCCGCTTCCATCCGGATTGTCCCGCCAACTTCTACATGAGTCTAGAGACTTCCGCCGGTTTCTAGACTTGTCTCGATCCTTCCGGTATCTTCCAGATCCTTCCGGATGATTCCGACATCTTTCGGAATATTCTGTAGCCTTCCGGAATATTCTACCATGTTCCGGAACGTTCCGCCATGTTCCGGATTCCTCTTGAGCATTCCGGATCCTTCTTGATTGTCTTGGATCTTTCCGGAATACTCCTTGTCTTTCTGGTGTGCCATCTTGACAAGATTTTCGTCTAGCATATCGCTTGGCATTCTTCCCATGCCATTTCTTGACCTTGTCAAATGGTGTCTTAATGACGTCCCTTGGCAAGTCGTCTTCTCTTGCCGGTCTTGGCATCGTCACGGAAAAGCGGTCCGTGACATACTCCCCCACTTGTTTTCGCAACGTCCTCGTTGCGAGTCCGTTCTTAAGGTCTTTCTCAATCTTGTCAACCTCTTTCCCCAAAGAGGTCTTGTCTTCCGAAGGCAACCGTTGTGTTTCCTCCCGCAATGTGCCAGCTTCTTCCCCTGACGGATCATGTTGCGTCTCCTCCCGCAACGTGCCAACTTCTTCTCCCGATGGCTCTTGTTGCGTCTCCTCCCGCAACAGGATAGCCTTGTCTTCCATGGTGTCTCCAAGTGGCTTGCCGTCCTCACATACCCCGGATGCTCTAGACTCCTTCTCCGCTGGTCTAGGAGCATTGCATGTCCTCACGGCCCCGAGCCTTACTACCCGTTCACCCGGCTCCTCCTTGGGCGGCGACTCTTTCCTCTTCCCTCTCTCTGGGCAATCCCGGTTCAATTGATCACCGTCACACCTAAGGCATTTGAATAGCCTTGCTCTAGGGGTACTCCTTACCATTGCCCCGAGCCTAAGCGGCTCCCTCTTGGGCTCCTCTTGCTCAGCCGAGACTATAGTGGCGAGCTTGTTTTTGGTTGGGCAGTTCCTTACGAGATGCTTCTCTCCGCACAAGAAGCAATTCAAGCGGCGTCTTTCCGTTGTCGCGCCCTTGTCCTTGTATATGCCCCTCCTTTCCAACGGACCCTCGTCGTCTCGTTGGAACTTCCTCCTTTCCACAAAATTCTCGTCCTTTGTACGAGACCTGCTTCTCCGGTCCATGGGTCGTTCGTCATCGCTCCCCGATGACTCGTCATGTAGATCCTCTCCCCCACTTTTATCCTTGCTCCTGCCTATTTGCCTCCCTTGGTTGTAAGCGCTTGGCGCCCGAATAGAACGATTGTCCGAACCTTGGCTCTGATACCACTTGTCACGGGCCGAGTTCTTCTCCAACTCAGACCGCGCGGCTCTTAGCTATATTGTCGTCCCCGACAAGCTAAGATCAGCCTTACTCCTCGACGCTCCTTGACTACGAGCGCTTCGTCTAGATGGCTAGGCAAACTCGGAGACTTGTCGGCAAACCTTGCCTTTATATTACTCAAAGAGAACTTTACAAATGAGAGCTTTACAAGAGAGCTATATAGCTTGGTGGATTTTGGGATGATGGAAATGAGGGGTGGCCTCCCCTATTTATAGCCTTGGCCACCTCCTCTCCGTGAAGGTTCCGGAATCTATCTTTCCTAGGTCATTCCGGATCCTTCCTAACTTGATCTTATCCTAATGACTCTAGCTAAGTCTTCAAGGATCCTTCGAGTTCTAGAAGTATCCGCCATCTTCCGGGGAAATCCGCTTCCATCCGGATTGTCCCGCCAACTTCTACATGAGTCTAGAGACTTCCGCCGGTTTCTAGACTTGTCTCGATCCTTCCGGTATCTTCCATATCCTTCCGGATAATTCCGACATCTTTCGGAATATTCTGTAGCCTTCCGGAATATTCTACCATGTTCCGGAACGTTCCGCCATGTTCCGGATTCCTCTTGAGCATTCCGGATCCTTCTCGATTGTCCTGGATCTTTCCGGAATACTCCTTGTCTTTCCGGTGTGCCATCTTGACAAGATCTTCGTCTAGCATATCGTTTGGCCTTCTTCCCATGCCATTTCTTGACCTTGTCAAATGGTGTCTTAATGACGTCCCTTGGCAAGTCGTCTTGTCTTGCCGGTCTTGGCATCGTCACGGAAAAGCGGTCCGTGACACTAGTACATAGTTCACAACACCATCAAAAATAATATTTCTAGAGTCTTCTTTTTTACAAACCATGATACTTATGAAGCCCAACTAACTCCAATTAGTTAGGCCTAAAATATAAATGGGTTTTTTCTCTTGGTGCCCTCAAAGTATAGACTTTTTCCTCTTGATATTCACTAAGTTTTAAAATTTTTCTTGGTACCCTCATGGTTTCATTTGTTTTCTCTTTATAACTATTCTTAATATATTACATTTAAAATTCATTTTAAAATAATTTTTAAAAATTGATAAAAATAAATTCAAAACTAACTATGACCTCATTAAACTTTAAACTAATAAATTTATAATATAATTATTTTATATATTTTTTAATTAAAAAATTCATAAAATAAATACAAAGATAATTTTTATTTTTTAATAATTTTTAAAAATTATTTTCGATTAAAAACAAAATATTAAAAAATAAATTTAAAAATGTAATTCTTTTTAAAAATTTAAAGAGTCTAGAAATTTTAAAAATACAGTGTATTTTTATTTATTTTTGAATTTAATTTTCTACAATATATTTTAATTCAAATTTTTTTTAAAAAAAATCAATTTTTTAAACTTTAAGATTATGGAAAATTATTTTTAAAACTAAAAAAATAATAATTAAAACATAAGAATTTTTTTCAAATTTTCGAATTAAAATAAATTGAAGAAAATTAGATTCAAAAAAAATAAAAATTATTATATTTTTTAAAATTTCTGGACTCTTATATTTAAAAAAAATATTATTTTTAATTTAATTTTTTATATTTTATTTTCAATCAAAAATAAATATTTTTTGTTTTAAATAAAAAAATAAAAATTTTCTTTAAATTTACTTTTCTGAATTTGTTTATGAAAAAAGTATATAAAAACATCTATTATAAATTTATCAGTTTAAAATCTAATGAGTACATAATTAGTTTTAAATTTATTTTTTTTGAATTTTTAACTATTTTATAATGAACTTTTAGTGTAATATATTAAGAATGGGTATAAAAAGAAAATAAATGAAACTATGAGGGTACAAAGATAAATTTTAAAACTTAGTTGACATCAAGAGAAAAATTCTAAACCATGAGGACACCAAGAGGAAAAATTCAATATAAATTAGTCTTACAGGGAATAACATTGAAAAATGTTAAAAGTTTAAGGACTTAATTAGTGGAAATAAAAGATCAAAGAGTAATAAATAAAAGTGTTGAAAGATTAAGGATAAATGTGCATTTTATCCGGATTGAATATGAATTTATACAACTGGGATATGATAAGACAAGATAGAGACTTGTTGATATATGTATTGAATAAAAAATAATAATTTAGGAATAAGATTATATCTTTTATGCTTAAGATATTTTTTAAAACTTTATTTATTTACAATTATAATTATATATTTTAGTTTTTTCTAGTTTATTTAAGTTTATAAGAGTTCTAAATTAACTTTTATAGTAACCCTAATTCTAAACTAAGTTCCTATTGGCATATGTTCTAACATATGCTAATTAGAAATCAATCTTCTATCATCCGAACTCCTAAATAAGAGTTATGTCAACATATTTAGTATTTTGGGTGAACTGTTATAAATTTGTATATCATAATTTTTGTATATATATTTAATTTAAGCTCCTTTTCTTATTCCATCCAACATATAGATCTAGTGCTGTGAGGCAAAATTTGAGTGGAGAATAATGAGCCATATTGTACTGTAGCATAGCGATTTATACCTCAGCGTTTTGATTATGAATTTTAACAGGTCGATACATAGACGCCTTGTAATTAGGGCATGTTTGGCAACATATACATTACAATCACATATATAAGTACACTTGGAAATGCTAAGGCACATCTGAGCATTAGTTATTCGATCGTTGTAGAGAAACACAGTTTATACACAATACAATTGTCGGAACTTAGAGCCTCAAATAGACCAACCCAGAGGTCCCATCCGTACCCCTATCAAGTGCTGCAAGAAGATAATCTCTAAGCGTAGTCTCTCTATACTTGGCTGGATTTGTCTCCGACACCAACTCCTTGATGGGTCCATACAACCTCGGGTTGGGCTGTACCCGCGTGCCATTGAAAAAGCTTGCTAATGATATTCGAGGTCCTACCCGGTTTGCCAACGCTCTATGCTCGACGCTCTTGAACTTATCATTCGACAACAGCTATATACAATCAAATATACATTATGTTAACCACATACCCCTAAACCCTTAGTAACACCATTATGAGTATCACTAAAAATGTCGTGTGGTGGCCTATCACATAAACAAAACAACTTTTCACCGGGCTAAAAGCAGTTGACGATAAGAGTAGTCAACGACCTTATATACTATGTCCGCTATCTATTTTTTTTATAGGTGTAAAAACATTTCATCGACACAATGTTATGTTAGACAAGTTACTTTACCTTATTTTCATAAGCTACTTGAGTTCAACTCAGACTTGTAAACATAAGAGTAGTCAACCGACCTTATACACCGGATAAGTCGAGTGTGCTCATTCACTTTTCCTTATTTCACTAGTATAACCTAATAAATGTCCTACTCCTATAAATTAGTTAGTAAATAACATATTCAAATACTAATTTGTCCTTATTTTCTAATTGGTTACAAGGAAATATTTTCATAATCTCATAATTATACTAATATCTATATTGAGAAGCTACTTGAGTTCAACTCAGACTTGTGCTCAATCATTTTACTGGACATGTCGAGTGTGAGCACACAATTAAACTTGACCAAAATTTAAGCTCGCCTCGATTTTAAATAAGTTGAATGAGTATACCAAAGTTCGGGTTTAATAGTACCCACAAAGATGATTAGACGAGTACGGTTGTTGATTATATGAGCCGAACTACTTGGGTTAGGCTTAGACCCGTTCACTTAACTAAACAAGGCAAATATGCGCCTTATTTCAGGTAGGCTAGAGTTTAGGTGCAACACGAGTCCAAACGGATCAAAAATATGAATACTAACACCCGACCGATTAGTCCTAGCTATATAGTTACCTGAAGGAAGTCTCCAATGTTGACGACGAGTGCACCAGGCACGGGAGGGACGTCGAGCCAATGATGATCGTGAAGGACTTGAAGCCCTCCGATGTGGCCTTGCAAGAGCACAGTTATGAAGGTGTTATCGGAGTGTCTCGGAGTAGACATTGTCTTGTGTGGCTCAGGGCACGATGGGCTGTAATGGCAATGCAATACATGACCTTCACCACATCCCATTTCTTTAAGATAGTTTGGAGGTAGACCAAGTGCTTCTGATAAGAGCTCAAAGAGTGTGTGGGTTAGTTCCATCACTTGCTTCGAGTACTCCACCATAATATCTCTGCAACAAATTCCAATTGTTCGTAATACATAAAATAAATCTCGTACTTGCTTTGGAATATATTATAATGTTTTTTTTGTGGAATAAATGTGGTCATGTATAGTTAGTGTGTCTCTATCATTAAGTAAAGGGCTAATATATTTGTAACCATGGTATATACTACAGTACTTCCTAAATATTTAAACATTTACAAAATGGTTATGTATCAACTGAATTGACGGATGATTATGATCGTTGATCTCGGCCACAAACTGATGCGATTGACAAAAAAAGTACAATGATCATGTGACTTGTTTGGGACATTATGACCGACACTATTTTAGTATTATACATATCATCATTAAATTTAAGTTATTGATTGTTCTTAAAAAACATAATTTGGTAAAGCAAGATTTTTTTTAGTAGTTTAAGTGTTTTGGGTAGAATTTTGGGTAGATTATGTAATTCTGTAAAATATGAAAATTTAACGAAAAGCTAAAAAGTTTTTGGTATGTGGAGATTTATTGGTAGATTTTTGTAGTGAAATTATCAGAAAGAACAAGTGATAAAATAATAATAAAAATATGAAAATAAATTTGAGGGTAAATTGGACCAAAAATATGAAAAGTTTTTTCACAAAGGTTTTTAAAATATCTTGTAAAAACTACCAAAAAAACTACTATAACTCAAATCTCCACAAAAATCTCTCCACCTTAAACATCTATTAGCTTTCAAAATTCTCAAAGCTCTCTAATAATCTAGCGAAAAAAAACTCTAACGAACCGGGCCTATTAAGTAGTCAATAAAATTATAGGCGTTAGTTACTTAATAAAATAATATGAGGTGTATAATTTTGTGAGTGGATACGTGTAAATTTATGAAAATTATACGGATTAAAATCAAAGTCTACAAAATATAAAATTTATGAGTTATTCTAGGTAAACTTATGAAATTTATGAAAACTGACATGTATGATTCCACTCTTATGCTTATAAGTAGTCAATAAATTATATTTATTTTGAGAAAAATAATTAATTAATTTAAAACAACTGGGAAATGAATGATATCTACCAAATGTGGATGGTCGAGTGACCGACAAGACAAAATACGAAACAACCATCACTAAACAAGCCACACCGTATAAACACAACCGTCAAAATACAAACCACCAACTGAAACAAAAAAAATATAATAAGCTAAAAGATAGATCATGAGAAAAGATCATAAGAGACATCAAAGCCCAAAACACGGACATGAGAGTCATAACGAGGAACGAGCCAAACAATATCGGAATAACAACGGCGGAAATCATGTATAACATTACTCTATCTCTTAAGAAGTAAAAGACAATACAAAACTCTAATGAAGCAATTCTAGACAAACATAACCATCAAGAACACACAATCACAATCTCGATCATACACCAAAAATAACAGAAGAAGCATGAACATACAATACTCAACTTCCAAGATTAGCTTGATTCATCAGCAAAATTTTATTAAAAGAAGAAAAAGAAGGAAAAAAAAAAAAAAAAAAGTTTACCTTTCATCTTCCAAGGTATATAATTTTCAAAACTAATTCAAAATGAATAAACAAATCTTTTTTTTTATCAAATCTTTCAACAAAATTTGTTTCTTATTCAATTTCTCTTTGCTTGTTTCTTAAATTGATCTACAAAATATACATTCGTTCAATAGTTTCTTTGAGCATTTCAAAATTAAAATAAATTCGAACATAAACGATGAAATTAATCAGGAAATCAGCATCTTAATTTCCATATTCCATTAATAAATAAAAACAAAAGAATTAAATAACAAAATTACCTGCAAGCAAGAGGGATATCTTCAAGGCAAGGAGCAGGCGTCATGACACAAGAAAGACTATCTCGCCAACAAGCAGCTTTAGAGATATACAAATCAAAGTTACTATTATACACAAAACTCTTCGAATAATCCCTCGTAAAATACTTCTTCTTCACCTCCAAATCCTGCTCAAAGAATCCTCGAATCCCACACAGCATCTCCTCCAACACATCCCCCTCTATCCCGTGATTCACCACCTGGAAGAACCCGTACCTCTCCGCGGCACCACAGATCTCCTCCACCACACGCCTGCGAACCACCGGATCACTCCCCACCGCCCCCGCCAAGTCTATCACCGGAATAATAGTGGGCCCCGACGACGAAGCGTTGACCTCATCAGCTTGGTGGATGAATATCGATGGAACATCGCTTATCCCTGAATCAACGAGTCCTTTGACTCCGGCCTTGGTTTCGTCGAAGGCTTTGAGTTCTTCAGCTCGGTTCGCCATCAATGGAGTTGGTAGGACGCCTTCAAGGTTTCATTCAATCATGCTCAGAGTGTTTACTTTAAATATTATCAGTACAAGTATACATAAACAATTATAGTTAATCACCCACGTGGGTTTTTTTTGGATTTTTTAAACTCAAACAGCACATATAAATTAAATTAATAATTAATATAATAATAGACCAGTGATGCTTACAGGTTGAAATTTGCAGTCTAGTAATTTCTGATTTGTCTCTTAATTTTTTTATTATTTAATACGGTTTGGGACTAATTCAATGTATTGCAGTCTTTATTATATATAAAGAATTTTCTAATCTATGTCACTAGGACATATATTGATTAAAAGTCTTGCCTTGAAAATAACATTTATTGATTAAAGATTTGAAATTTAGAGAATTTTTTTTAAATAAAGCTAAATGAATATGTTTAGGAATATATTTTCAAATTTAATACTCGTAACCAATGGGACAATTACGATTTTTATACGTGTTTAGTTTGGTCTACGAAGTTGTACCGATAACTTTTCATATGCTAACTTAACTTATGTCCTAAGGACACGTATAAATTAATTCGAAATTATTTCGTTATCGGAAATAATTCCTAACGATATCAAACGAGAATCAGTGTAATTCAGTTCAAACGCACATTATCAATATGTTAGCGTTAGAAAAGTATAAAATGTGAAAATTGACTAAAATATTAAGAATTAATTGTAGTTACTATTAGTGACGGTTAAAGGTTGAAATATGTAGCCTAGTAGTTGCTTCTAATTTGTCTCTTCATTTGATGCTTTTTATTACTTGTGAGTTGTGACTTAATTATCCTTCTTTTTTTTTTGTCAATTACGGATAACGAATTGAGCGTTATGATAAGTACGAAATGTTCTAAGTTACTTTTTAATTGTGCATATATATGGTGCTTGTTTTGCAAAAAGTAGGATAAATTGGACATTTGATTGGATTTTACGAGTACTAACTTTTATTTTTACTATTCGTTTGGATAAATTTATTCTATTCGTTTCAATTATTTGTATTTATGATTCAAATATTTTATTTTTAAAAAATTATAACTGTTATTTTGTTCGCTAAAAATTTGTCTATTATTAATTTTAATATTTTCTATTCTTAATTCATGTTTTTTTATTTAATTCTATTTATTAGTCATGTTTCTGTAAAATATTTTTTTTATTATAGATGTTTGAACTTGTTGGATTGGGGGTTAGTAAAGATTAGGAAATCCGAAACTCAAAATTCCTATTTAGCGGAATTATACGTAAACTTAAAATGCAAGTGCGTAAAGATCAATACAAATACAACTGTCTGTCTAGAGTGGGGATTAACCCTAATCAACAAACTCGCTGATTAGATGAAAACCATTACCTCCTTTGACAAGTAGGACTTTAACTAATCGTATCAAGCTTTTCTTGTGTATATTACAGACTTCGACTCTCCGAGTACGCCCTTATAGAATCTACAATGCACTCAGAACATAAAATATAAAAATGTCCGCAAGGATAACAAAGTCAGTCGTAGTATATTGGATGTCAAATTCACAAGGACCGTGTCTGTTTGAATATAGTTGATAGACAATTACGCTAAGTAAAGAGAAAAGATAAAGCAAAGGAACAGAAAAGTCTATTTGGGAAAAGGTTTTTGTATTTTGTAAAAAAACGAAGAAAAGCAACAACAAAAATATAAAAATAAATGAAAAAATGATCTAAGGAAATAAGTATCATCACTATGATAAATTAATATATAACCACGTATATGAATATAATTGAACATATATCATGCGGATATGCAGGTTAATATCAAATATCTCCTTTGCTACGAACAAAAAAACAAAGACTGTATTTAAACATCTTGAAGGTGCTCTTACAATCACAACAAGATTTTAAAAAAAAAAACATTAAGCATTTAGATATTAAAAAAAAAGATCAACAAAACTCATGCTTTTGGAGGAAGAGCTTGAAAAGGTACAAAGATCGAAACTTTCTATAAAAGTTAGAAATTCTCGAAATAAAAGGTAGGCATCAACCCCTTAAACCAAGTTATTCTCAATTCTTTTCAATAAAAAAAAAAGCACGTTTGGGAGGAAGATCAATTTTATCTAAAACCTTTTATAAATACCACTTATTTCGAATATCTTTCTATTGTTCATTTTTGGCCTCGAACGCCTGAAATACGAAATAAACCAAAGTAGACACCATAATATATAAATGTATTCTATGATATGTTTGACCTCAAGGAGGATAAAAACTCATATTCTGGCATTATTTTATCGTTCTTGCTCATTTTTGGCCTCGAACGCCTGAAATACGAAATAAACCAAAGTAGACACCATAATATACAATAGAAAGGATTTAGGATCTATATGAACATAAACAAAACCAATTGAGGTATGATATTTCATGCAAATGATGACATAAAACACGTATATTTTGGACATATCATGTAACACCCCAAATCCGTAGGACTCGGGGCGCTACTGGGCTAGGATCTCAGAATGGATCCTGATCCTAGCCTGACAACAAGTTCACTGGATCTTACAACAAGACACAGATAGATTAAAACCAAACATCAAACTGTAATATATACATATCAAAAGGTATAAAGTACCGCTGAGTACAATCAAAACATGTATCTGTACATACAAAATATCCAATAACCCTCGCATAACCTAGTGTACGGAGCCCTCAGCGGATCACCCCATCTGAATCACTCTGCAGTTCTCTTAACCTGCATAGGATCTACAACACGGTATAAAACCGTTAGCTAACCATTCATATATATAAGATAATGCATAAGCACAAACACACTTCAAGAAATCATAACCATATAATCATGTTGTCACACATTCACTCGGTTAATTATCTTTATAAAGTCCAACACTCAAATCGTATAAATATAAATATGAATATATGTGACACGAGGAATATATAATCCTCACCTCTGGGTCCCATAGCCAGCTGGAGTGGTGTCTGGAACACCTCCCCGTATACCCTATGGGAGTGGAGAGTGCCCGAACCGTTTACCAGATTTGGCCTACCTACAGAGAACCTCCCAGACTCCCAGCGGAATAAAAGGGCAAGTTATCACGGCCCTACAATGGGCGATCACTATACCATAGGTCGGTAATAATCAACATCGCATGCTATCAAGCATATATCACACACCACTCATGCATACATCCAATATAAGGATGGTAGCTAAGTAAGTCCTATGGACTTACCTCAATCTCGGTATACTCTCAACCACGATCCACTCCAAATTGGAGGACAACACTGCCTAATAACAAGGCATAAAGAGATATCAAATCTCCTATCAATCAAAGGGGTCACACCTAGACCCAAGGGATCCATATGGATCATATCCAACTTATAAACCTCGATAATTACTAAACCTCAAAGCCATAACTGGCATATGTCGATATCATACTCATCATCATTCTATCCTCATACACATACCTAACATGCTACTAACCCGCTCATACTAGGATAGGAAAGGATCTACACTACTCTAGGTAGATCATGTACCAGACGCACCTGCGTGACAAGAGGGACGCAGGGGCGAAGCAAAGGCAACCGCAGGCCCGGCGACACACTGGCGCAGGCGCGGTGACCGTGGCCGCAGGGGCGGCAACTCTCTGGAGTGGGTGCGGTGACAAGGTCACGCAAGGACGGCGGCTCACTGGCGCGGGGGCGGCGACAGTGCAGAACGTAATCCCCGACTTCTCTTCAACTCTTCCCGTGATGATTCCAAGTCTTTATCATTCCACAGCCAAACACATACATATATATACACATTCCAACATCAAAACGTGCTTAAAACATCTAATCCTAAGCTAAGGAAGAGGGAAAGGAAACAAGAAAGGAAAGAAGAAAGAAAGAAAGAAGAGATGAGTAAGCTCACCACTACTGGGATTCTATGCAGGAGGAAAAGATCAACACAACTCCTTCAGCTTGCTCCCAAGCTCAGCAACAACACACAACATCATCCTCATCCAAAGACACAATTTCTCTTCCAAACCAAGAAGAATTCAAGCACAAGATCAAGGAGAAGGAGAAGAGAGAAGAAGCTCATGAGATAGCTAGAATGAGATGAAACCCTTGATTACAAGGCCAAGAAGAATCTTAAGAAGGAATAGAAGAAAGGTAAAGCACGGTACACCCGGTCAACAAAGCCGGCTGCAACCACAGGAAACCGCAGGGGCGGGCATCCTGAGCCGCAGGGGCGGAACACACGATCAGCCGCAGGGGCGGCCCTCAAAACCCGCAGGGGCAGGCATGTCCTAGCTCAGCTCCAAAAGATTAAGGCTCTTACATCTCATCCCCCTAAAAACAAGTTTCGTCCCGAAACTTGTGCAATCCTAAACCACTCGGACTCAAAAGCCGAGGTATAACTCTCTCTATCAGAGGTATCACCTCTCCGCTCATAAGGTATCAACCAACATCACTCTATAACCTCAAATACAGGCATGGAGGAAATCATCATCTCCAGCAACAAGATCACTATACTATCCAAGGCATAGAGGAAAACCATCTCTAGCCGTACTATCATCGTATCACAAAGGCATAGAGGAAAAAACATCTCTAGCCGTATCACACTCATAACAGAAAGGCATGGAGGAAAAACATCTCCAGCAATACTATGTCAATCAAAATAGCATGGAGGGATAACCGTCTCCAGCTAAACCCTAGTCACAACACAATAGCATGGAGGAAAGAACCATCTCCAGCTATAATCAATCGCACTAGCACAACAAGATCTAAAAAGATCATAAATCACATCATAGCTAGTACGAAAATAAACACATCATAGCATATAAGCACATAATCACATCACTCACCAAGATAGTACTAAGATCTACTCGTCGATCCTACTGGTACATCTATCTCGGCATAAAACTCTGGATAGTTCTTCTGAATACTATCCTCGATCTCCCATGTAGCCTCATCAGGTCCTCGTCTCGACCACTGTATCCTCAGCATAGGAATGTCCTTCGAACGCAGGCGTCACATACCTCGTTCTAGAACTGCAATCGGATGCTCAACAAAAGTGTGGTCCGGCTCGACCACCAGATCATCATAACTCACGACGTGTCTCGGATCTAGTATGTACTCCCTCAGTTGAGACACGTGAAACACAGGGTGAACACCCTCTAATCTCGGAGGCAAAGCTAATCTGTATGTTGCGCTCCCAACTCGATCCAGAATCTCGAACGGTCCGACATATCGGGGGCTCAACTTCCCCTTAATGCCAAAACGTCTAACACCTCGTGACGGAGACACTCTCAGCCACACATGGGCTCCTACTCTGAACTCTAGGGGTCTACGCCCCCTATCTACATATGACTTCTGACGGCTATTTGCAGTCAACATCCGTTCTCTAATTAGTGCTACACAAGCAACATCATCTTAAATCTGATCAGGTGTCAAACCACTAACACTGCTAGGCTCATCCCAACATAACGGAGTGCGACATCTATATCCATACAGTGCCTCATATGGGGCCATCCCAATCGATGCATGCCAGCTGTTGTTGTAGAAGAACTCAACTTGTGGGAGATGATCCGTCCACACTTGTCCCCAGTCCAACACACAAGCTTGCAACATATCCTCCAGTGTCTGAATGGTCCTCTCTGACTGACCATTTGTCTAAGGATGGAATGCAGTAGTGAAGTGCAAACTCGTCCCTAGGGCAGTCTGAATCTGCTGCCAGAACCTCGAGGTAAATCCCCCATCTCTGTATGAGACGATCGTCCTCGGTACACCATGGAGTCTCACTACCTGTCTAGTGTACTCCTCAGCTAATCTGCTCACTGGCCACGTTTCCCGAATAGGGATAAAACGTGTCGTCTTTGTCAGTCTGTCCACTATAACCCAGATGGCATCAAAGCTCCTACTCGGTCTCAACCCAATCACAAAATCCATGGTGACGTCCTCCCACTTCCTCTGCGGTATAGGCAGTGGATGGAGTTCACCTCCAGGTCTGCAATGCTCGATCTTGACCTACTGACAGGTCGCACACTGTGCCACAAATCTTGCTACATCGGGCTTCAGCCCTCCCCACCAATATGAACGTCTCAAATCCTGGTACATCTTACTCGTACATGGGTGCACTAAATAAGGCGTACTGTGAGCCTCCTTTAATATCCTCTGTCGCAAATCCGCATCAGCGGGTACACAGACGCGACCGCAGCGTCTCATCACTCTATATGCTCCTATAAGGAACTGTGGTGCCTCATCCCGGGACAACCTCCCTCTGATACCAACTTTGTAACACCCCAAATCCGTAGGACTCGGGGCGCTACTGGGCTAGGATCTCACAATGGATCTTGACCCTAGCCTGACAACAAGTTCACTGGATCTTACAACAAGGCACAGATAGATTAAAACCAAACATCAAACTGTACCGCTGAGTACAATCAAAACATGTATCTGTACATACAAAATATCCCATAACCCTCGCATAACCCAGTGTACGGAGCCCTCAACGGATCACCCCATCTGAATCACTCTGCAGTTCTCCTAACCTGCAAAGGATCTACAACACGGTATAAAACCGTTAGCTAACCATTCATATATATATAAGATAATGCATAAGCACAAACACACTTCAAGAAATCATAACCATATAATCATGTTGTCACACATTCACCCGGTAAATTATCTTTATAAAGTCCAACACTCAAATCGTATAAATATAAATATGAATATATGTGACACGAGAAATATATAATCCTCACCTTTGGGTCCCATAGCCAACTGGAGTGCTGCCTGGAACACCTCCCCGTATACTCTATGGGAGTAGAGAGTGCCCGAACCATTTACCAGATCTGGCCTGCCTACAGAGAACCTCCCAAACTCCCAGTGGAATGAAAGGGCAAGTTATCACGGCCCTACAATGGGCGATCACTATAAGGATGGTAGCTAAGTAAGTCCTATGGACTTACCTCAATCTCGGAATACTCTCAACCACGATCCACTCCAAACTAGAGGACAACACTGCCTAATAACAAGGCATAAAGAGATATCAAATCTCCTATCAATCAAAGGGGTCACACCTAGACCCAAGGGATCCATATGGATCATATCCAACTTATAAACCTCGATAATTACTAAACCTCAAAGCCATAACCGGCATATATCGATATCATACTCATCATCATTATATCCTCATACACATACCTAGCATGCTACTAACCCGTTCATACTAGGATAGGAAAGGATCTACACTACTCTAGGTAGATCCTGTACAAGACGCACCTACGTGACAAGAGGGACGCAGGGGCGAAGCAAAGGCAACCGCAGGCCCGGCGACACACTGGCGCAGGCGCGGTGAACGTGGCCGCAGGGGCGGGGGCTCTCTGGAGCGGGTGCGGTGACAAGGTCACGCAAGGGCGGCGGCTCACTGGCGCGGGGGCGGCGACAGTGCAGAACGTAATCCCCGACTTCTCTTCAACTCTTCCCGTGATGATTCCAAGTCTTTATCATTCCACACCCAAACACATACATATATATACACATTCCAACATCAAAACGTGCTTAAAACATCTAATCCTAAGCTAAGGAAGAGGGAAAGGAAACAAGAAAGGAAAGAAGAAAGAAAGAAAGAAAGAAGAGATGAGTAAGCTCACCACTGCTAGGATTCTATGCAGGAGGAAAAGATCAACACAACTCCTTAAGATGGCTCCCAAGCTCAGCAACAACACACAACATCATCCTCATCCAAAGACACACAATTTCTCTTCCAAACCAAGAAGAATTCAAGCACAAGATCAAGGAGAAGGAGAAGAGAGAAGAAGCTCGTGAGATAGCTGGAATGAGATGAAACCCTTGATCACTAGGCCAAGAAGAAGCTTAAGAAGGAAGAGAAGAAAGGTAAAGCACGGTCCACTCGGTCAACAAAGCCGGCTGCAGCCGCAGGAAACCGCAAGGGCGGGCATCCTGAGCTGCAGGGACGGCCCTCAAGACCCGTAGGGGTGGCCATGTCCTAGCTCTGCTCCAAAAGACTAAGGCTCTTACATATCACACTCTAACATGAACTAGGCTAACCTAGACTCCTACAACATTGCGTTTAACCTTTCACTTTGAGTTCGGTTGTTTTATTCTGCAACTCCATTGGATTCTAGAGAGTAAGGAGTAGTAATTTGATGTTTTATCTCATGTTCTCTACAAAACACATTAAAGGGTTCATCATACTCTCCTCATCTAACACTTCGGATAACATTATTATCCTTTTTCCAAGTTGATTTTCTACTTCCAACTTGTGATATTAACACTTTTCCAAAGTTTCATACTTGCTTCTTAGCAGATATACATGATAGTATTTCGTGCATTCATCTATGAACATTATAGTACTTTTTACCGCCTTTTATTTGCACAAACATCAAATCACACAAATTAGTGTGGATTAAGATAAGAGGTTCGGTGTACGTTCCACTTGTGGAAAAGGAATTTTTGTAAGTTTGTTTGTACGTAGACTTCACATTTTAGTTTGCATTTAGGTATTATATTTAAATTCATAAGTCATTGAATCGACTTGTAATTTACATACCTTAACCGTTCATGCAAAACATTGAAAAACACAACAATATAAACTGAAGGAAAATTCTTATTTAGTTCAAAATTATTCAACTAACCTCTCGGAGAGACAATCATTACATTCATTTTGAACATACAATATTTCAGGTAGCTCTTGCCTACATATGTCCCATATTTGGACAACACAAGTGTATTAGGAAATAGTTTCACCATGAAACATTTCTTACAAAGGATGGAACCAAAAATGAGGTTCTTCTTTATATCAGGTACATGTAGAACGTCGCATAGAGTTAGAGTCTTCTCAAATGTCATATTCAGACAAATCGACCCATAACGTTCAACCCTAGAGGTTTTAAAGTTACTCATGAACACCGATTCTTCTTATGTGTTCTTTTGTTGGTGGTAGAACATTCCTCTAACAACGCATATATTTTTTGTAGCACTTATATCGTACCACCATTCCATAGGATTGTCTCATGTTATGTTCACTTCTGACACCACTGTGTAGAAGGCATTTTGTGTGAGGTCACTTCCATGAACATTGACCTGAGTCTTCCCCTTGTGGAGATCAGTCTTGCTACGACATGCGTCAGCTTTATGCCCCAGTTTTCCACATTGTGACACTTCCCGTTGAATTCTTAGTAGGTTGCTTCTTCGAGCCTTGAGGTTGAACTTGCGTTTCTTCCCTTTACCATGCTCAACCATGTTAGCCTTCTCAGCTCCTTGACTATTCCCAGTCACTAGTTACCGGTAGGTTGGTTGATTTCACCCTTAGTCTTGTCATTAAGTCCTCAACTTTCATAGCTTTCCTCTTGTGTGTTCATGTAGCTTTTGAAGTCATTCCATGATGGTGTATATTTTACAATGATAGACGCTACATGAAATGTCTCACAAATCTTCATCCCCTCAGCTAAGATCTCATGCATCAGTAACCGAGTTGCCTCAGCTTGTTCCCTGATAGGTTTAGAATCTACCATTTTGAAGTCGTATAACTTCACCACAATAAAATTATTTGTACCCTCATCATCTGCCTTGTACTTGTGTTCCAAAATAAACCATAGTCCCTTAGAAGTAATGATCTCGCAATATATTTTGTGGATCAATCAGACAATTCAAGATCCATTCCTTACACAAAAAGTCAGCATGGGCCCATGCGTCATACGGGCTTGCATATGTGGAAATGTGTTCTTAGGGGGAGATGTGGTAGATCTTCTCTTAAGTACTTAGCAACTCTGGATGTCCTCAAGAAGAACAATATATTTTGTTGCCAGACTACGAAGTTTGTACCCTCAAACTTTTTCATCAACAACTCAACATGCATTGATCCAAGAATGAGTGGTTGGGTAAGCGAGGGACAGTAGTAGTATCAAACTCGCTCCCTATTTCCCTACAACGAGGCAATGGAGTAACACCAGGGTGTTCTCTTTATCTTCTGATTTAGTCCCACGCATGATCCTGGCATGCAGTGTGTAACTAATAGACCAGTCCCAAAAACGATATTGGGTGTCGGCGTAGCAGTGTCAACTATAGGGTCGAATGCTATGGAGTATTCAGTTTCGCCCATAGTCATATCATATTAAAAAAGGCAACCCTTGATTAGTAGAAATTTATACAAAATTTAATTCACTAGGGAAAACTTTGTAAAAGACCTCGATATATATTTTGTAAATACCACGGTTCGGAAAAACCTTGAATTCCGAAAGTAGCACTTTCGAAACAAGTTGCCGGAAAATTGAATTTTCCAAATAAATAAATCCATTTTTTTAAAACAAAATATTTGGAAATTTTATTTAAAAAAAATTAATTTTCCAAAATAAAACTTCGAATTGAATATACAAATTTGATTCAAATCTATCTTTTTCAGAAAGACGATAATTCTAAAAATAAAATACATCCGGAAATATTTGTACAAAATATTTCGATAAATCTATAAAGGAATCATATTTCTATGATAAAGTTTTGCATAAAACTTTGAATTTGATTCGAATGATTTTTTTGAAAAAAAATTATTTTTATAAAATAAAATATTTGGGAATAGGATTTTGATCTGAAGTCCGTCCTTGCAAAAAATGGTTGGAAACAATCCTATAAATCGTCCCTACAAAAACATTTTTATGATAACTTGCACACTTAATAATTGATTAGTACAATTTGGTTTCTAAACCAAAGTTTTAGAATTAAGATTGTAGGAACTCATACTGAGATTACCGGGCGAAATTTAGAACTAACTAACTCGTATGAATCCGGAATGGAAAGGAGTGGAAGATGTGAGAACGCTATTTCCTTAATTCTAAAACTGCCCCTATTACGAATAGTTTGGATCGATTAAGAATCCTATGATACAAATACCCTTTGCTTCAGACTACATAACCGGCTTTAGAAGCCTACGAGAACCGTCTCAAACTCAAAAGTTAGAATAGTGAGGAAATAGAAGAGAGCAAGAGATAAATAGTTGCTTGAGGTTTGTAACACCCCAAATCCGTAGGACTCGGAGTGCTACTGGGCTAGGATCTCACAATGGATCCTAACCCTAGCCTGACAACAAGTTCACTGATCTTACAACAAGGCACCGATAGATTAAAACAAAACATGAAACTGATATATATATATATATATATATATATATATATATATATATATATATCAAAAAGGTAATACAATGTACCGCTGAGTACAAACAAAACCATGTTATACATCAAAAGAACCCATATCCCCGATAATGCCCCAGTGTACGGAGCCCTCAGCGGATCACCCACTCTGAATCACTCTGCAGCTCTCCTATCCTGCAAAGTGTCTACAACACGGTATGAAACCGTTAGCTAACCATACACAAATATAGGAATATGCTAGAGCACAAACACACATCAGAAATCTTAACACATCATCATGCTTTCACACATTTACCCTGTTCATTATCTTTATAAAGTCCAGCAATCAACTCATATATAAATATCCATATAAACATAAGTGACACGAGGAAAATAACCCTCACCTCTGGGTACTATAACCAGCTGGAATGGTGCCTGGAACACCTCCCCGTGTACCCTAAGGGAATGGAGAGTGCCCGAACCGTTTACCAGGTCTGGCCTGACATCAGAGAACCCCCAACTCCCAGCGGGATGAATGGAAAAGTTGTCACAGCCCTACAATGGGCAATCAATACATCATAGGTCGGTGACCATCATAACACATGCTATAAACATATAACACACACCACTCATGCACAACATCCTATAAAGGAATGGCAACTAAGTAAGTCCCACGGACTTACCTCCCTCGTAGTCGTCTCACTGGATCAACCTCAACTCAGTCCACTCCAAACTGGAGGATAACACGGCTTATACAAGGCACACATAAATATCAAACTCCTATCACACAAAGGGTCACACCTAGACCCAAGGGATCCATAAGGGTATATATCCAACTCGTAAACCTCAAAGCCCTAACCGGAAATTCCATATCATACTCGTCAACATCCGAATCCTAGCATGGTACTAAGTTCCTCATACTAGAAAGGAAAGGAACTACCTAACTATAGGTAGTCCCGGGACAAGACGCACCTGCGTGAACTAAGGACGCAGGGGCAAAGGAGATCACCCGCAGGCGCGGCAGGTAAAATCCGCAGGGGCGGTGACAAGGAACGCTGGCAAACGCAGACACGCCGCTGGCACGACGCAGGCGCTGTGACACGGTAACCGCGGGGACAGTGACTCTCAGCCGCGGGGGCGGCGACAGTGCAGAATGAAACCTCGCGGCTTCTCTTTAGCTCTTCACATGATTGATCACGTCTACTCTCTTCCAGATCCATACACATGCCACAACATACACATACAAACATCAATCCTACATTCAATCATCTAATTCTAAGCTAAGGAAGAAGAAGAACAAGAAAGGAAGAAGAAAGAATGAAGAAGCAAGGAGGAAGAAGCTTACCATAGCTGTGGCTAGCTAAGGAACTAATCACCAACAACTCACTGGCTTCCAAGCACAGCAGCACTCACAGTCATCGACCACAAAAGCCACAACACATCCAAAACTCAACCCACACTCTTCCAAACCATGAACAAGATCAAGAGGAAACAAGGAAGAAGCAAGAAGGACGTAAAGCTGGATTGGAAATGTGAAGAAACCCTTGCTCAGCAAGGTAAAACGGAGGAGGTAAAGAAAGGTAAAGCATAGGTCAAAAGAGTCAACAAAACCGGTTGCAGCTGCCGGAAACCGTAGGGGCGGGTTTCCTAGCCGCAGGGGCGGAACAGCAGGGGAGCCGCGGGGGCGGCCTCACAGACCCGCGGGGGCGGCTAAGACCAAAACTCGCTCCCAAAACTAAGGCTCTTACACCTCACCCCCCCCCCCTAAAAACAAGTTTCGTCCCGAAACTTGTAAAATCCTCAAACCACTCGGACTCACAAGCCGAGGTACAACTCTCTCTATAACCTCAACATAAGCATGGAGGAAACCATCCACTCCAGCAGCAACTATACTGTCCAAGGCCTAGAGGGAAACCATCTCTAGCCAAATCATAACATATCCCAATAGCATGGAGGAAAGAGCCATCTCCAGCTATAAACAAAAATCATACTAGCACAACAAGATCTAATAAGATCATAATCACAACAAGCTAGCATGAAATAACATATCATAGCATATAAGCATGTAAGCACATAAGACTCACCAAGCTAGTACTAAGATCTACTCGGTGATCCTACTGGTGCACCTATCTCGGCATAGAACTCTAGATAGTTCCTCTGGATACTATCCTCAGTCTCCCATGTAGCCTCCTCAGGTCCTCGTCTCAACCACTGTATCCTAATCATAGGTATGTCCTTCGAACACAAGCGTCTCATACCTCGTTCTAGGACTGCAATCGGATGCTCAACAAAAGTGTGGTCCGGCTCAACCACCAAATCCTCATAACTCACGATGTGTCTCGGATCTGGTATATACTCCCTCAGCTGAGACACGTGAAATACAAGGTGAACACCCTCTAATCTCGGAGGCAAGGCTAATCTGTAAGCTGCACTCCCAACCCGATCCAGAATCTCGAACGGTCCGACATATCGGGGGCTCAACTTCCGCTTAATGCCAAAACACCTAACACCTCGTGTCGGGGACACCCTCAGCCACACATGGGCTCCAACTCTGAACTCTAGAGGTCTACGCCTCCTATCAGCATACGACTTCTGACGGCTCTGCGCAGTCAGCATACGCTCTCTGATCAATGCTACTCGAGCCATATCATCCTGAATCTGATCAGGTGCTAAACCACTGACACTCCTCTGCTCATCCCAGCATAACGGGGTACGATATCTCTGTCCATACAGTGCCTCATATGGAGCCATCCCAATAGATGCCATGTCAGCTGTTGTTGTAGGAGAACTCAACAAGTGGAAGATGGTCCGTCCACACCTGTCCCCAATCCAACACACAAGCTCGCAGCATATCCTCCAGCGTCTGAATGTCCTCTTTGACTGACCATCTGTCTGAGGATGAAACGCAGTCGTGAAGTGCAAACTCGTCCCCAGGGCAGTCTGAATCTGCTGCCAGAATCTCGAGGTAAATCGTCCATCTCTGTCAGAGACGATCGTCCTCGGTACACCATGGAGTCTCACTATCTGCCTAGTGTACTCCTCTGCTAATCTGCTCACCGGCCACGTCTCTCGAATAGGAATGAAACGTGCCGTCTTCGTCAGTCTGTCAACTATGACCCAGATGGCATCAAAACTCCGGCTCAGCCTCAGTCCAGTCACAAAGTCCATGGTGACGTCCTCCCACTTCCTCTGTGGAACAGGAAGTGGATGGAGCTCACCTCCAGGTCTGAAATGCTCGATCTTGACCTGCTGGCAGGTCGCACACTGTGCCACAAATCTGGCCACATCGGGCTTCAGCCCTCCCCACCAATATAAACGTCTCAATCCTGATACATCTTACTCGTACCTGGATGTACCGAGTAAGGTGTACAGTGAGCCTCCTGTAATATCCTCTGTCAGCAGGTACACAGACGCGACCGCGGCGCCTCAAAACTCCATCTGCTCCAGCAGAACTGTGGTGCCTCATCCCGAGACATCCTATCTCTGATCCTCGTCGGGCAGGTCTCCTGTTTCTGTCGGACATCCAACAGATCAGAAGGTCTAAACCAGATCAGATCTCTCTTGCAACTGATGCTGAACTGTCAGCCTCGCAATCGCCTGCTCTCGAGGCGTCTTCCCTGCTCAGGGCGTCGGCGACTACGTTCGCCTTCCCCGGATGATACAGAATCTCCAGATCAAAATCCTTGATCAGCTCAAGCCACCTACGCTGGCGGTTATTCAATTCCCGCTGCGTGAAAATGTACTTCAGACTCTGATGGTCTGTGAAGATCTGACATGTAACACCATACAGGTAATGTCTCCAGATCTTCAGTGCATGAACTACCGCTGCCAACTCCAGATCATGAGTCGGGTAGTTCTCCTCATACGTCTTCAACTGTCGAGACGCATATGCAATCACCTGCCTCTCTGCATCAACACACATCCCAAGCCTAGCTTGGATGCATCACTGTATACTACAAAATCCTCTGTACCCTCTGGCTGTGCCAAAACAGGAGCAGAAGTCAGACGTCTCTTCAGCTCCTCAAAACTCTGCATACACTGATCAGACCACACAAATCTGGTAGTCTTCCTCAGCAAACTCGTCAGTGGACGGGCAATCACAGAAAATCCCTCCACAAAGCGTCTGTAATAACCGGCTAGGCCAAGGAAGCTACGTACTTCCTTGACGTTCGTCGGTGTAGGCCATGCAGCTACTGCCTCTATCTTCGGGATCCACCTTGATCCCCTCAGCTGATACTATGTGACCCAGGAATGCTACCTCTGGCATCCAGAACTCGCACTTAGAGAACTTTGCATAAAGTTCTCTATCCCGCAAAACCTGCAATACAGTCCTCAGATGTCCTGCATGCTCCTCTCCACTGCGAGAGTATACCAGAATGTCATCAATGAAAACCACCACAAACTGATCCAGGAAGTCGATGAAGATACTGTTCATCAACTCCATAAAGACGGCTGGGCATTCGTAAGCCCAAATGGCATCACTACAAACTCGTAGTGGCCATATCTGGTCCGGAATGCTGTCCTGTGCACATCCTGCTCCCTCACCCTCAGCTGGTGATACCCGGAACGCAGGTCAATCCTGGAGAACACAGTCGCTCCCTGTAGCTGATCTAACAAATCATCAATGCGCGGCAGTGGATACTTGTTCTTGATGGTCACCTTGTTCAGCTCTCTGTAAATACATAACCTCAGCGATCCGTCCTTCTTCCGTACGAAGAGGACAGGTGCTCCCCATGGGGACACGCTAGGGCGAATGAAGCCCTTCTCAGCCAACTCCTCGAGTTGCTTCTTCAGCTCCAGCATCTCGACAGGCGCCATCCGGTATGGGGCCTTCGAGATGGGTCTCGTACCAGGCTCTAACTCGATACTGAAATCCACACTCCTCTGAGGCGGCAAACTGGACGGCTCAGCAAAAAACATCAGTAAACTCACAGACCACTGGGATATCCTCTAACGCTGGACTCTCCCCCTCCTTCATGGCATAACACCAGAAGGCCTCACAACCCTGTGCAATCAGTCTAGCTGCCCGTATAGCACTGATAACTGTGCCTACCTTTCCAAGGTCCCAACCTCGGAAAACCTCTATCTGGCCTAACTCGGTAGAGAGGGTAACAGTCCTCCTACCTACATCTAAGACTGCAGAATGTCTAGCCATCCAATCCATACCTAGTATAACTTCCTCATGCTCTAACGGCATGACAAAGAAGTCAACTAGTAACACACGAGTCCCTACAGAAATGGGACAACCGTGAATCTCACGGGTACCTCTGACCCTACCACCATCGGGTAACCCTATAATAAAGGGCATCCCCTCAACTGTATCTAAACCCAGACGCTCTACACAGGCATCAGAAATAAAAGAATGCGTAGCACCAGTATCAAATAAAACTCTAACAGGTAAACCATGAATCAGAATGGTACCTGTAGCAGTAGGTGCAGCTGGCTCCTCTGCACTCCTCAGCTCAAAAACTCGGCCCTGTGGGCCTCTGGTATCAGTGGTGCCCCACCACGGCCTCTGCCTCTACTCGGCCCAGGAGCAGATCCCTGAGTCGTAGGGCGATCTGGGACCCTCTGTTGTCCCTGACTCTGCTGCTGCTGAGGTGGTCTCTGTCCACCTCCCGCTGCACTAGCAGGAGAAGAATCCTGCTGTGATGAAGCTCTCCCTCGTCTACAGAAGGTAGCTCTATGACCAGGTCGGCCACAAGTGAAACAGGTCACCGGCTGCCTAGTACACTCTGACCTCATATGCCCATACTCACTGCAGTTGAAGCACTGCACTCCCTTATCTGCACCCGGTGCAGATGGAGGACGACTCTGGCGACTCTGGCCTCGCCCTGAACCAGCAGCTCCACCAGTACCACTCTGACCAGTCCTTGCTCCACCAGTCTGACCAGTCCTC